>CM033424.1:83003746-85403746 GCA_019425775.1 Rafetus swinhoei
TTTCCTTTCAGATTTCTCAAGTTGGACACCCACAAACTGAGGCAGTCAAAATTATTAGTTTGGAAAATTTTGGCCTAAAGTTCTCTACATTAAGCAGAGTGAGAAGTGAGAAACTGTACGCCCCCAGTCAATATCATCCGTATATGTAAGGGTAGGTCAGTGTCCATATATATTCAGTCCTTGCCTCTCTGCTGAGATTGCCAATAAGCTATGATCAGCAAATTAATGACATAAAGCATTTTTATGAAGGAGGGGATAAGGAAAAGTATTTTCAACATAAATATTCTATATGTTAACTTCTAATTGGTCTCAACCATGAATAGGTTAATTTACTTCTTCACAAGTCATTATTGCCAGTTCTCAGAATTGCAATGCAAGTCATAAGAACATAAACATAAGAACATAAAAATGGCCGTATTGGGTCAGTCCAAAGGTCCATCTAGCCCAGTAGCCTGCCTTCCAACAGTGGCCTATGCCAGATGCTCCAGAGGGAGTGAACAGAACAGGGAATCATCAAGTGATCCCTCTCCTGTCATCCAGGGGACAAGTCTTGCAATATTGTTTTTAAAAGGGATTCTGTGATTTTCTAATTTCCACCCTCAGTCTTACAACGTTCTGCCCATATCCACAGTGGCCACTGTCTCCCATTGCTGTCGATAGGACTAAAGCCACTGGCTACCCTCTGCAAGATGGTCACTATGTCCTACGATTTGTAGATGACAGTGAGGCTTCCCTCAACAAATATGGCCTTCATCTCCTATTGTTTCTAATAGGGCTGAAGCCAGGCAAATCGGGCTGTGAGGAAAGAAGACAGCCATTTAGTCAGCACATAAGGGGCAAACAGGAGACAGGCAAATATGGGAGGTGTTAGGAACGGAGAGTGTGTTGAGGAAATAGAACAGGCAACTGTGGTGAGTCAGTGAAAGAGGCAGACTGAGGTTAAGTCTACACTACATAGTAGTGTTGGTGATGTAGGGCATGTGTAGCTACCTGCAGTGAAAAGCAGGCTGTGTTCATACTGTGGTGTTTAGCTACAGATGTCACTGAAAGACTCCAGTAGGCAGCAAGGAAAGGCTTCAGCTGCTTTTGCCACCGGAACCTTTTGCTGTGGGGAGGAAAAGCGTCTGGCGGGGGAAGGAAATGGGGAAAGCCCCCAGTTAGAGCTTTTTGTTGCTGCTGTGGCAGGGAAATACTTCAATAGGAGGGAGGCAGTGGGGCACTACATAGCTGAAAACAGCAGTGTAGCGAGGGAGGCAGAGAGCTGTGTATGCTATGTACTCGAATACACAGCCACAGCCTCCATGCCTGTCTTTACCCGCCTAAGCATGCCCTGCCTGGGTACATTGCTATTTATACTCATGGTAGGTGGAGGGGAGGCTTGCATGTATGTACACTCTGTGCTCCCAAAAGAAGCAAGAAGTGTAGACATCCCTTGAGTGGGGATTCAGGACAGCCTAGGGGGCAGGAGGAAGAGAGAGAGAGTACAGGAGAGTGTGAGGGAGAAGAGGCAAACTGAAGGGAACAAAGAGGAGTGTCATGGGCAGGAGACAGATTGAACAAGTGTGACAGGAGGTAACTGAGTGTGTTGCAAGAGAATGTGGTAGTATGGCAGAGATGGTGCAGATGTGGGGTTGCAGATTGTGAAGAGAAATGGAAGGAAATACAGGGGTCAAGTGAATGTGATGAATAGGTGAGGGCTGGAGAGCTGTGTGGGAGCACAGAGGAAGAAACTAGGGGTACGTCTAGACTGGTATCCTGAAATAGCTCCCCCGCGTCCAAGGAACGTGTCTGCTATTTTGAAATAATTTTAAAAATAATAGATGTGCTATTTTGGCATCCCTGTAAACCTCATTCCATGAGGAATAAGGGATGTCTCAAAATAGTGCTTTATTTCAAAATTTGGTGCCATGTAGACGCACCAAATTTCAAAATAGCCTATTTTGAAATAAAATCGAAATAAGACACACAATTGGTGTAGCACAAATTGTGCATCTTATTTTGATTTTAGATTACAGTCTAGACGTGCCCTAACTGGGACAGCTGCCTAGTCTACTTCTTTAGGGAGGAGAACAGAGAGAGGCAAAATGATGAAATAACTAACAAGGATTAAATTAACCCAATTAGGCCCCTCTACCTGCAGTGAAAAGAGGCCATTCATATCTTTCCACACTACTAAAGCAGGCTGTCTGCAGTAGTGTCTGCCTAAATCTGCATTAGTTTACATTTGGTTCACAATCTGACAATCACCTCCGCAGCCCTAAGGCTCTAGGACCGGATCCCTCATGACATCCTGGCTGTTTTGCACTGCTCCAGTGATGCAAAGTTGCCATAGAACCTCCCCCGGCCACTTAATTATCCAGGGTTAAGCCAGGTGTGCAGCTGCTCTGTTGTGGGAGAAGTGCAAAGCTGCAAGACTATACTGTTAAATCCGGGGGCGCTGGAAAATTTTTTCCAGTGGGAATGTTGTCAGCCACTGAATCTATCTGTAATTCCTGTATATAATGGAAACCACCCCGTGCACCCATAGTTACAGCACTTATGGGTGAATCCAGCCCTTAATTTTGTTTAAGGCAAACATAAATTCTTCAGTACAAGGTGACAATTGCCTCCTCCTCCTCAGACCCTTTCAAAGACAGTATCTGCTTTCCAAGCTCCTGTCAGCTAGCCCAGTTTGATCCCTACCCTGGGAAGACCAAGGCTCTATTTTCAGGCCTAGCCTTGTAGGGGGTAGGA
Source organism: Rafetus swinhoei (assembly GCA_019425775.1). Classification (NCBI taxonomy): domain Eukaryota; kingdom Metazoa; phylum Chordata; order Testudines; family Trionychidae; genus Rafetus; species Rafetus swinhoei. The sequence goes on from CM033424.1 coordinate 83,006,480, forward strand.
ATGCTGAGCACTAGGCTGGATTCAGAGCTCATTTTCATTTGCTTTCATTTACATTGTCTTATTATGCCACTGAAGAATCAGTCCAGATTTAACTGAGAGTAAAATCTGGTCAAGTGTATTTAATCACTGGTGGAGTGGAGAGTCCTGCATCATTTAATAGTGACTATCCAGGCAAGAAGCCTCACTGAGAGACTTCAAAGAGGATCCCCTTTAATCCGACTGGAGCAGCAGAAGAATGGCTATTGACATGAAGCTTTGAGAGAGAAAATACAAGGCAAAATGGGAGGAGATGGGAGGGGCTTCTCAATACTACAACAGATCCAGGGATTCTGAAGGAAATTGTTAATGGTACCCATCTCCTTCTCAGGAAAACAAATATGTCATATCTGCACCTGTGAAGCTTGTTATAATTATAGAGACCTTTTAAAATCATACAATAATGTTTTAAATGAGGCAGCTGCTCTTGTGCACTTGCTTCGAAACGGTCTGTAAGGTAATTGTTAAAGTCAGTTATTCAGTTATACTTTCACATGACAGGCTCCATTTGCACTGAAACAATAAAGTCTGATGTAGACAGATTTCCTCTCCACTATCTCACTTTATATTTCTTATTATTCCCTTCTTCTGGAATGGCCACCAATATAAATATATGCATAAACACCCCCCCCCCCCCATACAGAGTCCCCTTTTAGTTGTTCAGTCAGCATCCACAGCTAGCAGGAAAACCAAAAAATAATACATTCCTCCTCTAATGACAATTTATATTACAGGACAGCAGTCCTGGAGGAAAGCGATTCCTTTAATATGGACAGAGCTTTTTCTCCATGCCTCTCATGAGGTTGCTTGTGATTTTACCACAATTTGTGTGTCTTAGGACTTATCTGCACTTACAGCAATGCATCAGTGCCACTGTAATACTTAGTGAAGATGCTCCTATGCCCACAGGATAACTTCTCCCATCAGTATAAGTATTCCCCGTCCCCATTGCAAGACTAGTAAAGACCCACTAAATCAACCACACATCATTCTCATGTTGACTCAGATACTCCAGCAGAACAAGATGAGAAAGGGGATTTGACAGAGCTTTTTCTGTTGACCCCTCCAATGTGAACCCTGTGGTAAGTAGATCTAAGTTATGTCTGTCCTTGTAGTGTAGACCTGCTCTTAGATGCCAATATGCTTCTGCCTTAGCATCTGTGTGAATGAACTGAATGTCTATTTGAACTGCTGCAGTTAATATTCTGGCTTTACACAACAAATCCCACATGTGAAAACATCAAGCTTTGCTTACCCAGATGATGTATTGCTAGAGGCATCGCATTTTAAAACTTTTAGGAGTACATCCTTAGTGTTTTCAATATGAGCTATTGCCACCAAAGACAGACTTTGCTCAACATATGACAGAGAATTGCTGAGTTTTGCTTACCTTTTAACAATCTATACTATACTATACTATACTATACTATACTATACTATACTATACTATACTATACTACGTGCTTGCATAACAAACTATTTTTGGCCCTGAACCGAGTAAAGATATCTGCCTTCAAAAGAAAAATGACTTTTTTCAATATAGTTTACAGCATCAGTTTAGAATTAAATAACTCAAAGATTGTGTCTATACCTAAACCCTATCGCTTCAGTGTAGACACTCACTACAGCAATAGGAAGGGTTCTCCCTCTTTGCCATAGTTAATCCACCTTCCTCAGAGGCAGTAAGTAGGTTGACAGGAGAATTCATCCATCACTGGAGCTTCTGTCATCCCTCCTAGTGCTGTGAGTGTGTACACGAGGGGTTAGTTTAATTTAACTATGTCACTCAAGAATGTTTTCACACCCCCTAAGCAATGTAACTGAGTAGCCCTAACTTTTTAGCAAGGACCTGGCCAAAGAAATATAATTTAATTGAAATGAAAAAATCCTGTAGATGGAAGGTACTGCCTTTGTGTCCAGAGCACATCTTTATAAACTGCCTCAGCTAATGAAACTTCTGTCCGCCACCCATTTCTAAAATGTTCTGTTCTTACAAAATACTATGTGTCCAAAACTTCTCTGCTTATTTCAGTTAAAATTCCATACTACGTACATGACTGCACTACTGTAATACAAATAAATAATAATACTATAACAACAACACAGGAGAGTTTCTACTGCTAATGTTCAACATTTACAATGTCTTTACGCATATGGAACATTCACAACTAGTTAAGTCTGTTTAAAAAAAGAGCTTTTGTAAATTGCTGACTGCTTAGGGTAAGGCCTCTTCCTCTGCTTTTAGATTCAGATCTTTCACGTTCGTTTGTGCCCTGCAGCCGTAAGGTGCGATAATTACAACTTTGGAGAATAACAACAGATAGCTGGCCTAAGGTGCAGAAAACCATGAAACCACAGACTGGATAAACCAGTATGGAGCACAATACCTTGTCTGTTCTAAACAGCAACAGCAGGATCACTCGTTAGCATTCATCTCTCTGCTGCTTCTTAGTGTTCCTTTTGAGAAACATGTTTACATTTCTACTGAGAGCAATTTTTCCATTTTTCCAAGAGGTTTCAAAGCATCCTATAGATGGCAAGTCACAAAGGCATGTCTAATAATTTCAACTGGCTTCAGTATGTATTTATCGGTTCTGTTGTCTCTTGGATTGTGCTTGTCTACCAAAGTTATGGTGATGCTAATAAACAAAACAAGTCGTGGAAAAGGCTAGCAGGTTCAATATCATTGACATGTGTGTCTTGTAATGGTAGGATCCTGAACCGTATATTTTCAAGATGCATGTCAAACAGGTAATAGACTAACAGAGCTATCAAATTATGGAATCTTTTGTTTGTAACTCACTTTCTCTGCCTTTCAGGCAGTTCTCTGCTTTCAGCTCTAAATGCCCTTTTAAATGGGATTGCTACTCCTCTATTGTTCTATATTATTATGATTTTTTAGAAGTGTTCATCGAAACTTTTTCGATTGGACAGAATGAATGGGGATAGACAATGCCTGAAAATCAGAACCAAGTCAATATGAATCCTAACTCCTTAGCTTACATACAGAATGGAGATGCTTCATCTAACGATCTATCATTTGAGAAGTTAGACATGCAACAGATGAACAATAGACTACAACGTAAAACTGTAAAATCCCAATAATTTCCAGGCAAGTTAATTTTTTTTGCTAACGTGACGAGCAGGAACCCTTATAAGTTTGTTAGCTAAATTACAACCTAAGTGAAAAAGGCAGCATAGGAGGATTGTGCTCCACAAATTAAGAAAAGTCAGAGTAAAAAGAGGGCTCTCTGTTTTCTTAAGCATTTAAAGTGATGGTAAAGGTTTTGGTCTATTTTTCACAACTGGTTGAAAATATTTTACTCTGTAGTTTAGCCCTTTTAGATTATTTTATTTTTCTATTTTAGTAGGCTAAACCCCCAAATCCGAGATATTATTCCCCCATGTGAAAGAATCTCAGTATGCATAGTAGGTAAAAATCTAATGTGCTAGCCAGAACAGAACTGTAGCCAGGGAAAGATAGCATCTTTCCCTAGCCTGAAAAGGTGGAAAGGCACTTACGTGGATGCTTAACATCCTGTTTTGCCCCAGGACAGTATTCTTGATCAGTGGACTATGGTTATTTCACTGACTGCAAGCCTCTTTTTAATAAATTATTTGTGGCAGACTTAACATCCAGTGAACCAATTATAGTTATCTTAGAATGCACATGAGAGGTATGGCCAGGGCATATCATGGGAGCAAAGTTGGGGGGTGAGGGATACAATGAAGGCCTAGATTGGGCTGGAGGGGACAGTGTGGGGGTAGCAGAGACAGGGAATTACCATATAACTCTGGGAAAGGCACCCCGAGGGCACTACAATTGAATCAGTTTAGAACTGTGCTGGTGAGGCTGTGGAACAACTCTTAAACCAATTCAGAATGGCTAGCATGGGTGCACTGAATGGCTTGTGCTTCCATTAATTTGATATAAGTAACTGACAATTCAAGTCTCTCGCGAGGACAAAGCCTTAGAGGTGGTCTCTTCAGGTCAAGATCGAGTAACACATGAATGGAAAGATCAGGAGAGGAGTAGAGAAAATGAAGGACTGAAAAATAAGTCTCCATGAACCTGATGGAACCTATCCAATTTTTTGGAATTTCCTGTTAAATGGGTGGGAAGGTAGAAAAATCCTCTGAGGTCTAGGGTTATATGGTTAGTAATGATAGGGAGGGGGACATGATGAGGGGTGGGTGAATAACTGCAACCAATTCATAAGGTTACACATAGTCTTTGTACACATGAAAAGATGGTCAAGGCATCTACACTACAGTGGCACTGCAGAGCTGGGGCGTGGGAGCCAGTTATGATAATGAAGGGGAGAGAGAATACAGGGTTAAATAGAAAGTATAACAGATTTAGACCTAAGGCATTTGTGTGTATGGACAATGTTTTAGAGAATAATGATGGGCAAATTTAAAAAATACAGATATTGCAGGAAGAGGAAGAGAGCTGGGTATAAAAGGTCATATATTGAGGAGGCACATGGAGGCCTTTTCTACAGGTCTGAGGCCTTTTCTACAGTTAAAAATAAGAACATCCTACATCACTCATGGCTGTGAAAAATTTCATGCCCTGAATAGTTAGGTCAATTGAATAGTTAGGTCAACCTAACCTCTAGTGTAGACACAGCTACGCCAATAGAAGATTGTCTCAGAGAGAGATGGATTTATTACACCTAAAGAAAAATCCCTTTAGTTGATGTAGGAAGCTCTTTGTGTAGAAGGAGGCCAACTCTGTTGTTTCATGGCACTCATTGATTTGGCCGGTGCACAAAGGAAAATGATCTGATTAATATATTCATCCTTTTAGAGTCAGTCTTGTAGGGTTCTTTTTTTCTTTCACTGCCCTGGAAGATGTTTCCTTTAACAGGTTTATTTCTTTGTCACAAATATTCATGTGAAATAGGATTTTTTGTGTTTTTGCAGATGTTGTGGTTTGGGGCCAGGAAGAATGAACTCCATTTACAAGTCTATTCCTTTAACAGATATTCATTAAAACGTCCTCCACTGTGTTAACAAAATGTATAGGAGTGCCAAATTGTGATGATAAGCCCTTTGTGTCTTGAGTGCACTCATTTTCTGACTATTAGGTTGCTGTCTTTTATCAGTCAGTTCATTTCTGGAAGTACATGATGGATTACTATTTGCCATTCTGCTCAAAACAGCAGCAGCCTCAACTTTATCAGCCAGGAATCCCAAAACACAGCTGTCGTTAGGTAGTGCAGAAATAATGCTATCTCCCTATAAACCTTGACAGTCAAGCCCTATCTCTTGATTTTTCTCTCTAGAACAATAAAAACAGTAATAGAAAGAATACTGGGTTGGCTTATTTTGGGCACCTATTTCTTTTGTGCTTGCGCTTGGGGGGAGTTAAATGGTTTGTCATCACCTATTTAAATGCTCTAATTTACTTAACACTAGAAAAGTCTGGCTAGGGGAGGGGGAGGGGAGTGAAGACTCAGGATGCGAATGTAAAGGAATGTGTTCCAGACAGAGATGTTTGAACAGTTAATGAGGAACTTACTTAGCAACAGCCTAATTTCACTACAGTTCACATTTCCCCCTTTGAAATGCCTTTAACCTTAGAACCACAACAGAAATGCTCAGTTAGAAGATAATGTATTCTGGTCTATTTAACAACAGTGTAAATAATACCTGATTTGGTTATCATATTAGCAAATGCGCAATGATCAAAATGAGAAAATTAGTGCTAAATACTCTTCTTGACTCATACTCTAATACTGCAAAAACAAACAAACAAACAAACAAAAAACCCAACATAAAAAATGAGTGGTCCTGTAGCACCTTAGAGACTAACAATATATATACATAGTATCATGAGCTTTCATGGGCACAACCCACTTCTTCAGATAAGTGTCAGTGGGCTATACTGGAGAATGTTGGACAGTGGCTGGACCAAGTTGGAAGTGATTCATATTTGATGTGGGAAGGTGGAGGCTCCCCATCATGGAGGGTATGTCTACACTAGCCCCCCTAGTTCGAACTAGGGTGGCTAATGTAGGCATTTGAACTTGCAAATGAAGCCCAGGATTTAAATATCCCGGGCTTTATTTGCATGTTCCCATCCGGGCGCCATTTTTAAATCCCCCTTAGTTCAAACGAACTGCCTGCGGCTACACGTGGCAGTTTAAAGTTAATCCGAACTAAGTCCTCATGGAATAAGGTGTAACAGTTTATCCGAACTAAGGACTTAGTTCGGATTAACTTTAAACTGCCGCGTGTAGCCACGGGCAGTTCGTTCGAACTAAGGGGGATTTAAAAATGGCGCCCAGACGGGAACATGCAAATAAAGCCCAGGATATTTAAATCCCGGGCTTCATTTGCAACTCCGGTTGCCTGATTTGCCTACCTTGCTCGAATTAACGAGCTAGTGGAGACATACCTGGAGAGTCTACAGAAGGATGAATGAAGCAGTGCTGCATGGTGGCTCTCTTTATGTTACACAGTAGCTGTAGTACAAAGGAGAAAATTCTGCCCCTCATCCAACCCTCATATAAAACCCATTGAATCAGGTTTGTGCAAGGACCAGGATTTGTCCTATGTCATAAATGAAAAGTACCAGGTAAAAGTCCCTTCAGCAATTTCTAGCCAGAGATGGTCCCTTGAAATGCATTTCAGGCAGGAAAAAAAAGCATAAATTCCAGGAATGGTTTTCTTTCTTTTTATTTCAAGCACTAATTAAATAAACAACTCTAGAAGAGATTCAAGTTTTATAAACTAACTTTTTACTTTGAGACGTTGCATAACAATGGGTAAAAAAAACTCACTCAAGGATAATCTACTCAAAATTTTATGACTCTCTAAAATATATTGTGATGGTCCCCCGTGCTCTATGAAACTTAGCCTATGAATATAAATATGCATAACTTGGAGATGCTTTGGACAAAATACCTTAAGTAACCTATCGATTTTATTGTTGCAATCTGCTGGATCTGTATATCCTATTTTGGTGCATGTATCAATCTTGTATGAAAAGTTAAAAATATGAAGTATGAAACTGTTTATAGTTTTAAATGTGCTAATGAGAGCCATTACTGGTGCCCCCCCCCCGCATTAACGACTTGGTGATCAACTTAACAACTTGTAAACAAGCTTTGTTTGTCCTGTAAGTCCAAAGGTGATTGGACTAGTAAGACATTACCACTTGGTACTGGGATTGCATTTTGACCCTGGTTTTCTTCCATGGAAGGGGGAATATAGAACAAAAGATTCCCACCCTGGGGAAAGGATTATTTAAGCAATGGGAAGCTATCATCCCTTTGTCTTTGGTTAGCCTGGAAAACCCTGAATGGATGAGCTGGAGACCCAGGTCAGGGTAAAAGTCTCTGACCTGAAGTTTATGCCTGAAATAAGAACAGCTCTCAGGGTGAGATTCTGCCTGCAATAAGTTTTTTAGTGAAGTAGAAAGTGTGTTTTCTTTTCATTTTAACTTAGTAACTTACTTTGATCTGTCTATTTTCACTTGCAACCACTTAAATCCTATAGTTTGTACTTAATAAAACATATTTGTTTACTATCAGGCCCAGTGTAAATAACTGTTACCTGGAGGGAAAGACCAGTGCACATTCATTGATAAGGAGGGTGAACATCCTTTTATACAGAGAAAGGAAGATTTATTTGGGTTTTTGATCCCTTTTGGGGGCTGGTTTCCTGCGTGCGATGCCCGAGAATTGCATTCTCCCAGAGCTGAAGTGGTTATCTCCATTGCTCTTCAGAGGAGCAGTAACCCCAACTCTGTGCCTTGTCTGGGGTGACCAGAGGATCTGGCCCAGCGGGACAGGGTGATGGGGAGCCCCAGAGAGCAAGGCGGCAGGTGTCAGTGGTGTGATCAGCACACCAGGGAACAATTCCAAGGAGTCTTCTGTGTTTGCACCCTATCACATATGTTTTCCATTTAACGCTCTGAAAAATCAGTGCCTGAAAAATATGAGACACAATGCTGAATCATACTGAACTTTCCAGTACAGCAACCCAACAACAGCCAATCCAGGAGATTAATTTTATCATGAGTGCAGGCACTCATGAATTTCAGCTCTGTTCCTTGCTTCACTTGTCTGCTAGAAAGACAAGGTTGGTGAGGTAATATCTTTTATTGGACCAACTTCTGTCTCATAGTGGGACTGACATAGCAACAACACTGGCTATTACCTTTGTGTTATCTTCTTGTGAACCAGGAGATGAAATGTATAAGAACCCATCTTTTGGGTCATTCTTATGTACCCACAATGTAAAGATGGGGGATTTATTTCTAGACTACCAGCCTCAATACAAGCATGGTCGCTGTCTTGGTCAACAAAGCAATAACACAGTATTATTTTTGTAATATTATTTTTAAAGTGGTTTACAAATATTACTTTATAATTAATCTACACAACATAGGCAAGAAAATATGAATATCCATCTTTTGCAGATAAGGAAACTGAGGCAGATAAGATTAATTGTCAAAATCCCCTTGGAGGATCAATCTCGAATCCAACCTTAGAGCTCAAGACTGACCGGTTCCCAGTCCTGTGTTCAGATCATGAGACCACATATCTGTGCTCACCTCTATTCAGCTATGGTTTTGGACATTAAAGTGTTTTACTGAAAAAGCTAATGTCGGCAGGCATTTATCTCCTATGGCAGTGGTCTCCAACCTTTTTAACCACAAGATCACTTTTTCAATTAAGTGCAATGTAAGATCTACCACAAACCCAAATATCTTTGCCCCACTTCCTCCCTGCCTCTTCTCCGAGGCCTCACCCTGCTCACTCCATCCCCCTTTCTCCCCATCCTCACTCACTTTCACTGGGCTGGGGTAGAGGGTTGGGGTGCAGGCTCTGATCTTGGGCCAAGGGGTTTAGAGTGTGGGAGGGGCTCCGGGCTTAGCCCAGGGTTGGGGATTGGGGTCCAGGAGGGGTTTCAGGGCTGGGGCAGGAGTTCAGGAAGCAGGCTCTGGCTGGGTGCCACTTAACTGAGATGGCTTCCAGATGGTGGAGCAGTGAAGTTAAGGCAGGCTTACTCCTGCCCTGGCCCTGCACCACTCCTGAAAGCAACTGACATGTACAGCAATGGCTCCATGGTGCCATGTGCTGCCCCTCATCTACAGGCACTGAGCCCACAGCTTCTATTGACCACGGTTCCCCAGTATTGATCAATGGGAACTGCAGGAGTGGTGTCTACAGGCAAGGACAGCATATGGAGAGCCCCTGCTCTGCCTTTCTCTGGGGCTGCAGGGACATGCCAGCCACTTCCAGGAGCAGCAGGTACCACAGGGATAATGACTCCAGCCAGGACAGGTTAGGCATTTTAGAACTCACTACGCAAAAAATTACATTTAAGCGCAAGAGAGAAATGAAAATTATGAAATTCACAGACCAGTCAAACACCAAAAATAACACACTTCACAAGCAAATAAAAGGAGTAACAACCACCCATGTATACATTGGAAATAAGAGTGAAAGACAGTGCGTGTTTGTGAGAATGACAGAGACACACAGTGTGTGAGAGTGACAGAGATTTGCATTGCCAAGCTCTCTCCATCCCCTTCTCTCTGTGTGGAGAGAGGGTACAGGTGTGGGGGAAGGAGGGACACCCTGACATTGGTGCCCCCACCCCTTTTCCCTCCCACACCCTAAACAGCAAGCAGGAGGCTCCCAGGGGGGCAGCTCCAAGGCAGAGGGCAGGAGCAACATGACAGTGGGTGGAGGGGCAACTAAAGTGCCAGCGCTTGATAGCTTCCTGGCCAAACTAGTCAGGATCACTTGTCAGAGGCTCCAAGATCTACAGGTAGATCCCAATCTACTGGTTGGTGACCACTGTCCTATGGCAAGATTCATATTATTTTAAATGAGATTGTCTTGTTTATTTTTAGAAAAGATTTTGAAAATATTTTATATAATTTAAATTATGACATTCCAAATGAGCATGCATCATTTACTGCAATTGTAAACCAGGAACATAATGAATTGTGGAAACATATACATGCTTTACCTTTAGGTATATTTTTCACAGCTACTTTTAAAATACTAAATGTGATTAAAAACTCAAAAGGATGCTGTTTGCAAGCCAGACTCTTTGGATATTTGGTATCACTGGGGTGATTTTGCTTTAAGCTACTTTTATTAAGGCACAAATAAGAAAATTGTACACGTGCATTGAGAATATGAAATGAATGTTTACTCACCACTTCTCCTCCTCTACTTGAACACCTATGGATTGGAACTTACTGGTTGCTTTATTTTCAACTGATTTGGTGGATTCTTGTGCGCCATCAACCTGTAGAAATAACCAGATATAAATAGAATGTATTTTTAATAAAGATATTAAGGCAACTAAGTCACTTTCCTTATTAATGTCTTACTTAGCAAGGACTTACATATATGGCTGGTAACATAACTACTTCATCTACACAGAAAGTTTGTGTGGCAAGAGCTATGCACATTTATTCATATAATAGTATTTTGTGCTAATTTATAGTGTTTCTATTAAGGCAATGATAGACTCTCAAAATGCAGATGAAGTTTATCCAGTGTATAACAGATGCTCTTTATTTTACAGAACATTTTAATTAATGTGAATGTGAAGTGATATTGAAATTACATTTTAAAAGGAAATTGTTTTATTTAAATGTCAGGATTCTGGAACTGACTGTTACAGATACAAAATTTAAATGAAAATTAAGAATATTTACTTGTAACCCAAGTTTTTTTGAGATGACTTTGCACCAGTCGATGCATTACCCAGAAATGGAAATACATAGAACCACTTGAAAAAGAACTATCAATTGCTCTTCATTGATAGTGTTATTTCAATGCTCTCCATATTCATGCATGCAGTTATTCATTGTAACGCATGTTCAGTAACTTCGTATGACCTTGCCAGTTTAGCTAGGGTTACTTTTTAAAGTAAATTGAAGTTAAAATTCAATCTAAGGAGATTTTCCAATGACTGAGCAGGATTGTCAACTCTTATGGGATTGGGCAGCGAACATCTTACTCAATGTATTTTCTCATGTTGAGAAGAGCCTTCCTCTGGACTTAGTGCTGCTGCAGTCAATGGGACTACTCATGATATATGGGACTGCTTAATGTGCACAAATATATGTAACAGAAATGCTACTATGTACAACAAGACTGCTGACATTTCATAGCTCTGCTTCAAAGTTCTGGTTAACAGCAATATCTACAAAAAAGTTAAAAAGAACTGCCACAAAAACATCTCCTTCTTTCTGACAACTGTTGGATTTCCCTCTAAAGTTACTTTTATTTGAGATTTGGATGGCCAGTAGACCTGGATCGGTGAAAGGTTTAAGGTGCTTCCTGATGTTTTGCGAGATATTGCATCTCAGCACTGTTGCTTCAGACAGGTAAGTTCATTGGACATTGCTATGGTTTCAAAACAATTAATATTCCCACAGTATTTTCAATATTCCTGTCATACTTTGTATAAGGAATATAATTGTGATCAGTAAAATCAATATTTTAGGGAAAATCTCATAGAATCATAGAATCCTAGGGCTGGAAGAGACTTCAGGAGGTCATTGAGTCCAACTCCCTGCCCAAAGCTCAGATGTGGGGACTCAGATGTGGGGACTTCCCTCACATCCTCTGCAGTGAAGACTGATGCAAATAATTTATTTGCCTTTTCACAATGGCCTTATCTTCTTCGAGTACTGAATTAGCATTTCAGTTGTTCAGTGGCCCCACTGATTATTTATCAAGCTTCCTGAATCATAGAATCATAAGGCTGGAAGAAACCTCAGGATGTCATCAAGTCCAGTCCCCTGCCCAGAGTATGACCAACCCCAACTAAATCATCCCAGCCAGGACTTTGTTCAAGCTGGGACTAAAAAACCTCTAAGGATGGAGATTCTACCACTTCCCTAGGTAACCGATTCCAATGCTTCACCACCCTCCTAGTGAAATAATTTTTCCTAATATCCAACCTAGACCTCCCTCACTGTAACTTAAGACCATTGCTCCTTGTTCTGCCATCTGTCCTTACTGAGAACAGCCTTTCTCCTCTTTGGAACATCCTTTCAGGAAGTTGAAGACTGTATCAAATCCCCTCTCACTCTTCTCTTCTGCAGATGAAATAAGCCCAAATCCCTCAGTCTCTCCTCATAGGTCATGTGCTCAAGTCCCCTAACCATTTTGTTGCCCTCTGCTGGACCCTCTCCAATGCGTCCACATCCTTTCTATAGTGGGGGGCCCAAAACTGGCCGCGGTACTCCAGATGTGGCCTTCTTATAAAGGGGAATAATCACTTCTCTAAATCTGCTGAAAATGCTCCTCCTCATGCACCCTAAATTTCAAAGGTTGAAACAACCAGTTGTGCTGTTGAAAATGTTCCCCTTAATGACTACTGCAATGGGGTATTAAGTTCAAAAATATTTTACTTACAGCAACAGTTATTTTAAGAAGGGAAGGTAGACCCTAGTCATCTGTTTAAGATTCATGGTCACAATACTGTTGTTAATTCAGATTTCCTCCAATGTAATCCACATAGATTTTTGTTATTATTTCAAGAATTTTACTTCTAGCTTTGTAATTTTTTCCTGTTTAGGATGGTCTTTGTCAGCAGTAAAGTTGTTTACTTTGAAATGAGGGACACTAGATTGTGCCATTGCCTTACATAACTGATTAGGAGAGTAAGAAGAATTAAGGACTTCCTGATTTGCTCAGCCTGTCTGGATCTTGGTTTCAGATCTAGTGCTGAGCACAGGCCCTGGTCTTTGGATACTTCCTCCTGCAAGCAAGTGGGTAGGAGATAACTTAAGACAAAAGACTGTATCCTTTCAAGGGTTGCGGAAATTTACTCTTCCCACAGCTGAGGGTAAGTAGGCTGGACACTAAGGCCTGGTCTGCACTAAAGGGGAATGTTGGCTTAAGATACGCCACTCCAGAAATGTTAATTATGTATCTGGAGTCGAGATATCGTAAATCACCGTCCACACAGTGAGTGGTCAATGGGAGTATTTGCTTCCCTTACTCCTCGTGAAGTACAGGAGTACTTGTGTTGACGGGGCACCCTCTCAGTTTGAATTAGCAGGTCTTCACTAGACCCGCTAAATCGAATCCTGGAAGATCGACCACAGTGGCACTGATCTTCCACATAGTGTAGACTTGGCCTAGGTGCCACCCATGGAAAACCTGAATGGCAGCACCTCCGTAATGTTGATTGGTTTAGGGGCCACTATTTAAGCATGGAGGGAGTCCCAGTACACTGTGTTTGCAATAAGGCAAATCCCTGACCCATTGCTGAGACAGACCTTGCCTTGTTCCTACTTCCATGCCGCCTTCTTGACCGCCATTTCTTCACTTTGTTCCAGGTCTGTCCCAGCCTTGCTCCTGCCTTTGACCCAGTTCTGTTCATACCTTTCTTCACTCCAGGTAATCTAGTTCCAATTCCTGGTTTGACTTGGGTTTGACCCTTGAACTGAGACATTCAGTCTCTGAGTCTGGTTCCAAGTCCCTGACTACTGCTCTGACTGCTAGCATGACTGTCCATAACTCAATTTGAACGGTGCAGTGTGTCATCTGTCTCCAGACCAAGGTTTGTGCTTTGCGGGCTCAGGTAATGCAACTCTGGGCAGAAAAAAAAGCCCTTGGTGAATCCGCGGGCCACTCGCAGAAGAACATTACACTCCAGGCATGAGTGGTGGCTCCTGCACTCAAAGAGGGCCCTGTGGTGCCTCAACTCAAACACTTTGATGGAAACTGCCAAAAATGTAGGGTTTTCCTTAACTGGCACTGTCTACTTTTTAGTCTGCATCCTCAGATTCGCCCTACAAATGAGGCCAAGATGGGACCGATAACACTGACTGATGAGGCACTGGACTGGGTCTCCCCGTTGGTCAAGCAAAACATTCCAACACCGCCGGATTAGAACACCTTCCTTTGGGTTTTTTTGTGCCCCTCCCCCCCGCCCCCCACTTACATGGTTCTGCATGGGAGCTGTCTGGCCCGGAGCAAGGAGGAAGGCAAGATGGCCACTGGCTGCCGGCAGCCTGTTAGGAGAGGCAAAGCCCAGCCTCTCCTGTTCTTAAAGGGGCCATCTTATTTTTGCTTAATAACTCTCTGGGTCTTTTTTTTTTCCCTCAACAATTTTGGTCCCTCCCCACTTTTTTCAACAAAATTTTTTCTCTGTTTTTTTTTTTTTGGGGGGGGGGTGTTCAGTATTTTTGGTTAAACCATCTGGCAACCCTACCTCTAGTCTCAGCCTATTTCATAACAATTAGATCAACCCAATAACACCAACATACCAGAAATCTGTGCGAGAGCATTCATGTGCAAACTTCATCTTTAGGAAAAGACTAACCAGGTTTTTTCTGGGGGGAGCAAGGTTGGTCAGTTTGAGGACACTGCCCTATTTGCTTGGGATTCATTTTCACTGCAAGCACCAGAGTTGATTCCTAGTTGACTCCAACCCAGACTGTCTGGTTCTAACAGCATGAATGAGCTGGTAAATAATAAGTAATTGTCATCACATCATACTTCTACAGATGTCATTTTAAGGGATGCATGGGAGAGATTAATAAAAAACTTAGATCACATCCAAAATGAAAATGCATAGCTAATTTACATTTGTCTTTTCCCTAAGCTTCAACTGAGTATGGCTTGATTAGTTTTCCTGCTTCATTCCACTAGAGGTAACAGAGTTTAATTTATGTTAAACAGGGGCCAATCAGAGAAATCTTATCCTGTGCTCTTACAGCTGAGATAACAGCTAAGTAGAACAATGCTGCCTCATTCAAATGACTAACAGTTGTTTCCAAATGCATGAATAAGCAGTGACAGTTCAGCTAAGCTGTCTGAAAATATTTTTTCTGGTGATAGTGTAGCGTAAATCATTGTTTTACACATTCTCTTTCAATGATTTCATTGACCCCTGCTGTAATATGATTCATAGGCTTGTGTTCATGTGTGTAGTTTAACAGAGCTGAATAACAAGTAGCAAACTGACTCAAGAAATCCTTACAATTTGATATATTTAAGATTAATTAGGAAAACACACTGAGAATAATTAAATACAACTGAAATCTCTACAGTCACTGGACAGAAATGAGCAACTAACCAAAAAAGGGATTAAAAAGAGAAAAAATGGACCACTCCATAAGTAATGTAGAAACCCACACACCAACACACACAAATCTGCTACTCATAAACTGGTAATTTACCTGTATTCCAATGGATAAACATCTGTTTTTCTTGAACTGATCCTTCTTTCTGTCTTCTACAGCAACAGTGGCAATGGTGGTGGTTGTGGTGACTGTTGCAGTATTGTTGCCTACATGCTGACTCGCAGGGCCATGGATCTGTGCATTAGCAGCCTCAATAGCAGCCGTTAGGGCCTTCATACTGTCCAAGCTTTCGGTAGAGTTGCTAAGACCAGACTGACTGATGATATCTCCCCTTTGGCCCTGCCCATCCATGTATGCATCTTGGGCCGACTCCGTGCTGCTCTGGGCCGTGATGGAAATAAAAGGTTTTGTGGTGGTCCTTGGTGGAACAGGAGGTGGTGTCTTCTTATATGTGGTAATGCAGGATGAAACTGGAAAGAGTAAAAAAGACTCTGAATTACATTTTAGTTTTTACATTTTTGCAGCAAACCAATGAGGGAAGAGAATGGATTCCAGACATGCAAATGGCAATCCATATGGATGGGGTGAAGGTGAGGAGGGCACTGCATGTCAACCTTTTGCAAAGATTTATGCATATTTTTAATTTTACATACAGTGAATAGTTCCATCAATAGTAGACTCCAGCTAGAGAGCTGAATTACCCTATGTAATATTTCTGCTCATTCAAATGTGAATCACATGATTATTAATACACGAAGTGAAAAAGACACAGATATAGACATCTAGTCCTTCCTCTGCCTGTTTATTATTTCCTTTATGGTATTCCAGTTAAATGAGTCAAGCAATGGGGCGTATTCCAAAATATCATGTTTTTTAAACAAGATTAACAAAGATTGGCCTCCAGACCAGGAGTGGGCAAAGGGGCCTCCGCGGGCTGGATCCTGCCTGTGGAGGCCCTGCCGCTCCCCCACCCCCAGGCCAATTAGGGCCTGGGGGCAGAGGGAAGCGCACAAAGTTTCCTCTGCCCTTCCAGGAGTGTGGGGCGCTTTGAAGTGCCGTGTGCTCCTGGCAGGGCGGGAGGAGACTTTGTGCACTCCCCCGCCCCCAAGCCGTAATTGGCCTGCGGGCAGGAGAAGTGTGCAAAATTTCCTCCGCCCTACTCCCGCCCTGGGAGGAGCGTGCGGCACTTAGAAGTGCCGCGTGCTCCTGGCGGGGTGGGAGAAGGCTTCTCATGTTCCCCCACCTCCAGGCCCTGATTGGCCTGGAGGTGGGGGAGCACGGGAAGTCTCCTGCCACCGCCAGGGGTTTGGTGCTTAGTGGGAAGGGGGGGGGGGCACAGGGACTCCTCCACCCCCAGACCAATCATGGTCTGTGGGTGGAGAAGACCAGAAACATTCTGGCCCCGCTCCTTCAGTTTGAGGCCCTGCCCTTTCTGGTGTGGTGTGGGGCCCCCCGTAAATTTTTAAGTGGCCCCCTCAAAGAATTATTACCCACCCCTGCTCCAGACACTCACGCTGGCTAAACTGTATTCTACACAATGTTTTACTGCAGCCATGTTTTTATAATAGAGGCATGTTTAATTTGTTTACCAGAATGGCCTCTGTACACAATGTTAGACCTAAGTTTAGGAAGATTTTTTAAGCATAGTTGTTTGGCCAGTGAAGACAGGAGCTTCGGCTATTACATCTGAGGTCTGTTCTGCATTTAAAATTTAGGTCAACACAGCTACAGTACTCAGGGGTGTGAAACATTCACACCCCCAAGTGCCGTAGCTATGCCAACCTAACCCCTAGTGTACAGGCAGGAAGGTCAAAAGAAGAATGCTTCTGTCAACCTAGCTACTGTTGCTCAGGGTGATGGTGTTTTTACAGTGATGGAAAAACTCCTTCCATCACTGTAGGCTACATCCATGCTACGGGGTTATGTCAGCATAGTTACGGAGCCATAGCAATCCCATTACTGTCCCCATAGAATAGACAGGACCTAAAAAAATCAAAGAGCCTCCTGAGTTAAAGTTTGTTATCACTAATCATATGTAAACCTAGGTCTACTATGCATTTGAATGGAATAGATATCTCATTCTTTGCTATGGGTCTCAGGTCTCTGAAACATTTATTAAACATGAAAAATAGCTGTAGAAGCTACTTTAAAATTAATGCCTATCACAGATTTCTCCTGTGCAAATAGTGGCCCCAATTTTGCAAAGATTTATGCATATTTTTTAATTTTACACATTTTGAGTAGTTCCATCAGGCTTTGCAGAATTGGGGAAAAAAGACAGACCCTGGTTGATTGGGATTGTGGCACCCTGCTTTTCAGAAAGTCAAAACACTGTCATTTCGGTGCCTGAATATGAATTTAGAAGCTTAACTTTAGGTTTTCAGGTTTGAAAATTTTGGCTAATGCATTCAAAATTACATGTGCAATGCACTCCACCATGAGAAAATAAATAACTTAACATCTATCTTTAAAGGCCATTTGGCCACTCTGTGTTAGTGAAATCCTGGAATACTTTAAAATGAGAAAAAAAGCCCATCAGGAACCAAAACCCAATCAAGCAATACTTTATTTTAAAGAAAATAAATGCAGGCACTAATCTGTGCATACTTCAGAGGCAAACATGTTCATGTACATTCTTATTAACAATAATCATAAGGCAAGAAGTGACTTATCAGATCGTCTGAACTGGCAGACATCTGTGATACCTTCATGAAAGGTGATTGCACTATAGCTGTCCTGCTGCCTCATTGAGCCAGAAGCTACAATGGCATTGATTTGGCTAGCCCAGATCCACACACCTAATATCTTTTTGATGGCTGTATGCATGAATTTTATTTGCTAAGATGTCAAAGGCATCACCAGCTCACTAGATTTTTTTTAAAACATTCCAGAGTTTCTGGTAATATGTCTGCAAATACAAAATTCTACATTAGTGGATTCAAGCATGCTAAATGAGGAAGGAAAAAAAGAAAAGTTCACTGAAGTAGTTAAGGTTTTGAAAGTATAATAATACAACCTGTGATTAATTTGTGATGTGTCTGCCAGAAACTACAGATTTTGGTATAGGGTAGAGGTTTGGTGGGGGTATTCAATAATAACCAGATCTTAAGGTTTTAAAACAAGTGCAGTAGTTTGTAATGTCAACAAAGGTCTGGTTTAAACAGGACAGGTTGGTGATGCAAAAGAAAAGGTAACAATTTCTTAACAGGATGGAAGTTTGTATAACTCTTGACTAGCTTTGGAGCCGCTAAAAGCAGCACAGCATTTATAATGCAAAAGCTACTGATGTTCAGGGGAGTTAGCTGCTGTTGATGCAGCACATGCAGATGAGCTTAAAAAAAAAACGATGGAGAATGTGGCTTATGTACTGTCGAAACATATCTGCACCAGAAATGAGTGAGCTGATTAATGGCCAGGAGAATGTCCTTGGAGTGTTAGTGGCAGTACTTCGGATGATCCCCCCTTGAGGCACCACAATTTGCACTTCCCTGTGTCAGAGGGAGTCATTTTGGCCCATTAAATAATTAATCCTCATAACACCCCAGCAAGGCAAATATAATTATCTGAATTTAACAGATGGGGAAACCATATAAAAACCCCAAATGGGATAAGAGTCTCAAAAATGGAAGGGAAGCAGTAATAACAGTAGCTGCCTCAACACTAGTCATCTTATCCTAAAAAAGCAGCCAATACACAATATCCATGGTATATTGGTATTTACTAACATTCTAGACACTTTCCGATAGTAGGTAATCATCTGCTTTAGAGGTATTTTATTCTACTGCTCAATGTATCCAACAAGGAAAACATTTCACACTATGATAAATTTGCCTGCTTCTAGTTATAAACACGTTCTCCGAGAAGAGCAAAGAATCAACAAGATACATGCTAGAATTGTAAGAAGAAAAAGAGAAAAGTGGTTTTAACAAGTCAATACATAGCCTGAGTCTCTGGGAGTCACATGGCACAGGCTGAGCAAATCCAGGCAGAGTGCAAGTCATAAAAAAAGCCCCAGGCACTTCATTACTGGAAATGATGTAAGCTGCTGCCACTCCTTTGCTGATACTACAACAAAACAATGGTAAACCTGCAATCTGTAGCAGCTGCTTTCTAAATGTCAAAGCTGAATGAGCCCTTCAAGCCTGCAACATAATAAGCAAATGGACTTTGTGCCTCATTTTTCTTCCCAATCACTTTCAAAAACCTGGCAACTTGCGATATGGCAACCAGTAGGGTTTAAAGAGGCATTTGGCTTTTGACTGCAAAAGGGTCTATTCTTTCCTTCGGGGTCATATATAGGACCTGCTCCCACCAGTGAAGTCAATGCAAAGATTCCTACTGACTTCAGTGAGGTTTGGATCAGGCCCATCATTTCCATCTGTATTACTGGACTAATGAATAAACTCTGAATCATTAGTTTTGCTCCTTTCCTATTGTTATGACGTGACTACTTGTGGTATTTTGATCCCAAATACCTGGTGGGACAGAATTGTCTCCAATGGGGGAAAAAAGTGAGGGTGTTTCTTCTACTAGCTAGTGTTTCCAAAGTACTAAGTCACAGGACTGGAATTTGGAACAAGGAGTGTCAACCACCCAGGTCAGAAGGAAGTGAAATGGTTTAAAAAAATCCAGGCTTGCTTAATCTCAAGACTTGAATTCAAACTTTTCATTGCAAGAGCACTTGTGTTGTTTAAACAAGCTCACTAGGGAGTTGAAGGCTAGGAAACAAACATGAGCCTGCAATCACAGGCTGGTTGTATAAACCAGTGACGGGTGCTTTACAAAACCCGCAGGCACACAGATCGAGCTGTTTAATGGAATCAATTTCACACAGTATTCTGGACAGTGCAAATGAGAAGATATGTAAGCAATGCAATTCCCTGTCTAATTTGACCATTTAACATAAACATGGTTAGCAAAAGGAAGAATAAGTGAATGCAGATTTAAAGTTAGGTAATTGTCACTGCCTTGTGGGGAAAGACCAATTATGTCCAACATTAACAGGGTGTGGCAAAAGGGTTCAATCAGTACTTATGTAAAACAAAGTATTAATCTATAAATTAAATATAGTTACTTGGTCATCTGCTCTCTAGATGATGGCTACTTTTCTCTTTTAACTACTGTTAAATATCTTTATTACAACAGTGCCTATATATTCCATTCAGATGCTGTACAGCACATGGGCAGATATGGGCATATTGGCAAAGATCTTACAAGCTAAGCTACCAGTGCAAGACTCATAATTCAAATTCTAGAACTCCCCAAATTCTGGGGTGGCCAGGGTTAAGGTTTTGATTTGGCCTGTTATAGAGATAGGGCCCAGACATGAAATCTGGATTACAATTCAGATGTCAATTTCCATCTCTCCTGCCCACACTTTTCGTACTTTGCTCCATCCAAATGATGGGGGGAGTGCTTGGAACTGGAATTTTGGTTTGGGCCCAGCTTTGGTTTATCATTTTACATATTTTAATTATTACACACTCAATTTTGATGCTTTCTTAATAAAAACCCCCTCCTTTATTGCTGAATGGCAGATGGCTACAAATCTTTATGAAAACCGAAACTGAAATAAAGCATTTAATCAGATATTTTAAACTGCCTGTGAACATAATATTAGTGTGAATTATGGATATAATGCCAAATGAGAGTCAGTAGAGCCTTTATGTATTCTGGGTATGTCACATTTTTTCCATATCCTTAACATTATAAAGTTAAGTGCCTTACTTAATGTGACATAACCCCTTATAGGATTTGGAAACAGACACAATTAGAAATGAATAAGCAATAGAAAGCTGTACATATGATTTAAAATAGCTGTAGTATACATAATAAGTCACAGTATTAAGGTACAATATCTCAGGTTCTTCAATGCTTAAAAGCAAGTGCTGCTTCTCCTAATGAAAAGCGGGTGCCACAGAGCAGCAATTTCTTGCCCTTCAAGAAAGCAAGAAATGACACCAGAAACTTGTCATCAGGATAAGGTTGAATATAGCTACCTGCAATTTAAACTATGCAGAGGGAAAAATTCCACATGTGGAGAGGAAAGATGAAAATATTCCCCTGGCACATTTTTTTCTTAGATGTTTAAAGTTTCTGTGATGTTCAAAAATTTAATCATTGTCCCAGTGGAGATAAATTAGTGGTCAGAGTGCAGGTGAGGACATGAAAGGAGTCTACGTGCAATTTATTACATGGATATCACTAACCATCTAATACATACATATAAGGAATTATATACGCATTAGTGTCTCACAGGAATCATTCACTTGTTACTAAATTTTAGCGCCTCCCCCCTCTCGTGCTGGAACACAGCAGACAATCACAAAACAGTTATGCGGGAAGTAAAGAAATCCATACAACTGAAACTGCAGGGGGAGTTTTATGTAAATTGAATCTAATTATCTAAATTTCAACTTGGCTAGAACAAAGTGTAACACCTTACTCATGAAAAAAATTCATTGTGATCTTTAATGGTTTCAGGTAGATACAACTTTGATTTTCTCTTCCCTGAAGGACATAGATAAAATAAATCTGTATACTGTGCATGGCAAATCTAAAATTAATCTCAGTGAATGAAAATGAGTTTATTTGCCTTCATATGTCATCTAGTGAAGTAACAAACAACATGAGCGGCACCTGCTTCTGCTTTGAGCTGTGCCAGATAGTAATCATCTAAGTAATATTAAACTATTTAGAGAGAAAAAAAGTTTCTTCTTTACACAAGGACTTTGTGGGTAACATAAAATCAGTCAGTAACCTACATACATCAATGGACAATGGAATGGGAATTCAGGCAAGCTGACTGACTTATCAGTAACCTTTGGCTACTGGCAAACCATCGGGGGAGGTATGAAGATGTTCAGAAAAGCAGAAACATAGAACCACTATAAAACAAAAATGTGGCACTCTTCCAGACAGATTCTCTCAAAAGGAAACTGGTTTGAAACCACTATGGCAGGTTATACACAATACAATACAAACCTCTATTCTCAAGGAAATCAGGGTGTGTTGGGAAGGGAAGAAAAGACAGAAGACTATTATTTCTATTAGTTCGCACAAGATATGAAGTCATTCATTACACAAGGCCTTCAAGGGAGTCTGTGTGGAATCCAGCATTACTGTCCTATTTAGTCAGTCTGTAAATTATTTACCCTTTCTTTTCATCTTTACCATGTTAAACGGAGCTAATCAGTGACACACTTTGAGCTATAGCTTAGTATGGTGAGTTTTTCTAACTTTTTCTGAACTTAAACACTTCTCCAAACCCTCTTGGTTATCTGAAGAAGATGAGTACTATATAAAAATATTAGATGAAAAAGGGTCCTTGAAAATATATTATTCTATAGAAATTAAATGTCATCACAAACATTACAGTAAGAAATTCAGAAACTTTTTTGAATACTATAAATTTGTTCTATAGAAAAAGCTTTTAGGGTGAAGAGAAGAAACTACTTTAAAAACGGCAGCTAATTATTCTTACACCAAGAATGGATAACACTGCAGTTGATGAAAGTAATAATGTGCAGCTTAAAGAGATTCGGTTCTTTTCCTGTACATCTTCTAGGAGTTGCATATCTTTAGCAAAACACTTTATTGGACATTGGTATTCTATTTCTGGTATGTTTTTACTACAATGCACATAAACACCAAAGAGTTCCCAGCTTCTTACCAGATAACAATGTCAATAAATTAAAACAGACTAATTTTCAAAGGATGCACCCACAGGTATTTGTGAAAAACCTGAATTTGCATATACCCAAGGGCCCACTTCCAGAGTAACTCAGCATTGGATAAGATTACTACCAATTTTTGTACTGCTTTGCCACTTTCTGCTGAAAAGATTTAGCGTTCCCCCTTTTTTTTCCTCCACTTGGGACCGACATTCCCTGTAAGCCAGTGGTGAGAAACCTGCAGCCCACATGCTGCATGCAGCCCAATGGAGTTCCACCTGTGGCCTGAGGACCCTCTTTCTTTTCCAATCTTCCATGCACCTTTTGTGCACTGAGGCACTGGAACCTCACACTTCCTACTCCTCTCCTTCCCTCCTAGCACTTTTGGAGCACCATGAATCTGCTGATTCATGCTCTGTCCCAGCTCCTCCCCACCATTCCTGAGGTGGAACACTGTGAATCAGGAGGAGAAGCAGGAGCACATGGGTCATGTGACCCGCTGAAATGAAGGAGGGTCACTGGTGCGGCCCACTCGCTATAAACGATTGCCCATTGCTGCTGTAAGCTGTATGCCCATGTAGCAGTCTTGTAACTTTTATGCACATGACATGATAGGAATATAGTTCTCCTCTGGCAAGCCACTGATGTGGAGCTGCAAAGAAGGCAATTACCTAGGGCCTGGTGATTCTAAAGGGCTGGGGGGTTCCTGGCTACAGCAGCAGCAGCGGTGGCCAGAACCCCAGGACCTTTAGAATCGCAGGAGCGCTGCGCCTCATGCTCTAGGGCCCTGTGTCGCAGCTCCGGCTATCTCTGAAAGCCAACAGGAGGAGTAAGAGGGCCGGGGTAGCACTGGAGGCTGGCTGTACTGGTTCTGCCCCTTCCTCCAGAGGCCCCACCCCTTCTGGGAGTGCAGAGCCAACCCACCACATTGCCCATAGGGTTGCCAGGTATAGGGTTACCAGGTAGCTTCAGAAAAAAACCCGGACACACTTGATCGCGGGAGGGTGGGGAGGAACCGGCCAGGAGGGGAGCAGGGCTGGCCAGAAGGGGGGGGGGGATGGGAAGCAGGGCTGGTGGGCGGAGGTCGGGTGCAGCGGGGCTGGCTGGGGGAGATCGGGGCGGCCGGCGGGAAGCAGGGCTGGTCAGGGTGGGGGTCGGGGCAGCAGGGCTGGCCAGGGGAGATCGGGAGGAGGAGAACCGCCCGGCAGGAAGCAGGGCTGGCCGGGGAGGAGGAATGGGGGGGAGAGAATCAGCTGGTGGGGAGTGGGACTGACCCGGGCACATGCAGATCCCAGGGCACTGCCTGTTCCACGCACGGTCCCGGCGAAGCACGAACGAGCCCGGCTACTGCTCCACAACATGCTTGAACAGCGCTCAGGGCTTCTTCTCCTCCCCAAGGTGTCACTCCTACGTCAGACGCAACCAGAGGCTCCCAGCGCCGATTGCGCCCCGCCTCCCAGCCACTCCCCCCGCCCCTGCCAGGCTTCCGTCGGGTACCCAGTCGGAAAACCAGAAAATACTGGACATTGCACATATCCGGTATTTTCTGAATTTTTTTACTGGACAGAGGGCCCAAAAACTGGATTGTCCAGTTGTTCGGTATTTTTGGTTAAACCATCTGGCAACCCTAATTGCCCAGGGCCCGGCAATCCTGTCAACTCCCCTGCTCTCTGGGGCAAGTCCTCAACCTGCTAAAGTCTTGGTGGCTTGTCAGCACTGAAGACCTGGGGCTCACCAGCAGGCATGAATAAAGAATGGGAGGGACCAAAATGGCTCGAAGGGGAAATCAGCGATAGCGCTCTTTTTGGTGGCGATAGGGGTAGCCAACAGCTACCCTGGTTTTCTGTATCTTAGAGGGTAGCAATCCTGGGGCTGGACTTCTTTTTTTTCAAGTGCTCAGCACCCAAAATGGTTTTGAAAATCTCGTCACCTAAATAAGAGTTGAGCTATTTTGATAATTGGGCCCATCTGGTGAGATAGCATAATGGGTGTTATACTTTTTTGAAAACCTGGCCATGTGTGTCATAATGGGAGATACTTGTTAATGGAATCGAAACTGGGACTTCTGGAGCTTAGTGCATGAGCCTCTACTGCATACGCTAAAATCCAACTGCCTGTCAACTACGGCTGTGGAGCAGATTTATTATTCTTTCTGTAAGTGGTCTCAGTGCCATGAGGTGGGACAGTGCACCACACCCAGAAGGTGTGTGGGTTACACTTGGATGCTGAGCACAGAAAATAAACCTTATATTTTGAAAATGTGGCCCCATCTATGGTTACTGAGCACTTTTGAAAATCAAGCATATGCAAGTACCTGTATCTCTGCCGTGATACCCATTCTGAGCATGCCAATTTGGAGTTACTTTACTGCAGTGCAGTTACTTCATTGTATATTTATATATTTTTTGCAGGTAAATTTAGATGCCATTTTTAAAATGTGTACTCAATATGTGTAAGAAAAGATGATGGCATTAGCCATTTCCCCCATGCCCTCATTTACACACAACTGGAACAGAATCTTTAAAATGTACAAAGAGGCCCCACCAATGCACTAATAGCCAGTGCATATCAGTACTAAATGAAATGAAACTGGATAATATACCAAGGTAGACCCTAAGGGTGTGTCTAGACTACAGGGTTTTTTCAAAAACAGTGGCCTTTTTTCGAAAAAACTTCACCTGCATCTAGGCTGCAGTTGCATTCTTTCAAAAGTAAATTGAAAGAACGTGGCAGTTTTTTTGATCGTGGTAAACCTCATTTTACGAGGAATAATGCCTTTTTTCGAAAGTACTCTTTCGAAAAAAGGTGCTATTGAATGCAGACTATACTTTTTTGAAACAGAGCGTCTAGACTCTCTTTCAAAAAAGTGGCTCACTTTTTCGAAAAATCTGCTTGTAGTCTAAACGCTCTTTTTCGAAATAGGCTTTTTCAAAAGTATCTTTCAAAAAAGCCTCTTTCGAAAGAGGCTTGTAGTCTAGACATACCCTAAGTGAACTCAGAATCAAGCTCGTAGTTTACTAAACTTTTCATAAAAGAAAGCACTGCAGGTTGTGACCTCTTTCACAGTTCAATTTAAGGAGTAATGTTTTGCTCTTGTTGCTCTTGTTATCTCCTCTCTACCTGATGAATCCTGATGACACAATCAAAGCTGCAATTTCAGCCTGTCATTTTAGGAATAGCTAGCTCACCCAGTAGTGAGATTGGCCTCAATATAGGAATTATTATTCCATGGCCTATGTTATTTGTGCAGGAGGTCAGACTCTGAGGGGGGGACTCAAAGGGTATCTCTGTCGACAGAGAGATGTAGATTAGGCACATCGAAATTGCTAATGAAGCAGGGATTTAAATATCCCGCACTTCATTAGCATAAACATGGCTGCCGCTTTTTTTTCGAAACGGAGCTTTTTCGAAAAAAAAAAAAAAGTGGCAGTCTAGACACAGAGCTGTCGAAAATAAACCCTTTTTTGACAGATCCTGTAAACCTCATTTTTTGAGGAATACAGGATCTGTTGAAAAAGGGTTTATTTTCGACAGATCCATGTCTAGACTGCCGGTTTTTTCGAAAAAGCTCCGTTTCGGAAAAAAGCGGCGGTCATGTTTATGCTAATGAAGCATGGGATATTTAAATCCCTGCTTCATTAGCAATTTTGATGTGCCTTGATTTGCATCCCTCTGTAGACGGAGGGATGCAGTCTAGACGTAGCCAAACTGAGGGGTCGCGAGGTTTTAACGTGGGGGGTTGTGAGCTGACAGTCTCCACTGCAAACCCTGCTTTGCCTTCAGCATTTATGATAGAGTTAAAGATTTAAAAATGTGTTATTAATTTATAAGGGGCGGTCACACTCCAATGCTTGCAGTGTGAAAGGGGTCACCTGTACAAAAGTCTGAGAACAACTCAGAGGCCTTAAAATCTGTAAGTAAGTAATGCCTTTGCATATAATCATGGGAATTCATGTGTCTTTCAGGTACTAGATTACTTGATTGAGCCAATTAGATACCATATAATCAAATTACTCTCAGACAATCAAGTTGGATATTAACATACCTGTCCATTTGTGTTTTAACTGCACCATTATAAGCATGGATTGCTCTAACCACTGCACAGCAGTCATCTTTAACTGAATTACTGATACTTTGAAATGTGATTTTTTGCTGAATATGACTCTTATCAACAGTTCTCTTTATGAATTCAGGGTAATTACTCTTGACTTTAGCAACAAAACATGAACTTTTACTCTTTTTTATCCACATTAGCCTTGCAGAGCCAAGTCAGTTATGATGGACTGAATATGAGTCTTTTTTATTGTGTTCATCATGAATATTATTGTTTTCAAGAGAATAGTCTACCCATTGTTTGATCACTGATTTAACTCAACTGATTTAGAAACTAATTAGGTTCAATTGGTTCAAAATCAAACTCTTTCATGGATACTTTTATTCTGGATTAGTTTACTAAAAATTAAACGGAAGAAAATAGGGCTGAAATAAGAGTTTCCACACAAGAAGTTTATCCCAACTTAACTAACTCAGTTTACTGATTTATCAAACTGACAGCTCTATTGATACAACCCTTGAGTGTTGACAAGCCCTGAATTCTAATCAATTATTCCTGTGCTACCCTATCCGAGGCTGTACAGGTGTAACTGAACTTTTATTACTGATGAACCCAGGCTGAGTTTGCAGAACTGGCACATTTTTTACCTGTAAAAAATGTATTTGATCTAGAAATCTGTAAAACACAATAAAAATGGAGCTATTTTTATAAATTTACTTTTTGGAATAGAACTTCATCTTAGAGAAGTTATACTATATGCAATAGCTGAAACAAAACTGGTCCATAAACAATGTATGCTCATCAGCATTGAGACTTCAGATTTTTCAAAGCAGTCCAGACTAGAATTTCTTTGAGATAAATGTAAACAAGTTATTTAAGATAAAATATGTAAAATGCAGTTTAATATTTTTAGTAGCTGCCTATATTATTCTTAAGCAAACTACTTGATCATGTTGAAAGAATTTTCCTAGGGCTCCTTTACAGTGCTGAGCACTTTGGCCCTGATCCAGCAAAGCACTTAAGCAGCTGCTTAACTTTAAGCAGATGAATAATCCTCTTGAAGTCAATGGATCTAATCACATATTTCAAATTAAGGACTTAAGAGCTGTAGTGCTCAGTACCTTACAGGATCAAACCCTCAGGAAGTCAAGTAGCATTTCTGCTTGGCTTGGGAATTTTATTTTATAATGTTTCATATAGAGAAATTTATGGAGAGGTTGGTTAAAATTTACTTGGATGCCAGAATGAGGAAGGACTGATATTTTCTAATCAGAAGTATTCTGGAAGAAAATTCTCCAAATGCCAAAGTCAAGAAAACAAAGCTAACTTAAATTAAGAAGAAAACTATTAGTTCATATAGGATAGGTCATCAGCCAATGCAAATCAACAAAATTCCATTGAAGTCCATTTATACCAAGGGAGGATCCATCTCTATGTGTTTATCATCTGAAGAAGTGGGTTGTGCCCACAAAAGCTCATGATACTATTTATATATACTGTTTTAGTCTGTAAGGTGCTACAGAACCATTGTTGTTTTTTAAGTTATGTTATTTTAAGTTTAGTATGAGTTGGGCAAAGTAAATCTGATCTGTGTATTTTTCTTAGAGTTCATAGGAATGCTAATAAACACATAATATACCAAGCAGCATTTTGGAAAGCAACTGACACATGTGTGTTGTACAATAGTGTTCATTCACATGGAGAAGTATTGACTTGTTTCAGGTTGTTCAGTACATCTGTCATTTTTGGGGTGTTTCATACACCCATAAGTGATTAGGAATGTCTAAAACAAATATGTTATCTGTTATTTTTCCTCGTGAGAAAATGAAACGTGAAGTCTTCCTGCAGCAAGGGAAAAGAAAGGGAACAAGACAAATTAGAAGTGAACTTATGTGGCTTTTGGAGGGAGGAAGCAGGAACTAGACCTTGTCACCAGAGAGGCAGAAACCTGACAGCTCAAAGGTTTAGTCTCTTTGTAATTATGCATAACCTTATCAATTAATCAGTTAAAACAGAGTTTACCATTCTTTGTCACCTGTCTGGGGCAATTCCTTTATCAGTCAAGGGAGGAGTCAGCCAGATGGCAGTTAAAGAGAAGATTATAAGGATTTACAAAGAGAAGGAAAACTAGGGGGAAAAAAAAGTATAAGGCAAGAAATTGTATCTGTTTTCATTGGCTTGATTTTGAGAAAAACAGCAAACTTTTATCAAGCCTGAGAAAATTAACTTTGTCCCAAATTGGGGAAATAGGATTGTCTTGCTGAGAAGGTCTGTGTCTGAACACTCTGTATAATATGTTTATTCCACAGAGACAAGAACAATCAACAGAAAATCTATGCATCTGAATAGCCCAAAAGGTGTTTATAATTTGCACATTCTAAATGTACATTTAATTAGTTACCACTTCATTAAGTAGGATACTTGAAGTAACTATGAGTGATCTCATTTTATTTTTATATATAACAAATTTGATGAGTCCTAGCTAATATGCCAACAAATCAGTTTAAAATACTAGCCCAGCATGAAAAATTCCTAGCCATCAGACTGAATGCCATCAGCACAAAAGAGATTATATTGACATCTCATTTACTATCACCCCAGGAAACAGATAAAACCATTTCAATAACTCACAGCTCAGAAATCACCTATTGTGTGAGTCTTGGGCTAACATAAGGGCAGTAGCCACTCCCTGTTGTTTCAGAAAGTAAAGGATTTAGACAAGGAAAGATTGGGGTCCTGGGATCCATGAAAAGAGATAGGCTAAAACCAGCCTCAACAAGAGAGGAGTGAAAGACATTTTCCTTTTTTTTTAACCCCCACAATGTCCCTGAAGAAATGCATGTAAAATGGGTTATGAAATGAGCAGGAACTGGGGTCCCTGAGGAAATTCTAATTCACTGCTTGTGAGCAGCTTCACACACAAAATCTTGTCACTTCAATGCAGGCTACATGCTCAGCGCCTGCTACCTTCATAATTTTTAAAATTAATGTCAATTTCACAACAAAGGAATTTTAAATTTTCTCAACATGATGATCATGCTCCCCTGAAGTCTGAATGCATCTCTTGCCATTCCAGTGCCAAAACCCAAGGTATGCTTACCATAGTTCTCACCATTACAAAGTAGCACCATTAGAATAAGACTGTTGCTGATTTGATTTTATATTTTTCCTCTTTCTCCATGTCTTCTCTCCCAAGATTCAATTGCAACTTTCTCTAAAGCAAAGGGTTAGCAATTTTTATTTAAGGTTTGAGCCATGATGCCCACTCACGCCTACTCAGCACCACTGTTTCAGAATTTTTGAAATTTACACAAATGTAGGAACCTAAAAATGCATTTTTGTGCTTGCATAATTGAAAGTTAATGCTGAGCCATCAGTTAATAGATATAAAAAAGCCCAAATCAAAACACATTGAATGTTGACAATTTGAACTATTTAGACCATTTTGAATCTATGTAAATGCTTTTGGAGATCAAAAACTCACATACACTCTTTGCAAACTCCTGCAAAATTAATCACACAAATCCACAGGAGCCTATAAATGCTTGTAAATTGCAGATTTTCAACTCAAACACCTTTTTCATGATTTTATTTTTCCTTTCTCCGCAGAACTTTCTGCACTGTCTCTTTGCTTCCTTTTCCCGAGTCCCACCCCTAACATATCCCACTGCCCACATAAATGCATTCTTTTGCAGTCAGTATTTCATATTTTGGGACTTCTCTGGTCAGTGGTCCCCAGAAAACAACTTGGTGAGGAAGCAAGAATACATGGAATTTAAAAGAGAAAGCCGCTCTACTCCAAGTCTGTATCCTTTGTCCAAATCAGTCAGCCACCATAACTATTCACACAATGCAACATTTCTCTTTACTTTCCTACAGAAATTATAAAACAGAAATTAGTCAGAGTGTTGACAAAGCTGGTAAAGTATTCCAAAACAGTGCTAGCCAACTGATTCAGATTTGATATAGCTGTTCTATTTGACCATGCTCTGACTATTTGTTGTTTGCCATTGGAAACATTTGTGTAACTTGAATTTTTGTTTGCATTAATGTTTTGGGAATGGCTGTTCTTCATATAGACACCTATATATGCATGCTAACCCTGGTATGAATTTGTTCTCTATTTGTTATTCTCATCTAATCACAGAGCGGAAACAATGCCATTGTCAGATGACCAATCACACAACACAAAGAATAAATAGTGAACAGTTCATGAATAATCCATAGACTAAAATGTGTTGTATAAACTGCTTGTGGACTAATTACAAACAAGAAATAGAGTTATAAAAATCGATGAAGCATTTACAAACAGGGAAAAGGGATAAATTTGCAATGAATGTTGGTCACAATGAGTAATTCAACCAGTTCTAGTTAATAACAATGATAATGTAATTTACATTTGTCTAACACCTTTTATCATAAAGGATCTGAAATGATATACACACTACATATATTGATAAATCACATTTATGTTACTTACTGCTGAAATGCAGTCATGTTTCAGGCCTGTATGCAGGACTTCCTGGGGTGGGGAGGTGTTTCTTTTTGTAAATGTGGACCACATTTTTTTTAAAATATAAAGGTATAGTTCAAAAAAGTAATGTTTATACACACTAAGACAGAGCCTGTTGCAAAGGGTTTACAACCTAAGTATGTGATAAGAGACAACAGATCATACAACAACCAAGGTAGGGGAGGAAAGGGAATGGCAAAACAGGTCTCATTATTGTCAGAAGCAGTGGTCACAGCACACCAGCTATTTAGGCATGTGGTGCCTCATTTCAAAGCAGAAATTAAGTCTGCTGCATTAATGTACCTACTGGTCACTCTTGACTGACAGCTCAGGGCACCTCCATGCACTGCTGCTTGACAGCCTTTACACCACCCCTAAGAGGGGAGAGGAGAGACAGTCTGCCACAACATTGCAGCAGCAAGCCTCTGAGCCCAGGTCAGCACACTTGAGCTTGTACTAAAATCAGCTGTGTAGGAAATGCCTGCTTCAGCTGCCCTCGCCATGGTCTCTGGTAGAACAGCTTCTGCAGGCATCTCCCTGAAACTGAAAAAAATTCGGGACAACACGTGCCACGGAACGTTCTTTCTGATTGGTTAGTTGACTCAGCCTGAGTGGGGGAGGGAGCCGCTTGGGGCGCATGCGCACATGGCCCCAGCGGGCACTTTGGGTACAGCAGAGGGACAGGCAAAGTGAGGTGGTAGCTGGTGGAGTGGCACTACAGGCCTGTGTGCAGTGTGGGATGGGGGGTGCATTCGCACCCCCTCTGCGTACGGGCCTGTGTTTGGGCACCACGCTGAGGCACTAGTTCATAGGGCTTGTCTGCCATGGGAAATTTACTTAAATGAGACTGAGAAAAGACAGTCTTATCTTACTTTATATTTTATAAATGTGTGTGTGTCTGTCTGTAAGTCCATTTGTTCAAGAACTTTTCCTAAATGGTAAGAGCTAGGACCACCAAATTTGGTATGCAGCTTCCTCTAATCATAACTTAAAGCAAGGTCAGGGGTGGGTTATGCCAGGAGTATGGGCTGTGCATGGAATTAATTTGTTTCTCATAAAATGGAAAGGAAGGGTATGGTAGGAGGGACAGTTATACTGTAGAATAGCCAGGAGGAAGCCAGGGGCCAGAGATGGGGACCAGGACAGCTGTGGCCCCATTTGGCCAGCAGGGGGCAGGGGTCTACATTGCCCAGAGTCTATTGATTGGCGAATAGTAGAAGAAAGCAAGCAAGAAAAAAAAGCAAGTTTGAGGACCCCAAAATGAGTACTACTATTGAAAATCATGCATGTTCAGAGAGGAACAACTGACAGCACATGGCCACAATGGACCAGGCACTGTAAAGAGGGACTGAAGAGTGGATGGGGTGGCTCTGCCCTTTATAGCCTCTGCTCAGAGTAGCAGAGGCACCCAGGTACAGACATGGCCACCCCTAAGAGGACAGCTAAACTCTCCAGGAGTGGAGAATGAAACCCGCACACACCTAGCATAATGGACACTGAAGTTGGAAGGACTAATCTATGACCTTTATTTTACATCTGTGCAAAGAACTGTTTCTTTGAATTGGTTTCTTTATATGCTCTTTTAAAAATAAATTCAGTGCATGTTTGACTCTTAAATGAGTAAATAAATTCAGGGGTGGAGTGCATGAGAAAATGAGGACTCTCACTGGGTGAAAAGAAATGTGAAGGCGGGGGTGTGTGCATTGGTGGACATATCATTTTGAATCTGCTGCGGGGTTGGGGAGCTAACTTCTGTGGGTTCGCTCTGCTGCTTGACTAAACACTTGATGATCTCTGTGTGTTCCTCCATCACCCTGATCGTGCATTCAGTGGCCTGCCTGGTGAAGGCCTGGTTGTCTTGCAGTTCTGCAGCTCCCTTTCCAAGCATTGTTCCCGATGTCTGCACTCATTCACTAATTGATTTAACACTTCGTAAACTATAACCTTCCTGTTTCTTTTCAGGCACTTTCTTATTTGTTGCAACCTCTCTGCCACATTCCGTGGTGTGGCTGTCAAGGTCTTAGCTGTTCAGCACAATGCACAAAAAGGAGTTTCTCACTATCAAGTCCTACATTGTAGCATTTCACTGACAAACCCCTTTTCCAACATTTCCACTCAATTTCTTGCTCAACCTGACAAGGAACGCATCTCGGCAAGCACTGTAATCGTGTTGAGTGAGAAGATTGGGGTGGCTGGCAGCTGTGCATACAGCCAAAAGAAATTGCAGCCGAGGTTCGAAAATTTCCTTAGCAGGAAAATAGTTCTAATTATACCACACTTCTCTACAGGCAGGTATCCCACTGGCAGACATCTCCCTGCTGAGGGTAAGGAGGGAAACTAGAGCACAACTTCTCCAGGCTTGTGGCTTTCCCCTTGTCTCCATTTGAAGCCCACTTATGTGCCACTTTGGTGTCTGCACTAGTGATTGCTGAATGGTATGGGATTGTTTCCTACACTGGGGGAGGGGCCAATGCTGTACTGACATGGAACCTGTGGCAGAAATTAAAAAGTGCCTCAGGAAATATTTCAATAGCATCTCTCTGCAGGATTCCACTGAGATTACGTTGAACAGCCTGCTTGGCTACACCAATTAGCTACAGAGGGACAGCCAACCTCCCACTTTTCTATGCCTTCAACACTGCACTCCACAAGCCACAGACATTTATCCTGCATCTCATCTTCTGCTTCATGGTCCCCAGAGAATGGTTGCTCAGACTGGCTATACCCTCAGGACTGGAGAATAGTTCCTGGCTGCCAGACACACTTGGCGACACCAGGGGAAGCCCCTGATCCTCGTGTATCTGAACCTCTTTGTCTGCTATTTCACCCTCCATGTTAGGTACTCTGCGTACTGCCTCCATGCCCGCCAAAGCATTCACAGGTCTTTTGGGGGTGGAAGTCGGGGTCACTGCTGAGGATTGTGTCTAGTTCCTTATGAAACAGCAGATCTTTGGTGAAGCACTGGAGTGTCAGTTTGCTTCACTGGCCTTATGACAGGCTTATCTGAGTTCTTTAATATTCGCTCTGCACTACAGCTTGTCCGCTTAGACCCCTTTCCACCCAAGGATCAAGAAACGTGCCCATAAGTATCCCAGTTCCTATGGGTCACTCTCTGGACTGAATAGACTCCTATCCCCACACACTGATCAGATCTGACAGCTCTGTGATGATCCAAGTGGGGAAGCACGTGGTGCAAAGGCCAGGCATGGGCACCTGGGAAGACGTCTGAACTGCTGCATGTTGAACCAGTCCACTGGGAGTGGGGGTGTGTGCAGGTGCTCAGGATGCATAGGGAACCACAATTTTTAAGACAATCAGACCTGTGGGCGTATTTCTTCCATTGCATCAAATGCCTCAACAACCATGTGGATGAAAACAGACAGTCACTATTCTCTCCAATGAACTCACACAGAAAAGTCGGCCACCAGGAAATGGGATTTACATTTCATGGGGCTTGCAAAGAGGTGGAGTGGTTAGCTGGTCACCTGGCTGCAGGGCACTATAGTTCAAAGTTCTGGCCAGAGGGGCTGATTGGGTATTGTGGGACACTTCCTGGAGGCCAGAATCAGTGACAAGATACCTCGAGATGACTACACTGCCTGCTTGTTAAAAATAGAAGGGAAAAGGAAAAAGTGCCTGGTAGAGTAGGAAGTTTTATGTCAATAAAAATGGGCACTTTTCCTGACAAGAGTTACAGTGTGAACGCTCATTCAGGTTTGTCTCTGAAAGGCATATTCCTCAACAAAACTTGCCAGTGTAGACAAAGCCTTAGTCCCTTGGGTTTCTCTCACCAGGGCCAATCTGTATTTCTGCCCCTAGTTCAAAACATCCCCTCTTAAACATGCTTATCCCTCTGTAACATAGATTGAATCTAGTAAGACCCACCTTCCAGGCAAAAAGCTATTATGACTCAAAAGAACAACTGCCTCGCTCTGCAAGTTCCCCACACTTCACATCCTCCTGGAGCATATGGGAAGGCTTTCAAAATTCATTTAATCTTTGAAAAATAAGACAATTTTCTCCTGTCACATAGAAATGCATGTATGTTTGATTTGCCCTTTAAATTCTTTAAAATATGGTTCTAGATATTTTATTTTCTGTGGATCCAGAAAGCTTGGCTGTCACAGAGGTCAAGAGGGAGAACAGGTTTAACTAGTACATCTTAATCACTAAGCTGTTCTGCTGTTCCCTCATAATGCCGCCAGTGCTCAAAACAGCAATTAACTAAGACAAAAACGAGAAAGTTGTCAATATCAGTTCAATTTCAAACCAGGAAAACCACTGCTAAATACAAATGGGAACATTTGTAGGAAATTTAATTGTGTTTTAAAGTATTTAAGACAATGTGAAAGAGAATACAACAGCAGATGCTTGGTTTGGTGATGTAAAGCACGAGAATACCTAGCAATTCTGTGGTCAGGATATTAAATTCAAGCAGGGTTGTCTTACTGTCTATGTGTCCCTCTGAATGAAACCTTAAAAACCAGCATCCTGTCTACTCTATATAGGTATTAAATAGCTCTTGGCAGTTTTATAAATGTAGAAATTTGCCCTTCTGGTGTCTTTGTCCAAAATTTACACAATTATATGGCTCTAACCTTCTAACCCAGAGTGGCTGCTTTTTGTATGTATATGGTACTGTATTTAGTTTGCAAAGTACTTCAGGAAGAAAGACACTAATATAAATATGTTATTAATCTGAGGGAAAAAAAGCACCACAATCACATTATGTAAAGATACGTGAAATGTCTTAATTAAAAATGATATGAAAATAACAGCTGTGGCAATGTTTCTGCATCCAGAAAATCCATTTGGTTGCAGTTGATGTAAGCTGCATCATACAATGAACATACAATCTCTTGCAGTTTTCAGATAAATGAAAATGTGTCTGGTTATTCTGGGGAGGAGGAGAGGAAGCGGCTGGGGTCTGAGAAGCGATAAGATCTTTGATGCACTAGGAAATGGGAATTTCATTTATCACTACCAGATGAGTGAGCCCTTCCCTGTGTTTTACTACCCTGGGTGTGAGAACACAAACAAAAGCTGCATCTCAATTACACATGGAGCCTGCCTACTGTGACAAGAAAAGTTCAGCTCAAGACACACATTACTTCACTGCTTTATTCTATCCCAACTCCATAATTACAGTATTCTTGACCATCATCCACATACATCCCCGATCCCTCTTGAGTGGTGGATTACAAACTTTCCAGTACTGAATGGCATGATTACCATTTCCACAGGATGCCAAAGCGGTGGAATGTCTGATATAAGTATGAGGTAGATTCAATTACTTGAAGAGAATTTTCTTTGCCTTTCAGACTATTCACCTGTCAAACACAAGGAAAAAGATCCCTGAAGGAAGTCTTTTGCAACTCGCTTGGTTTTTCTTAGAGACTGATATTCAAACCCCATTTTTAAAATTCCAAAGTTAGAGTGTATTTAGATTGGGCTTGTAATTTGGCTTATTTGAAAGAGGGTTGTCATTTGCAGAATTTGCATTTGGATTCAGACCTGCATTCTGTGGTTTACTGAGTGCTCAATGACCTTTAATTCACTAAGGACTCTGGTGTCTGCAGAGAGACAAGCGGACATTTTGTATTCACTTCGGTGCAGAAAGTTAAAGAAGAGACACAAACAAGCCTTGGAAGTTTTATTATTGTCTTTTTCTTAATCTAAAAAAGGTCATTTTCACTGAGAGTAAAATATCTGTTCTTGGCATACAGAAAAACATAACACATTTAATTTGAAACATTACCAATATTTAAGGGAGTTTGGATCTGAGGTTTTGGTTGCGGCCCATCTCTAGTTTTTATATTATTTATATATGATGAGAAGAGGGGTTTTATAATCACTTTTTAAAAAGTTAAAGGCCAGATCTTTGATATGTATCTACTGCTGTAAGGCAACACAAAGTAACCACAATCCCACCTTCACTGCTAGCCTAGGTTAAACTGGGTATTGGCAAAGCAGCAAAAGGAGACTGAGCACACACAGGTGAATCTAGCCATAAGATGAGTTATGATATTGTTATTTCCAACTAAATTATATTGAGACATTTTAGTTTTTTCTTGTGCAATTTTATACCTGGTGCAGCACCACAAATCAGAAAAGGCCTCATCGTTTATAAACAGAGTTCAGAAGTGTCTTGTCATGGGAAAGCAGGTTTGACTTTCAAAAGCATTTTAATTCTTATCTAGATAGAATTATATTAAACAGAGTATTCCTCACATTGCTCTGATCCTGCTAAGGGCTCTGGGCAGAATTAAGGATCCACCTATGCAAAGTTCCACTAAAGTCAATGGGACTCTGAACTGGGAGTCTTATGTTTGTAAAAATGATTTTCTACTGCAGCAACAGGAATCCCTAAGCCACTCTTTGTAAACTCTATATTCAATAAAAAAACGTTAAAAATTACTAACCAAGAGGTACAAAGGAAGCTGCAGATTTCTTTTTGACATGTTTCATGATACAGAAGTGTTTATTTGACAAGTGACAGCTTACTACATTTTAAATAATCCGTGAAAGACTATTATTTAATTAAATAACCCCTTCTGCAAGTTACACCCAGAGAAGTTTAGAAGACACTGTGGTTAAAAAAGTATTTCCTTGTAGTGTTTTGTTAGCTTTTATGTGTCTGCAAACTGTCAAAATCTGTCAATGGGATCCAGCTACAGAGTTATGACACACCCACATCCCTTTCTCCTGATTGTTATTGCCAGGACTCTGGCTCCCCGTTCTAACAAGGTTTTAAGCAACATTAAAAAAAAGACCATACTTGGGCTACAACAGAAACTAGACCCTTATAACTCAATGCCACAGTCTGTTCTTAGAGATCACATGCACTGCATCCTTTCCCATGACTGCTAGGATCACCTTTATGCCAATGACTTTCAAATACACCTCTCCTGTCCTGGCTTCTCCCTTTCTGTCCAGGCTCTTATCACTTCATTTTTCCCCCAACACCTCTTCCTGGATGTCCACTGATTTCTTACATTTAATATGGCTAAAATTGATATCTAATCTTTCTTCCTAGATTCTTTCTCCTCCTGCTGCTAGAGCCAATGATGTTGACAGCCCCATCATTATGTCAGCCATCCAGGCTTACCTTCATCTCTCTCTCCTCCATTTACATCCAGTATGTATCACACCCCAACATTTCTTTCTTTACAATTTAACTCCCCTTCCCCACCTCCAGCCCAGCTAACTCTCCCCGCTCCCCCTCTCCCCGCCGCCCAAGCTTTGGTTGACCTTTTCCCCAAGCCTAATGATTACTGCAACTTTTTTTTTCTTTGACTCCCATCTCACACTTTTTTACTCCACCCCAGGTGTTGAAGCCAAAATGCCAAGATTTTTAGAAGTGGCTAGTGATTTGGGTTACTGCAGTTTTAGGGTGCTGGACTTGAGACAACTTATGGGAGTAAAGGCAGGCCCACTTAATGTGTGTCAAGTGGAGCAGCCAACAATGGGTGACCTCAAATTCCCACATGCTTTTGAAAATATTGGCCAGAAGTCATCTTCCTGTCCTGCTACCCCAAATATTAGAATTTCAGCTGTGACACAAGGGCTCATATATAAGGGCTGAATATATCCATTCTGTGGTATAAATAACTACATTTCAGTGCTTAGTCTGACTGTTCCTCTTCAGAGTGTTTCAAGAGTTTTGGGATCCTTCAGGGTGAAAAGAGCTGAGAGAAAATGTAAGTACTAGCATTAATGTGCATGTATCAAGGGGAAAGAGGTTCCCAGAGATTTAGGACTAGATTCATAAAAAAGTGTCGGCATGGTGTGACTTGTCAACCTTCTGAGGGAGTTTGATGACTAAGTTTGGGCTGCATGGAGGTACTTCTCTCTGCTAAAGATTATCAGCTGCAAATCCTCTTGGAGTTAGGTGCCTAGACCATTTTTGCAAGAACGAGATACTCACTGAATATCCTCTGCAGCCTAGTCAGTAGGGAGTTGGGATGTTTAGCACACATCTCAACATTACTCCGGTTTTATTCTATTTAAAGCACTCAGCTTTAAAGTTTCTAAGTAGTAAACTTTTCCTGTGATTTTGTTTTTCAGTCACCATCCTAGAAACAGCAGTATCAGCCTTATACTGTAGTAAGAAAAGAAATACTTGTTACCAGCGACAGTAAATCAGAGTCACATAACAGGACTAGTTTATGAGTCATGGTGGGTCAAACAGTTAAATATTCAAAATCAGTACCCTCAAATTTGTGTCCACAGTGAATTTTGCAGATGCAAGTTTGGGAGTCCAAACTGTACCTGCAAAGAGGTCTTGTATTGTTTATTTTTTATAAATAGTAATACTTTAATTTAGCTGCACTAAGAACAAATCTTTTTTTGTATTAAAAATTTGCACTTACAAAACGGTAATTGTCTGGTTTACCTTTGCAGACGTGTAGAAGTGAAACTAATTAGATGTGCCTCTAATGGATTGCCCATGCCATCTAACAATGTAGCCTCTATTATATGTTATACATCTAGAGATTATATATTTTATTAAATACTTTGTAGGAAAGGTGTTATATTATATTATATTATATTATAAATGCTTCCACATTTGGAGATAACCAAACTTTTCCTAACCGATTTATATGTTTTTATTATGCTATATAAATTTGCTGTCACACTAAATTCACTGACAGTTAGTTCACTTCACATATCCTGTAACTGCAAGTGCCCTTTTGAGGTCACAGACTATTTCCACCTCACATGACTAAATCAAAGCATTCCAGAAAACCAAAGGGACGGTTAAGTCTCTGGAATTTCAAAGCAAACATTTCTGTATATCTGGTGCTTCAACTTCTGCCAAGTAATTTCTCCTAGTAGTTATGCATTTCATTTAATTCACTAAAACTAATACTGGTATGCTAGTAAATGAATATAGTTAAACTCATCTCGATTAATTTTGATCTCCTTATACTAATTTGCACTGGTACAATTCCATTAATTTAAGTTGCTTTATTCCTAGTGTACATGAGAGCAAATTCAGGCCTACTGCTCTCTCAGTAAAATGAATCAAGAGCTGTAGGCCTGGCTTTTACCTCATTTACATTAGGAATAAATCAACTGAAATCAATGAAATTAGTGTAAATTAAGCATAAGAAGATCAGAATCAGCCCCAGCATGTATAACATAGTGGACTCGAATTATTTTTTTTAACATAAAGACAGTAACAAGTTCATGGACTTAAATTTATCCATCATAAGGTGATCAGATGTCTAGTTTTCAACTGGAACACCTGGTTGAAAGGGGACTGTGGTGGTTCTGGTCATTAAAAGTCCACTCGCCAGTGCTGCTGGGGTAAGGCAGGCTAGCCCCTACCTATCCTGGCTCCATGCTGTGCCAGGAGGCAACCAGCAGATCCAGCTCATAGGCAGGAGGGCCATAGGGCTCCGTGCTGCTCCTGCCCCAAGCACTGCCTGGAACCGCAGCCAATGGGAGCTTTGGGGACGGAGCCTGTGGGTGAGAGTTAGTGCCGTGCACAGCTCCACTTGCCATGCCTCCCCCTAGGAACTGTCCTGCTGCTGGCCGCTTCTGGGGTACAGTGTGGTTTGCGGTGCCAGAACAGGCAGGGAGCCTGACAGCTCCCACCCACACTGTGTCACTGACCAGGAGTTACCGGGGTGAGGCCATGCCCAAACACCAAATCCCAATTCCCTATCCCAGCCCTACGCCCCCTCCCAAATCTGTAGCCCCCGCCTGTACCCCAAACTCCTTATCCTCAGGCCCACCCCAGAGCCTGCACCCCTAGCTGGAGCCCTCACCCCCTACCACTCTCTAGCCCTCTGCCCTCGCCCAGTGAAAGTGAGTGAGGGTGAAGGAAAGTGAGCCAGTCAGGGAGGGGGAATGTAGTGAGTTGGAGGCAGGGCCTTGGCAAAGGGGTGGGTATTGGGGGTGCCTCATTGAAGGGCCAGGGCTAAGGTGTTTGGTTTTGAGGGATTAGAACATTGGCAACCGTAGTGCAGAATGGTAATATAAAGCCTCTAATGAAAAAGTGGCATACACTTAAACTTGATGTGTATTTATGTCCTACAATGAGAATAATAGTTCAATATAATAATATTATTTATTGCAGGAACACATGTCCCAAAGCATATGGGCACCTTTACAGAGGATAACTAAAAATATAACTTTCAACCACACAAGGCAACCTGCCTAAAGAACCACAGAACTTGAGTAAAGAAATAACCCAATGTGCCAACTCCACATGTAGTAAGTAATCAATATGTGATGTATGAACAACAAAACCAAAATGTTAGGTCCGGTACCTAAAATTACCAAATATTTGCCCCCTAGAAACGGACTTAAAGTTATGTCAGTTAAAGGTGTGTGCGGAGTTTGGGAGGGGGATTAAAGCAGAGCATAGGAGGGTTTGGAAATTGGCGTGAATGTTACTGATGTCCAGAGGAACTTGGAAAGGGCTATTTTGGGGAAATGGAATGGGGTATTTTGGTGTGAGGTCACAGGAAGGGATGTGTATCTACCTGTTTTGTTAATATTAATAGAGGTAACTATTTGTACTAAGATAGTGCCTGATGGCCCTAATTAGAAATTGGGCTCCATTATGCTGAGTGCTCAATTAAAAAAAGAGTTCCCTGCTGAAAGGGCTTACAATCTAAACACGGGCATGTGTTACTAGGCTATCCGGTTTCCAGAGTGTCACCAGGCTGCTCAGAGGAGAAAATTTGTTTGAGTACTTGGGGGAGTAAGATGGGTCAATAAAGGGCTGCTTGTTCTTCCAATCTGCCAGTGAC
This sequence comes from Rafetus swinhoei, assembly GCA_019425775.1. Classification (NCBI taxonomy): domain Eukaryota; kingdom Metazoa; phylum Chordata; order Testudines; family Trionychidae; genus Rafetus; species Rafetus swinhoei. The sequence continues at coordinate 83,048,610 of CM033424.1, forward strand.
TCCTTTCTCTCTCATCTTATGGTTCTAAGGTCTGGTCAACATTGAAAAATTAGAGCTATGTTTAAAATTTAAAACTAGCTATGTCTCTCAGGGGAGTGAAAAATTCACATTCTCAAGCATCAAAGTTAGCTAACTAAACCACAGTGTAGATGCAGCTAGCTCAATGGAAGAATTCTTCTGGCAACCTAGCTACCATTGCTCAGGAAGGTGGATTATCTACATTGGTAGAAAAATCCCTTTCTGTCATTGTTGGACTCATCTGCATTATGATGCTACCCCAGCATAGCTGAAGCGCTGTAGCTCCCGGATTGCAGATATGGCCAGAATGTTGAACGTACTACTTTGAAACACTTGGCAAACAGAGAGCTTGTAGAGCAAGACATCATTGTTTCTGATGGTAAAGACCCTTGAGCAGTTGTACTATTGGGCACAGTAGTTTGTCTGGTTTTCAATGGAATCCACTAATAAACCACATTCCTAGAAGTCATGAACGTCATGAAAATGGCAAAAACTGAAGCTTTCTCATAGAAACTTCAATATGTTAGCACATTAGTCACCTCTTTACTGCTAACATGGGGAGACCATTATTTTATATTACTGTACCTCCTCTGAAACATTTGTTCAAATAGCTGCCCAAGTACACTCCCTTTTCAAAGGGAAAAAAATAATGACCAGTCTCAGGTTGAAAAGGATGCATAGCTCTAAATGCAAAGCATTCTGCATATCCCACCATGTAATGCATTCATCTCTGGTTTGCTATATTCTCTAGCTTTCACATATTTCAGAAGTGAGCAATATCAGCTAGTTATTGCTTGTTCAAGAATAGGAGTATTTCAGATGGAGGGTATAAACTGATTGATATTGCAAGGTGTTAACAAGGTTCACAAGCTATTACAAATTTGGACTGTAAAATGTAGGATGACTCTGGGGACTATTTAGTATGAACTGTGAATCTGAGTGAGTACAAATAAAGAATTATATCTGTAAGGAGGCAGTGTCTTTTAGCCATATGCCTTCTGTAGAGATAATCATAACATATTCAACACTTTAAATATACAAGGATTTAATGAATGTGTGGACTATAGCACTTTTGAGGTTCTTTAGTTTCCTTTTGTTCATTTTTAAAAGTGCATTTTTGTGGCAAAGAAAAATGATTAATAACAATATTTGTTGAAACATGAAAGATCAGTAAATCTACATTAAGAGTATAGCTGTGAAGACTTTTCATAAATAAATAAAATTAAATTATTTTTCCTATTTACAAATTATGAGCAAAATACATTGCTATTTGTGTATTTGTTATTCAGAATCACTCCATGTACATTTTGTGTGGTGTGATTTCAGATTAGAAGTTATTTTCAAAATATTCACTTCAGCTATCTCTTGGAGTATCTAGTATGGGGGTGGGCAAAAAGACTTCTGCAGGCTGGATCCAGCCTGCCAAGCGGGTTGATATGGCCCACAAAGGCCCTGCCACTCCCCCTGCCCTCAGGCCAATCAGGGTTTGGGGGCCGGGAAGCGCGTGAAGTCTCCTCCACCCAGCAGGGGCAAGGCGGAGGCAACTTTGCATGCTCCTCACGCCCCCTCTGCCCTGCTCCCACCCTGCAAGGAGCTTGCAGCACTTAGAAGTGTCATATGCTCCTGGCAGAGCGGAAAGAGACTTCACATGCTCCCCTGCCCCCAAGCCCTTATTGGTCTAGGGAGGGGGGGAAGCGAGCGAAGTTTCCTCCCGCCCCAGGGGCATGAGTGCCTAGGGGGAACCTCTGGGGAGGGGGCAAAGACTTTACGCACTCCCCCACCCTGAGACCAATCATGGTCGTGGATGGGGAGGTAGGTAAGTATCCTGGCTCAGCCCGTTCTGTTTGAGGCCCCGCCCCTTCCAGTGCAGGCTGGTCCCCTCTGCCCTGTTTTTGTTGTTGTTGCTCAACCAATTTTTTTCCCTGCCATGTCTGGGATTTTTTGAGAAGGTATCTGGCAACCCTAGGAGCCAGAAAAATTTTGGGGTAGAGGAGGGAGCAGCCAATATCTTTTTCATGAGAGGACAAGGCAAAGGAAGGAGAAGAAAGAGCCTTTCAGTTCAGAAAGGTTCTTTTCCTTCTTCACCAATCCCCTACTGTTAAAAATGGATCAATCTGCTTTACGTTCCTCCCCCCTCCATTACTGCAATTCAAAGCTGCCTGCCCCCAGACTGTCCCACACAGAATCCTCTTACTGCACACCTGCAGCTGACACAGCCACTCATTGCAGGGGAAAAGGAAGTCCTCCTGTCCTCTCCTGCCAAGCTCCACTTAGGAAGAAACAATCAGTTTCACACATACAGAATGGGAAGTGACTGTCTAGGAAGGAGTACTGCAGAAAGGGATCTAGGGGTCATAGTGGACCACAAGCTAAATATGAGCCAACAGTGTGATGCTGTTGCAAAAAAAAGCAAACATGATTCTGGGATGCATTAACAGGTGTGTTGTGAGCAAGACACGAGAAGTCGTTCTTCTGCTCTACTCTGCGCTGATTAGGCCTCACTTGGAGTATTGTGTCCAGTTCAGGACACCACATTTCAAGAAAGATGTGGAGAAATTGGAGAAGGTCCAGAGAAGAGTAACAAGAATGATTAAATGTCTAGAGAACATGACCAATGAAGGAAGACTAAAAGAATTGAACTTGTTTAGTTTGGAAAGGAGAAGACTGAGAGGGGACATGATAGCAGTTTTCAGGTATCTAAAAGGGTGTCAGAAGGAGGAGGAAGAAAAATTGTTCTCCATGGCCTCTGAGGATAGGACAAGAAGCAATGGGCTTAAACTGAAGCAAGGGAGGTTTAGGTTGGACATTAGGAAAAAGTTCCTAACTGTCAGCGTGGTTAAACACTGGAATAAGTTGACTAGAGAGGTTGTGGAATCTCCATCTCTGGAGATATTTAAGAGCAGGTTAGATAGACATCTATCAGGGATGGTCTAAATGGTGCCGGGTCCTGCCGTGAGGGCAGGGGACTGGACTCGATGATCTCTTGAGGTCCTTTCCAGTTCTAGTGTTCTATGATTCTATGATTCTAAGCTGGGACTAGCAGCTATTTCCAACTCAGGGTAGGAGTCACTGGCTGGGGCATCTCCAGCCCTGCTACGTTTTACTGCTGCACTGGCTGCTCTGGGTGCCTGAAATGATGTACCTGAACTGCTAGGGATTGGTGCATGACTGCTCTTTCAACTTCCCTTTGCATTCTTGTCAGAAAGAAGCAAAGAAATATGGGGGTGACTCAAATTCTACATGAATTCTACACACATGCAGGAGGCAGAGTTCCCCCAGGAGTAATCTCTTATAACACCTCTGTAAATGAGTATAGTAAAACTCCAATAGTCCGGCATCCAATAGTCCGGCACTCCTGATAGTCCAGCATCGAAATGGCAAGAGCCTAGTGAGTGAGCTTCGGCAAAAAATGAGTCACAAGGTAACAGCGGCAGCAGCTGAACTGAGCAAAAAGGGTAAAAAAGGCTTAAAAAAACTAAAACATTACAGTATACTGTATACAGTATGTACAATAAAAAGGGTTAATAACACTTTATATACAGTATATAATGTATACAGTATATATATAACCTGCTTATAGTACCTCCTGATAGTCCGGCATATCTGATAATCCGGCACCACCTAAATCCCATAGGTTCCGGATTATCGGAAGTCTACTGTATTATGAATGAAGTACCTGATTTCCCAGACTGTATCCTGTTTGCAGACATATTGACTTGTCTCTCATGCAGGACAAATGTAAAGACAGAAACCATTAAATGGACACGGTTAACCAGTTTCGGCCACAGAACTGACAAACAGCATCTTTGGAGAAAGCCATTTATGTATTTCAAAAACAAAAAACCCATGAAAAAGCCTAACAACAGTGTGTGTGTGAAAGAGCTTTTTTAGTGTGAATGTTTATCATTGTTCATCATAAAAGCACTTTTCCAGCATGGTATTCTCCTTTGGAGCAAGTCCCCAGTGGATTAAAAAACAAAACAAAACAAAACTCAAATGCAAATGTAGTGCTATAACCATGTTTTGTTCTTTTAGCCACTGCCTCCTTGTTTCTGGTAAAAATCAGGTGCTGGAGCAGTACTGTGAGGAGTGAGGGGGTGAGGAGGTGGAACACTCAATATCTCCGCAGAGATGATCTTGGGACACCGTAGGTACTAAGTAAAAATATCCTCCACCATTAAGGATATAGCTAAGGGAGGGCACTGACAGAAAGAAAGGTACAAACACAACACTGGGTCAGTGGAGAGGGGAGGGCAGCGACCCCTCTCGCTGCTGGCAAGGAAGGAAAGGGGCTAGGGATGCTGACAGCTATAGGGCAGCTGCTTTCCCAGCTGCACTGAGAGCCAAGTGAAGAGTCTTTGATCTCATGAGCAGGCCTGGGCTTGCAGCCAGGAGCTATATCCTTTCTCCAGCAGTGGCTGCACGCTTCCTCACCAGTTCCTCTCTGGCTGCCTGGTCAAAAAGTGACGTACCTTGGCCTGGGACTTCACTGACATTTTTCTTCTATTACTGCCATTGCAGCAGAAAACATGTGCTATAAAGCCCCCAAAGAACTCAAAATCAGTTTCTCATTCGGAGGAAAAAGTATCATAAAGTGTTCTGGATTTCATCTTGGGGAGCCTCATTAACAAAAAACCCCAACCCTCAGACATACCAATGAATTTAAACAGATCCATTGAATATACAACTGCAGCACTGTATTTGGATAAGTACCTTGGCATGCTAAAGGGAAGCTGCTTTTCCAGGTAATCTTAACTGTTATTATGGGTGTTTTGAATAGGCTGTTACTTCCAGGCCTACACATAAAACCACTTAATCAAGAGATTACTGTTTAACCTCATATGTTACAGGCTATTACAAGAGAACTCCCAGCAGTTTTAGATACATAAAGTAAGACAATGGGCCAGATTCCGAGCTGCATGCCCTCAGCAGCATTGCATAAGCACACAGTTCAGGAAGGAGGAGGGCAAATGCACCACCCTTTTTGCCTCCCAAATATGTCTGATGGGCCAGCGTGGCTGCAGCATAAACAAGTGCCATGGGCTGCTCCGATTTATGATGCTTCCCATGAGGTCGTCTCTCAGTCCAGAATAGCTGGAGGAGAAAACCCCCCGTGACTCCCAATATGCTTCTGTGTTGGGGGCTATGATGGGGCACTGCAGCTTAGGCCATTCCTTCACTGTGGGAATTCCTGGTAGGGAGGATCTGCATGGGTTTACTACAGCTGGCCCCATATCAGAGTCCAAAAGCAGGGTCTGCTTTGTGAGACTGGGGAACTTAAATGTTGGAATGGTGTTATTGGATTCATTTTTCCTAAACAGTGTTTGTACTGTTATTTCTCACAATTACATGGACTATGATGGTTACCCTGTATGCTGAGAATGCTGAAGAATAGGATCTAATTTATACATTAGCGCCAGAAGTTTGGATGTTTCTCTTAAGTCGATCCATATCTTCTGGAGGCTCCAGACATAGCACAGTATCCTCCCTCTCTAAATAACCCCTACCTCATGCAAAGAGATGTTGGCCTCTCCCTATGAATGTTATTCTGAGTGGCTGCAGGTTCTCTCAAGAGGTGCCTGGTTGGCAGCCTGATCAGAAATGTTATTCTCGTCCAACATCTTTTCTTTATTCAGAGGGGGTAGCCCAGCACAGGGGGACTCAATTACCATTCCATTGGGCATGCTACTTTTACAGCTTTAAGGCCCAGTCCAAAGCACACTGAAGTCAATAGGAGTCTTTCTTTGAGCCAGTTTCTCAGCTGGCATAAAGGAAGTCAATGAAGCTATGCCAGTGTATACCATTTGAGGATGTGCTACATTGACTTCAATGAACTTTGGAGAGATTCCTACAGGTAAGGCCCTGCAATGGATTGTGTTGCTGCCTTTCATTTTGGCAGATTCAGTAGGGGGTTGCTTTTCTGTTTCCTATGATTATTTTTTTTACAATAATTTCTGGAATTAAAATGTATGTTATGAGAAGAGCCTTCAAAAATAAAGTTAGAAGAAACTGAACATCGAATATAGACTTGTAAAAACACTTAATCTATAGAAAAGTCAGACAAAAATTGGAAATTCTGAACATTGAGAAACTGAACATCGAATATAGACTTGTAAACACACTTAATCTATAGAAAAGTCAGACAAAAATTGGAAATTCTCCCCTCCCCACTACAGCATTTTCTGTTACCAGCCCTATTCTTTAAAAGCTTCTGTTTTCAATAAGACCACAAGGACCAGATCTTGCTGACAGTGTAGAACCAGCAAGAAGTCCAAATCACAAAATAGGAGCACCAGTAGTTTTGGAATCACAAGCCAAATTCTACCTTCTGGTGCATGCACCCAACTCAATTGAATCTATGTAGATGCACTGAACGCAATATCTGGCCCAAAGTGTTTAGTCTGCACAATTTTAAACATTAAATTCTCTGAATGTAACACTTGTGACACTTCCTAGAGTGGACCTATTTGACAGAAAAACCTATTTGTATGTAGTTAGAGAAGCTCTTATTTGGTGTCTATCCATGCAGATAATGACCATTTGGGTCAAATCTAATGAGTTCCTTTGCTCATTAACGTGATATATGAGAACCTAAGTAATTAAACATGTATTTTACAGACTATCTACAGACATATGTGTATATAAACATAGTGACTCTTCTTCCTCACTCTCAATAAATAATTCATTTACTATTATTTTGACACTGCTTTACCATCACTGCTTTACAAGCTTTACCATCACCCTTTATTTAAAATAAAAGTCTCAGAGGAGTAGCTGTGTTAGTTTGTAACTTTAAAAATGAGTAGTCCTGTGGCACCTTAGAGACTAGTAAAAATATATATAGTATCATGAAAGCTCAAGATAGTATTTATTTTTTGTTAGTTTCTAAGGTGCCAAAGAACTACTTGTTGCATTTAAAATAAGTTAATCACAAGCTCCCACCTAAGACAAATGGTATGTGAGCCAATCCAGAAATTAGCATCATGTGGGCAGAGGGTCCCACTGGGTATTGTTTGACCAGTGTAGCTAAGGTATAGTCAAGATCCAGATGCCAGAGAAACATTTTTCACACAAATAAATACATTAATTACTACTACAACTATGACCTATGACTATGATTTTGCAGTCCTTTTAAAAGGGTCTGGTGGTCTGAATTTGGCCTGCAGTCCACCTGTTGATTCCCCATGATAAGGACCATGTGTGAAAGATGAAGGAGGAAAAAGAGCAACAATGCACAAGCAGCTGGCAACTGAACACTGGAAAAAAAGCCTAGAAAGTAAGCTTTTGGGATATGGGGTCAAAAGGGTGCTCTGGGGGCCATGAACAGGGACACTGTCCTCTGTTAAGTTTTTTCTGTTTAAAAGAAGCAGGACTTTGTACATTCCTCATAAATAAAGATTATTTCATTAAAAACAAAACAGAATCCAGACTCCATCAATTTCTACTCCTAACTGGAACACATTTAAGATCCTGAACTTTGACTAGCCACTCAAGTCAAAAGGGATAACAGCATGATCAGACCAAAATGCCATGTATAGTGTCCCTTCATTGCTCTTTCATTCCTGGATTATTCACATCACTGCTGACATCACTGGTTGATGCAAAAACAGAAACAAACAAAAGGGAGACATTTCCAGGACTGGAAACTCTGCAAGATAAAGTATTTGCCAAATGGAAAAGGACAAAATTGATAGTGAAAGACACACTAGTTTCCAGCTTCTAACTGTGAATATTACAAGACATGGAAAGACTGCAAAAAAGAAACAGCTTTGAAAAAAGCAGTTGACACTTTCATTTTACAAGATGTAAAAGAGATAAGATGTCCTGTTGTGGAAATTCTTGAAACTTCAGTTTTAATTTGCCATTAGTAGTAAACCTGAGAGCTGTAAAACTGTCAGTAGGGTTTATATGAACTTAACACGAATATAGAGATATCTCTGCAGAGTATTAAGGAAAATACAACAGTCAAACCCTTTTCATTTGAAGAGTTAGCTTATTAATTATTATTTTTTCTGGGTCCAATGATCGTACACACAGCAACTCAGAAATCCCAGAACCTTGTTGGCATATCAGCTAGAAAAAATATCAAAGAAGAAATGACAGATTTAAAAAATCCTTTGTAATAAAAAAACAAACAAACAAAAAAATGCCCACATAACCTTCTTGGGGGCTTTACAGAGTGCATTGCATATGAAAGAAATGGCCTAATTCAATAAAGCACTTAAGCATGTTAAGTCCATGTGAATTCAGCATAGTACTCAAGCGTGTGGTTGACTCCTGTCCTGAACAGGAATGCTTTCTTGACACAAACAAAAGGTCACCTACTTAGGGAAAAGCATAAATGGCATAACCTGATCTTAGCAAGCAAAACAGGCTCCCAAAATGTAGAGGTGAGGCTCTCTCATATGGGAATTGTGAACCAGGGATGGACGTCTGTTTTAGCCATGTGGCTGTAATGAAAACCACCAGCCTGTCTTCTGTGTCCCTACTTCTGACCACTGATAGTTCTGTAGGTCCAGGCTATAGCTGGCATAGACAAAGGGAGGCAAATGTATAGAATCAGAAATCTTAAAAAAATCCCTCCCCAAAATATTGCTTCTAGCATATTTTTCACTTATTTTTGAACATAACATTTATGCAGGCCGCTCAGAAATGTGATCAGATGAAATGCGTGAGAGAGATGCTCATGTTTGTATAGATGCTCGTGTTTGCACCTACCTCATTCTCCCACACCTGCTCATTTCAAAAGCTCTGCTTTTTGTAGCCTTTACACAAACATCTGCAACCATTTTAAGAAACGAAACAGTCTCACTATCTTGCCTAAGCTTTTAAAAAGAAGCCCCAGTTGATGTCATTTTGGATTTTCAAAAGAAACAAATAGGTTTTCGGGCAAACCACATCACAGGACATGCCATGGTTATTAGCTCAAAGTGCCTGATCAGCTCATCTGCTGCTGCTGTGTTTCATCATGTCTCTCTAAGGTCAGAGAACTGCTAGCCCAAAAATGTACATCTGCATGCACAAAAAGCATCAGGCTTGGCATATTTTCACCTCTAAAATAATCCTCTCCTTACAACAAATCAAAATGGTTTAGGGCAGGTTTGGCTCTGGGGAGGCTTTAACATGAATCATTTAAGAGTGTGTTTTGTGCTGCTGTTTTTAAAGTACAAGAAACAAAGATGAGGTGCAAATGCACATGGTTACTGCACGGTCCTGTTGCTTTCATGCAAAACAGTTGCTCAAATTTATTAACTTTACTGTTTGTACTTTGTTCTTTAAACTAGTCCACAGAGGCAAAAAGAGAAGTATAAGCCCAAGCCCCAGCCCCGATCAGGTCCCTGGTATGAGAAAGTAAATTAGATCCATATAGATTTGTTTGGTTATATGTATACCTCACTTTCTTTAAATGTTGCAAAGTATATTGAACACATTTTGGGACCCTCAATGACTCAATGCTTCAGGTCTCAAAGTGTGACAGATTAGGTTGGACATGGTACAGAAAGCATAACACACTCTGGGGCTGTTCTCAGCTAACCTGAAAATGCTTTCACTTAGTGGCCTCTGAAAGAATCTGCCCGTCTTCAGCAGAAACGAGACAGCAAATCCCAAGTTGATTCTGTAGCTTTTGTAAAGGGAAAGCTGCTGTATTCATTAAACTAAGAAGATCTGATGATGGGCATAATAATAATTTATCTGCCAACCATTGGTAAAGATACTTCTTGACTAAACCTATGTAGCCATCCATGTTGGAATTGTGCCAGGCACAGCAGTAGTTTAGGTGAACTAAATTTGGGTAAATCTGTGCTTTGAAAGCTTTGGGGGTACATGCCCTAATTACGATCAGTCTGGGAATTTGAAGGCTTTCTGATTTTTGGAAAATCAGGTAGCCAGATTATTTCACTTCCTCTCTTAGTTCAACAGGACTATTGGAAAGGTGTTACTTCAGTAAGTGTGTTTGAATCTGAGGCTGTGTCTACACTTGGAACTGGGGGCTTGATTCTCAGCTTGCATAGACATACTCTCCCCAATTCTCATTGAGCTAGAGCACTAAAAATAGCAGTGTGTCCATAATAACACAGGAAGTGATAGCAGTGGCATAGGCTAGCCACATACCCCTGGGTCCCAGGTGGGTTGGGAATAGTTAGCCTGTTCTGCTACTTGCCCCTGCACATACTACCACCACTAGATTATTATTTTAGCATGCTAGCTTGCTGAGAATTAGTGTCTGTGAGAGAATCACACCCCCAGCTCTAAGCATTGATGTATTCTAACTCAGAGCTTGTAAACAAAGGGGCTTGTTTGTATTAAGAAAGGGGCTTTAGGGGCTGCAGTCCAGGGCCCCAGGTTAAAGGAGGCCTTGAAAAAAAGATGTCCAGCCACCAAAAGAGCAGATCTTTTTGCGGGGCCCCCCTTAGCCTGGGGCCCTGGTCTACAGCCACTAAAGCCCCTATCTTCCAGCCCTGCCTGGTAGGGGGTGGGGGAGGAGGAAAGGGGAGGAGAGACATGGTTTTGCACACTGCTGTTCCCCCTTGCCCTCTCATATGGAGCTGCAAGCATTAGGAAGCTCCGTCTAGATCAGGGTTTCCCAACCTATGGGTCGGGACCCAAATATGGATCACCATTCCAGGTGTGTCTCCCCAGGTGGCTCTTAAGGAGCCATTCACACATTTTTTGAATTGCCCTGGGTCACGAAGTCTTCCTGAATTGTCAAAATGGGTCGCCATCTGGAAAAGGTTGGGAACCGCTGGTCTAGATTCTTCCCTTGTCTGCAGACTCCACCCCTGGCCAATGGGAGCTGCCTGCCAATTATGGCCAATGGGAACAATGGGAGCCTGCAGGCAAGCACAGAGCAGCAAGCAGAGCTACCCGCCCCTTTCCTCCCCACCCAGGGTCTGTGTTACCAAAGGGAAGCTGTCCCAGGTAAGTGCCCCACACTCCAACTCCCTGGCCCAGTCCTGAGTCCCCTTCCATGCCTCAACTAGACTCCCACACTTTCCCAGCCCTGCATTCCAACTCCTGCCCTGAGCCCCTCCTGCATTCCAAAGCCCTTGGCTCCACAGCCTGGAGCCAAAATCTAATAGCCTTGGGCCCCCAAAAGAGTTGATCTGACCCTGCAGGAGAGACATAAATAGAACATTTATAAGGGGCTAATTTTTGAAAAGTGAACATACACAAATTAAGTGACTTAACTCCATGGTGCAAATACTTAGGCATTTAAGTACCCTCATAAGTACACTCATACAAACTCTGACTTGTATGCCCAGGTTGGGAGTTGACTTTGAAAATCTGGTCTTATTTTGCTGCTAGGATTATTGCCCCCCAACTTGGGCTTGTCTGATTACTGGTCATTCTGTGGACTGACTACATTGAACATTTGTGTAAGCGATGGGGGACATCTTATGATACGAGATTGGCCTTAATTCTGACAAGTGATTTTCAACATAGGCACTATAATATACACAGATTTAAAAATGTATTAGATTCTGTACCATTTTGCAAACTATACTCTCCAAAAGGGGAGGTAATCTTGTTTTCTTTTTTTTATTCCCCTTAGACATGAGGCTTCTTTTCACAGTGGAAGCCTCTGAGGGAATCGTAGAGAGGAAAGGCTCTTTAAATTCAGAATGTCCTCATTTGTCAATCTGCCCATACATGTTGCTTGGGAAAAGCTCCTGGGGCTCTAAGGTAATAATACTACAGCAGCTTGCACTGTGGCAACATCTAAGTGTTTAGAAAAAGAAGATATTTCAGTGCAAATCAGAGGCGGCACTGGAATGTATAAGGCACTTCAGATATCTGGGTGGTATGACTATAAGGAACTTCAGACATCACTTAGTGATCTGATATAGAATTTGACTTGTGACTGCTGCTTTGGTGACATTCAGCCATTTCTGGAGGAGCAATTACCATGAAGTGTGAAATAAAATTGCTCTAGTCTCTTGTCTTCAGCACTTGGTACAGACATGCAAGACGTGGACTTCAGGAAACAGGACATTAAGAGATTTTCTGCCTTCAAATTGAAATGCTACAGCTGCTTGCTGCATGTTAGCTCTACCTCGCATGTGACTAACAAGGAGATAATTGTCCAAATTTACAGCCTAACTGGAGCAAGACTGGCTATGATCAACAAGATCAGACAAAGAAAACGAGTTTGCAGGAAACGTGGGTTGGATGAGCACAGAAGAGAAGTTTTGCAGGGCCTGATATTAAGTGCTGGGGGTGCCTGTTCTCAGGGTGGATCAATGATATAGCTGACTGAATGGGATGCAGTATGGCTTCTTAAGGCTATATGAAGACTGCAAAACATGGAGGAAGATTGCTGGCCAGGGGTTGTGTTTATTGTTAATTCACTGATGTGACTATATGATGCGTTGCACTATGAGAGAATGTACAATACCTACTTTAAAATATAACACATTCTTGGCATTGCCAATTGGCAATATCCCATTTTTAACTGAGAAAGTGGGTTTTACCCATGAAAGCTTATGATACAATATATTTGTTAGTTTCTAAAGTGCCACAGGACTGCTTGTTGGTAATGCCATGGGTTTGTGCAGATATTATGCCAATAGAATAATAAATGTGCCTGCACTGAAAAATTGACAGTGCCAGCATGGCTTACATCCACTGGTATTCTGTTTGACAGATTAATTCAACATTTCTATACGTCATCTACCACAAGCCTACTCTGTCTCAGCTCCATTCATGCCACATCCTGCCACATCATATGCTTCCAGGGCACTAGCAGCATTCAGCATGAAACTTGATTTGCACTATTTCTTTCCACCACCAATACTGTCAAACAACGTGACAGCATTCTTCACACTTGCTGAATACATAACCTTATTTGTACATGTTTAAAATACTGTTAGGGTGTGAACAATTCACATAGATGACTTTTTAACCAAAAAGTTAGTGATAAAAATGATCCCTAATGAAGCTCATGAAAATTAAAACTAAGTCCCCACAGTGATGGAAGAATCATAGAATCATAGAATACTAGGTCTGGAAGGGACCTCGAGAGGTCATCAAGTCTAGTCCCCTGCCCTCATGACAGGACCAAATACTGTCTAGACCATCCCTGATAGACATTTATCTAACCTACTCTTAAATATCTCCAGAGATGGAGATTCCACAACCTCTCTAGTCAACTTATTCCAGTGTTTGACCACCCTGACAGTTAGGAACTTTTTCCTAATGTCCAACCTAAACCTCCCTTGCTGCAGTTTAAGCCCGTTGCTTCTTGTTCTATCCTCAGAGGCCAAGATGAACAAGTTTTCTCCCTCCTCCTTATAACACTCTTTTAGATACCTGAAAACTGCTATCATGTCCCCCCTCAATCTTCTCTTTTCTAAACTAAACAAACCCAATTCTTTCAGCCTTCCTTCAAAGGTCATGTTCTCTAGACCTTTAATCATTCTTGTTGTTCTTCTCTGGGCCCTCTCCAATTTCTCCATATCTTTCTTGAAATGTGGTGCCCTGAACTGGACACAATACTCCATCTGAGGCCTAACTAGTGCAGAGTAGAGCAGAAGAATGACTTCTCGTGTCTTGCTCACAACACACCTGTTAATACATCCCAGAATCATGTTTGCTTTTTTTGCAACAGCATCACACTGCTGACTCATATTCAGCTTGTGGTCCACTATAACCCCTAGATCCCTTTCTGCTGTACTCCTTCCTAGACAGTCGCTTCCCATTCTGTATGTGTGAAACTGATTGTTCCTTCCCAAGTGGAGCACTTTGTATTTGTCTTTATTAAACAAGTAGGGACCAATTTTCTGATTTTATCTCATTTATATAAATCAGGAGTAACTCAACAGGTTCTTAATTAGTGGACTTAGGACCAGATTTATAAAGGTACCTGGTCACCTAAAGAGGCAGACAGGTGCCTAGTGGGGTTTTCAATAGCACCTAAGCACCTAACCAACTTAGGTTATGTCTACACTGGCACTTTACAACACTGTAACTTTTCTGGCTCAGCTGTGTGAAAAAACAGCCCTGACCTCAGCGAAGCAAGTTACAGCGCTATAAAGAGTCAGTGTGAACCACTCTCCTGGTGGAGGTGGTTTACATAGAGCAGATTTCCCAGGGATCATGCTGTGGCCACTCTTTCAGTGCTGTGGCTCCACTTTAAATTTTCAAGTGTTTAGACAATTTTGCATATACCAGTCAGTACCTGTCTTCATCTTTAAGTGCCTAAGTACCTTGTAAATCTGGGCCCTCCTTTGAATTTAAATTAGGGTAACTGAGATTAGAACTTGGTCCTAGAACTCACAGATTTTGTTTTGCATTGAAAGAAAGATTTATGGTATGGATATTTTGCATATGGATCTTATTTTCTAAGATCAACAATTACATTGATGTCATATTCTTGTAGATTATAAAAAAAAAATTCTTTCCTGAAGATCAACTGAAAAAATGTTACTTAGTTCCTCACTAGATTTGCTACCTGAGTATATTAAAAGTCCTTATCTATTTATTTGTCACAAAATTAAGATTTGACTACTTTTTATTGCTATTAGCCCTGTAGAGCTAACAGTTAAAAGAATGAGAGAGCTAGGTTCTATTGTATACCACACAATGCCAATAGAATTCTTAACCAAGTGCAGAATATTTTTTCTAGTGGTGACATGTCTGCCAGAAAGAAAACAGCTTGACTTTCAGACCCCAGGCTGACTCTTAGGATAATTGTTTTGTTATTTGCAAAGGAGTAAATTTGCCATTCAGAGACAAACATGGAATCCCATAAGACCACTTTTAAAAAACCCCATTTTCAAACTAGAACTGCACTTTGGGATCCTCCCTTTTGAAAAGGCAGATTGTTTGTGTAATGAGCTGCTTTATATTTTTACTTTCTCCAGGTGGAACACAATTCTATGGCTGTGGAATGTTAAGTACCTTGTAAATAATAGAATCTAACAGCCAGAGAAAAAAGCTGTAATTACAAGTGGGGTGATGTCAGAGAGAGTTTACATTTATATTATTCTTGTCTTGGACGTTCAAATGGAAGCCTCCTATCAGACCTTAGTGTTGTGCAAATAGCTGTGGAGTTGAATTTATTTGTACATTGAAACTTACTCTAATAAACACAGATTCATCTTTGGATTTTCTCATTGCCTTGACATCTGTTTAATAACTACTGGAAAACATATAGATAGCACTAACATATATATACAAAGAGTCCAGTGATTCTCCTTTCCTGGATCTGGCCATCCCTCTTGGAATGAGGGAGGCTAGCTTTTAGCTGGCACAGATGCAACATGGTCAACCCCTAGGTTGGTCTCAGCCTAACGGATGAGACAGGAATGGAAGAGGAATGTCTGTAGCAAGGCTGAAGCATGTTGTATGTTGGTAATCACCAAATCCAGAGCATCAGGGAATTTTAGCTCACAGCTCCACACCTCTTGGGCCAAGTGCATCTTGGTACAAGAGAGGATCTGGCTTGTTTGCAGAACAGTGCCACAAAGGCAGAACTCCTTCACCGGCGCGGAAAATACCCCACACGTGGATAGTAAGAAGATGATCTGAGCCTATATTTGCAGCAATATAAAAGGAGAGGATCATGTGGGATGTGGGGAGGGGTGGTGAGGGAGAGTGCAAGGGACAGTAATATGTGTCTAGAATGAAATAACTTGGAAAATATTAAGCCCTCAATCTGCAGTGCTCACTGATTAAGCCAGGTGTCAGACTTGCATCTACCTGCTTAGAGGAATGGACTGAAACATCATGTGTAAAGAGAGAATATGTTAGAATGGTTTGGACAACGGTCTTGTTTAAATAAACGAGCAAGAAAGGTTGTTTCTTATTTCCTATTTACCTGGCTGATTGCTAAAGTGACAGTGCTCTATTACCGCAATTGTATCTTAGAGTCATAGTACCATCATATAAAACCTATTGGAGCCTTATTCTCCCTTCCCAAACAGAAAAATATGCAAAATGTAACCTTTATTAATCTCCACAAAGCAATCACAAGAATGTGCATGGCAAATTGGAAAGCAGAGCTCCTTCCTCACAGCCAGAGAGAGAGTTCAAACCAGACCCCAAGGTTTTCCTTTTATAATTCTTCAGTAGAACTACAACTCCCTCTGGTGTTGGCCTGCTATTGTTACTTCATCATTCCCAGCACCAGAAAATGCTGACAGGTAATTTATGTATTATAAAAATGAATACGATACCTTCTGACTCTTGTACACTCCACCCTTCACTGAAATATTATTTGTGCACAAATCAGGCAAAAACCCACCTTAAACACACACCCCTGTAGCTGAACACCATTCTAGAAGTCAATTGGCAAATTTTCAAGGGAAACCTGTACTTCAACCACTTCAACAGCTCTCGCCAGGAAGGAGTAACATTAGGGGATATGAAAGGTTAGCCAATTAAATGGTTAACCGTGAAGCATCACCTTTAACATGTCATGCTCACCGTTTCCGGTTAACTGGTGGGGGCGTCTGTGGCAGATGTGCAGCAGGCAGGAACTGCTATAGCCAGTTAACCAATTTAATGGGATTTTACATCCCTAATTAACATGTTGCCAGGATTTATTTAATTATACAAATATTTGGCTAATAGTAATGTGTTTGGATACGGACAAAAACTCAACTATTTACTTTTGCCATGATCTCATTGCATCAATGATGCCAGTGTCAAGTATAACAGAACATCCTACACTGTCAGAAGGCCAGCACCTTGCAGACATTCATGATCTACATATCTATTAATATTGAGCCATCATCCCTGTAGTATACAACCTCCATCTTAAAAAACAAACAAACATCCCCTACTAAAAAAACCACAAAACACCAGACATAGCCCAAACTGTGGACTCTTCTTTTCCTTCCTTCCTTCCTTCCTTCCTTCCTCAGAGGGTGCTGGAAATTCTTCTGCACCCTTCCTTCTTTCAGTGTGTGTGTCTATGTGTGCATGTGCTCGGTTTCCTCCCCATCTGCTTTTTCTTAGCCATTGTTGAGAGAAAGCAAGGTTACAAAAGTGAACCTTGCCTTTTATTTAAAGCTGGCGTGGTCTGTGTTCCAGAAGGGTTACAGATTTTTGAGCTAATGGTTGAGAAAGCGCTACCCTCAGATTTATGAATCTGACTCTTGTGGTTCACATTGGGGTGCTGGAAAAACTTGTATAGTGGGGGGTGCTGAGAGCTATTGAACCAAACTGTAAATAAGGGCAGGGAACCTTTTTTGGGTTGGGGCCACTGACCCACAGAAAAGTCAGTCGGGGCCACAAAGAAAAAAAAACAAACCCTCACTGACATGGCCCTCAACTGCGAAGCAGTAAAAGAAGACACTCCCCTTATTCCCTTCATACTCCAGCTGCAAAGCCTGAGGGGGGGGGGTGGGAAGGGAGAAGGGAGGGAAGGCTGGGCTAGTAGATTTTGTGGCTCCCCTAGGCTCTGGGGAGCAGTCCAGTGTGTGGAAGGGGACAGCTGGGAAGCAGGATTGGGGTGTGGGGTCTGGGCAGGAGGACGGGTGCAGGAGTAGGCTGGAGGTCAGGAGCGCCTGGGAGAGCGATAGAGTGCAGGAGCAAGCTGGGGATGTGGGGTCTTGGCAGGAGAGGATGGCAAGAGTGGGATGGGGGTCTGGGCAGGAGGGGGTACAGCAGCAGGCTTGGAGTGTGGGGTCTGGGTGGGAGGGGGTCCAGGAGTGGGCTGGGGTGGGGGTCTGGGGAGGAAGGGGGTGCAGAAGCGAGGTGTGGGGATGGGGTCTGGGCAATGGTGGGCGATTACCTACATAGCTCGCTGGGGACACATATGACTCCATATCCCCCACTGCTCTCAGGCTACAGGAACAGGGTACTACTAGGGACAGGCTACGTCTACACTGTTTATTTTTTGCAGAAGAGGAAATGCAAATGAAGCGTTCATTTGCAAATCTCATGCTCTCATTTGCATATTCTCTTCCGATGCTTTTTGCAGAAGAGGTTTTTGCGAAAAAACCCCGCAGTGTAGATGGGGCCATTTTTCGGAAAAAACCCTTCTTGCGCAAGATCCCTTATTCCTCAAAAAATTAGGTTTACAGGATCTTGCGCAAAAGGAGTTTTTTCCCGAAAAATGGCCCCGTCTACACTGCAGGTTTTTTTGCAAAAAACTCTTCCGCAAAAAGCATTGGAAGAGAATATGCAAATGAGAGCACGAGATTTGCAAATGAGCGCTTCATTTGTATTTCCTCTTCCACAAAAAACAGAGTAAATGTAGCCTCACACTGCTGTTTTTAGGTGCCAGCTCAAACAGAGCTAGAGCAAGCTGGGAATGACACTTCTCAGAGGCTGTGTAGGTATACACTAAGGCATGGAAACCTATAAAGAGGGCTCCCAGCAGTTCCGCTGGAAGACCACCATCTTTGTTAATCAGTTAAAAAGACAAACGAGTATTGTATTAGGTTTTTGAAAATAAAAGGTCTAAATTTGCTGATGATTTCAAACCTGATGGAGCATGTAGTTAGAGTAAAAGCTCTGCTACCTGGCATGTTAGGGAAATGGGGCATGCCAATTAATTGAATGTTCTGGTTAACTGAGAGTTATACTTTACCAATGGAATACTAATTTGCAAATAATTAAAATATAATATAACAAATAAAGTATAAAACAGAACACAAGTATCCACCAATCCAGTAGTAGTACTGCACTGCAGAGCGGTTGGTTTCTTGAAGCACTCGGTAAATTTTTCTATATAGTAGGTTATCTTATGACACAACATACAGCACATGGCATACACCCAGATCACTAAAAATACATTTAACACTAAAACTGCACTGAACATAATTTAATCTTTCTTTGATGATTCAGAAGGCATTTCAGGATCTTCTAGTGCTTCAGGGTCATCATTACGACCATGAATTATCACGGCAGATGTACAAGGTGTAGGTGATTGGGCTGAATCAGTAATGACCCTATGACACATTCTGGAAGCTGCTGTTTTGAATAAATCCTTGCTTCAGCTTGTTGACTTGTTTTCTGCCACTTCTGCATAGAAGTACAGTGCAGAATGTGTAATTGCATATCATACTGGGCAGTATACTCATCCTGGTTACTAGATTGAAGATTTGTATTGGGAGATATCAGAAATGCTGATTAATTGAGCTTTCTGGTTAACTGAGTACCAGATAAGCTTTTACAGTAATAAAAAAATCAGGGTAATAGATTAATATAATTCAAAATCAGCATTGCTCTTTGTTTGATGCACTTCTAGAACTTAATACCATACACCCATTTACAGCGGTCAGAGTGTTCACACAGAGATATGTCAAAGGAGTGGACAACAGGTCAGGGAGTCAATGAACTCTCATACAAGTTCACATCACTTCTAGGGACAGTATTACAGCTTCCAGGCCTAGAATTCAATCTACAATTCATATTTTAAAGTTGCATCTGCAGGTGCAGGTAGCAAAATAAAATGTATGAGAATCCTGCTCTGTGTACCATTCATTGCCCAAGTTTGCACCAACACCCATTTATGTTGTGCTGTTAAAATGGTAAATTATCAATTTTGTTGTAATTTGACTTCTCAAGTAGTTGCAAGAATCACTTGGAAAATAATGTACATGAAAAATTAAGCAAAATTCAGATGTTTGTGATGGAACCATGACAAAAATCAGGAGAGGCTGTTTGTTGGGCAGACTAATAATGACTGTTTCTACAAAGAGCAATGCAATTATTTTTTCCATTGGATAGTCTTCTTCCACCAACAGAGAGGCTTTTTGTATTTGACCTACATTTCTGGATATTTTTTTTAAACACACCAAAGGCCAGGAATCTGTAAGAAGATTATTTTTTGTTGTTGTTGATTCACCTCTGAATGCAAAGAGGTTGCAGTTTGCGTGCTTTAAATGCTGATGTATAAAGCTAAAATATAGAAGCAAAAGTTAAAATGCTTTCTGTTCTAAAAGCTTCTACTTAATCCTAGCTGTCTGGCACAGTATTCTGATAAAATCACATTTGCTTTTTCAAGCTATTTCATCACCAATTTTTCAGATGCAGTTTTTTGAGTGCTAGCTACTGGCTGCTAGGGAACATATTTTTCCTTTTAGTTGACCATTATAATTGGAATTATTAAAAATGAACTCAACTGGACTGGATTTGATTGTTGGCTAGAACTAGATTAATTTAGCAGTTTTCTGTTGCAAAGAATATAGCCCCATTTTCTGTTCTGTCAAGGCTGGAGCATTATGTTTCTGGGGCAATGGGTAGCAGGTTCCAGGCCTGGTGTCTGGAGTTGACTCTAGAGTTGAGACTGGGAAAGGGAATCCATGAAACTTTAGAAGGTACATGATAGAGAAAGGAGAATTAGGGAAGAAAGATTCAGATGAAAAAAATTCTTCAGAACAACAAAAATCTTGACATTCTTCCCTCCTTTCCTGGACCCCTGGAATACGGGTGTGATACAAAGGGCTCCATGTTAACTTCAGGCCACTTGCCAACAGAAATAAAAAATTCTGTGACTGTTCTAAGTTTCATTATTATGGTGTTGCATCATTGCAGGTGTTGCAATACTTATGTTGTAAAATTTCTGAGAACACTTCACTAAAACTGCAGCAGCCTGCTTAGGAAAGTAGAGGCTGCATCACCACCGTTTTCTTTTTATCCCACTGAGTATGCATCAATACTCTTTCTTCTCCCACTGGTCCAGGAAACCAGGCAGAGTGAAAGAATCATCTAGAAACTAGGGTCTGCTGTTTGGCTCATTTCAGCAGCTCCCAGGGTGGATGAATAAATACTGTTGTGCTAAAGGGCACAGCTATCTGGCAAATTTGCTTGATTTGTTCATCCTTAGTTATGCATCATAATGTGGGTTGCTTGATTTTGTGACAAGGGGGCTTAAAGCTGTCTTCTGAAGATACAAGAAACTACAATATGAATGCAATTAGTACACATCATTGAGTCCATTTGAGAACTGGTGACATCATAGCACAATTTTCAAAAGCCTTCTCAATCCATGGCTAACTTCACACACTCAACAGCTGACCTCCCAGTGATCTTCAGCACATCATCTACACATCTCATGTTGGTCATCCTTTACTACAATGATATGCCACCACTCCTTCCATGATAGTTTCTCCAAGTTATTTCCACCTCTACACCTGATGCAACCAAAGTACATACATTTTTGCCTGTTGATTTCTGAAGGCAGAGTCCACTTCTCTCCAATAATACTTCTAACCTAAACATTAGGGTTTTTTTTTCATCTCATGTAGAAGTCGTCACCAGCACCAAATGTCAAAAGCAGCTTTGGAGGCAAAATGCACCTTTGCCCTGCCCAATGGAAAATTATATGCTGTTGCCAGCTGCTTTTCTCACCATGATCAGTTGTTGACAGCGCAGACTTGAAATGAAGTCCAATAAAATGTTTTGGAATCTGCCTATTTTCTCTAGAGATGGTTATTTTGGATGGCACTGAAGGCTTTAGAGTAGTCAGTGGAACCCACGATCAATGCCTAATTGTAGACCCTGCGTTTTTCAATGATATGACAGATATTCCTAATTTGACCAAGTGTGCCTCATCCTTCTCTGAAATCAGTTTGTTGTGGTTGTAGTTTTGCCTCTATCATTCACTTCATGAGATCCTGAAATATAAAAAGTGTCACTTTACTTGCCTGCAGTATCATGGAGCTGGTACGATAGTTACTGTATTTTCTTTGGTAAGGGCAGAAAGATTCCCTTCATCCAGGCATCAAGCCAATTTCTAGTTATCTATACATTGCTGCAAATTTTCCACATGAGATCAATTTTGTGGTCAATAATTGCTTTTAACAATTCTGATGCAATATTATCATCTATCCCTGGTGCTTTCCCAGGCTTCATTTTCATAACAGTATGCACCACTTCCTTTCACAGTATTGATGGCTCTGTACGCTCTTTTCTGTCATGCTGTATTATAAGTGGTTCTAAGGAGGCATATAGATTGGCACAGCAATCTCCCCAACTGCATTTGATAGCATGATCTTTTATAATGCTCAGCCATGGGAAAAACTCAGTGCTATTCTGACC
Source organism: Rafetus swinhoei (assembly GCA_019425775.1). Taxonomy (NCBI): domain Eukaryota; kingdom Metazoa; phylum Chordata; order Testudines; family Trionychidae; genus Rafetus; species Rafetus swinhoei. The sequence goes on from CM033424.1 coordinate 83,070,624, forward strand.
ACTGTGAATATCTCTTTTGTGTTATTATTCTCTTTATAATTCTCAAGTTTCTAGCATTTTGTCCTGATGTGTTCTCTCTTGTCTCATCTAGTCTGCCTTTGAGTCTGTTTTCTGTTTTCTTCCTCCTGTCTCCTTCTGTCTTTTACTCTGCATCATTTTTTTAATGTCTTCATTAACAACTATGGTACAGTTTGATATTGAGTTTTTTTCAAGGTGTGCTTTCAGTCATAACAGTTTTCACATTCTTCCGAAGTTTATTTGGGTTGTTCCCTTTCCTCTGTGGTCCTAACCCTAACTGTTCCATACATAGGTCATATAGTTTAATTGATTTTGTACAAATCCAGATGCAGTGAACTTGCCACGAGTCTCATCTTTTTAAGTTTTAATTTTATATTTAAGGCTAGCAGTTTATGGTCTAACCCACAGTCTTCACTTGAGAATGTCTTTGTCTACGGATGCTTGATCTCCAGCATCCCTGTATCATTCCAGAATTAATTTGGTACTTTGTCATGCCATTGATGACCTCCATATGCATAAACATCCAGCATGTTGAGTAAAGATGGTGCTTATAATGACAAGATGATCAGAGCATTAAACATACTCCTCTGTCATTTTTTAAACCCAGAACATGGTTTCTTCTTTATAAGAGCTTATAGCTCTAGCATTCATGTTCAGGGCTCCAATTACACATGTGATGGCTGCTTGGCATTTTGATGTGTGTCTCTTCGAACTGTTCTTAGAACTCATCAATCACATCATCAGTTGCTGTCGCATGAGCATAAACCTATATGATTGATGTATCAACTTTAATGTCTTCTTGAATGAGATAAACAGAACCTCCATTGTCTCTTACTTTTTCAGATCCTGAGTGGTTCAGTGCATACTCATGAAATGACCTCTTCTATTGCATCGCTGCTCTAAGACTCCACAGATATCAAAATACAAACAATAAATAACAGAATAGCAGGGTAGCTGTGCAATAAATATAAATTATACTGCATATTGTGTAGTATTGTAGTACATCATATTATTAGAAAAGCGTGATATAGTAGTGGTGGCAGCAAAGTTTCATCAGCATGAGTCTGGGATGGTGGCATTACTCATGTGCCTCAGTTACCATGAGTCCATTTAGGCAGGGTCAGACTTTTGCAAAAGTGACCTAAAATTGAGTTTCTGTGCCTGATGTTGACAACTTAAAAGTTCCGTACCTCAGGCCTTTGTAGGATTAGAAAGAACAAGGAGCTGAGAGCCATTAGGAAGCCAGTAATCTTTCTTTTCCACTAGTATAAAACTGCAGTTTCTGGACCTGCAGGGCTGTAAAATATCAGATTTTAAAGCAGTGACATCTTAATATGTAGAAGAGCTGTCACTGGCTATCATGGGCCTCAGGCAGGGATAGTATTTTGAAGGAGAAGGAAGAATTTTTTCACATTTAGGAAGAGGAGGAAACAAATTGGGGAGACAATTAAATAATGCTTCTGTATGAGACAAATGACTATATGCCAAAGGCAAAGCACTATCTGTGCTCTTACTCCGGGCATCCATACGTGCTGTTACTCTAGCACCTTTCACTTTCATTAGTCAATATATCTGTAACAGCTAGCTTTGTTTTCTGTTTTATTTGCAGCCTTATGCTATGATCAGTCGCTTCAGAGACACATTGTACACCCTTCCATATTGCACAGCTGGTTTACAAAAGTATTTTACATGTGATATTAGGCTGTGCACTCTGAAAGTATTTAAAAGACATGAATTGGAAATAAGAGGACCCCTAGTGGTACTGATCTCTCTTTACACCTTCTGTCTAGCACAGTCGGACTGGAAAAAAAAAAGAAGAGGAATGAAGAGTATTGCTCATTAGCAGACTGGCCTATTTGAAAAAGATTTACAGGAATTTCCAGATGGAAACACACACAAACTTAGGACACGTCTAGAGAACAGCTTTACAGTGGCACAGCTGTATCACTGCAGCTGCACTGCTGTAAGGGGTCCCATGTAGCTTCTCTATGCTGACAGGAGAAAGCTCTCCTGTTAGCATAATAAAACTGCCCCCCAACAAGTGTCAGAACTGCTATATTGGCAGGAGAGCATCTCCTGTTGACATAGTGCTGTTCTCACCAGTGTTTTTGTTGTTGAGACTTATGCTGGTCAACGGAATATTTTTTTACATTCCGATCAGCAAAAGTTGGGCTGACAAAACTGCAAGTGTAGACATAAACACACTGAATTTGCAGTGACTGTCAAAGGTCTGAAAGTTAAATATCATACATACATATGTATAATATGCATTTGGACCATATTTATGTATTTATTTATCTATATATCTATCTATATAATATACATTAAAACTATTAAAAGACCATTATTAATGTGTAAAATCAAGTACTAAATATTTAGGAAAATCCCAAACTGGCAACTTAATCTCCTCCTTGTGTATATGCATGATGACACAGTCTTTAACTATTTTTTCCTACAGGATCCCTCCTTCATTCAATGCCCAACATGGACAATTCCAGGGAGGTAAAACTAGATGATAATTGTTGTCCCTTCTGACTCTATGATTCTCACCTAATGAGCAGCTTTTCAGTAATTTTCACTGTTTGTTATGTGGCTCCAGCTTTATTTACTGCACAGTATTCAAACAGACAGAATTATTAACATTCTTAGTGGCTTTTCAATGGTTACTCAGTATTAGAGTACAGGAGCGCTTCACAAACAATTTATTTTCACAACACTGCAGTGAAGTAATAGGTGGTAATTCCCCTCATTTTACAGATAAAGGATGGAGGCAGAGAGATGGTAAGGTAAAAATACTACTAATTTTGGGTGGTCCATTGGAAATACTTTGTACCTGATTTTTCAGAATATTAAGCATTTTATAGTAGTTTATATGGTCCAAGTACAGTTGCAGATGTCAGTTGCATCTCTAATTGCTGAGCTCCTCAGCAAATCACAGCAAAGAGTCCCACAGAAATTTCACGAGGTGGCATCATACCGACACCCATAACATACCAATACCCATCAGCAGAACTGAAACTTTTAGATTCACTGCACAGACTTCTGCCACCTGAGCTAATGGAGTGATAGGAACAGTAGATTTTTGTCCTCTGTAAAGACTAGCGTCAAAGCGGGAGGAACCACACATGTTGCCAGTGGGTTCCCCAGATATTTGCTTGCAACAGAGACTCAGAATCCTGGGTTCCAGTGTAGGCACTGGAGGGGCATGCGCTTTAGTGGGCCCAGACACTTCTGACCATCCCCCCCCCCTCCAAGACTGACCTTTTCTGTCAAGTCTTCCCTAACCTCTCCTTGTGCACCCGTCTCCAATCCCCAGTGACCCCCCTGATAGTATCAGAGCAAAAGAAGTTAGTGAAACTCTAGCTCAAAATGCTGGACAAGTTCTCTTTTAAAAACATTATAAATAGATCAATGACAGCTTGAAGAATACATAAGGAGAAATGTAAAAGAGAAAAAAGTGATAGAGAAGCAACCACTTTACAGTGTAGTTCTGAAATTCCTCTGCATTAAAGCATTACAGTTAAATGAAACTTATTACTCCTTATGTTAATCAGCTGCTGCAAAACATAAAACAAACATTGTATTTAACATGAACTTTATCAAGCTACTGTTTATACTGTATAAACATACTTGCTATTTACTTATACACTGTCAATCACCAGTTTCAGCTAGGTTTTCTACTGCATGCTTTCTTTCATCAAGATGCTTTTTAACATTAGGGTTTATAAAATCTCTTACTAATATAATTAATGGTTGGATTTAAGTTACCAAAATGAATTCATCCCATAACCCCAAACAAATGCCACTCAGGTTAAAAGCTGAGTAACTAAAATATCAAATAAAATCCAATTATGGCATAAGAGAAGTATAGTGGAGAACGTGATTAACAGAACATTGACTCATTAGAATTGCTACTCAGTGACCAGATGAGCACATCCCAAGAAAGGTGAAGACCATGGTCAACAACTCTGCTCCTTTGGCACAATGGAAATCCGTATAATAAAGGTAAAGCTCATCTTTGTGGGATAGGGAATTTTCTTGGGGGACAGAAAAATTTCTGCACATTTCTTTGATCTTGCCTTTGCTCATTTAAATACATACTGGAAGGTCTGTTGAAAAACAAAACAAAGCAAACAAATCCCAAGCAACAACAAACAAAACAATACATACATTCCACTGCATGCTTCTCCCTCTGGAGAGAGGTTGAGAGAACACACAGCACGTGACAGGCTTCACTTTGCTTAACATATTAATGATGCTCAGGTACCTCAGTGATGAACATGGTATAGTAGCCTAATACAGGATGGGGTAGAAAGATCCATTATCTAGAAAAATATACAAACTTAGTTTAAAGTGCTGTGGGAATCAATATGTACTACTCCTTTGAGAGAAGCTGGGGCAAACAGCAAACATCTTGCTTTCTGCTTTCTCTACTATTTGAGAGAGTTTGTGTTTCTGTCTGTCTGTCCATCTGCCTGTTCAAGAACTCCTCCTAAATGGTAAGAGCTAGAAAACATCACATTTGCTATGTAGCTTCCTGTTATCATAACCTAAAACAAGGTTAGGGTTTGGTTGTACCAGGATAATGTGATGTGCCCGGAATATGAATGTTTCGCAGAAAATGGAAACGGAGGGGTTTGGTGGGAGGGAGTTGTACTGCAGAATGACCAGAGGGGGGCAGCAAGGGGCCAGAGATAGGGACCAGGACAGTTATACCCAATTAGACCAGCAGGGAACAGGGGTGGAGAAAGGGTCAGTTATCTACTATATATTTCAGAGAGTTTATCTGTTTGTGTATTTGTCTGTCCTCAAGCTGAGGTACATGCAACCCTCCCCTGGCTATGTCTGCTGCAGCTGCAGCAGCCATGGACAGGCGCTTTTCACCTGACCCCAAGCTGCTGTAGTGGCAGAGGGTGGAATTGTCCTCTCTCCCTGGGGCAGCCGGCATACTGAACCCTTCATCCCCAGCCCCATCCCAGAGCAATGATTTAAATGAAGAAAGACTAACATTATTTTAGTGAAGAACCTGAGCAACACCTGGCAAATCCTCTAGTTCTCTAAATGAGGAGGAATTCTTGGGACAAAGTAACTTCCTAGGAATTAGACATTGGCACATGGGCTGAGATTTGTGGAAGAGGGGATTCCCCGAATGCTCTTTGTGACTACTCTTTTCCAGGATGGGTGTGTATGTAAAAATAGGAGTTACGCTAAGGCTACATACGCTCTATGAGCTAGGGGTGTGATTCCCTTGCTGGTGTACAAATATATGCATTAGCTCACATCAAACCAGCATTAACATGGGCGGCAGGTATCAGAGGCAAGGGAAGACATTGTCTTCCCAAACTGCCAAGCATGGCCCTGCCCACACTCCGCCCCCAGACCCTCCGCTTCAGAGTAGCTCCCTCCCAACTCCCGGGGCTGCCTGGGCTTCAGCCCCACTGCGGCTGGGGCAGCACACCCTCCCCGTGCTGCCTGCCCCTACACTGGGGGGGCTTGGTTCCCACATGGGCTACCTGGGTGGCAGTGGCATGGTGGGGCAGTTCTCTCCCTCAGCCCTAGCTTCACTCATCACCCATGAGCATGATTGTAGTATAGTCATGGTACCACAGGTAGTGGCACTGGAGGCACTTCTGAGCCATGCTAAATATGAACCCATCGGAAACGGGTAGGTGAGCACTTAGCATGGTTCAGCCATGCCTCTGCTGCCGCTACACTGCTATTTGTACTCACAGGAGGTCAATTAGAGTTAGCACAAATATGTATACAACAGCAGGGGAATCTCTCTCCTTATCAGTAGTGTAGACATATCTTCAGACTATACATAGACTCTGCACCACTAATTTCTCTCTCACTGGGATGCCAACCTGAAAAGCCAAAGAATCCTACCACTTGGCAGAAAGAGGACACAGATACTGGCTCTGGGACACTAGTTTCAGAAGAATGGGCAACACTATAGAATTTTGTTTATTGTAGTAGGACCCCTATCATTATGGATTTTGCAGTTGCTTCTAAGATAGCTCATTTCCCCCCTTTAAATTAGTAATATGCCTTTATCAAAACCACACACAATTATACTGGACTGTCATTGCTCATTAAAAGTGCTGTCATTTAGGTGGAAATTGGGTAAATATTGAGTTTTATTAATATCAGCAGAACTGACTTAAATGGGGCCTGTGTGTTGTGTAGTCTTGCCTTAATCTTTGTGTTCATGCCCATCAGTGTGAAAGAAGCTATTTGCATATATTTGCATGTATATGCAACCACACTTAAGTTGCGGCCCTCGGCAGATGCTGTGAGTATCATTGTAGCCCCCAGGGCTTCCAAAGTTGAGTAGCCCTGATCTAGATGGCTCTTGGTCCTGCCATGATGGTAGGGGACTAGACTTGATGACCTCTTGAGGTACCTTCCAGTTCTAGGGTTCTATGATTCTATGATATCTTAGCTGTGGCAAGCCCAAGCTTCTTGCACAAGTGTGCATCAGTTTGTAAAACATTCATGACATTGGGAGGCCAGGATCAGCTTTCATGTCACACTCCCCATCAGTATCCGGCCCAGGCCGGGGAAGCTAATGATCTAACCAATGGACCAAAGTCAGTGATGTTTCCTAGTCACTTGCCACCTGAGCATGCTGCACATACACTAAGAAGAAAGTGCTAACACTAGCGGTGCTTGCCTGATTTTGTTTTGATTTCACAGATATCCTTCCATATTTCACAGGGTTTCAAAAGACATGATGCTATATGATTTACTTCAGATATTTCAAAAGGATTATCTTGGGTCCCTTTTATTTCAATGACAAATCCATTCCACCAACTACTGACACTGTTGCCAGAGATTACTATTGTATTTCACTCAGATCATGTGTATAACAGAGAAAGGGGAGTTAATTCAGGGCTTTCAGATCATCAGTGTTGGACATAATTCATAGGTGGTCCTGAATCCACACAGTATGGATTATGCAGTTTTATTTAGTGTTTAAATTGAGTTGATTGCTGTGCACTTCTGACCCTTGTGATGATATTTCTGACATATAATGAAGCTCCCTTTAGACAATCAAAAGAGATGAGGCAAATCCACCTTAACACGTCAGTATGCAAACATGAAGGCACTTACATCCTGTGACACACAGGATATGGGTTTGAAATGTAACATAGCTTCTGTTTTCCAATTCAATCTACCTTTTTCTCAGCTTCTCTAATCTCCCAGTTGAAAGAATGCAACATATTTAATTATACTCTATTTATAACACCTTTTTCAAAAAATGAGTTTCAATGAAAGGCAGAACATAAGGTGGAATAGAACCAGACATATTACTGATGAAGCTTCCTGCTAAATATGGTTATGAAGGAGAATTGACTCAGCTAAGCTTGGTATAATTATAGTAAAGGTGAGACAAAACCTATTATCTTATTATTGAATTCTGTGTACCTCATGATATGAAACACACACACAGTCTGTATGTTTGATCTATTCTTTCAAAATATAAGCACCAGTAGTGCCCTCTCCTTCATTGTTTGGCTGAATAACCCCTCTCACCTTTCCGAATCTCTCTCTGCTACCATCCTATGGCCACAGTTTTGAGTGATGGGACCATGACTGTGGCAGAGAGATTTCTGGATTATCCAACAGGAATTCTGCCAACTGAATTACATTTTTAATAATTGTGTTCTGTATTATTCTTAAAGGTACTTTTCCCTACCCTAAGCTCTACAGCATGTCTAGCTCCATTTTTATAAAAATAAAATATGGTTAATGGTGCAATTCTGAGAGACTTGTTGTAGAACAAAGCAGCAAAATTCATATGCAAGTAAGATTTAGAGGCCTGTAAAAAAGGGTGTTATGGCCAGAGTGGGATTGGGAATGAACTTCCAAATTCCATTAAATGCCTCAAATGGCCAGCAAAACCTACCAGGCCTGACTGCCAAGCTTGCTTTTAAAAAGCGAGTATCTTTTAAAGGAAACCAGACTGTTCAAACTAGGTGGGGGTCTTCAGTTTTGGCAAGCAGCTACTGAAGGAAAACTTTAAGTCCAAAACAGGGATGCTGCACTCATCAAGTGGATGATCATGTGGGGAGGATAACAGCAGTGGATACTGGAGAGGAGTTGGACACTGCCATAATTGCTGTCCATAATCACTTACAATGTCATGGTGATAAGCATAAAAACAACACATTAGATACAATATTTGGGGGAAACTGGCATGTTTGCACTGGATAATTCTAGTGATGTATTTGAGATGGGGCAACTGGATTTTTAAGCAAATTAAACCGGCTAAGCAAATGTTCTCCACTGGCACACGCAATGTTTGTATTTTGAAAGTTGGTACCCCCAACTAATTCCAAATGAGCTCTTGTCGTAGAAGTGGGATTTGTGAGACTCCAGATGCATTGGGAATGGAATGATGATTATTAAGTAAAGAAACATGCTAAGCTGAAGTAGGGGTGACGGAAAAAGGCAGCATGCAGTTGTGCTGCTCATCAGGAAGCAGATCAGCCCCTACATGATAGCCCACAAACTGGGACTGATGACCTTCAGATTGCCAGCTAATCCCTATAATGTAACTGTTTTTCCAGTGACTGTGATGATGAAAAGGCTGAAAAAAATTCCAGGATAACACCAAGAAACCACAGGTGTTCAGTGTAGTGACATCTTAATTGTATAAGGTGCTGGAATGCATGTATTGATCCCAAGAATTACCTAGGATGGTGCAACTTTGCTGGGAAATTTGGGCACAGCAAGACAACCAGTAGAGGATTGAAACTCATGCAATTGGCAATTGAAAATGATTTAGTATTAACAAATACCTTGTTCAAGCATAACATTTAGCTATTACATAATTTGTGGACTCAGCCAGATCTTCTTCATCATAATGTATTCTGTTCCCATTTATAAAAAGGGGGACCAGGCTCGTTAGACAGACACATATGAAATAAATAATCAGACAAGACTCAGTGGAGCAGCTGAAATGAATAAAGGAGAGTTGAGTGGTGGATGACATGCACACCTGCAGTGTAAGTCACATTATTGCTTTCATTTCCTAAAATGAATGTACTGACATAAGACAGTTTTTCTCCTTAATTTAATCTAATTTCACAAACTCTAAATTTTCCTATGAAAACTTGTCATTTTGTGACTTCTTAATAGTTTGGGGGCGGCTTTGCCCAAATTTAAGTTTTGCAAAAAAATTCATTTTTTCCAGCTGCAAACTGACCTAGTGGAAAGGTCTGCCTCACCCTACCCATGTATTTTTGCTTAATTGCCAACGACTAAATATGCCCTAATTTTAGTTTATATGTAAAATGTTGTCCATAACAATACAAGTGAGTTAAATATTGCTGACAGACTGAATTAATAATTTCCCTTGACTTATTTTTTGCCTAAAGAAACACAAGGTCATGCTCCAATGGCAACAATACATTTTTTAGGAGGAAAAATTAGTGGTAAAAACTATGCCAGATGATGCCAGCATGGTATAACATCAGAAACTGACAAAGTAGTCAGGGCCTCAGGGACAACTGAAATAATTATCACATTGCCAAGCAATTATTGAAAGAAATACGAAAGCTTTTGGTGCATATTTTTAAAATAGTGATATAGAAATTCTGGAAGCCCAGGTTACAGGATGTCCAGTATTGTTCTCATGATTAATCCCTTCAGTGGTTCATATCATATAGCCAGAATAGCTGCATTTGTATAGTCCTAGAGACACACTATATGTTCTTATATATTCATTGAGTTAGTTAGTTATTATTACTTATACAGGGTCAGATTCTGCCCCAGAACAAGAAACTTTAATGTTTCCTGGTGGTTCTACAAAATAGATTGGCCAGAATGCATACTGGATGTGTCATCTTTGCTCCCTCTCCATAGATGCTAGGCTCTGTAAAGGGCTCCTCCCACCTTCTGCAGTGATCAGCAAAGTAACTTCTTGCAACTACTTCAGTGGAGGTAAAAATGAACAGGCATATTACATGTCTGCATTGAAACTGGGACAGTTTCAGACTGTAGGAGGGAAGAGTTGTAGGAGGTACCAGGAAGTGAATCTGTGGGTACGTCTAGACTACAAGCCTCTTTCAAAAAAGACAGCCACAAGATCTGCTTTCTCGAAAGAGAGCACCCAGGCAATCTGGACACTCTCTTTCCAAAAAACTCTGTTTGCGTTCAAGAACACCTTTTTTTGAAAGAGCTCTTCAAAAAAAAAAGGCGTTCTTCCTCGTAAAAGCAGGTTTACTGCTGTCAAAAAAACTGCTGCGTTCTTTCGATTTAATTTCAAAAGAATGCAATGGCAGTCTAGATGCACGTTAGGTTTTTTTTAAAAAAAAGGCCACTTTTTTCGAAAAAACTCTGTAGTCTAGACATAGCCTGTGTATGCACATGGCTAGAAGACAGCAGGAGAATCACTGAAAATAATTCTCTTAATAAAGAGCCAGTTATGTTTTACAAGTATGGAGTCTTTTCATGTTATTACCCAACACATAGTACATGAAACAGGGCGGCACAGGCAGTGGTTAGTCTAGTGAGATCTAAAGCGAGGAACACAGTGTGAACAACAACAAAACAAGGCAGTATCTAGACTAGAACAGACAGACAGCTCAGAGGGACTCAGTCCACTGAAATGTTGAGTTTCCAGACAAAAAATGTTGTGAGAAAGAATGAGTCTCTACAAAGAACTGATCCTGAAGGATAAAGATGTAGAGCTTTTTCACTATATCATGGGGAACAAAAGGATGAGAAATGAGTGAGAAACAGTTGCCAGGAATAATACCTGAAACACTGGAACAGCTGATAAAGGGGTTGATTAGTGGTGTGACCACAGACAGAATCAGGCCACAGAGAAATACTGTTTATTTTTTAACTTTATGATCAAGGGTGCTGTTTCAGGAGAGCCAGGGGGAGGGGAGGAGGCAGGGGCAGCAGCCGTGCGTAGCGGGACGCAGCTTGCTTTTCTTCCCTTTCCCCGACAATAAGGGAGCAAGGGGAGAGTACTTGGATTCCGTGAATTATTCTTCTGCCCACTCCCTTCATAAGCCAGGAGTGAGAGGCATGCATGGAATCCAAGACTCTCTTATCGTCAACGGAACGGGAAGCAAAGCAAGCTGTGTCCCAGTAGGCATGACTGCTGTGTCGTCCCCCCCCCCCGTTCTCCCAAAATGGCGCCCATGTTTATGATGATGCTGAGAAGGTGGCAACAGAATGGAAGCACTTCCCTCACCAACAGTAATAATAAGCAAGAAGAGGGAGACTGGTTCAAAAACCATCATTCTTGATGGATTATCATAGAACTAGAAGGGACCTTGAGAGGCATTTATGACAGGACTAAGTATAGACCATCTCTGATTGGACTGTTTGTCTAACCTGCTGTTAAAAAATCTCTAATGATGGACATTCCACAGTCTCCCTCCGCAATTTATTCCAGTCCTTAAATAACCTGAAAGGAAGTTTTTCCTAATTTCCAACCTAAACTGTCCTTGCTGCAATTTAAACTCCTTGCTTCTTGTTCTATCCTCAAAGGTTAAAGGGAACAATTTTTCTCCCTCCTTCTTGTAACAGTGTTCAAATACAAAAAACAAAACAAAACCATTATCATGTCCCTTCTCTTCTCCAGACTAAATAAACACAATCTTTCCAACCTTTCTTTAGCGGTCACATTTTCTGGTCCTTTATTATGTTTTGTTGCTCTTTTTGGACTTTTTCCAATTCGTTCACAGCTCTCCTGAAATGGGACACCCAGACTGGATACTATACTTTAGTGAGGCCTAATCAGCACAAAGTGACCTGCTTACAACTCGCCTGCAAATGTATCCCAAAATGACGTTTGGTTTTTTTACAACAGTGCTGCACTCATACTTAGCTTGTTATGCACTATGGATGTGTCTACACTTCAGGGCTTAACTTGAAATAAGCTACGCAAATTGAACTACGTCAACTGCGTATCTTATTTCAGAATAGCTTATTTTGAAATAGCGAGCATCAACAAAGCACTTTTTTGTAGAATAGAGCACTCTTCCTCCGACTTTCCTTATTCCTCAATGAGGGTTACAGAAGTTACAGAGTAAAAAAGTCCTCCAGCTTGACAGTATATTGACACTATTTGAAATAACTGCCTGCTGTGTAGACGCAGATTAAGTTATTTCGGAATAGCACTAGTTATTTTGAAATAGTGTTGCAGTGTAGACATTCCCTATGAACCCCAGATCCTTTTCTGCAGCACTTCTTTCTAGACAGTTGCTTCTCATTCTATATGTATGAAACTGGTTGTTCCTTCTTGTGTGCAGTAATTTGCATGTGTCCTTATTGAATTTAATCCATTTCTCCAGTTTGTCCACATAATTCTGAATGAAGTACAATTTCAAATTATGAGGCCTGACACACTACAATAGGACGGTGCTAAAGGCTCTGTCCCTACAGGGGACCATATATGGTACCTCTGACCCAACAAATCAGCTAACTTGCACATAATACACAACAACAATAAAAATTAACAAGGAAAGTGGTAGCAATTTGCATTGGATTTCGAGGAAACAGCACAGGTTGAAGGAAGGAAGAGTTTGCAGGAGGTACCAGGAAGTCAGCCTGTGTGTGCACATGTCTGGGAAGGCTTATTGCAGTTACAGCACCTCTGGAAATAGCTTTCTTAGGGTAGTCTACACAGCAGGGCTAAAGTCAAATTAAGCTAAGCAACTCAGCTACATCAATTGCGTAGCTTAAGTCAAAATAGTTTACTTCAGATTTTGGAACTGTCTACATAGCAGGAAGTCAAAATAAGAACACTCTTCAACTTCCCTTACTCATAAAATGAGGGTTACAGAAGTCAGAGTAAGAAGTCCTCTAGCTTGACATTATTTTGAAATAAAGGCTTGTAGTGTAGAAGCACACTATGTTATTTCAAAATAATGTCAGTTATTCCAAAATAACATTGCTGTGTAGATATACCCTTAATAAAGAGCCAGTTTAGTTTTACAAGTTCGGAGTCTTTTCCTGTAATACCCCATCAAGCTGCCCTTCCTACTGTTTTTGTTCCCCATTTGGGATTTGACAAATTTTAGGCCTCCTTCATTTATAAAAGCAAAGGGGATGATCTAGCTATTGGTCAAAAGTCAGTGTCCCTTGGTTTGCATATATTGTGGCATAATTGCTTTGCAAGAGAAGTAAGCAACAGAAAGTATACATTCCCCAAGATTTGTTATCTAACAACATAATGGATAACAAATAATTCTATTTGAAGAGACTATCCAGAAATTATGTTTTACAAATCATGCTTTACATCTCTCCCATTGGACAGAGGGAAGATAACAATGGACAAAAGACAGCTTTTAAATACTCTTATAGATCAGGAGTGATAGGAATCTTTTTTTAAACCACTGCTTTGGGAGGTTTTCTCACAGGGAGACAAGTAAAAGCTTAAAGCTTGCCTCTGAGATTTAAGCTTGCCTCTTAAAGCTTGCCTCTGAGATTTAAGCTTTCATCAGAATAAGAACTACAAAAGCTAGGGTTGTATTTTTCAAAGACATTGTAAGATGGCTTCCCACACATTTATTCCTCTGACTCAGTCTCTTCTCATCATAAAACCCTCTGCAGCAAAGGAGAGGAGTGAGATGCTTCTGTGTCATCAGGTATATAGAAACTATGGACCAGCCTTGTGGTGCTGTCAGTTGAAGTTACACAGCAGCACCTCATGCTATTCGGCCATAAAACAGCAAAACTTGCAATATAAATTCTAAAAGAAAAATCTAGCTCACTTTTACAGCATGACAGAGTGCACTGAGTTGCAATTTTATACTCAAGAATAAAAATATACGTAGTAAATATATGGGGGAAAGAGTAAGTGTGATGGTTGGGGAGGGCGAAAGAGAAAGACAGGAAACCTCTGCACCTTTCACAATGAAATTGCTTTGCAGCTGTAGTCCCCACAAATTCCCAAATCCATTTAAATTTACCGCTCTGCATCCACTGTTATCTGTCTTGTTTAATATTTTCCATTCACTATTTGAGTCAGTCTTTTCAAAATAATAAGGAGCCTTTTGAAAGCATTATTTTTATGCCTACCGAATACCTTGTGCATTTCACTAGAAGGGAATCCAGGATTCATCACAACCAGCAAGCACGTTTAAATATGTGTTAGTTAAAACACATTAGCTAACACATTTTAAAGTGCACCTTCTTTTCCTGTTCTAGCCATGGCCCCTGGGGATCTGGGAGGGAGCAAGAGAGGCCCTTTTATGTCATTGTATTAGAGCTGGGTGAATAAGTGATGTTTTGGTTCACTGACAGTACTGAAAAATGGAAAAGAAAAACCTAGTACAACCTGAATTGAAATGAAAATTTTTCAGAATTGCCAGTAAATCAAAAAAGTTAACACAATTTTTGTTTTGGGTCAGACAAAATATTTTGTTTCCAGGCATATATGTATGTAAAACAAAACAAAGGAAATGAAGGGCTAGAGCAGGATTCTCAGGCTTCAATGCACTGCAATCCTCTTCAGACAATAGAAGTTACTACACAACCCCAGGAAGGAAAACTGAAACCTGAGCCACCCAAGCCCCACTGCCCTGGGTGGTGGTGGGCAACAAAGCTGAAGCCCAACAACTTTAGCACCAGATGGCAACCCAGTAACTTGAGTCCAAACATACAGAGCTGAAACCCTCAGGTTTTGGCTTCAGGCAGTGGGACTCAAGCTTTGGCCCCGGCAAGTCTAAGCCAGCCCTGGCAATCCATCTAAAATGAGTTGAGGCCCACTTTGGGATCCCAACCCACAGTATGAGAACTGCTCGGCTACAATCACAAAGGAGATGGCAGTCGTACCCCCTCATATCTCATAGGACACTTCACATGGGATGTAGAACAGCCAAGTAGAAATCCCCACTCTGGAATAAGGATGTCTAAGTGTAAATGTGTAAACAGTTAACCAATGAGCCTGGGAGAACAGTGTTCTCAAACTGTCGGGGAGGTGGCTCCGTGGGAGCTGGTACACTCAGGGAGCCAGTTTAAAAGCAAGCTCCCCATGCACACCGGCTCTTGCGGAGCCGCCTCCCCGCCATGTGTAAATGTGCACCTGCTGACAATTTCAGCAGATATACGTTTACCAAAATACATGCATTTTAACATCCCTACTCTGGAGCAGGTGAGAGACCCAGATCTCTCCCATCTCAAGGTAGTGTCCTAACCATTGGCTATTGGGGATAAGGCTACTGCTGCTTTCACCTCCTTCTCTGATTCTGTGAATGGCTCCAAAGTCCCCTCATGAATCTAGACCAATTTCTTTGTCCATAACTATTCTACAAATTCATATATTGGTCAACCTGAAACTGCATTTTTTACGAGTAAACTATTTGTCCAAAACATTTCATCTAGCTCTACTCTGCATAGCTGTAAAAGGGTGCTGGAGTTAAGGGAGCTCAAGTAAAAAAAAAATTGTGCACTCATTCCTCTTTATAGGATCAGGCATAACTGAGAACTATATTTTTGGAGCAAGCTATTTGTAAATGATGGCGTGCACTTCTGTATTATAAAATGAGTTCAACCTTTCTTGGTCATCCGATAATTAAAAAATAGCTTATTTTTACACAAAACTAGTTACCCCTTGAGGAGGGCATGTTCCTTGGAATACTACGAACAATTCTTGATTAGAATTTTAAAAGTTAGAAATCTTTAAACTCCTATTCCTTTATAAACACATGAGCTTTCATTATGTGAGCACAACATCTCATAAAGTTGTCATCCAACAGTCCTACCCATGGTTACAGGACATACAGTTATCAATCCATGAAAGGACCTTCCCTCTTATTCCATGACAACTTACTTTACTTAAGAGACTTTGGTGAGGGACCTTGTCAAAGGCTTTCTGGAAATCTAAGTATACTATATCCACTGGATTCCCCTTGTCCACATGTTTGTTGACACCCTCAAAGAACTCTAGTAGATTAGTAAGGCATGATTTCCCTTTGCAGAAACCATGTTAACTTTCCCCCTACAAATTATGTTCATCTATGTGTCTGACACTTTTATTCTTTACTATAATTTCAACTAATTTGCCCGGTACTGATGTTAGACTTACTGGTTTGCAATTGCCAGGATCACTTCTAGAGTTCTTTTTAAATATTGGCATCACGTTAGCTATCTTCCAGTCATTAGGTACAGAAGCTGATTTAAAGGATAAGTTGCAAACCACAGTTGTTAGTTCCGCAATTTCATATTTGAGTTCTTTCAGAACTCTTGGGTGAATGCCATCTGGTCCTGGTGACTTGTTCCTCTTAAGTTTATCAATTTGTTCCAAAACCTCCTCTAATGACACCTCAATCTGGGACAATTCCTAGGTCTTGTTTAGATTGAGATATTAAATTGTATTAAAACAGGTGATAATCAAATTCCCTCTAATTTTTTCCATGTGTGGGATGAATTTTTCTATGTGCACCGAATTATCGAGGTAACATCTAGATGTGCACCAGCTGTAGAAATAAAAAACCTAGAAATATAAAAAAGTTACCATAGGGATAATTACTTCAGCCAGAATAGCTTAGGGAAGTGGTTCCCAAGCTTTTCGAGCATATGGACCCCTTTTCAAGCTATTAAAATTTCATGGACCACCCCTTCCCTGCAGGAGAAAAAACAGAAAAAAAAAAAGAAAAACAAAAAGAGAGAGAGAAAGAGAAAAACAGGGAAAAAAGAGAGAGAAAAAGAGAAAGAGAGAAAGAAAGAAAGAAAAGAGAGAGAGGGGAAAAGAGGAAAAAGAAAGAGAAAGAGAAAGAAAAAAGAGAAAACAGAAAAGAGAAGGAAACAAGAAAAAAGAGAAGGAGAAAAGAGAAAAAGAGAGAGAAAAGAGAGAAAAGCAAGAGGAAGAGAGAGAGACAGAAAGAAAGAAAAAAGAGAGAAAAAGAGAGCAAGAGAAGGAGGAAAGAATAAAAAGAGAAAAGAGAGAGGGAAACAAGAAAAAACAGAGAGAAAAAGAGAAAGAGAGAAAAAGAGGAAAAAAGGAAAAAGAGAAAAAGAGAAAGAAAAAAAAAGGAAAAAGAAAGAAAAGAAAGAGAGAAAAGGAAGGAAACAAGAAAAAGAGTGAGAGAGAAAAGAGAGAGAAGAGAGAGAGAAAAGAGGAAAAAGAGAAAAAGAAAGGATCAGGCCTGCTGCAGCCCTCCTGCAGTACCATCATAAACCACAGGTTGGGAACCATGTCTTAGGGCATTTAAAAACTCACTACACAAATAATTAAATTTACGTGTAAGAGAGAAATAAAAATTATGAAATGCACAGACTAGTTAAAAAAACTCAAACAGCACCACTTTGAAAGAATAAAATTAGAGAGAATAAAATTAGAGAGAATATATGTGCATTGCAGGACATATAAACAAGTAACAACAATAATACAAGTACAGGTTGTACCTCCCTAAATTGGGACTCTCTGGTCTGGCAACATCCATGGCCTGGTAGGACCATGGATGTTCCTGGACCACAGAGCCCAGGGACAAGGAGGTCTGGTGGCAGGGCCGAGAGTGCTGCAGGGTGATGAGGGAGCTCTTGCCCTAGCAGTAGCTGGGCTGGTGGCTGTAGGGAGCTTTGACTCTGGGAAGCCCTGGCTGGGCTGAGCCGGCAGCTGGGTGTGGGGAGGAGGGGAGGCGAGCAGCAGGCCTGGACTAGAGCCCAGGCCTGGGCACAAGCCACAAGAACACTGTAGCAGGGAGCAGCAGAGGCCTGGGAGGCTAGTGGCAGGGGATCTCCCTCATTCGGGACTGGTTAGGTCCCGAGGGTGCCAGACCAGGGAGGTCCTATCTGTATGTGTTGGGACATGTGTGTGAGATATACACAGTGTATGAGACAGAGAGAGAGACACACACAGAGTGTATGTGTATGTGTGTGCCCGTGTGGAAGACAGACAGACACACGGTTGCCCCTTTAGGTACGTTCACAACCTGTCTGGACTCCCCAGTGGACTACAGCTGTCCGGAGGCATCCTTCAGGTAATCAGTACTGCTAATTCTCAAGCTATATGGAGCTTTATCTTAAAGCCCCAGTCTGTATACACTGGCACAGGAGGATGATATTGAGGAAGGAGTGTATATATACAGCATCCCCTTGAGTTCTGGGAGAGGTGGAGTCGCTTCCTCCCATTCTGAGTTATAACCTGGGGACTAACACTTAATATATCCATACTCCCAAAGTGTGGAGTCCTGGCTGACAGCTCTGACCTGGGGCTGCGAGCCAATAGAGAAGTCAAGCTGTTGCCCCAGACCCAGGCAACATGGATCCATGGTGGGAGAATACATCCCCCAGACCAGTTTCCTCACTGAAAGGGGCCCTTTTTTAAAAAAAATTCTACAGACCCAGCCCTTTATCTCCACGAGAGGCAGCTCTGTGGAGGTTACTATCGTTCTGGTGTCTACACACCAATTTATGGTGTTACATCTCTACATCTCAATGGAAAAAGATAGAAATGCAGAGATTATTTTAATTAAAGGGCAGAATTTCAGATGATGGCAAAATGCAGCCCAAATGGTGGAGCCTCACTAAAATCCTGAGCGCTACTGTTTCTTTTTAGCCCTCTGAGCCCTGGTCTACACTAGGGAGTTATTTTGAAATACCTCCCCTTATTTTGAAGCAATAAGCAGAGCATCCACACCACTAAGCCTGATTATTTCAAAATCTGTACTCCTGCTTTCCTCAGGGAATAATGCTTATTTCAAAATTGTTATTTCGAAATAGAGGTAGTCTGGACGCTCTGCTGCTGCTATTTCGAAATAACTACTCCCCAGAGTGATTCAAAGTAATTACTCCCCAGTGCTTCCTGGGGCTCTAAGTCAAGGTAGCACATCCACAATAAGGAAGCTTTCCTCGGACTAATTTTGAGGCTCCCCGTAGTGGGGACATGCTATTTCGATTTTGTTATTTCAGGAGTTATTATTTCGAATGTAGTTATTTTGAAATGATTTCCTAGTGTAGACATGCCCTGATTTGTTGCTGTATGTTGCCCTTTTAAATAGCCATTAGCAAGCTCCCTCTATCGGAGTCCCAAACCCTGTTGCACCCTCTCCCTGGCTCTGCATAGATGGGGTTCCGGGGCCACGGGAGGGGGACACCCTGACATCAGCATTCTCCTCCCCCTGCTGGGTCTGCATAGAAAGCTGGAGGCTCCTGGGAGCAAGGCAGAGGGCAGGAGCATCAAGGCAGTGGGGAGAGGTATCTGAAGTGGGTGGCAATTGACAGCTTGAAGGGCAGTATCCAGCCACCCAGTTTAGAGGGAACTTAAATGTTGAACACTTAGCACAGACAAAGACAGTCCTTTTTAACATTGTCTCCATGACCAGAAGACATGATAAACACAAGTATTTGTTCATAAAGAATTCACCATCATTAACACATGTTCCAACATGATACAATTCTCTAATGTAAATAAGGTCTCAGTGAAACATGGGGCAAAGCTAAGGCCTTGTGTACACTAAGCCCCCTCCCACTCTAGGAGTGTGCCTAGACTACAGGGTTTTGTCGACAAAAGTGGACTTTTGTCGACAAAACTATACCTGCGTCTACACTACCGACGAGTTCTGTCAACAATAAGTCGACAGAACGTGGCAGTTTTGTTGACGGCGCTAAACCTCATTCTATGAGGAATAACACCTTTTGTTGACAGAGTTCTGTCGACAAAAGGTGCTATTGCATCCACACTGTGCTTTTTCAAAAGAGAGCGTCTAGACTCTCTGTCAAAAAAGCGGCTTGCTTTGTTGACAGAACTGGCCGTAGTCTAGACGCTCTTTGTTGGCAGAGGCTTTGTCGACAGTATCTGTCGACAAAGCCTCTGTTGACAAAAGCTGGTAGTTTAGACATACCCTATGTGACTAATCTATGTGACATCAGCTATGTAAATAGCAAAGCTGAAGTCAACATACTTACAGTGGCTTCTTCTGTGCAATAAGGTCGGCAGGGGCTGCCCCCCGTCCACTCTGCCTACTCTTCTTGTCCTGGTGCAGTATTGGAGTTGACAGGAGAACATTCGGAGGTCAATTCATCCCATCTAAGCAGATGCGATAAACTGATGGCTGGTGGATCGATTGCTGCAGCATCAACCCCCTGTACAGTGGAGACGAGCCCTTAGAAGAGGGGTGGGCAATAAAAAAAATGGCAGCCCACGGGCTTAATCCCTGGTGGGCTGCTGCTGCTATGTTTACCTGTGCCTCCACAGGTCTCAGAGGATCACAGCTCTGGTCGGCCGCAAATCGCTGTTCACGGCCAATGCAAACGGCAGCAAGCATTGCAGACCAGGATGCCACTTCCCACTGCTCACATTGGCTGCGAATGGTGATTTGCGGCCAAAGAGAGCTGCAGTCCTCTGATACCTGTGGAAGCACAAGTAAACATGGAGGTGGGGTCCCGCCAGGGACTAACCCTGTGGACCAGATCTACCCCACCTTTTAAGCACAATGTTAAAGCTGATGGAGGAAGCTTGGTAGCTAATTTCTTGTCCTTCACATTATGATCAATTTGCCTTTTCCAAGGAGAATAAAATTTCGGCTTTAGTTGTGTATTAACATTTTAAGGGAAACCGAACTCTTTGTTTGCGGGGAATGGTGATTATGCTTCATCCTCCTTATAGTAACATCCCAAGGAAACAAGCATTTAAGCATTGCAAAAATATTGTATTATTGGGTTTGATCCACCTCTCATTAAATTATATAGCAACACATCCACTGACTGTAATGGGAGTTAGGTCAGATCCATAGTGAGAATATTGTGAATGGGTGTTTAACAAAGTTGAGTACCAGTAGCCATACTGAAGAGAGTGTTAAAATAGGGCACTCATATAGAAAGTGAAATGCAATGCAGTATATACACATTTTATTCTTAGAATCTTTTTTTTTACAGTGTTAAACTTTAGCTACCTTTGACTTGCAGGTAAAATGCCAAGTAAGAATTCATAGAACTGAGTGAGGTGACACCTCTTTAGAAGTGCAACATCAATGTGATAGAATTTAATAAGGTGCAAATTATTCTTCATATATTACACTGAGTGCAGGGGCTGAGATTTTCTACAGGCATTTAGAGGCAGCCAGGTTATTTTTATAATGTCTGGGCTGCCTCAGTTTTATGTACTGCTTGTTATTTTTTGACCCGCTGAAAGCATTTCTAAAATAATATTGTTTTAATAATAGTCTTTCTGACATAGTTCATTTTATCTGGCAGTTTACAAAATAAAGCACTTATAAATAACACACTATGCTAATGTGGTTGGAAAGCTACAACTTTTAAAGCCCCGAAGTCCTAACTTACTTTAAAGGAAGTGTGTCATAACCATAATCTATTTTATTATAATATTTCAAGAATCTGACTTTTCTGTCAAACTTTCCTACTTAAGGTTTTTTTAACTAAATAGACAGCTTATTTGAGAATCGTTACGACAAAAATAATGTGATTATCAAGTCAGGTTTCACTCTACCCGGGTCTCTACCTGATGAAAAGCTTCAGGATTAAAATTGGAAGCCTTTTGCAACAGAATAAACAGAAGATTTGTCCTATTAGAAGGGTGTACTCTGGGAGTATTCATTTACCATGGTCCTTTGATAGTGTAGTTCAAATCCAACTTTGATCAGAGTGACTAGGAATTATTTTGATTACACAGTTCACCAAATTCTAAGTGTAATGCAATTTTAGGGCACTCCCAAAAATTGACCAAAGCCAAATTCAATAGGAAAATAATTTCTGAACATCAGAATATCCATTTACTCCATCCAGAGGAAACTCAAGGAGAGAACAATGGTTGGAGGAGAATTAGGATTAAATACCAGCACTTATATATAACATCTTTGATGAAGCAGATACCAGGCTCTAAAAAGACAGCTAATTTTTCTCTCTTTACAAATAATAACATTCGACTTTTTCACATCTCTGTATTTTTAAGTCCTATTGTGCCTTGTTATCGCAAGTGAATGGAATCAGCAAGGAGCACTTAAATGAGATGACAGTAGATAGAATGCAATAGCAAGTCATAAAAACGTACATTTTAGTTGGATGTATGTATGAGATCCTTACCACTTATTAAATGTGCGTTTATTGTTGCTGTTGAATTTCCTTTGGGGTTCTCCTTTATGGTATTATAAAAATCAGCAGAGTATTAGCTTTGAGAACTGCTTAATAATGTATGTGCCACAGCAGCTTCAAAAAAGCCAATTACTATTATGAACTATTGCATAAATACATGTTTAGGAGGCTTGGAAATATATAATATGTACTGGATCATGTAAATAAATATCCAATATGGGAGCTTTGAAATGGGAATTATTGACACGATGAAGTGTAATGGCTCCAAAGGAATTGTTCTGTAGTAGAGACCCCTTGCAGGAGCTGTGCTCATTAGATCCACTTATTAAAAACTCTTACAAAAGATTTTGATTAAAAACAAAATGACTCAGTTGTTTTAAAAAATAAAGAATCTGTTTGCAAGTGCTTGCAAAGTCCAATAGAATCTCACTGTGCTAAAATTATTATTTGTGGATGACACAAACTTATGCAGGTTAGTGAAGTCTAAAGATTATGTGAAATTGTAGAAGGATTTAAGACTAAGTGGTTGGGCAACACATTGGCAGTTTAAAATAAGTGCAAAAAAAGCACAAAATAATGCACAGTAGAAGGAACAACATGAATTATTCTTGCACTTTGATGGGTTCTAAATTAACTGTAATTACTCAGGAACAAGACCTAGAAGCCTTTGTAGATAGCTCAGTGACATCACCTACTAAATGCACAGATGAGAAAACTTCTTTCAATGAGAGGCTCTAGTTTATTAAGTCGAGGTTGAGTCTTGGGAACATATTTTTATGCTGTAACTATTTCTCTCTCAATTCTTTTTACTTGGTATCACTTAAATGTCTGTTCTTTGCTAATAAACTTGTTTATTTGTTTATTATTAAACTTGTTTATTTGTTTTATTCCACAACCACCTTGGTGCACTGTTTCAAACTTTTTTGTTTAACGCTTTCTTATTTGATTTTAATCCTGTCAGATTGGTAATAATGCTAACAATTGGTATTCTATAGCTAACTTTATCAAAATGAAATACACTCTCAGCAATTCGAATATATATAGCATGTATCTGAATAATATGCTTCCCCCCAAGATGATTTGGCAAAAGATATTATAGACAAAAAGCATCTTCTAAGCATGGATGGCTGACAAAGGAAATATAAAATTTCCCTTTTATATCATGCAGCTATGAAGAGACCACTTAGGGTATGTCTACACTGCCACCCTAGTTCAAACTAGGGTGGCTAATGTAGTCATTCGAACTTGCAAATGAAGCCCAGGATTAAAATATCCCAGGCTTTATTTGCATGTTCCTGGGCGCCGCCTTTTTTAAATGCCCGGTAGTTGAACTCCTGCCGCGGCTACCGCGTACGCAGGCTGAGCAGTTCGAATTAAAGCTCCTAATTCGAACTACCGTTACTCTTCATTGCAGGAGGAGTAACGGTAGTTTGAATTAGGAGCTTTAATTCTAACTACCTAGCCCGTGCCGCGTGTAGCGTGGGCAGGGGGTTTGAACTACAGGGCATTTAAAAATGGCGGCGCCCGGAAATATGCAAATAAAGCCCGGGATATTTTAATCCCGGGCTTCATTTGCAAGTTCGAATGACTACATTAGCCACCCTAGTTCGAACTAGGGTGGCTAGTGTAGACATACCCTCAGAGAACACTTTGCCAGGCTAACAAAGCTAGATATGCTTTTGAATTTATATTAAAATTATATTGAATTACATAAACATTCTGAATAAATGTGTTGACTTAAGTTAGTAAGGGGCTATAGGAAGAGCAAATAGGAAAGCCATACAATAGCAGACCTAGGTAGGAAATGGTTTTCTTGTCCTGTGAGGATTTTTGAGATTTTAAAAATCTCTGCTTAAAACACAAACGAAGCCACCACCAAGTTATTAGTCCCTTTGTAATCTGATGGCTATACAGTGCAACATTTGTTGCAAAGGTATGGTTGCTACCCAAGGCTTTTTTGTGTTGTGGGTCTTTTTGTTTATGGAAAGAGAATTTAATTATTATTTTAAATTTTAAAAAAATCCTTTACTGAATAGCTAAATAGGCTTTACTCAGTAGCAGCTAAATAGGCTGCTTTTATTTCCTTCTTTGAACTATCCAGCCAGGACATGTTAAATGTTTTATGCGCAAATATCTAAAGGGATTGAATACCCAATAGAAAAACTACAATTGAAATAAAAAGCTTGCGGCAGCAGTATTTAGAAATAAAATGCACATGCACACGGAGGAGAAGTTGAAACTGACTGAGCACCAGCTATTTCAAAGTTCTGTTAGATTTCTCAGTTTTTTGTCCAAGGACCAATCTGTCCATAAAGAAACAGATACTTGAGTAATTTAGAAACTTTTTAATTGTTAGGATTTGAAGTCTGATTTTCAGTCAGAAATCACAGCTGGAGAAAATGGCAAGAGTGAGGCATAGTCAGTAAAGAGCTAGATCAAGCACGGTTAAATAAGGCCTTCATGGAAGATTGATTGGAACTTTAGATAGACTGGAGAAATTAAAAAAAAAAGACATGTCTGCTCTAGTTAGGCTGTAAGTGTATGTCTACACTAGGGGATAAGTTCGAATTAAGATCTGCAACTTCAGCTACGTTAATTACGTAACAGAAGTCGAAGTACCTTAACTCAACTTTTGGCTTTGTCTACACAGCAGGAAGTTGAAAGGAGAACACTTCACCTTTCCTTACTCCTCATGGAAGCAGGACTACTGGCCTCAACCGGAGTGCCCTTCTCAGTTCAAATTAGTGTGAACACTCTTCACCAGAGGCCACATTTTTGTGGTCCTGAAAGAGTTGATAGACCACATCATTTCTCTGATTTCATCAGATTCATTAGGTTTCACTGAAAAATGTTGGAAGAGTATCCCGGAGAAACTCCGTAGTCTAGACATAGCCTTTGTGTCCTATCTTTCCTTCTTATTCCATGGCTGCATAGATTTCTTAAGAGCTTTTGGTGAGGGAACTTTTCAAAGGCTTTCTGAAAATTTACCTATTGGGTCACCCTTAACCAAATGCTTTTGATTCCCTCAAAGAGTTTTGATAGGTTGGTTAGATGTGGTTTCCCTTTACAAAACTCTGTTGTCTCTTCCCTAACAAATTATGTTTATCTATGTGTCTGATAATTCCGTTCTTTATTATAGTTTAAATCAATATGCCCAATATTGAGGTAAGACTCACCATGCCAGGATTTACTCTGAAGAGCTTTTAAAAGACTGTATTCCATTCGCAACCTTCTTTCTAGTCTTCTGGCAAGGAGGCTGATTTCATTGATAGGGTTACATACTAAAGTTAATAGTTCCACAATTTCGTTTTTGAGCTCCTTCAGAACTCTTGGGTGAATACCATCTCGTCCTGGTGATTCATTATTGTTTTAAATGATCCATTTGTTCCAAAACCTCCTCTACATTGACACTTCAATTTGGGATAGATCTGTCACCCAAAAAGAATCACTCTGATGTGGGTATTTTCCTAACATCCTCTGCAGTAAAGATCGATGCAAAGAATTTACTCATCTTCTTTGCAATGGCCTTGTCTTTCTTGAGTGCTTTGTCATGTAGTGGTCACACTGCCTATTTGGCAGGTTGCCTTGCTTTTGATGTACTTAAAAATACTGTTAGTTTTAGTATGTTGCTTCTTAAATTCTTTCTTGGTCTGCCTATTACATTTTTGTAATTTATTTGCCAGAGTTTTGGCTCCTTCCTATTTTTCTCATTAGTTAGCTACTAGTGGTGATGAAAGGCTGAATTGATAGAGGCCAGTATTTCAGGAGTAGATGGAATAGGTTTCTAGTCCTGGAGTGTTAAGTGCATGCAGTGTATTTTATTGTATCTGTTTCTGATGTCTGAAGCAAATATATTTGTTACTTCACCTATAAGGAGATATACCTGAGACTCCTTTCCTCTTCCTATTATCTGTTGTGGTGGGGTAGAAGTTACTTTCATGTAAGACAGTGGCAAGAAATAGTTAAATTCCTTTATACTATACAATCAGATAGCTGAAACAATAGGGGTCTCCCCAGCCATACAATCACCCAAAGCAAAGACTCATGTAAGGCATATGTGGGCAGAGGGGTTTTGCTGCCCATTACAGTAAACTTCCGATAATCCGGCACCTTTAAGACCCAGGGGGTGCCGGATTATCAAATATGCCGGACTATTGGAAGGGGGGGCTATGAGGGGTCTGGGGTGGAGTTGGGGGGATGCGCCCCTCGGCGCTGCGGGACCAACCCAGCAGCACCCCAGCTGCTCTGCCCCAGGCTTCCCTGATATCAGCTGCTGCTGAAACTGACCAGCGGCTGACTCCGGGAAGCCCGGGGCAGAGCACCCCAGCTGCTCTGCCCTGGGGTTCCCAGAGTCAGCCGCTGGTCAGTTTCAGCAGCGGCTGAATCGGGGAAGCCGGGGGCAGAGCAGCTCCAATTATCCAGCACTTCCGGGTTCCAGATAGTGCCAGACCATTGGATGCCGGACCACTGGAGTTTTACTGTAGTTTGTGAAGGACTGCATGTCTGTGAAAGAGAAGAAAAGGTACAGAGGAATTTAGAGAAAAGACAGCATGGAAATGCTCAACACATTTGCAATAAGAGCTAGAATGTGGTCCTGAAAAAAGCATTCAGCTACATGCCTCCCACCACACTGGTGATGAGCTATTACTGCATGATGAAACAACACACATTCTATGTAAATCCCTCAGCTATAATTGGATGCAAAGAACATGGATAAATCCTGCATGCACAAAAATGTCTTTTCACATTCCTTACACTGTAGTTTGGAAGTTATTTCTTTCTGGTCATTGGTTTAGAAGAGAACTGTACTACAACAGCTGTTAAAGATGTTTTGAAGTTTATGGTGGATTGCCAACATACATCCAGTAATGCTTACACTTGATATTTTAAATAGTACAAATTAGGCTGCACATTTTTGATAAAAAGGACTGAAAAAGTCTTTTGATGATGAAAAACAGTTGAAAACGTGGCCTTATAGAGGGACTGGGATCAGAGACAAGGAACTCAAGCAACTGCAAGAGTGAGATAACACACACGAAAGGGGGAAAAAATTAGGGAAGACCGTAGAATTAACAGAACATGGGAAAAAATGGTAGGTGAAATGTGAAATGGCTTCTAGAAACTTGAATGTACAATGAAGTGATGCTTGTGTGAGACAACAGAATGGATACAGAAGAATAAGACAAAAGCAATGAGCTATTTTCAATCCTCTTCTGAAAAAAAAAATCTTCAGAGTGCTTGCTTCTGGCTTTCTTGAAGAGGGCTTTGAAAATATAGATTTTGCTTTTGTTATCCAATCTGGTTTTCCCCTTGGATTACAAATTCAGGTGATATTCGTTAGTGGACATAATGGTTATTTTTACAAATCAAACAGCAAGGTTTTTTTTAAAAGGCAACCATAAATAATTTTAAAGTTTTGAAAAAATTATCAACCTCCCCCCATTTTTTCTAAGATGGCTGGAGGAGTAATTCCTCATTATCTCTTGTTACCTCCAACTTTTAAAATGTGCTCACACCATTGCAAAGCGGAGGAGTTTATGCAGGTTTATTATGCAGGGGGCTCCTCCCAACCCATTTGCAAGCAGAGGAACGAATCCTCACCTTGTATAAATCAGCATCGCTCCACTTTGTGCATTGGTTTACATCAGCTCAGGCCTGTTTGTGTGGAGTTAAATTATTATGAATTATTATGACTGATATGAGTGAATGTGCTGGACACGAGTTAGGTATGACTAGATATGTCTGAATTTGCTAGAGGATTCTGGGAGCAGGACAGTTGATTTGGAAATATCAGAGACTTTATCTGTGTGTGTGTTTCAACAGCAAACTCTGGAATATATCCTCCAATGGCCAGCTCACCAAATAAAGAAAACACAAAAACACATGATCAATGAACTTGGCACAGGCTAACCCAGGTCAAAATGGCCCGTTTGGATGGCACCATACTAAGAGTGCAAGTGAATGATATATGAGAGGGTGAAGGTCAATTGGCCTATGGTCTTTGTCTGTTTTGCAGTCTCTTTACAAATATTAATTAGGAAAAAACAGTAATGAAATACCCATGGGGCATATTTCAAAGACATGTGACTACTTTGAGAACAGAGGGTATAAATATTAAGAATATCATAGGTACAGTTTTTAGTTCCCCAATTAACATCTGAAGAGGTTTGTGGTACTGTAAGACAGAGGATCTCAGGGTAGCTCACCGCTGCTATGAGGGACTTTTGAAGGACTTTTGAACCAGAGGACCTAAGGCTAACCAAGACCCTGCTATGGGGAACATCTGCCAGACCAAGTGTAGGAGAGAGAAAAGAGAAGACGTTTCCATCTAGGACTGATAGATATACCTGTTTTGTCTGCCAATCAAGATACTGTGTAAGGCCAACATGGTTACTGAGGGTTTATGCTTGGGGAATTAAGGATTATGAGGAACATGCATTATATAACCTTTTACTGTTTGTGTAATTCTTTCTCCAGTAATCTGCTGTGCATTGAGCAAATTGAATTTGAATTTTCACTGGTGCAGGTAACTATCTGCCCAGCTGTGGGCTATTAAAGATCCATTTCAACAACACACCATCTAGACGTAGTTGCATTCCTTTTCCAGGAATGTGACCTCTATGTTTCCCCTGCTTGTGTTTCTGTGTCACTGGATTTGCACTTCTTTTACGGATACTTCTGCTCTCAGGAAGAGTATGGTTCTGTGGTATATGGGGATATTTAGGTTTCCCACTGTCTGGCCCATATATGCAGAGGAAACATAGTATCTCCCATGAATTTCAGGTTGAGCAAAGATTTAACCTCTAGTGTAATGTATATTGTGCCAAGCAATGCTTTTCTTCTGTGCCCTCCTGAATTCCCTCTTTGTTACTCACCAGTACTGCTCTGGATGGTCCTCACTGTGGTGGTTGTGCGTGGGGGAGATGAGGACCTCAGTGACACGCATTCATCATCTTGGGAACAGCCCTTCTCAATTGCTCTCACATAGCTGTGGCTCCTCATGCGGAAGCAGCCTGGCATTGGCAGATCCAGGGCCTCTACAGCCTGAGACTCTAGTTCGCTGAACACGGACTCACAGACTGACTCAAACTGACCATTTACTTCCATCTCACTCACCTGCAGGCCAAGAAGAGGTAATTTAATTATGTCCCATAGATCAATCTATTCTGTAATAACATTTAAAAGAAAAATGGAGCAATAATTAAAATTTCCTCTAAAAGTTCCCTTTGAAAATGAACAGTAAACGATTTACACTTTAAAACTTATGTTTTTATGCAGTAAGACTTCTTCAAGAAAAATATAAGATGTACCTATTCAGAATCAAGAAAATACAGCGCTATGGACATTGTGGGCTTAGTCCCGATCTTATGTAACTAATCTAACTTGGGCCAACAGCAGGGATTAAATCTTGGACATCTAGTATTAAGAATTTGAGCCTCTCCAACTTGAATGAAAGGATTAATTCCCATGGCTGGCAGCTATAACAGACTCATTAACCCTTGAATGTGGATTACACTCAAAAGCACATGGCCTTGCTGTGTGTATTACAAACTTGGCTAAGGGTCCACCATGATTCTAAACTCAGGATTGAGCCATGAGATTGGTATTATAATTCTAACAGTCATCAATGGAAAAATGCACATTTGAAACAATAACGTATATCACGATTTCACTATTTTTCAAGCATTCTAAAAGCAGATACACCAAGGGAAAATGTGAATGATTTTGGTCTAGGGAGATATGAAAAATGTTATACTAGGATGAATTTTAAGAAAAAAATAGGCTGAGTATCAGGGCATACTGCTGAAAGTGAAATCTATTAGACTGTGGAATAACTTCCTAAGGGGAAATAATGGAAAGAGATTGATTGCTTTAAAAATAACTGGTCAGAGCACTTGATTTATTTTATGAAGAACAATCCTACATTGGCAGAGGATAAACTAGTTTATCAGGTGTCTCCCATAGCTCACTTCTAGGATTTTTTTAAGCTTCCTATTTTTATTGGCAAGGGAGCCTGTACCCTTCTGAGCACAGACAGCTGTTTTTGAAGCTTCAACCATCTTACAAATCAACCAGTCTAAATTGGAGTCAAATAGTTTTATCCCACACTCACAATTTAAGTTTGCTGTTTTCTGCGGGCTTCCTTCATAACTCAGTTTCTACAGCACCTGCTTATACTTTGTGCTAACGCTGTAAACTCCTACAGCAGATAATATGCAGAGGGCTCTTCAGAATGTTCAAATTCAGCAGCCCCTGCCTGAGCAGTGCAGATTTCATCATGGATCAAAGTCACTCCATTTATCCTGCATAGAAGTCCATAGATGGAATCATGGCCCCACTGAAGTCTGTGGCAATCTTGCTGACATCAATGGGGCCAGGATTTTTTAAGTCCTATCAGCCACACTTTTAGGGTACGTCTAGACTACATGGCTCCGTTGACAGAGCCATGTAAAATAGTTTACTCGGCATAGTCAAAGAAGCAGGGATTTAAATAATCCCCACTTCATTAAAATAAAAATGGCCGCCACGCTGTGCCGACAATCAGCTGATCCGACACAGCAGGGCAGTCTAGATGTGGCGTGGTTGACAAGGGAAGCCTTTGTCGACCGCTCCAGTAAACCTCGTTTATTTAAATCCCCGCTTCTTTGACTATGCCGAGTAAACTACTTTACATGGCTCTGTCAACGGAGCCATGTAGTCTAGACGTACCCTAAGATTGCTTTGATATTTATATTACACGAACACAGAAATTTTTATTTTATGGTCCCTAGTCCTTAAATGTACACTGGAGTCTTTGCTCATTGTTGCTAGAGCTCCAAAGACTATATTTTTAGAAGTGACTCAATATTTTGAGGGCTAAACCTGAAACTCTTTAGAGGGAGTGCTGAGCAGCTGTCCTCTACAAAAATCAGGCCCCTTTAATACATTTTATGTTGTGCAACCAAAACCTACTAATTATCAAAATTTAGACCATGACATTTTTAAAGCTTATTCCTTCACAAAAACATAGATGAAAACCAGCCCTATAAGTCCTTTAAAGTTCAATTGCTTTTGAAAAATTTAAATTTGTTATACGTCTGGCTTCATTGCACAAATCGTCAGGTTTCTGGTTCTACACATTGCATATACATTTGAATTAGCTGGTGACTGATTCTGATCTTGTGCTTAGCTGTTCATGCTTGCCACTCACCTGACTAATCGTGCTCATGGCTCTCATGTAGCTTTCATTCCGGGAACGGAATTTAGGAGAAGTTAACAGACTTGCAGGGTCCAGACTGTCCAAACTCCTATTGATTGAGACTTCACTCACTGCCCTCAAGTAACTGTGGCTCCGGATCTGAAGTTTTGGGGAATGTTCGCTGGATATCCTACAAGGAAAGAGTGGAAAAGGGACATTGCATCACATTCAAATAACTGGTTGGAGATAACAATAAATTTTTCTGCAGAAAAGTAAGACTCAAACTAGAAAATATGTAACCCTGGGGCATTTAAAATTAAGTACAGTACAGTAAATTGCAACTTTACAAATGTGTAATAAATCATTATTATCATCATATCCCACAATAACTATACAATAGTCTTTAAAGGGTAGCTGAAAAGCCATAGGAAACTTTGAAAAACATTCTGTTTAGCAATAAATCTGATATTATATCATAGTTTCAAGTTTTCACTTTCTTAGTTTTTACCAGAGACTTTCAAATGAAAATGATCTTTATTTCCTAAGAGATCATCTCCTTCTGTTGTTTATTCTGTATTCCATAATCCTTTTGCTTGTGACATAATTTCTGCAACAACTAACTATGATTCACAGAGGAAGACTGTGATTATGGGTAATATCTGTAACTAAAGTGAAACGGCTTAGCTAGCTCCACTAACTTCAATGTTTACAATGATTAGATGCATGAGCAGATGAACTCAAAGATCCTGGAACCAACTCCTCAGGTGTGATGCATCCTCTTTGCATTGCACTGCCTTGTCTACATGACTTAGGGATGAGCATTTAAAAACAAGAGCAGTCCTGAAGAGAGAGTCAAAGAGCTTACTTACAGGGGTCTTGTACATCAGACCCCGGTGGCTAGCAGGATAGAGAGATAAGGTGGGGGTGGGGTTCCCTTAAGCTTATCTTTTATCTTTCCTTTTATTTTTGAGGGAGGTAGGATAGTACTGTACTTGGGCTGCCTACATCAAGTGCCTTGGATGACTATACTGTAATGATCAGTGCAGACAGCACCTCTCTCAGTGAGTAGTGCAGTATCCTTTATCTTAGTGGTAAGTTGTTGTATGCTTGATATTATGTTATCTTGGTTTGGGACAGGGCAGGGGTGCTTGGAGGATATTCAGTGCTGTGTGTGCTGGGGTTGGTACTTACAGTGTTCCAATAAATCCTCACTCGCGCACAAAAAGGAGTGGAGAGTTGGGAGAATGTGTAGGCAGTGACTGACATTTTTTTGTTTTTGTTGTTGAAAGCTCTGACAAAATAAATATCCCTGGGAAAATGTAAGCTGGTCTTCTGCATTTCAATGTGCAAATTCATAGCACATCACAGAGTGTTGTGTCACAAGGGCTCTTTATCATGTCAGTATAAAGTGTCATAACTGTACAAGACAAAAGGAAATGGTGATGTCTGCAGAAATATGTAATGAATACCTCCAATAGTCAGGAAATATTTTTAATTCATCTTTTAAAAAAACAAACCTTGTCCTCTTGTTGGTTAAACCTCCCAGAATTCATTTTACTAGGGTACCCCTGATAGCATAGTTCCCATAGAACTAATTATTTTCCAAGCTGAATGCTCCTCCTTCCCCCAGCCTGGAGAGTTCCGTGTTTAACTAGATTTTCATTTTAGATTAGCTTTTGTTTTTAAGGAAAAAAATCATCATGCTAAGTAAAAGTTGAAGGACACTAGTAAAGAAACTGAACAGAACAATCCATTCAAGTGTATTAATCTTATTCCAGTCATGATGTGGGTCATCATATGGGTAATTTTTTATCACTGTTGCACTTGCATTATGTTAACTTTTCATTGCCCAGTGTACAAGGCATTGCAGAAATTGGCCAGGGCAGAATATCCACAACTTTGAGTATTTGCTCTCACAAGAAGTTTGCCACATTTTGGAGAACCTCCTTTACCATATGATTTAAAATAACAGGGTTGTGTGTACACTGGCGCGATCTTGCGCAAAAGCGGCCGCTCTTGCGCAAAAACTTGCTGCCTGTCTACACTGGCCGCGTGTTCTTGCGCAAGTAAACTGACATTCTAATGTATGAAATCAGGGCTTCTTGCGCCAGAACTCTGACGCTCCCCGCTCAGGAATAAGCCCTTTTGCGCAACTGTTCTTGTGCAAGAGGCCAGTGTAGACAGGCAACGTGAATTTCTCGAGCAAGAAAGCCCTATGGTTAAAATGGCCATCAGAGCTTTCTTGCGCAAGAGAGCGTCTACACTGGCAAGGATGCTCTTGCGCAAAAGCACATCTCTTGCGCAAAAGCACATGCCAGTGTAGACGCTCTCCTGCGCAACTACTTTAAATGCAAGAACTTTTTGCGTTAAACAGTTTTTGCGCAAGATCACACCAGTGTAGACGTAGCCTAAGATTGTCTTGCTAAGGGTGTCACACTTGAAGCTAAAATCTCAGTACATTTCATGGCACAGTTGCTATGGTGCCAGACATGAGAAAGAAAAACAAAAACCAGAATATCTCACACTGAGCAGAAATTCAACAGCAACAGCCCGAAAGTTGCAGCTGTTTCCCTGATTATAAGACTCCCGATTAATCAGATTATAAATCATCCTAACTGCACAGACCAATTGGCATTAATCCCCATTAATCATGTAGGGTATGCATTATTTTATTAATAATGCCCTAGAAGTCCTTTTGAGGTGGATCAGGTGTCAGATAGAGACAGGGTGAGAAGGGGCAGTGATTGTAGTGTTTTTTCACTTATACAAACTTTAACATGTCTGAACAAGATATCACTTAAAAAATTGACACAAAACTCAGCTCTGTTAAATGCCACAGAGCTCTCTGATGTGTCTATTTTCCAGCAGGCAAATTTTGCTCTTTTTCTGTAAAAACACACGATGTCCTGCCAAAGAGCCCTTATTTGTTTGATAAAGAACAACAGGACCTTGAACAACTTCTATTTGTAAACATTTTTCAAAAGCACCATTTTTTTTAAAGCTACCTGTGATTGGCTGGCCATCAAGTCACTGCCAATCAGCTCAGAATCAATCTAGAATCTGTCTATAAGTAGCTGTGGTCTCAGATGGTCTCATGATGGATCTTTGTTTCCAAGGTTGTGCTGTAAGGACCATAGGCCAAAATCAAGTGTTTAATTTTGATATGACCCTGTGCTTCTATTAATGTCTTACCTCTTATTATACAATTAAACCATATATTTATATAGTGCCTTTCATCCCAAAGGATCCCAAAGCACCATATACAAACAAAAGAATAGACAAAATAATTAGGAATGCTTTCAAGTACTACTGCATGGCATTTACCCTAAGGGTGAAACACATCGGTGTTTAACTGTGCACAGCAAAGCTATACAACAGTTATGGACAACTGAATTGAATTGAATATACAGGAGAAAATCTAGATAGGCAGGTGTAACAGAGTCAGGCTAGAGGGATACAGGAGAGTGGTCTCTATTGGGGACTGGGAGGTGGGCCTGTGCTCGCCCACATCTGAAAGACCCTCCCCCAGCCTACGGGGAGGATCCAAAGAGCCCTAGACTCCAACTGATTCCAGGGGACAAAGAAAAAGAAAAGACGGATGGGTGTGAGGGTCAAAGGGCTAAAATGAGGGAACCAGATGGGGACACCAAGCAGAGTATCCCAGACAGCACCCACTGCCCCTCGAAGGACTCAAGAGAGCCAAAGGACGCCACCCAGTGGAACTCTGCCCGGATGCGGGAACCAATATAGGAGTAGAAATAGGCCCCACAGATGCAGGCCCCTCCCTCACCCAACCCCTGCTTCCTACAGGACAGTGGTAGAATGCAAGTATATTAGCCCTAGATTAAGTCTCTGTTCCCAGGGTAAATTAATAAGTGCTAGTCCAGAACCAGCAGGAACTTGCCAGAATCAATCAGGGCAATTAAGCACCTGGAGCCAATTACGTTTCCAGAGTGAAGAGAGTCAGACTAGTCAGAACACCTGGGGCCAATTAAGAACCAGTTGAGACAAGAGCTCCTCTTCAGTTAGTTCAATGTGCACAAGGTGTTTGAGGACAGAAGGAGCTGTGGAGAGTTTGAGAGGAGAAAGTGAAAGCTGGTACCAGGAAGCTTTTGGGGAGGGTTGTGGGAAAGTGGCCTAGGGATTTGTAGCTGTAACACAGCTGATACCAGAAACATTACAGACAGCTGCTCTCACAGGGTCCCTGGGCCCCTCCAGGTTCCCCCCAACTTCCCATTTCAGTACTAGAAAGAGACTGACTTTGGTACAAGGGTTTTTCCTACCCTGTACCACTTGGAGGGGTGACAGAGACGATGAAGTTTGGTTTTCCCTCTTTTTCCCAAGCTGGCCAATGATGAGAGTAGCTCAAGAAACAGCAAGCTGGTGTCTAAATTGAGGGCTGCTATGAGCCTCTGAGGGAAATAATCCACCTGAAAGTGCATAACCCACTAACGTTGAGGAGAAGCTTTGTCAAAGAATGATATCATTGTCTTAATCAAAATCTCACTCAGATCCAGGAATCTGAGATCTCTGTAATCTTGTCAAAAGTGTTGTGGCGATGTGGTTTCTTTTACATACAGTCTCATAGCTTATAAAAGAAATACTACAATACAGTATTCTGTAGTATTTGTCCAAAACATTTGCAATTTCCAGTAATACCATGATGATGTGTAGGGCATTACTGTAGACCATGACAGCATTTTTAATGCCTGCCAGAAAAGAAACTCATTCTGGTTAGACATACTCAATCTGGCAAGAAATTACAAGGTTGCTAAGGCTTGGTCTACACCTAAAACTTTGGTCAATCTAGTGACATCACTCAAGAGAGTGAAAAATTCACTCAGACACATGGTTAAGCCAACCTAAGCTCAGGTGTTGACACTGCTAAGGTGGATGGAAGACTTCTGTTGTCCTGCCTACTGCTTCTCACTGGGGAAGATTTACTTGCAGAGATGGAAAACCAATTTTTTTGTTGTAGCAAGTGTCTTCACTATCACAATTCTCTGGCACAGCTGCAGTGCTGTAGCACTTGTATCGTAGGCATGCCTGAAGGTGCCCAATCACGTAAAATATGTAGCTGGAGTTGAATACCTTAAGCTGACCTTTTGGGCCTAGTGTAGACCTGGCCTTATATATTAGTGGCAGCTTTCCAGCATTACACTGTAGCAAACTTCCTTTTCTATGGGTTTGTCTAAATCAGTGTTTCTCAACCTTTTTTTATAAAGTACCCCTTTAAAAAAATTATAAGTACCTACAGTTTTCAGACACACAAATTTTTTTTTCTACCATTGCAACACATTTGTTTAAACAACTTAATCGTAGCCGGGCGGGCGATGAAATTTTCGGGTGTAAAAAGTACAAAAATAATAAAACGCAGTAAAACTTAAAACAAAAATTCAGTTTTCTCCAAATTTCAATTGTGTTGAGATACCCCCCAGACTTCTCTCAAGTACCCTAAGGGTACTCGTACCATTGATTGAGAAACACTGGTCTAAATCACTACCCTTCCTGTAGTTCAGATGCAAAATAACACCTTTACTCAATTTAGCTGGTAAAGGTGGTCCTAATTTCAACCTCGTTTACTAATTTAGACAATTTCTCAATTAGATGTTCCAGCATCTTCAGTGTTCCTCTCAATCTGCTTACATTTAATTTTATGATATTTCCACTTTACAATGTGGAAAATTGATTTACCTCTGCCAGTAGAGGGAGGTTGAAAACTGCAACTCCCTGCCAACTGCATCAACCAAGAGTACTATGCAAAGTTTCACAAATGTAGAGCGAATGCTTATGTGAAAATTTACAGGAGCAGTTCACTGCTTGTTATTCCCCTGTTTAAAACATTTCAGTCATCTATTGATTGAGCAGAATCAATATCCTGTAACTTAAATAACTAGCTGCACAACACACATAGCCAGGACGTTTTCTTGGGAAAATTCTTACAAATGGAAGTAAATGAGGACTGGCTTGAGATCCCCTCATGAAAAACAGAGGATAGGGGCCTCATCTTGTCCATAGTTACCACTGGTTGCAGTATTTACCACCGTGAGTTGTTCCACTGATGCCAGGTAAATGTCAGAAGGACAAGAGCCTAGATGCATAACAAGTACTACAAGGCTACATCTACATTGCAGGCTTTTTACGCAAGAACAGCCGTTCTTGCACAAAAACATGCAGAACGTCTATACTGCATGCGCATTCTTGTGCAAGTAAATTTACAGTAAAGCATCGGAACAGAGGGCTTCTTGCGCAAGAGTTATTCCTCTCCCCACAAGGAATAAGACCTTTTGCGCAAGAGCTCTTGCGCAAGAAGGCAGTGTGGACGGGCAACAGGGGTTTCTTGTGCAAGAAACCCTTGTATCTAAAATGGCCATCAGAGCTTTCTTGTGAAAGCGAGTATACACACTGCAATGGATGCTCTTGCGCAAAAGTACATCTCTTGTGCAAAAGCACATGGCAGTGTGGACGCGCTCTTGCGCAAGACCTTTTGCGCAAGAACTCTTGTGCAAAACAGTTCTTGCGCAAGAAGCCTGAAGTGTAGACATAGCCCAAAAGTATTTGTTAGAAGTCTAGTTCTCAACTCTGAGTATGCATTTCCTGGTTAACACCTGCAAACTGTGCTGAGTTATTTTTCTTCTCTTTCCCTCTTCATGACATAATTTGAAGATTGCATATGTGCACTTTTACTAAGTAGCTATTTTCGATATCCTCCATTTTAGCTCGTTTGTGTTTTAAGAACACTTATCTATTCAAAGGGCCTATAGAGGAGTCTGCTTTTCTTTTCTCCAGGGTACTTTTTGTTAAGCAACTGGTTTGGATTTGATAAATGTTCTTTCCCTTGAACACCTGTAAACTGTGGAGTTTAATAAGGATACAGCTGCATGTGGATTGAGAGTGTGTTGACAGCAAGTATTAGTGCCTACCGGATGTCATTACATCTAGTTTCTCTAGCTGTGTCTAAAAAAGGGGAGCTTGAAGCTCAGATATGACTTGGATCTGCCTCCTCCCTGCAACATCAAGGCCAGCATAAAGCTGTTCAACTGAGTTTATTGATGACTAAGAGAAAGCATCAGCAATTTGTACCTATATATCAAGGAGGATAGAAATACAAGTATATATAATGTTGTGTGCATTTATCTGTGATAAAAATAAATCCAGCATATAAGTAGCTATGAAAATGACAGGGACCCTTTTGGTTCTGGTCAAGTTATCAATGACACGTAGGGTGCAGATTCTTTATTGCCCCAAGGACTTTTTGCCTTTAAAGTGACTTAGGGGGTCAAAGGCAATCTCTCCGGAGCTTAGAGATTTCCCCTCTCTGCTACCCAAAGAATCTCCATAACCAGAACTATTGTTTGATTAGCAGATTCATTGCTTTTCTATCAGCTTTTTCCTCTTTTGAAAGAAATCCAGATAATTCCAGATAGCTCAGTTGTCTCCATGTGTTTCACAATTTACCACCTTCTTCTCTTTATGGCGTTGTTTGGTGGAGGCAATACAGGACTTATTAGCTACAGTGAGGATTCAAGAGAAAGATAACCTGTTTCAGATCTGTGAGAAATCTCATACTGCCTGGATAAATCTATCAGTACCTGTAAGGGCAATGTAACAGCTTGAGGTAGGGTGTAAAGCAGGGCTGGGCCAAAGGGCTTCCACTTCCAGGAGCAGCAATTACCACAGGGATAATTGCTCCAGCCATGACAGGTTAGGCTACCTCCATACCCTTCTCTCTGTGTGACGATAGGGTACAGAATTGGGGGGGGAGGAGGGAAACCCTGACATCAGCACCTTCCTCATCTCCCTCCCACACCCTGCTCAGCAAGCAGGAGGCTCCTGGGGGGTAGCTCCAAGGCAGAGGGCAGCAGCAGCATGACAGTGGGTGGAGGGACAACTGAAGTGCCAGAGCTTGATAGCTGCCAGGCCAAACAAGTCAGGATCACCTGTCAGAGGCTCCAAGATCTACCGGTAGATCCTAATCTATTGGTTGGTGACCACTGCCGTACGTGAATAGTAGGTTAACCAAGACAAAAAGAGTGTGGAGGATAATGGTCAAAAGCTGCCTTATGGGGAAAATCTGTCCTTAGATTAAAAACACTAACTACAGACATGCTGATTTATGGAACTGTTTTGTTCAGTATTTTTGTTCATGTTGGGTTATCTTTCCTGAAAAGGTCAGTTGAAGAAAGACATGGTGTTTTAGAAAAGTTATGGTATGTAGAACAGGGCAAAACGTATTTTGACCAAAAATGTAGTTTGGTTTTGACTGAAAATATTTGTACAAATTTCTTTTCCAGACAGACTTTCTTAGGCCTCATTTGAAGAGCAGGCTGTGGGTAGGATTACCCCCCCACCATTTATCCTAAAGCCCTGTGGATAGAACAGTCATCTAGTTTGGAGGAAAAGTTCAAGACCCACTCTGCATGATTCAGAACATGGATTGGAACATGGATCTCCCACATGGTACGGTGCTCTAAATATTAATTGTTCATTGGGCAGGAACTGAAACCATGGGGCTAGAGGGGAAAAGGGGGTCCCAGGCTCCACCACCTCCTCTTACAGTTTCATGAATGGCATTTCCTAAATAAATACATAAATAAATCTTCGTACTGTCTCAGTGAGGAGTCCGGAAAGAGTTAGACAACAAAATGACCCACTTTTAACAAATCACAATAAAGTTGACATTACTTCCCAAACTTTCTGAGATCACAAATGGGATTTCTAAACCTTTAAGGGGGTTTACAGGTTTACTCTGTGTTGTCTTTAACTGAGGCCTTCAAATGCCTTATTGGCCTCTCACTTACAGATCGATATCACATCTTTGGATAGGTGACTTTTTCTTTTCCTTACGTGGCTGTTATTGTTTGCGTCAGATGTTTGTCATCAGTTACCACTGTGATTTTTATTTTCTTGCTTAGAAAAGTAACACAATCATGTTATTGTATTAATCCTTTTCTGATTGGCAGGAACAACAGACTGAAGAGGTGTCAGACAAATTAGGTTCTCCCTTTTGAATGGGGTCAAGCATGCCACTCTACAACACTTCCAATCTCTCCTGTCCGAGCAGTGAAGGGATACTGCTTTAATGACACTTAAGAGTTAATATTGTCCTGTGCTAAGTGGATGTGATGAAATGGAAAAGGGCTGAAGGAGCTCCTTCCACTAATTCACCTAGGCAATTCCAGGAGGTGTTTATACCTGGGGGCTGAGCGACAATCCACACAACCCTAGGTAAGCTTATCTACCCTGGGTTAAGCTTAAAATCATCTGCTCAAGATGTTGTACAGACTCCTTGTGTTGAAGTATGCAGAATGTGTTAAATTAGCCAAAGTATAGTGTTCTGCAGAATCTTAGAAATATAATAGAAGCAAACTGATAAGGTGCTCTTCTCCACACCTCTGATATGAGAAGCCTAAAGCATTAAATATAGTTTAACTAAATTAATATCAAAATCCAAAAGCACTGTAGCACAGCTGGCCAGATAAAGATGAAAGTGGTGTAATGAAGACACGGTCATATTCATAAACAACATGGGTTCCCTTAGCATCAAAAGCATAAGCCCATGACAACTGAGCTAAAGTAGCAGTTCTGTTACCTTTCAATAAGTAGCTGGTGTTATGCTCATCAGTACTAGCCAGCCATTAGAGTGAGAAATAATCCATTGTTACCGGCTCCTACAGTTTTATAAAGAGTTGTGTGTTACCCTATGTTTTTCTTAAAGATCCCGCTACTGGAGGCATCAGAATCTCAACTTTAATTTAAAGAAAAAGTTTCTTCACCTTATGGTTGCAGAAAAAAAACCTTGAACACATCAACTCTCCGGACTATAAAACCCAGAAGGCAAGCAATTAAACCCCCAAATTCATTTAAAAATATATTCTGATTTTTATACCACTTTTGGTGTTCTGAAGCTGGACTCCTGAGCATCTAGAGATGGCAATGACAATGCATACACACAAAGACAATGTACTCTTCATGAAAATGACATTTCAGCTATTTTATATCTGTTCATTTTTTCTGGTCAAAAAGGAATTGTTGCTGATGAAAAAGGAGTAGCGTTTCTTCACCAGAAGCTGTCAGACCTCTTAAAATGGTAATCTGCACATGGCTGAGCAGTGAAACTGTATGGAAGCAGAAAACGGACAGAGGCTAAGGTAATAATACAGTTATGATGACAATATCTGTACTTTTTATTGGTTGTTTTCATAGGGATAAGAATGCTAAATATCTGTATATAGGTATGGCAATCTGGATACACATAGGCTGGATTTTTCATATACACTTCTTCACTACTCATCCCTGTGTAGCAG
This sequence comes from Rafetus swinhoei, assembly GCA_019425775.1. Lineage (NCBI taxonomy): Eukaryota > Metazoa > Chordata > Testudines > Trionychidae > Rafetus > Rafetus swinhoei. Next base: position 83,112,144 of record CM033424.1, read on the forward strand.
CTACTCAGCACTTGAAAATATACCAGAAGTGGAATATAAAAACTTTTTAGTTTTATGCCATATCTGCAGCTAAAAAATCCAAATATGTAATGGGGTGACACTGACCTATGTGAGGAATCAGATACACAGTTTCAATGATTGATAATGGATCAAATTCTGAATTCTTGACTGAGAGTCGGTCAATGGAGAAATCAGTTTTAAAGTGGATGGCAAAATACAGTTCCCAGTTATTATTCAATCCTGACTCAGACAAATGTCTCTAGAATGAATGGGACCAAGCCTGGCCCCAAAGATGTCAGTGAGAGCGGGTCTGGCTGAGGAAACGGGCTAATACCAGTAAGAAAGAGTGGCTGTGCCAAGGAGGGTAAGAGAACTTGGCTGAGCCTGATGGCTTGCTAGAAATTTCCTGGGGACCCTGGGACAAAACACTTTTCCTTCCACATGCTATTCTGGGCTGCCCATTCCCCAACAGCATACTCAAGTCCTGGATCACTTACTATGGGCACCTTGTCATGGCGGCTGAATTCTACCTTCTCCAAGGGTAAAAGCCACGTTTTGGAAACCCGTGGATTTTCTGACAGAGTCTCCTTCGAAAATTACTCCTGCTCAGAGCAACTCCTGCTCAGAGCAACATTAATTTCCTACGAGAACACAATTCTGACTTGGCAGCTCTCTTACCATTTAAACTGTGACCCTTCCAGTGCTATACAGTGTGTGTTTGCTCCCCTCTGCATATGCATCCCAGGAAGCAGGGTCTTGGCAAAACATTTTAAAACAGAGGCTTTACTATTCCTGTTCTAAAATAAGCCCATGTATTCCCATCTGCTGCAGTGAGGAGGAGAACAATTTCAAAGAAGATCTGTAGATAGTGGGGTGAGGGAGCTGCACTGAAGGAAACAGCATCAAGTGATCAGACCTGCTCTCCACCAACATGGATCCATCTGTGGGCGCTCTCTCTGACATATGTTAGTGCTGAGTGTGGGCAGAAGGGGTCAAGGAGGGGAAGACATGCCTAATTGGGAGAAGAATGTAGCTCTGTATTTCATTCCAACAATTATTGCAAAATGCAGCATAAGATACTGTTACTCCAAGCAGTAATCCTGCCTTCTGTGGCTGTTAGGCATCATAGAAGGTGTGAGTAAGTACAGTGGATGGGAAGGCAGCCAAAGGCAGGATGATACATGTGGGAAGATGACTAAGAAATATAGGAACTAACCCCTTTTGGCCCATGGATCCTCTGCCTACATTCGTTTGAAGGCCCCTGCCCCATGCAGATTCTTCAGTCCTAACCTTCTGCATCCAAGAGAGGTGCATGTGGAGGATTTCACCTCTTCTCAAAGTCAAGCATCAGCTGCATGAGAAATACAGGGGAAGTATTCTTACATGTTGGTCTGTGCAAAGGAATATCATTGCAAGTATTCCTTTGGGACTAAAAATCAAGGGCCAAGAATATAGTATATAACTACAGGTTGAACTTCTCTAGTCCGGCACTCTCTGGTCCAGCAACATCCGTGGTCCAGCATGTTTTTAGTTAGCTGGATGTCCATTTACCATGGGTGTGACCAAATTTCCCACAATCCGATAAAGTTTGTTTATAGCCACCGATTCTGGCTCTCGGTGTTCGGCGCTGTTATTTAGCTCTAATTTACCCCTAAATATCTTCCAAGAGCCTAGGAAGCAGTGGAAGTGTTAGAAATGCTGCTAGACAATATTGACCAACCTTGGTTTGGCAAATTTTCTGGTTCGGCACTGATCAGGTCCCAAGAGTGCCGGACTAGAGAGGTTCAACCTGTAATAACAATAGGATGCATTTCTATAGTCTCCACATTACACAGTTCTCAGATTGCAGTACTAATGTTAATTAATCAATTCTCCTAATATCCCTGATGTGAAGTAGGTAACTACTATCCCCATTTTACTGCTGGGAGACAGGCACTGACAGTTTAATAGCATATCCAAGGGCATTCATGAAGCTTGTGGTAGCACTGAGCATAGCACCATCTCCTACCTCCCAGTTCTTTGATTTAATCACTAGACTTGCCCGTTCCCTTCCCTACTTTAACGTTATGATCCAAGTATTCTCATTCCAGGTGCACCCATCATGTTCCTTTTGAATGTGACAGATGCTGAGAAGACAAATCATACCTTGTGGTACTCCTGCACTATAATTAACCTTAGTGTATCATTTTATGGAAGAGGAAGCTGTTAAATTTGTCTGCGCTAAAAAGAGCCTAGAAGAATAGCAGCAAGATGCTGTTTTTAACAAGCAGTTTGATTTATTCATAGTAGATGTTGTCCTCTGCTTAAAGCAACTGTATTTGTATGGGGTGGGGGAGAATTGACATTTTAAAATTCAAATCTGTTTTGTTGCTATGCCCCTCCCCCGAAAACCAACCTGCAATTTTAAATACTATAGGTAATGATGCAACTCCTAAGCAATATAGTGTAGATTAAGGACAGAGGATCCAGATCCTATGTCCACTGAAGTGCCCAAGAACTTCAATAGGAACTGAATAGGATCCACAGCTTGACACTAATTTTTTCTGATCAGTGCATATGGAAAACCTGTATCATTATTCATTCAAATGAATTAGCATAGAAAGATATCAATATAATAATGGTTTGGGGTAGACTACATGCACTGGCAAGGAAATGTGTGTATGTGTGGCTGTTATACAATTAAAATCCAAATAAAAACATATATACAAAAGTGCAATATCCTAGTGTTGTTCTCTGTGAGCATGCATTTGAATTTTTTATTTATATTCCATATGGAGGTAGATAGTGTATATACAATTGTCTTTTAAAACAGTTATTTACATTATTTTGTCAAGGTCAGGTCCAAATAGAATGCCAGATCTGATTTCTACCTTCAACTTTTTTTTTTTTGGGGGGGGGGGGAAGGAAGCAGAGAGGTTGCCTTCATGCCTCCACCTCCCAAAATGGAAGGGAAGGAGGCCAGCCATCCTAATTTAGTTTCACTGCAACACAAAATTGCAGACATGCTAAGGGAATAACTTGCTAGATTAATCAAATATGAGCCATAGCTCTGTCCACTCTGAAACTGAATTTTAAGTGCTGACCTAAATCTAATCCCCCACATAGCTAGGAAAACTACTTTCTTACCCCATCTCTGGATATATGTGTAATTTGCTTAAAGGACCTTCTATAGATAAAGAATTAAGCTATATTGTTGATAATTTAAACCTTTTTTTTCAATGCACTGTCAATACGTTCCAAAAAGTTCATAAACGGAGGTTTATTTTACATGGACAGTATGTTTTTTACATGGACAGTATGTTATTTTACATAGACAGTATGTTTGCTCCTATTTTTTTAAAAAACAGAATACTTGTAGAAATGATTTGACTCTCTTTCTAGACCATATGTATAAAGTATAACTCGTTTAACATCTAACCTGAAAATATCTAGATAAAACATTCTCAAGAGACTAATAACAAATTAGTCTATTATAGAAAAGATTTATCTTTGTTCATTTGTATAAATGTTCAGTGGATTTTTTAAAACTGTAATTTTGGCTCTTGCCTTTAAATGAACTAGCATAAGAATTATCTGTATCATCATATTGACCTAATAATTTGCTAACAGGAGAAAAAGCAGGTTGGAAGACAACAAAAACTTGCCTAACTTCAATATGAACAAGAAAATCAAGGGTTGTTTATATTACAGACCAAGAAGAACACATGGACAAGCACATACTGAAAAAATAAGTCGCCATGGATACATAAAGGATAAATCTGCTACATCAATCTGATTGAGGAAGAGATGACAACAGTTAACAGGAATAAAGCCATGTACTTTGGACTTCAAGCAGGTTTTTGAAACAATACAACATTCCCAGTAGTATATAAGGTTAGTAAGTATGTTACAGATAGTGGATAACAGAATAAACTGTTCAAGAACAGGGAATTCATAAATGGGTATAGATCACAGAGGAAGGTGGGAAGTGGAGGTCCACGGAGATCAATATTAGATTTAGTTTTGTTCACATTACACTATAACAACCCTAAAGATAGGACCTACCATAAACATCCCAAAACAAATGATCAGTAAAATATCTTGCTTCAGTAAACAAAGAAATTAAGACAATCTTAAACACCACCTGTGGGAATTATACTCTACTCCACTCACATGCTATTCATTCATCATTTGCACAACAGCAAATTCATTTGAACAAAAAAGCAAATAAAATAGAAAACAAAACTGATAACTGGGATGTGTGATTATGTAGAGAGGTAGTGAGATCAAAATACCAGGGGTTTTCCCATGCACAAATCTTGGCACTATGTTTGAAAGAATAGTGGAGAATTAGTTTTAAAAAAAACCCTACAAAAGGAGAGGTAGGAATGTGGATAGCCTTTGAGAAAAGTTGGAAAAGTGAAGCCTAGATCCTGAAAAGATGCATATTTGCATGTTAATATCTTTGCATGCAAAGATGCATGTTAATTTTAAGTATGTGATTTTTCCTCTGGAGTTCAATGGGATGGACTCACATGCTTAAAGTTTGGGAGCATAAGGCTTTTCTAGTATAAGCTTGTATGACTCCTAAGAGGTGGAGGGCCAGAATCTTGTGTTGCACCACTGCAGGATTGTGGCCCTAAAGCCAGCATAGCTGGCCATAGACTTACCCTGCTGGAGATTGAGTCTCTACTGGCATTCAGCAGGCCTAGTGGCTTCTAAATCCCTCAGGCACCTCCTTGGTACCAGCAGAGGGAAAAGCAGTAAATGGCCAGGACTTCCCTATGCTATGCTGATGCCGGTTGCTATATCAGCTATATGGGACTGTACAGTAGGTGCAAATTTGGCCAGGGGATGGCCCTTAGGATACAGCATTCACTAAATCAGTCTAACACAAAGGCCAACTTTGTGTTAGATTCTGAGCTCTGTAACTGTGTTCCTTGGCTAGAGACATGGATTTGGGTTTGAGTTTAAAAGTGGCTAAAAAAAGGGGGCAGAAATGAAACTTGGAGACGCTCTCTCCAAATTAACAATTGATTTCAAGAAATCGCGGGATCTATGGGCATGTTTCATGGAATTATGTGAATGTCTGAGTAAGAAAATTTGATAATTTGTCACCTTATTTCTCATATAAGTTGAGACTCTCTAGTCTGGAAGTCTCAGAGGGGTAGCAATGTTAGTCTGTAACTAAAAAAAATTAAAAAACAACGAATGGTCTTGTAGCACCTTAGGGTCCAAATAAGTTATGCAATTTGAACTACATAAATTGTGTAGCTTATTTCGAGTCAATTTTGAAATACACTGCTATTCTAAAACATCCCTTAACTCCTCATGGAATGTGGTTTACAGGGATGTCAGAATAGAGAGCCCATTATATTTCAAAATAACAGGCTTGTTCAAAAGATGTGGAATAGCTATTTTGGGATACCTTAAAGTCTAACAAAAAATATAAATAATATCATGCGTTTTCGTGGGCACAACCTACTTCTTCAGATGCAAAGTAGGTTTTGGCCACAAAAGCTCATGATACTATCTATATTTATTGTAAGCCTCTAAGGTCCTACAGGACCATTTGTTGTTTTTTAAGTCTCTCTAGTCTGAGTCTCTTGTGGCTGAACCAGAGAACAGTGCTGGGGGATGGAGCCTGGCAGCCTGGGCAGGAGGCCAGAGCCTGGCGGCTGGAGTCCAGCTGGGGTTGGAGCCCAGTGGCCAGGGCAGAGGGCCGGAGCTTGGCAGCTGAGAGCAGAGCCCAGCATCTGGGGGAGGGGAACAAAGGGGCCAGCATTGACCTCCCCTGGTTCAGCAAACTCCCTGGTTCAGGACTAGTCAGGTCCTGAGGGTGCCGGATGGTCAGACTAGGCAGGGGAAGGATGGATGGACAGACTCTCTCTCTCTCTCTCTCTCTCTCTCTCTCTCTCTCTCTCACAGACACACACACACTTTTGTTTTTGTATCCAATTATATTCTGTTTTCCTTCAAATGCCACTGCTTGGAAAAAGTAAAACGGCAATTAGCCTATGCCCTCCTTCCCACAGGGCAGAATGTGTGTAAAAGAGAGAAAGACAGAGTTATTGCTAGGCAAGAAATTATGTTTTAGCCAATAGCAAAGGACTGAACAGCTGCAATGGAATAATCTGCTGTCGCAGATTTTCAACAAAATCTGAGCAAGTACGAGAGTGTGTCCCTGAGTTCTATTTGATTCTAAAGTTGACTATACATGCATCAAAGTGACTCTGGTTAGACTTAGTGGAAATTCATGTTTGAGGTAGAATCACACTTAGGGGCCTAATTAGACAGAGCCAAAATACTACGATCTCCAACATTTTGGACCAAAATCTCATAAGAATGGACATTTTTGTGATATTTTGGCTACATTCCTACCAGAAAATAGACTCCTTCAGTTTTAAAAGCTGAGCTACCACTGCCACCCCCCTGATTCAGACAGGTACAGATTTAAATTTTGAGTAAACATCACTGTAAACACAGATTTTTTTTTGTCCAAAATCCTTGTTATAGCAACACCATTTATGGGATGAAATCTTGGCTCCACTGAAATCAATGGTACCAGAATTTCACCCCGGGCAATTATAGTCTCTATGCATTACTTATAATCATTTTCAGGTCTTAATACAAGTATATTTTTGACTAAAACATGGCAAAGCAAATCTCAGTCTGGAAATAAATTCTTTCAGTAAATGTGATAAAAAAACAACACAGCAGTTCCTAAGTTAAAAAACAAACAAAACCAGATGCAATCAGATCCTTGTTGTTTTGTAGCTAAATATTGTTTTACAACTGATTACATGTCTCAAATTTTGTCAGACAGACAGTGAACGGAATGGTGAATAATACTGGGTATTATTATAAGGAAAAACTTTTGACAGGCTTCTGTTTAATTAGCTGACTGCATTATCCCTACACTTGTAAGAAAAAAAAATCAAATTTCCGGGACCAGAGTACAGCAGAAAAATGAGTGCTTTTCCATGGGAGTTTTTCAATATTTCCTTTGAAGTGTGCAGATCTGGAACACCAATTGCCAGATATGAAATGGGAGAGATTTATGTGCTACACTGAAAGCTCCTGAACCTGCTTTCAGCATGATACATCACTGTCACATTGCAGACACGCACAGACAAAAACCAAACATGGCTCCCACTCCTGCTTGACTGAAAGAAAATAAAAGGATTTGAGTGCTCTAGATGTGGCTCCTGGCACTCAGAGATGACAAAATGGTTTAGAGCTGGCTAGACTCTATGGGCTTGCCACAGGCCAGGGTTTGGGCAGCAGAGATATAGTTTTATCATGGCTGTGTTTATGCACGATAACTAGAAATTATTGTGAAATTTAGCTGGGATGTGACAATGGAAATTTCTTTAATAAGACAATGACTGAATAAACATAATAATGATCTTGTAAATGATTGGACACAATGGTTCCATGACTTTGCAACAGCCATTTAATTAGAAACAAGCACATTTTGAGAAAAGTCAAACAGGGTCCCTCCACAAAAGAGAATTATTTACATATTCCTGAGGGAGAAGAGGCAGATCAGAAAAAGCCGTATCTGATCAAGTTAATTTTGTACTTCCTTAGCTACCTGGAATAAAGAGCAATATTTGAAGCTATTCTTTTTCATATTATTCAGTGTTTGTTCCTGCTGTGTGTCAGGCTCTCTCATTCTGTCCCCTCGTTCACAGAGATTATTTAAAAATTCTTTGAGTACTATTTCGGCTTCCTATATAAAACCACCATGCAAAAGTATATGATATAAATTCATCAACATATCTTCTTGCATCCTCATTCAAAGGGCAGCAGAACTTGTCACATTCATGTCTCTCTTAACCAGGGGCAGTCCGAGGCAGGCTGCCGGCAGCTGGTGCCCCAGGCGGAATGCGCGATTGGCGCCCCGGCACCCCAGGCAGAATGCGCGATCTGCGCCCCCACCTCCACAGCCCTCAATGGCGTGACATCATCATTGGGCGCCCCATTTAACGTGGAGCCCTAGGTGACAGCCGAGTCGGCCTAAATGCACGGGCCGCCCCTGCTCTTATCTCAAGGTTACATTTACCCTAAATTTGAGGTGTGGTTTGGAGCTTGAGGTGTAATTTCCTTTCTGGGTGGCATACCTGTGCTAGCCCTGACTGAGCCAGCACACAAAAAATAGCAGTGTATTTGCATCTGCATCAGTGGCAGCATGGGCCAGCCATTCCAAGAAAAATCCTGAGACACCCCATGTACATACTCCGGGCAGCTAGCCCATCTTGCCACCCACACAGCTGTGGCCATAATATTATTTTTAGTATGCTGGCAGGGCAAGTTCCAGTAGGTCTACCTCCAGCTCCAGGAAGACATACCTTTTGGTCAGGAGATGCCAGAATTCACAGAGTATGAGGTATGTTCACCTTGTAGGAACACAGTACAGTATTAAAAAGCCCGTCTGAAGCAACTATATAATATTTTAGATCTACTTTTGCAATTTTAATATAAAATGCTCCAGGGTTTCACAGTTTCATGTCCGCTGCGATGGGCTGGTCTAGTTCCTAACGCCCCTACAGGAGGCTAGCGGCCTTGCCGCACCCCATCCCAGCAGGAGGAGCGGAGAAGAGGTCCTCCAGATGCTACAGACTGGCTGTCCTGCGGTAGCCAATCAGGACCCAGCAGAGAGGTATAAAAGAAGCTGCAGGGCTGGGGCTTGGCAGTTCCCTTCAGGAGCTTGACCCAGCCAGGTCTATACCCTGACTGGGAGATTAGCACTACGGCTAGCTCCTAGTGTGAGCTGAGCCTAAATCTGGGTAAGACCCAGACCCAGGCTACGTCTAGACTAAAAGCCTCTTTCAAAAAAGTGCATCTATACTACAACCAGTACTTTTGAAAAAGCAAGCTGCTTTTTCGAAAGAGAGCACCCACCCAGGCAGTTTGGATGCTCTCTTTCGAAAAAGCACAGTTTGCATTACATAGCACCTTTTTTCGAAAGAGCACTTTCAAAAAAAGGCGTTCTTCCTCGTAAAACAAGGTTATCTGCAGTTGAAAAAACTGCCACATTCTTTCCATTTACTTTTGAAAGAACGTGGCAGCAGTCTAGATGCAGGGGAAGTTTTTTCGCAAAAAGGCCACTTTTTTTCGAAAAAATCCTGTAGTCTAGACACACCCCCAGTGGCCAAAGAACAGCCACAAGCAGAGACTTACTAGCACCATGGACAGGGCTAGTCAGGTTCTGGTTCCAGGACTTTGAGGGCAACTGGACAACCAGGCAAGGACCCTGCACAGCATCATTTGGCCGCAGCGGGGCACTCACCAGTGGGTGAACATAAGAACATAACATAAGAACATAAGAATGGCCGTAGCAGGTCAGACCAAAGGTCCATCTAGCCCAGTATCCTGTCTGCCGACAGTGGCCAGCACCAGGTGCCCCAGAGGGGGTGGACCGAAGACAATGATCAAGCGATTTGTCTCCTGCCATCCCTCTCCAGCCTCTGACAAACAGAGGCCAAGGACACCATTTTATCCCCTGGCTAATAGCCTTTTATGGACCTAACCTCCATGAAATTATCTAGCTTCTCTTTAAACTCTGTTATAGTCCTAGCCTTCACAGCCTCCTCTGGCAAGGAGTTCCACATGCTGACTACACGCTGTGTGAAGAAGAACTTTCTTTTATTAGTTTTAAACCTGCTACCCATTAATTTCATTTGGTGTCCTCTAGTTCTTCTATTTAGGGAACTAATAAATAACTTTTCTTTATCGGCCTCTCCACACCACTCATGATTTTATACACCTCTATCATATCCCCTCAGTCTCCTCTTTTCTAAACTGAAAAGTCCCAGTCGCTTTAACCTCTCCTCATATGGGACCCGTTCCAAACCCCTAATCATTTTAGTTGCCCTTTTCTGAACCCTTTCCAAGGCCAAAATATCTTTTTGAGGTGAGAGACCACATCTGTACACAGTATTCAAGATGTGGGCGTACCATAGTTTTATACAGGGTCAGTAAGATATTCTGGGTCTTATTTTCTATCCCTTTCTTAATAATACCTAGCATCCTATTTGCCTTTTTGACCGCCGCTGCACACTGTGTGGAAGTTTTCAGAGAACTGTCCACGATAACTCCAAGATCTCTTTCCTGATTTGTCATAGCCAAATTAGCCCCCATCATACTGTATGTATAGTTGGGGTTATTTTTCCCGATGTGCATTACTTTACACTTATCCACATTAATAAGTAATGGTGGACCCATTACATGCACTTCCAGGTGCTCAGAACAGAAAATGACCATGTTACTGTTTGCTTGTTTGCTCATCTCATACACTGGACGATGGGGCTCTTTCTACATGGCACTCTATGTAAGTGCACATCTCTTTTTAGTCCTATGAACTGCCTGTATGGCAGGTTTAATACTTCAGCTGCACTCATAAAAATGTAAGAACGTCCATACTGGGTCAGACCAATGGTCCATCTAGCGAAGTATCCTGTTTTCTCACAGGGTATGTCTACACAGCAAAGTTATTTCGAAATAACAGCCGTTATTTCGAAATAACTTTACCAGCGTCTACACAGCCAAACCACTATTTCAAAATTAAATCAAAATAGCAGAGGGCTTATTTTGAAATTGGTAAACCTCATTCCACGAGGAATAGCACCAATTTTGAAATTGCTATTTCGAAATAAGCGTTGTGCAGATGCTTATTGCGAAATAGGGGGCCTCTAGCCCTTCCTAGGGTGCCCTGGTGGCCACTCTGGGCACAACCAAGAAAACTCCTTTCCCTCCCCCCAGAGCCCTTAAAGGGGTAGACTCTGGCCACAGTGCCTGAGCCAGCTCCAAGCCTGTCAGCCCAGAGCCAGCAGTCGCTGCACATGACCCAATGGCCCCAGCATGAGCCAGGCAGCCAGTGCCAGCCAGCCCTCCACCGCTCCCCAGGACCAGTCTGCCAGCTCCCAGGAGCCTGCCAGGGGATGGAAAAGACGGGCGCCTGCCTGGTCCTGTGCGGAGATCAGGGACCTAATTCAGGTTTGGGGGGATGCCTCCAATGTCCATGATCTCCGCTCTAAATGGAGGAACACAACCGTCTACAGGTGGATGGCTGCCAGCCTGACCACCAAAGGCCACATGCGAACCCAGGAGCAGGTTTGCATGAAAATAAAGGAGCTGCGGCAGGCGTATGCCAGGGCCACAGGAGGCAACTCCCAACCGGGGCAGACCCAGGCCCCTGCCCCTATTTTGATGCCATGGACCGCATCCTGGGGGGCAGAATGGTCCGTGCCCCCCAGGTGGTCATCGACCCTGGGGCAGAGCTTGCAGCCTCCTACTGCTCCAGCCCCTGCTGCCTCCTCAGCTACCGCTCCTCCTCCCACTCCTTCTCCCCCTCCTGCTTCTTCCTCCTCACCCTGCCCACACCCCCAGGGATGCCGAGGCCCCCGCACCCACGGTGCTGGGAGACAGTTGGGCCGGCGAGACCCCCAACCCTAAGCCCTGAGCTTCTCCTCCCCCTGCCAGCTCCCTCCTCCCAGGTTTTCTCCTCCCCTCTCCCATCCTCCCTCCTCCCCTCCCCCACCTTCTTTCCCCAGTTTCACTTCAGTTTCATTCCCCACCCCAGTTTTGTTTAATAAAGAGGCTTTGTTGTAATGAACACGTGTCTTTTATTGTACAGCAGGAAGGGGGGTTAGGGAGGGGTAACTGGAAGGACGTGAGGGAGCAATGAGGCACAAGCCCCCAGTGGGGCACACCAAGGAGACTGTTACTGCCTGCAGAATGTGCTGCCAGGCTCACAGCAACACGTCCAGGAGAAGCACCAGAGTGCCCAGGGGTGGCTCTGGCTCCATGCTGCAGAGTGCTGTTTTGTTCTGAATGAGGGCAACAGAGCACGCAGAGAAAAAAATGCTTTGCTGTCCCTCAGCGAGGTAGGCAAGCAAGCAGGGAAACCTTAGAACCAGCTGTCCGAGGGAAGGGGGGCGGTCCCTTTAAGCACAGGTCTCAGATAGCCTAAGGCAGCAGCCATACAAGTTAACTCCTGACCTGATGCCCTGCCAGAACCGATTCTGGATGGCCTTAAATGCGATTCAGCGTCCTATCAGTGTGGACACGCTATTTCGAAATAGCAAAATGCTATTTCGAAATGCATTTTGTGTCTAGACGCGTTATTTCAAAATAAGCTATTTCGAAATAACTATTTCAAAATAAGTTATTTCGAAATAACGCTGTAGTGTAGACATACCCACAGTGGCCAGTGCCGGATGCTTCAGAAGGCATAAACAGAGCAGGGCACTTACTGAGTGATCCATCCCCCATCATCCAGTCCAAGCACCTGGCAATCACAGAATTAGGGACACCCAGAGCATGCGGTTGCATCCCTGGCCATCTTGGCTAACAGCTATTGATGGTCCTCTTCTTGATGAGCTTATCTAATTCTTTTTTGAACCCAGTTATACTTTTGGCTTTCACTACATCCCTGGCAATGTGTTCCACAGGTTGATGCTGCATTGTGTGAAGTACTTCCTTTTGTGTGTTTTAAATCTGCTGCCCATTCATTGCATTAGGTGATTCCCTTTAGCAAGCTAAAACAGAGAATACATCACACATGCTGAGAGGTAAGTATGCTATGGCTGGCAGCATAATAGAGGGCAGTTTCCAAATGCAGGCATGGGGATGTCACTTAAAATATATGAAGGAATTGTTCATGTCTAAGTGCAGGTGAAAAACAACCTGTCCTTGTTATTCATCAACAGAGAAACGGTCTCCACAACCACATAAAACCTAGAATTCACAGCACAGGATTGGAGAATTGCTTTACCAAAATGAGTCAGTGCCAACAATCCGTAGGCCAGTTGTGATCCTTGAAAAATTACTCCCTCTTCTTTCTCCGGAGCACATACCACTTATACCCATTCAGATAATTGGCATTTTAGTTCTTGAAACAAATAACTAAGAGAGCAGATTACTAAGCACTATTAGCTCTTCAGTGATTGCACCAACTAGATGGGGATTTTACAAAATTACAAGTATGGAACATGTTATGTTTAGGGGGGATTCTGACTTGGAGGCGTTCAGTCATAATCCCACAGATGGTAGCTTCGCCCCATTGGCTCCTCAGCCAAGCACATACACCAAATGTCTGAACCTGCGGTTCCTCTCGTACTGAGCCAATGGGGCGAAGCTACCATCTGTGGGATTATGACTGAACGCCTCTAAGTCGGAATTCCCCCTAAATGTAATGATACGGCAGCGCCGCGGAGCCTCGGTTGGCCCCGGATAGCCGTCCCCCCCCCTCGGGGAAGGAGCTCGGTGAGGAGAGCCACTCACGTCGGGACCGGAGTATGGACAGAAGGGAGCCGCCTCTCACCCGTTGCACACCGCATGTTCATGGGGGAACCTGGTGCTAAATCATTCGTAGACGACCTGATTCTGGGTCAGGGTTTTGTGCGTAGCAGAGCAGCTACCTCGCTGCGATCTATTGAAAGTCAGCCTTTGTTGCTGCAATAGTAATTCTGCTCAGTACGAGAGGAACCACAGGTTCAGACATTTGAAGTATGGAACATGGTGCTGAACACAATCAATAGCCTGTGATACTGGAATATGGACATGAGTGGAGGAGCTCAGAATAAATGGAGACAGTTTTCAACAAAAAATAGATCTGGTGCAGAAAGAGTCACAAATCTGGAAGACCAGAACACCTGATACAGTTGTAAAACTTGGCTTTGCTTAAATAATTATAGTGGAGTTTCTGAAACTATGTTCCACAGTTCTATCCATAAGTTACAGAAATAATCATGTTCCTTCTGATGGTGAATGCTTTACAGTTAGTATATACAAACTCGTAATAAATAGAGAAAATGTAAGAATTCCCTACTTTGTTACTTCCTGCTTGCCATATTTACTCCACTAAACTCTAGATCTTGCAAACACTTTCCCACATATTTAAGAACTCCTACTGAGTAAAGTTAATCATGTGTGTAAGTGCTTGCAAGATTAGGGTCTTAATTGTTATGACTGGGAAAAAATAAAGATATGCTGACAAGAGTAGTTGACAAGAGTTGCTGGTCATATAACCCGGCAAGAACAGTCTGATGATAGAGACAGCAAACAGACATTCTATTTTCTAATATACTGCTAAATTTTTTTTTCTAAAATATTTCTAGCAACTCTCTGAACTATGTCTAAGAAGGAAGTGAAGAACAGGATTAATATAGTCTCAAATCCCAAAAGAAAAAGCAAAGACAACACAAAATACTGTTTTTTGTATAAAGGAAAAGGTGATTTTCAAACGAGAAAACAAAGAATCACAGGTTTTTGTTTGCACTTTACTACTTAAATAGGAAATAGACCAGAAAGCATTAGCAGTCAATGATGCATTTCTAAAAAGCAAGCTATATTTGGTCAAAAAACCTATAAAATTGCTTTTTTCTCCAGTTAAAAAAGTTTATAACCACTTCAATATTTGGACAAAACTTTAAAAAATAAATTTGGGGATATTTTTGAGAAAAAAATGAGCCTATTTTTAAACTCTTTGAATGACATTAAACTTTGAAATTTTGATTTAATCCCTAATAAACTGGTTTCAAATTTTCAATCATCTCTGTTGCAAAGTTTGTTCATTTAAATTTGTTCAGTGCAAAGAATCCCTATTCTATAGGAATATAGCATAGAAGCACGGGTTAGTCCCTGGTGGGCTGCTGCTGATATGTTTACCTGTGCCTCTGCAGGTATCAGAAGCCTGAAGCTCTGGTTGGCTGCGAATTGCCGTTTGCAGCCAATGCGAGTAGTGGGAATTGTCACGGACCAGGACACCGTTTCCGGCCATTCTCATTGTCCGCAAATGGTAATTTGCAGCCAACCAGAGCTGTGATCCTCTGATACTGTGGAGGTGCAAGTAAACATGGGGGGGTGGAGGGGGAAGGCGCCAGGGACTAACCCTGTGGACCGGACCTGGCCCGGAGGCCGGAATTTGCCCACCCCTGATAGTCACTCTCAAAAAAGGATTTTTTTTTTTACTATGGGATGGGGGAAATAGTGCTGACCTCACCTAGCTACCTTACAGTAAACACTACAAGAGCCTGGTTTCTACTAAGACTGTACAGCTATCACACTTTAAGGTACCTCCCCACCCCAACACCAGTGCCAGTGAAAACAAGAGGAGAGCAGTGTTCCTGACATTCTTGTTAGTAAAAGCAAGGACTAAAGATGACCAAGCATGCTTTACACCTGGAATAATTATGCTGCCAGTGGGAAGTTACAATTGTTGATCTCCTATTACCAAGGCTGTCTCATTCTACCTTCTTACAATAAATCAATACCCTGCATTCCTTAAATATATCATATCATACATACAAAAATGAGGAGAGCTGCCATCAAGAAATCACTGGATCCACAATTACTTTTAGCACTTAGTACTTCCCCTCCTCATCCCCCACAAATGTCTTGCCTTCAATTTTCTTTTCACTTATAAATTTGCCAGAAGTGGGGACTGGATGGATCACTCAGCAACTGCACTGTTCTTGTTCATACACTCTGAAGCATTTGGCACCAGCCACTGTCAGCAGGCAGGATACCGGGGCTATTGATCTGACCCAGTATGGCCATTATTATGTTCTTATCTATTAACCCTAATTAAGCTACCTTTAAGGCTCAAGGACCTGAAGAGAGAAAAAAGCTTGCAAATAGGCTGAGCTCTGTCTTACAGAGAGAAGAAGAGGTGGCTGCTATGAGTAACAAAGTAATAAGCACAGTAAAAAGTTTAGCAATGGATTACTGTGCCAGTGACTGGGGCTGGGAACATTATTGGAAACTAACTTTGTTTCTTAAATTGGAAGTCTGCCCTTCTTGGGGAGGCTGTATTATCTTTCTTGTGAGGTCCAAAAAACCCCAAGGAAAACGAGAAGACAATATTTCTCTCTCTCTCACTCTCTCCTTCTCTCTCTCTTATTTACTAAAGACTTGATGAAACTGAAACCTAGCATTAAATCTTACTACTAATAACTACTTAGGGGAAGATTCCTCTTGTACCAAGCCCTAACTGAAAATCACACAAGAAAGCAAAATGAACAAGCTGCCCTGTCAGTGTTGAGAAACACACTCACTGTGAAGAAGAAAACCTTTGCTCTCTGCGATCTGCCTCTCCTCTCACTAGGTGAAATCCTGGCCCCGGAAGGCAATTCGATATTTGTCAATTACTGTAACAGGGTCAGGATTTCACTCTCCATTTTTGAAACTGCTTGTTTACATTGGGTCTGAGAACTTTTAGGGGATATTTTCAAAAGCACCTGAGGGAGAGAGGAAAACAAATCCCATTAAACTCTCCACCTTTGTACTACAGCTAACCAGGTGAGGGAACCTTATTCTACAGCCCAGAGCATTTGCAGGAAGTGTTTCTCAGGCTGTAGATAGTTACCTTTCCATTCTATAGGCGGCAAACAATTTCTGCAAAATTTATTATTCTTTTATTTCCTCCCTGTCCCATCTGCATTTAGTAATCTTCTCATGAGCCTTTTTATTTTTTGTTTACCCTGTTCCTTCTCTTCTCCCTATTTCCATATGGTTCTAATGTGGCTTCCCACATCTTTCTTTTCCTTCCTTTTCTTCCTCTCCATCCCACCACTACTGTTTAAAGGTCAGGCTTTCCTTCCTCTCTAGCAAGGAGTAATCATCATTTTGGCACTCTTCATCCCTCCTTTCACTGGGCAGCATCCCAAATGTCAAAATGTGTTTCTTGTGCTAATATCGAAAAATCCCATTGTAGTTGCATTACAGTGGTGGCCTGAATAGTGCAAATACAGTACACTTCCTAGCAGGTGTGTGGGCTGAGTGCTTGTGCACCTGCTATCCCAACTCTTCCCTCCACAAATTAATGCCAGGGCAAATTCTCTGAGACCTATATAGAGTATGTAGGATGTTCTGATGTTACAGCTCCACTGGTCTGTGACCCTGGTATCTCTCTGCCCTTGTATTTCCAGTGGCCTTTTCAGCCTCATAATAGTATGTTTAGTTGGTTATATTTTATAATAAAGTAGGGGTGGATTATCCCAAAGCAATAGATGTAAAATTGAATGCAGCACCCTTGCTGAACACAACCTGTGTCCTGACGTAAATGTCAACATGCAGCAAAAGAAAGCTTGCAGTCTAGAAGAACAGGTTGCAGGAGACCAATCACCATGGAAAGAAACAAGCTTCTAAAGGAAACAAGATTTCCTCAAGTGTTTGGCCCTTTCCTGCAACCCAGGCCTCTAGCAATCTGTGCTCTACATTGTACCTGTGACTCTTGCAAGGTTTGAGCTCACTTGCAATTTGGTTCTCCAGGGACAGACCACAAACCAACCACAGAATAGTTGTTGGGAGACTTAATTTCATGATTTGTAATCAGCTGCCTGTTTTTTACAACATATAAATATTCCGATTTGTGGCAGTATGTGGGAGCATCCCCATTATTTTTCTGGCGTTCATATTATCATTGCAATATTATATGCTGTCAGTGAATACTCACTATTATGCTCTGTACTCCAGAACACTGGATTTGGGACATCAGTAGGTAAAAGACCAGGCTAATCTCTGTTATAAGTCTGCTGTTGCCACTGCCATTACTGTGGACTTGATCTCTCCTTCTGTGTATCAATTGATCATTATTGTTTGAGGTAATTGTATAGGACAGGATACAGTCTCATCTCATCTTATTTTGTGACTATATCCCCCCCCCCACACACACATTATATAAGTATATAGTAAGTATTTCTCAGTATACAAGTTTTAATGTACTGCTTCCAGCCTGACTATGATTAGTTGGCTCATCCTATTTATAAAGTACTATTTACGCTGGTAAGTGGGAGGCAACAGGAAGAGGCACATTGATGAAGTAAGTTACATAACAGAAGTCTGAAAGTTATAAATCCTTCTTAACACTTTCCTTAGATGCATGCTACTGCTTCTGAGCATTACTTTCTCATCACTACTGCTGTGTCTAATTTTGAAGGGACAGGTCAATAATGCTGTATATACTACTTGGTTGAACAAAATGAATGTATCCATAAAATAGCATCTTGAAAAAAGTATGGATTTGTGAATTTCCTCTTACTCATTTCTTTGTAAGTGCTTCTTTACAAGACTGGTGAAGTAAAAGCATCGGTGAACGAGTTGGACTTTCTTTCACAACATAGATATGATCAAACATGAGATGAGAACAATAATGTGAGATGAACCAAAATGTAACCCTCTGCCTCCAAATCAGTAGGGATGTTGAATTTGGCAAGCCCAGGCAGAAACCCTGTTTTAAACAGAGAGTTTTTATGTGGGGGCTGTTACAATTAAGGGCATCTGCACCTATATCTGCCCTCAGTGGTCCAGCAGGGGCAGCCATTCGCAGCTTCCAATTCCCCAGCTGTTGCCTCTCTTGGGTGGAGTTGTGTCTCTGTCCCCTTGTAACCAGGCTACTCCCAGGCTGGACAGCTGCCTTTCCTTCACTGTTATACAGAGTGTTGTTGGAGAGAAGAAGAGTTCTGTGTAAACTTGAAAGCTTATCTCCCTTTCCTTCATGGAGTCATTCCCCGAACAGAGATGTTGCCCTAGGGTTCCATCTTGCTTTCCCTTCAGAGATGGAGTGCAGTGGCTACCGCTGCAAGGTACCACACCACTCTTTCTAAGCAAGCCTGCTTTATTTGTAAGGTACTAAGCATTATAGAGAAAACCTATAAAATTATAAAAAACTACACACGATAATAAGTTTACCAAAGATGCATCCCAACTCTCACATGAGCTCTGGCAAGTGCAGTCTTTTAACACCCTATCTCAGGAAACATTCTTGTGGTCACATTAGCTCATCTCAGCTTCTGCTCACAACTAGCTCGCAGTCTTATGAGGCCTCCACTGAGTGAAGTCCTTCCATTCTTCCCCTAAGGTCTAGGGCCATGAACCAACAAGGGTCCCAGCTGTTTGCTGAAACAGGAAGAAGCCCTGAGGCTACGACTACACTACAAAGAAAAGTCGGAAAAAGATACACAAATTGCGAACCGCAATTTGTGTATCTTTTTCTGCTTTTCTTCCAGAAGAGACTTTTCCGACATTTGGCCCGTCTACATGGGGCCAAATGTCAGAAAAAAACCCTCTTTCAAAACATCCCTTCTTCCTCGTGAAACGAGGTTTACTGGGATGCTGACAAAACGTGGCTTTTCCAACATTTTTTTTTTTGGAAAAGTGGACGCAGTACTTGTAGTCTAGACGTAGCCTGAGGCAGGTTAAACCTAAGACTTTTAACCAAAAATATCTTCTTTGTGTGTTGGTCTCTGGAGAATCCAGTTTATAATATATAATATATGCATAATATGAACTAATATATGCATTTCTTCCTAAGGGAGTGTCTAATGGAGAAAGTACATATACATGAGACGGTACATACACTGTCACACCATCACATAAGCGGCTGTATTTGTAATTGTACTTCAGAGGCATTACCTCTAATTCAGTACAGCTTTAAGTAACTCAGCAAATCTTATCTTAATTCCATAAACTATGTTCACTACATTACATGAGATTTCCAGTCAGTCAGATGGGCAGAAGGGGACCAGTGTGTGTGGGATGGAGGCAGAGAGAAACTTCCTTTCATTCCAGGCATCAAGAGAATATATCCCCCCTCGCAGAATGTTTTACCTACACATTGGATCAGAACAGCCATGGACGATGATAAAAACTGCCTTATACTGTACACTTTTATCCTGCTTTTCTTGCCATAGCTAACATAATTTAAAGATGGACTACACATAAGAAAGGGAAAGGTGCTGATTCAGGGCAGATGCACCAGGAACATCAGGCTCCTGTTCTGTGCACACCCTTTGAATGTCAGATGAATACATCCTGTTTCTATCTGTTCAACAACAAAAGATAGTCAAACCTTTTGCTACTTTTCACTACCAGACAGAAAAATGCTGCTTTCTCTGGGGCCATATTTTACTAGTTTGATAATTATTAAAACCCAAGGGGACATCACCAGCAAAGAAAGAGCTTCTCACTTCCTGGTAGGATAATGGGAGTACAGCAGCGGAGGAGTGGATTTGAGATCACAGCAAGCTGTGCTTTATTCACAATTCTATCCATAGCATTTGAAACATGTTCTGTAACCACACGGAAACCATGGGATAAGGGAGGAAGACTGTAGGAGGGAGATTGTACGGTATTATAACAAAAATCAGCAGAAAACAGAAAATAAGTTTCACATTACATAAAGGAGACATGACAGAGTTGTGCTTTTAAAAGCTTGCTACATATAGAAAAAGAAACATGGATAATGAAAACCATTTCTTTTCTTGGAGAAGGCGCGTGAGCAATGGCAGGGAGGTGGGTGGGAGTGTGTGGGCCCAATGTGAGGCAAAGTGCATTTGGAGAAAAAAAAAAGCCTGCATAATAAAACAGTGAAAGCAAAGGGAGATTTGGTTTTAAGTTACCAGGCTCATTTTTCTCCCAAAGATAAAGTTAAAGACCAACTACATGTCACACAGGAGAGTGGGGGTAGGGAAGAGAAGAGACAAGCAGAAGGGAATGTAAAAAGTCTCTGAAGCATTACCACTGCTGTGTCTTTATAGTAACTTTGTTCACATCCACCACATTTTCTTCTTCACTATTAGAAAAGAGAAAACTAGGGAGAGGAGAGAAGCACAGCTCTAGCACACTGGTAAAGGAATTAAGGGTCTGATCCAAAGCCTACTGAAGTCAATAAAAGAGTCTCATTTGATTTGAATAGATTTTGGATCATTCCCATAAGGTCTTTTGCTCCAGTGACTAAAGAAAGTAATTTGTTATACATTACGCCACTATGATGGTAGCTTTTGTACAGTGATTTAGGGCTTTAGTGCAGTCTCCAAGCAGACATGTTCACAAAATCCACACTATAGATTCATATATTCCAAAGCCAGAAGGGATAATAGTGATCATCTACTGTGATCTTGTATAGAACTCGCCATAAAACTTCCCAAAATAATTCCCAGAGCAGAACTCTTAGAAAAATATCCAATCTCGATTTTAAAATGGCCAAAGACCCTTAGTAAGTTGCTCTAAAGGTTAAATACTCTCACGGTCAAAAATTATGCCTTATTTCCATCAAAACGGTAGAGTTTGAAGACTCAAACTCATAGACTTTAAAAGTCAAAAGGGACCATTGTGATCATCTAGGTCACTGCACCTCACCTACCAGGAAAGCTGAGGAATGAACACCCAGAGCAATAAATGATCCTCAACCTCCCTGAGATGATCTCCTTTAAGTCAAGGTTGAGTCATATTAACGGAGCAGGGTGAAGAAACTTGCACTGCCAATGACTGCACTGGAGGGGGCTCGTTATGTGCCATGGGCTTCAGTTCCCAGAGATCACTTGGATCCCTCTCTCTCTCTCACACACACACACACACACACACACTAAAAAATAATGTATAAGTATGTCTCGTACATTAAGACGCTGGGAATGCTATGGCATGATCTCATACAAAATATGTGGACACTCAGAATATGATTCTATTGAATGTTATTTCATATTGAAAAAGTAGATAATGCTTTTCAATAGCTTAGTTGACTTGTGGCTTTTCAGATGAACCCATAGAATAAAAGTGATAGTTAAACTGGGTTCTAGTGAAAAAACTTTAAAAACAACAAACAGCGTGCTGCATGGTTGCTGGAAAGAATTTGTTTCAGATTAGGTGGTTGTCTGTAGGTGAGGACTGGCCTGTCCAACAAGGCCTTTCAACAACTTCCACCCCATCAACCTTAGCCTGGACCAGTCCATACAAGAAATCCACTTCCTTCACCCTACAGTACAATTAAATGATGGCCACATTTCCACCACCTTATACCAACCATTACCCTTATTACCTACATGCCCCTAGTTTCCACCCAAGACAGATTTCTCAATCAATTCTATACAGCTAGGCCCTAAGATATAATTGGATTTACTCCAATCCCACAGACAGAGATAAACACCTAAAGGACCTCTTTCAAGCATTCTTAAAACTGAAATACCCACCCGGGGAAGTGAAAAAACAGAGTGACAGCGCCAGACGAGTACCCAGGCATCAGTTTCTTCAATATAGGACCAACAAAGAAAACAATAGAACACCACTGGTCATCACCTACAGCCCCCAACTTAAACCCCTCCAGAGCATCATTACCAATCTACAACCTATCCTGGAAAATGACCCCTCACTCTCACAGGACTTTGGGGACAGGCCTACAGACAACCTCCTAATCTGAAACAAATTATTTCCAGCAACCACGCAGCACACTTCCATCATACTTACCCAGGAACCTATCCTACAATCAATTCCAGTGCCAACTCTGTCCACACGTCTATACAAACAACATCATCACAGGACATAACCACATAAGCCACCACGTCAAAGGCTCATACAACTGTACATCCAGTAATGTGAGCTATGCTATTAAGTGCCAGCAATGCCCTTCTGCCATGTATACTGGCCAAACTGGACAGTCTTTACAACAAAGGATTAATGGACACAAATCAGATATTCAAAATGGTAACACACAGAAACCTGTTGGGGAACATTTTAACTTGCCCAGGCACTTACTAATGAATCTAAAAGTGACTATATTATTACAAAGCAATTTGAAAAACCAACTTGAGAGAGAAGCTGCAGAACTTGGTTTCATTTACAAGTTTGACACCTGGAGACGAGGTCTGAACAAAGACCTGAACTGGAAGGGCCGCTACATTCCACACTCTAATGACATAAAAAGCTAAGCACCGGGTACTTAGAGCCAACTCTATTAGCCTCATTTAGCATGGACACTCTAATTGACAATTTTCCCCCCAATTTTTCCTTCTCTTTCCTTCCCATCCCCTCTCTCTCTCTACTACTTATTTGTACTCCTTAACTCCATTCATCTGAAGAAGTGGGTTGTGCCCATGAAAGCTCATGATACCATATACATTTTTGTTAGTCTCTAAGGGTATGTCTACACTAAAGTGTTATTTCGAAATAGCTTATTTCGGAGTAACGCATCTACACACAAAATGCATTTTGAAATAGCATTTGGCTATTTCGAAATAGCGCGTCCACACTGAGTGGACTCTGAATCGCATTTAAGGCTGGCTGGAACCAGTTCCAGCAGGGCACCAGGTCAGGACTTACTGTATGGGGCTGCTGCCTGAGGCTATCTGAGGTCTGTGCTTAAAGGGACCACCCCGCCAGCCAGTTCTCAGGTTTCCCTGCTTGCTTGTCTACCTCGATGAGGGACAGCAAAGCATTTTGTCTCTGCATGCTCTGGTTGCCCTCACTCGGGACACCACAGGACTCAGCAACATGGAGCCAGAGCTGCCCCAGGGTACTCTGGTGCTTCTCTTGGACGCGTTGCTGCAAGCCTGGCTGCACTTTCTGCAGGCTGCCATCCGGGAGGTCCATCGGGGGGCTGTCAGTATCCAGGAGGCCCTGAGGGAGAGCTTCCACCCTGAGGAGCACTAAGAGCCTCCCTGGTCTGCTCCACTGGGGGCCTGTGCCTCATTCCTCCCTCATGTCCTTCCACTTACCCCTCCCTAACCCCCCCTTCCTGATGTAAAATTAAATACACGTATTTTCATGAACACAAACTCTCTTTATTTAACAAACTGGGGGGGGAGGGAATGAAACTCTGGTGAGACTAGGGAAAGAGGTGGGAGAGGGGAGAAGAGAGGGTGAGAGAGGGGAAGGGGGAAACCTGGGAGGAGAGAGCTGGAAGGGGAAGCAAGGGGAAGAAGGGGGAGGGGAAGCTCAGGGCTCAGGATTGGGGGTATCGCCGGACCAACTTGATTGTCATGCAGACCTGCTCTTGGGTTCACATGTGGCCTTTGGTGGCCAGGCTGGCAGCTATCCTGCCATAGACGGCCGCGTTCCTCCATCTAGTGCGGAGATCATGGACGTTGGGGACATCCCCCCCCCAACCTGAATAAGGTCCATGATCTCCACCCTGGACCAGGAAGGCGCCTGCCTTCTCCAGGCCCTGGCAGGCTCCTGGGAGCTGGCAGACTGCTCCTGGGGAGCGGTGGAGGGCTGGCTGCCAGTGCCTTGCTGGCTCATGTTTTGGGGCCACTGGGGGCACAGCAACTGCTGGCTCTGGGCTGGCAGGCTTGGAGCTGGCACAGGCACTGTGGCCAGAGTCTACCCAAGGGCTCTGGGGAGGGGAGGAGAGAAGTGTTCTTGGTTGAGGCTGGGTGGCCACCAGGGCACCCTGGGAAGGCTGGAGGCCCCTATTTCGAAATAAGTGTCTACACAGCACTTATTTCGAAATAGCTATTTCGAATTTGGCGTTATTCCTCGTAGAATGAGGTTTTCCAAATTCGAAATAAGCGCTCCGCTATTTTGAATTTATTTTGAAATAGTGGTTTGGCTGTGTAGACGCTAGGAAAGTTATTTTGAAACAAGGGCTGTTATTTCGAAATAACTTTGCTGTGTAGACATACCCTCAGGTGCTGCAGGACTATTTATTGTTTTTAAGTTTTTTCAGTTACAGACTAACACAGCTACCCCTCTGAAACTTTTGAACATGCTGGGTTCTAGTTGTAGTTTTGCCATCCAATTTACACCGGGGGGTGGGGGGAGGGGGCAGATAGCAAAAGTTTTCTGTTTTTTCCAGTATGTAGTTTGTTCTCTCTTTGCTTCCAACTTCCATTTGTATCATTTTGGTGGCATGACTCACTTCAATGTGACATTTTGTATCCTTTTTAAGCATGACACTTAAGTGCTGTACAGGATCAGGGCCAGAGTGCTCAGCATTTAGTAACATTGAGCCCAATAAGATTAAAAAGCAAGGGGTATGTCTACACTTGCAGCCTATTTCGGAATAGGGCTGCAAATGTATGCATTCGGAATAGCAAATCAAGCCCGGGATTTAAATATCCCACGCTTGATTTGAATGTTCCCGGCCGGGCGCCATTTTTGAAATTTACAAGCCCGGACTAACTGCCCGCATCTACACACGGCAGTGAAACGGGAGTTCGAAATAAAGCCCTATTTTGAACTACCTGTTATATCTCATTGTAGGAGGAATAACAGGTAGTTCGAAATAGGGCTTTATTTTGAACGCCCGTTTCACTGCCGCGTGTAGATGCGGGCAGTTTTCCGGGCTTGTAAATTTCAAAAAATGGCTCCCGTCCGGGAAGATGCAAATCAAGTGCGGGATATTTAAATCCCGGGCTTGATTTGCAATTCCGAATGCCTACATTTGCAGCCCTATTCCCGAAATAGGCTGCAAGTGTAGACATACCCCAAGAGAGCAACCCCAACTAAGCCATGGAGCCCGAGGTCGGAACATGGTTTAGTGCGACAAATTTAAAAAAATGTTCAGAAACAAATTCTAGTAATGGAGCCTTCTAAAATCTGAACACAAAGTTGCAGAGAGAATGTGACCAGTATCTAGAGGTCTTGGAGAGAAGAAGCCACAGGACAAGGAATAAGAGACATTAATCCTGTATGCTGATGAATTGCCCTGCCTACACTTGGAAAATGTTTAATGATTTCCCAGTACAGCTAACAGCAGCTTTCTCCATTGCTGTTAGCAATGCTGGGAGCTGTACATTCTGAATTAGCATCTGCAGACATTCCTCCTTCCTGGGAAACAGTAATTCATTAGAATTTCTTTTCACCTATTACAAATCTAGGGAAAAGATATGCTAGAGTTTTCTGAGTACTGCCACCAATTCACAGTTACTCCTTTTACCTGGACACATTTAACTTAATCTAATTTAAATTTATAAAACCTGAGTTTATCATCTTTTGGTGACTGTCACCTTGGTATCTTAATGCCTCTGAAAATGATGAAGCGTACACATGTTTTCAGTCTCCTTATTGGATGCTTTGGCTCACTCTCCTGTCTGAGCTGTTGTGTGGGCAACTGTTCCTTTCCCCTTCATTTCACTTTCAGAGTGTACTGCATAGTAATCAGTAACATGTTCCCTCAATTTCCACAATAACAACATTTTCCAAATAGTTAATTTGCATTATTATGGATTTTTACATTGGGTCCCAGCTGGTAAAATATCTCACAAAATGTTACAACATCCCCCAAAAGACTCTTCAGAATGAATGTTGGAAACATTAGCCAGCTCTAGTTAGATCAAACCAATTTGCTTTTCAGTTTGGGTTAAATCCTGCTTTGATATAAACCAGTGGAAATTTTGTCACTGATTTCAGTGTGGACTCTCATTTTTTCATTGTCATTTTGTGTTCTGACCCAGCATACATGTGTAGGTAAACTAAATATTTGTTATACTGTTTGGGTTTTTTAAAATTATACATTTGGGCTACGTCTACACTGCAGGCTTTTTGCGCAAGAACGGGTGTTCTTGCACAAAAACTTGAGGAGTGTCTACACTGTACGTGCGTTCTTGCGCAAGTAAATTTACAGTAAGGTGTCGGAACAGAGGGCTTCTTGTGCAAGAGCTATTCCTCTCCCCATGAGGAATAAGCCCTCTTGCGTGTGGACGGGCAACAGGGGTTTCTTGCGCAAGAAACCCCTATGGCTAAAATGGCCATCAGAGCTTTCTTGCGCAAGAGAGCGTCCACACTGCCAGGGATGCTCTTGTGCAAAAGCACATCTCTTGCACAAAAGCACATGGCAGTGTGGACACGCTCTTGTGCAAGACCTTTTGTGCAAGAACTCTTGTGCAAAACAATTCTTGCGCAAAAAGCCTGCAGTGTAGACACATCCTGAATGTTTCCACTGGTCTTAAAAACTAAATCTATATAGAGTGCTATTTTAAACTCAAAAACCACATTCCAAGCAACTTGCACATAACTTGAAAGTTGTTTCATCTAGCAAAGCTTTAACTACAAGCTACCACCTCCACCAGTATACGTAGCTTCCCCATTATCTGAAGCTCCTAGAGACATTCGCCTTTGTGAAAAGAGCTACAAATTTTGGACAATAATGATTTTAGGTTCTCTGTGTCACTTTGTAATGTTTTAAAAATAAAAGTATCTTTTAAGCACTTCTCAGTCTTAATTTTTGCTCATAGTTCTCAGTTAAAACTAATGTAATTTTGGATGGCTGGGTTGAAGATATGGACTTTTTTATTTTCTGATGCTCACTGTTCAGGGTTTAATATCAAAACCATCCTTAAGGATTTACAAAGACTGGTTTAGGGCTAATTTCACATGCCTTGCCCATGTTCAATTTTACTTACACTTGCATAATTTACATACACAGTTGAGTAAGGCTTGTAGAATATGGAATTTAAGGTTTTGATTCCACAAGGTGCTTAAAGAATGTATTTTAAGCACGTGAGCAATCTTGCGGAAATCAATGATTTTATGTGCTTTGCTGGTTTGAATCCTAAACATTAGCGCCCCAGTTCAGGAAAGCACTTAAGCATTGTTAAATCCACTCTATTTAGGAAATCATTTCTGAGGACTTACTTGGGACATAAGTACTTTTTAAGTGCTTTCCTTACTTCAGGCCCAGAAAGTGGAAACAGGAGGCTGGGATGGAAATGTGTTTCCTTTGAGGATCAGTGGTTCATTCTAACAATGTCTTACTTGAGGGTGGTGAGTTCCGTAAGTGATGGCTGGGTGGCCTTGAGATAGCTCTCCCTTCGTGCTGCAATCTTTGGCGATGGCTTCGGGCTGGTGTCTGAGTCCCCACTATCATCGTCCGCCATGGCTTTAATGTAACTGCCACTGCGCATCCGCCGGCATGGTATCTCATCATCTTTGCCTTGAGGAGTGT
Organism: Rafetus swinhoei; assembly: GCA_019425775.1. NCBI lineage: Eukaryota > Metazoa > Chordata > Testudines > Trionychidae > Rafetus > Rafetus swinhoei. The sequence continues at coordinate 83,139,790 of CM033424.1, forward strand.
AGCCAGTCCATTCATCTTGTGGAACCTACAGTAACAAACACAATTCAGATGTTCAATATACCTTCTTCTATAGCAGCCTACAGTAGGATTAGAAAACAGTCAATTACAGCTGATCTTTCATTCAAAGGACATATGACTATGTGTGTGTGCTTTGATCTGAACCGAGCCCTAGCATTTTGGTTCAGGATACATCCACACCAGTCCTTCTTTTCCATTTCGGATTTGATGCATGTTAAATGTAATGAAGGAGTACATATAGCGGTGTGACTCTTAGGCTATGTCTACACTGCAGAGTTTTTGCGCAAAACTGGTCAGTTTTGCGCAAAAACTCGGGGAGTGTCCACACTACAAGTGCGTTTTTGTGCAAGTAAATTTACAGTAAATCAAAAGAAGAGAGGGATTTTTGCGCAATAGTTATTCCTCTTTCCACGAGGAATAAACCTGTATGTGCAAGAGCTCTTGCACAAAAAGGGGTGTGTGAATGGCAAACAGGGGTTTCTTGTGCAAAAACAGCCTATCAAAAGAAGAACAGGTGCCTTGGTGGCCATTCTGTTAATGGCAATCAGAGCTTTCTTGCGAAAGAGCATCCATGCATGTATTGTTGACTCTTCTGCAAAAGATCTCTTCCGCAAAAAGCTTCTTGTGCAAGAAGCTTGCAGTGTAGATGTAGCCCTAGTCTCTTTTCTGTATACTGCACCTTTCATGGTAAAGGGAACCCAATAGTCTGCCTCCAGGAATGCTCCTCCTGAGTTTCAAAAGTTCAAAATGGCTGCTGGTACACAATCACACCTATCCAACCACCTCTCTCTCTTACAGTGACCATATATTTGTTCTTTCTCCTTGTTATTTTCTTTAATCTAAAATAAAAGTTATCCAAACATTATGGGAAATCATAACAATGAGAATGTTTTCAGAAGCTGTTGGAAATTCCATGAGAACAACTGTCTCACCCATGCCCTTTCCCCCATTCCTACTGTCCTCAGGGTACAGGCCATCATTTTGGCCTGTGAAGTTGAGAAAACACATGCCTGTCTGAGTAACAGTAGAAATGAGAGCAGATGTGAATTGGAATAGGGTTATTGAAGGAGTGGTCCTGAAGTCAGTTCTTTCATTGCAGAAGCCCAATTTTTCCAGATTGGAGAAATTTGAGTAGATACTCCAAAATCATAAAAGCAAGTAGGGAACATTTTAAAGAAATAAAGTAACTATAATCTTTAGTTTTCCCACCTATTCTTTGCTCCTTCACTTTATTGAGCTCAACAGATAAAGGTAATTTATATTGCTCACACAGTGACTGTTATATTATACTGAATAGACACTATCAATTGTTGGAGGCCAAAATTTGACCTACAACATAGGAATAGTAGTTTCCCCCAATGGGAATTACAATCTGTAGTCCCTTTTTGTGTGGAAACTGATGCTATAGAAATTATTTCATGTGATTCCACAACACACAACTTTCAGAGCAGTTTACCGAATGTGCATTGTTTCTTATATGTTAGTTCCACTTCTAGCACTAATGCAGCAGTTTGTTTAACCTGTTATAATGAAAAGTCAAACATTTCTTTAGTTGTTTGTTAAATTTAAATTAACGTTTAGTTGCTGACTCCTCACAAATAGGAACATGAGTGCTGAAGGCAGATAAGCCCTTTCAAACATAACTGCAGCCAATGCAGGTCAAGCTTTATGGAACACAAACTCTGGAAATGTTGCTATAAAACCTAACTCAACAAAACACTGCACCAGATAAAGAAAAGTCCCCAAATTATTATATTTGGCCACCCAAGCTAGCTGTAAACCACCCAGGTGGGTTTTTTTGTTCCTTTTTAAATTTTCCTGTCACATCCAGGACCTCATCACATCCCGAATCCTTTCTTTACAATATTTCTAAAATTCAGTCCTTCTTCCCTCCCTACTGCCATGACAATATGTCATGCTTTGGTAACTTCTTGCTGACTATTACAACCTCTTTTGTTTTCGCCTCCTTCTTTCTCATCTCTTCTTCCTCCAGCTCACCATCCTTCTCTGCTACTTTTCTGGTGTATTTGCCTTTCTGGAATTTCTGCACTGGTCCCTGCTCCTCTTTTGTATTAAGCTTCTGTTTCTCTTCCAAGTACTCCATGGGTACAAATCCTGGCCTCACTGAAGTCAATGCTGTTGATTTCAACAAAGTCAGGAATTCACCCTGACTCACAACAGGTCAGGGCTGGGGAATCTCAGACCTGGGGCTGGATGCGATCCCCGGCTTGCCTGGATCCGGCCCCTGAAGCTCAAGGCTCCCCCCCCAGCATTGGGGAGTCTGTGCTTACTGCAGTACTGGAACACACAAAATCTACTAGCCTGGACCCCATTAGGTTCTGGCGTGCGAGGGGAATGTGGGTAGTGTCTTTCTCCTTCTCAGTCAGGGGCCATGCCAGTGAGGGTTTTTGGTTTTTGCTTCTCACTTGTGTACGGCCCCTGACTGGTTTTTCTGTGTGTCAGTGGCCCTCGACCCAAAAAAGTTTCCCCACCCCACCATACGTCTACTGTTTGCCATATTTTCTTTTATCCACTCAAGCATCTTTCCTGACTGCTCCTTATTCTTTTGCACACTTCTTTCTTTATGCCTTCCTTTACTGCAATCTATATCCTTGAAATAATCCCCATTTACAATCCTGAAAACACTAGTTCTATGAAGCACAACAATTCAAACAATGGCACAGCACACTGAGTTTTTCTTGTACTATTTTGCACCCTACTGTACTTACTAATGCCCCAAGAATTTAATTGCTTCATTGAGACAACAAATTATGGATTGGGCCTAGCTCATAAGAACATAAGAATGGCCATACTGGGTCAGACTAAAGGTCCATCCAGCCCAGTATCCTGACTGCTGACAGTGGCCAATGCCAGGTGCCCCAGAGGGAGTGAACCGAACAGGTAATGAACAAGCGATCTCTCTCCTGCCATCCATCTTCACCCTTTGACAAACAGAGGCTGGGGACACCATTCCTTACCCATCATGGCTAAGGTTAATGGACTTAACCTCCATGAATAGCTCACCTATTAACAATCCCACACATATTTACATTGCCATATGACCGCCTCTCCTACAATTAAATAAATACCCCCCCCCTCCTTCTGAGTAACTGGTAATGCAACTTGAGAGGAAGGTACTTTCAGCAGGAGGTGCCAGGTAAAGGAAAGATGGGTCAGCTGGAGACCAGAATTAAGAATCCTAGCAAGAATAAAAAATTAGGCCCCAAATCCAGCTTTGGTTTCATAGTAATACACTGGGGACTGATTTAGAGCTTATGCCCTGAACATGACACAACTAATCACAAATCTGGAGATCCAGTTCATGACCACTTCTTGGGGTGTGGATATTTGAATGTGTACATATCTTTTGATATTGACCTTGGAACCACAGCTTATAGAAATATGGAGTATTTTACACTTTTTCACAGTTGTGATGCACTCTCTCCTTTTCATCTTAGATTCTTGCACCATTTTCTAAGGTAAATAAAATCAAATGCATGCATTCCGTACCCTCAGCATTTCTCAAATATACCTAGGAGCACGCAAAATCACCTTCTCCCTACCTCATGTACTGGGAGTAAAGAGCTGATTTTCCAAATTGTTCGTAAAAAAGTCTACATGAGTTTAGTAAAATCAGGACTTGCCAACATCACAAATAAAAAGTCAGGACACTTCACAAGAACTTTAAAACAAATAAGAAACACTCAAGAAAAATAGATTTCTAGTCACTCTTAGGATACAGATTATCTAAAATATTATTATGTACATCTAAATGCTCTGAGGCAGCGGTTTTCAAACTTTTTTGAGCTCCAGAGCCCTTTACATGTGTAAAAATTTATGCGAAGCCCCAGCGGTCCACTGATTGTATGTGTTGTACCTATCAATGATTCCAGTTTGTCAACCTCGCAGAGCCCCTGGAGATGTCTCGCAGAGGCCTGGGGCTCCGCGGAGCACAGTTTGAGAAACACTGCTCTGAGGGGAATAACTTCCTCATATATCTCTTCTGTTTAATTTCCATTCATTATCTTTGATTTTAGTATATATGCTTACCTAAACTAAATTATTTAAAAACAAACAATATGTATTAAATTAAAAACTCTATTTGTATTCAACATTAAGGCTGAGATTTTTAATGGGGCAAAAGTCCAGGAATTTATATCACATCACCCATATCTTAGCCAAGTTGAGTGCTCTTAGTTTTTGTAATACTGTATGTATTGTTGGATACAATGATTTAGTATTTAGCTGAAATACAGTTTAGATATAGTTGTGTGGGAACCATAACTCTGAATTTCTTGAGTTGTGTTTTTAATGTCTTAAGTGCATACCGTGCCTTTGATCAGGAAGATTATCCAAACGGTTTAAATACCATTGAACAAGTTTTTGAAGCTGGTTGCAATGGGTTTGCCACATAACCTCATATTTACACATTCATAGGTATCATTACATGCACAATTGGGATCCTGTTCAGCTTTAAAAATTATCTGTGATTGCATCTGCATGCCTTTATGCACGTGAACATAATGCATCAGATCATCATAGCTTAGGCTCTGCTAGCTCAGACACACAGGCTCATTTAGTGAAAAACTACAAACAACCTTGTTAACATCCACTTTGCTGTTTCGAGTGTCTTTTTGCAGAAGAACTACAGAGATGGGAAGATACAGACTAAGAATACAGAAGATCAAGGGCACCAGAAAGACAACTGGTTTCTGCTGTCACTGTTGAACAGATCCAGAACAGGGGAACATGCACAGACACAAATAAGGAGGCAAATTAAAACAAACCAGGTAAACATCAAGTTCCATTACTACACTGAAGCTGGCAGGAGAAAGTCATATTTGACAAAGAAAAGGAAAATATGGTACATAAGAACATAAGAACATAAGAACGGCCGTACTGAGTCAGACCAAAGGTCCATCTAGCCCAGCATCCTGTCTGCCGACAGTGGCCAGCACCAGGTGCCCCAGAGCGGGTGGACCGAAGACAATGATCAAGCGATTTGTCTCCTGCCATCCCTCTCCAGCCTCTGACAAACAGAGGCCAAGGACACCATTTTATCCCCTGGCTAATAGCCTTTTATGGACCTAACCTCCATGAAATTATCTAGCTTCTCTTCAAACTCTATTATAGTCCTAGCCTTCATAGCCTCCTCTGGCAAGGAGTTCCACAGGCTGACTACATGGTGTGTGAAGAAGAACTTTCTTTTATTAGTTTTAAACCTGCTACCCATTAATTTCATTTGGTGTCCTCTAGTAGTTCTATTTAGGGAACTAATAAATAACTTTTCTTTATCGGCCCTCTCCACACCACTCATGATTTTATATACCTCTATCATATCCCCATCAGTCTCCTCTTTTCTAAACTGAAAAGTCCCAGTCGCTTTAACCTCTCCTCATATGGGACCCGTTCCAAACCCTAATCATTTTAGTTGCCCTTTTCTGAACCCCTTTCCAAGGCCAAAATATCTTTTTGAGGTGAGGAGACCACATCTGTACACAGTATTCAAGATGTGGGCGTACCATAGTTTTATACAGGGGCAGTAAGATATTCTGGGTCTTATTTTCTATCCCTTTCTTAATAATTCCTAGCATCCTATTTGCCTTTTGACCGCTGCACACTGTGTGGAAGTTTTCAGAGAACTGTCCACGATAACTCCAAGATCTCTTTCCTGATTTGTCGTAGCCAAATTAGCCTCCATCATACTGTACGTATAGTTGGGGTTATTTTTCCCGATGTGCATTACTTTACACTTATCCACATTAAATTTCATTTGCCATTTTGTTGCCCAATCACTCAGTTTGGTGAGATCTTTTGGAGTCCTCACAGTCTGCTTCTGTCTTGACTATCCTAAACAGTTTGGTATCATCTGCAAACTTTACCACCTCACTGCTTACCCTTTCTCCAGATCATTTATGAATAAGTTGAACAGGATTGGTCCTAGGACTGACCCTTGGGGGACACCACTAGTTACCCTCTCCATTCTGAAAATTTACCATTTATTCCTACCCTTTGTTTCCTGTCTTTTAGCCAGTTCTCAATCCAAGAAAGGACCTTCCTCTTATCCCATGGCCATGTAATTTACACAAGAGCCTTTGGTGAGGGACCTTGTCAAAGGCTTTCTGAAAATCTAAGTATACTATATCTACTGGATCCCCTTGTCCGCATGTTTGTTAACCCCTTCAAAGAACTCTAATAGATTAGTAAGACAGGATTTCCCATTACAGAAACCATGTTGACTTTTGTCCAACAAATTATGTTCTTCTACATGCTTCACAATTTTATTCTTTACTATTGTTTCGACTAATTTGCCTGGTACTGAAGTTAGACTTTCCGGTCTGTAATTGCCCGGATCGCCTCTAGAGCCCTTTTTAAATATTGGTGTCACGTTGGCTACCTTCCAGTCATTAGGTACGGAAGCCGATTTAAGGGATAGGTTACAAACCACAGATAATAGTTCAGCAATTTCCCATTTGAGTTCTTTTAGAACCCTTGGATGAATGCCATCCGGTCCCGGAGATTTGTTAACATTAAGTTTTTCTATTTGTTCCAAAACCTCCTCTAATGACACTTCAATCCGGGACAGTTCCTCAGATTCATCACCCACAAAGGATGGTGCAGATTTGGGAATCTCCCCAACGTCCTCAGCCGTGAAGACTGAAGCAAAGAAATCATTTAGTTTCTCCGCAATGGCTTTATCGTCCTTGATTGCGCCTTTTATAGTTCGATCGTCTAGGGACCCACAGGTTTTTAGCAGGCTTCCTGCTTCTAATGTACTTAAAAACATTTTGTTATTTCTTTTGAGTTTTTGGCTAGCTGTTCCTCAAAATCTTTTTGCTTTTCTTATTACATTTTTACATTTGATTTGACAGTGTTTATGTTCCTTTCTATTTATCTCACTAGGATTGACTTCCACTTCTTAAAAGATGCCTTTTGTCCTCACTGCTTCTTTTACATGTGTTAAGCCCCAGTGATGCTTTTTAGGTCTCTTGCTATGTTTTTAATTTGGGGTATACATTTAAGTTGGGCCTCTATTATGGTGTCTTTAAAAGTTTCCATGCAGCTTGCAGGATTTGGCTCTAGTCACTGTGCCTTTTAATTTCTGTTTAACTAACCTCCTCATTTTTGTGTAATTCTTTTGAAATTAAATGCCAGGGTGTTGGACTGCTGAGGTGTTCTTCCCACCACAGGAATGTTGAATGTTATTATATTATGGTCACTATTCCCAAGCGGTCCTGTAATGGTTATTTCCTGACCTGATCCTGCGCTCCACTCAGGACTAAATCGAGAATTGCCTCTCCTTGTGGGTTCCTGCACCAGCTGCTCCAAGAAGCAGTCATTTAAGCCATTGAGAAATTTTATCTCCACTTCTCTTCCTGAGGTGACATGTATCCAGTCAATATGGGGGTAATTAAAATCCCCATTATTATAGAGTTCTTTATTTTGGTAGCCTCTAATCTCCTCAGCATTTCAATGTCAGTATCGCTGTCCTGGTCAGGTGGTCGGTAATATATCCCTACTGCTAATTTCTTATTATTGGAGCATGGAATTACTATCCATAGCGATTCTATTGAACATGTTGATTCACTTAATATTTTTATTTCATTTGATTCTACATTATCTTTCACATACAGTGCCACTCCGCCACCCAGCTGGCCTGCTCTATCCTTTCGATATATTTTATATCCCGCTATGATTGTGAAGAATGGTATGGTGAAGAAAAAAAACCGGTATGGTGAAGAAAAAAAACCTGAGTTAAACACAAGAGTTATGTGATGCTAATCCAAAGAGCAGTATCACAAAGAGAAGTCTATGATACAAGCTGTTGGAGCTTCAGTGAACAAGGAAGTACAAAAACAATTTCAGAAATATAACAATTCATAAAAAAAGGGGTGCTACTAGTTACAACTTTTTTTTCTGTACTGTTTGCTTAGCTTGCTTGCAACTGTTAAAGCTAATTTTCATTTCTGCTTTGCTGGCATCAATTTCTAAGGGAATATTATAATATTATATCATGAACTTGATTCACCACAGCCTTACTCCAGTTTTATGACAGAGTAACTCCATTGATTTTAACTATGCAACAGGTAAAACTGAAACACAGTGATGAATCAGAGCATCTGCAAGGGGAAAATGCTGACAAAGTAGTTGACATTTAAATTATTATTAGCTATACCTCTATAACACCTTATATCAAAGAATCTCAAAGTGCTTCACAAATGCTACTAAATTAAATCATACAACTCCCTTACATGCAAGACATTATTAATTCCCCGTTTGCTGATGGGTAAATTGAGGCACAGAGCACAGGCTAACATGTTTGTACTTCATATAAAGTTATGTATCTAAATCAAAACTTAAGCTCTAAAATAAGGAACCTAATTTTCAGAGCTCATTTAGAGAGTCCATAGTATTATTGATCTAGTACATATTTATATGTTAACTGCAGGCATCTAAATCTGATAATTTTGGTAGAAGTGATATAAGAACTGTCTTAAAAATGAGTTTATGACAGAGTGGAAATAGAACCCAGGAGCCCAACTAAGTCTCAATTCTCTGTCCTACCTACTAGACAAAACTTCCACTACACATCAGATCCTTATTTTCAAAATTCAGCATTATGTGTATTTCTTGTATTGCCACATCTACACAGCTACACATCTCAGTATAAACAGAAATTTACTACATTAAAGTATTTCAAATCAATGTTGAGTTCTGTTTTTTACTTGTTGTCTCTACTTGGGCTCTTATAGCAAAGAAACTTCTGTGGATTAGTAGACCAATATCATCTGGTGTCAGAAAAATAGGGTTGCCAGATGATTTAACCAAAAATACCGAACACTTCCCTCTCCCAAAAAAAACCACCAGGAAAAAACTCTGTTGAGGAAAAAAAAGGGGGCGACCAAAGTTGTTGAGGAAGGAAAAAAAAAAAAAAAAAAAGGACCCCGGGAGTTGTTAAGCAAAATAAATAAATAAATAAATAAAACAAGTGTGGGCCCCTTTAAGAAATGCTATTGAGGCTGCCAGCGGCCATCTGCCATCTTGTCTTCCTGCTCTGGGCCAGACAGCTCTCTTGCGGAACCAGGTAAGCACCTGCTATTTTTGCCTCCTGGCTGGGAAAAAATCAGAAAATACTGGACATTTTAGGTGTCTGGTATTTTCTGAATTTTTTTAACGGACAGAAGGCAAAAATACCGGACTGTTCGGGTCAATACCGGACACCTGGCAACCCTACAGACAAATATTTTAGATTCTGGGGGGAAAAAAACAACTGAGCATGCAATCCTTAAATAACTAAAAATAAAATCGACTATATAAAAACAAAAATAAAACAAACTATAATATTTCCAAGGGCCTTATTATTACACTCTCAGATGTAGAGTCACATGTTTCAGTGTTGTCCATCCAAAAGTACTATGGAAATGTTGAGGAAAAGTGGTTATGTGATCTTCAGATCATTTTTTCTGACCGGGAGGTTTGCTCACCTCTTGCATCTTTATATGGCATTGCATCTTGCAAGGTCAAAGACTATGTTTCACATAGGTGTGTAGATAGTGGCTGCTGCCTTTGAAGATGCAGGGGATTAATACCTATCTACCTGAAAAAAGTCTGCACTTTTTGATTAATGTTTAAGCATATTGTAATAGCCAGTTATGTCAACAGCATTGTTTTTGGAATATTGCACTACGGTTTAACTAAATTAAACAATCCTGCATCACAGAGAACATTTTTACTTCCAGAAAAAGGGGGAGGGGAGAGGGTCAGAAAGAGAAATATAGAGAAAAACTGTGGAAAATATAAGCCAGATCCAACAAAGCACATCCCTCTTTAACTAAAATCTCATTTTTATTATCAAGCTGTTAAACAAAATAAAATGGAGACTAGAGGCATTTTATTTTGCAAGTGGGCTTTAATAAATTTTAAGTGAGATCTTTCATAGTGAATTTTCATTCTTTACAGAGCACAAAATGTGCTTTAAACAAAAAATCTGATGAAATAGAAAACAAATTTAAGGAAGATAAATAGCACTTAACAGAGGCCTCAGAATTGGGTCAGCTAATGAAAAACACCACGTCCATTATAAGTAAACACCTAGAAATATAATGTTCCTTATAAGTCTGAGTGGTAATATTGACTATGGTTTCTTTCTTTCTACCTAAATGCCAGGTATTAGATTTATTTTACATAACCAGACCATGCAAAACACATGCAGTAAATAGCCAATCCCTTCACTGGTTTCAGTTGTATTTGCTGTGCCATTTACATGCTCTGATCTTTATCTAAATTTACTTTGCTCTGAAAGAGACTAAATTTATCATTAGCAAGCTTGAGGTGACTTGTACATTTCTTTTCACATTTTTTGTGTGTAAAAAGCTGGATTTTTTTTAATGTACATTTCTGGGTCCCTGAATAAACAAAAGACAGGTACCTAGTGGCACTCAAGCGCTAAGACTATTCATTTCTAATTCACACACTGGGTGAAATTTGAAATAAACTCCAGCATGTGAGGACAAAAAATATGGATTTTATTCAGGCTTTAAACAATAACAAATAATATTTATTTTACTTTCTGTTGCCTAGAATGTTTATTAACTTACCTTATTAGATGAAATATCAAACAGACTGTCTTTATGGCAAATTAAATTCATTATTCATCTCAATTTTGATTTGGTTTACTGCAGCTGAGAGCATAAAGCTTCTCCCTGTGCTTTGCCAATGCAATGTGGGTGACTGGAAGTAAACACAAGGGCTGGAGGGGCGTGGCTGGCCATCACTCAACAGTAGACTCGTAACTTTAGCTCTCTATTAGTATGCAAATACTTAATGAAATGAAATCACACAACTAAGAACAATACCTAATGACTGCTCTGTGCAGATTTTAAAACCCATGCAATTTGGCTCTCTTAGCAGTTATTATGGCTATTTTTTATGTTAGAGAAAATTCAACTGCCATCTTCTACTTTCTAAGTCTATTCTTGGCAATCATTAATACTGAATTTTTAGAACAATAAAAATGAATATCACAGCATCCTTCCAATGTGCATTTTTAGGAGTTACTGAACTATGCAAAAATAGAGGTCCTACGATATAACAAACACAATATGTTTTACTTTATATAAAAATAACTTTCAGTAGCTTTCAGAAAAGCAGATATGAAGGTTATTTCCATTTAGAGAAAATTAAAAATCTGCAATATCCTTGCCAACAATTGTTTTAGCTTGTGGGGTTTTAGCATTCAGGTTTCATTTTAAAATCAGTTAGTTTGTCTGAAATATCTACATTAATCTTAACATGAGAAACCGATATTAGTTTCCTAACAGCCAAGACCAGTGAGACTGAGTCAAATTGTTCTTAGCTTAGACCAATCTGTCTGCACTGTGGTAATGCAATCGTGGTGCTTTTTGAGCTCTACTTGGATCTACTTTTATTCTTGGAACAAGAAGCTTAATTTCAAATAGCAGAAATATTTCTTACTCCCCACGCTTAAAAAGAGAGGTTTCACATTCAAGATTTATCTCCAAACAACCGTACATGTCTCTATTAGAAATGGGCCCACACTGCAGAGTTCAAATTCAGATTTAGATCTGGATCCAAACTGACCCTACGCAGTGCCATCCTTACCCATATGTGGAATACACAGCTGTGTAGGGCACCCACCTGCCTCTTTGTATCCCTGTTCTGTGGCTCTGCTTCCTCAGGAAAGGATCTAGTTAACAGTGGAAAAACCCTTCCAGGCATATTAACAGAACATTGAACCTATGAAAGAGCCATTCCAGTGGTAATGAAGCCATTCAACAGGCATTTGCCAAACCCAGGTATATATTGTCAGTTTCTGAATATACTATGTTAGACTACAGGCTCTTAATTTTAAATGTGCTTTAAAATGTTTTTAATGTGTTGCTGAAGATTATAAAATCACAGCTCTAAAAAACCATCATCCCTCTCCACTTCACAGTCTATCATTGGACATAGGAGCACCAATTTGATAGTACTTTGTGGGGCCCCATAAATGTTAAGGCCATCCCTGTCCCTGAGGATGGAGTTATCCAGATCAGGGTTTCATTTGGGCTCATTACAAAAAGGCCCAATCCACAAAATTCAGATTAGAACATCCCCAACGTTCTTGGCAGTATTGTCTTCAAGTCGTCATTGTCAAGCCCAAGTCGAGTCTCAAGTCACTAAAGTTCAAGTCTCGAGTCCCTAAAGTCACTTTTGAGTCAAGTCCCAAGTCGAGTCTCACGTCTTAATTTAAAAAATGTCAAGTCACTTTTGTACAAGCCATCAATATCGGCATTTTCGGACAATTTTTTCACCAAGTTGATTTAACAAAATTAGCAAGTCTCAAGTCGAGCCTCAAGTCACAAACAATGAACCCAAGTCAAGTCTCAAGTCGAATCACGTAGGCGACTTAAGTCGGACTCGAGTTCAAGTTGTGGGACTCGAGTCAACAACTCTGGTTCTTGATGATAGGAAGGTGTCAGAGCCAGGGTTCTGAGATAGGACCACATGTAGTTTATGTTTTCCCTCTTAGTATCAACTAGAGTTGGAGTTATTAACTGGCATCAAGTTCGATGTCTTAGATACAGTTTCCAACAAACACATCCCACAGCTTCTAAGACCATTTATGATGGGATCATTCAAACAGCTGTATTTAATTGTCCCTTTATTCTATATACTAGTATTAGACTGATGGGAGGAGGCATGGATCCAAGTGACAGAATTTGGTAAAAAGTGATAGACATGCTGGTGGAATGTAAGGATGTTCAAGCAAGATGAACAGACAGTGGTATTAAAAGTCAAAGTTTAGAGTATTGTATTGTGTAAACCTATAGAGTCATCAACACTGAGAAGTAATGGAACTGTGAAGCAATGATCTCAAGTACAGTGGCAGATAAAATTGCAGCCATAATCATTAAAGAGCAGACATTTTCATAGAAGATCTAGCTAGGTATTAATATGGCCTGCATCAGCGAAGCACTAAGCATCTAAAAGGGGATAGCTATATTAAGTTTTTAACTAATTTTATGAGAAAATGGTGTCTGTGAAGGCGAAATATACGTCGCCATTCTCACTAACTGCAATAACTAAGGTGATGGAAAGTTACTATAGGGTAAATTTTAAAAGAGCTTGCAAGAGGAAGGCAGGATTATCTAGAAATGTTCTGCTACATTTCTGTTATTTTCATAGGAAGGATTTTTCACAGCATAGCAAAGGTGTCTTGGATAGATACAGAATTAGGCTGCAGACAATGTGTGCCTAAGTTGAAGATCTGGTTGAATTATTCATTATGAATATATTTGTTGCAAAGTTAGCTCTCATTTGTGAATCATTTACAAACTCTCCCCAATTTCTACAGATCTACTCATTATTCATAAGCATTCACCAAACTGTTTGGATGAACAATTTCCATGGTTGAAAAATCACTTTTGGGTGAATGACGTTTTTCTGGTATGAAACATGAGATAAATAACCAGTTATGATACAGTTCATTAAACTTTTGGAATTCAAAAACTTTTTCATTAATACTTTATGATAGTCCAAATACTTGAGAATAATATAATCCCATGATTATATTTGGTGTTTTATTTGCAAATATAGTAACATATTTTTCTTTTCAATTATTTCACCAGCTTTATAGAAAAGTATGAAATAGAGATCAGCTAATAGGAGGCTTTAACTTCATCTGTTTTGCAAAATGGATAAGAAAATGACAACGGTAAAGGATACATTTATCATTCAATGGAAGAAAAGAGTGGAGAATCAAGTCTTAAATACACTGAATGCAGCAGAGAAAAATAGCAGCTTCCATATGTATGTATGCAAGACACGAACAAACTGGGTAGATTAATTTAGTAATCACTTCATTGTGACGGAAATGCAAACAAAGTTCACAAGAAAAACAAGCAGCGAATGATTGCAAATTCAGATGAATGTGCACAGGTAAAGCCAGCAAAACAGCTTTTAAACAAATTACTCTTCCAGAAAAATAAACAATTTACCAGGTGATTTAATAGACTAAATTATCAAATCATATGATAGCTCACAATACAGATCAGCACCAGGAAATTAAGCAATGAACTCCATGTCTCCTTACAAAGAAATGGGGCCAGAGAAGCTATGGGATACCTACTGAATCTGAAGGTGCTGGGGACAAGATGTGTGGGAGAGCTTAGCTCGATGCCCCCAGAAGGGGTGTAACCTCAGGGAGACAGGGTGCTAAGGGCAGTTGGTGAAGCCTGAGCAGAATTTCTTTACATTGGAGTAAATTATGAACATTGCTGATGGTCTCCATCAGGGTCTAAAGCAGACATAAGACATAGGCTCTGGGGCCTTTGGATTCCAAGTTTAGAGGTTTTGTTCCCTCGGTCTCTTGCTCATGGGCTTCTCGATAGAACATGATATTTTGATAGCTACACTTCCTCACCTACTTGATACCTCACTTGATACCCTACCACAATTTTATGGCTGAATCTTCCGTGCATTGTAGCTGCCAGCAGTAAAGATCTACTTTTTCTGCTGTCGTGTGCCAAGAATATAAAATTATTATTATTCAGGACCCAGCCAAGGCTTAGGCACTGTACAAACACATAAGAAAAAGATGGTCTTTACTCCAACGAGCTTAGTGAGAGCTAATTAAAGCCAGGAAATTAGCTTGTTTTCCCTATCCTGTGGATCTGGATACAAGTGATTACAGTGTGCCATGAAAAAACACAACTTATCCAAATAAAAAAAAACCGGGGAAAATATGAAAAATAATATGTGCATTTTTTTTTACAGATAAGTGAAGGCTAGGATAACAATTGTGGAGAATATCTAGCAGGAAATATATCATTGGAGACTAACTGTGTAGTGTGCATTAACTACCATACTTCAATAAAATTAAGAATTGTAAAATATCTACACCATTTCTTGGTGTAGAAGTATTCAGAGAAGTATTGCGTCCTAAATTACAAATTCTAGTGATAGGTCTAACTCAGAACGTTCCAATGGAGTGTTTACAATAAGCTGTCGGAAACTATCAAGGCATGGGGATTAAGGATAAAATAACAATGCTCCTTACTGTCACTGACACTCCTCTGCTTGGACCACTCCTAGAGCTGAATCAAATCAGAGTATTTTCCTGAGGTAAAGAAACATTCAGAAACAGACTCTACCCATTTCTTTCCTTCCCTCCACCTCACACCTGCTTCCCGCAGGATAGTTTTAATTTCCCTCATTCCCAAATAAAAGAATCTTCTATTTTCTCTCAATGCTCACATTAAGGTAAGAGCCTGGGCACCATCTCGACTCCCAGTTCTACTGCAGAAGCACAGAAAGATCAGCCTATGAATACTGTGAGATTTAAAGGAGCAGGTGTAACAATGAAGACTTCTTCCTTTCACTACTGTAGAACTGCTGGGATGGCAAGTTTCCCAGCCCTTATAATATTTCATTTTGGACTTTCTTGGAGCAGGAGTACCAGCAACATAATCCCCCTAGAAAATGGCAGAGGCAGTAGGCAAGACACTGCTAAGCAAGTGACATGAGAAGTGGTCTATCAGCTACCCTCCTAAAAATAGCACAGGGAAACTCACAGCTCCTTGTAAAGAAAATAGGAGGGAATCCTACTAGCTGCTTCTTCCTTGAATACTTAGCTTTCCCTATAGCTATTGGAGAGATGAAAGATTGCATTAAGAGGAAAGAATGGGTCCTGGAGGAACATCCATGGAATCTACTCTGAATCCACACTCCAAACCTTCAGAGATTAGAACTTTTGTAATATGGACAAATGCCAATTGAGGACTATACTGAAACTACCAAACTTAAGATATTTTTTCTACAGAGTGAGATTGTTATTGCTTGTTATTTTTATTTCTAGTAGGAGGGGCCATAAAAGCAGGCTGGCATGAGGATGGTGGGGAAATATTTCACCTATGACTTGTGCCAGACTCAAGCCTGCAGCTTCACAGAAAAAATATCATCTTGAATATTCAGTAGAACAAAAAAATCACTGAGCCATTATGTTCAGACACATCACAGGAACAGTTTGCATAAATAAAACACTAGGCTCATTCAAGGTTCATGTAGTCCATTTGCTGGGTCATCAATAGCAACTTAAATGACAAGTGATTTGAGAAGAACATCTAGTAATCTGGTTAATGAGTTAAAAAAATCAGCAAAGAAATACCACATTAGTCAAAGTCATTATCAGAGTTGTCCAACACTATCATGGCTTTGTAATTAATTAGTTCTCTCTCAATTGTCCCAACACAGGAAACCAATCTACCCGTTTCAAAAGGAAATATTAAAAAAATGTTAAAACAGATCTACATCTTATTGACAGCAGGATACTGATTATTTTTATTTATATTATTTATATTGCAGTAGAGTTTACAGGCTCTAATTAGGTTTAGAGCCCCAATGTTCTAGGTGCTGTACAAACACAAAGGAAGACACCATATATTCCCTAAAGGATTTATAGTCTCAAGCAATAAGTGATATTGAAGGGGATGGAAATGGGAAGCAATCAAATATGCAAATATTTTAATTAACATATATGTTTGCTATTTTTTAAAATTGTCAATATATAATAGTAAGTTTCAGTTGTCTCAGGTGTCTCTTACAGTAGCAATTACTTGACTGATGTCTTATAATGCTAGCAATGTAAATTAGAGCTTGATTAAGATCTTCCTCTGCTTTTTAGCAACTTCCAAACACTGACATTTCACCATTTTTCCATAGTAAATAATAATAATAACAGCAATAAAAAAATAAAGAAAAACAAAAAATAATAATCTGGACATAAACAGCAAGGCAGGTATATAAGAGGATATTTAGTCAGTCTAATTTCTGCACTAAAGGATCCATTTCCATGAGGATACAGATAGTGTCCTCTAATTCCAGTTATGTGCCTATTCCTGTCAATTAAATATTTTCTAGAAGTCCCTCTGGAAGTGCTTATTTGAAGCTGATGTTGGCATAGTTTTTCACTTTTTTCTATCCACCTGGTTTACACGCTAGTTTATTGATACCTGCCCGGAAATTGAATGAGTGCAAAAACATCAACAAAAGAAACCTCAAATCCATAACAACCAAGACATTCAAATTCAAAATTAATTTTTTTCTAGCTCCCAAAACTGAAACTGAAGAAAACTACTGTATCAAACATTTAAAATCTTGTAACTTAGCCATAAAGTCTCTCACCACTCCATATGCATATCTATACACACACTACGAGCATATATACTTTCTCCATTTTCCCCTCCCCATATTACTATAAATTAATGGAAAATACACTCAGTATTTTTTTTAATATTGTAAGTGGAAAGATTCAAAGCTTGGTGTTCTAAGTGATTTTATATGAGATGTAACCTATAGAGCTCAGTTTTTAAATGTGGGTGCCTTAATAGGACATCTAAATACTGCACTTTATTGGAGTGCTGATTTGAGCAACAAAATGTAGAAACTGAATGTCCCATAAAGGTAACCACATTAGAAAACCAGGCTGCTGTATACATATAAACATGCAAGAGCCCCATCATTTTAAAGCAAAACAAAGTTCTCTTCTCAAACCTCTTTTTTCCTCATGGTCTTCTCTCTTCTCTGTGTAACATTATTCCATTTTACACATACACTTAGATGTGCCATAATGGCTTCTTTTAAAATGCATAAAACCAATCCGCAGCTCAACTAAGAATGAAACAGTTTTAATATTTTCTGATCCATGTTTCTGCCACACACATTCCCCGGCAGTATGATAGCTCCAAGAGCAGACATCTGATTCTTGACATTTAAAGATACAATACTGGTGAAAAATAGTGACGCTTTATTAACTGCAAACAGCTTGTGAGGGAGTAGGTGATGTACTCTTAAAGTGTATAATCAGAACAAGCAATCATTTCAGCCTTTCAATATGATATTCTTGAATCATTGCCATAAGAAAACGAAATAGCCAGATACACAAATCTGGACACTTTACAATAACTATTTCATCTTTTGTGGAAAAACAGCTAGTAGTTTGTTTTTGGTTTTTACTGGTGTATAAAGGATTAAGACATCTCAGAGTTTCCAAAGGGTCTCCAATTTTCATAATAAAATAAGAACTAATGAAGTCAAATCCTGAAATTACAGAAACCAAAGAATGTGTATACTGGTAACATCCTGTTGAGTGACATTGTAATGCTAAATACAAGCACAGCAACCTCCAATTCCCTATGCCCCTGCTGTGATTGCCTTTTGAATCCAACCCCCCAACCCCCAGCTCTCATTCTTCCCACATGAAAAAAAAAAAAAAATCAGCCTGTGGGGCCACTGGAAAAGTTCACTTAAACTACTAGCTTTTAGGAATAAAATGTAAATTTTTATCCCCCTTTCTTCTTTTCTATATCCAATGATCTCTCAAAACATATGACAGATATAGCAGAAATACATCTCTCTGAAATATCAGAGTGAAAACACATCTGCAAAATGGACAATTCAGTAAACAGCAATCTGAGCTACATACTATACCTGAAGGTACTGACAAGACCGTTCCTGTTGACATGTCTCTGATTTCACCAATGTCTGATCCACATTAGTATTAACTGAAGCTTTCTGGTAAACCTCGCGGGCTCTGCTCACTGTCAGCGTAGAGGACCAAGAGCTTTTCTTCATTAACTGGGCATCCAGATTCACAGGCAGGTTTGCACAGGTAGAGCATTTGACATCATTATTGCTTTTGGATGACTTCACAGTATGTTGACTAACAGTATTATAGGCTTCCATAAAGTATTGAGAAGTGGAACGATCAGGGCACCTTCCCATAGTCATAACCCCACTAGGACCATGGTAAATACAAACATCATTGTCCAAGTTGTCATCTGAACTCCACCAACCTGGCGCATTGGATCTGGACTTGCCTTCTGATCGCCTTTCTTTACTCTTGCTACGCTTCCCATACCTCATAGACTGTGTCTCCTCTGGGCTTGCTTTGCCACCATTGACACTTCCCTTTGATGGTCCCTCAAGAGAATGGGACTTCGTGAAGAGCTTTTGAACAGAGTGAACCAAGTGGCGGATCCTCCCTGGACTATCACTGCGATGTTCCACGGCAGTCCGTTTGTATTGTAAGGTATGGTAGCCATCTCGATTGAGAGGTAGCTGCCTTTCAAACTGGTCCAAAAGATTGGCGGGAATGCGATTCGTTTTGTTAGCTGTTCCCTGGGGAACAAGAGCACATTCGTCTTTAAGTTCATGGTGGGAATTGTAATGTCGCCGAGGAAATGTGCTGCTAGCAATCTGATCGTTATAAGGTACCATGCATTCTGCCTGAAAAGAGTTCCTCTGAGTATAATAAGGGTGATCTGCAGGATGAGGGTCCACTGGATTTAACAAATATGGCTTCCTGTCTGGGTGGTTGTCACATGGAGAGTCACAGGCAACCCCATGATGATGACTACGGTTGCTGGATAATCCTTTCATTGTTGATGTAAAGGGTGTCCCAAAGTCATCTAATATGTATTGTTACGATACAGATAGATCTCAGAGAAAGGCCTAGAATAATGGAAAACAATAGAAGAGGTGAGATATTTAAGCCACTACAGTAATTAACATGCAATTTTTTCATAGACATCACCTCTAATATCAGAAATCCTATGCATAAAATCCTTTCTGAAACCCCGTTGTTAGACACTCCTTACGCATGATGGCCTTACATTATCACTGCAAGGATCAATCAGCTAATTAGAAAGAATGAACTTGTTCTACCAAGTGAAAATTAGACAAGGGAAGATTTTCTTCAGTGAAACCCACCATTGCTAACTGACTAATAGCAGCAAAAATGCTGTCATGTATCCTATAAGGCCCCAATCCTGCAAACACTTCTGCATGTGTGCAAATCCTTATATGCATATTCAGTGGATCCCAAATTACTCATATGCACATTTGCAGGCTTAGGCCAGAATTCATTAAACAAAATCAGGCTCTTTCAGAACACTTTCTATGTTACTTAGCACTCAATGCAAAACATAGTGTAGTCAATGGGAGGCTCTCCACTGACTTCATTGGATATTAGATCAGACTCCCAAGTGTATATTTCATTCACTTTATGTCTTTTGTCTACTTAGATTTTAAGCAGCTCTTAGCAAAGAGAAGACCTTTTTTTTTCGCATACTGCTTTAAGAGTAACATATATGCTTTATATTGTGGCAATTGATTTTGTTTCTTCATGGGAGAGAACTAGTGTGGAGAACACAGATCTTAGTTAGACAGTCTGCATCTTTGCCCAAATGCAGAGAGCAGGTAGAAAGACCCAGAAACTTCCAGAACATGGTGTAGTAATTACCAGTCATAATCAGTAGCTGTTCTGAGGCTCTGTATGATGTTCTCATTGTGGGCAACTCTCCTGCCAGGTCATAACTTAGTCAGCTTCTGAAAGCTGACTCAATTAGGGAACAAGGGTGTGTGTGGGAGAGGGAAGGTTAAAAACCAGGGAGCTAAAAATAGCCCAGAAGATTCAGCAGCTGAATGACATAGGACCAAGAATTGTGCTTGCTTGTGGGAGGAGTCCCAAGCCCTTTACCACTTTGGACACAGGCTACATACTACTGTTTCACTAGGAATTTAGAGGACTAGTCACATATTAACCCAAAAGTTAGAATGCTATTGGCTATGGAGATCTCCAGACTGTTTGCTGACGGGGTCCTGAAGTGTTTGAAAAGACCGAGACACCACTGTTTCTCAAGCTTGGAGAGTCCAGATGACACAGTTCACTATTATCTTCCTATAAAGACTGAGAACTCATCTCTGAGAGAAGATCAGAGAGGAATGTGTCTTGACACGTGTGCTGAAGTGTAAAAAAGGTTTTGCTGATGCCTTACATTTGAATGTTTGTAACAAAAGGAGGAATGTCTGTATGAGAACACTGGTACATTTACCAGCTAATAGCTTTTGTTTAACAGTTTTTCACTGTATTCCAAATAGGATTTACAAGGTGTTTTTGTGCATATTAAATGATGGTTTTCAGTAAGAGAGTGTATGGTATGCACTATTTGAAATCAACTGGGAACTATTAACATTCACTTATCAGGATTTTACATACAATAGCCCTGAGCTGTAATTCTGTGTAATGCTTTTTGAAAAGTCCTGAAAAGTCAGAACCCTGCCCTCTGCCTCAACAAGGAGTAACCCTGAGATGCAGGAAGAAGGGGACTGTCAGATTTATACAGAACATTGTCTGAATATGCCATCCCCTCCCTCGCTCCGGCACAATATCAAATCAATAATAAAATAATAATAATAAAGGTTGCTCCATGAAAAATATCCCAACTGTAATCCTTTTACCGTAGGAAGCTTTGGGACCATTGCCTACCTATTGACTTATTCCTACTCTTTACCAGAAATATTTTAGACTTAGAGCGTTCTGGTATTTTACTGTTCAGACTTTTCTTGTACATTTTCAACGAACTAAAGTGTTTTAGCATCACTGCTCCCTGTGAATGGGATTTGTACAACCAAATCCTCTAGATGGCTTCTGCAAATGTAAAAGACCATTACTTGAGAGTGGATTGGAAATATCTGGCCTCAGAGTGACTTTTAATATTACAGTACTACAACTGGCCACCAGATATATTCCTTTAGCTCAGATGATTCAATACAATTAGAATGTCCATGATAAATGAAACTGATAAGAATACTTAGTGCTCACTTTAAGTACCCTTTGTTTGTTTTTTTTTTATGTCATTAGAATGTGGAATGTAGTGGGGTCATCCAGCCAATATCTTTGTTAAGACTTCCGTTGTAGAAATCAAACTTGTAAATGAAATTAAGTTCTGTCGCTTCCCTGTCCAGTTGGCTTTTGAAATTGGTTTGAAATAATATGATGACTTTGAGATC
Organism: Rafetus swinhoei; assembly: GCA_019425775.1. NCBI lineage: Eukaryota > Metazoa > Chordata > Testudines > Trionychidae > Rafetus > Rafetus swinhoei. The sequence continues at coordinate 83,161,660 of CM033424.1, forward strand.
CAGGCAAGTCTGATTCCTACAGCAGAAATATAAACAAAGACATTGGCTGGATCTACATTCCACATCCTAATGACATAAAACATCAAATAAAGGGTACTTAAAGTAGGTACTAAGTATTCTTATCAACTTCATTTAACATGGACACTCTAACTGACAATTTCTTCCCCCTTTTTTTCTTCTTTTTCCTGCTCTCCCCTCTCCCCCCATCTATTTATTTGAAAACTGGACTCCTTAAACTCTATTCAGCTGAAGAAATGGGTTGTGCCCAAGAAAGCTCATGAGACCATCTACATTTTTTGTTAGTCTCTAAGGTGCTGCAAGACTATTTCGTTGTTTTTTACGTTTTTCCAGGGGCAAAGTCAAAAGGCTAGTTGGAGTAATGTTGCTGCAAAATCACCACCTCTAATCTATGAATTGCTAATGACACAAAATACTTCACTGCAATGTCTAAGGAGCTGGTGCACACAAAAGTAATGCAGCAGCATTGGGCTTTTGGGGAGAGTTCTTGCTGTGCCATCTTTTTGCATCTTCTTTTAACATAAATGAACTGGGACATTTTCAGCTACACTATTGTTTCCATTGGGGCTGATAATGCATTATACCTCTGGGAACATTATTTCAGTCTGAGTATTTCTTTGGGTGTGTGGAAAGACTTGCATAGCAACTGGATGGCAAATTTCCAACAGTTAAGTATTTATGTTTTAATGATTCGTAGTGCTCACATCTACCAGAAAATCAACCATACAGACTTTCTGAAATAATACTACATTGGTCTTGACCTAGCAAAGCCTGTTTTGCATTAACCAGAATATATTTTATATTTTCCTCTGAATCTCTAGCAAGCCAAAAATATTTCTTGATATGCTAAAGAGCTGATGTGGATGTGGTGCATTTCACTCTCCCATAGTACCTCCATACAATCTAGAAAATATTCATTGTCCTGAGATCTTGAATGCTAAAAAGAGTTTTCAAAACATGACAAATGGCATTTGAAATATTCAAAGATGATGAGTTCATTGGTTTACTCAAGTAGAGGCATGGCCTAAAGCACTTTTAAAAGCACTAAAATACTATATTCACAGGTCAGGTCTTGTCAACTACACAGTACTTACAGTATCCGGCAGTTCTAAAGAACACTTTACAGCTTTATCAACTCCTTTACTAACATGATCTATAAAGCTGTGGAACAGCTATGATTCCCAAAGTAAATGGGAGAAGCTGTATTACTTGAGTCATTTAAAATGCATTCTAATAAGAAAATAACATGCTCTCGGAAACAGTCCTACAAAAGGGACCAGATAACCAAATAAGTCTCCTCCATTCTTTAATATCTTTGAATATAGGATCACATTATAAATCTTGTCATATAATTCATAACCATATGATTGTTGACAAAAATCTTTTATTAGCATCATAGTGTGAGCCCTAGGATTACATAATTATTTTAATGCTAATAAAATACAAATTCAGCATACAAGAAAAAGATCCGAACAATCCCACTCCCAAAGATAGAATCATAGAACACCAGAACTGGAAGGGACCTCGAGAGGTCATAGAGTTCAGTCTCCTACCCTCATGGCAGGACCCAGTACCATCTAGACCATCCCTGATAGATATCTATTTAACTTGCTCTTGAATATCTCCAATGATGGAGATTCCACATACTCCCTAGGCAATTTATTCCAGTGTTTAACCACCCTGACAGTTAGGAATTTTTTCCTAATGTCCAACCTAAACCTCCCTTGCTGCAGTTTAAGCCCATTGCTTCTTGTCCTATCCTCAGAGGCCTCAGAGGGTGTCCCTGTGACACCCTTTTAGGAGCAGGTGTGCATAAAAATAAAAGAGCTGTGGCAGGCCTATGCCAGGGCCTCAGGGGGCAGCTCCCAACTAGGGGCTGACCCAGACCCCTGCCCCTATTACGATGCCCTGGACCGCATCCTGGGGGGGGGTCAGATGGTCCGTGCCTCCCAGGTGGTCATTGACCCTGGGGCAGAGGGACCTGCCCATGACACTGAGGAGCAGAAGGAGGAGGACGGCTAGGAGCCACAGGAGCCTGGAGGGAGTGTGCCCCGCACCCAGGACCCCCGAGCCATCCCAGCAAGCCTGTCGCCAGTGTCATCCAAGGCCGGGGAGGCCTCGACATGTGAGTGCCATCACTGTCCCCTTATGCGGGGTGCGGGAGGAGGCAGAGGGAGACCAGGGACCGTGCCTGTGGGCCTTGCTGACCATGGAGCATGCAGCAACCTGTGCATGTGCCGTGCCACCCTGGGCATGTGGCCCCGGCTGGCTGCCACACAGGGGCCCTGGCCTGTTACCCACACGCATGTATGTATGAAGGCACATGACACGCTCCTGACCCCAGGGAGGGACACTGCATGATGCCCTCCCTCCACAAGCACTCTCTACGCAGAGGCAGGGTACATCTCCCCTTCCCCCCCACCACACCCACACTATATACAGCACAGGGGCCAGCTCACACTCTGGGGATAGCAGGACATGATGGTGCGGAGACCTGCCATCCTCGCCTTGCAGAGGGGGGCTGGGCTTCACCCACTGTGTCCCCAGGGATAACTGACCACTTCTCGTGTTTCTACACAGCCGCAGCAGCTGCGAGTGCAGGGCGCACCACCCCACCCAGGACATCTTCCAGCACCCGGGCCCTCAGCAGGCTGACCCGGAACCAGGAGGAGTACCAGCGGAAGCAACTGGGGCTCCTGCAAAGGCAGGTCCACTGCCAGGAGCACTGGGTGCAGGAAGACCTGCAGCTGCGGCGGGAGAACTTGAGGGAGCTGCTTGACCAGGGGCATGCCATCCGTGACCACCTGCAGACCCTGGTGCAGAGATTGATGCCTGCTGCCGCTCCAGCCCCTGTGGCCGCCCCAGCTCTTGCTCCTCCTCCCACTCTGCCCCCCCCCCGCCTCACCCTCCATACCCGCTCCCCCCCGGGGACACCGAGGCCCCTGCACCGGCAGTGCTGGGAGACAAGTGGACCAGCAAGACCCCAACCCTGAGCTTCTCCTCCCCCTTCCTCTCCTTGCCTCCCCCTTCCAGCTCCCTCCTCCCAGGTTTACCCCTCCTTTCTCCCATTCTCATTCCCCCCTCACCCCAGTTATGGTCAATAAAGAGAGTTTGTTTTTGGCAACACACGTGTTTTTATTTTACATCAGGAAGGAGGGTTAGGGAGGGGAAAGTGGAAGGACGTGACGATGGAATAAGGCACAAGGCCCCAGTGGGGCACTCAAGGGAGACTTCACTCCTCCTCAGGGTGGAAGCTCTCCCGCCCGCAGGGCCTCCCGGATTTAGACAGCCCCCAGATGGGCCTCCTGGCTGGCAGCTGTGTGGGGCTGTGCGTAGAGGCCAGCCAAGTGGTCGGCCTCTGCCATCCAGGCTGGCAGGAAAGCCTCCCCCTTCCTCTCGCACAAATTATGCAGCACACAACACGCTGCCACCATGTGCAGAATATTCCACTCAGAGAATAGTCCAGGCGGGTGAGGAGGCATCTAAAACGGGCCTTCAACTGGCCGAATGCCCCCTCCATCATGATGCGGGCCCTGCCGAGTTTGGCATTAAAGGCCTGTTGGGAAGGGTTGAGGTGTCCCGTGTAGGGCTTCATGAGCCAGGGTTTTAGTGGGTAGGACGCATCCCCCACCAGGCACACAGGCACGTACACGTCCCTGACCCTGATGTGGCGGTTGGGGAAGAGAGTCCCGGCGTGCAGCCTCTGGCACACAGAGGAGTTGCAGTACACCCGTGCGTCATGTGCTTTGCCGGACCAGCCCATGTTGATGTCCACGAACTGGTCCCGGTGGTCAGACACAGCCTGCAGGATGACTGAGAAGTATCCTTTCCGGTTGATGTACAGGGAGGCCTGGTGGTCCGGCGCATGGATGGGGATGTGTATCCTGTCGATTGCCCCCCCCCCCGCAGTTGGGGAAGCCCAGGGTGCCAAACCCCTCGATCATCACATCCAAATCAGTGAGGCGGATGACTCTGCAGAGCAGCACTCCATTGATGGCTTTGACCACCTGCACAGGGACACAAAAAACCACCGAGAGTCACTGGGGTGCCGGGGTGGCTGAGACTGCTCCTTCCCCAGCACTGCCCCACGCCCCCACTCCCAGGAGCAACGCCCCCTGCAATCCTGGCCACCGTGGGCAGTCCGTAGTGCGGCTGGGACAGACCAAACCCTCCCGGGGAAGGGACTTTCACCACCTCTCCCCCTTTTCCCTAGGGCAGCCCCATCCCCTCCTTGCACCCCACCCTCCTGGCACAGTGGCCAGAGATTGCCATACCTGCATAAGCACTGCTCCGACAGTGAATCTTCCCACACCGAACTGGTTCACCACGGATTGGTATCTATCCGGTGTGGAGAGCTTCCAGAGGGCGGTGGCCACACGCTTGTGGAGGGGAATAGCGGGCCACATGTGCGTGTCCCATCACCGCAGAGCAGAGGCGAGCCACTCACAGAGCTCGAGGAAGGTGTCCTTCTTCATCCTGAAGTTCTGGGTCCATTGTTGGTCGCTCCAGTGCTCCAGGATGATATAGTCCCACCAGTCGCTGCTGGTGTCCAGACGCCAGATGCGGTGGGGCACGCTGGCATCCAGGCACTGCTACTGCTCCTCCCCGGTCCCCAGGGGGGTCTGGAAGAGGGCCTGGGGGTTGGGCTGCAGCAGATGCTGCCAGGCAGTCTCCAGCAATTGCAGCCAGGCTTGCAGCAATGCATCCAAGAGAAGCAACAGAGTGCCCAGGGGTGGCTGTGGCTCCATGGTGCCGACTGCTGTGGTGTCCCGAGTCAGGGCAACCAAAGCAGGCAGAGAGAAAAATGCTTTGCTGTCCCTCAGCGAGGTAGGCAAGCAAGCAGGGAAAGCTGAGAACCGGCTGTCCAGGGGGGTTCCTTTAAGCACAAGCCTCAGATAGCCTCAGGAAGCAGCCACACAAAGCAACTACTGACCTGATGCCCTGCTGGAAATGGTTTCAGCTGGACTTAAATGCGATTCAGCATCCAATCAGTGTGAATGCACTATTTCGAAATAGAAAAATCCTACTTCGAAATAGCAAAATGCTACTTCGAAATGCATTTTGTGTGTAGACGCGTTATTTCAAAATAACTTATTTCAAATTAATTATTTCGAAATAAGATATTTTGAAATAACGCTGTAGTGTAGACATACCCTGAGAATGGTTATCCAGCTAGTTATGCCCCCACCTTACACTAGCCCCATCTAAGTTGTATTTGCCTAGTTTATTGATAAGAAGATCATGTGAGACCATATCAAATGCCTTACTAAAGTCTAGGTATACCACGTCCACCGCTTCTTCCTTATCCACAAGACTCATTATCCTGTCAAAGAAAGCTATCGGATTGGTTTGACATGATTTGTTCTTTACAAATCCATGCTGGCTGTTACCTATTACCTTATTGTTTTCCAGGTGTTAACAGATGATTTCCTTAATTACTTGTTCCATTATCTTTCCTGGCACAGAAGTTGAGCTGCCTGGTCTGTAGTTTCCTGGGTTGTTCTTATTTTTCTTTTTATAGATGGGCACTATATTTGCCCTTTTCCAGTCTTCTGGAATCTCTCCTGTCTTCTATGATTTTTCAAAGATGACACAAATATCTTACAATCCAAAACATAGCTATAAAGGTGATAGGGTGGTATGACGGGGTATCCACCCCACACTGGCCCTTCAAGGGTAAAACCCAGCCCTGGGAGAGGGCTGAGAGCAAAGCCCGCAGTTGAGGCAGATACTGCCAATTAGGGCCCAGCTGAGCGCTGTATAAATTAGGGCTCCTGGAGGGAGGAGGGGAGACACAGCTGGAGAGCGGGAAGCACCTGGCTTCTAAGGAAGCTTGGATGCTTCCCAAGACAGAGCAGTCATGGAGATGTGAGTCAGGAAAAGAAATGAAAGGCATATATAAACTTGTGTCATTGGTGGGGTGGCTGCAGGAGGGAGGAAGAGCACCATAAGAGGAAAGGTCTAATTTGTAGGCTGCAGCAGAGCTGTGTGAGAACTAAAATGCAAAGATGAACAGTTTAAACTAGATGTGTTCAAGGTGGAAGGCTTCAAAGAAATGGAACATGTGGTTTGATGGAAGAGGAGAATAATTTTACTAATGGACAAATCTGATAGTGAGGCAATATGGGTGTTACAGAGGCTGGAGAAGAGGAGAACTTAATAATCAGGGGCATGTCTACATTAGGAAATTATTTCAAAATAACTTACTTTGAAATAATAACTCTCAAAATAACTATTTTAAAATAGCGTGTCCACACTACAGGGAAGCCTCAAAATTAGTCCGAGGCAGGCTCCCCTGTGGATGCGCTACCTCGACTCATTTACTAAAATAGTTCTTAGATTCACACATCTAAGAGTCCCAGGCTGGGGACTTGGATGGCAGATAGGATGGTGGAAAGGCTTAGGAGGGAAGTTAGAGTTCACTATTTTATGCATATTATATCAGTATTGTCAATGAATCAGGAGGAAATGGACTGGAGTGAGAGTGAGTGAGAAGATTTGAAAGTCATTGCCATGAACAAGATAACCCTTCTTCACGCACAAGTATATGCAGGGTTATAGTGAAGAGAAGGTGGGTTAGAAGAAGGCCTGTCAGGACCATGGAGGAAAAAAACCACCTAAATCGGTGTTGAAGATCTCACAATGGCAGAAGAACCAGAAGAGGGCAGAGCCAAGGAAAAACAGGCTGCAAGGAAGAAGGGAGTGACCAGTAGTATCTAGAGATATGGACGGAGAAAAGGCCAGAAATGTATTCTATATAAAATACTGGTAGAGAAGAAACTCTTTTATTCTTAACCTTTAGGCTGTTACTATATTATATTAAATTACAGAGGTTTTTATATTGCATTAACTGTTCTGAAAATGACAATGCTGAAAATATATACTCAGAAATGAGCACCATTCTTTTAAAACACATCACATATCTAATTAGCAAAGAGATGTCCCATTGTACTTTCATTATTCTGTTACTATAGAAGGATCCAACAAAACAGAAAAGTATCAGGCTAAGTTGGTGTGCTAATATACATTTCACTGAACAAAACATACTGGTGATATCTTCTTACTAAATATTTAGAAATGTGCATCTGTCTGTCCATCTGTCCGTCTGTGAATCTGTTTGTTTAAAAACTCCTCCTAAATAGTAACAGCTAGGACCACATTTATTATGTAGCTTCCTGTTATCATAACTTAAAACAAGGTAAGGGTTTGGTTGTGCCAGGATAATGGGATGTGCATGGAATTTGATTGTTTCTCATAAAATGAAAAAGAAAGGGTCTGGTAGGATGGAGTTATACTGCAGAATGACCATAGGGGGCATCAAGGGGCCAGAGATGGGGACTGGGACAGCTATTACTCCATTGGGAGAGCAGGGGGCAAGAGTGTCGAAAGGGACAGCTATCTACTATATATTTCAGAGAGTTTGCCTGTTTGTCTATGTCTTTCTGTCCCCCAACTTGGGGACATGCATGCTTCCCCAGGCTGTGCCCACTGCAACTGCAGTAGCCATGGACAGGCACTTCTCACCTGATCCCAAGCTGCTGAGGTGGCAGAGGGCTGGGATTGTCCTGTCTCCCTAGGGCAGCCGGCATACTGAACCCCTCAGCCCCAGTCTCACCCCAGAGCAATGATTTAAATGAAGAAAGACAAAACTTATTTAAGTTAAGGACCCGAGCAACACCCGGTAAATCTTCTATACACCTCTGTAATACAGAGAAAATACTAGGGCTTCCACTAAATAGTTAAAGGACTATCCATATGATCAGTAAAAAGTACATATTAACTCCATTCAGAAAATACTTTGAACATTGACAAATGATATTAAACAACTGCATCTTCTCATCCCATTTGGGAAATGATTAATATGATTATTAGTTTCCATAACAGAATTAGATAAACCTATCTAGGAAATTTTCAGTGTCGCTAATAGCAAATGGGAAATCTGACCATGTCACGAGTAGCTTAGACGAGGAAAACTGAGTTTGTGTTGTACTGTAATATCTTGGCCAAACCAAGACTGTTTAATCAATCGTAAAAACAATAAAGGATACTTTTTGAAGATATTGCAGATTTATAAACAATGGATATAGCAGCTCTGTGCCTAGGAGAATAAAACACTACTTGATAGTATAGTGATGGATGGCATAATAGAGAAATAAAACATTATCTTGCAAGGCTGGAGAAGTGTTATCTGATTCAGAATCAGTATTATGTTTGCCACTGTTATTTTAAGTATGCCTTAGGAGAGAAGGGGATAAAAATCTGTCCATACTTATTTCTGACACAGTATGACCACATATCATATTACAGCACACAGTACATATATCAGTTATATGTTGGAATGATTTAACGAGCTGGAATATTGTGCCCTAAATAATTCATATGCCACCAGTATGGTTTGGAATCAAAGTGGCATACAAAACATTGGAATGTGAATTTACAAGTTTTACAAGCTTTCAAGTATTCTAAGTGCATAGTCTCTATTACGAGCTTTATCTGTATTAACTGATACACAACTCATCTTATTCGGTGTTTATTAACATGCAATGCTTTCCAGAAACCCATTTCTTGATTTATGTATCTGTGGAAATCTCTCCTTTTTAAAAAGATGTAGTGATATGTAGCACAGCCTCTCCACATTACTTGTATTTCATTAAAAGAAACAAATGATCAGGAAGCAAAACCCTTTAGCTACCATCATGTACAAATAATATTTATAGATAAGTCTATAAGTCTGTCATGGAGCTCAAAAATGTCATGGCCTTCTGGGACCTCCATGACTTCTTCAGCAGCCAATGTGGACGACCCATGACCTCCTTGCCTCCACCCTGGAGTAGCAGCAGAGCCCCTGAAGATCTCCTCCGCCACAGCAATAGCGCCTGGGTCCCACCAGGGCACCTAAGATTTAGTCATGGGTATTTTTAGTAAAAGTCACGGACAAGTCAGGGGTCATGAATTTATGACCTGTCGATGACTTTTACTAAAAATACCCATGACTAAATCATAGTCTTATTTGTAGAGGGCATGTAACACAGCAGAGTAGTGCAGATAGTACTGTATGTATATTTTACATGTATGTTATGTATTCAGAAATAGGTTATAGTTAGCATAGGCATCAACTTTCCCTCTAGCCAGGGAGTACTCACCCTCCCCAGACTCCTCATACACTTCACCCCTTCCTCCAAACCCCCACCCCGCCTTTTTCCCAAAGCGCACCCAATGCCCGCTGCTTTCTTGCCCTCCCAGAGCTTCCTAAATGCCATGAATCAGCTGTTTGAGGCACTCTGAAAGTGTAGGGAGGCTGGGGGAGGTTGGGAGTGGGTCCACAGTGCTGCCCATGGGTGAAAGGCAGAGGGAGAGGCACCCATGGAGTCAGCACCTATGATAGTTAGTATCTCACAAAATGCTACATTATTGGTTAGATGTTTCTTTCATGTGAACATTACATATAGTAAATGCTTATTATTTTTCAAGTAATTTCAGAATTTGAACATGCAGGAGTAGTATAAAATTCACGAGACAAACTCCACAATATATAGACTTACAGAGGTCATTTGAAGGAGCCACCATGTAACTCTATTGGTTTATATATCTATTTTGCATATTTCAAATATAGAAAAATGTCAAATAGTTGAGAATTTTATGAGCACAAGTGAACATGAAAACTATATTAGCAAAATACAATAGTGAGACCAAATAATTACTTTGTATGCAGCATATGATAGTGGCCCTGCCGTGAGAGCAGGGGACTGGACTTGATGACCTCTCCAAGTCCCTTCTAGGTCTAGTGTTTTATGTTTCTATGATTTCCTATTTAAGGGTAAAAGTCACCTAAGCCACACTACGTAATCCTTACAGTAGACATTCGTTGAGAAAATGAGGGCCAGACTTCTCTGGAGGTTGCACTTTCTTTATGCGGTGAACATAATTCTTTTGAAATATCATTCAGTGAGTCATGGCCTGTTTTTGAAATGTCGGTTTCAGACAGGGTCAGACTAAAACTATGGCTGTGATTCAGGAAAGCACTTAAACACCCTTCCTGTAGCGAATAAGGATGCTTTCCTGAATTGAGACCTCTGTGTCTAAAAACAGAATAGTCTTTCCAAAGGTACTGAGTGTGTCTTTTTGGAACATATGAACACATTTCTTCCCCATCAATATGCTTTTTGATTTTGTCATCTATAACAGTTCTCACATTTGATCCTATTGTATTCATCCTGGACAAATGGAAGGAGATTCTCCTTATCCTCATACTAAATCTTGAGGATTTCAATTTATCTCTAAAGGAAGTCCCCAACTTACAATTGGGTTGTGTTCCAAAAGTTCATTTTTAATTCTGTTGTTTAGAACTTGGAATGCATTTTCCCATAGAAACAATGCTATACATGGTATTTAGGTTCCCAGGTTAGCCCACAAAAGCCTATTCAACACACAATGTTGCTAAAATACTATATATTTGCTATGAAAAATAGTAGAAGTAGGTTTTTTATTTAACCTTGAATGCTGGTGCTTGACGAAAGGCAGGTTTAGTTAGAGGAGGATGAGGAGGTAGGTGGAGATTCTGAAGAGGACTTCTTGGATGCCTGGGACGCGCCCCTCCCCGGCCCCGCCATGGGCTCTGCGCTGGCTTCTGCAACCACCTCCATCTCATGGGCTGCACCCAGTCCCCGTTCACCAGTGAGTGGTGTCAGCACAGGTCAGAGAACTCTGGAGGAGCAGCGGAAAGCCATACAGCTGATAACTGGAGAGAAGCAGCATTTTCCCCTTCAAAGGACTGCTCCTCTCCTGCTGCCAGCTGCTCTGTTGTCCCTTGCTCCTCCAAAGAGCTCTGGCCAGCACTTGCACTGCTTGCGATGATGTATGCCTCTTGCCTGCTCCCCTGAGGCTGGGGCCATCTTTACCCATACATAGAATAGACAGCTACTTAGGACATCCAAAAATTTGGGGCACCACTGGGTCTTAAATGTCTGTCCCCCACTTCCTATCCCTATTCTGTGGTTCTGCTTCCTCCAGAGAGGATCTAGTTAGCTTAAAAATGAAAAAGCTTGTCAGACCTGAACATTGAACTTGTGAAAGAGCCATTCAAGTGGTAACGAAGGCATTTGCGAACCCCAGGCATATACTGCCAGTTTCTGAATTTACTGTGTTAGTCCGTAGGATGTTAGTTTAAAATTTGTTTTAAAAATATTTCATTAGTGTGTTTCTGAAGATTATACAAGTCACATATCTAAAAACTGTCATCCCCCCGTTTGGGCTGTCTTGAGGCATAGGGGTACCCGTTTAATAATACCACGTAGGGCTCCGTAAATCATAAAGATATTCCCCTCTGAGGCTGCAGGTGAGGTTTTGTTTGTAAGTGTGGAAGTTCATAGATCAGATATTTGTAACACAGATAGTGCCTGGATCCTTAATGTGTGTCACCAAAAAGAATAACTGTTAATAGGAAATACCAAAGACTAGAAATCATAGAATCATAGAATACCAGAACTGGAAGGGACCTCGAGAGGTCATCGAGTCCAGTCCCCTGCCCTCACAGCAGGACCAAGCACCATCTAGATCATCCCTGACAGGTGTCTGTCTAACCTGCTCTTAAATATCTCCAGTGATGGAGATTCCACAACCCCCCTAGGCAATTTATTCCAGTGTTTAACCACCAGAAATTTTTCCTGATGTCCAACCTAAACCTCCCTTGATGCAATTTAAGCCCATTGCTTCTTGTCCTATCCTCAGAGGCCAAGGAGAACAATTTTTCTCCCTCCTCCTTATAACACCCTTTTAGATATTTGAAAGCCGCTTTCATGCTCCCCTCTCAGTCTTTTTTCTATATTAAAGAAGCCCAGTTCTTTCAGTCTTCCCTCACAGGTCATGTTTTCTAGACCTTTAATCCTTTTTTGTTGTTCTTCTTTGGACCTTCTCCAATTTCTCCACATCTTTTTTGAAATGTGGTGCCCAGAATTGGACATAATACTCCAATTGAAGCCTAATCAGTGCAGAGTGAAGCAGAAGAATGACTTCTCGTGTCTTGCTCACAACACTCCTATTAATAGATTAATGTCACACTACTGACTCATGTTTAAGTTGTTGTCCATTATGACTCCTAAATCCCTGTCAGTGGTACTCCTTCCTAAACAGTCGCTTCCAATTCTGTATGGGTATGTCTACACTTGCCCCCTACTTCAAAGTAGGGAGGCAAATGAAGCATACTGAAGTTGCAAATCAAGCCCGGGATTTAAATATCCCACCAACAGGTCGCCATTTTAGAAATTCACTAGCTCGGACTAACTGCCCACGTCACACGCAGCAGTGAACGGGAGTTCTGATTTAAAGCCCTAACTCGAATTAGCTGGTATTCCTCTTGCAATGAGGTTTACCAGCTAATTCAAATTAGGGGCTTTAAATCGGACTCCCATTTCACTGCCGCTTGTAGACGTGGGCAGTTACTCCGGGCTAGTGAATTTCTAAAATGGCGACCGGCCGGGAACTTGCAAATCAAGTGCAGGATATTTAAATCCCAGGCTTCATTTGCAACTTCGGTATGCTTCATTTGCCTCCCTACTTCGAAGTAGGGGGCAAGTGTAGACATACCCTATGTATGAAACTGATTGTTCCTTCCTAAGTGGAGCACTTTGCATTTGTCCTTATTAAACTTCATCCTGTTTATCTCAGACCATTTCTCTAGTTTGTCTAGATCTTTTTGAATTTTGCTGCCTCAAGCATTCCAATCCCTGGACAAACATAGGAAAAATGCATTTGAACTGAGAATCAAACTGCCATACACTACGCAGTCACAACACAGAGCACTGATTTTCCATGATCTCAATATTTTACAACCAGTTATCCTGGGGTGGCCTTTCTATTGGCTTTAGTAATGTCAGTATTACATCACAATAATGCAATTATATAAATAAATACAAGGATACATATATAAAAAATGTGTCCTCGTATTTTATAAAAGGTATCCAGAGTCCAAGAAAAGGAAAATAGGATCCCACATTCATTTGCCCAATTCTTTTTGGCATATGTCCTGATGTTAAATGTGTTTAGGGTAAAAGTCTGAAAAGAATGTGTGGATTTTGGTGCCATGCTAATCAGTCAGCTCAGGCAAATAACATTTTAATTATAATTATGGCTTTGAATGGCAGAAGGGAATCCGCAAGAGAAAGGTTCAGGGAGGTAGAGTATGCTTGTTCAACTTTATAGCCAAGTCAATAAATGGGAATACCTTGAAGAAAACAATCACACTCTGGTTGACCTTTGAGAAGAGTACTGAAATCAGCATAGCATTGAAGGAAAACTCACAACAGAGAAAAACAACAGGATTATGTCATTAGAAGGATGTCTTTTAACAAAAAAGCTTTTTTGTTCTTGTCTACTTCTCCCCTCTGCGTTAGTACACCCAACAATTTAAGTTCACAAATGACAGTGGTGAAGGGTGCCAGAAACCAATATACCCTAGAACTTGATCACAAATGACCTACTGTATTAGATACATCCAGTGGAAACAGCTAAGCATACCTATTGGGAGTGCAAAATGTTACATCCATGTAGGAGCCAGATTTTCACTAAAATAAGTGTTTGTGGTGAGACAGTATTGAAGTCCAAACTTATCATGTTATCTGCTTCTGGTAGTTTTTGTCTCTATAGCTAATAATAAATTAATTCTTCTCTAAGAGAGTCACTCAGATTGTAGTCACTGCAAGAGCCTTCTAACACATAATTAATCTGTGAGTCACATTCAAATATCATTACTAAGTCTGCAAAAACTGCAACAGTGATACATCTCTGCGACATTTTGACATATTGAGACTGAATTTTAATCATGTTAGGTGTGCAATTATTTGGATTGCATGCACAAATCTGGGAGCTGCATATAAAAATGGCAAACAGTGATAATTTTCACTCCCACTTACCTCATTCACACACACAATTGATCCTTAATGTGTTTCAGTCAGGTCCATTATGACAAATAATGATACACTATGTAATTAAACTGCTTTCTGTGGTACTTCAGTACAAAATCTGTCTCTCAGGGTAGGGTGCAGCATATTGTATGTAGAATTCGTGGTAGGTCCTATCACAGACCCATAATTGCCATTTTCTATTCTTACCTCTGAGGAAGAAAATGACCCAGCTGCTTTTGATACATTAAAATATCTAGATGAGCAATATTTTATGTTACACACATTATTATTAATTAATTATTATTATTATTATTATTATATCTAATTGGATACTTTGTCTTGTTATGAATCTTTTACTTTTGTTACATGATCAATTTCTTAAATGAAGAGCAAGAGAAGGATGTGTATAATTAGTGTGTGTGTGAAAATATATTAAATTGTACTATTTGAGAAACACTATGTGAAAATATATTTAAAGACTATATTGTAAATTATATGTATAAGGGAATCAATTTAAGGTTGCATATGAAGCTCTAACTCTCTTTTCTGACTTTGAATCCTACCCTAGCATTCTATTAACAGTGTTACATGAACGTTCCAGAGGGGTATTGAAGAAGGAAAAAGCAAAATACAGTAATTTGGAACTATTCATTTGACTGGTATGTGTCATTTACCTCACTTCAAATCTATTCAAATCTATTACTATTCAAATCTAAGGATCTGCAGATTACCTGTTTTGGTTGGTAATTCTAAAGACCTTTTACTTACTGTAGTTGTACAGAGATTCTATGACATTTTTTTTCGCAGCTAGAAGATGTCACAAAAGGAAAGGAGAAGCTGGATCACATAGCATGCAAATGATTGGAACTACTCAGGATCACACAGAGAAAGAACCTGCCTTGCATTCTCAGCAGAGGCAAATAACAGAATATTCCCAGGATATCCCTTCAGCGCGGAAGCACTCATGAACATATAAGTACGGCCACAAGAAGTGCTGTGTTAATAATTTGCATGCAGAGATATGAAAGGATTCAATTTCTCTACATTATTCACTTATAAACTGTTGAAAACTCATGTTTTCAATCAGAATGTGATGCCCAGCATTTAAAACTTAAATACAATGTGTGTAACGTACAATACTATTCTTGTAAAACTCAGGTATTTTAATGCTGTCAAATCCTAGTAATTTTTTTTTTAAAATGTCACCTTTAATTTATATGAGAAAAGCAGGATTCGATTGGAGGCATCCGGACTCTACACCACACTGATCCAAGGGCAGCAACTGTGGTAATTTTACAGCAGAATAATGAACACTGTTGGTCAAAACCTACATGGAACTTCTGCCAACATGATCTACACTTGCATCTGCAAGGTTACTAATCCACTTTGCACTAGCTTTTTTAGTAGTCTAAGCCTTGTGAAACTCTTTAGCACTCCATTTTTGCAGCAAAAATTGGGGCTAAATTCTGACCTCAGATACTGGCCACATTGTTCCTTTTAAGTGTGTGTGTATGGGTGGGGGTGGGAGCGGGGCATTGTCCAGCTTGCAGAGAGAAAGGGAGCAGTGCTTGAGGAGGGAAGAAAATAGGTCAGAAGCTGCTGCAAAAGGCGGTGTGGATCAGTGTGGCACTGCTGACTCATCCTCTGGGACTGGAAGAGTCAAGGGATGAAAAAGAAATGGAAAAGCAGTAAGTCCAGGAGCGAGAAGCCTTTATCCACTGAGCAGGTGAGATAACATATATTGGTAAAGGATTTTAAAAAGAAATTATTCGTTAAAGGAACAGAGGGAAGAGTTTGGGACTCCTATGAATGGTACAGCAGGGAGCTAACCCCCCTTTTCTTATAGCCCCCTTAACCCTCACGTGAGGGGTGAGCACATAAGGCCCCTGCAATGGGTTTGGCTGGGGCACATGGATGGAAAAAGAGGGAGGATAGCTGGCAGAAGCCCCCCTGGCTTATTACTGAACAAACATGGAGTTACTTGCACTATACACTGTCATCTGCTGCATAGTCCCAGACATCTAATAATAAAGTTACAGCTTGATTAAAACTATATCAGATGTCCCTGTCATTCCTCCAGTATAGCCAGACAATTGCTTGTGTGATTGTAAGAGGCTTGAGGGTGTGTCTAGACTACAGGGTTTTTTCAAAAAAGTGGCCTTTTTTTGAAAAAATTTCCCCTGAGTCTAGACTGCCGCCGTGTTCTTTCAAAATTAAATCAAAAGAATGCAGCAATTTTTTTGACCGCGGTAAACCTCATTTTACGAGGAAGAATACCTTTTTTCGAAAATGCTATTTCGAAAAAAGGCATTCTTGAATGCAAACAGGGCTTTTTCGAAAGAGAGCATCCAGACTGCCTGGGTGCTCTCTTTCAAAAAAGCGAGCCGCTTTTTCGAAAGAAGTGGTTGCAGTCTAGACGCTCTCTTTCGAAAGAGGCTTTTTCTAAAGATTCTTATAAAGCCTTTTTCAAAAGAGGCTTGTAGTCTAGACGTAGCCTTACAGTATGCTATCCTGATATCACACTATTCACATTCACATCGGGTGCCTGGCTTTTCTTAGTCCTATGTGCAGGGGTCCACCCCGTGCACAACACATAGGATGAGACCTATGCTTTTATGGTGATGGGAGATTACATGTAGGTGACATTACATGCTTTCAAATTGTGATGCACTAAATTATTTACTAAAATGGTTCTTAGATTCACATTTCTTATTATTCAAATATCAAAATGAACACTGTTTTAAATACAAAATTTCATTCCTCCTTCGCCTCCTCCCCACACACAGTTGAGAGCACCAGGCTGATTTAACTATAATAAAATGTACTTTTATGAGGCACTTTCCATTGCTCTTGCTTTTAAGCATGAAGTGTTTCTATGTCTTGACCTACTCAAAAACAAATACAGGATTTTTTTGTTTCCTTTCACTACCCTTGCCAGGAAATCTTTGCTTTTTACATGGTACACTTCTAAGTCCAAGCAACATTTATATTCTATAAAGGATGTCAATATCACATTCTGTAAGCTCTCTATTTGCTCCTTGTCCCGGGCCTGATTGTCAGCTGCTGGCACTACCCATAACCTCAATTCTGATAATGCCATTCCTTCAGGTTTGTTGCCTGCCCTTGCCCCATTTGAAATACAAAATAATTGAGTATGTAATGGAACAGCTTCACCAGGGCCACATAAGAAATCAGAAGAGGTTAGTGACATGACAAACAAGATAAGACCATTGATCTTAACAGCTGGGAATTCCATATGTTGTCAGTAGATTGCTTTATGATGTGGTACTGATGAATTTTTAGTTTTGGAAAAAATGTATTTTTAAGATAGGGTTCAGAGACAGCACTGTTAATGATGTGTTAATGCTTTGGAGAAATTAGAGGAATCATGAGGATTCCTCATAGAACTTTGATTCCAACTAGTTATCTGCCCAGATCATATTTCTTCAATAAGGCACCAGGAAACCAGGCAAGAGGCAAAGGTGTGAGAAAGTTTCACTTATATTAAAGGCTTATCAACTGCTGCAGGTTATATGCATGAGCAGCCACCCCAAAGAACTTTTTGAACTACCTTCTATATACCACCTTGGATAGCAGCAAAGACAATTGTTAAAATAAAAAGAAAACACCTTTGCTTAGCTCAAAACTAGAGTTGCTTATTTAAATGCCCTCTTCAAAATCAACTTCTACAAAATTATCATTCTGGAAGCGACAAGAGCCAAAATAATGCTCACTTTTATGCAAACCACAAGATCAGAGGAAGCTTGTATTTTTCCTGAGCTAGTTTCTACAAACCCTTTTATTAAAAAAATGGTAATTAATATGGTGCACTCTTGAGATTCAGTTGACCCACATAAAAGGATTATCTGAGCAAATACCTTTAAAGAATGGTAAGGTGATACTAGTAAATGTATCAGATTGTAACAAAAAAGAAGCTTAACATTCTCTTATAATTAATGAAAGGGGTTCTAATTATTTTTAATGAACTGTCAAAACTTTCCACCTTTGTTTTTGTTGTTGCTGTATTGGTTGATTTGTTACTTACATAATTTACAAGTTTAATGCATGTAACTATATTCTGAGATTAAAACAAAAACCAAAATCCGGTATCATACATGTTATAATTATCACCAAAAGAACCATTATAAAATAAAAGAAAGCCAAATATGTTAAGGTATGAAAAGACACAGTCAAGGATAATTTTAAAATTAATTTTAACTAATTATTTCCTACCTAAATTCTTAGACAAATGCTGTAGTTTTAAGGAAAATAATCTGTATTTATAAGATTAATTCAAATCCACTTTAACTATGGACGCACTAATACATATATTATTATCAGGTCAGGCGGAGCATCCTGCAACCTCGGAAGTGGTGATATACCAGGTTTGGCCAGGAGCCGCTGTGCACACTGTTAGCCACACCTTTCTCGGGGGGCTGGGAAGAAATTTTTTCTGTTACTACCAGATTGGCCAGGATAAGGTGGGAGTTATTTCACCTGCGCCTGAGCAGGTTTGGGGGGAAGGCTTAGTTAGGGTGAGAATGGAACCCCCTCTTTATACCCAACCTTAACTATAACTTGGGGACTAATTTGGTGTAATTATTAGTAGAAACAAGTAAATACAGAATACATTCAAGAATATTTCCAATTCACTTGAGCTTTCCTGATTGGAAGCATAGTCAGGCAAATAGGGAATTTATAGACTCACAGACTAAGTCAGAAGGGACTGGCATGATCACCTAGTCTGACCTCTTGCACATTGCAGGCCACGGAACCTTACCCACTCCTGAAACAGACTAGTATTCACTAGGGGTGTGTCTACACTGCGCCGTTATTTTGAGATAACTAGCATTGTGAGTGTCTACACAGCCATTCCATTGTTTCAAAATTATTTCAAAAACAACAAATGGCTTATTCTGAAATCTGTAAACATCGTTCTACGAGGAATAATGCCTATTCCAAAATAGCTATTTTGAAATAAGGCGTGTGTAGACACTCCACTGCTGCTATTTCGAAATAGCCCCTCACCAGGACCATTCTAAGTTATTCCTCCCCAGTGCCTCCTGGGGCTCTAAATCGAAACAGCACATCTACATCAGGGAAGCCTGCCTTGGACTAATTTTGAGGGTTCCCTGCAGTGTAGATGTGCTAGTTCAAAATAAGCTATTTCAGAATAACTATTCCGGAATAGCCTATTTTGAAATAGCTGTGCAGTGCAAATGTACCCTAGCTGAATTACTGGAGTCCTCAAGTCATGGTTTAAAGACTTCAGGTTACAAAGTATTCACCATTTATACTAGTTTAAATCTACAAGTGACCCATGTGCCATGCTGCAAAGGAAGGGGAAAAAACCAAACCAAACCAGGGTCTCTGACAATCTGACCTGGAGGAAAATTCCTTCCACCCCAAATAAGGCAGTTAGACCCCGAGCATATGGGAGACATGCCATTATAAGAAATCTCATCATACTTCCATAAACTTATCAGACTCTGTCTAGAAGCCAGTTAGGTTTTTTGTCCCCTCTTGCTCCCCTTGGAAGGTCATTCCAGAACTTCACTCAGCTGATGAATAGAAACCTTCACCTAATTTCAAACCTAAACTTGTTGATGGCCAGTTTATAACCATTTGTTTTTGTGTACATGCTGGTGCTTAACATAAATAAAATAGGAAGGATAGAAAGTAAGTATGGGGCTTGATTCTGTCTCTGCTTTCATCTGTCAGTCATTCAATGATATAACTTCATGAACCTCAGTGGAATTACTCCTAATTGACAATTTAAGTAAATGAAAATCAGGCTTAGCATGAAAAGAAACAGAAAATATCTAATCTTAAAACCTCTCTTATTAAGACTGAGGAGGCTCACTAGTTTGAAGATAATAATGAAAGAATGTGCATTATTTATGATATTTGGTAAATTCAGAACTAGTAATACATCCCCTTAAGGGGTACAACATTGGATTGTTATCACTTAACCATTTAAAACATAAATAAAATATATGTTGTAAAATGTAAGGAATTTATCAACTTTGTTGTGTAATTAATGCCATATGATTAAGTGCATACCGTTAGGATAATGAAGACTCTCCTTATATTGTGCTGTATTTGAATAGTGTGGAGAAAGTGAATAGGGAAATATTATTTATCCCTTCACTTAACACAAGAAGCAGGGGTCAATCCATGAAATTAATAGGCAACAGGTTTAAAACAAATGTAAGGAAGTACTTCAAACAGTGTGCAGTCAACCTGTACAATGCATTGCTGAGTGATGTTGTGAAAACCAAATGTATTACTGAGTTCAAACAAAGATTTAGATAAATTAATGGAAGTGAGGTCCATCAACGTTTAATTAGCCAAAATGGTCAGGGATGCAACCCTATGCTCCAGGTGTCCCCAAACCTCCAACTTTCAAAAACTTGATGGGCCATTGTATGACCCCGCAGGGTCATTCTTATGTTTTTATTTGTAGGTCCTAATGCAGAATGGCTTGACCTGAATGTTTTAAATGATAAAAGCTAAATATACACTGTGATCTGAAAAAAAAATGTTTGCAGCTCAAACTACATCTGTATTAAGCAGTTGCTGAGCACTCAAAATGCTTCAGAGGAACTATGCTTGTTAAGAAGTGCTAAAACCTTCAAAATGAGAAAACCATAGAATTCAAACTAGTTTGCACACAAAACACCATGTTACATTTTTTCCATACACTTTTTCCTGTCTCCATCACATTTTATTTTGGAGGTAAGGAAAAGGATGTTCACACCACTGTTTTGTATTAATCCCTCACATTATGCATTTCCCAGAAACTTCTGAACAGGGAAAAATCAAATTTAAAATATTATGTCTCTTCTATCCTGCTGAAATCCTGCCTTTCCAATGAAAACATTTTGCATATACTAAACTGAATAACTGATTTTTAAGATCGGAAGATCTAGTTGAACTTCTGCATAACAAAGGCCATAAAAACTCATCCTTTAATTCCTGCATCAGATCCACAACTTCTGTTCCACAATTCCTGGTTGACCTACATCACCTCTTTTAGAAAGACATTCACTTTTGATTTCAAGATTTCAAGAGATGGAAACTGTATCACTTCCCCTGGAAAGATGTTCCGATGGATAATTAACCTCAATTTTAAATATCTGCATCTTGTTCTAATTTTATCTAGTTTCAGCTTCTAACCATTTGATCTCATTATGCTTTTGTCTCCTAGATTTAAGAGCTCTCTGTCATTAGAAATCTTCTCCCTATGTAGGCACTTCCAGCCTATGATAAAGTCAACTCTTAAGCTTCCCTTTCATTAGCTAAGTGGATTGAGCTTCTTAGTTTCTGATTGTAAAGCAGGTTATCTAGACTTCAAATCTCTCCTGTAGTTCTTACTTCACTGAGACCTTAAATCAATTTTGTATTTATCAATCAGGGGCATGACAAAGGGAAAAAACCAAAAAAATACAAATGTGCCACCAAAAATCCTGTCAATTCGAGCATTAGGAAGCAGTATGGCACTCACTCAAAAAGACAACACTTCCTCAAACCATTAAACAATTAACTCCTCTATTTATATATGTAAACCCCATTTACAATAACCTGTAATTTCCATCTGTTGGCCCTTCTTTCATTATTCAATATACAAGCATAACTTCAACCTGTGGTTGTAAGAAAATAAGCACAGATGGACAGTAGTTCTGATGTGGTAAACTATCCATTAAGAACTAGAGTGAGCTTAGATTGTAAATTCTGCAGAGCAGGGATCACGTCTTTCCATGGGTCTGTTAGGGGGCCCCCACATCTGAATGTGGCCAGAGTGCTACCACAATACAATAAATAAATAAAAATTGTTAAAAAAACTAACTTCACAACTATTCCTTAGGTTTTGGTCACTACCATCTGGATGAGATTTTGAACTGGTGCCAAACAGTAATGGTTCTAGATTCTCTCATTAAGTATTCCTAAATCACTGAAGATAACTTGGAAACATTTACAATCTATTGTTCTTCAGAAGTTCATAAAAGCAGGGAGGTTTTCTTCTTGAAGAAACATGGAATTGGAACACTTGAAATCAAAGAAAAGTGACAAAAGTGTCAACTATATGGGCCAAATTCTGTTAAAAAACGCAGGGTCAAACAAATTACTGCATTATCCTCTATTGATAATGATATGAAACATCACTAAAAATCCATAATGGACAAAATTAAGGTTATGGCTGTGTTGTGCAGTATGGTCAGATTTTGAACCAGACCTATGCATAGATCAGGGTTGTCATCAGTTCTGAAAACAGGCTAAGAAAGGTTTGATATTGAGTGTTAACCTAAAGCAAAGTTCTTCATATTCTTAGCATAGCATCATATGCTGGGCAACATCCTGATCTCCAATAAAGCATGTAAATCTAGACTAATCCTACAGAAACCAGTGACATTGTTCTAGTTGTTTCCCATTGTAATGCACAATTACAACCAGTTTCCTGGAAAGCTACTTCTAACTTTCATTCATGGCAACAGCATCAGTGCAGATTGACATGCAGCTTGTGTGATATGGACAGTAGTGTCAAATGTTAAATTTCTTTTGAAAGATTCAGCTGCGTTAAATGATATTTCAGACTGCATTTTTTTTTTTTTTGCTTAGAAGGTTCACAGTAAAGCCAGACCTAGAAAGCATCATCAAACCTCACATTCTAGGGATTTGGCCAACCATAATTAGGGTGGTGATGCATGTGTGTCCTAGTAAAGTATTCTATGCACTAGAATTATAAAATCTGAACTTTAGAACCATAAAGTTTAGAACCATAAACTTTAGAACCATAAACCCCCGGCCCAAAGCAGGACCAACCCCATCTAAATCATCCCAGCCAGGGCTTTGTCAAGCCGGGATTTAAAAACCTCTAGGGATGGAGAATCCACCACTTCCCTAGGAAACTCACTCCAGTGTTTGACCACCCTCCTAGTGAAACAGTTTTTCCTAATATCCAACCTAGCCCTCCTCTACTGCAACTTGAGATCATTGCTCCTCTTTCTGGCATCTGTCACTACTGAGAACAGCCTCCATCCTCTTTGGAACCTTCCTTCAGGTAGTTAAAGGCTGCCATCAAATCCTCCCTCACTCGTCTGGTCTGTAGACTAAATAAGCTCAAATCCCTCAGCCTCTCCTCAGAAGTCATGCACTCCAGCCACCTATTCATTTTTATTGCCCTCTGCTGGACTCTCTCCAATTTGTTCACATCCTTTCTATAGTGTGGGGCCAAAACTGGACTCAGTTCTCCACATGTGGTCTCACTGGTGCTAAATGGAGGGGAATAATCACTTCCTTTGATCTGCTGGCAATGTTCCACTTCCTACTAATGCACCCCCATATGCTGTTAGCTTTCTTGACAATAAGGGCACTCTGTTGGCTCTCATCCAGCTTCTTGTCCACTGTAATCCCCAGGTCTTTTTTTTCTGCAGAACTGCCACTTAGCCAATTGGACCCCAGCCTCTAGCAGTGCATGGGATTATCCTATCCTAAGTGCAGGACTCTGAACTTGTCCTTGTTGAACCTCATCAGATTTCTTTTGGCCCAATCCTCCAATTTTTCTAGGTCACTGTGGACCCTATCCCTGCCCTCCAGCATATCTACCGCTCCCCCCCATTTAGTGTTGTTCACAAATTTGCTGAGTGTGCAATCCATGTAATCAGAAACATCAAATCATATTATTTTAAGACACTGTAGCTAAACCCTCACCTGCATCATCACCACCACCAAAAACCCAAACAATAAAAGGCTGATAGAAAGTATCTGGGCAAATGTAAATGTGTTGTTTTAGAGCCTGGATTTAGTAATGATCTGTTCAATGAATAAATGGAAGGCATCTGTTTCTGTAAGTGGCAATCTGATACTTTAAGAACATTAAATTGACTTAAAACTTCAGACATTTTAAGAAGAGAATATTCCTTAGGTCACAGGAAAAAACTACCACAAGAATATAAGTCAATGGACTTTTTCGTTTGTTGCACTGCATGTCTCTGTGTGACTGTGATGCAATGTATTAACCCCGCATTGAAGCTGACAGAGTGACCTTGGTCCAGCTGGCTGAGAGGGCCCCACCCCCACAGCCCTGCTGGGCATGCTCCAAATGGAGGCTGACTATAAAAGCCTCTGGAACAGCTCAGTTGGGGCTGACTGCTGACGGGGAAGGAGGTACTGATGGAGCTCCAGGGGAGGAAGCGCAGCCAGACCAAGCAGAGGCAGCCAGACCAAGAGTGCAACCCAAGAAGCCGCAGAACTGGAGTGAGACTACAGGGAAGACATCTGTCAATTACCAGTAGGAAGAAGCTCAGGGCAGGGAATTGCTTCCAGACTGCTCAAAGTGTTGCAGCAGGTTTCCCTGCTGAGTGAGCATTGGACCTTGCCACTCTCAACAGGGCCCTGGGCTGTGACCTGGTGGAGTGGGAGGGCCTGGGTCCCCCTACTGCCTCCATACATACCCCTGTGTGGGGGAGTTATCCCTGTGTATATGGACTAAGGCTGTGGGGCTGTATTACCCCGAGTAAAGGGAATTACATAAGGACTTAGGCCACTGGGTCATATTACCCTGAGTAGGAGGGATTTGCGTATGGATTTAGGCCACAGGGTTGTAATACCCTAAGTAGGGGGACTTGCATATGGACTTAGGCTGCTGGGCTGTAATATCTGGACTAGAGGGTCTTGTATATGGGCTAAGGCCATTGGGCCAGAAGACCCTGAATAGAGGGTCGTAGGTATGGACTGAGACCATTGAGCTGTTCTGTAAATAACATGGGGATGGTCAAGTCATTCAATCAAAGGAGATTAAGCTCGAGGGGCCTGTCAAGATTCATAATCATTGTGAGATGCATGGGCGGGTAATATTTAAGGGATAATGCATTTATGCTGAAAGTGTGCTTTATGGACTTGGGGTAGAAAGTAGTCACCAGATGATAATATTTTTCAGTGATGGCTCATTCAGATAGAAGACAGTTGTCACCCTGATTAATCCCTCCCTGATTAATAGGTGATATATTTCAGGACTTAGTTGTTTAGCTTTGTACACCCCCAAGATTTTCAATGTAAAGCCATCAGAGACAACTGAAAACAATCAACACCTCCTAAAGGCATCTTGAGGAGCAAGGTGCTCTCATTAAAAATTGGACCGTGGTTACTATGATGCCAGACAGTGCTGCAACAGACTGAACTTTGAGGAGGGGGAGCCTACATTATTAGATAGAAAACCTAACTATTATGAAGTGCAGACCCGAGTTCACATCTTATGGTTTTGTTTGGTGTGGGAACCATGTGTGTCCACCATTCTCTTGTTTCTAAGTTAAATATTTATTCTTTTTATTACAAGTGGTCACACGTGCTCTGTGATTTTACAGGGATTGGAGATACAAAGTTAAATAATCAAACAGGGCACAGAAGAGTTGGGATTTCTGGCAGTAGCCAGTATCAGTAGCTGGATGTCACGGGAAACAATTCAAAGGGACTGAAGGACTGGCTCGCACCTATCATCAACCTGCAAGATAAAGTGAGGGCTGGTGTAGCCCAGAGAAGAGTGGTTGAGTAGCTGGTGTTAGGGAGCTGACACCTAGCCAAGCAAAGGCAAGACTCCCTCATGCTAGAGGCTGGAAGTAACAAGGCCACTCAGTCATGGATGCCCCCAGAACCATCACTGTCTCCCAGGAAGAATTCTGCTGACATTATTCATATATCATATCTATTTAGGGAGCTGGGTTTAAGTGCCTGCCATTCTCAGAAAAAATGAAAGTAAGCGAAAATTTATTTCTACTCTGATTGAAACTCCCCTCCCACCCCGTCCTTTGTTAGTCTGAATTAGGTGAACATAAAAATAGCTATAGAAAGAAATGAAGGGAAGACATAATCAACAAAAATCTCTAGTGGTGCAAACTGACACAATTCCATGGACCTCAATGGAACTGCAGCAATAACAGCAGCTGAGCATTCAGCCACTTTTCACAGTTTCTATTTTTCTTGTTTAATTTTATTTTACTAAGCCACTTACAAATATATGAGGATACATGCATATCTTTGCTCAGACCTCTTCCTTCCTTTATGCTTTGGATTCAGAGAGAAATATGGATGACACACAGAGTGGGGCAAAGGCTTATTATTTTACCTCACAATATCCAGTAGAAACTTCTTAAAAGCACCATGAATAGGGATATCTAAAATACACAAACTCACATACATCATATAAGCCAGTGTTTCTCAACCTTTTTTTTTTAATAAAGTACCCCTTTAAAAAAAATTATAAGTACACCCAGTACCTACAGTTTTCAGACACATACATTTTTTTTCTACCATTGCAACACATTTGTTTAAACAACTTAATCATAGCCGGGCGGGCGATGAAATGTTTGGGTGTAAAAAGCACAAAAATAATAAAGCTCTGTAAAACTTAAAACAAAAATTCTATTTTCTCCAAATTTCAGTTGTGTTGATGTACCTCCTAGACTTCTCTCGAGTACCCCTAAGGGTACTCGTACCACTGGTTGAAAAACACTGATATAAGCTACTGAAAATGTTGCCTTAAATCAGAATACATAAGTAGCATCAGCCTACCCTGTTATTTTTCAGATTAGTGGAGACGCACAATGCTATGAAGGGGTGACCCCCAGTCTCCCTAAGGGAGAAAGGAGATTACAGGATGTTTTAGGCTGCATCCACTGTTGTATGATTACCCAGTTGTGTTCATAATAGCTTTCAAAAAAGTCATTCATCTCTTCTCCCAGCTGAAAAGTGAATGATAGGTCAAGGCCATATGGACAGGAGGTTTGGGACACAATGTGGGAAAGAACTGTTATCAAAAGAAAAAGGATTGCTCGTTTCTACCCGAATAAATAGAAAAAAACCCCTGTGAGATCCTTAAAGTTGGTTTAATTCTAAAACACTATGGTCTAAAAGGAAGCTTTACATAAGACCATTACCAACAAGTCTTTGAAGACTACCAGTGAGATTCCTGATAATAAAAAAAGATTCGTTAAGCATTATTTTATGCTATGACATTTAATATACTTTGTTATTACCTGTAATGTTGTTATATTTTGACTTTATGACATGTCTTTTAATAAATACATATGCAAAGAAAGAAAAAAATGTTTTTCATTGAATGCACTTTTTTGTTTTTAAAACACAAAATGGAAATCTTGTTCTAGCAAAATTCAGTGCTTAAAGATAAAGGGTTTAATGCTGCTACTGTAAACCAGTGACAGGAGGACTAGATGCTGATATCAACAAGTTTAAAGGGACAAACTGTAAGTTAATTTAAAGCTGAAATTTGTCTAGTGACTGATGTACTTGACCTTGCTCAGCAACATGTGACATTGATGAAAGGGTCATTAGATGAAACATTACATTGCATTATATCAATTATGAACAAATTGTATCTAAGAGTATGTCTAGACTGCATCCCTCTGTCGGCAGAGGGATGCAGATTAGGCAGGTCGACATTGCAAATGAGGCAGGGATTTAAATATCCCGTGCCTAATTTGCATAAAAATGGCCACCGCGTTTTGCCGACTCAGCACTTTGTCAGCAAAAAGCGGCAGTCTAGAGGGGATCTATTGAGAGAGAAAGCCTTTTTCGACAGATCCCTTATGCCTCCTGCAAGGGCAGTCTAGACATACCCTAAGACACTTTCTGTAAGGGACTAAAGAGGACAGTCTGGCCTAGCAGTCACAGCTGGGCTTAGCTCAGCCCACCAGGGAACATAGTTACTGGGCAGGACACAGAAAAAGCTCAAGAATCAGGTTCTATAAGCAAGAATCAGGGTCAGAGTCAGGCTGGAGACCAGAGATCAGAGGAGTACCAGGTAAAAAGTGAGAGGCAGGCAGCAGGGCCAGTGTTGAGTTGGAGTTGGAGCTTAGAAAGCAAGAGATCAGGCAAAGTCTGGCATGGCAGCAAGCTGAAGTCTGTCAAGTTGCCAAGACAGTGGGTCCCTGGCCAGAGTATCACAGAGTACTGTCCCTTGTGCCTCTTGGGTGGAACTTCATGCTATGCCTACTGTCTTTAGCTTCCTGGCTGGGCCTCGGCAAGGTCTACAAATAGCATTATGGGAACATGAGCTGTTCCCAAGTCCTCACATTTTCTTTCTGTGTATTTATTTTTTTAAATATAGAAATATCAAAAGAAGACCGTACGGTATTAAGAAGCATTGACTTTTGACTTCTTTTGATAAGGGGCTTGATCTAAAACCCCATTAACTTGCTATTAGAGCAAGTATAGGTAGCCTTCCTTGTGTAAAGGTTACTAAACTGTTTCCATAAATAGGTCATTTTCCTTGTTTGTTTATAAATGTTATTCTCACACTCATCATTCTGAAAGCTTCATCTTTGGAGCTCAAATGTATCATGTGTGGCCTGTGTATATTCAAGCAAAATGCAATAATATAATATTTCCCCCTTTTTAGAATGTGGTGCCTTTGGACAAAAAAAAGGTTATTCTTCTCCTGTGTGATATGTACATGCATATCAGAGAGATGATCTGGACCACTATCTAAAAACAATTTTTAAAATGGTAATAATAACCAAAATGAAGATTAATTTCCCATGCAGTCAATATCAACATTCACTGAATAGTATTATTACAGCAAAGAGACTGTGGGCCCTCCAGCGACTGCAAAGGAACATCAGGGATAAATCTGGCATAAGATCTCTATTTTAAGCCCCTTCTAATGACTAGTTAGAACAACTGGCAGAATTAGGACAACAATTACCTGACTTTTCTTTGAAATTATTCATTGAAGATTTCTTTGTTAAATATTTGGTGACAGGGTAGTTTTCAGAACTAACGAAACTCCACAAAGTAGCATTTTCTCAGGGTCTGTGTGGACAAATCATCCAGGCTAGTGAGTCACTCAGCTGTCCAGTCAGATTATTGATAGCTCTAATATAAAACATTCAACGGGATTTGAAATAAACAACCTTCTCAGTCTTTTACTAAAGCCGACTGTATTTTGAGCTGCCAAAAGGATGAATAACTAAAACCTAGCTCTCTATTACTGAATTAGGATGCACTATGCTTTTTTAAAGGGTAGAAATAATCATATGATCATACCATGAATCTATGTGGCACAATCTTAAGTCTCAGATGATAATTTCAGCTTTTAAAATCTCACTGTTAACTTGCCTATTCCTTTTTGAACAATGACAAATTCAACAGATCTTGAATGTAAACAAGCACAAAGATGGATTAGGCACAAAAGATGAGATGAAATATGCTACAATACACAAAACATTATTACTACCTATGTAAATAGAAACATTATAGCTTTTAAATACCATTTATTATTAATCCTTACATTTATAGTGAATCCTCCTTCTAGATGCCTGGCTGTTTCTCGGGGACATACTGAACAACAGATTTGGGTTTGGGGAGGAAATTTCCTCCCAGGTCAGTTTAGCTGGGACGTTGATGGTTTTTCACCTTCCCCTGGCATGGTTTGACTGTCAAAATCATCTGGGTACATCTCACCTAATCAATTCCCTGACAATGTAGGGGTTGGGAGCACAGGGGTTCCCAGTCTGTGCTGTACTTTCCCTGTGGCACACAGTTTAGTTTCCTGAGGATTAGAATGCTTTAGTTTAACTAACATGTTTGGGGTTAATAGAGGAGTATCTGTATGAAAAATAATGATCTGGCACAGATATAGGAAGTTCAGCTAGATGATTTAATGGTTCCTTAAATGCTATTATATTTTGAATCCATCTGTGTTATTTATTCAATATTTACATATTGTTGAAGGAGCATGATAGACACTTTACAGATAGACATGAACAAAAATCCCCCTTTCCCACAAAAGATCCCCATTAAGAAGACCGTGTTTACCAGTTGTGAAGACACCACAGTGCATGGTATCTGAGGTACTGCTGCTCTTTCCCTCTTTTAAGAACAGGAGAATGGCTGAGGTACCACAATCTTCAGCAAAGAGCTCTGCCCTTTGGTGTTGTGAACATGATTTGTGCCTAGAAAGATCTCCCAGGGCCTCTATGACAGCATTATGAATAACTCAGATATGGTAGTGTGCTAAATATTAATATTTACCGACAGTTAAGGGGGGGATTTTCAAAAGCACATTAAATGGTGCTTAATATATGTTTCACATATAGGTGAAGATTTTTTAAAGTAGTGCAGTGGCTTTAGCCACACATGTCCCATGACCTGTAATGGAACCATGGGTAGCAAAGTCCCCTGCACTGATCTGAAAATCTCAATTGAATATTTTGTTGGTTATTGTAATTCTTAGTATTTCAATACACTATGACCTGCTAATTCAATATCAAAATTAGTATAAGTTATAAAGCCAAAGAATCATAAGGCCAACAATAAATAGATGTTCTTGGCTTTTGTTTTTTAAGTAGGGAATTTTAAATCTGCATTTCATATTTTCTGGGGGAGCACCAGATCCCCAAAGTGCTTTCTACAGTCACGCTCTATTTAGGCAAAGTTATTCCATCATTGATGCCCATGCAGAAGCAAGGCCAGGGGATCTGTCAGGAGCAGTAGGCAGACATAAGCGTACCTTTTTCCTTTGTGTCCTGAGGAAGAATCTCTTCCCTCCAGAGATGTTTAGCATGTAGCTCTGTCCTTTGGTGCCATGAACATGATTTGCCCCTAGAAATATCTCCCAGGGTGTCTCTGACAGCATTATAAATTTTAGGAATATCCAAGGATGAAGAGGAGAAGAAACAAAGTATGCTAAGGAATCCTGTAAAGGGCTGGGGAGCAATGTTCCCTCTAATCTTTTCCATCCACATGTGGATTTTTCCATCCATGTGCAGAATAATATTTTTCAGGTACACCTCAGCATGTGCAAATGTGCACCACCAGCAGAAACAAAAAACCTAACTCTGGGTGCTCGGCTAATCAGTTGGGGCGGGGGGGACTGGACTCTCTCTTGAGAGTCCGCACAAGTGCACAGCTTACAGCAAACACTGGTGGAGAGTCATAAATACCAATAGCTCCAGGACAAGGGCATTGGATGCTTCTGCAGTACAATAGTGAACCTAGAAACTAATGCTGGTGCTCAAAGGCTAAACTCCCACTCTCAGAAAACTTTTCCTACTATTAAATAGAAGTATTGACCCACTATTTCATGTACAGGTCAATTACATCTCATGGGACTCCAGCTCTAGTTCTTAACTTCTTTGCATTCAGAGTATGTGACTTAGCTCCCAGTGCAGCATGAAGAAACAGCATGTGCACAACATCCCAGAACATCACATGACATAAGAGATGAAGGAAAACAGTAATATCTCAGGAACATTAGCAAGTGCCAATTTGTCACCATGCCTTTGCAATCTCAGAGCACACACGAGCATATGGATAGCTTAGGCTTTATGCCATCAACCTACAGCGGGGAAGCAAGTTCATGCAAAATCCAAGCTGGATCTGTGTCAGTGAAAAAATATTTCTGTTGTGAATGGTTTAGTGGACGGGTAAGAAGGACCTTGCACTGTGGCAAGCTTTAGTAAAAACTGCTGCCCTGCACCTCAGATTGCTATCTACTGCAGAGTGTTTCTTCGGTGCTTCCCTGTGATAAATGTTGTATGTGTGACGTATGATTGCACATCAGAGTTTATGAAACGATGTGAGAGACAGAAAATCCTTGCCTTCTGTAGAATTAACAATAATCACAGTGTTGCACATATCCCAACACTGTGGAGGGTTTTATTTTTATCACAATTAATGCAGGCTGTGATGTAGTAATTTGTGCACAGAGAGCTTTCAATGATCTGTATAGACAGTTAGAGTACATCTTAGTATAGAAAATTCATTACCTTAACCCTTAAGGGAATGCTGCATATGCATAAGGAGAAATACAAAACATTGTGGCATTGTTATCAGCATGTATCAAAGTTCAATTTCCATGAAAAATATTAATCCCAGATCTGTACAAGTACCATGAAGAGAGACTTCACAATGAATAAATGGCCTAGTCTTTCACCGTGTAAGAAATGAATTCAAATCCTGACTTGTTCTTCAACTTTATTATCCACATCACAAAATGACCATAAAATTTCCTATACTTGCTTAGGGGAAGATTATTAATTATTTTTCCTTTAAAAAAACAAAGACAAAATTTGCTTCCTCTGCATCTGACCCCATAATCTAGTGCCTGACCCATAATATTTTTTGAGTTCTAGGAAGGGTTGCTACATGATGACCCACTGATATTTTGGTGGCAATAGTGCAGCTATAATATTAAGGAAATATCCTAGTCCATTACAAATAGGAAGCAGAAAAATATAAAATGGTACAAGTTCAGTTCATTGCTAGTTGTTAGCATAGGAGCTATGATATCTGATTTTACTCCATATATTCCTACACCAGGCTCCAATCCTGCAAACACTTACATATGAATAACTTTACACACACAGGTAGTCTCATGTAACCTAACAGAACTACTCAAGTCACAAAGTAGTGCACATGCTTCAGTGTTTGTAGGACTGAGGCCTAAATGTTTATAATGGCCTTGAAACCAACAACGTCAGTGTTTGAGAATGCATTTTTAGCTTCTGTATTCCATTTTTCAGCATTTTAATTCCATTTCCTTTGCACTGACTGACATACAGTTTGCGAGGAGAGTTTGATCAAGAACTCTTTAAATATTAATAATCAACTGGCGGTGTCTCGAAGAAGAGAATCTTTCCAGTTACAACGAAGATGCATCACTTATTTTGAGCGATGCTTAGGAGAGCCAAATGGTAACTGCAACCATGAAAGCACTATGAACCAAATATGCTCTTTCTTATCTTAAATTAGGAACCTTTTCAATAAACATAAAGAAATGCTCTTGAGGCAGAATTATTTTTTATCACAGATCATCTATGGAGCTATTCCTATAGACGTCAATGTACTGTTAAAAGGGTTATGATTAATGGGGCACATCTATCTATAATAATGCAGCAAGGCTCATCATCTGTCTTTTCTTCATTGGTTCCACTGAATACAGAAAGTTTTTCACTATTCTTTGTATCTGACTTATCTAAGTGATTTTATATATGTTCCTTTGAAACCAGAAATGTATTACAGTAGGTTAAAGTGGAAAATCTTTTTCATTGCTTTTCAATAGGCCAACACTTAAACACTTGCCACATATTTTCATTAAAGGAATATTTACAGAGACTCACATGCAATCTAAGTAACTCTGTTAAGTAAAATAAAACATTAAAGAGGAAACATTCCTTTTATTATCTATAAATCAGGTAAAAATTAGGTGATGCTAAAATTTCAAATATGGGACTCCGAACTATGTTTGAAAAATGTGCATATGCACTGTTGCTTGTAAAACCACATTAGCAATGGCTCCTACAAACAGGTGTTTATATGCACTATTACCCACATTGAGTGCACAGAAATCTTTTAAAGCATAAATTTTGCAAAATATGCATATGCAATTTTTATGGGTACTAAATCAGACACGAGCTTTGAAAATCTGGTTCATGTATTCCAAGTATGTTATGCTAATGGGGTTATATACTTCATATTTGAGAGAGTTTGTCTGTCTGTCTGTTTGTTCAAGAACTCCTGCTAAATGGGAAGAGCTAGGACCACCAAATTCGTTATACAGCTTCCTCTTGGCATAACTCAATGCAAAGGTCAGGATTTGGTTGTGCCAGGAAAAGGGGGGGTTCCTGGAATGGGATTGCTCCTTATAAAACCATACAGTAAAGGGACAGAATCATCAGGCAGCTAAAAGGGGCTGGCTGAGTGGTGCACTCCTCCCCATCTGAGACTCCCCCAGCCACAAGCTTCCCACTCCCAGGTGCCCTTTAGATGGGGGGGCTGAAGCATCCCCCCTGATTCATATAGGAACATTGCTTCACCTTTCTCACAGAGTGAGGGGAAAGGGCACCGTTTGCTGCATTCCTCATTCTAGCTAGGGAGCGAAGGGTGCAGATGAACTTGGACCTGCCCCCGCTGGAGGACATGCACCCCTCCCCTGGCTGTGCCTGCTGGAGCTTCGGTGTCTATGGAGAGGCACTTCTCACTTGAGCCCAAGCTGCTGTGTTGAGAGAGGACGGTCCTCTCTCCCTGGAGCTGCTTGCATAGTGAACCCCTCTTCCCCAGCCCCAATGATTCAAATGAACCATGTACATTTTCATTCTATTTTCCAAAACAAACAAACAAACAAAAACAAAAATTGACTTAAGGACCCGAGCAATGTTGAGTAAATCTAGTTTTTATTTAGAAACTATCTTTTGAAGCAAAAGAAAATGAGGAAAAATGAATGAGAAACTCTATTAAAAAAAGTCCTAACAGTCCCCGTATGACATAGAAGTTTCATGTCAATGGGAGTAGGAATGTTACTATATAACAACGCTCTTGACTCTCTAAATATTTTACAGAGGCAATAAGGAGGGGAGGGGAAGCAGGAGCTGGTGCTGGGGGGAGCTGGCTTAAAAGCTGGTTCCCCCAGCACCATTTTCCACAGTGCTGCCTGCCCCCGCTCCATGCTGCTGCCTCTATCACAGGCAGCAGCGTGGGGGAGGGTGGGCAGAGGAGGCTGCTGCAAAGCAGCCCATGCCCACAGTGGGCCAAGAGGTTGCTCCAGCCGGGCAGGCAGCCTGGCTCAGTCCCAGCTTGTGCTGGTCCAGGACTAAACCCTACTGTGGCTCTGCAATTTAAAACACAGTAGGAGGAGGGGAAGGAGGGAAAGGGGGGCAGGCTGCCTGGCTCCTACTGCTTTTTAGATTGCAGAGCCACAGTTGGGTTTGGTCCTGGACCCACCGGGAGCCAGGACTAAGCTGGGCTGTCTTCCCCTATCGACTAGTCGATAAAAATTCTATCGACTACTCAATTGGTAAATTAACCTCATTTTAACATCCCTGGTGTCTATTAACAGTCACTGAAAATATTTTCAGTCACCATTAACAGCAGGTACTAGGAATAATTCAAGTATATTGGGCCCATATTATGTTTACTGTACTTTGGAAAGGTCATGTGCTAAAATACTTTTTGTATATGGTCGGGAAGTATGACCTTTACTATGACACTACTCTACAAACTGAGCACATGACAAGCGGTGCTGTCTTCTGATTTTTGACCTTGCTTTACTTGGCAAGCAGAAAGCTGTCTCCCCTCCAGCACAAGGGGTTCCACTTGATTTATTATAACCAGAATGATAACATTTTGCTAGGGGTAAACTAATTTAATAATCTGACACAACAAACACCTTCTGCCTCCTGAAACTGGGGAAGATACAAGCATAACAAAAGATTTTTAAGGACATAGAAGAGATTCCACAATGCTCACTACAGAAATGCAGGAGGATAAAGGAAGTAAGAATTCTCTCTATTATTATGCTGATAAATAAATGGTCACAGATAGAGACTGAAAGAAAAATAAACAGCCCATCTCACTGAATTTGGAGCAAACAGTGAATAAGAACTCAGGTGAGAGTTGTCAGAATTGTAACTGAGTTTCAAACGTTTAAAAGAATGGAAAATTTTGTTACTTGCTTAAATATTTAGAGTTGATGCCCCTTATCCAGCTGCCACCATGCTTTACACAAATATAAAATCCATCACCAAATTAATGGATATATACTGTGATCCGTATTTCCCTATGCGGAATATGGGACACTAAGGTGGGGGGGCTGCTGGCATCCTGGCCTTTAGCCCTCACCCACCCTGCCCCCCCACGCCCCTGCCCACAGCATGCAAAGTGGGGAGAGGACAGGGGCCAAGTTGCTAGTGCTTGGTGCTTCAGCAACTGAAGCCCTGAGCGCTGGCGGCGCCTCCCCTGCTCCTTGCAGGGGAAATCCTCCATTGATAATGCCCTGGAGGAGGTTGCAGAAAATTGAAAATACAAGAAAATCTTAATAAACTTCCTTGGAGGGACACACAAAAAAGGTGATCTCTCCGACAGCTGGATCCCAAACAATTTAGGACTTATACTGTAACCAAAGGGTAGCAGACACATAACAGTAAAGATGGGCAAAATATTTTTGTCCAAAAGTGGCAGATTTTGAGAATCAATGTTAATCTAAGCTGCTTTTTTAAAAACAATTCTGAAATGTCAAAAAGGTTTGCTTTGCACATAAAAAACATAACTTATCTAGCCACCAGGGCCACAGACTCGCTCTGCTCCAACAAATTTAGTTCTTCCTATCTCATGCACCACCAGGTAAGAATTTTCCAGGATAAATTATGACCTCAGTTACATCTCCTATAGTCTTTAGTTAAATTAGACATTTCCACAGTGAAACTTTTAATTTTTTTGGACTAGATTTACAAAGGAATTAAGGCATCATTGACAAGAAGGAGAAGGGATTGTTGGTAACAGCAGCCTTTTTGCACCAAATAGCTCAGGGGAGAGAACATTCACTTAGAATGAGTGTGAGGGTGACTACTGCTGGATAGTCAGGGCATTCATCTGGGAGGAGACACCCACATTACGGTCCCTGCACCAGTGAATATTTAATGTATATAAAGTGGAACAGCTTCAACAGGAGAGGTTGAGAAAGCCCAAGCACAAACTATCCAAAGACCCAGTGATTAGGGCACTCACTCTGCTCTAAAGTGGGGATATGAACCCAGGTCTCCTACATCCCAGATGAATTGTCTACTAGTTACTGGGCTATCACGTATAAAGGGGGTGGCATCACCTCCATTCTGTGAATGGCACCTGAGCCCCCTCTTTATTCCCAAATTTCCTTTACTTTTATATAAAATGAACAGTTAAAAATGCCTGAGATGTTTCCTCTTGGGTCAAATGCAGCATTTTGTCTGACCCAAAATTATTTTTGCTAATTTATTTGAACTGCCAGTGAATCTGTTTTTCACACCACTGTAATAACTGCTGATCATAGAGTACTTGAGTTACATGGAGATTGTGGCTCATCCCTCTCAAAATATTAGCTGCTGCATTCTGTGTAAATGAATCATTCAAATCCCTTCCAAAGGTAGCTCTGAGTAAGAGCATTGCAATAATATAGGCTGGAGGTTACAAGGACCTGGATCCTCTGTAACTGAATGACTACAAGAAGGAAAGGGCTTAGCTAATTATGAACAGAAACAGCTACAGTTGTTATGTGAAAATCTAGGAGCAAGGAGAGATCCAAAATAGACAACTGCACTAGGAATGTAGCCCAGGAGAAAGCCTTGCCTGCATCTTTCTCCATCCTTTGCCTTACCTTTGAGCGTTGCCTCTGCTTCACATGAGCAGTATGCTCTTATCATCTTCCCCATCTCTGTCAACATTTGGAAAGCTCAGGCTATGTATACACTAAACGGAAGTTCACTGCTGCCACGATGGATCTTTCAGAATTTGATTTAACAAGTTTCGTTAAGACTTGCTAAATCAAATTCAGAGCACCCTTGCCAGTTGCCGGTATTCCCGCTTGTTAGGGACGGTGGGGAAAGATGAAACAAGGTACATCAATTCCAGCTGTGTATCTGCTTCGACGTTACCTGAGTGTAGAACTGACTTCAGAAACTGCATAACTATGCTCAGTGAAGAGTACATGTAGATCTGAGTGCGAGCCGGGAGTGCGAGCTGAAACTGCATACCAACATGTCCTTTAATGGCACACTGAATAATACCTACTAAACACAAGAGCAGAGACATGGAAACCCAAAGGCAGGGCTCATTATTATCCTCAAGAACCTCTCAATGGCAGGAGCAAACCTTTTGTGTATTTTTCCCACCTATTCCCACAAGACTTCAAAGTGTATAAACAAAACTAGATGGTCAAGTTTATCAACAATCTGACAAATCCAGCAGAGGCATTTTACTTGTGTCCATTATTAGTAGTAAATCATGATCCAGCAATAACAAAAATGGGGAAAGTGAGGCAGAGTGGTGACATGACTTGCCTAATATCACTCAGTGGGCCAGTGGCTGAGGTGGAACTATAATTCACTCTCCTGATTCCCACCATAATGGTTTAGCCACTAGGACATTCTTCCTCCATTTTATTAATACCCCAATGGGCCTTACCACAATGTCTGGGATTTCTGGGATTATGGGCCTTTCCACAATGTCTCTACAGGCAGCTGGCACCCTGCTTTCACCAAGAAAAGTATTTACTCAATCTCCTCAATAATTAGGCCTATACTTCCCAACTGTTCTTTACCAGCCACAAGACACATTGATCATGCTTGCAGGTAATCTAGCAGTTTTGCAACACATTTAAGAGCCCCCTACCTCGCCAATATGAAACTGGATCACAGAATGGAAGTGCATGCACTGACTCTTTGACTTCTTTTCCATCACTTTCACTACCTCCTCCTGTTTATTTAGCTCACCATCTTCTTTGTTCACAGTCTTGCTCCAGCACCTTTCATCTCCAGAAATATCAACCGGTTCCGATATTCTGAAGCTTGCCAGTTTCAGTGGAGATGAGAAACTAATGAGATCATTAGTCAACATTTTTACTGTAATATCAGCTAAATAAAAATGTTTCCGAGAAATGTAAAACCACTAATCGGTTCGTCCACAGGAAGCTGGCCTTAGGCTGAGATTGGGTCAGACCAAAGGTCCATCAAGCCCAGTATCCTGTGGGACAGTGACCAATGCCAGATGCTTCAAAGGGAATGACCAGAACAGGCCAATTATCAAGAGATCCATCCCTGCCATCCAGATCCAGCATCTGGCAGTCAGAGGCTTAGGGGCACCCAAAGCATGGAGTTGCATCCCTGGCCATCTAGGCTAACAGCCATTGATGGGCCTATCCTCTATGAACTCATCTACTTCTCTGTTTAACCCAGTTATAATTTTGACCTTTACTACATCCCCTGGTAACGAGTTTCACAGGCTGACCATTCATTGTGTGAACAATACTTCTTACTTGTTTGTTTTACATTTGATGCCTGTTATTTACCTCTCTCCACTGTGAAAACTGACCATTTGTTCCTATCCTTTGTTCCTTATCCTTTAACCAGTTATTGATCCATTAGTGGACCATCTCCCTTATCCCATGACAGCTTACTTTTGCTTGCAGGCTTTTGGTGTGGGATATTGTCACAGGCCTTCTGAAAGTCCAACTATGCTATATCCACTGGATTACCCTTTTCATGTGCTTGTTGACATCCTCAGAATTTTAACAGATTGGTGAGGCATGATTTCATTTTACAAAAGCCATTCTGACTTATCTCCAACAAATCTTGTTCATCTATGTATCATCATTCTGGTCTTTCCTATAGTTTCACCAAATTTGCCTGGTACTGAAGTTAGGCCTACTGGCCTATAATTGCCAGGATTGCCTCTAAACAGGCATTACATTATGTATCTGATACAGAGACTGACTTAAGTGATAGGTTACATACAAAGTTAGTGGTTTTGTGATTTTGTACAGGCTGAAACTCTCTAGTCTGGCAAAACCCTTGGTTTGGCATTACTTTAGTCAGCACAGTGTCCACTTATCATGGGTGTGACTAAATTTCCTGCGGTTCCATAAAGTTTGTTTACAGCCACCAGTCCTGGCTCTCAGTGTTCTGTGCTATTATTTAGCTCTAATTTATCCTAAATGTTTTATAGGAACCCAAGAGTGGAAGTGCTGGAAATGCTGCTAGATAATATTGACCTCCCGTGGTCTGGCAAATTCTCTGATTTGGCATTGGTCTGGTCCTGAGGGTGCTGGACTAGAGAGGTTCAACCTGTATTTGTTTTCTTTCAGAACTCTTGGGTGAATATCATGTGGTTCTTGTGACTTATTGATGTTTAATTTATCAGCCTGCTCCAAAACACCTTCATTGACACCTCAATTTGAGACAGTTCTTCAGCTATGTCACATAAAAAGAATGGTTCAGGAGTGGGAAATGATCCTCTCAGCCTTTGCAGTGAAGACAGTTGCAAAGAATTCTCTGCGATGATCTTATCTTTCTTAAATGCTCCTTTAACACTTTGTCTGTCAAGTGGCCCTACTAATTGTTTGGCAGACTTCCTGGTACTTAAAATAAATTTTGCTCGTAGCTTTGTGTGTCTTCTGCTAGTTACTCTATCTATTCTTTTTTATATCCTTAATTATACTTTTACATTTAAGTTTGGAGTTTATGTTCCTTTCTATTTTGTTCAGTAAGATTTTACTTCTAATTTTTGCCTCTAATCACCTCATTTACTCTGCTGTTTAGCCATCATGGGGTTTTTCTAGTCATCTTACTATTCTGTTTTTGTTTTTATTTGGGGGTATACATATAGTTTGGGCCTCTATTATAGTGTTTTAAAATAGCTTCCATGCAGCTTGCAGGCATTTCACTTTTGTCAATGTAAATTTCAGTTTAGTTAGCTTCCTCATTTTTGTGTAGTACCTCTTTTGAAGTTAAATGCTAACTTTGTTTGGATTCCTTTGGTATTTCCTCCACTTCAATGATGTTATATTTAATTATATTATGATTGTTCTTACCTAGCAGTTTAGCTGAATTCTTGTGCTAGAACTTGTGCTTCACTTTGGACTAAATCAAGAACTGCTTCTCCCCTTGTGAGTTCCTGGACTAGCTGCTCCAAAAATTAGTCATTAATGGTATCTAGAAATTTCTTGTCTGCATCTCCCCCTGAGATGGTATATAGCAGTGTTTCTTAAACTATGTTCCGCAGAACATTGGTGTTCCGTGAACAACTCGCAGGTGTGCCACGAACTCATCTTTGTTTTTGTTACTTCTTTTTTTTTGTCCTTTTTTTTGTCTGACAATTTTTTTTGTTCAAGAAAATTTTCATAGGCGTTCCACATTACAAAGTATTATTGTTTGGTGTTCCATTGTCTCTAAAAGTTTAAGAAACATAAACTTAAACTGGTATATAGCCAATTAATATGAGGATAGCTGAAACCTTCCCCCCATTATTATTGGTTTTTCTGTTTTTGTAGCCTCTCTAATCTCCCTAAGTATTTTACAATCACTGCCACCATCCTGGTCAGGTGGTCAGTAGTATATTCCTATACTCATTATTTAAGTATGGAATATCAATCCATAGACATTCTATGGTAAAGTCAGATGAATTTAAGATGTTTTCTATACTTTCTTTCACAATACTTTGGTGCTATTCCCCCACCAAACTTTCTCAGCTGAGTGCCCTGCTTTCTTCCTTGATATCCATCCTCAAAATCCACTTTGTGTACAACAACTGTTATTCCATATAGGCATTCATAATTTAAACAAACAAACAAACAAACAAACAAACAAACAAACAAACAAACAAGACCATCTAAAGACAAAAACAAAACCTTTGAACAGTTCTCAGAGTCTCCCAGAATAGATAGCCTATCTTTCACATGTAAACTTCTTAAGCCAGACAATATATTTCTATTTGACTTGTACAAGGTTTGATATCAAGATACATGCTTAGTTATTATAGACAGATGTGTAATTCATAACAGTTTATATGAATAATTTCACTTTTTTTGTTCATAGAACATCCACAGATTGTGATTGTCTTGAATCTATTCACAACACGAAAATGTTTGACAAAATTCTGCAGGAAGGCAGTGAATTTTTTTGCTTTGCTGTTTCAAACGTAGGTTGCATTTCTTATCCTTGAATAGGAAAAAACAAAATTATCATCACCACCACCACCACCACAAGGGGTTGCTTCTTTTCCATGACCAGGTAAATGTAGTTCTTATCAGATTCCTAGCACAATTATTCCCCAAAAGCTAGATGAATTGGCAGTGGGATCAAAAGCAGGAGTAGAACCTAAAAATCTAGCTATTTTTTTCCAAATTGACGGGATTTTAAGTGTCTCTTTATGTCCTTTTATTTTGTTGCCAACAAGCTTTTGTAACCTTCAGCCAATGCTGTTTTTGCATCATTTCCAAGTTAGATTTTTTGTGTTGAAGAGAAATGCTGATATTTGCTTTCCTCTGGAAAAAAATCACAAGATGAAGAGTGAGATGATAGGGATAATTAGACTGAATAATGGTGAAAATCACAATGGGGAAATATCTTTTTGAAGACCACCTGTCTATTCATTTTTGTACATCGAACATTTTGTTTTGTTCAGGGAAACAAATTCACTTAACACAATCCAAAACACAGTTGGTAATTGCTGGAAGAAAAACAATGCAGGATTGGTTGGTTTTAAGTCACTTGACCTCAGAATGGAACAAAAAAAAATGTGTCTGTTGCTCTTTCCTAATAGTTCTCTCTGTATTGCAATCTGGAAGTTCTCTGTTGCTGTGATAATTCTAATCTTGAATATTTGGACAGAAAACTTTCTTTATGATGCTTTCAGCTCTTTCTCATACAAATTCCATTTCATGCATTTTTCATTAGTTTGTTGTAAACATTTTGAAAAAAAACGAAGCTTGAATCTTCAGCATTTTATATAAATTGGTTAAAATGGCTGTTTATTGTGCTCTTGACCTGAAGAAACTGCTTCCCCTCTTCCATGCACGTAGATTAGAAAGAACCTATTCAGTCCATACAGAAATGTTTGTACGGTTCAAACAAAGACATCAAATTCTCCTTCTTAGTCACACAAT
Organism: Rafetus swinhoei; assembly: GCA_019425775.1. Lineage (NCBI taxonomy): Eukaryota > Metazoa > Chordata > Testudines > Trionychidae > Rafetus > Rafetus swinhoei. The sequence continues at coordinate 83,204,002 of CM033424.1, forward strand.
CCCAGGAGGAGTCATTAAATCAGTTAAAACTCAACTCTAAAGGAAATGTGAATTGGCATTTTTTATCAGCTACACACAATGAACTATTCACAAATAATCTAAAGACAAAAGAGTTAGTTACAGAAATTATTTGTTGAACAAAGAATATGTTTCAGAAATTCACATACTGTCTCGGGAGAATTCACAAAGAAACATAAGATTTGGCTGATTAATTCTCTCTTATGGATTATTCATCCACCTGTATTCATGAGGGTCTGAAGATGGACTTTTGATAATGGGAGTCCTTGGTGATGACTTGATGGCAGTACAGAAGGTATATTGGCTAGCTGCACCAATCTGGTTTAAGTTCTTAAAATACAATAATCTAAATTACCTTTTTAATCTCTCTCTCTCTCCACTCTTTTTCTCCACACTCCTGCAGCCTACAGCTGCGTAAGCTTTCTCATTTTTTTGCTTTTCATACTCCCCACCTGAATTCCTGGTAGAGGAAGCCCTGGCTGAGCACCAGAGAAAGGTCAGTTGGCCACAGAGCTAATTTCAAAGGCCCTCAGAGAGGATTCATAGTTTTAGAGAAGAACTCTTTGGCTGTTCTAAAGGGACAATATCTCTCCACTGCACACACAAACAATGGGAGGCACTCATGGAGTTTTCCTATCACAGGATCCCTTCCAGCCACAGAGAAGGAGCGTTTGGGACCTAGAGCGGTTACAGGCTTGTGCATACAAGCATACAGGCACACTACCATGTGCTTTTGTTAAATGGATTTTTAGGCAGTTAGATCACTCAGGAGACTGAATGGCCATAATGATGTAATTGGGAATGTAAAATAATTTAGTATATGATAAGCTAATGAAGGCTCAAAGTCCTGAAGGTATCAAACTATATCCTTACATGTTAGGAGGACTAGCCAGATTGCAATTAACCATCTAATAGCAATAAATCAGTCACAGGGTAGAAAATTAGGATTGTTTTCTGTTCTTTAAATTCACCATAATTTAATATTGTAGCACTATAGGGTAGGATTTTCATTTCTGCTAAGGTCCCTTTATACCTCTCTGGCAGTACATCCATTTTAAGACTCCACACATGATCAGACCTGTATAGGCCCTTAATATAAATGAGAATCAAACCTTAGACTTGTTAGAACGGCTGCATATTGTTGCCTGAGCAGTTAGGAAATATTTAGGGCCTCACTGGTTTGTTTCTGTTAGGAGGAGACATTGATGACAGAGCCAGGTTTTTGGTGCAAATTTATGTACAAACAATGTACACAGAATCCTGTTTCACTCTAGGAAAAAACAGCAGGCAGTTTCCTTGCTCACAGTTTCCACACCTGCCTCTCTAGCCATTACTCTGCCCAAAAGAAACTCTCTCTAGGAATCTCCATCACTGGAGACATTTAAGAGAACATTGGGCAGACATCTATGAAAGATGGTCTAGATCAGTGGTGCGCAACCCATGGGTTGCGACCCCCAATGGGGTCGTGGATGTCTTCTCGGGGGGTTACGGCACTTAGATCCGGGTGGCCGGTGGCTGGGCCCAGCAGTTGGCAGCTCCTGCGGTGCGGATGTTGCAGATCAAAAAAGGTTGCACACCACTGATCTAGATGGTGGTTGGTCCCCCGTGAGTTCAGGGGACTGGACTTGATGACCTCTCAAGGTCCCTTCCAGTTCTAAAATTCTATGATTCTATGGCTTCCTCCCATGGTCAACTCACACTATGTGATCACTTTCACTTCTGACACACACTGATCTACCAATCAAACCTGCAGCCACTGTTTTTTATATCTGTCCCAAGGAAACCTCTTTCATTGTCTCTGAGTGAGTTCTCGTTCATGCCTTCTCATGTGACTCTGTAACTGGGCAGTGGCTTCTCTATTGTTTCAGTTATCTTGCTCCATTGAAAGCTCAATGCTGCTTTGATTTGGCCTCAATGAAAGGCGGGTAGCATGACTATCAGTTTCAGGGGTTCCAGAGATTGCCCATAGATCAAAGATATGTTTATAGGTAGTCACCAACTTGCTCCAGCCCAGCAATATTAAACTCAACTACACTAAAAAATGTGCATTGTATGGCTGTCGGCCCCAAAACCTTTATAATTCCTGTGCTCTTAATCTGCCTGTTGGGTTTGAATTAGGGATGTAAAATGCAGTTAAAAATGTAACTGCGTAATTACTAAAAATCATAGTGGTTATACACACTGTGGGCTCTGCAGTATAAAGTAGGGCTGTCAAGCGATTACAAATTTTAATCACAATTAATCGCATGCAACTCCCCTTTGAAACGCTGCAGCAGCGTTTCAGTGGGCCAGCACTGCATGGAGCCTGGGTTCAGCTGGGAACTCCAGATGATCCTAGGCTCCATGCAGCGCTGCCCCTTGAAAGTACCGTGGCGGCATTTCCAAGGGGCTCAGCTGGAGTCCCCAGCTCTTTCCAGGCTCCATGCAGCGCTGTCCCTTTAAGGCACCAGAGAAGTACTTCAAAGGGGCAGCGCAAGTGGAGCCGGTGTCCCCAGCTGTTCCCCAGCCCCACGTTGCAAAGCCCCTTTGAAGTGTCGCTCCGGCGCTTTAAAGGGGCAGCGCATTAGGAGCCGGGGATCAGCTGGGGACTCCAGCTGATCTCCCGCTTCACGTTGAAAAGCCCCTTTGAAGTGCCAGAGCAGGCACTTCAAAGGGGCTCCACTTGTGTTGCCCCTTTGAAGTGCCAGTGAAGCACTTTAAAGAGGCAGTGCACCATTAACGCCTGAGATTAACACGTTAATTTTTAAAACACATTAATCCTGTCCTGCGTTAATCGCAATTGACAGCCCTAGTATAAAGCTTAAATTAGCTTTTTACTGAAGAGCCTGCAGCAAAGCCTCCTTGGGAGTGGGCTTCCCATAGCTCCTGTGGCTGGAAATGGTGAACTGCAGCCAATGGGAGCAGCAAGGCTATGTGGCTATGGACAAGTTAAGTAAACAAAGCGACACGAGCCACCAGTAGCTTACCCCGGTGGCCCCATGACTCAGGTTTGAAAAACGCTAATCTAATCTAATCTTCTACATATTGCAGGCCACAGAACCTCACCTACCCACTCCTGAAATAGACCCCTAACTCCTGGTTGAAGTTACTAAAGCCCTCAAATCATGCGCTGAAGCCCTGAAGTTACAGGGAATTCATCATTTACACTAGTTTAAACTTGCACATCTTGTGCTACACAATACCTCACATAACAAAACTAGCCACACCACATCTCCTCAAGACTGTACAATTGCTCATATGCTAAGAAAAAAGACCTTGGAAGATTGCTGAAACAAAATACAGGACTATGTAGCACTTTAAAGACTAACAAGATGGTTTATTAGATGATGAGCTTTCGTGGGCCAGACCCACTTCCTCAGATCAAATAGTGGAAGAAAATAGTCACAACCATATATACCAAAGGATACAATTTAAAAAATGAGCACATATGAAAAGGACAAATCACATTTCAGAACAGAAAGGGGATGGGGAAGGTAAATGTCTGTGAGCTAATGGTATAGAGGTGGGGAAAGGTAAATGTCTGTGAGCTAATGGTATTAGAGGTGATAATTGGGGAAGCTATCTTTGTAATGGGTAAGATAGTTAGCGTCTTTGTTGAGACCGACGCATAAAGTGTCCAATTTTAGCATGAATGACAGTTCAGAGGATTCCCTTTCAAGTGCAGATTTAAAAGGCTTCTGAAGTAGGATGCAGGTAATTAAGTCGTTGAGACAGTGTCCTTTCTGGTTGAAATGGCAAGAAACTGTTTTTTCTTTGTGATCCTGTCTAATATCTGTTTTGTGGGCATTGATCCTTTGGCAAAGTGTCTGAGACGTTTGTCCAATGTACAAAGCAGACGGACACTTTCGCCACATGATAGCATAAATTATATTTCTGGATGCAGGAATATGTATTCTTGATCTTATAACTCACTTGGTTAGGTCCAATAATGGTATCAGCAGAGTGGATATGTGGACAAAGCTGGCAACGGGGTTTGTTGCAAGGGAAGGTACCAGGTTGATATTAGTGTGGTATGTCCTGTGGTTGTTGGTAAGAATCATCTTGAGGTTAGGTGGTTGTCTATAGGAGACTATGGGTCTGTCTCCCAGAGCCTCTTGGAGTTTAGTATCCTGTTCCAGTATAGGCTGTAGTTTATTGATAATGTGTTGGACAGGTTTAAGTTGGGGGCTGTAGGTGATGACAAGTGGTGTTCTATTGTTGGTTTTCTTGGGTCTGTCTTGAAGTAGATGGTTTCTAGGTATTCGTCTGGCTCTTTCAATTTGCTTTTTTATTTCTCCAGGTGGGTAGCTGAGGTTTATAAATGCTTGGTAGAGATCCTGAAGTTTCTGGTCTCTGTCAGTGGGATTAGAGCAGATGCGGTTGTATCGAAGGGCTTGGCTATAGATGATGGATCGTGGTGTGTGCTGGATGGGAGCTGGAAGCATGTAGGTAACTGTATGAGTCAGTGGGTTTTCTGTAGAGGGTGGTGTCTAATTTTCCATTGTTGATTTGTACTGTGGTGTCCAGGAAATGGATCTCTCGTGTAGAATGTTCGAGGCTGAGGTTGATGGTGGGGTGTAGGTTGTTGAAATCTCTGTGGAATGTCTCCAGTGTTTCTTGGCCATGCGTCCAGATCATAAAGATGTCATCAATGTAGCGTAAGTAGAGAAGGGGTAAAAGGGACGGGAGTTGAGGAAACGTTGTTCTAGGTCAGCCATAAACACATTATCAATAAACTACAGCCTATACTGGAACAGGATACTAAACTCCAAGAGGCTCTGGGAGACAGACCCATAGTCTCCTATAGACAACCACCTAACCTCAAGATGATTCTTACCAACAACCACAGGACATACCACACTAATACCAACCCTGGTACCTTCCCTTGCAACAAACCCCGTTGCCAGCTTTGTCCACATATCCACTCTGCTGATACCATTATTGGACCTAACCAAGTGAGTTATAAGATCAAGAATACATATTCCTGCATCCAGAAATATAATTTATGCTATCATGTGCCGAAAGTGTCCGTCTGCTTTGTACATTGACAAACGTCTCAGACACTTTGCCAAAGGATCAATGCCCACAAAACAGATATTAGACAGGATCACAAAGAAAAAACAGTTTCTTGCCATTTCAACCAGAAAGGACACTGTCTCAACGACTTAATTACCTGCATCCTGCTTCAGAAGCCTTTTAAATCTGCACTTGAAAGGGAATCCTCTGAACTGTCATTCATGCTAAAATTGGACACTTTATGCGTCGGTCTCAACAAAGACGCTAACTATCTTACCCATTACAAAGATAGCTTCCCCAATTATCACCTCTAATACCATTAGCTCACAGACATTTACCTTTCCCCACCTCTATACCATTAGATCACAGACATTTACCTTCCCCATCCCCTTTCTGTTCTGAAATGTGATTTGTCCTTTTCATATGTGCTCATTTTTTAAATTGTATCCTTTGGTATATATGGTTGTGACTATTTTCTTCCACTATTTGATCTGAGAAAGTGGGTCTGGCCCACGAAAGCTCATCATCTAATAAACCATCTTGTTAGTCTTTAAAGTGCTACATAGTCCTGTATTTTGTTTCAGCTACACCAGACTAACACGGCTACATTTCTATCACTTGGAAGATTGCATGTAGCACCACCGCATGGTGAAGTTTCTAATAACAACATAGACAGTGGAAGTACTAGCACTGATTCTTACTTGCCTTCTAACTTGATATATCTGTAATATAGGCAATTTTGGGGGATAAAGTTTTCAGAAGCACCTACACGACACAGGAGCCTAAATCCCAGGGAAAAAACAATAGGACTTATGCTCCTAAATCACTTAGTTGCTTTAAAATGTTGGCTTTTAATTTACTCATAAACCTTTTATATTTAAAATATATGACTGCATTAGGTCTCAATTTCATGAACACCAAAAGTCACCAAATTAAGCATCAATTCTGAAAATAACTCCTATCAAGACTTGCTAGAAAACTTAACACAGAATTTAACTTTTAATTTTCATTCCTTGCCAAAGACTTTACTGAAAAGCAGCAGTGGACCTTCACTGACTACTAGAGAATTGTTGGGATTCTCCTCCTCCGTGAATTAGAAAATTAATAATTTTGAAAGCATCTTCTGAGCATTCAATTTCAATATCTAAAGAGTGCCAGCACTTTGGAATTAATGCCATGCACTCTAAATCTCTCAGCCAACTAACAAGAGAACAGAACATTACTTATCAATTTGTGGCAATTTCTGCACAACATCCACTGCTCACAAATCCTTTAGTGCTCATAGAATCCCTTGTCTTATTAAGGCTGAATAGTCAGACTACTATTTTAGCAGATGCTGGGTGTTAATCCTAGGCATCTTTCTTTTGCAGACACTGTTCATTACAGCCTCTCAGGACTCCTTGTTGTTTTTTTCAGATACAGACTAACACAGCTACCCCTCTGAGATACACTCTCTCTGTCCACGGTTCTGAATCTGCCAGATTCTCTGAGGGTTCTTTAAAGAATGAAGAGGGGGGAGAGAAAACAGACAAAATCCTCATGATAGGCAGCAAGATCTTTAATCATCGACATTTACAAAATTATTTTATCTTGCACAATGTCATTGTCATAATACATTATTTTACTGATGGAAATCTCTGACACGCATTTCCCAAGGGCGCGTGCGCGCACACACACACACACACACAAACAGAAAATATTTGACCAGATGAAAGCTGAGATCCTTAATCACTGAACATCTGCCTACATTTACTGTGGGTCTTTAAGCAGCACCCTTCTAACACTTGTAACAGAATAATTTAATTGGATTGCACATTGTTTTATAACACTACAACCCAGCTCGATGGGAAGCTGACGGGAAATAAGTCTTGGTTCTGGCACTGAAGTGCACTTTAACTAAATGATACTTTGTCCACAAGATGAACCCATGTATTGAGCTAGACACTACCAGAAAGACAAACATTTCACTGGCATTGAAAATATACCCTCAATTAAACTACCATAAAAACAAAAAGACCCATTGCAGATAGTTGATTTTACTGGCTGAACTTAACATCATTGCACATTGTAAAGAAAATCATACAATCATATTTGTAAACCAAATATTTTCATGGCTCTATAGATAGATTTTGAAAAAGGTCAGAATAATTTCTCATTTAGTATTATCAAAATGTTATTCCCCTTACACTGACATACACTGTATGTCAGCTGAGGAATATTTTAAAGCATGTTATCTGTGCAACAGGGATTAAATTAGTAATGGCAAAATAGATCTTCATTTTTAGATATTTTGTGTTAAGATGCATATGTGTGTGTGTGTAGCCACTGTGGTGTGATTTTATTAATAAACTTTGAAAAGTTTGCATTTTACTTGCTCATGAGTAAATTATATAAGTTTATCCCAAACAAGTGAGGACCAAATCATAGAACCATAGGTTTAGAAGGGACAACAAGGGCCATTGAGTCTAGCTTCCTGCTAAGATGCAGGATTTATTGTGTCTAAACCATCCAAGGCAGGTGGCTCTCACCTTCTTTTGAAAACCTCAAGTGAAAGTGCTTCCACAGCCTTCCTAGGCAGTTTATTCCATTATCCTACTGTTCTTACAGTTAGGAAGTTTTTGCTGAGATTTAATTTAAAACTGCTATGCTGTCGTTTGACCCCATTGGCCTTTGTTCTGCTTTCTGAGGCAAAAGAGAACAATGTTTCTCCATCTTTTTATAGCAGTATTTCAAGTATTTGAAAACCACTATCATGTCCTCTCTTAATATCCTCTTTTCCAAACTACACATGCCCCCCAGTTCCTTATAAAATCTTTTACCTTACACCAAGCCACCACCCACAGCATATGCAATGTATTTTACAGGAGGAAAAACTATTTCAAGCCTTCTTTTAGCACTCAAAATAGTTTTATTGAGACTCTTTTGTTGTGTCTCAGTACCTGTGAACCTTAGCATAAGTTCAACTGTACAGAACCTAGAGGAAGAGGAAAGAAATAAATAGAACGTTTGAAACCTCCTAAAAATGTCTCAACTTTAAAGTGTGATATCTAAGAAACTTCCAAGTCTGGAAGCAACTGCTTTTGAAGCTGTAAATCTCTTCTTTACAATGACAGCGATCTCATTACCAATGCTGAAACAGCACAAAATATCAGACTTTAAATCTTCCAGTCATGCTAGACTGACCACAAACCATTCTGAACTTTGAGTCTGCATTAATTTAAGGAGACAATTCTTTTATGAGGGGAAAGAAGGAAATATTTCCCTAGCAAGTGAATTAAAGAAATGGTAGCTATCTGAATCTATTCTGTTTTGGAAAACTGGAAGCAGACCAGATAGAGATGGATTAGTGAGTAGATTACAAGTCATGCAGTCAAAGGCCCATGACAGTCATATGTCTATCACAACACCAGATGTGCACATATTTTATATTATTATAATTTTATTACCCGGTTTTAGAAATAAAAAATAGCTAGTTGCCTGCCACATCTACTTGGCTTATCTTTCCTAACATTCCTACCTCATGACTGCTCAGCCCACAGTCTAGATTGGGTGGGAAACCTAAGGCCCAGGGGCCAGATGTGGCCCTGGAGGCTTGGGGCTCCCTCCTCCAGCATTGGGGAGCCTGCACTGATGCTTCAGCCCTCCCACTGTTCCCCTGTGGGGCGGGAGCACACAAAGTCTACTAACCTGGCCCCCCCTAGGCTCTGGTGTGTGAGGGGACTGTGGGGAACTTCTTTCTCCTTCTCAGTCGGAAGCCATGTCAGTGAGGGTTTGGGGTTTTTTTTATTTGCTTCTCACTTGTGTGCGGCCCCCAACTAATTTTTCTGTGGGTCAGTGGCCCCCAGACCAAAAAAGGTGCCACACCCTTAGCCTAGATACTCTCTGTCTAGACAGCCATCCCCATTCTCCTTTGTGTCTCCATGGCATTATGAGCACCTAGCCTCATTGATGGCATGTCTACAGTAGACAGGTAAGTTGACCCATCTTAGGTCAACTTGCAGCATTCACAGTAATTACTATGGAGGTTCATGTCCATACTATACTCTTTCTCTTGCAGAAGCCTGGCATGGATCCATGAAATTGACAAGAATACAGCCAACAGACAATGTATGTTATGCAGTGTCTATGCGGACACTGTGTTGCTTTTACTACACAGGTATAAGTCCTATGCCTCATGTGGAGGAGGAATTATGAGGTCGGAGTAGTAGGACACTTAATCAGCAGGGTGAAGGCTTAGCGTGTTCACTTACATAAGCAGGTTGACTTAAGCTGCCTTACATTCACCTAACTCTGTGGAGTAGACCAAGCCCAAGACAACAGAACCCACTTAACATTTTTTTCCCAGCAGGATCAACTCCTGCATACAAGGTGAAATGTTTCATGCAAACATTGCCAATTCATTTCTGATTTACTTCAGCATTGGCATGTCTTTTGTTTTAGGTCTCTGTGGAAACAGAAGGAAAATCTTTCCCACAAAATCTTATTTCCACACTATGATGTGAGAAGCTTATAGTGCAGCTAACGCAATTCCACATGTTTAACTATATGCTCCATTTTACAGATATGGGGGAAGGAAACAAGCACATTAATGAAAGCCTGAGAAAGCATTTCCAAATTTGCACTCTGAAATTGCTGTACACAGGTTTTACTATATGCAATGTAAAATGAGAGTCAAGCATTAGAAAAACAACCATCTGTAGTAAGTCTGTTGTACAAAAAGACAAATGTCATTTTCACAGCATCTTAATGAATACCCTTATGTTTTATAAAACTTGCTCTCCTGCTGAAACAGTGCAGGCTGCATTAGTATTTGAAAGAAACATGTAAGGAAGCTGCTTGAGGCAAAAGATAAATAATAGATGATGCTTTTCCCAAAGAAGCATTAAGTGCTTTAAAACACACCAAAATAAAGGAAACCCATGCTAAGAAGTGGAATGGAGCTAAAATTTCAGATAAAAAGGAAGTGCTGGTCTATTTAAATTTGTAAAGTTGCTCTTAACACCGGATTTCTCGGTCAGTGCCTACTCCTGAGGTAAAACAACTTTTGACACATTTTCAAGTGCTACTCACACTATATCAACAGGCAGACAGGAAAAAAAATAAAGCTCTTGTGTTTAGCATAGCACCTAGTCATTTTCTCTTTAAGTTGCAATAGACAGGAAACCTCTGCACACTTGAAATTCTAAGTGACATGGTGGCTTAACACAGAAACAGGCTTGACTTTATTGCAACGCAGACACTATTTCATCACTTGATACTTCTATTTTCAATTAAGTCACAGTAGTTTGCCATCATTTTGGGGTCAGGCAAAGATTCTTTCATTAAGCTTCCTGTGCCCGGCCTAGATTCACTGCTTTGCTACGTGATAGATGGACTCCATATGCAGTACATAGTAAATGCCATTTTTGCTTTCAGTTTACTCTGCATCTCTAGCCTCATTTTTCTTCTTTTTTTAACAGATTCTATATAACTCAATGCAAAAAATCAGACATATGACAGGGCAAAACCATAAAACGATTCAGATTTCCTTGCTCTTTCAGGACTAAAAACTAGGAAGTCTCTTTTGTGTTCGTATGAAAACTGTTGTCAGAATACAAACTGGAAAGCTGATGAAGGGGAACCCTTTAGAGAGAGATTGGGAATATTTTGTGAGGAATGATCCTCTCCTCTTCTCCACACTGTGATTTTTGTAAGGTTAGAATATGATGGCTCATTGCCAACATTGACAACAGTAAGTGGTGAGAGAAGAACTGCAGTCTGACCAGCTCCACGTGTTCAAACAGCATGACTCTGGTCCCTCCCAAAAAATGATGAGATTTTTAAAACCAACACATTTTGGATACTTTGTATTTGCCTTCTTGTTTCTAAGACTTTACTGTTTAAATTTACAGTGCCCACGATAAGAGACCAGCACCCTGGTTAGCTGTGCTTGAGAAAGACGAGGATAGCTCAGTCAAGGGGGCAACATGTCAGAAGATCAGTTGTATAAACATCACTCTCCCAAGTCTTGAACTCTGTCCTTTCAAGTACTCTTCCTATTAAGTAACCTTTGCTCACAGTGTCCAAATTTGGTTTTGATTTTTCAGAGTTGTGAAACTGCAAGTGAAATCTACAACAATGGGGAGCCCATCAAGACTGAAACCAAAGAACACATGCCCATGCTCCTATCCAGAGCAAAGGTGCTGATCTTCAAATACAACTTTTCATGTTATTCATTCCCTTGCCAGTACGCTCTGGCTACGTCTACACTGGCGTGTTCTCACGCAAAAACTCTTTTGTGGAAGAGTTCTTCTGCAAAAACTCTTCCAGAAGAGAGTGTCTACACTGGCATGTGCTTTTGCGCAAGAGATGTGCTTTTGCGCAAGAGCATCCATGCCAGTATAGACGCTCTCTTGCGCAAGAAAGCTCTGATGGCCATTTTAACCATAGGGCTTTCTTGCACAAGAAATTCATGTTGCCTGTCTACACTGGCCTCTTGCGCAAGAACAGTTGCGCAAAAGGGCTTATTCCTGAGCGGGAGCGTCAGAGTTCTGGCGCAAGAAGCCCTGATTTCATACATTAGAACAGTGGTCACCAACCAGTAGATTGGGATCTACTGGTAGATCTTGGAGCCTCTGATGGGTGATCTTGACTGGTTTGGCCAAGTGGCTATCAAATGCTGGCCCTTCAGCTGCCCCTCCCCTGACTGCTGTGCACCTCTTGCCCTTTTCTGTGGAGCTGTCCGCCCTTCCCAGCTTGTTGTGCAGGGCAGGGAAAGGAGTGGAGGGGGTGCTGATGTCAGGGTGCCCACTCTCCCCCCTCCTCCCCCGTAGTCTATCCCCACAGAACAGAGGGGGGCACAACATGTCTTGGGATGGAGGGAGTTTGCTGGATGCTTTTTGGGAGTGGTGCCGGACCAGGGCAGGAGTGAGCCTGCCTTAGTCCCCTGCACCACCACCCAGGAGCCACCTGTGGTAAGCAGTGTCCAGGTGGAGCCTGCATCTTGAAACCCTTCCCCAGTCATAAACCCCTTTCTGTATCCCAAGCCCCAGCCGTAGCCCTGAGCTTCCCCTAGACCCAATCTCCCTTACAGAGCCTGTACCCTGAACCCCCTCCTGCACCCTACACCTACCCCAGGCTCAGCTCAGACACTAAATCTTTTAACCCAAGACCAGAGCCTGCACCTCACCCTCTGCCCCTGCTTGATGAAAGGGAGGAAGGATGGGGGAAGGAGGGAGGATGGAGTGAGCTGGGGTGGGGCCTTGGAGAAGGGGCACAAAAGAGGCAGGGCAAGGGTATTTGGGTTTGAGGTAGATCCTGGATTGCAGTTAAATTTTAAAAAGTGATCTCATGCTTTAAAAGGTTGGAGACCACTGCATTAGAACATCAGTTTACTTGCGCAAGAACACGTGGCCAGTGTACACAGGCAGCAAGTTTTTGCACAAGAGCGGCTGCTTTTGCGCAAGATCGTGCCAGTGTAGACACAGCCTCTCAGTACAAGTTGCTTTCAGTTCAATTTGAAATAGCACAAGTGATGGCAAGACTATTTTACACAGTTATGAAGAAAGGTTTCATTCAGCATATTTACTGTAACATAACCACTATTTTGACCGCCACCCCCATGTTTAGTACAAAGGTTCATTGACTACCTAAGATTTATATGTAATAAAGAACAAAATATCAAACCTATAAACATTAATGGATTAAAACCACCAAAAGAGCCAGAATTGGGGAGTTCCCTTCCTGACTCTGCTCATGACTCACTCATAAATTTATCCATTTATAAAACTGAAGGTTCAGAACTCTAGGCCAGGTTTTCATAGAGCCTGATTCCTTATTAGAGCTGGGTGAAATATTTTGGCTAAAACTTTTTGTGACAAAAAATGCAGATTCGGCTATACTTAAACATTCAGCAACTCATGCTGATTTTGTTGAATCATTGGGCAGAGGGGAAAAAACCCAACATTTTAAAAAAACCAAATATTTCACTTTGATATTTCATAAATTAAACCTTTATATTTTGATTTGAATGGACTTTTTTAAAGCTTCCTTTAGTTTGTTGATAAATATTGAAAAACTTTTAAAATAATCAAAATGAAAAGAAAATACTTTGATTTTGTTGATGTGATATGTTTTGTTTGACGCCTTTCTTGACTTTTCAGTTCGCTGAAAATTGTTTTCTGTTTGATCAAAACAATTTCCCCCCAACTTTTCAGATTTGCCACAGGACCAAAAATCCATTATTCATACACCACAACTCCTCATGTTCTAGTCTGGGGAATACAGCTACTACATACAAGTTTTCAGTGCTGATAACACGGCATGTTAGGAAAGAGAGCTGAACATGAAGGTCATACAATAGAGTCTCAATTATCCGACCTAGGATGGATGGTCGGAGGATGGTCGGATAGTGGAAATGTCGGATAATATGGAATACTAAACAAAATCGTGGGTACAAATATGTATAAACTCAATTTATTACTAATTCTAATGAAAAAATAAAATAGAATATTTCAACAAACAAAAATAGAATTTACAACAATTTTCTGAATATCAAAATGTTTAGTTTTTAAAGAAATGAGTGATCGGGAGTTGTTTTGGGGCATCCTTACTTTTCTTCGTGGCAAGATCATGCCCTATCAGAGCACCCTTTTTCAATTTCATTTCTTTTTCTCTTCCAATCGCCAACAATAACATGCCCCACACACCATATTCTGTTGCCCCTTTTTGCATAGTTTTGCCTTTATCTAGTCTTTGTCAATTTGTCACGTCAGCGGGTGGCACGTGATAGCGTGCCGCACATCGGATAAAACGGAATGTCGGATAACCGAAGGTCAGAAAATCAAGACTCTACTGTACTTATTATCTTCACACATGCCTAGGAGTCTATAGAACCTTGGCTAACTTGGCAACAACATCTTTTTTTTGAAGTGACCTCTTGACAATCATTGCTGTTTTACATTTAACTGCATGCACAAACCACTGGAAATATTTTCTTTGGAGTAAATCAAGAAACTAGGATATTTGAGGATGGGAAATATTTGCATGTCCAACTACACAATTAAAATTAATGCAAATGAATGATTTTCAACATTTCATGCAACAGTTGCATAACTGCATACCTCTGGAGAGATTACATTACACTGCTGAGTTGCATAGTTGTTTCACGATTTAAGGTGATATATAGCTTGCCTTCCCTTGCTTTCTTTCTATAATAATCACCTTTATTCCCATTTATAACTGAAGCACAAGAAGGGTAAGTGACTAAGCTAGGACCACAGGTTCATAAGCACCAGTCTAGAGATGCCCAATGATCAGCCCCATTCACTGATTCTCACAGTGGCACTGAGTAATTAGTAGCAATCATTATTTACAAGCTCCTAGAATGAAATGGCAATAAATAAGTAAATATTTTCTCATCAAATCCCCCCTTAACGTCCCAGATATTAAATATACTGTGATTGTCAAACACATACATTGTGAAACACTTAACCTTTGGAAAACACAACACATTATCTGACTAATCTATTAGCAAGGTGAAAAATTACAGCAGGCTGGAAATTTTATTTTCTCCTAGAGGAAATGTCAAAAAGAAAAAACTCTCACAATGTTTTACTGAAATATTTTTTTGGCAAAAAATCCCCAAATATTCTGGCCATAGAACAAAATGCTGGGAATTGGAAGTGCCACCACAGGGCACCACGGCAATTATAGTTTTGGTTCTTCATGCTTCCATTCTCCTCTATGAGTTGGGCTCTATACTTGGGCTACATTTCCCATGATGCATTATGGTGTTACCTCTTGGTGAAGAAAGAAAATGCAACATGGGAGTCCCTGGCTTTGGTATTTTATAGGAGATGAAACTACACCCAAACTACAACTCCCATGAGGCCTCCATTACAGCATATCTTAACTGAAATATTTTGGGTTTTGGCTAAAATGTTTCATCTGAAAACCACAATCTTATCAGTTTTCAAATGTTCAATTTTTTGTCAAAATCATTTCCAAGACACAGGACTTTTTCATGAAAACAATTGTTGAAAATACCTTTTCACCACTTTTCCAAAAGTGCAACTTATAAAGGCACTTTTCAAAACTTTTTATAAAAAACGTTTCAACAATCTCATCCTCAGCAATTAAGCCATATATGAAATGGAACACAGAGCACCACAGAGTGCTTTTAACTAAATCATAATTAAATTTACATGAAAATCCATCAGCTATGCTTGGGTGTGCAATCAGTTGACAATCACAGCTGGGAAAAGTTGAACCTGTTACTGCATCGCAAATTCAGCATCTAGCTCTTGTCCAGACCCTAGTCCTTCTGCTATCTCATTACACAGCACAATACGCTATTTATCTCGGAATGGAATTTCAGGTATAGTTTAGAATCAGATTTAACCCTGCAGCACAAGCGCATCCTTTTGAAAATTAACCCTTTTTAATTCATTGCTCTATTCTCTTTCTCCAGCCTACCAACAAAGCCAAAAGGCATAAAACTTTGCACAGAACATCAGGGTAGGTGCTCAGGTACAATGGTGATGGGTCTGGTCGTATGGAAGATGCATCTGATTAGAAAGAAATAGACATTTTCCTAGAATTGCACAGTGGGGTCGGGCTGGGGGAATGGACTTAGGGAGTTTTCAAGCAAGAAGTCTTCCCACCTGCCACACAGGCTAAGCACAATCCTAGCCCTTGTGTACCTAGGATCTTGTCCAAGGCTTACTGAAGTCAATGTGAGTCTTTCCACTGATTTCAATGGACTTTGACGCATTGCCCCTGGTGTTCAAGGATAGGAGCAATCTGGAACTAGGTTTGCCGGAGTGGGTAGGAAATAAAAGGGTGAGAGCAATGGCCTTGCCTCTTCTCTGCATCAGCCAGCAAAGCTTCCTCAGATACAATGCCTCAGAAGGGGTCATGTATGGGCAGCCTTCTACTGACTCTGCAGTGTAAAGACGTTTTAACTGTCAGAATTTTATGTGTGTAGGTTAGAGGATGTTGTGTTGCTTGCATAACAGAACCCAGGGATGGGAGGATGGAAAGCCAATGGAAACAAATTCCTCTCACCACCAGGACCTTTATAATAGCTGGATCCAATGTACATCTTAATTGATCCAGTTCTGCTTCCACTCCAGTGGATCTGGAAGCTAAATACCCCAAAATCCCTTTCAAGGGGTAAGTAGAGGAGAATCCTGCTCCCATTTCCCAGGTGACTTATCAACCACTCCATTGTTTTGTTTCTCCTCTCTAAATAAGGACCAAGTAGTTTGCACGAAAGCAAGTGACAGGTAGGTGTAAGTACACATGCGCTGTATCTTTATATATCAACAGTTGCACTTTTATTAATTCTCAAAGTGCATAATAGATGTACTTGTGATGACACTGGCTATTTACAGTTCTAGTATTCTAATAAGGAACAAACAAAAACATGCTTATCTGCAAATATTGTAGCCTATGGTAGATGATGTATTTTAAAACAATAGGGCTACATCTACACTGCAGGCTTCTTGTGCAAGAACTTTTTGCGCAAGAGTTCTTGCGCGAAAAGTTCTTGCGCAAGAGCGCGTCCACACTGCCACGTACTTTTGCGCAAGAGATGTGCTTTTGCGCAAGAGCGTCCATGGCAGTGTGGACGCTCTCTTGCGCAAGAAAGCTCTGATGGCTGTTTTAGCCATAGGGGTTTCTTGCGCAAGAAATCCCTATTCCCATCCACACTAGCCTTTTTGCACAAGAGCTGTTGCACAAAAAGGCTTATTCCTCGTGGGGAGAGGAATAACTCTTGTGCAAGAAGCTCTGTGTTCTTGTAGCCAGACAGGAACCCCCTTGTAACATCCATTCTTGATTGCCTGGAGCACACAGGGCACACAGAGCAGTAAAATCAGCATAGTCTTTGAAGCCTTGACAGGAGGCCCGGATATGCTAGCTCACAGTGACCCTGGACAACTGTAAGCATAGATATGAGGGTGATCGAGCTAATTGCTGACCAAGAGGCTGCAGAGGAGTGCCCTTGACTGAAACCCATATTGATACGTACACACACTCGTCCGGGGGGGGAGAAATCTCCCGCCCAGTAAAGAATGTCCAGTACTCACAATTTAGTTATCTCTCTTGCAAGTGTAAATTAAGTTGAAACTCCCTTGTAAGAACTGGTGTCACAAAGACGGACCAACACAATTTGGCATCTTAGATAAGAAAGAGGATACGGGTCCCTATGGGTATAAAGATGGGTCCAGCAGCACACTTACTCTGAGCATCAATCTACCATCTATCTACTGGTCAGGTTAGGTGATTGGCCTCCCGAGGTTCCACGGGGACGCCCACCTCGTATTCGTCTTTCCTAGGAATTGAGGGACCGGCCCTGGCCTGATACGCTGGAGTCGAGAGGCACAGAAGGGGGTAAAAATTGTACCTGTATGTGTCCTTTGTTTAAGTATATACATAGAATTAGAGCTCTTTAAAGATTAAGCTGTCACTTGGTACCATTATTTCTATTTTCTATCTTTATTTTCTTTGTAACCATTTTTAAGATCTATATTTGCTAGCAGTTAAGAAATAGAGCAATAGCCATTGTAACCACATGCTTTATAAATCTCTTTAATAAACCTGTAACTGTTTAAGCTTTAACCTGACTCCTTCAGTTGCTGTAACAGAACCAAGCACAATTTAAAGAACTCCAGCCGGTCATAAGGGACAGATACAGGCAGAGCTGGGCGTTTGGATCGTGTCGCTTTCAGGGGACAGATCCGTAGGGGCACCTCTCAGCCTTCCCTAGGCTGCCCGCTGCGAAGGGATCATGTGTCCTAGCAGTCAAAGTCTGAGGTGTAATAAGCTCTCCCTGTAAACTCTGGGGCGTCTGTCAGCCTGTTGGCTGCCCGCCGCGAATGGACCCCGGTCCTAGCGGTCAAAGACATGGACTTAAACTTCTCGGGGCGCCCGTCAGCCTCCCCTAAGGCCGTCCACTGCGACAGGACCTTGTGTCCCAGCAGTTGAAGACTCGGGTGTATAACACACACACCACGGACTGCCCTGACCATCGGCTGACAGTTCTGACGACCTACTGTAAACTTTCTTGCACAAGAATGGGCTTGTAGTGTGGACGCGCTGCAAGTTTTTGTGCAAGAATGGCCGTTCTTGTGCAAGAAGCCTGCAGTGTAGACATGGCCTAGATGTAGACATTGGGTTTGCGGGAACAACTGTGACAAAGAAACTGTCATCAGGGAGGAGTGTCTTGGTCAGTTCAAGAATAGTAAGGTCAGCAGGCAGACAGGCTTGCATAACAGTTTCACACCCTTGCCAGCTAATGCTTCCTAAGCTTGATAAGCTTCCAGCTAAACTGACCTACAGGACATAAAAAAGCTGTACCGAAAGGAGCTTTTACCCTGCAGACAACTCCAAGCTGGACAGTCTCACCATTTCCAAAACTGTACGATCCACTCTGCTACCACTGAGGTCACCTCTCCACTGCACAGATTTCTCACATGTCCTTTCTAATTCCCCTTCAGTCAAAATTCACAGACTGACTTCAAGAGATGACATTATTCCAACTTAATGGAGCTGGGTGCCTCATTTTAATTTGAAATGAAATATACTCTAATGAATATTTAAAAGTGTGGTTCTATTTCCAATTCCAATCATCAGGACTTAATAATATAATCTTATTTTAACAATTCTGAAGAGACAGTGGAAAACACTAATAAAGAGTACTCTAAATAACAAAAATACTTTACATAAGCAATATCAAAGAGCCTCAAAAGCTTCTCTCTTAATGTCAATAAAAACATGCACTCCATATTCCTGGAGGCTTAAGATCATACTTGCAAAAAATAAGGACACACATACACACACAATCCTGATTCCATGGTTTTCTTATATTACATGTAATTGTTTCCATTCACTTTAAAAAAAAAAAAGATAAACTAACTCTGAAAGATTTTGGACCAGGTCTTAACTCCATAGGTTCTGTAGTATGTAAAAGTTCAGAATGGTCTAGAGAGTATAGATATGATGAGAAAACCTTTATTTTCCATTCTTAATGAGTCCTTCTTTTTGGCCCACACAAAGGACAAATTCTGACCCTACTGAAGGCAGTGGGAATTTTGCCATTGACTTCAGTGGAGGTAGAATTTCAGCCAAGCGTTTAAGCTTGATTTTATGCACATTATTAAAGCTGGCTCAGAACAAGTTATCTTGAAAGCAGTCACATGTAGACACCCATTAATTCTCAGGACACAAAAAATACCATAAGGGAAACATCAACACTGCTGATTCCAAATATGCAACTTTCTTTTCCAGTTGGAAGAGATTTAATAGTAATACATAAAAAACATGTCCAAGAAGATAAACATCTTGCAGACTAAAACATGTTAAATAAAATTAATATGTGCATAATTATCTTTTTCTTAAAAAATATTGTCTTTTGGTGGTGAGAGAAGTGAGTTCAAGTGATGCTTTTTAATGCTATTTAAAGCATTTTACAAGCCTATAAAAATGCATTCGCTGTATTACTGCATAGTTAAAAACTTTTAAAATGTTATATTGAAGCGAGGGAAATCTGAGGTAAAGCACAGCACTATATTGCTGCCAGACTCTGTGAAGCTAATGAAAATGATATATTTTCTATCAACAATATATTTCATTTGGAAACTAAGAGTTAATCTACTTTTGCTCTGTGCATGAACTTCCAGGGGTAGCATTACGATTTTTGTGTAAAAGACAAGAACTCTGTTCAAACAAACCCCAGTTGTACTCACTGCAGCATGCAAGTATGTGAATTCAGAATTTTTTTAAAAAACAAACATTTGTCAGTTTTATTAGTTTTTTTTCAGTTATAAAGAGGTCTCCTCAAATACTTTCTATCGAGTTAACATTTACTTTAAATGCACGCTCCTTAACTGATTAACTGAAAATGTAAAAGGAACTTTTTTGAGGATTCAAAATATTTAGCTTCTTATTCTAATCTTTATTTTTGAAAGTGATAATATGCATCAGTTTTAGAAAAAGAATACCTCATTTGAGAATGAGAATATTTCTACTGAGAGAATTTAGGTAGCCAGAAAACAATCATGACATTTGAATTTGGCTAGGTCACCAGAACTAACACTCTTACTCTTCTAAAAAGCACTAAGGCATCTTTATTAAAAAGTGCAGCCAAAGGACATTTTTAAAATTGACTGTCCCCTTGCAGATTTAAGCTGTGTGAAATTTGCAAAAATGTTTAGTGAATGCTTCTTGAAGACAGAACTTTAATACTTCAAAAGAAAACTTTCCAAACAACAGTTCATTTACTGTGATGAACACAAAACAGCAAAACAGCATAAACAACCTGTCCATAAATACACATATACAAGAAGAAAACAAGGAAATCCCAAATGTACATTTCAGAAAATCTAGAATTTAAACATAGGAGACAGAAATAAAGATCCAATTGCCACCTAATTGCAGTTGCAGACGAGTTTGGTATAAACTGCATGATAGAGAGCTTGCTTTATTTTCTTCACTTTCTAATGAGAAATTGATCGCAAATTGGTAACTGGGCAAGTTGTCAAGAAGCAACTTTCACTTTCAAGCTCTTGTTACCCACCAGGATTTTCACTGAACTTGTGGGGAAATCTTCAGGCACAAAATGAAACTGGGAGGAGGGGGGCATTTACAAGGCTGAAAAACAGTTTTCTAACAGCTTCCCCCCCAACATCATATTACAAACCCACTGCAGACACTAGTCGTGACCTTATGCAAAGCCTGAAGGAATGTACATATGAAACAATGGTGCATCTTTGAAATTATTAATTAATCAGTGTAACAATAAAAATAAATCTTGCCATTTTAGTTCTTACACAGGATATTAAAAACTCAAATGTTTATTCTTTTATGTAACTCAACATTCTCTAGCTGTGCTAGAATGCAGCCTCTGCTTGCTGGGGAGAAAGGGAGCTGACCGAAAACACAGGGGAGATTCCTGTGTTCCTGGCCAGCATGTCTGAGTGCAGCCCCTCTTTCCCATGATGGCCTCAGGAAGAAGGGGTAGGGATGGTGTCATATCTGACTTGCTTCCCCCATGTTCCAGTTAGCCTTAACGTGGTGACCATCTGGCACGTTTACAATGAGGGGAAAAAAAATCCTTCCTAAACTGAGCTGGGTGGCCTTTAAAGGCTCCTCCTGGGGACAAAGTACCAGAAGGGAGAAACATCAACATCTACTTTTACTTCCCCTGGCCTTTGCTAACTGCTATAGTTTCTTTATTACCACTGGACAACTGTGCTCTGGACCCTGCCAGCAGTCTCTCAGGGTACGTCTACACATCAATGCTATTTCGGGATACAAGACTACCCCGAAATAGCTATGCTATGTCTTCACAGCAAGCCCGTTATTTGGGGCTCGCTATTCTGACATCCCTGTAAATATAATTGTACGAGGAGTAAGGGACGTTTCGGAATAGTGCTTTACTTCGAAATTTGGCGCTGTGTAGACTGCGCCAAATTATAAAATAAGCTATTTTGAAATAGCATCAAAATGAGATACGCAATTTGTGTAGCTCAATTTGTGGAGCTCAAATTGAGTATCCTATTTCGAGATACAGTGCAGTATAGACGCACCCTCAGGGGCTATAAGGGATTTTTCCCTTCTCTGCAAAGGTACCATGGTATGATATGAGTTTTTTATATAGGAGAACATATGTGGTTTGATTTAGGGAGCGTTTATCTGTTTTGTCTGATTTTTATTTGAGTGGTTGGGATCTCTTGATTCAGCAAGAATAGCCTTCTCATAAATCTTATGCTTGGCTGGGAATCAACTGGACTTGCCCCAAAGACTGATAATACTGAAGTACTCCATCTAGTTAAGGTAGATTTTAATTAAGAAAAACAAAGTGATTTTTTGAGTGGTAATAGCTGCCATCTTCAAAATATAAATAATTCTCATAATTCACACAGATTACTCAGGCTAAGGTTGTGCCACAGTGAACGTGCTGTCTCTTTAAAAACAACAGCACTCAAGGGGCAGTGAATCGCTGATCATAATTTATATGTAACGTATATGGGTTTGAAATTCATATAGCAAATGCTTCTCCATTTTCCATGGCAATGTTGAAATACCAAGTAAGGTGAAAGAGACATTTATTATTCAAAAGTTAAAGCAGCGATCATTTAGATCTGCTACTAAATCTAATGTAAGTTACAGAACTTATTTGCCTACAAACATCTAAATTCTAAACATGTGAAAAGGTTTTTCCTGTCTGCAATACTCATCTGTATGTTTCAAGTGAATTTGTCTGTTCTAACAACATTATAAGAAAAACACTTGACTGAGATCCTCTTTTTGCTTTTGTGAAGTCAATTTAATCTAATGTCAAGTTTTGCAACTGACTTCAGTGGGCACTAGGTCAAGTCCTTGAGTATTTCTCTCTCAGATAACAAAGATGGCATTTCAAATATTAGCTAAGAAAAAAAATCACTGGTGGGATAATAGTGTCATCATCTACATTCTGAAATGAATAGGAATGTCATCCTTCTCCAGTAGCATATGCAACACAAAGAATTAGCCACATGCTATGGCCCTAAGCAGGAATTGCTTTAAATCAGCAGCTATCGCACCTTAACAGGACTTCTCTTCTTGGTACTTTCAAAGGTGTTTTCAATCGTAGGCAAAAACAGCCACGTGTGAAAAATGTGTATGTGCATACACAAAACTCCATGTCAAGGGCACTAGTGGGTACATGTGCAAACTACTGGTCAATGTGTTTTATGCGTTTGTTCATCCTGTGCCTGGATCCATACAGGCTGCATGGCAATTACAGGCCACAGCTACAAAGCCTAGCTGCTCATCTTAAGCTGTAAAGACCAACACTTTCAACTCTGGACATCCCTGGTTCAATCCCTGAATGTTTCTCCCTGCTGACTTTTGAAGCATTGCTTGTAAAGCTTCAGCAAACAATTACACTCACAGAAACATTAAGACACATGCCACTTAAACTAGAAGCACCTGAAATTTACATTTGTGATAAAATAATATAGTTTATGTAACAGTTAGACCTTAGTAAAATTTCCCATGTGAATCTGTTTACTGCTTTTTTTAGAGTGAGTTGTGAATTTAATCGAGGGCCACTTACTTGTTTTGTTTGTCTTTGGGTGTTATTTCCCATAAAAATGAATACAAATAAGGTTTGTACTCTTTCTCTGTTAAAATACTTATTTTTGTCTTGAAATGGTGTTTGCAGACAACACATATCTGACTAACAGAGAACGAGAGGTGTATACATGTCCTAAGGGCTCCAGCTAGCTGAAAATACTCATGACCTTCTCTGTTGCACATCCTGGTTCAGTGGGAATCTGGCCTATCCAGCAGAAAGGTCAGCCTGTCATCAAAATCCTCCCTTTTCTTAGCACCCTCTTATGAAATGTGTAACTCATCCACAGTGCCAAGTTGTGGAATCTTTGAATAGCTCATTTTGCATGCTTAACAATTCCTGTTCAGGATTGCTTCAAAACTCACTTCTCACCATGTGCCCTTACATCAAAAATTACTACAGTTCTACAATCTAACCTTCATTGAAATCATTCTCCTGTGCAACTCATCATGGGGAGAAGGAATTCTGTAGTACCAAAGGAAGTATTATGCATTGTTGATAATTAGTATAACCTCTTTTTCACTTCTTCCAAGACTGGCAGTTTCAGTTCTCAGGGTATCCAAGGAAGGACAGGACAAGGAAGAAGTATAAATACATGGCAAGGCTGAGGCTTATTCAACAAGAGATGGCAAAAATTCTGGGAATTTTTAGTTTGGAAAGAGGAAAATAACCTGACTGTGACCCACACTAAAAAGTACAGCGAATACTACAAACGTGCTGTGAACCAGCACTTGAAAGCAAATTCCTCCAAACTCCAATCCAAGGACATAAGAGTATGTTGGAAGCTAAACCTTGATTTAGATCCAACTCTTGCTGCTGGTCCCATTTTTATTGAGCAGAAACAATAGTGCAGATTGAAACCCCTGAGATTTATGCATTCGAAGTCTAGATAAAATTTTGATGATTTGGAGCCCATCTCCAGTGATAACTGATCAGTAATTCAATGGCAGCAAAACATAGAATACATAAAATAAAATGAGACAATCTGTGGAAATCACCATCTCAGCAAGGTAAGCCTTAAAAAAGCTATATATTCTTTAAAAAGTCAAATTAAATCTTGGGCTTTGAAATAAAAACTGACCACCTGGTGCACTGTGGCCCTTTTATAATTCCCTCCCTTACTCCTTATAAAATGAGGTTTAAGGGTTATTTCGAAAGAAGGGTTTTCTTTCAAAATAACCGCGTCTAGACTGCATTTCTTTTTTCGAAATAGGGTATTTCAAAATAGCTCCCGGACGCGATTATGCAAATGAACTGTGGGAAATTCAAATCCACGCTTCATTTGCAATTTCGTTGTCTGCATTTGCATTCCTCTCTCGAAAGAGGAATGATGCAATGTAGACATACCCCTACTGGGGATCCATCTGACAGCTAAATACATCTTAACAACTGAGAACACTGGGGCTATTTCTAGACTGCTTTTTTTTTTCAGAAGAGGCTTTTCCGAAATTTGACCCGTCTACACGGAAACTGTTCAGAAAAGCAGACACGTTCCTTGGACGTGGCAGAGCTTTTCCAGGATACTGCAGTGTAGACATAGCCTGGGTTTAAAGGCATTAATTAAAGGAAATTGACAAAAATTCAGCTTTAGAATCATGTCAGTTAAGGTGAATTAAATGCTTTATAGAATTTTATAAAAATCATTTTGCAGAACGTTAGCCAGTGTCAAGTAAAATAAAAATAATAATAAAATAATTTGTAGGCCAGCTTTACTCCGGTTGGTG
Source organism: Rafetus swinhoei (assembly GCA_019425775.1). Taxonomy (NCBI): domain Eukaryota; kingdom Metazoa; phylum Chordata; order Testudines; family Trionychidae; genus Rafetus; species Rafetus swinhoei. The sequence continues at coordinate 83,228,839 of CM033424.1, forward strand.
CAGAGAAGAGCTGTTGCACTTCCATACACTTGCCAGGCCTGCCCATTGATTGATCCTGACAGACAGCAGGTGACAGTACTGCCGCTGTCTACAGTCAGAGTTTACTGCAGGGGAGAGCAGTTTTGTTACTGGTCAAACTTCTAAAGTAGCCCTGCTAGATAAGGATACAGAAAGGATGAGCTTATCCAGTGTATAACTTGACCATTCTTCTCTTCTTGGCCATTTCCTGTGCTCAACTGCTGGATCTCTATACCCCATCTCTCAGAAAAAGGGAAATTGCAGCTGCTTTCTATTGCAACAACCTTCCTTTAGATTCCTTTCTGCTGCCAAAGCCCTATTGTCAGTGTAAACCCAGGCTAAATTTAACTCTCTTCAACATTCAGTAAAATTATTTATAGGTGATTAGCATTGTTCCAATAGAGTCTTAGAAATTCTTTTTATTAATGAGAAATTATTCAGTCTAAATATAGGATGTATTAGCAAATCTGTAAGTGTTTTGCAAAAATTCCTCCATGGGCTACCTAAACCTGTTGTTTTCCATCTACACAGAGTTTTGGCAAAGATTTAACACCTCTTTCTAAAAGCGTTGTTTACTGTTTTGAGACAGTGACATGTAGATTATATTTATTCAAAAAGGTTCACTTCAGTAGAATGGGTAACACATTTAAAGCTGACATAAAGCACTATGTACATGTACCACTGCCCTTTATTGAAATGTGGCAGAATTCAGTTTTTATTTTTATTTTTTTCTAATTTTAGTGGATATTGATGCTAGTTTTCCATTGTGAAAAGTTACGGGGCCATGTCTTCTATTTTTACTTAAGTTTTGCAATGGTGGGAAACTATGGGGAAGGGTGTCAGACCTTGGGAGGAGGCATCACACAATAATTATTTAACTTTTTGAATCTCAACATCTCCTGTCATTAAAGGTTTATAACTATTAAAACACAAATTGTCAACATCCCATCAAAGTAGGAAAAGCCTTAAATCAAAATCAGTTGTCAAGCAGCATTGTTCTTACTTTACCCATCTATGACTTTCAACTAGTATTTATGGGAATATTTATTGGAAGCATCATTTCTTTATTTAACTTTAAATGTATCTAGGTAATTTATATTTTTAGAACTCTAGGTTTACTTTTAAAGCAGTTTTTGTACAGCTCATTTCCCCACTAATTGGTCAAGTAATTTTCATTCTCCTTTCTTTCCCAATCAACCAGTTTTGCAGTTTTCTAATCTTATGTTCCACATATCTAGATCTCTGGGTTACATCTGATTAGACATCATTGAAATCCACTTTGACAAAGTGCAGTAATTATATTTTATACCATCTATGAAACCAGAGGCCACTGATTTTTCTTTATCTCAAACATATCCTTGTTTTTCCTGTTAAATTTATCATCATCCTCTTTGATTTTGCTTGAGTAAGCGTGAATGATTTCCAACAAAAATAGCAGCAATAACGTCAGTTGCGATGTTGAACAGTAATCATCATCATGCCTCCTACAGAAGGCTAAAATAATGAACCAGAAGAGGATTTTTCTTTAAAATGTAATTTTATATGATGAAAAAATAGTACATAAATTTTATCAGGCACCAACTGAAGATGTACTGGTTCTCCATAGTTCAAGAGGCACTCTTTCCAAAATCCAGTGTATTTTCATTATACCATCTCATAGAGCTGGAAGGGACCTTGAGAGGTCATTGCATCTAGTCCCCTGCCCTCACAGCAGGACCAAATACCATCCCTGACAGATTTGCCCCAGATCCCTAAATGGCCCCTTTAAGGGCTGAACTCACAACCCTGGGTTTAGCAGACCAATGCTTAAACCACTAAGCTATCCCCCCCAATAACATAAATGAAACAACAGACCCTACCCCAAGCACTCAACCTGTCCAACTCAGTGAATAAATTCCCATGCTGCATGGAAAAACAGGCAGGTCAATTTAACATAATTTACTAAGATGGAAAAATAATATTCTTTCTCTTCTGGATGCTTTATCCTGTGACCCTCCAAGAAAAGGATTATTAATACCCATTGTCAGAAATTATTAATAGAAGATTATGGTTTTAGTTTATTAAGTGCTTTTTCAATATTAAATCTTAGGGGTTTAAAAATTTCCACTAAGAATAGTCAGTCTGTGCCAGGAAGTTGGCAACATTTATTAATGTGTCTGATAAGAATCAGCAGGTACTTCTAAAGGATATAGAGTGGTCATTGTTAAAAAACATCTCAACGACTCAGATAAGTAATTCATATTACCTCAGTATAAAAATACTGTCAATTGTGAGGAAATGTTACCTAATCATTTAAGTCAACATGGGAAAGATTTTAAGGCTGAGCGCCACAGTTCACTATTACAAACCATACCCTGTCATTCACCGGAAGGATAAATTTAGCTACACACATTTTAAAGAATTTTTGAGAGACTGTCATTCTTTCAGTCAGTGTTATGCCCATGCAAGGCATTGGTCAGCTAGTAAAATATTCTCTTTTTAAATGAGCAATGTTTAGCTGAGCAAGATTCAATTATATTATTCCTAAAAATTGAGTTTTTATGTGTATGACTCCAATTAAACTGACAGCAGAAAACAAAAATACAGATATTTTATTGGCATAACAGGAAAATAGAGATGTTTTAAGAACAAAGTGATGTTATAGAATTCTCTTACCTCTTTACCATTTCAAACTCTGCCAAATTTTGTAGTGGCAAAGTTGTTAATCTCTGGTGACCATCTTATGGCCTGTTTAAAATGAGCATATTGGTCTTCAGTCCAGTTTCAGTAGAGATGTTCACATCAAAAGGCACCACCTTTGCAAACAAAATTTTTGGCACATAGAGGGTATGTCTACACTACAAAGTTTTCTCAGAAAAACAGCTGTTTTTCCCGACAAAATCTGAGTTACGTCCACACTGCAATCGCATTCTTCCTAAAGTAAATTGAAAGAACAGAGGGTTTTTCTGGTGTTGGTAATCCTCTTTCTACGAGGAAGAAGCCTTTTTCCGAAAGAGCTCTTTCGGAGAAAGGCATGTGTGAACGGGGAAGAGGGAGTTCTTTTGAAAGAAGAGGAAAGAGGAAAAAACACAGGTGCCCTGGTGGCCACTCCATCCATAGTAATCACAGCTTAAATGCAAGATAGCATCCATTCAGTATGGACGCTATCTTTTGAAAAAGCAGATCGCTTTTTCGATGCGCTTTTTTTTGTGTGGACACTCCCTTTTGGAAAAAGGTTCTTCCGAAAGAAGCCTGCAGTCTAGACATAGCCTTGTTTAGGGCATATCGGCAAGGCACTGTGGAGAATTTGCACTGCCACTGCCCATGCTGACTTGGTTGACAGACATTTTCAAGGCTCAAGAATACATCTCAGAATTAGTAAATTTACATTTCTGAAAGATTACATTATCACAGTTTATATGTATTAGACACTCACATATTCAGATACCACAAATAGATGATATATACAGAACAATAAATATGAATAAAAACTCTATGCAGATATTTATCCACTCTACACCCTTATTGAGATAACACTTTAAGAGACTGAAATTAAATGCACATACAGTATTAAAAATTCTTTTTCACTGCCTTAGAACTCCTGTACTGTATTTGTGTTCTTTGGCTGCTGCTAATTCCTTTGACATTACAACAAGAGCAGGAGACACCAATATAAAATGCATAAGAAGAATTTTATTTTCTCTATTTATTCTGTATAATAGTTTGCTGGTACAGGAGTACATAGTGGGTCTGGAGAACTTTCAGTTGCTCTGTGATTTGCTTACTTTAAGTGTCTTGTTGCTGTTTGCTGTCTGACTTGTGATTTTAGTTAAATTGTCTGTCTGCCAACTTCCTCTTTTTTTTCCTAGTACAGAGAGTTTTGTCCTCTTTACAAATTGACAACATGGAGTATAATGTGCTAAAAGAAACCCTCTACTGCTGGCATGCTCCAGAGAGTGATGGAGTCTATGTGAAGTGTTAAAGAGAGAAAAGAGAGAAATTAGATATGGCAACTTAGGTAAACATATTCTAATTACAATATTTAATCCTGGACCTTCCAATTTGAATACTGATTCATCTAGAGTAATTCCTTAAATCAACTAACATTAGCTGGAGATGGACAACTACTTTATGCTAGGCAAACTGAATTTTGTATTTTACATGAAACTACAGTTGTCCTTTCACTCTGTTATATATTTTTTATGCTGGTGAAATCTTACTGATATAGAATATATTTATATATTTTCAATACATACAGATTTTTTCAATATTTTTTCAGCCTCTGGTGGCCTTTTTCCCTTTTATTTGTTATCATCAGGGTACTTAATCTATAGCCCTCGGGTAACTAAGTATGACATGACCCAACACAGTGATTGGATATGTAAAATGGGGACTCAAACCAAACAATAGAGAATTAGGCCAGTTGGTAGGTAGACAATGTGCATCTTTAGGCAAATAAGTAATGACAAACTACTATCTCTCGCTACGTTTGTGGTTATGCCCATTTCCCCAAACCATTTTTTAATCTGTTTTTCAAGGCATTTTTTTCGCAGATCATTGCAGAAAATATTAAGTTAAATATAAAATACACGAAGAAGGGTGTTTTAAAGATGATCTTTTGTACTTTAAGTAGCTGACAAGTACCACACAATGTGGCAATCTCAAGTGTAATCTATTCATGATTCAGAGAAATGCACAGCATACAGATCTACAGTAAAGTGGGAACAGATTAAAAAATAGATTAAGAGACTGCTTTTGCTCCCATTTCAGCCAGTCAAAATTCCAATTGACTCTAGAAGGAGCAGTAATTTGATCAACATAGAACAAAGAATAATACTTATCCTAGTACCACAGGACTTGACTCTCACTTACCCCACTCCTAATCTAGTTATTTATTTTTCCTTTAAAACACATGGATTTCTAATGCATATATGTTCAGTTTACCTCTTTGGAAGTTATAAACAATTGTGTAATATGAACGAGGCACGCAATTTATGCTGAAAAGATCTGACATTTCACCTGACAATTCCAGTTAAATTCAAATAATAGTTTTAAAAGTGTGCATTTATTTCACGGAACTTGTTCTAATACAGGTTGAACCTCCCAAATCCAGGACTCTCTGTTCCAGCAACATCCATGGTCTGGCATGGATATTGCTGGACCGAAGAGTCCCAGGAGTGGGAGACAGCCAAGAGAACGTGGGGTTTGCGGAGTCCTAGCTGGGCCAGCAGCAGCTGGGCAGGGGAACCCTGGCATTAGGGGCATCATTTGAGATTTTGGTGGGGTGGGGGCAGCCTGTGCATGCCGTGATGGGGGTGGGGTGGGGCGGGATGAGAGCACGGGGAGGGCAGACTGAGGACAGAGGTTTCAATAGTGTTACTGAGCATGCTCAGTACAAGCCAAGCACCAAACTGGGGAGAGGGAAACCAACCCCATCTGCCCTCCCACACACATATCACCTCTATCCAGGAGTTACTAATGCATTAGAAAACTCTACTTTTTTTGGCAGACAACCTAGGAGTTAGCCTTAAAATGTTAATGTATATTTTTACTTTGGTACTAACTCTGTGGAGCGAGACAAGACCCTGTCAGAGCTCCTGGGCTCTGTCTGGGAGGGGAATGGAGTCGGGTGGGTTACAGCAAGGGGACAGATACATTTCAGATCTATATAAGAACATCAGACTGGTCATACTAGGTCAGACCAATGGTCCTTCTAGCTCAGTATCCTGCCTTCCAACTGTGGCCAATGCCACGTGCTTCAGAAGGAATAAACAAGCAGCAATCATCATGATCCATTTCATCACCCATTCCCAGCTTCTGGCAAAGAGAGGCTAGGGAACCATCCCTGCACATTCTGGCTAGTAGCCATTGATGGACCTATCCTCCTTGAACTTATTTTGTTCTTATTGGAACCCTGTTATGATTTGAGCTTTTCCACCATCTTCTGGCAAAGAGTTCCACAAGTTGACTGTGAAAAAATATTTTGTTTTAAATTTGCTGCCTATAAATTTCATTGGGTCAGCGTCTTGTATGTTAGTAACATTTCCCTATTCTATTTTTCCACACCATGCATGATTTTCTAGACCTCGAACATGCCCCCACCCTTTAGTCATTTCTTTTCCAAGCTAAAAAGTCCTCGTCCTGTTAATCTGTCCTTATATGGAAGCTGTTCCTTACCCCTAATCATTTCTGTTGTCCTTTCTGTACCTTTTCCAAATACAATATATCTTTTTTTTTGATGGGGTGGCCAAATCTGCATACAGTATTCAAGATGTGGATGGACAATGACTTTATATAGAGGCAATATGGTATTTTGTCTTATTATCTATTCCTTTCCTAACGATTCCCAATATTCTATTAGGTTTTTAATTTTTAGGCTGCCACTGCACATTGAGCAGATGTTTTCAGGGAACTATCCACAATGATTCCAAGATCTCTCTCTTGAGATCCCATCATTTTTGTATGTATAGTTGGGATTTTATTTTTCCATGTGCATTACTGTGCATTTATTAGCACTGAATTTCATCTGCCCTTGTGTTGTCCAATTACTCAGTTTTGTGAGATCCCTTTGTAACTCTTTGCAGTCAGCTTTGCCTTGGTAACTGCTCACCCCCTTTTCAAGAACATTTACAAGTTTAAGAGCAGTTTTTTGTCAGTCTCCAAGGTGCTACAGTACCACCCATTGTTTTTTAATTTGTTAAAGTTTAACAGCAATGATTCAAATGCAAATCCCAGCAGATCTCTCCCCACACCCTTTTAAGTACCTGGCAATGTTTTCATGATGATCTAATGATCCTTCAATTACTTGACTGATCAGCCTTTTGTTATTCTTAATCACCTGCCTCCCTTTGTTTTTAAAAAAACTCACTGCCCTAAATTCAAAGTTGCAAACAGCTCAAACTCTTGTTGCATTTAAGAACTGCCGCTAGAGCCAGGGCATGCAGCTTTAAGCAGACCTCAAGTATGAAATCCAGGGGTTCAAACTTGGGAGGGGGCTACTGCCCTTTAGCCCCCCCATAAATGGCACCCTTGTGTCAGCGGGGCTAGGCAGCATCAGGGAGCCTTCCCCCCAAAGGGGAACCCCAGTGTCAGTGGGGTCAGGTGGCTGGAGAGCCCTGGCAGCAGGGCCCGTGACAGCTGGGGAACCCCAGGAGCCCCCCAGCAGTAGCGGGCCTGGGATGGCTGGGCAGCCCTAATCAGGAAACCCCCAATGGCAGCAGGGCCAGGAAATGGCTTGGGAGGTCCGGCTGGGGAAACCTGGCAGCAGGGTCAGGTGATGTTGGGGAGCCTCTGCCTAAACTAGGGACCCCCTGGTAACAGTAAGGTAAGACAGCTGGAGAGCTCCTGGCAGCAGTGGCGTAGCGAGGGCAGGGTGGGGAGGTATTTGTCCCTGGGTGCCACACTAGGGGGGCACCATTTAGCTGCAAAAAGTTATGCTGATAGCCAGACAGTGGAGAGAAGGACGGTGCTAGGACCCCACGGGCACCGGCCGGACACTGGAGAGAAGGACGGTGCTAGGACCCCACGGGCACCGGCCGGACACTGGAGAGAAGGATGGCGCTAGGACCTGTGTGGGTGCTGGCCACTTCTGCACCTGAAAGAAATTGAAACTGAGCGCGAAGTGCCCAGTGGGGGTGGCGCACAGGGCAGGGGTTCAGGCTGAGCATGTGTAGAATGCAGATAGCGCACAGGCTCCATCTGCGACTACAACCTCCACAATCCCCTTTGCCGCCAGTCAGTCTGAGAGGCCGCCATTGGGCCGCAGTGTCTGGGTCCTCACCCGTAGCCTCTGAGAAACCACAGCCACCGATTGGCCAGAGGGCACGTCAGTCTGGCTGGAAGCAGAACGGCCCCGTGCGCCAGAGAGAGTCCCAAGTGGCGGTGGGACAGGCAAGGGAATGGCCATACTGGGTCAGACCAAAGGTCCATCCAGCCCAGTACCCTGTCTGCCGACAGTGGCCAATGCCAGGTGTCCCAGAGGGAGTGAATCGAACAGGTAATGATCAAGCAATCTCTCTCCTGCCATCCATCTCCACCCTCTGACAAACAGAGGCTAGGGACACCATTCCTTACCCATACTGGCTAATAGCCATTAATGGACTTAACCTCCATGAATTTATCTAGTTCTCTTTTAAACCCTGTTATAGTCCTAGCCTTCAAAGCCTCCTCAGGCAAGGAGTTCCACAGATTGCCTATGCGCTGTGTGAACAAAAACTTCCTTTTATTTGTTTTAAACCTGCTGCCCATTAGTTTCATTTGGTGCCCCCTAGTTCTTAGATTATGGGAACAAGTACATAATTTTTCCTTATTCACTTTCTCCACACCACTCGTGATTTTATAGACCTCTATCATATCCCCCCTTAGTCTCCTCTTTTCCAAGCTCAAAAGTCCCAGTTTCTTTAATCTCTCCTCATATGGGACCCATTCCAAACCCCTAATCATTTTAGTAGCCTTCTCTGAACCTTTTCTAATGCCAGTATATCTTTTTTGAGATGATGAGACCACATCTGTATGCAGTATTCAGTATGTGGGCATACCATGCATTTATATAAGGGCAATAAGATATTCTCAGTCTTATTCTCTATGCCTTTATTAATGATTCCTAACATCCTGTTTGCTTTTTTGACTGCCGCTGCACACTGCGTGAACATCTTCAAAGAACTATCCATGATGACTCCAAGATCTCTTTCCTGATTAGTTGTAGCTAAATTAGCCCCCATCATATTATATGTATAGTTGGGGTTATTTTTTCCAATGTGCATTACTTTACATTTATCCACATTAAATTTCATTTGCCATTTTTGTTGCCCAATCACCTAGTTTGGTGAGATCTTTTTGAAGTTCTTCACAGTCTGCTTTGGTCACCAATGGTAAATTAGATACCACTCTCTACAGAAAACCCACTGACTCATACAGTTACCTACATGCCTCCAGCTCCCATCCAGAACACACCATACGATCCATCATCTATAGCCAAGCCCTTCAATACAACCACATCTGCTCTAATCCCACTGACAGAGATCAGAAACTTCAGGATCTCTACCAAGCATTTATAAACCTCAATTACCCACCCGGAGAAATAAAAAAAACAAATTGAAAGAGCCAGACGAATACCCAGAAACCATCTACTTCAAGACAGACCCAAGAAAACCAACAATAGAACACCACTTGTCATCACCTATAGCCCCCAACTTAAACCCGTCTGACACATTATCAATAAACTACAACCTATACTGGAACAGGATACTACACTCCAAGAGGCTCTGGGAGACAGACCCATAGTCTCCTATAGACAACCACCTAACCTCAGGATGATTCTTACCAACAACCACAGGACATACCACACTAATACCAACCCTGGAACTTTCCCTTGCAACAAACCCCGTTGCCAGCTTTGTCCACATATTTACTCTGCTGACACCATCATTGGACCTAACCAATTCAGTTATAAGATCAAGAACACATATTCCTGCTCATCCAGAAATATAATTTATGCCATCATGTGCCGACAGTGTCCGTCTGCTATGTACATTGGACAAACGTCTCAGACACTTCGCAAAGAATCAATGCACATAAAAAAGGTATCAGACAGTTTCACAAATAAAAAAACAGTTTCTTGCCATTTCAACCAGAAAGAGAATTGTCTCAACGACTTGACTACCTGCATCCTGCTTCAAAGACATTTTAACACAAGACTTCAAAGAGAAACCTCTGAACTGTCATTCATGCTTAAATTTGACACTTTACGACTGGGGCTTAACAAAGATGCTAATTATCTTACCCATTACAAAGATAGCTTCCCCAATTATCACCTCTAATATCGTTAGCTCACAGACATTAACCTCCCCCCCCCATCCCCTCTCTGTTCTGAAATATGATTTGTCCTTTTTATATGTGTTCACTTTTTTTGATTGTATCCCTTTGGTATATGCCAATATTCTTCCACAATTTGATCTGAGGAAGTGGGTCTGGCCCATGAAAGCTCATCACCTAATAAACCATCTTGTTAGTCTTTAAAGTGCTGCATAGTCCTGGCTTTTGTTTTAACTACCTTGAGCAGTTAAGTATCATCTGCAAATTTTGCCACCTCACTGTTTACCCCTTTCTCCAGATCATTTATGAATAAGTTGAATAGAATTGGTCCTAGGACTGACCCTTGGGGAACACCACTAGTTACCCCTCTCCATTCTGAAAATTTACCATTTATTCCTACCCTTTGTTTCCTGTCTTTTAACCAGTTCTCAATCCATGTAAGGATCTTCCCTCTTATCCCATGACAACTTAATTTATGTAAGAGCCTTTGATGAGGGACCTTGTCAAAGGCTTTCTGGAAATCTAAGTACACTATATCTACTGAATCGCCATTGTCCACATGTTTGTTGACCCCTTCAAAGAACTCTAATAGATTAGTAAGACATGATTGCCCTTTACAGAAACCATGTTGACTTTTGCCCAACAAATTATGTTCTTCTACGTGTCTGACAATTTTATTCTTTACTATTGTTTCAACTAATTTGCCCGATACTGACGTTAGACTTACCGGTCTGTAATTGCCGGGATCGCCTCTAGAGCCCTTTTTAAATATTGGTGTTACATTAGCTATCTTCCAGTCATTGGGTTAAGAAGCTGATTTAAAGGACAGGTTACAAACCATAGTTAATAGTTCCACAATTTCACATTTGAGTTCTTTCAGAACTCTTGGGTGAATGCCATCTGGTCCCGGTGACTTGTTACTGTTAAGTTTATCAATTAATTCCAAAATCTCCTCTAATGACACTTCAATCTGTGACAAGTCCTCAGATTTGTCACCTACAAAGGACGGGTCAGGTTTGGGAATCTCCCTAACATCTTCAGCCGTGAAGACTGAAGCAAAGAATTCATTTAGTTTCTCCGCAATGACTTTATCGTCTTTAAGTGCTCCTTTTGTATCTCGATAGTCCAGGGGCCCCACTGGTTGTTTAGCAGGCTTCCTGCTTCAGATGTACTTAAAAAACATTTTGTTATTGCCTTTTGAGTTTTTGGCTAGCTGTTCTTCAAACTCCTTTTTGGCTTTCCTTATTACATTTTTACACTTAGTTTGCAGTGTTTATGCTCCTTTCTATTTACCTCACTAGGATCTGACTTCCACTTTTTAAAAGATGTCTTTTTATCTCTCACTGCTTCTTTTACATGGTGGTTAAGCCACTGTGGCTCTTTTTTAGTTCTTCTACCATGTTTTTTAATTTGGGGTATACATTTAAGTTGGGCCTCTATTATGGTGTCTTTAAAAAGTGTCCATGCAGCTTGCAGGGATTTTACTTTAGTCACTGTACCTTTTAATTTCTGTTTAACTAATCGCCTCATTTTTTCATAGTTACCCTTTTTTAAATTAAATGCCACAGTGTTGGGCTGCTGAGGTGTTCTTCCCACCACAGGAATGTTAAATGTTATTATATTATGGTCACTGTTTCCAAGTGGTCCTGTTATAGTTACCTCTTGGACCAGATCCTGCGCACCACTCAGGACTAAATCGAGAATTGCCTCTCTCCTTGTGGGTTCCTGTACCAGCTGTTCCAAGAAGCAGTCATTTAAGGTATCAAGAAATTTTGTTTCTGCATCTCATCCTGAGGTGATATGTACCCAGTCAATATAGGGACAGTTGAAATCCCCCACTATTATTGAGTTCTTTATTTTGATAGCCTCTCTAATCTCCCTTAGCATTTCATAGTCACTATTACTGTCCTGGTCAGGTGGTCGATAATAGATTCCCTACTGTTATAATTAGAGCAGGGAATTATTACCCATAGCGATTCTATGAAACATGTTGATTCATTTAAGTTTTTTACTTCATTTGATTTTAAATTTTCTTTCACATATAGTGCCACTCCCCCACCCGCACGACCTGTTCTGTCCTTCCGATATATTTTGTACCCCGGAATGATTGTGTCCCTTTGGTTGTCCTCACTCCACCAGGTTTCTGTGATGCCTATTATATCAGTATCCTCCTTTACCATGAGGCACTCTAGTTCACCATCTTATTTTTAGACTTCTAGCATTGTGTACAAGCACTTTAAAAACTTGTCACTGTTTATTTGTCTGCCCTTTTCTGATGTGTCAGATTCTTTTTTATGTGAATGTTTTTTGTCTGATCTGGCCCATACTTTATCCTCTTCCATCCTCTCCTCCTGACTAAAACCTAGAGAATCTCTATCAATAGACTCTCCTCTAAGAGATGTCTCTGTCTGATCCACGTGCTCCTCTGCACCAATCGGCTTTCCCCCATCTCTTAGTTTAAAAACTGCTCTGCAACCTTTTTAAAGTTAAGTGCCAGCAGTCTGGATCCACTTTGGTTTAGGTGGAGCCCATCCTTCCTGTATAGGCTCCCCCATCCCAAAAGTTTCCCCAGTTCCTTATAAAGCTAAACCCCTCCTCCCTACACCATCGTCTCATACACAAATTGAGACTCTGAAGCTCTGCCTGCCTACCTGGCCCTACGCGTGGAACTGGAAGCATTTCTGAGAATGCCACCATAGAGGTCCTGGATTTCAGTCTCTTTCCTAGCTGCCTAAATTTGGCCTCCAGGATGTCTCTGCTACCCTTCCGTGTGTCATTGGTACCTACATGTACCACGACCACCAGCTCCTCCCCAGCACTACACATAAGTCTATCTAGATGCCTCAAGAGATCCACAACCTTTGTACCAGGCAGGCAAGTCACTATACGGTTCTCCCTGTCATCGCAAACCCAGCCATCTACATTTCTAATGATCGAATCTCCCATTACTAACACCTGCCTTTTCCTAATGACTGGAGTTCCCTCCCCAGAGAGGTAACCTCAGTGCGAGAGGATACCCCAATATCTGGAAGGAGGGTCCCAACTATGGGATGGTTTTCCTCTGCTCCCGTTGACTGCTCTCCTTCCCTGAGCCTTTCATCCTCCTTAACAGCGCAGGGGCTGTCTGAGGTGGGAATATTCTACAGTGTTCCGGAAAGCCTCATCTATGTACCTCTCTGCCTCCCTCTGCTCCTCCAGTTCAGCGACCCTGGCCTCCAAATCCCATACGTGGTCTCTGAGGGCCAGGAGCTCCTTGCACCGAATGCAGACGTACGCCACCCACCCATAGGTCAGGTAATCATACATGCTACACTGAGTGCAATAAACAGGATAGCCCCCACTCTGCTGCTGGGCTTCTGCCTGCATTTTCTCCTACAGCTACCTAGGTTATTGATAGGGTTTCTAGTTAAATCAGGAAGTTTTGATTAAAACCTTTAAACTAAACTATAAAGAATGGCAAGTGTACCTTGGCCCCTTCCCACTCCCCTTCCCAACTGCCTCTCAAAACTCCCTGTTTGCTGCCCCTGTTCGCAAAGCTCCTTGGTCGCTGACTCTCTGCCTTATAAAACCCTGGCCTTCCTGATAGCCCCGCCCCCTGACTAAGGCTCAGCCTATTAACAGAGGCTTCTAGATTTCAAACCTTTAGAAGCTCACAGCTTCCAACTGCCGGCCACAGCACATGCTCCTTCAAACAAACAAACCAAACAGACAAACACAAGCTCAGCACACAGCAAGTAACCCCCAAACACACACTCCAGACTGCCACTTATCTCAAGGGTCCCATATTTGCTCCTTCTTTACCTCAAGAACTCCCTCTCAAAACTCACTGTTCGCCAGCAGCAGCTGGGTGGTCCAGGGCTGGGAAACCCCGAGGAACTGCCAGAGGTAGCGGGACTGGTAGCAGCCAGGTGGTCCTGGCTGGGGAACCCACGGGAACCCCCAGCGCAGCTGGTGGGCAGCAGGGCGGGGAGCCTCGGCCAGACCAGTTTTAGCAGGGCAGTGGCAGGGCAGGGAGCCTCAGCCTTGGGAAACCCAGGAAGAGGAGCCATCAGCTGGGCCGCCAGCAGAGGAACACTGACCTCCCCTGATCTGGCAAATTCCCTGGTCCAGGACCACAAAGGAGGTCCATCCTGTATTCTCTTTGCTCAGCCTATCAGTTGAAAGCACTTTTAAGGAAACCCCAACAATAATAACGGGCCAAATTCACAGCCCCACTTCACACTCTCATGTAGTTCAGGCAGTGTAAAAGAATGGAGATTGTACATGTCACTCACCATTCCCAGATGGTCCACTGGAAGCATTCGCAGCTGGTACAAGTTACAGCTGCCTTACAGTTTTTAACATACACTGGTTCTAAGACCAGGCAGAAAATTGGAAGCCAGTTTCAGTCCACTGTTGTGTCCCATCCTCTGCTGTACTTAGTGATTCTCAACCCAGCTGAAAATCTAGCTCAAAGTAATTCTTTATGAATAGCCCGATAAACTGCATGCGGTCTTGTCATCTCCATCAGCTCCTGATTGTTCTATTAGCGACAAGGCACCAGTTCACCTCGGTATTTCTATTTAAGCATCTGTACATTATCTAACAATAAATGTGTAATACACATGACTCTGTTCTCCTTTATCTCAGAGGGTATTTTAAATGTGTGTTCTGATTATTTAACAGAAAACCCCTTATCTGCTCTCTGCAATGATAAAGTAGAAAAATAGCAGGCAATGATAGAATGTATCCATGTAATTTCTTCAGAATGTAAGTTTACCTTATTTACATGAAAGAGAAGTCTGGGTCCTTTCAGACACTAACTGGAAACAGCTGTTGTAGTGCTTGAAGCATTTAAAGGTTACATATTTTAAACAGCTTTTAGAAATATTCTAAAAAGCAAACTGAAAGCAGGATTCTGGAATATGAGTGCAGAATTAAAGAGAACTGCTCAGTTGTCTAATCCTCTATAATGCTACTTTGTGCAAAGTGGCACTAAAGATCCTACAAATCTTAAAGCAGCAGGCACTGTTTGAACTACACAATTTCAAATATGTCCCAGAGACAGAGTGAAAAGGAAAGAAACAGAGAGAAAAGCAACAAAAATATTCGTCTTCAAATTTCCCTTGTAATTCAAATATATTTTCCCCTTATGTTTATAGTCGATGTATTCCAGATATGGGCCACTATCCAGAAGAACTGATGAGCAGAACATGAGAGCAGGAGACACACATGTCCTCTGTTTCACATCTGGAGAAAGCAGAGTGAGTTAAAAAAAAAATCTAGAAAATGCCTTGCAGTGCTCAGCTAGCTAACAAATAATCAAAAGAAATGCACCACAACATGGGCAACACAGATCCAGTGAAGTAATCCCATAAATTTACAATCCCAAGCACTACTGTCTATATCACCCATAACAGAATGAAGGTCCAAATCCTAGTTGATATCTTTCGGTATAGTTGATTTGTACTAGTTGAGGATTGGCTATTACAATTAATCGAGTATGGTACTTCTGAAATATTGCAATAATGGTACTTTGAAATGGAACTTATGCAATGTACAAGGGCATATGAAAGAATGTTTCCCCTACTTTTTATTTTTGCACTTGAACCTTATTTATATAGCATATCATAATGAGAAGAAAAGATTAAGATAACTCCTTTGGTCCTCAGCTAACTGTATGCTCCCTAATGCTGTACTTGATTGCAAATGAGTCATGCTATATGAGACATTGTAGATAAAGTATATCCAAAAGGGAGTAATTTCTTTTGCAATACTACATTACACTGTTATTCTCTAAGGAATACTTGTTAATTTTCAGATTTACCTACTTATCATTCATGTTTGAAAGATAAGCTGTTAAATAAGAACAGGGTTCAGTCTCCAATATTTTTCATGGACGCAGTAGCAAACACATCTCCTTTTCTATCTTCATTTTTCTTTTGAAGTTTCTACAGGCTTGAAAAATAGTTATGAACCATAAATATCTCTGTATGAGTCATTCACCTAAGTGAACAGCTGCCTGCTAATTAGCCAAATGTTCTTCATTTAAAATCATACAGTTAAATGAACATCCTGCAACAGGCTGTAGGATGAAGCATAGGAGCTTTGTCTGCAAATGTGAAATGCAGCAGACTTTCCATTAGTAGTAAACAGTAGAGGTCAGTAAACTGACCTATTTTCCCAGTGGCTATAACAAACAACTCTGAGGTTACAGGCTGAAAGACACATAGTAATTCTTATTACAGTAAGTGGTGAGTCTGAATATGACAAATAAAACTGGCTCATGTAGGTGATGCTGTGTTTGGTTAAGTATGTCACTGATGCAACTTTAAGGATAACACTGGCTATGTCTACACAGTTAAGAAAAACACATGACTGGCCCAGGCCAGCCAAGTCAGGCTTGCAGGCCTTGGCCTGAGGGACTGTTTCATTGCTGTGTAGACTTCTGGGCTTTGGTTGGAGTCCTAGACCTGGGAATCTTCCACTATGTGGGGGTACTACAATGTAGCATGTGTCTACCCATCAAGGAAACAGTTCTGCAGTCCAAGTTCTGTGACCTCAAGTGGGCTGGCTCGGGCTTTTCTTTGCTATTTTCTTTTGTTCTGATAACAATTATTTCATTATTGTCACATGTCACTCTCTTCTGAAGAAACAGATTAAAAGTTGTTAGGAAAGATAGATGCAGTTAGGTTTATTGGAAAATCAGATAGCCTTTTTGTATAGATTCACACGGTTCATGAAATCTGGTGTCAGGACCAAGGACATGTGCTTTTCTTGAAGAAAAAAAAGAATGCTTTCATTGGATTTGAATGGTATTTTTAGTCAATGTAATAAAAAATATACAATATATACTTGAGTTTCTAGCTAAAGTTAAGGGGAAGACATCCCTAGTGGATACATTTAAAACAACAAAATCTCTGAACCATTCCCCTGTTGAGTAGCATGAAAAGGACCTAACAGATTTCTTTTCTTTCTCCCCCACCTACAGTATATTGAATCTTTCACTAGGCACTGTCATGACATCGCTGAAATGAAAGCGGATACTACTTTATGTGGATGACATTTTCATGGGTACAAGACTAGCTGAGCCTCTGCTCCCTTTCTGAGCTCTCTGTGCACGCCCCTCCAGTGACAGGCCTTGTGCCTTTACTTCTCCTGGGATAGAAGTCTGCAATTCCCCTACATTAAGGGGATGCCTACACTGCAAGCTAGGGTTGTGACTCCCCGCACTTGCTCTCAGTGGGCTAGCATGCTAAAAATAGTAGTGCAGTCAAAGAAGCCTGAGCAATGGGCTACCTCAGCACTTACCCGTAGGATCAGATGGGTTTGTAACTCGGGCTGCTTGCCCCTGCTGCTGCACATCGCTGACCATGCATGGGGCCACACCACATTTTTTAGCATTCTTAGATCAACGAGAGCTAGAACAAGCACGTCTGTGAGCTGGGAAGCCCCCCTTCCCCAGCTCCAAGTATAATCATACCTTTAAACCAGGCCCTGTGCTACAGTACCCTGCATATCAAATGTGGTTACTCAGGGTGTCTAGCTGAGTTTGGGCATTTGTGGTCCTTCCTTTCATGAGTCTGTGTCCAGTGGTTCATATAATGACTAAACAGTTTCCTTTAAACCAAAGTGATGACCCAAGAACCTCTTAACACCAATTAGCAAGAGGGTTACAGAAATATCCAGATTCTTGTATGTATATTTTGGGTCACCAAAGAATGCCATGTGAGGTCCCAAATGAAAGCTAGTGTCACACTGGTTATTATTATCATTGTGAAATGTATGTATATATACTGAAAATATGTTCTCACTGTCTAAACCAGGGTACTACTCACCAGGAAAGGTGAAAAACAGGTTTTCTGTGAGACAACAGATATTTATTTATCTCTATGTTAGTGGGGATAACAACTAAGTATTTGTAAGCTATCAGAATGGAACGGATACCCATTTGCATATAAGGCAAATGTTAACAAATACATGAAATCAACAGGAAAGGGCACATAGGAAACAACATGTGGCAAAAAGTTGTTCTGTTTGTGAGTAAAGACAGTGAATTTCAGGGGTATTTCAGGAAGGCAAATAAGACACCCTGTCATCTTCCTCCAAGGAAGTAAATGGACAGTGCATTTACATTCATGAAAACGGAGTCTCAGAGGGTATGTCTACACTAGTCCCCTAGTTCGAACTAGGGAGGCTAATGTAGGCATTCGAAGTTGCAAATGAAGCCCGGGATTTAAATATCCCGGGCTTTATTTGCATCTTCTATCCGGCGCCATTTTTAAATCCTTAGTCGAACTAACTGCCTGCGGCTGCGCGGCAGTCAAGCGTTAACTCGAACTAAGTCCTTAGTTCGAGAGTTAACCGTTACACCTCGTAACAGTTAACAGGTAATAGTCATTCCACGAGGTGTAACAGTTAACTCGAACAAGGACTTCGAGTTAACGCTTTGACTGCCGCGCGTGTAGCCGCGAGCAGTTAGTTCGAGTAAGATTTAAAATGGCGCCTGGATGAGAAGATGCAAATAAAGCCCGGGATATTTAAATCCCGGGCTTCATTTGCAACTTCAAATGCCTACATTAGCCTCCCTAGTTCGAACTAGGGGGCTAGTGTAGCCATACCCAGACAGACTTAATCGAAAATGCTGAAAAGACTTTGGGTGAGAAGTTTCTGTTTACAGGTGATCAACCCGTTAGTTAAGTTTTGTCTCTAGAAAGCATATTTTGATGTTATTGTACATCAGCATTAGTTTCCAATATCCTTACTCACTATCTCTTGAATCTCTAGCCTTTGATGACAGACTTATTCTTGTTTCACTATAAATATATCTCAGTACTGTGGAGTTAAAGTGCTGATCCCGAGTTGAATCTTACAGGCTGCTGTGTATGTTGTCCATTTGGAGATAGCAGACCTTGTAATTTTATGAGCATTCAGCAGATAAGTGACTGAACACTTCAGGGACCACCCCAAGACCCTGGCAGTTGGTATGAGCTTGTGTTGAAGAGGATGCTGGATACAGGGAGCTGATCCTTAGTAGGGACAGCTAAGGCTGCCTCATGCTAAAGGCAGGCAATAGTGAGGTGCCACCCAATCCTGGGGACCATTGTGGGGAGCGTTACAAAAGTATTGATTAATTTCAACAGCAGGAACAAAGAGTAAAAAGATTTTAAAACAACAAACATGTTTACCTTACCCAAAGAATTATACCATCCTTCAATAGTAGCCTAGGCAGGCCTACTTCTCCCAACACTACAGTTGGTGCTTGCATCAGGTTGAATAGCTTCCCATTCTCTGCAGAGAAGGAGAGGGAGTGGGAGTAAAAAGTCTTTTACTCCGACTTTATTCGTGTCAGTTCCCAAACTTTTACCCTTCTAGACCAAGGCAGTGTGGTATGGCAGCTGGATTTAAGAGGTAGCATCTTCAGAGCTAATAGGCACCATCTCTTACAGCAACTGGTAGGTGTGCATCAAAAATTGACTTATCCTGAGACACTGTTTCCTTCCAGCCTGTTTCTTCCTTATAGTACACTATTAAACTAAACCAACAGTAAACATCCTAAATACTTAGTCAACATACAGCATTCTAAACTGTTACAGTGCTGTTCCACATCTGTTGCAGACAAATCCTTCTTTGTGTAAGTAAACAAATTTCCACGCCACAGCACAGAATTCCTGTTAGATAGCTTAATGTTTTTCTAGTCTGCTCTTCTGCCTTTGAATTATACACAGTAAAACTGTAAAACGCAATTTTTTATTTCAAATGCTATCAGAGTCATTAAACAGAGTTTCAGTTACCTCTAAATTTGACAAGAGCTATTTAAACTTATAAACTTTCCATTATTACAGATGAACAATCTTGCTCATTATAATCAGTATCCTACCCAGAGCCTCAGAGCCTTTCCAAATGAGGATTATATTACTGCCATTATCCTTCTCTGGAAGGATGAATTGCATTACTAGCTGCTGCTTCTGCTGGAAAAAATGCCCTTCACTTCTATGAAAAGTACCACATGGCAGTTTAATTTCTGTCACCACATAGAATAGGCAAGGTTAATAATAATTTGCAATTACAGCACACTTTTTGTTTAAGGCTCTCACAACAGTTCAAAAACTATTTAAAAACACAACATCTCTCTCCAGCAGAGAATACAGATTTGGAGGTTTCTAGTTCCTTTTTCTTGTTGAATTCCTGCATGACAGGTGGAATTTTAAGGCCCCAGGACTGTATTATAGCTAGTTTTCAGATTAGCAAATGGAAAATAAGAGAATTTTAGGATGAGATTATCAAAGGAAGGCACCTTTGGAAGTTAATAGGATTTGGGCATCTCTCTCCCTTACACTACTCTCACTAAAGTTGCAACAAGTCAGATTTACAACGATATTTAAGCACCCAAAGATGGAGAAAGACTGGCTATGTGGATTAGGCACCAATATCCCATTAACTTCAATGAGACTTAGGCACTTAAATTCCTTAGGCACTTTCATAAACAGCGCTAAGTGCCTATCTGCATCTTCAGCTATTTATATATCCCTGAAAATCTGGACCAATGTGAATCAGTGTATTGCGGGACTAGAACCCTGGAGGCCTGACTTTGAGTCCTCTGATTAAATTACTAGACTTTTGGATTTTTCTGTAAAAATCAAGGAGACAGAATTAACATAACAGAGGTTCTTAGAAGAAGACATCAGGGGAATATATTTTTCTATTACTATTCTATATTTCTATTGCTAAATAAATCACAGTATTGATAGAGGTAAGAGAGCGATCACACTTGGAAGCAGTCTGATCTGATTTAATTAGCTTTCTAATCCTCTGCAAAGCTCTATATGCACATTTTTCTTTCATTAAAAGAGAGGTGTATTTAAGCCATTTACAATTTATTGGGTCTACAATAGAACTAAGATAGCAGTCTACACTGAAAGTTATATGCACAGTAAATCACTATCAAATGGAACAGATCAAAGTGAAGGGCTTTAAACTGAATTTATCTACAGCATTTGCAATATTTTTCCTTTTTAAAAACCAGTCTTCAATAAAGAAAGAGATTATGAAGTCAGCCACTTTTTTGTGTACCAGGTTTCATAAAGATACAATATTGTGGTAATCATTTATATTTGTAGTGATGTTTTATATGTGACTATTGAATAGTTGTTAGGAAATATTCTACATTATTTTAGAATACTCATGGATATTCTTCCACTTTCCCCCATAAATCAGCCCTGAGCCATTGTTTTTCCTATGAGCTGAACTTTTACTAGGTTTTTTTTCCAGTTCATTATCAGTGCTTCAGTCTTGGAGTTACAAATAATTAAACACTCCTGCTTTACTGATGATTCATAAATTAAACGATCTATCTACATACCGACTTCCACAATAATTTGAAATCTAGCCAAAAGCCTGATTTTCAGAGGAGCTGATTTCACAGATCTCATTGACTTCAATTTGAATTGTGGGTTCTGGGCACTTTTGAAAAAAAAAATCAAGGTCACAGTGGCTTTTCTACCCTTTAATAAGATGTGCATGACTGCTCAAAGCTTCTGGTTCATGAAAGGAAATAACAGCAATGGATGAGCAAGAGACTTCTCGATTCAGTCTGTACTGTCACTCAGCATTAATTATAAAAAAGTTGGTTTGTAACACAGTCTTTTCATTCTCCCTCATTTACAAATGTTGATAATATACTACAATAGATTTTGTCTCATCATGAAATTGCAACAGTATTTAGCAAAATAATTCAGGTTCAATATGAACAATGAATTCACAGGACACAATTTGTTATTAAAACCTGCAGGTGCCATCTGTTCATGTGGAAAATAAACTGTATAATTCACCTGATAAGTTTCTCCTCCTTGCCAATATTCATAATTCAACTGCAAGCCTCATGATTTTATTAGAGATATTTGTATTCTACCTTGTAAATACCCAAAGTCCCTTTCCTTACCAAGGGCCTATAGAAGGACCCCTGCATCAAAAGCTGACTCTTCCGACATCAGGATTTCTCCGTAAGCCAAGTACTTATCAAATCAGCTTTCCACTTCCTGCTCTACCTCTAGCACCTGCAGAGTTCTAATTAGACAAGCACTTTAAGAGAAGCCCCGGCATAGAAATACCTTGGGAGGGTCCTCAGGGCAATCAGGTAAGGACTAAATACTTGAGTTTTATTTAATTACTATCAGATTTACCTAGCATTGCTTGGGTCTGTTACTCAATTAAGTTGATTAAACTTAATTTAAGTTTTAAAAACGAACCATATGTACCATTATTTTTTTGAAAATATGGCAATAACAAAACTATAAGAGCTAGAACCACCGAGGCAATCCCATTCCAGGCACATTCCATTTTCCTGGTACAACCAATCTCTTACATTGCTTTGAGTGATAAGAGGAAGGTGTATACCAAATTTCGTAGTCCTAGCTCTTACCGTTTAGGAGGAGTTCTTGATTAAACAGACAGACAAACTCTCTGAAATATATAAATGTCTCAGACGGGTAGCTGTGTTAGTCTAAGGTTAAAAAAAAAAAAAAAAAAAGAAACTTAAAAAACAATGAGTGATCCTGTAGCATCTTAGAGACCGACTAAAAAATATAGATAGTACCAAGAGCTTTTGTGGGCACAGCCCATTTCTTCAGCTGAGTGGAGCAAGAGACACAGTGGGACAAATTTAAAGCAGAAAAAGATGCCCCCTCTTTTTCTGCTCTAAATTTGTCCCTCTGTGCCTCTTGCACCATTCATCATCTGAAGAAGTGGGCTGTGTCCACGAAAGCTCATAATACTATCTATATTTTTTAGTCAGTCTCTAAGTGCTACAGGACACTCGTTTTTTAAGTTTTTTTTCTAAAATATATATTAGGTGAAAAAGGGATTGATTTGAGCTTTAGGAGACAGGGAAGAGAACACAAAAAAGGAATGAAGAAAATGAGAGGGGGATGGAGAAAAGGGAAAGGATTCCTTCAAGACATGAGCATTGGGGTGTTACTCTGGGGGTTGTGCACAAAAAATCCCTTAAAATTCTGCACCAAAAATTAAATTCTGCAATGTTATTTGTCAAAAATATATGCCAGTTCCGATTATTTTTGGTGATTTATTTCAAAATACATTTCAGAAAATATGTTTTAAAATTCATCATTTCATTTGTGTTTCAGTTTACTACATGACCTGGGTAAAAAAATGTAAAAGAGCATAAGTGACTTAAGAGCCTAAGACCCATTTTCAAAAGTGATGTAAGCGTTTAGATCTTAAGGCAGGGGTGGGCAATAATTTTTGACTGGGGGACAGTTCAGAAATTTTTGAAGTGGCCCGGGTCTCCCCGGAAGGCTGAGCAGAAGCTGGCGATTTACTTTAAGTGCTGAGTCCCTTGCAGGGTGGGAGAAGACTTTGCATGTTCCCCCCCACTCCCAAGCCCTGACTGGCCAGGGAGGAGGGGGGAGCAGCACGTGAAGTCTCTCACTCTCACTGCCCTCCAGTGCATAGTGCTTAGAGTCAGCCACTAGGGTTGACTAAGTGCTGCGCACTCCCCCGTCCCTAGGCCCTGATTGGCCTGGGGGCGGGGGAGCAGCAGCGGTTCCACGGGCCGGATCAACCTGCCTGGTGGGCCGAATCCAGCTTGCGGAGGCCCTTTTGCCCACTCCTGTCCTAAGGGACAGATCTGCAAAGGGGACTTAGGTATCTAGCTGTCACTTCAGGCAACTAAATCCAACATTTAGGTGTCACTGAAATCTTTAAAATGCTGTAGGTGACTGGATTTTTGCTGGGAAGTCCCCATGGCACCTAAGTTTCTACAGGGTGGGCATGCATACCATAGGCACTGACTTCTGAGCCGAGGGGGTGGGTGTGCTCGACTCCCCCTCCGTCCCAGGCCCCACCCTCACTTCATCTTTTATCCCAAGACCCAACCCCATGTGTTCCCACCAAATCCCTGCCACTACCCTTTCTCCTCTTTCCCCACCTCCATTCCATCCCTTCCTCCCAAGCTCCCAATCCCACTCCACCTCTTCCAGCTTTGCCTCCCCCCTAAGCATGTCCTGTCTCTGCTCCTCCCCTGCTCTGCTAGAGCTTCCTGAACACCATGAATCAGCTGCCTGCAGCACCCTGGAAGCATTGAGAAGACAGACGAGTAGATGATCATCAGGGCCAGCAGTGGGTGATAGGGTATGTCTACACTAGCCCCCCTAGTTCGAACTAGGGAGGCTAATGAGGGCGACCAAAATTGCTAATGAAGCGCGGGATTTAAATATCCCATGCTTGATTAGCATATTGCCAGCCGGTCGCCATTTTGGAAACTGACTAGCCCGAAGTAACTGCCCGCGTCTACACGCAGCAGAGAAGCGTGATTCCGAGATAAACCCCTTATTTCGAATTAACAGTTAAACCTTGTGGAATGAGGCCGGGAATGGCAACCGGCCGGGAATATGCTAATCAAGCGCGGGATATTTAAATCCCATGCTTCATTAGCAATTTCGGTCGCCCTCATTAGCCTCCCTAGTTCGAACTAGGGGGGCTAGTGTAGACGTACCAATAGGGATGTTAAATATCAGTTAATTGAATAGTTGATTAACCTCATGAATTCTTATCAGTTAATTGACTATTCTATAGTCCCCGGTCAGCCCTTGTCCGGGGGGGAGGGGTGTGATCTCCTGGACCTGGCATGAGCTGGAACTGAGCTGGTCTGCCTGCCCCCTGGCTCCTAATACACTTTAAATGCAGAGCCGCCAGCAGGGGTAGGTCCAGGAGCCAGTGCAAGCTGGGACTGAGCTGGGCTGCTGTCTAGCCAGCTAAAAAATTTACTGGCGGGGGGGAAGGGAATGCCTGTAGTCTATAGCATTAACCTATAAGCTTTTGCTTATCGGCTAATCGGTTACTCGACTGTACTACTACATCTCTAGTGGATGAGAGGCCTGGGGTGGGAAAGGGAGGCTGCCAGTGAGTGCTCAGCACCCACTAATTTCTTCCTGTAGATGCTTCAGCCCCAGAGAACCTATGGAGTTGGCACCTATCATGCACACAACCATTTAAGTCCTGATTCCTCTGAGCATCACACCCCTTACTAGCACATGCACAAACTCTGGTAAGGTTCTCAAACTAGGCATTCATCTGCCTATTACACCTATGGGACCCCATACTGGGAGCTTGCCTACCACATTGGGCCCCATACAAAAGACAGTGAGGGCTGTTCAAGTCTGGAATTTTTGGGTTGGTTGACTAGTGCTCATGTGTGCTCCAGAATGCCTATTAGCCAGGGCACTTACCTGGGATGAGGGAAGCCTGTTTTCATAGCCTTAACACCACCTCATTTGGAGCAGCAAGTTAAACAAATGTCTCCCACATTCCGTATGAGTGCCCCAACCATTAGGCTGTTTGGTTTTCTGTGGTGAGGTTCCCTCAAGCTCTCCTAGTGAAACTGTTCCATTTTGTATAAACAACTAAATAGTCATATGGCCAGACAGAGTGACTGACTCGATAGTCCAATAGCTAAGGCATTCTTTGGGATATAGAAGAGCCAAATTCAGATTTGAAAACAGATCTTCCACTGCTCAGGCGAGTGTCTACTCACTGGTATGACAGGCTGCTTTCTTTCTGTGTTTTTTCACAAGAAAGGGCTGGCTTAAGTGCCCAGGAGAGGGTTCATAAATGTAAATCCTGAATCAAGGTAAGTCCCTCTCTCTGGCTCAGCGTTTGGTGCTTAATTACTATATAGGCTCCACCATCATCTGCATTTCTTATTGTCTAATTTAGGTGGCTTCCCATCCAGTTTGTTGGCTTCTGAGGATTATTTGCTTACACCAGGGCTGGATTAAGACCTTTAGAGGCCCTAAGCACTGAAAAGATTATGGTGCCCCCCCATATGGAATTCAAAATAAAAACAATATTATACCGTAAAATCTCATTTTTTTTGGTGCCCCTGCTTTGCTGGTGCCCTAAGCACGTGCTTAGTCTGCCTATTGGGTAATCTAGTCCTGTCTTAGACCCCCTAAGGCTCCACCTCTATTGTATGAGGAGCCTGCTCATCTAGCTTGGGGCTGCAGAGTCTGGTAGATGGCAGGGTGCTTAACAGTTAGGCATTGACATTGCAATATTGAAGTCTCTTTCTGAAGCTAATTCTAAGTATCATCAGTAAGTAAATGCCTAAATCACTGTTTGTAATGGAATTTCAATCTTATTTTTAATGATACTCAGGCCCATAAGTGCCTGAGGCTATGTCTAGACTGCAGGCTTCTTTTGGAAGAAGCTTTTCTGGAAGAGATCTTCCGAAAAAACTTGTTCCGAAAGCGAGCGTCCACATTGCCAAAGCGCATCGAAAAAGTAATCTGCTTTTTCGAAAGATAGAATCCATTCAGAGTGGACGCTATCTCACATTTAAGCTCTGATTACTATGGACGGAGTGGCCACCAGGGCACCTGTGCTGTTTTCCTCTTTTCTCTTCTTTCAAAAGAACTCCCTCTTCCCCATCCCCACATGCCTTTTTCCAAAAGAGCTCTTTTGAAACAGGCTTCTTCCTTGTAGAAAGAGGTTTACCCATGTCGGAAAAACCCCTCTGTTCTTTCGATTTTTTTTCCGAAAGAATGTGATTGCAGTGTGGACGTAAGTGAAGTTTTTTCAGAAAAACAGTCATTTTTCCAAAAAACCTCTTCAGTGTAGACATACCCTGAGTCATTGGGCCAAAAAGAAAGACAGATACTGGCTCAATAATCCGGTGGTCAGAGCATTTGAAAACAGGATTTTGGCTTCAAAAAATTTAGTAGTTTAGAAAATTTCACTCTGTATCAGCATCATCTCTTTTGCATTACTTTTTTTTATCTTTGCATTCTCAGATGTAATGATGGCTTTTGCTTGTTCACAAATGCTGTATGATTAAAGACATAGAAGATAAAAAAGGTCAATTAGTGGTGGGTCATTTAGTCAATCTACCTACTGATTCAGGTTTCCACCTACTGTGCATTTTATGGTATGTTGTCCAGTCTAGTGTTTAATGAGAAACAAAAGGACATTAGCCACTTCTTACAGCCAATTATTCCAGTTTAGTTTAGTACTTATAATTTATGATATGTAGGAGTCCCAAACCCACGAACAAGAGAAATAGCTTGTCACTGAATCTTAAAAATTAAAAAAACACACACAGTATCACAGCAGAAAGAACTAATACTTTTCAAATGCCATATTTTGCTTTGCCTTGTTAAATTATCCTCATGGCCAGTTTAAATCCTAAGAATTTGTCCTCAGATTCAAAATGTGTATAAGAAGGCTGTAATATTAAGATTTCATAGACAGCCACTATAGCTTTGGGGCTGTCACAGCTGTATGTACATTACTTACCATCTATGGAAGTCAACATCAATATGCTGTTATTAATGAGGCACAAATGTAAACTGAAAATACAGTATCTGAGAAAGATCAGTATTTGAGTGAAGTTCTTCAAAGTAAATTTCTATTCAATTTAATATTTCTGTACAGATTTTGTTCTAAATGCATATATCTGCCAAATATCAGGCAAATGCTTAAACAAGTTGGAGAAAAAGCTAGTTCAGTTCATGAGAACAAAGATCTCACACAAACATCCATGCCCGGGATCAGCTTCTTTTCTCCCCACCCCTTACCGATTGACAGAGGTGGTGAAATCATAGTCTTATATCTAATATCTACCATCATTATGCTACCTGAAACCATAGACAACCTCTTAAAAATAATTATATTGGGGATAACCACTTGAAACATAAAGCCTTTATCTGCCAGTGTGCTTTTTTTTAAAAAACCCCCCACTAAAACTGCATTGACCCATCATGTTTCACAAAAGACATGAGGCACAGATTCAAGAACAATTCACAGGAACTTTGTTATAACAAAGATGATTTAGAAATGAAGCCAAATACAGAAGATGGAAGATTTTATTATATTGGCACATGGTAATAAGTAGATACAGCATAATAACCATGCTTATACTTAGCGACATTACCAACACTTCCACTGCTTACTGGACTCTTAGAAGACATTAGGGCTACATCTAGACTACAAGTCTCTTTTGAAAAAGAGTGTCTAGACTACAACCAGTACTTTCAAAAAAGAAAACCGCTTTTTGGAAAAAGAGCACCCCGGCAGTCTAGCTGCTCTCTTTCAAAAAAGCACAGTTTGCATTACATAGTGCCTTTTTTCGAAAGAGCACTTTAGAAAAAAGGCGTTATTCCTCGTAAAACGAGGTTTTCTGCGGTCAAAAAAACTGCCGTTTTCTTTTGATTTACTTTTGAAAGAACGTGGCAGCAGTCTAGACGCAGGGAAAGTTTTTTCATAAAAAGGCCACTTTTTTCGAAAAAAACCTGTAGTCTAGGCACACCCTTAGTGGTAAATTAGATCTAAATAACAGCACAGGACACTGAGAGCCAGGACTGGTGGCTGTAAACAAACTTTATGGGACTTCAGGAAACTTGGCCACACCTATGATAGGTGGACATCTGGCTAACTAAAATCATGCCAGACCACGGATGTTGCCAGACCAGAGAGTTCTGGACTAGAGAGGTTCAACCTGAAGTAGCCTTAAATTTTACACTATAAACTTACTTGAGATGTTAGATAGCCTAAGAAAATGACTCCCAGTCTATGAACAAGACTTCATGAGGAGCAATTTGTAGGGCTATCTGCACACAATAACTACAATGTAGCAACATGACAGGATTGTGCTGTGATTTTGTGATCACTGCTACTGACTGGCTATGAACTTTGCACACAGTTAATTCATGTGAACCCAGCCTGTAATATCTGTAGCTCTTTTCTCCCTTCTTGTTTGTTACAATCTAAAATACAAGATAAACAGATGAATGAAAGCTCTTTGGATCACGGACTGTCATGTATTGTAAGTTTATACAGTACATAGTACAAAGGGAGTCTGGCCTTGGTGACAGCTTTAGGCACCCCTGCAATCAAAGGGTATGTCTAGACTACATGCCTCTGGCGACAGAGGCATGTAGATTAGACTACCCGGCATAGAAAAATGAGCGGCGATTTAAATAATCGCCGCCGTTTCATTACATGGCTGCGCGCTGGGCGATCAGCTGTTTGTCGGCTCAGCGCGGTAGTCTGGCGCTCAGCGGTGACATCAAAGGCATTTGTTGACCTCCCAGGTATGCCTCATCCCAGGAGGCATACCTGGGAGGTCGACAAATGCCTTTGATGTCGATCGCGAGCGCCCAGACTACCGCTGAGCCGACAAACAGCTGATCGCCCAGCGCAGCCATGTAATTTAAACGGCGCGATTATTTAAATCGCCACTTCATTTTTCTATGCCGGGTAGTCTAATCTACATGCCTCTGTCGCCAGAGGCATGTAGTCTAGACGTACCCTAAATTATAACAATGATAGATACCAGAATGACTAGAAATATAGCATTCTCTTTAGAGATTCTGGAATGTGACAGGAAGCATAGGCTTAAATTCTTCTTTCTTGGTTTGGGTTTTATTTGGCATGAGGAGGAAAGTATGACTGAATGCAAAAAAAATGCATGTGTTAGATTTGGAACATCACGTTTTACAAACTTAATTCCATGTGAAAGCAAATAATAGTGTGTTGCCTAGTACATTAAAAGTATTGGCAGCTACTTTATTAAAATTCATTGCTATAGTGAAATTCATTTATAGTGCATGGATTTTCTACAGGATTTGAAGAATGCAAGTGAAAAATCCATAGTAAGTACACAGAAACACACAACATGATTTATGAACAGGTTCCCAAGAATCTGAAAGAGCAACATGAAAGTGAAAGAAGGCTAGGGAGAGAGGAAGTTCTAGGATAAATTTAGGTCACCATCAGACCTGTCAATCAAGAAGAGAGCAAGGAAGCAGTTTGCCAGAGAACACAGCACATTACAGTAACAAACAGGCTTGCGAGTCACATCAGGAAAGATGAACATGAGCCATGCAAAAGGATTTCATCTCCCTTAATTTCAGATATCTGATGTGACATTAAATGATTAAAAAGATCAGATTGTCAGCTTTCATCAGCCAACACTTAAATAGGTCAATAAGAAAGAGCTTTTGAAGAAATCATCTTGTGAATGAGATGGGGCAAGTCTGATACAAATAAATAAATAAAATCACTAGTGTGATGGGAGGGAAGAAGAGGGAAAGTCCTTCCTTACAAATCCTCTCTGGACAAGGTCTGAAGATTAACACTTTCCACAGACAAGCAAAATCTCTTCAAGAGAAAGAAGACAGCAGAGAGGCACAGATGAGCACAAGACTGAGGGTATGTCTAGACTACAAGCCTCTTTTGAAAGAGGCTTTTTCGAAAGAATCTTTCAAAAAAAGCCTCTTTCGAAAGAGACCATTTAGACTACAAGCAGATTTTTTGAAAAAGTGAGCTGCTTTTTCGAAAGAGAGTCTAGACGCTCTCTTTCGAAAAAGCACAGTTTGCATTCAATAGCGCCTTTTTTCAAAAGAGTACTTTCGAAAAAAGGTGTTATTCCTCATAAAATGAGGTTTACCGCGATCGAAAAAACTGCCACGTTCTTTCGATTTACTTTTGAAAGAATGCTGCTGCAGTCTAGATACAGGTGAAGTTTTTCGAAAAAAGGCTACTTTTTCAGAACTCCCCCCCTCCACCTCCGTAGTCTAGACACACCCTACGAAGAATATGGAACGCTTAGTTCTACTTGTAACCCCCCATTGACCATTTGTGTCCTTCAGCTCTGTCATTGAGTGTCCTTGTATCTTGTAACATTTTCAAAAGCGTCCACTAATGCTGTGTGTCTTAATTTTTGGTTCTCAATTTATGACACCCAGAGCCTCCTGTGGGAACTGAGAGTGGATACTTTTGAGAAGTCTTAACCTCATTCAATTCTCTTATTTTTGCCTTCTTTAAAACTGAGATACTAACACTTATAGGGTCTTCAAGTGGTTTTATGAAGATCATCAGTTAACAGCTGAGAAGCACCTTGAAGAGGGGAAAAACTATACAAAAGGCTAAAACACTTATATGAATAGTCTGTAAGGCAAATTTAGTTGATAGAAAAGAGAAACCTAGTAGAAATCATGGGATGTCAGGAATGATTATAATTTCCTTACCATTTAATTTCACCCTTCAAGTAGAATCCCTTTATAAATTCTCTCTTGTTTTATTTATCAGCTATTGTGTTTTGTGTTTTATGATTTGTTAATCAAACTTACTTAATTCAGTGAGGCTATTCACACTCCTGAAAGTTAATCATGCTTTTAAATTCCTTAGAGTTTTGCTGAATCAGGGCCTAACACAACATAACCCTTCCGAAAATGCCCTTAAATTATGTTTATTTGAATTAGCAAATACTTTTGCTTATGCCTGCTATTTCTATACAATGTAAACCATATGGGTTCCTATCAGCATTTTAAAAATATTCATTCATTCATTCATTCATTCATTCAGAAATTTGCATTTTTCTGCAATTAGTATCTGCCCATGTTTTAATCAGGCTGCATTGTTTGGTTTTATTCTTGCACACATTCTACGGTGCTTTTAAACTTTATTTTTAATAATTATACAAACTATCAGGAAAACTATTTTTCTTGAAACTTCATTTTGATGAAATGTCATTCCTCCTCCTATTTACCTCAGACCATTTCTCCAGTTTGTCCAGATTATTTTGAATTATGACCCTGGCACCCAAAGACCTACAGCCCCTCCCAGCTTTGTATCATCTGCAAACTTAATAAGCGTACTCTCTATGCCAATATCTAAATTGTTGATGAAGATACTGAACAGAACCGGTTCCAAAACGGACCCCTGCGGAACCCCATTTGTTATGCTCTTCCAGCAGGATTGTGAACCGTTAATAACTACTCTCTGAGAACGGTTATCCAGCCAGTTATGCACCCACCTTATAGTAGCCCCATCTAAGTTGTATTTCCCTAGTTTATTGATAAGAAGATCATGCAAGACCGTATCAAATCCATTACTAAAGTCTAGGTACACCATGTCTACTGCTTCTCCTTTCTCCACAAGATTCGTTATCCTATCAAAGAAAGCTGTCAGATTGGTTTGACATGATTTGTACTTTACAAATCCATGCTGGCTGTTACCTATCACCTTATTGTCTTCTAGGTGTTTGTAGATGAATTACTTAATTCCTTGCTCCATTATCTTTCCTGGCACAGAAGCTAAATTGACTGGTCTGTAGTTTCCTGGCTTGTTCTTATTTCCCTTTTGATAGAACAAGGCACTATAATGGGCACTATATTTGCCCTTTTCCAGTCTTCTGGAATCTCTCCTGTCTTCCATGATTTTTCAAAGATGATAGCTAAAGGCTCAGATAACTCCGCTATCAGTTCCTTGAGTATTCTAGAATGCATTTCATCAGGCCCTGGTGACTTGTAGTGATTTTTAACTTTTTTTAAATTTCATCTTCTAAATCTACCCCATTCCCACTAGTTTCACTATGTTAGGCATTCCTTTATCATCAGACTTCTTGGTGAAGACCGAAACAAAGAATTAGTAAATTCGACTTAATAATTCTCGATTTAACAAATTTTAACTAGTGTGTTCCCACTATGGGGAAGCCTCAAAATTAGTCTGAGACAGGCTCTGATAATACGGATGCGCTACCTCAGACTTAGAGCCACAGGAAACACTGGGAAGTAATTAATTTGAATTATCCTGGGGTGTAATTAGTTAGAAATAGCAGCACTGGAGCATCCACACTACCGTTATTTCAAAGTAACTATTTCAGAATTAGCATTACTTCTGATGAAAAGCAGGAATACAAATTCTGAATTCTGAATTTTGAAATAATGGGCTTGGTAGTCTAGACGCTCTGCTTATAAATTCAAGCTTAGGAGGTTTATTTCAAAATAAAGTCCTAGTGTAGACCAGGGCTTACTGTAGATGCACCAGTTCTTGGTATTGAAAGATGATCAAATGGCCAGCTTTCAATACCACAGTTGCATTTCTAGTTTCATTCTTCCCTGAATTAAACTAGAAATGGAATGGAAATTTTAAATTAACTTAAATTGCATTTAGCCATAATCACCACTTTGGCAATTTTACTTCCAGCCAAAAAAGAAATTCAGGTAGCATGTACTATTTACTTACTTCTCTCTCTTTCCAAAAGATGTCTAGGGGCATTCCTCAGACTACAGAACAGCAGTTTTAAATAGTGCCTCTTAATGACAGAACTCTTTGCAAGACTGCCAATGTCTGTGATAAAAAAAGATAAGCATCTTTATAAAGAGAATGAAAATATTTTTTGTTAAAATCTGAGTAACAGGGTTTTAAATTTGTTCCAAGTGACATGAGAAAGAAAAAATGTAGTGTATCACTTATTCATCCCTCTGACATGGTACTATTTTCTCATCTAGTTATTATAATTTATGTGAATTTTAAGAATGTGGAGGTTATTCTAGACCCAAAATAATTCCCAACTATCAGGAATATTTACCTGACATTGACCACATTAACCTACATTTCTTTTTTGCTTAATTTCACCCTCTTAATATCCCTGTGCATCCCAAACAAGTATTCTCACTCCTTAGGATTTATATCCTTCAAATTCTGTAAGAGAGTTACCATAAACCACATAAACTACTCTAGAAATGCTTATATGGACCTCATCATGGTAGTAGCAGAGTGTTCAGAAACCTGAATACATTTCTTTTTTATAACCATACTGAGAGGCAGGAAAATATTATTATCCTCATTTCATTCCCAGAGAACTGCAGCCAAAAGAGATTAAGTTACTCGCCCCAAATCACATAGGAAATCTACTGAAGAACCAGAAATAGAACCAAGATCTCCTCAACTACAAGATCATCCTCTCTCTCATTAGCCCTCCCATAGTTATATTTAGTTCTCTTGATGACTAGATCCATTTAATCACGTATGTTGCTCTTCTCTGAATTCCATCCAACTTCGTGGCATCTTTCTGATACTAAGGTGCCCAGGACTAAATCCAAGATGCATGCTGGTTTCATGAATACAACATACAGAAAACCACATGCACACTTACAGCTGCATAAAACATGGACTCTGTGTACCTTTTGCTTTTTTGGCTGTGATTGCGTGGGTTTTGATAATGCTGCATCAAAGCATTGCTCAGCAGAGCAGGCATTTAAAAGTAGCAGGAGAAAGCAGGGAAACAGCATGGCTTCTCATTTGTACAGCAGTTCCACTTACACAAGGCAAGTTTCATTGAAAAGACCACCCCCACCTGCAAAATGTTCACCACATATTTGAAAAACAATATATAGTGCTCATGATGAATACATAGAAACCAGAAGCTTGTCAGAATCTTCTGAAAGAGCTTTGCTGAAGGTACGCTTACTTTTATTGTGCGCATCATCACCCACATAGACTTCTTTAGTGGATGGATGAATAATTCCTTTTATGGAAAAGAGGCGCTGAAGTATGGTTTTCACAAGTACAGATATCTCATCAATAATTATCTGGTTCAGTGTAAAAAAAGAGTGCTGTCAATAGTTGGATTTGGATATATATTAATTTTGAGATAAATAATTCTAATTGAGAGTCATCCACACCACGACATGAATAATCACTTGGCCATATGGGAATGTTGTGTTTTGCCATTCCACGTATTACCGTTCTAATCTAGAACATCACTGCAACTATACAAAATAGTGCTGTCAAGTAATTATAAACATTGAAGTGCAATCTCTTTAATTTGGCCATATTTTTCTGAATCAAAACTTTTTGTTGTGGTGACTGACATTAAACATGTGGTTTGGGGTCTTAATGCAGTTTGTTTATCTAAAAGTACATGACTGTATATTTGTCATGGTTTTACTATACATGGTAGGTAGGCTAGCAAAGATCAGCTAGCATTCAACACAGCCTTGTTATGCACAGGTAGAAAAGTTTTAAGTGATGCAGCAAAGATATATACTTGAGATGCAGCAAAGACGTATACCTTATTCTTGGTGTAGAACTGGTACATGTAGACACAAGTGGCAGCACAAGGTTTTTATATAAATACACAAATGTATGGGGGTTTTGTTTGCTTGTTATCCTTAAAACTGTGAAGGATTTCCAATTCAAGACACATTGCAAACTCTTTTTATTTACTTACACCTTCCATGAAACTGGTAGGAGATAGTATGCATGGGAACCTAGAGCTGATGGGTTAGCAGCACATTCTAATAGCAACACTAGTTTGGGTTTTATAGTATGTATATATTTTATATGTATGTATGTATTTTATAGCACTGTGATTTGTATCTAGGCATTTTTATTTTTATAAATCAAAAACAATGTTGGAGGGAGGCTGTCATTTTAATTTTTCTGACTATTAACATTCTACTGTCTGAGTCATCTAATAAGGTGTGGGAGGAGAAACGGAAGAAGATATGTTTGGGTATAAGCATGGCTATTTTTTTTTTCTCTCTTGGAATTCAGCACGGGAGGGTTTGGAGTTTTTCCCACTTTTTATTTTAACTGTGTTTCTCAGATTATACCTATGGACCAATGCAGTTTTGCCAACAGGTTTAGCATTTTGATTAGATGATTTAGCCCCTCAATATATTAGGCTACGATATTAAATTGTACTCCTATCTGTTTGTTTAATTTGTGCTGTGTTCTGTTAATTTCCTTTTGGCCATTAGGTGTCTTTCTTTCACTTTTATTAATGGTTCATTGCAATTGTGTACCCTCCTTTGTCTCTTAAGTTCAGAGACACTTGGCTTACCCTTACCACTCTCTTTTGAGTGAGTTTTCTAATGGGTATCTACTACCTACACATTTTAATGCTCCTAGCACCAAAGTATCTAGAACCTTGTAGGTCAGGGTACGTCTACACTGCCACCCTAGTTCGAACTAGGGTGGCTAATGTAGTCATTCGAAGTTGCAAATGAAGCCCGGGATTAAAATATCCCGGGCTTTATTTGCATGTTCCCGGGCGCCGCCATTTTTAAATGCCCAGTAGTTCGAACTCCCTGCCCGCGGCTACACGCGGCACGGGCTAGGTAGTTCAAATTAAAGCTCCTAATTCAAACTACCGTTACTCCTCCTGCAACGAGGCTAGTGTAGACATACCCTCAGAGATTTTTCTGGTTGCATGTTAGTTAAGCGAATACAACTTTCATGCGTAGACAAGGCCTAAATAATTTTCACCATTAGAGTGGCCCTCAAATGTAGGAAAGGGGACAGTGACAGAATTTTATCTATCACATTACCAAGGCTGATTTCTTTGCCTTCACTTTTTTTTAAACTTCCACCCCTGTAACAATGAGGAAAAAATACAAAACATAACAATACACAGGGTTTCAGTACATCAGATTAAGGCAACCACCAAGAGAAAGGTGATGGTGGACTCCACTGAGGTGGAACAACACACAAGAACGCTATCTCAGAGTCTGTATTGGGTTTTTAAATGTCTAAATATCCTACCCTTTCTAATAATGTAGGTTACATTTATGCAAGATTAACTCTATCCTGCTGATCTTGTGTCTGTCTTGTTCCTCCACTGACTTCACCTAATCTGGTGCTGGCCTAAAGGTAGTACACTCTCTCTCACAGCATCTGGCAGCATGGCCCATGGAGAGAACACTGGATTGGAACTCAGGAAATGGTGATTCTATTCCCAGTTCTGCTAACTCACTGCATAACTGTGGGAAAGTCCCTATCATAGAATCACAGAGTACTAGAACTGGAAGGGACCTCAAGAGATCATCAAGTTCAGTCCCCTGCCCTCATGGCAGGACTATCTTGTCTTGCTTCAGTATCCTCATCTTTAGTAGTGAGGCTATGTATAGACTGCAGGCTTCTTTCGGAAGAAGCTTTTCTGGATGAGATCTTCCAGAAAAACTTCTTTTGAAAGAGAGCGTCTACACAGCAAAAGCACAACAAAAAAGCCATGTGCTTTTTCAAAAGATAGTGTCCACATTCATTGGATGCTATCTTGCATTTAAGTTCTAATTGCTGTAGATGGCGTGGCCACCAGGGCACCTGTGCTTTTTCCTGGAGGCCTCTTCTTTCAAAAAAACCCCCTCTTCCCTGTCCACACACACCTTTTACTGAAAGCATTCTTTCAGAAAAAGGCTTCTTCCTCATAGAAAAAGGTTTACCACTGTCAGAAAACCCCCTCTGTCCTTTTGACTTTCTGTTGAAAGAACGCAATTGCAGGGTGGACATAAGTGAAGTTTTTCCAGAAAAACGGCCGATTTTCCGGGAAAAACTCTGCAGTGTAGACAGACCCTGAGATAGTCATACTTACCCAAACCTATATAGTGTTAGTTCTTCATTCTTGTGGTTTTATGCCAAACATTTATTTATTTACTTACTTATTTCATAGATTTTAATGGAAACATTTGACTGGGAATAATGTTTCTTAGTGTGTGTGTGCTATCAAATTACCAATGGATACTTATGAAGCATTGCGCAGAAAAAAACACATTTTAAATTGGCTAAAAAAAGTATTTTAAAATTTAACTCATGAGTTTTTTTTTTAAATTTTTGCGATGTATTTTACACATGAAATGGTTGATCAGTCCTTCAGAGTTGACAGCCTGCAAAGGTCTAATTAGTAAATGACAGTATGCTCTGCTGTGCTCTGCTATAATCTTTCTTTTCTGTTTTATTGGTTAAGTAATTTGTCATTCAGTGTCCTGGTAAGAAAGAGTATGTAGGTGGAGTTCTCTGAAAACTGATCACAGCTAGAATTTGCTTTCATAGCTGTTTGCATCGTTAAAGCAAGCTGATGGTTTTCCAATTCATTTCAGCACTTTTAATAATTTTCCTCAACACACAACATTGGAAACCCAAAATATTTTAGCAAACTACAATGTTAAGTATACACCACGGGGGTGGGAGGAGGAGAAGACGGGGGTTGGCTCCCATACTAGAAAGAAAGAACTTGAAAATCATTTAAATAAAGGATTGGATCTGGGGCTTTTTATCCAGGACTGGAAGGCCATCATCTAAGCAGGATCCTGCTGGCTACTGGTGTCAGGGCTCTGCATCACAGCAGAATAGCATTAAGGCACCCAAGGATACAAGGGTGAGCAAGTAAGGGTGAGCAAGATATGCTGAACTTCTCTCCTTGTGAGCCCCTGACCTGCAGCCTGGCCAGGAGTTTGAAGCTCACTCATGGCTATTACTCCATCCCCAAAGGTACATAACCGGAAAAAGATATCTGAGGTTAGGGAGATGTGAAGCACCAAAGTACTTTCCTCTTTGGCTTTCACTTGCCAGTTGTTATACCTGGCTGGAGTTATTTTCTGATTCCTAATCGCTTCTAATGACTGCTGCTTCCCCAACTTTCCCCACCCGCCATCTCCATCTGAGGGGCTGCTGCTTCCCTTATCAGAGTTGCATCAGGGGTCCCTTTTCTGTGAGGGTATGTCTACACTTGCAGCCTAATTCGAACTAGGGCTGCAAATGTAGGCATTTGGAATTGCAAATCAAGCCCGGGATTTAAATATCCCGCCCTCGATTTGCATCTTCCCGGCCGGGCGCCATTTTTGAAATTTACAAGCCTGAAGTAACTGCCCACATCTACAAGCGGCTGTGAAACGGGCGTTCAAAATAAAGCCGTAGTTTGAACTACCTGTTAAATCTCATTGCAGGAGGAATAACAGGTAGTTCGAAATAGGGCTTTATTTCGAACGCCCGTTTCACTGCCGCGTGTAGAAGCGGGCAGTCACTTCGAGCTTGTAAATTTCAAAAATGCCCGGCAGAAAATCAATCAAGCGGATATTTAAATCCCGGGCTTGATTTGCAATTCCGAATGCCTACATTTGCAGCCCTAGTTTGTATTAGGCTGCAAATGTAGACATACCCTAAGTGTCCATACTTAGTTTTTGATGTCATTTGGGTGTTGAATACAATGGCCCATCCAATTTGTGTCTTTGTTCAGGCCCTGATAGTGTCAAATTTGCATATGAAGGCCAGTTCTGCAGTTTCTCTTGCTACTTGGTTCCTGAAATTCCTTTGTAGAAGAATGGCTTCTTTTAAACTCATTAATGAGTGCCCAGGTATGTTAAAATGTGATCCTGCAGGTTTTTGTGTATTATTATTTTTATTATATCCAAGTTGTCCATTTAACCTTTGTCACAGAGACTATCCTGGTTGGCCAATATACATGGTGGAGGCACTTGATGTGCAGGAGATGTGCAGTTGTATGAGCCTTTGATGTTGTGGATCATGTGGTTAGGTCCTGTGATGGTGTCCTTTGTATAGATGAGTGGACAGAGTTGGCAATGGGGTTTATTGCAGGGGTAGGTTCCTGAGTGAGTATGTTTGAAATGTGATGTGTGGCTGCTGGAAGGAATTTGCTTCAGGTTGGGGAATTGTTTGTAGGTGAGGATTGGCCTATTTCTCAAGGCCTGTGGGAGTGAGGGATCCTTTTCCAGGATAGGTTGTAGATTGTTAATGATGCACTGGAGGGGTTTAAGTTGGGGGCAGTAGGTGATGACTAGTGGTGCTCATTGCTCTTTTATCACAAAGTTCAGTTTGTGTGGGTGGCAAGATAGACTGGAGAGTCTAAGGGGACTCCCTGTGATTCCATGGAACAACTGTTACGTGATCCAGGAGTTCACATTTGTTACTGGCTTATGGAATCTTAATTATAGACAACGCCACCAATTTAAAGGACCTGCTCTTGTTTTCTGACAGTCTGCCCTGAGGTCAGCACTCTTAGTTGAGAGCCACTCCAGATAGTGAGACACAGGCATTCAATTAAAAATCAAAATTTCCCACAGAAAGCAGACACTTAAAAAAAACAACACAGTTCCAAAAGAACATTTTCAGCCACCCCTACTTAATTTCTGTTCCTCATTTGTATTTACTGCATGTATTTCTTTGGTGTATGCTAACAGGTTCCCCTCTTAGACAAAATATAAAGATTAGTCTCTTAATCTAGTCTCATTTTAGTCATTCTTGCCCTTTGATTATTCTGCTGATTGTTTCTGAATTCCCAAAGTACTCAGAGTCCAACTGAACACTTCAGCTGTGGTTTCATTGCAGGTATTCAGAAAGCAACTATTAACTCCTTACTCAATGATTTAATGCAACTTAATATGCCACATCTGATTTGAACTAATCTTTTTTTCTTATCATACTGAATTACAATCTTATAGAACATTTGTTGTTCATTAATACCAAGATCATTCATTGCAAAGTGGCTTTCTGGTTTCTTGCTCTTATTGCACATGTGTACTTTGGAAGATTTTTTTTTTTACTTTAGGTGTATTTGTTTGCATGTTTCCAAGATGAATTTTTATATTTTGTATATTTGGCCCACATTAACAACCTCTCTATCTCCATGCTTTAACTTACATTAACTCCATGGTTTTTACTGGTCACTTTCCTAGCTATCATATTCTGTTAATTTTATTAAGAAGGCTGTTTAAGTCCTCTTTCAAATTCAAAATAATGCTATTTATTGTTGTGATCCTTCAAGAAGTTTTCAGACTAAACAGCAGTATTTCTACTAAAAACATTTGTCTTAATTTTATGAGATATAAAATGTTCTACTGTAAATAAGACTCAACAGACCAAATTCTGTATTGATTTACAACTTATTAACTGCTAGACTCCAAACTACTGCAGTTGCAGAAGTCAGTTAAGTCACGTAGTTACAGTCAATTGTCCTGTTTATTTGTATTTAAACATTTTATGTTCTTCAAATTTTATTCTGAGTGTCTTGGATGTGAGAGCTCTTGGATCCGCATATAATCCAGTGCAGTGTTTGTTCCAGTATGGAATATTGTTAGAGATGTGCATCCATTATTAGGAATACTATACATCTGGGTCATAGCATCCTGCCAGTCCAACAAGAGGAGCTTCCCCTATATCCTAACATCCAGATATGCCAAAAGAGGGCTTTTAGTTGCAGTGTTCTGAAACTTGTATTGCTCAGTACAGATGATCACTTTCTATATAAATCAATGGGCCTGATACCACTGAGATGAGGGAAAGCAAAGGTGACTTTAGGCCTTTACTTTCCACCTCCAGGACTCTAAATTGCACCAGA
Organism: Rafetus swinhoei; assembly: GCA_019425775.1. Taxonomy (NCBI): domain Eukaryota; kingdom Metazoa; phylum Chordata; order Testudines; family Trionychidae; genus Rafetus; species Rafetus swinhoei. The sequence goes on from CM033424.1 coordinate 83,269,562, forward strand.
TGGGTAATGGGTTATTGCACAAACCAAACATTGCAACAGAACTGTGGCTTTGCTGCCTTCCTCCAACATTCATCATGTATAGGGGCTGTAATGAGGAGTGGAGGTGACTTTGCTGGCCACCCCAATGCTAAAGGAATCTCCAAGCCACCAGTTAAGCCAGTTTTATTCTGTTAGACCTGGTCTACACTAGGGTATTCCTTTGAAATAACCACCCGAAGATTGAATTTATAAGTGGAGTGTCCACACTATAAAGCCTATAATTTCGAAATAATGGGCTGCTTATTTTGAAATCTGTATTCCTGCTTTTCTCGGGGAATAACGCTAATTTTGAAATAGTTATTTCAAAAGAGCAGTAGTGTGGACACTCTGGTGCTGCTATTTCAAAATAACTACACCCCATAAGAATTTGAACTAATTATTCCCCAGTGCTTCCTGGAGCTCTAAGTCGAGGTAGTGCGTCCACAATAATGGAGCCTGCCTCAGACTAATTTCCTAATGTAGAGATGGCTCTGGAGTGGCACAAAGCAGGAGGAAAAGGGTTTTGACCTTTGTGCAGGGTAAAGTGGGTACTGAAAGAACAAAATAAACTTGGTTCTGAGTTACAGAAATTGGAAACATACTCAACAAATGTTTTTCTTGCTTTTAGTATCATGCTGATTTTGACTGAGTTGCAAACAGCATGGCAAAAAAAAAAAAAAAAAAAAAAAAGACCTAAAAAACCAAAACCCCTCAAAGCACATTCTCGGAGAGTCAGCTGGCTGCTTTCTTATTCATCTCAATAAAAACAGTGATTTCATTCTCCGAGAAACAAACGGAGATACTCTGGGGAGCAATTCTTGAAAATGGAATCAAATAGGAGGAAAGTAAAGAAAAAGAAATGACTGGTTCATGTTATAAAAACTCCAGAACCTACCTTCACTTTTCTCTTTTCTATAAGTGGTATGTTATGACCTCATCACATTAGATAGCTTCATAAACATCACATATCACTTGAACTGGCATAGTAATTTAGAAAAGCAAACAGAAACATCCCATATAGCTGCATTTGTGGGTATCTAGTTAATATTTCAAGGAAAGAAGCAAGTGCATGAAATTAACTTCTTTAAACCTCATCTACAAATCATGTTGAAATCAACAATTAATTTAGCACTTTCAATTAGAGATTTTTTCCTTAGATGAGTGGTTTTCACCTTGTGATCTACAGACCTCTAGGAGATTTTCAGAGTTCCATAGGGGTCTGCATCTCAATTCATAATTTTTAAGGGTCTAAAACTGAGAAAGGCTGAAAAACACTATTATAGATTATTTCTAATGTGGTACTCACTTAATAAGTCACTCAAGAACATGTTGTTACATATAACAGTAAACCACCTGGGGCAAAACTGAGTGACTTGCCAATTAAGTTCTGCTACTAGGAACAGTGCTGATCTACTTGTTAGGAAGATAAAAAGAGGGTTTTAAAGATCTTGTTTGCTTTATTTTAAGGGTGAAAGTTCCCTGTGGTCTATGTGATGAAAAGCCTTTTGACAAGGTCCCTTGGAAACACACAGTGACATTAATGCAGGCAGGGGGAAACAAAATATCACTCATCAGATATCAATACATTTTTATAGAAATGTTGATAATTACGTTTACTTTGAGCTACAAAAGAGGAGGATATTTAATCAGATACTAAAGTGTATTTTGACTAAATGTTAATAGCCTGACACAGGGCTGTAGATTGTAAGACTTCAGAAGCAACCTTATTCCAGAACAAGTTGTTATTTCTCACTCCTCCACATCAAAGATTCAATCATCTACAACTGGTGCAGGAATTTAGAATGACTATATACATTCTTCTTGAATGAAGAAACAACACTGGATGGCAATACCAAAAGCAACTCTTAGATAACAATTCTGATTTCCTCTGTCTTCTTGTAGAATGTATGTTCTATAGCCTGCTTTCAGGATTTTGTTTTAAACTCCACAGGAAGACATACATAGTCTCAAATAACTTTTATTTTCTGTCCTTCTATTTTGAGAACTGCCTTTAAGTATTACTATGTCCCAATCTAAAATTAATTAGGCTCTAATGAAAGGCAGCCAGCAGACTGGGATTTTCAAAGGGCCCTGGCAGACTTTGCCTTAAGAGATGTTGCCCCTCTACCAAATTTACATCACTATTAGTGTGTTTTCCCCTGAGCCATGCAGTTATAGTGACCCAACTCCAGGTGCAGACAATTCTGTGTCAAAGGGAGGGCTTCTCCCATCAGCGTAGGCAGTGTCTTTCTTTACCAAGGTGGCAGGCAGTTCAGCGATGTGATGGAGACAAGCCATTAGAACAGAGCTACTCAACTTTGGAAGCCCCAGGGGCCACAATGATATCACAGCACATGCAGAGGGCTGCAACTTAAGCGTGGTTGCATATACATGCAAATATATATGCAAATAGCGTCTTTCACACTGACGGGCATGAATACAAAGATTAAGACAAGACTACACAACACACAGGCCCCCGTTTAAGTCAGTTCTGCTAATATTAATAAAATGCAATATTTACTCAATTTTCAACCCATATGACAGCACTTTTAATAAGCAATGACAATCCAGGAATTTAACTACTAAAATGCATATCAACAGAAGACCATTATAGTGACTATTTTTTTTTTTTGGCTCCCACCTGCGAGCCGCGTGTTGAGTCCCACGTAAACCCAAAGTGCACCGCAGGCCACAAACAAACAGGCCATGAGCCGTATGTGGCCCGCGGGCTGCATGTTGAGTAGCCCAGCTTTAGAACATACATTCCATTGAAAGTCAATGGGATTTCTGCTACTAAGTTACTTCAGGACTACCAGAGCAGAAGTTTAAAGGCACAAAAGTTGAAAGGCCCGTCCTGTACAATAGTGCTATGGGAGTGCATGTGAATAACAATGGGATCTATAAGGGGACCAAAGAGACACACTGAAGTTCCATCATAGTGATGACTTTTAACTATGCAGGGTCCAAGCATCTTGGCAACAAATGCTTAATAACGAGTGACAATTCCTCCAGTAGCTCAATGGGAATGTAAAAAGGCCCTCCAGAAAACTCAGTGTATACCCAGTTAAATGTCTCTATGGCTGGTCCCTGGTGAAAGGGTTGTTTTGGTTAGGCTAGCAGAAAGGAGGGTGTGTGGCTGGAGTATTTGGCACTCTGGTTATTCTGAGCCAGCACAGCAACTGATAAAGGAGCTGGCACAATTTAGAGTAGCATAGGGGACTGGGGCCAAGGCCAGGGAATTCCCCCCCCCGGGCTTAAAGCTACCTTTTCCCCTCTTCTGCCCCACCCTCAACATAGGAAAGAAGGAATGGAGGCATAACCCGCTAAGCAGAGGTATTGCAAAAAAGATCTGGGAATTACAGTGGATCACAACTTGAATAAAAGTCAAGTATAATGCTGCAAACTCCCCGCACAAAAAACCCACAAACAAACAAAAAACCCAACAACAAAAGAGAGGCAAATATCATTTTGGGATAATTAACAAGAGTATTGTAGGTAAACTGGAATTGAGGGATGGGCAACAGGTCCTGTTCAATTTGGCTCTAGTGAGGCCTCATCTGGAGTCCTGTGTCCAGTTCTGGACTATACACATTAAGAAAGATGTTGAGAAATTGGAGAAAGAGCCCAGAGGAGAATGGAAAAATAATGGAAGATTTAGAAAACCTGACCTATGAGGAAAGGTTAAAAAACTGGGCATGTTTAGTCTTGAGAAAAGATTGAGAGGGTGCGTCACAGGTTTTCAAATATGTTAAAAAGAAAATGGTGATCAACTATTCTCCATGTCAACGAAAAGTAGGGAAAAAAGGTAAGGAAGAGAGCTTAATTTGCAGGATTGGAGATTTAGGATTAAATATTAGGAAATGGTAAGGGTAGTTAAGATTTGGAATGTGCTTCCAATGGAGATTGTAGAATCCCTGTCATTGGTGGTTTTTAAGAACAGGTTAGACAAATACTAGTGGAATGGCTAGTAGCAAAGTAACCAAATAACAAGTGTGAAAAATTGGGACTGGGGCAGGGGTAATAGATGCCTGTATAAGATAAAACCCCATATATTAGACTTGCCCCTAAATTTGGATGTCTAGTCACACTGGCTAGCAGATATACTTAGTTCTGCCTCGGCACGGAGTGGACTATGGGACCTTTTGGTATCTCTTCTAACCATGTTTCTGTGATTCAGGGATTACAGACAATGGCTTCAGAAGAGTATGCCCATAATTAGGTTAAATTACAAAGGATGAATATAAGCAAACACCACAGGCATCCAGAGGTAAGATTAGAAAGGCAAAGGCACAAAACGAGCTAAATCTAGCTAGAGGCATAAAGGGTAACAAGAAAATGTTCTACAAGTATATTAGGAGCAAGAGGAAGACCAAGGACAGGGTAGGCCCATTGCTCAGTGAGGAAAGAAAAACAATACCAGGAAGCTTGGAAATGGCAAAGGTGCTTAATTATTTCTTTTTTTCAGTTTTCGTCAAGAAGACGGGATGCCTAACATAGAGAATGCTAGTGGAAATGGGGTAGGTTTAGAAGTTAAAATAAAGGAGCAAGTCACTAGGGCCTGATGAAATGAATCCTAGAATACTCAAGGAGCTGATAAAGGACATATCTGAGCCTTTTGCTATCATCTTTGAAAAATCATGGAAGTCGGATGAGATTCCAGAAGACTAGAAAAGGGCAAACATAGTGCGCATCTATAAAAAGGGAAATAAGAACAACCCAGGAAATTATAGACCAATCAGTTTAACTTCTGTGCCAGGGACGATAACGGAGCATGTAATTAAGGTATTCATCTAGAAGAAAATAAGGTGATAGGTAACAGCCAACATGGATTTGTAAAGAACAAACCATGTCAAACCAATCTGATAGCTTTATTTGACAGGATAACGAATCTTGTGGAGAAAGGAGAAGTAGTAGACATGGTATACCTAGACTTTAGTAAGACATTTGACACGGTCTCGCATGACCTTCTTATCAATAAACTAGGGAAATATAACCTAGATGGGGCTGCTGTAAGGTGGGTGCATAACTGGCTGGATAACCATTCTCAGAGAGTAGTTATTAACGGTTCACAATCCTGCTAGAAGGGCATGACAAGTGGGGTTCCACAGGGATCTGTTTTGGGGCTGATTCTGTTCAATATCTTCATCAATGATTTAGACGATGGCATAGAAAGTATGATTATTACAGTGAGGGGGAGGCAGTTGCCCCCGGGCGCCACACAGGGGGGCACCAATTTAGTTGCCACACAACCACTGTCTACCCCGCAGCTCCGTTCTCAGCTCGCTCTGGGAGCCTGGCGGAAATGACAAGCTGCAAAGCGCTGAAGGAAAAAGGCAAAGCCGCCCAAGAAGATGCTGCGCCACCAGGCGTCAGCAGGCGCCACCAAGGGAAGGCAGAATCTCAGGCACGTGGGGCAGGAGCCGGAGCAAAAGTCGTGGGAGATGGCCGCTCAGGGGGGGCACCTGTTTCCCTTAGTCCAACTTCTGATTGTGAGGCATCAGGTGTGCACGAGCAGCTTGTTAGCTGAAAGGTAAACCCCCGTCTCTGGGGGGCGTGGGAGGGGAAGGCACTGCTGCTGGTGCTGATGCACCAGGAGGAGTAGGTAACAAATGTTTGGGGGTGCAAATTTTGCTTTTGCCTCCGAGCACATCATACCCTCGCTACACCTCTGAATTATTAATTTTGCAGATGATACCAAGCTGGGAGAAATGGTCTGAGGTAAACAGGATGAAATTTAATAAGGACAAATGCAAAGTACTCCACTTAGGAAGGAACAATCCGTTTCACACATACAGAATGGGAAGTGACTGTCCAGGAATGGATTTAAGGGTCATAATGGATGACAAGTTAAACATGAATTAACAGTGTGACACTGTTGCAAAAAAAGCAAACATGATTCTAGGATGCATTAACAGGAGTGTTGTGAGCAAGACACGAGAAGTCATTCGTCCGCTCTGCACTGCATTGATTAGGCCTTAATTGGAGTATTGCGTCCAATTCTGGGCACCACATTTTAAAACAGATGTGGAGAAATTAGAGACAGTCCAGAGAAGAGCAACAAAAAAGGATTAAAGGTCTAGAAAACATGACCTGTGAGAGAAGACTGAAAGAACTGGGCTTCTTTAATTTAGAAAAGACTGAGAGGGGAGCATGATAGCGGTTTTCAAATATCTAAAAGGGTGTTATAAGGAGGAGGGAGAAAAATTGTTCTCTTTGGCCTCTGAGGATAGGACAAGAAGCAATGGGCTTAAATTGCATCAAGGGAAGTTTAGGTTGGATGTCAGGAAAAATTTCCTGCCTGTCAGGGTGTTAAACACTGGAATAAATTGCCTAGGGGGGTTGTGGAATCTCCATCACTGGAGATATTTATGAGCAGGTTAGACAGACATCTGTCAGGGATGATCTAGACCATGGGTTCCCAAACTGGGGTGTGTGAAGAAATTCCAGGGGGGTCACGAAGTGACCCAGCCTCCCCCCCATCAAGTTTTGCTGCCCTGTTCAGTTCCTTTTTTCCTTTTGCTCAACAAGTTTTGCTGCTATTTGGGGGAGAGGGGGTGAGGGTTTTTCAAAAATCAAAAAGGGGGGCATGATGCCAAATAGTTTGGGAACCACTGATCTGGACAGTGCTTGGTCCTGCCATGAGGGCAAGGGACTGGACTTGATGACCTCTTGAGGTCCCTTTCAGTTCTCTGTTTCTATAACACACCATTCTCCAGTATGCAACAGGACAGGGGTGGCCAACTCGCAGCTTGCGAATTAAAAAATTGTGGCTCCTGACGGAACTGGGATGGAACCCAGAACCGCTCAGGTCAGCCGCTCTCACAGCCGGGCCACTGTGAGCCGCATGCATGCTCACGGCCTGCGCCATTCCGCTCATGGCCCCCAGCGCACATCGTCATATCAGGCACATGCAGGCCGGATCACACACAGCGTTCCAGCCTGCACGTGCTAGCAGCCAGCTGCTGAGTGCAGGCAGCGGTAGCAGCTCCGGGTGCAGCGGTGGCGGCACCAGCGGCGGCTCCAGGACCTGGGCATAAGGTTAGTGGGGGTTGGGGATTGGGTTAGAGTGGGAAGGGGAGGTGTCTGGCTCTGGGGAAGGGGAGGGGAGGGGGATTAGGTTGGGGGTGCGCATGGCGCGCTGGCCGCTCAGCGCACGCGCCCCAGTGCCTGGAGGAGATGCGCAGCTGTAGCTCCAGGACCCGAGAATTAGGTTAGAGCGGGGACTGGTATAGAGGGGGCCGGTGCTTGGCTTGGGGCGGGGCGGGATTGGGTTATGGGGTGTGTGCCTGGCTCGGGATTGGTTGGGGGCAGTGCCTAGCTTGGGGGGGGATTGGGTTGAGGTGTATGAGCCTGGCTCTGGGGAAGGGAAGGAGGATTGGGTTAGAGCAGGGGTGTGTGTGCCTGGCTCTTTAGGCACCATGCACCCCTACTGGTGGGAGGAGACTTCGCGCTCCCTCCCTCCCCCACTGTGGAATCAGAGCCTGGGAGCATGCAAAGTCTCTCAGATTTTTCAGAAATTTCCCTAACATGATGAAGTAAAACTATTCTTTCTATAATTAAACAGCTGTGTTGCCATGGTCTTCCAGAAAAAAAATTCTCTCATTAATTCAGTGAAAATACTACTGTATGCCACCAGGAGCATGCTGCAAGGAACGTGGTATGCTGTCAATGTACATGCCTTATAGTCAAACAAAAGATAGGTGTGAACACAACACCAAGAAATATAGTCTTAAAGAAAAAGCCTCATTTATTAGAGTATAGCACATTATTATGTGCTAAGAGAGAAACTATCTGCAGTGTTTCCTCTCTTGTTATGTACATTTAAAAATAACAAGGGTGACATTATATGTTGATATGGTTTGTCTACACTACCAAGTTTTGTTGACAAAACTTATGTCAACACCCAAAAGTGGACGAAACAAAAATCACCAGTGAGTGTTCACAGTTCCTCTCTCTGTCAACAGATCTCGCCCACATTGGGGACAGGGTGAGCAGTGCACTGTTGGTATGTATTCCATCAGTCAGAACTGATCCCTGCACTTCTTGGGATTCCCTACGAGTTCTCCCACAGCATTCTCAGCTGTCAGGAGCAGCAGCATGAGTAGCTCTGTGAGCTCTCCATGATGAGGAATGTCAAAGCAGCACAGATCTGTCCCCTTCCCCATGCAACAGCAGTCTGCCTGCTGCTGTGCTCTTAGGGCAGGGCAGAACAGGAGCATTCCAATGATTTGTTTGTTGTTCTCCCCTAAATGGAGCAGCTCACCCAGCTGTCAGATAGTTCTCAGAGCTTTGAAAGGGAGGGACACATGCCTGCAGCGCAGCAAAGAACACTGAGCACAGCCATCAGGGAATGCATTGTGGGATTCTGGTGGAAGCCAGTTCTGTCGACAAATCAAAACAGCAGAGTCTACACTGGCTCTTTGTTGACTGTAAAGGGAGAGGAAAAGAAAAAAAAACCTCTCTTATGGTGGTGGAAGATTTTTGTCACTGAAACTGGATGTTTTTCCCAACAAAAGTAACATTGCAGTGGGAACACTCTCAATGTTTTGTCAACAAAAGGCAGGTTTCGGTGACAAAACTTGGTACTGTGTACACAAACAGGAGTAGCAGAACAGGATATATCACCCAGGACAGGAGTGGAGCCAGGCACTAAGGTAGCTTTAAGCCACTTTTTCATTCTTCTCATTCTGGATTGGCCTCAGTGGCCCTCAGTATGACACATACAGCAGCCTCCCTGGGTTGCCTTGTCAGCTGCAATGATGTGGCTCTGCCTGCATAATGCCCTTCCAAACTCTGGCCCTCCTTTGGTATACCCCCTATGTCAGGGGGTCCTTCTGTCCATCTTCCTCAGTTCCTGCAATTGGGGATTCCACCAATAGCTCAAATAGTGCTTTTAGGGCCTTTTTGTTCCTTGAGCCTTTTACCTGGCCCAAAAAGTCTAGAGCACATGCTTAAAATAAAGTAAATGTTCAAATGCTTTGCTGAACTGGGGCTGTACTGAACCAGGGTATTTGTTAGTTACTAAAGTCTATTAAAAATCTCTATTTTACACAGATAAAACTGTTTAAACCTATGAGAGATATTATTCAAGGTAAGAAATTAACAAATTCTGAGTTTACCATTGTAAATAAATAGCAAATGATTAGCATTTTGTAATCTTGAAGTCATGGCTCAAATCCAAGATCTCATTGGTAATAATATTGACAGTCATTAAGGGGGATAACTTTAGCATCTTCAATCCAAAGAACTTAGAGTGCTTTATCAATATTAATAGATTTATCCTCAAAATTCCTCTGAAGTAGGTAAGCATTATTGGGCCCCATGTTACAATGGAGCATGCTGAAGCATAAAGGAAAGTAACCGTAATAAATGTAGGCAAAAGATTTTGTATGTGGCTGGAGAAGCGTCATGACAACTTTGCAAGACTGATAAAAATGTCCTTTTGTAAATATCATGCTAAAAAAAAAGCATCTTTGTCAAGCTAGCACAGAAAGTGTTCATTTTGTGTAGTTTCTCTAATCTGACAACAGATTGCATATAAAGCCATACCCAATTAATTGCTATTCAAATTAACTAGACCTTTTAACCTTTAAAATATTTTCTTCTGTGTAAATTTGCTGCACTGAAAATAATCAACTATCTAATATTTTCAATGACTGGCATATAGCTGAATTGTACAATATCACTCAGTACACTTTATATTCTCTTTGCTTAATGAAAAATTATCCATCGTAGAATATTTTCTCCTGAAGCAATCCATTTTGTATTAAGTAAAAGCATGGTTCTTTAACAGCAACTGACATAAAACCATTCCCCACCTAAACATCACTGTTTTACTGTTCCAAACGGCACCTAATAACAATTATTGCCCATAATTCTGACACATGTTGCCACTGATTACAGGCTTAGAGGAGTTTGAATCCTACACATTTTGTATTGTAGTCAGTGCATAGAGCTCCTTTATTCTACTGTTAATCTGCTTTCCTTTGCATTATTATTCATTATCTTCATACATTAGCACCCAGAGACCCCAACCAAGATCTGGGCCACATTTCACTAGGTACTGTGATTGTACATACAGGTTGAACCTTTCTAGTCCGGCATCCTTGGGACCTGACGGGTGCTGAACCAGAGAATTTGCCACATCACAAGAGGTCAATATTGTCTAGCAGCACTACCAACAGTTTCACTGCTTACTGGGCTCTTCAAAGACATGTAGGGGTAAATTAGAGCCACATAACAGCACAGAACACTGAGAACCTGTAAACAAACTTTATATAACCACAAAAAACTTGGCCACACCAATGATAAGTGGATATCCGGCTAACTAAAATCACACCAGACCATGGGCGGCGAGTTATATGGGCTCGTGGTGCCCATGCTCCAGCAATATTTAGAGCCGGGGGCCCTGCTCCACCAATATTTGAGCGGGGTCTCTCCCCTGGCTCTGAATATTGCTCCTCCCCTCAGCCCCAGAACGTCCCTGGAGGAGAAGAGGACTTGTAACGGGGCACCCGCAGCCCCAATGTGACAGAGTGCAGGGGCTCCGCCACTGGTCATGCCACAGCAAGCTGTTGAGGCAGGCTGGCCCCGCCCCGGTGCCCTTGCGGCGCATGTGCACACTGCGCGCCAGACAGGGGTGCCGGGATGTGGAGGCCTCACCCCTGGGCAGATGCTACAGCAAGCGGGCGCAGTGGGCCAGCCCCAACCCCGCACCCTTGCAGCGCATGATCACGCCGCGCTGGGTATTTTAAATGCCGGCGGTGTGGCAGGCAAGGGGGAAGGAGTCCGCCCGGGCCCGGGGCAGTGGGGTGAGCTCAGGGAGGTGCCCACTCTCCTGCGGCAGCCGGGATCTGGCAGGCAACCCCGCGGGGCGGATGCTCAGACTCCGCAGCCCCAGAAAAAACGGGCAGCGGACGCTGGAGCAGCCTATGTCCCCTCGACGGACAGCGGGGTGGCAGGGCCTGGTCGCAGACTCCAGCCCCACTGCCCCACAAACTGGAAGGCAGAAGGTAGGGGAGGGAGAAAAATAGGGGGAAGGTGTGGGAGAGGAAGGGGCTTGTGCTGAGGGGAGGGGGGCAGGTCAGGAGAAGAAAGGGGAAGGCACCAAGGGACAGGGTGGAGGAGAGACAAATGCCAGGGGGCCAAGTGCAGACAATGAGGAAAAGGGCAGGAGGGGAGGTGTCAGTGGGAGGGGGGACAGGGTGATGCTGGGAGAGGAGAGGGTAAGGGTATTCGGTGCTAGAGGGGGGAAGGGGACGTGCTGGGAGAAGGCTTGAAAGAAGGGGTGGGCATGAGGAAGGTGGGGATGGAGCAAGTCATGTGTGAGGGCACAGGGGCATGAGGGGAATGGGGGCAGAGGGTGGTGAGGGTGGGCATCAGGAAAAATAGGACAAAGGGGGCAGGGGCAGTGAGGGAAGGGGAGGTACCAGGAGGGTGCAGGTGCCAGGGATTCTGGGAGTGAAGCAGAAGGGCAGACACCTGCAGGGGAGGGACCAGCACCAGAGGAGAGAGGCAGGGCAGGTGTGTAGAGGGAGGTGTTAGGAGAGGGGATGAGGAGGGGTAGCTCACATGATCAGAGTGAGGCTACTGGAAGAGTGGGCAGAGAAGGGTTGATGGAGGGGGGCAGGTCTCAGGAGGGCTGAGGGCAGTGAGAAGGGAAGGAGTCAGGACAGCAGAGGAGGGTGAGGAGTTGGGGGGCAGCAGGCACTAGGGGAGCTGATGGAACAAGGGGAGGAGACATGGCAGCAGAGAGAAAAGGTAAAGGTTTAAAAATATGTATTAATAACTTGGATGGCACAGTGGCACATCCAAACAAGCCACATGAACTCAGTACTGGTGCACAACACAAAATTCATTCTGCTCATGGGAGGAAACTCTTAGGCTATGTCTACATCGGCGGTTTCTTGCGCAAGAACATCTTGCACAAGGGTTCTTGTGCAAGAAGTCTTGCGCAAGAATACGTCCACACTGCCATGTGCGAGCTGTGCTTTTGCACAAGAGCATCCATGGCAGTGTGGACGCTCTCTTGCCCAAGAAAGCTCCGATGTCCATTTTAGCCATAAGGGTTTCTTGTGCAAGAAATCCCTGCCGAGCATCCACACTGCCCTCTTGCGCAAGAGAGCTTACACCTGTTAGAAAAGAGCGTAGCTCTTGCGCAAGATGCCCTCTCTTACCATGTCGTACTGTAAATTTCCTTGCGCAAGAGCAGGCGGGCAGTGTGGATGCTCTGTGGGTTCTTGCACAAGAACGGCTGTACTTGCACAAGAAGCCGCGAGTGTAGACATAGCCTTAGAGGGAACACTTCCCCCAGCTCTCTGCCCCTGAGTTAATGTCACACACATTGGGTTAATGCAACTGCAGGATAGTTGCATGCGGGGGGTTTGGTGGGGGCCAAACTAATCCCTGTTGGTAGGAGGTTGGTGGGAAAAGCCCTTTGAGACGGGTGACATGACACCTTTTACTTCTGGTCATGTGTCCATCTTGCCCTGAGCGTGTTACCTCCAGAGGCGTGGCTAATGGGGACAGGGGCGTGGCTAATGGGGCACCACCAAAAATTATACAAACCTGCCGCCCATGCACCAGACCATGGATGTGGCTGGACCAGAGAGTGCTGGACTAGAGAGGTTGAACCTGTAGTAGACATTCCCTGCCACAAACAGCTTATAATTAATAAAGACATGGCAGACAGCTTGACAAGACAAGGAGGAGGAGAACAAGAAAGGGATCTGAGACACAGACTTGCCCTAGTCACACAGGAAATCTACAGCAGATCTCAGGTACAGTGATTTAGCTACAAAACCAACCTACTTCTCAACCTTGTAATATAATCTGTTAACGAATGTAGTGATACGGTTTAAACAAGAAGCTTCTAGAGGGTTCGCTAAATTTGGATCACACTGATAAACAAGAAATTATTTCAAACCAGCTCATGGTGTAATACCAGTGAAAAAAGCAGTATGCAAGATGCAGGTCCACTATTTTTAATCACTTTTATTGCTTAGTATGAAATGAGAATGAACACGAGCAATATCATAAACTCAGTTTAGATTTTGTAAGACACAATGAAAATTCAAACTTAGCATCTCTAGTGTCATCAGATGTCAGTCTCCTGTTCCTTATGTACTGAGCACCATTCACTTTCCTCATCTTACACTTACCTTAAGGTCAAAGATAAAGAGAAGTTACCCCCCAAAATTTCCAAATGGCTTCCAACCTCGAGTATAGAGATGGGAAGCCATTGACTGGGTACTCTATGAGACATAGTATCAAACAAGAGGAAATTCTGTTTCCACAAGTGCCTTAACTCCTGATACGTCTAGTAGCCTGAGTTTTCCTTTATCAAGAAAAACATTAGAAACTCAGCAGAGCTTTAGTCCTTAGCAGCAGAATGACCCTATTATCAACAACTGAAATCTATAACCTGGTCAGGCATTAGGGCAGTTGACCCTGAAACTGGATGAGGGTTAAAGCTAAGGTATTAGAAAATGAGCCAAACCTTTGCCATCTTTGTGAACCTATTTGCGCCCTGGGACTGTCACCAGGAACCCAATGAAAAAGGCTTTAAATGGAGGGGACTGATCATTATTGAAGGAAGAAACATTAGTACCTTGACCTCCATTGCTAAAACGTGCAGAAATGACGTTCATTCTAAGCTCCTCACCACTACTGCCATAAATGGACTCTCTGTGGAGGCCAAAACCTGGATGATTTCTTTGAGGAAGGCCACCACTATGCAGGGAAAATCACTGTCAGCGTGGTTAAACACTGGAATAAATTGCCTAGGGAGCTTGTAGAATCTCCATCACTGGAGATGTTTAAGAGCAGGTTGAATAGACATCTATCAGGGATGATCTAGATGGTGCTTGGTCCTGCCGTGAGTGCAGGGGACTGGACTTGATGATCTCTTGAGGTCCCTTCCAGTTCTATGATTCTATGACCTGGACAATTATGTCCCTAAAGGCAGCAGTATTTTACAAATCAAATGTAATATACTTCCCAAAGAATGAAAATAAAAATAGATCAATCTGGAGAATCAAGTTTAATAAAAGTGCATCTTAAAGTGCATTTCTTTTAAAGATTTTCTGCTTCCATGGGAAGAATAGAGCTCTGTGCACCTTACATTCTTCAGGTTTTTCCCTCTTTTATGAAGCAATTAAATATACCCTCAAAAGAAAAAAATGACAAGTAATTGAGGCATAACCTCATATCTCTGGCTATCAATTGCTTTTCAATGGGTGCCTTTTCTAAGATGTCAAACATATTGTGGTGCAGAACACGTGGAACAGCTAATTCTCATCTGGGTCTCTCCCTTATCTCTTAGCAGAGTCTTTCAAAACATGTTGGAAAAAATTAGCTTCATTTTATTGTTAGTTCTTAGGTTTTATTGAGTTTCTTGACATGGCCCTTTATTTTGCTGAGTCCATTTCACCAAAACCTTATATAAATGCTATGCAAGGTTTAAAAAGCATTCCTATGATTCTTTTATACATTTTGACCACTAAACAGAAAACCTTCTGACATGTCACGGTTATGAGCAATGGTAAGAAATGCCATCAGTGCTAACCCGACTCTATAGTTTCAGGACTCAGTTTGTTTGGATTAGACCTAAAATCTGTAATGGAACTCAAATCTAAACCACTCGAGGTTGTAGCCAGTTATATTTATAGCAGCAAAATTTTTGCAGCTAAAATTCAAGGAAGAAGTTATTGTCTTGGAAAGCAGACTTACCTTTGTGAAAACTCGTCAAATACACAAGACTTGCATGCCAAGGCAGAGTCCTGAAAACATCCTCTGCTGACAGGTGTGCTTAGGGAGAATGAAAGGTTGTTTACCTTAATGTCAACATGTATTTTCCCCAGCCTGGTTACTTGCTAAATGCTACAAACCATCTTTGAAAACATGATGAGGATGTACTTCTCTGCTGTGGCTGGATAGTGTGGAAAAATGGATCCAGTATTAGAACTGCAGCATCTACTTGTTTCTTTCTTCCTGGAAATAAAGTAACTAAACAGACTTTTGAAGTAAATAATGCATCATCTGCTCAGATATCCAATGTCATCACACACACAGGTACACGTGGAAGGTAGGACTTGTTACCAATGGCAATAGGAACGTATGGCAAAGAAATGCAATATCTGTTGCAAAATCTGGCAGTGTATTACATTAAACCAATCAAAGGAAAAATGTTAGGCTCTTCATGTTTCTGTCTATATAAAATAGACCCCTTTTTGCCTTTATTTTTAATTCTTTCTTGCACTCCTTCCCTCACCCATTTAGACCTTGGGTCAAGTTCTGCAACTACTTTCACACCATGAAACATCAATTATGTCAATGGGTGCATAATCCAACACGTGCTTTTAATTCCTGTCTCTAATTTCAATTAATCATTTAACAGCAGCACCCAAAGTCTGAACATCTATTGGTTACTGTGCAGACACATTAAGTTTTTCCCTAATATTTAACGTGCTTATCTGTATTCACATCAGAACATTTCCACATTACAGGCTAACATAATGAAATAGCAGGGCCAACAGTCACTTCAGGCCCGGGGGCCAGGTGTGTGTGGGGGCTCAGCTCCAAGCCCCTTGTGGAATGGGTGGGGCCTCAGGCAGTGCATTGAAGGACCAGAGCCCTCACTTCCTACTCCTCCCCCTTCCTCTCAGCACTTTTGGAGTGTTGTGAATCCACTGATTCATGCTCCGTTGCCACTCCTCCCTCCCTCCCAGAACTGGAATTCCGCAAATCAACTTTTTGTGGCTGTTCAAGTTCTGGGAGGGAGGGGTAGGAGAGAGAATGGAGAGTGAATCAGCTGATTCATTGCACTCCAAAAGCACTGGGAGGAAGGTGGAGTAGTAGGAAGTGCGGGACTCCGATGCCCCAGTGCGCGAAAGGCACGTGAGGGAGAGGGGCAGACTGGGTGTCATGGGATTGCAGGTGGAACACTAATGGACCATGGGCTTTTGCAGCCCATTACTGTGAAGGAGGGTTACTCATGAGGCCTACTCCCTATTCTTGGTTGGCCATCACTGGCCTAACCAATTATTCTGCAGTTTGCAGTTGTGCATTTGATTTTTTTCTTCCTAAGTGAAATACTTTTGTACTACACTGAATTTCATCTAGTTGATTTCAGATCAATTCTCCAATTTGTCAAGGTCCTTTTGAATTTTAATCCTCTCCTCCCAAGTGCTAGCAGCCCCCCCGCCCAGCTTGATGTCATTTGCACATTTTGTTAGAATATATTCCACTCCATTCTCCAAGTCATGAGTGAAAATATTGACTAGTACTCGACCCAGGACAGACCCTTGTGGAACCTAACTGGATACACCCTCCCAATTCAATGCCTTTTTATTTATCAGTTGCTCTATAACACCTAGCCACCAAGTATGCTTTATCAAGTATATCTTTTTGTTTCGTTAATAAAAATTACCTTTTTTAAGGCTATGATTTGATTCTTGTGTCCTGGAAGGTAATAGGAGATCTGTGTATGTGTCCGTAAGACTGAGAGGTCAGATATCAGAGATTACAGTTTGTTTTCTATATTTTTCAAGCTCTCTTGTTGTAAAAGAACTTGGGGTACCCCTCTGGAAGACATTCCCAAGTGCTTTCTTCCTGGGTTCAAGAAGAAAGGTTGGGTTTTTTTCCTCACTTGGGTGGTGGCAGCATACCTCCCAAGATCAGGGAATCTGTGACTCTGGGGAGTTTTTAAGCAGAAGCCTATAGAGGCAAGGAATTTTAAAACTCTCTTGCAGGCCCCCACCTTCGGCACTTGAAGTGCCAGGGTGGGGAACAGCCTGGACAGGCATGGTCCAGGATAATCTTCTTGGCATATGCACAAAGTGCCTCAGATGGCATGTGACCAGGATTCATCACCAAATTTGGTTCTCTGGTTGGATCATTACCTTACAGTGAGCACAACGAGGACTCAGGTCAAAGGGGAAATGCAGTACTTTCGCAATTATGTCACTACTTTTTAGAACAAATTAAAATGTTCTCTCTCACTACCTGGGAAATACAACAGATGGTTTTACCATTGTTTATAGCATTTACAGTACTTTTATTTGTGCTATTTATTAGACAGTTAAATATAGTACAAGAAGCAATGGGCTTAAACTGCAGCAAGGGAGGTTTAGGTTGGACATCGGGAAAAGTTCCTAACTGTCAGGGTGGTTAAACACTGGAATAAATTGCCCAGGGAGGTTGTGGAATCTCCATCTCTGGAGATATTTAAGAGTAGGTTAGATAAATGTCTATCAGGGATGGTCTAGACAGTACTTGGTCCTGCCATGAGGGCAGGGGACTGGACTCGATGACCTCTCAAGGTCCCTTCCAGTCCTAGTATTCTATGATTCTATGATAGTGAAAACAAATTTTTCATGGTGCCCACACTTTGAGATCACTAGTGTTCCTAGCTCTCTTTCTCCCCTTTAGAATAAAAACCAATGTAACCCTAGCCTATCTATCTACTTCTTCCCAAGCTTCCCACGAAGGCTGAAGAGATCACTGGTGTGATTCACAGTGGTGATCACAAAGGGAATTCTGCACTTGTTCCCAGATTCTGTGGTCTTTTCAATGGTTGCACAATTATGGCAGGCTCTCCCAAGAGCCTATCCTTCTCATATACCCTCTCTGGTCCAGAATGTCATGTAAATCAGCATTGTTGTGTTAACATCAATGGAGATACATCAGTTTACACCAGCTGAGGGTCCTGAGCACCTTGCTTTTTGTGGACCGATGAGACCGCTAAAGCATTAGAGTTCCTGGTTTTGTAAAATATGGTATGGAAGCTATACAAAGAAGTACCCCAAAGCATCCGGGCTGAACAGCACAACAGTCATCCACCACTGGTTCCAAAAGGACACGTTTATAGTGTTAAATATTTGGAGGAGATTTTTAGTTTGAATTAATATTGTAAAATATTTTCTGTGAATAGGCTTTGGATTGTAATGATTTTGTTTTAAAATATTTGTACCTTTGCTGCATGAATTTTCAGCAAACAATAAGAGCTATCCAGATTTACTGTCATGAATACTGCAGCCAGCAAAATTCCAAAGTTGATGCATGAGTAGTCAGAGAAATTATATCAAAATGAATGCACCTGAGAATTCCGCCTGAAAGTGGTCAGACCATTGTTTACGTTAGTGAGCACTATCTCCTGCCCTGATTTTCCTGTGTGGAAGTCAAAACAGTTTGGATATAAGTATGCCAAAACTGTATTAACTGTATGACTGCAGAAGGAGTGGACATTGTCCATCTATCACAGTGTTTCTCAAGGTGGGTTGTAAGCCCACTTTGAGAAAACTGCTAAGAGGCTGCTTCGGTTTGTTTATCTAAATCAGGGGGGTTCTTAACCTTTTTACCTTCACACCTCCCCTGAAAGTGAACTTCATGTTCACACCCCCCCGGGAGCCATTTTGTGCACAGCCTAGCCCCGCCCCCTCACCTGACAGGAAGCTAAGGGGCGTGGCTAGGACTATAAGAACTCTGCCAGGGAGCTCAGTTGGGGCCCAGCCTCTGAGGGAGACAGAGGCCTGCCCAGAGCTCCTGGCTGATGAGGCTGAGACCTGGCCCAGGCCTCCCACAGCTACCTTCCCTCAGGCCAGCGAAGGCTTCCCTGCCTGGGCCACCGAGGCCTGGCCAAGCCGGCCAGCAGGGCTACCCTCTGACCTAGAGGAACCCAAGGCTCTACTGGTGCCTGGTGATTCAGAGGACAGGCCTGAGCTGAAGGCCCGGCTCGAACCCCGAGGCCTGCCTGAACCCTGGGACCTGGCGAACCAGCTGGATGCTGGACGCAGCTGTCTGAGCTAATTCCCAAGTCCGACGGCTGGTGGCGCTGTGGGGTGAGTGAACCCCGTTACAATGCCTAAATGAATAATATGAGCTTTTTACTTTGAACCTTTTCCTAACAAATTTATGTAATATTTGAAGATGAAAGTCGGCAATGCTCGCGTACTGTTATTGTAGTGTGTCGTCACATAGGCCTGATTGATTTGCACTGCTATTGTAGTGTGCTGATCTCTAGAAGTTAATAAGAAATTAATGTTTATAATTTTAATTCATAATATTAATTATGAAGAAATCTAAACTTTTGAATTTTATCCAGTGAGAAGGCAATTGCGATAAATTTTCTGGGAGGCACCTCACACCTCCCCTGTATCCCTTTCACACCTCCCCTGGGGAGGCACACCTCGCTGGTCAAGTACCCCTGATCTAAATGCTCCATAGCCACAGAGCCTCATGGCTCCCATTGTCTTTGGTTTGCCATTTATAGCCAAGGGGAGCTACGGGAAATGGCATGGCCTGGGTCGCTGCTTCCCACAGCTCCCCCTGGCTGGAAACAGCAAACCGGAGCCAATGGAAACCGTGAGGCTCTGTGACTGTGAAGCCTTTAGGTAAACACATTGGAGTGGCCCACTAGCAGCTCTCTGTGAGGCCGCAGCCCACTTTGAGAAACACTGATCTATGACTTTAGCATGACCAACTGTAATAAAGCCCCAAGTTTCTCATACTGAGCAAGACCCAAAGAAGCGACACCAATTTACATCAGCTGTGTTTTATAAGTGCACTTGTTCCCACACAATATGCTTTAAGATAATTACGTCTCATCTCTGACTGAGAAGCCATTTAAAAATACCTTCCCGGTCTGAGCCTGCATAGATGTAGCCATTTCAAATGCCTCTCACCAATTCAATAAATAAGACTGTAAAATATTATTGAAACACGTCTAATGGGTGAGGTACAATAGTTTCTTTGAATGACTATCTATTCAGACATAACTTCCACCAAAGTACATGGTATAATGGTTTTCTATAGGTTCTATACAGATTTCTCACATCAGTTCTGGCTTTTCCTGCCTTTTAGAGTTAATGAGAAATAACTGTAATTTTCTTACATTAGGTACATTGGATGAATTTAATAACTTCATGGAAAGAAGGTCAACAGCATCTCATTTCAGTGCTGCACTTGCATTATTTGTATTGTAAGATTTTCTATCAGTCTTTCCCAGGTTTAAATGAGAAGTCAAATCTAAATTAGCACCGGAAACATGACTTGTCAGGTGCCTTTACTGAAAATTGACAGCTTAGCTGCATATCTCAAATGGAATTTCCCCAAGCTGTAGCTATAAACTTAGTATTTGGCACATTGCAAACTATAAAACTGATTAAAATAATACTACTAAAATTAATAAGGATTCCCATACAGTTCAATACATCAATTTGTGCACTTGCTTCTCAATTGAACTGTTGGTTAAATGTTCAGAGTTAATTCTTAAATAAATTTAAAGAGTCATTTTGGCCTTACAAATATGAAATATTAAAAAACAGTTCTGTTGGTCATATCTTCTGGGAAACTCATTTCTTCTCCCCCTTACACTTTTTTTTTTTTTAGAACCTGCTACCCTACTTCTCTCCCTTCCTCCCTGTTTCTTCTTCCTTCCCCTTTCCAGCAGCTTCCTTTAAAAATCTATATTTTACCCTCCTTTTCTGGTTGGACCATGTTCTGCGCCTATATTTCTTTAGCGCTGTTTCCCTTTTCACTACCCTCATGCACTAAAGTTTGCTACATCAGTGCACATCATACAAAGGCTCATAGCAACTGACCCAATACCCCTCCTTAATGATCCTTCACCTGAGTTCCATTTGAACTTTAGTGGTCAAAGGACCTCCCAGTTCAGAATTAATCCTGAAAACAGGCTCATAATATACTAATCCAATGATTTAAAAAAATGTGTGGTTCATCAAAATTTTGCATGTAAATATAACTAGGTATGGACTATACAAAGGAGTATTCAGACAAAAAAGTTTAAGTGAAAGCTCTCTCTCCCTGTTCACCAAATTCCCACTCTGGGAGGGGGACCAAGTTCAGAGTGAGTGCATGGCTTATTCTATTTGTTGGCCTAAAGTACAAGATGCTTTAGCATTCCTTAATAATACTAAAGTTCATTTAGCATTTGACCAAATAAAGTTATCCAGGCCCAGAGTTAGAGCTGACTCAGTTTCCCTATACATTTGATATTCACAGCTAAAGTTCATGAACCTGCACACAAGATGAATATTGCTCCTTTCCTCCCTGTTGCTCTAGAATCCATCCAGCAAATACAGGAAATTACATTCTGAGACATTTCATGAAGGGACCCCATTTCTCCAGAAACTGGTAATATATGGTGAGCAGAAATCTTTGCCACAGGTGTTTGTTACCCTATGTATAATAAGTTGTTGGTCTCATTCCAGTTCAGAACAGTCACAAACACATCACAAAAACAGTAACAGACACACTTGTTGGTATTGACATCAGAAAAGTCAAGGATCAAATAGCCATGGACTATCTTCATCATCTCAAAAGGTGTTCCAGGGTCAACACACAATTGTAAGGCAGTTTGAGGAAACTTATACTGTTACATCTATTCTGTGGCTAAAGAAGAGACTTTGGTCTCCATAGCTTTAAAAGTGATTCTAGCAAAAGTATAAAATTAATTAAAATGGTTAGATGTTTTTAGCAAGTTAACTATTTTTAGGGCATAAAGTCTTCCACATATCTAACACTACCTTATACTTCATTTGTACAATATTTTCCAACTGTGTCCATCCCAAAAAGGCATAGAAATTAGTTTATTTAATGGCAATAAGCACAGAAATATGTATTTCTAACATGAAAAATACACAAAAGATCCAGATCTCAGAAAATGGAACACTCACTGTAGCGATCTTTTGTCTCGTACAGTATTTGTATAAAATTCAACGTTCACCAAAGAACTTTTTATCTTCATGATGAATTTTATCTTTACATGTGGAGGGTCATCATTACAAAGTGCAATGCACCAAAAATGACCACATTATGGTACCGAAAAGTCCTCATTCTAAGTGTAAGGATATGCTGAGCTATCTTCAACATGGTAGCATGATTACAGCTGGTAAACATTCACAGTTCAAATGGTGACTATTGTAATATCAGACAATATGCAGTTAGAGAAGCAGAAATGTGCTTACATATTATGGCACAGAATATGATACAATGCAAGACAATCTATTACAGAATAAGATAGAAAAATAAAGAACAAAAAGTTCTTTATGTAAAGGAACATGATGGCCATTTCCTACAAATCACTTCCCCTTGACCATGTAACTGCCAAGTGTTCAATCGTGCTAATTGAAAGATACAATTGCATAACATCAGTGTCCATGTAAAAGCAAGATCTGTCAGCAATGACAGATGCCCAGCAATGACTATTCTACTATAAATCAGAAATAATAAAGCAGAGTTTGGATGCATTCTTGTACCATTTCCAAATGAAGATAACAATACTGACTGGAAACCATTTGTTCCCACAAACTAAACTCACTGCAACAGCTGTAGTACTATCAAAATCAGATGACAACATGCTGAAATGATGCCACAATATAGCCTTTGCTGTTCCAACTATAGGTGAAATACCACCTCAAAAAGGATTAACAGAGGGTTTCCCAGCACTGAAAGCGATGAAAATGCAGTCCTGGGTAAGGAAAGCTCTCTTTTCCTTTATTGACCACTACAATTATTGCTCTAATTTTGAATATACAGAATCTATATTATTGATAAACCAATTTAATCTTATACTTTGGGAGAGGGAGGGATTTTTAACAGCTCCTGAGGGAGACTGATAAACAAGTACTACTGAAGTTCAACATTATCACTATTATTTATTTGTACTGTCATCATACCCAGGAGCACCAGTAAAAGACCAGGACCTCACTACGCTAGGCGCTGTACAAACACAAAACAACAAATCTTGTCCCAAAGAGCTACAATCTTAGACATAACAGAAGGATGTGGAGTAGATCCAGGGGAGAATACAAGGTAAAAAATGAGAGAATTCTGATCAGCACAATAGGCTGTGGTCCCAGCACACAAGCTGCCTAAAATTCCTTTTTGTACCTTTGGAACATTCAGTCATGTCATAATGGTTTAAATGGATTGTTGCTGTATGGTCCATGTATCATTTGATCAGGACATGGAGGAGAATGATGACTGACACGTGAATGGATTTAAAGCGGAAGGCTGCATCATTATACATTTCAATATTAAAGAAGAAGCTGACCCCCCACAAACTACCAGGCATTAATCGTGGCCAGCACGGGTAGAACGGCCTCATGCTGTACAACCAAAGAATAAGGGTTGGTGTTTTATCCAAACCGCCACCACCTAAGTTCTGATTCAGCCCATTCTGGGATACCAAGAAGCTCTATCAGCCTCTCCCAGATTGCATGCTCACATTATTGCAGGAGCTGGTTCCTAGGAGGCTCTTACCCACAGGAGATGTCAGCTACAAGCTATGACAATTAGACACTTTTATATCCTGTTCTCCCCCCCCCCTTTTTAAAAGTACTCTCACCAATTCTCATTGTCCTCACCTTATCAGGCCTCCAGGGTGTTGTGAGGAATGCAAAACCATTCTGGGCCCCATACCAAGTTGTACAGAGGTAAAGAGTCCTTCCTGACCTCAAACAGATGATTGGGTTAGATCCAAGCAACCTGAAAACACATTTCTGACAATTACACCACCTATAGGGAGGCATTCTGCAGAAATAAGGACTGTTGTGCACCCAGGAATACTTACATTCCAGGAATACTTCCCCCCCTCAGATGGGACCAATGGCTTGCAGAGCAAGTGAATCATTACTCAACTTTCTCTTGCCTCCGTTCCACACCCCATGCATTCTGGATGAGGAAAGAGGGAGAGGGCTCCTACTGCTAGAGGGCATGTCCATCTGCCTTCTAGTAGGATGCTAAAGGGTAGCCATTCTCCTGTCAGTCCAAACAGAGTTTAATCTGGGAATGAATGCTAAGATTATTTTTTAATTCTTTAGTTCCTCAAACAATTCCCCCTCCCATTCCACTCCATGTCTGCCATCCAAACTGCCCTACTATTATTACCAAGTTTGCTCTCTGTACTTCCTACCACACTCAAAAAGGCACTCTCTTCTATTGTAGGAACAAATAACTGCTGATGACAGACAGAGGAAAAGGGTCCTAAATCTCTGAAAATATACTCTTTCCTTACTGCGGCAGCCACAGTGATTTGACCTTGTCTTTCCCATGGGAGGTGGTGGGGGCCCTGCTCTATGTGGCTGACTTCAGAGGCATGGGATCCTAATTGGCAGGGGCAGGGGCAGGAATGAATGGATGGGAGATTAACTCCATCCCACTGCTGTACGTGAACATCAAATACTGATTCTTAAAAACAAAGTCAAAGAACAGGAAATCTGCAGCTCTTCACATAGAAATCCATACACGTAAGATATAGACTGCTTCGTAAATGTGGTTCGTAACAATGTATTGACAGTCTATAACACATAGGGACAGTCATTCTTCATATTTAATAAAGTAACAAGATACAGATATTAGTAACGTTTTGTACAGACATTCTTCTGTCAAGCTGCCAGAGATACTTTCAAGCGTGGCTTGATTTTGTTTTGTCACTGACACGTGTGCTTCATCTTTGCAAAATAAAATCATGCAGCTTTTTTTGCCTTTTCACCCCTTTTGTTCTTCAATTATTGTATCAGGTTCGGCAGTTTCATTTTACTGGCTATTTTATGTAACAATGTTAATTTAAGTGATTAAGGTGCACAAGTCTCCTCTTACCTGCTATCTCTCTTTTCTAGCATTCCTTCCAGAGCTTTCAAAATCAACACTAACTTTTCTTTGTCCAGCTATATTTGTCGACTGTAACATGATCAAATAAAGTGCCATTTTATATGTGCACAGCCGTGCCAACCACCTGATGGTAAATGCCTTTTCCTAGATGTTTTAAACACAGACACAGAGCATGTGATTCTTCTTAGGAATTTTGATAACTTGACTTATTTCAATAGCATATGGAAGCACTCAGTAAGTGAACATCTTCTTCAGACATTTTAATTTTGAATGCTTGTTTTAACCTTTCAAGTCTCCACTGACAACTGTCTCCCCACCCAAATCCTTAAAAAAAAAAGTGAGGAGAAATGGGCTAATAATTCTCAGGTTATTTCAAAGAAATATTAAAGAGATCCCCCCATTTTAAATGTCAGCTCATACTGACCATGTTCCCCAGTTTTGGAGTACAATATATCATGCAACTGACATCACCTTTGGTTCTGTCCTGTCATTCACAGAACACTGGTGCCACAGTCCACTTATTACATAATGAGTTACAAGAACCTCATTTAACAAAGCAACAAAATAAACTTGTTATTTCTGGTATTATTAGGCTAGAAAAACAGCATCAAGACCCAACTCCAATAGTCTGGAAGATAGAATTAATAATAGAATCACAGAATACTAGGACTGGAAGGGACCTCAAGAGGTCATCGAGTCTAGTCCCCTGCCCTCATGGCAGGACCCAGGACTGTCTAGATCATCCCTGATAGACATTTATCTAACCTACTCTTAAATATCTCCAGAGATGGAGATTCCACAACCTTCCTAGGCAATTTATTCCAGTGTTTAACCACCCTGCCAGTTAGGAACTTTTTCCTAATGTCCAACCTAAACCTCCCTTGCTGCAGTTTAAGCCCATTGCTTCTTGTTCTAGCCTCAGAGGCCAAGAAGAACAATTTTTCTCCCTCCTCCTTGTGACACCCTTTTAGATACATGAAAACTGCTATCATGTCGCCTCTCAGTCTTCTCTTTTCCAAACTAAACAAGCCCAATTCTTTCAGTCTTCCTTCATAGGTCATGTTCTCTAGATCTTTAATCACTCTTGTTGCTCTTCTCTGGACCTTCTCCAATTTCTCCACATCTTTCTTGAAATGTGGTGCCCAGAACTGGACACAATACTCCAAGTGAGGCCTAATCAGTGCAGAGTAGAGCGGAAGAATGACTTCTTGTGTCTTGCTCACAACACACCTGTTAATGCATCCTAGAATCATGTTTGCTTTTTTTGCAACAGCGTCACACTGTTGACTCATATTTAGCTTGTGGTCCGCTATAACCCCTAGATCCCTTTCTGCTGTACTCCTTTCTAGACAGTTGCTTCCCATTCTGTATGTGTGAAACTGATTGTTCCTTCCTAAGTGGAGCACTTTGCATTTGTCCTTATTAAACTTCATCCTGTTTACCTCAGACCATTTCTCCAATTTGTCCAGATCATTTTGAATTATGACCCTATCCTCCAATAATCATATTCAATAAGACTTTAATGAACTCTGCAGCTGCACATGTCAAACATGATACAAAGTTATATACTTCTACTTTCAGTTTTGAAAAGGAACTTTGAATTATCTCTGGTTCATACATCATTTATGTTTGCATCCCAACAGCACAAAATGTGCCAAAAAACCTTATTTCAAGGTCTAAAATGTAAGATAATGAGGTTAAGAACCTGAAAGTTAATGTCCCATTGCTGAATGTGTATGTGACATTCCCCAGAGTACAACCTGGACTGATTGACAGCTATGTCCCCTCAATTCCAAGCTCAGGTGCCTTTTACCCTACTCAGCTGTGAGAACAACCACTCCTGGTCTGCTCACTCACAGCTTCTCACATTTTAATTATTCCCAGCTGAGTTATAGAAGTGCTTCTATCCACCTAGTCCCGAATGACATTTCAGCGTGACACCAGCAAATTCTCAGTCCCAGATGTATCCCTGGAAATGTGCACTCTAGAACCCTCATATTCATGTTAATATATGTGTTGAATAGGGTAGGTCCTGGGAGGTATCATTTTAAAAGTCTTAATCAGCTGAACATTAATTTCCTGTTGGAACGCATGTGCTGTTGTTGTATGTCAAGTTATGAAGTTTTGCTGCATGTGGGTTACTGAAATACGTTTTGAAGTTGGGAATGCCCACAACCAGCCTTTCAGGTATAACAATGGAGGAGCCAGACACACCAATGACCTATTAAAGGGAATCCAGACTGCCAACGACTATCCCAGGGATTTTGCACTGGGGCCTTCTCAGAGATAGCACACAGACTATAGAGACTACTTGACACACATAAGAAGCAAGCTGGAAGAAACTATATAAGAGGGGATGTGACATCATCATTTGGCCTCACTCCCCTCTCCTCCAACTGAACACCTAGAAACAAAACTGGAGGACAAAGACTGAACTGGGGAGGTGATCCCTGGCTGAAAGAGAATTCCAGCCTGGGAACTGAAGATCTGTGACCTGATTGTACCATCTATCAGGGTGGGATCCTGCTTGATTCAAATCCTGTTTATAGAACTTAGATTATACACTTCTTTCTATTTTTTTCTGTATCCTTTGTGTCTCTCTCACAATCACTTAAAATCTTTCTCCAGTTAATAAACCAGTTGTATGTTTTACCTAAAACAGTGCATTTTGGTGGAAATACTTGGGAAATCTTCTCAGGAATAAAAACTGGTGCATATTGTTCTCCACATTGAGGGAGTGACAGATTCGGTTATTAACATTCATTGGTCAGGATTCTGACCAGAGCAGGAAGGTATAGCCCTGTGGTCCCTAGGCTGCAGAAATTTCCTAGAGCCTCTCTATTGTTAATTCATGAGTGGCTGGGAGAAGCATTCGTGTATCCCTGCTGCATGAGTCTGTGGATGTCTGTGTAAGTATAGTCCCTGACAGAGATTTGTGGCTTAGCAATAGTGTGAGACGGAATTCGGGGACAGAGGGCTCAGTGCTATTCCATTTTCAGAGTGTACTCCAAGGAACCCATCATAAGATGAACATAGAATACACACTTTCACAGTTTGTACATGCATGCATATTTTCATGTGTGAGAAACAGTAATGACAATGCATACGAATCAGAAGTCACAAGTCAGGTCCAAATATCATGATATTCACTTAAAACTTCAGGAGACTTTCAACAATAATAAAATAGGGGTTCTTTTTTTGCCATCTGGATTTTGAACCTTTAGAGGTCTTGTCTTCAAGCATTTATCCACAACCATGTAGTTTTTTAGCCAAACTTGTGAGGCCTTAAAAGCAGAGAAATGACATCTAGTTGAGCATGTATAACATAATTTTTGAAACAACCCTGCAATGGTCTACAGATCAAAGAAATGATTGATGGCAGCTATCATCACATCCCAGGATAACACTACTCCTCCATTTTAGCTCTACCTATTTTCCCAACACAGTTTTATATTGTTAACATCCAGAAAGCGAGTGAGAGAGAGAAAGAAAATAAGAATAGGGAGGAAAAAGATAAATGGAGAAGAACAGAGCTCCGGAATGGGGAGGCGGGAAACACAGAGGTTTTCTAATGGCAGGAGAATGGGGGGGGGCAGGACAGAGGCTCTGATATGGGAAGAAGAGGAAACACAGAGCTGCTGGTATGAAGGAGACATTAGGGAGGTTGCAGCAAGGGTCCTCTGAAATAGAGTGGAATGGGAAGGGCTTGTGGGGGGGATAGGGAGGATGCAAAGAGCTCCTGGTGTATATAAGTTCAACCTTCAGAAGCAACAAAATGTGTGATCTCCTAGTTAGAAAATGAAAGCTGTGATTTTTATGTAACAACAAGATTCTAGGAATTGCATCAAATTGGCTACCACTTCCTAGAAGGGTGGGACTACAGCCTGACTTAACATACCCTAAAGAATTGTGGAGTTCTGTGGGCCCTGCCACTCCAACAAGAGAGTAGGGAGGAAAAACAAGCGGAGAACAGGGCTTGGATTTAATATTCACTGTCAAACACTTGCATCTGGTTGGATTCAAAACTGAACATATGGCTCTGATCCCCGTATAGTGGACATAAACACACCCAAGGGCTAGGCGTGTTTGGATCGGGAATTCTGATGTGATCCCATCTCTATTTCCCTCCTCACTCATTCTAGCATCTCACTGTTGGCCTACTCTCTGTCTCTTCACAAAATCCCACCCCTCCGTGCCAGAGCTTTCCCCCTCACCTTGTTATTGCAAACTATCCTCCTCTCATCTTTCTGCTTCACTGACTTTCCACTTTCAAAACTCATCTGGAGATATTACTTTTCCCCTTGCCTACTGTGATAAATCAACATTAATCTGTCAATAATTCATATGTGATATAGTACCCAATTAATGCCAAGAGGTCAAAATTCACCCTCTGGCAGAGGGCCAGTACAAAGCCACTTTGATTCCAATTAAGCCCTGAATTTCAGCCGGATATAAATTATAAAAATTATATGAACCTTGTGCCTTTAACCACTAATACAAGGAACTCTGTGAGCTAACTTCTAGCAGATGCCTCCAGCTAGGAGAATCAACATACAAAAGTATGGCTCCCTAGGCAAGAACAAAGGGCAAAGAGCCCAGGGAGTTGTTAAGTTTACCTGGGAATAAGAGTGTGAAAGGTAAAGACAAAAAACAAAACAAAAACAAACAAAAAAAACAGACTCTAAATGTTTTCCCAAAGCAGCAAGTACAATATTGAAAAACTGGAAAACATACGATAGGGCATGAAAGATGTATGGTAATATCTACCTCAACAGATACATCAGGATGTACGCTTTTGTGGTAGGCAGAGAGATCTAAAAGGCATACAGTAATAGCACTGGAGGGTACGTCTACACTGCACACTTATTTCAGCATAAATTATTCCAGAAGAAAATCTCTGAAATAGCTTATTTCGAAATTGCGCATCTACACAGCAAATGCCCATCGACATAGTGTGTCCACACTGATGGAATGCTGAATCACATTTAAGGCCACCCGGAACCACTTCAGGCAAGGCATCAGGACAGCAGTCACTTCCCGTAGCTGCGCCTGAGGCTATCTGAGGTTCGTGGTTAAAGGGACCCCCCTGAACAGCCGTGTCACAGGCTCCTCTCTTTTGCTTACCTCCCTGAGAGACAGCAAACCCATTCTGTTGCCTGCTGTAGTTGCCCTTGCGGACACCTCAGCGCTTCTGCCATGGAGCCAGAGTTGCCTCTGAGCACTCAAAGGCTCTTATCTGTCGTGCTGCAGCTCCTATAGCAGTTTTCTGCAGGCTGCCCTCCAGGCTCTGCAGGAACACAACCCCCAGCTCCTCATGGAGAACCTCATCATCTCTCTACCCTCTGTTGCCCTGGCTAATGAAACCCTCCACTGGACATCTTGACCTCACCAAGCAACACTTCAATTCCAGGCTCAGCAGGGCCTGCATGATGGTGGAGGGCACCTTCGGGGGACTGAAGGTGAGGTTCCGTTGCCTCCTACCCGGCTGGACGTCTGGGAGCGGAACATCCCCCAAGTGGTGGCCACGTGCTGTGTCCTTCACAATGTATGCGAACGGAAGGGGGGGACATTCTTGCCAGGGTGGGAGGCAGAGGCCAGCTGGCTTGACAGGGCCTTAGAGCAGCTGCACATGGCTGCCATCCAGCAGGCCCATCAGGGGGCTGTGTGCATCTGGGAGGCCCTGAGGGAGAGTTTCTCACAAGGACCCCAGTGATACTCTCTCCTGGGCCTCCCCACAAGGGGCTTGTGCATTGCTCCTCTTAGCCTTTCCTCCCACATCCCTCTCTTCCCCTGGTCTCCCTTTCTCCCTCCCCCTCACTTCCCCTGCAGAGACAATAAAACACACTTTTCGATTTGGAAAAAATAAACTCTTTGGTTTTTTATTTGGGGTAGAAGTAACTGGGGAGGGATTGGGGAAAGAATCTGGGAGAGTGTGGGTCGGGGAGAGGAGAGAGCTGGAAGGAAGGGTAAGGAGAGGCTCAAGACTGGGGCTGGGAGTGGCGCCTGGCTCTGGTGATTCCATTGCCTTGGGTGCAGGGACATCGGCAGCCACAGGAGTTGGGGTTGGGGGAGAAGCAGGAGTTGGGGCAGGAGCGGCAGCAGGGGCTGGGGCAGGCACCATGCCGACGATGAGTGCTTGTACAGCTGCGCAGAAGGTGCAGCCTTGATCCAACGTCTCCCACCAGGTCTCTCACCGCAGCTGGGTGTCCTCCTCCAGTCTTCCATCCACGGTGTCCTGCAGGGCTGGTGCAGAGACGTGCTCCTGCTGAAATTCCTCCTGGGTTCTCCTGCACGAGCAGGTCACTTGGGATCGGAAGGCTGTCCCAGGGGGGTGCCACCTGCCCTCCTCTTGTAGCTGGTCAGGCTGTGGAGAACAGAGAGATGGTCATTCCTCCCTGGAGACACTGTGCTTGAAGCCTTGCCCTCATCTGTGAGCCAAGACCGACAGTTCTCAGCTCAGATGGAGGTGATGTGCTTGGAGCAAGGCCACCTGAGGCCTGAATAATGAGCTCTTTCCTGCAGGGGCACAAATGTCCAAGGGGGGAACCTCACTACCCCCACATCCCAAGGACAAGCAGGTATGGGAAGGTGCTGGCTAGACCAGGAGCCCATGGCCAGGAGGGCAAGGGGGTCAAAGGGTGGCTTGGCTTCCCTCCATGACATGCACACACTGGGTCCAGCAGTGGAGGTGTCCCACGGGGTGAGGAGTTGTATCCCTTCTTGCTGGAGGAGAGGGGGGCAGTGTTGGAGGCGAGGTGTTTGTGAGTGGCAGATGCTCTTGCACCTTGCCACGCTGTCCCTGGGAGCGGGTGCTGCCCCGAGCATGTGGGCATGCCTGTGTGTAGCACTCCTGAGTGTGTGTGTGTCTCCATGTCCCCAGCCTCCTTCCAGTTGTGGCTTGTGGTGGGAGGGTGTCCCATCCTGCTGTCGAGTGTGGCAGGCCTCTCCAGACCCTGTGAGCAAGAGCACAAGGGACCTCTGGTACAGACTCCTGGTCTTGTGTGTCCCAGACTGGGGCTCCATATGCACAGGCTGCTGCATGATCCGCAGGCTGAAAAGGCTGCGTGAGGTGCGCGCCCCAGCCCCTTGCTGCTTGCCACCGCCACCCTGTGTGTGTCAGGGAAGTAATGGCACTCACCTGATGTGCATTCCCCAGCCTTGAATGATGCCTGGGAGACATCTAGGGTGCAGGGCACTGGCTCCAGGTTCAGCATGGTGATGGTGCTGGCCTCATCTGGCTCCTTCTCTTCCCCCCCCCCTTCCTCCTCCTCCTCCGCTATGTCTCTGCCCCGGGGAGGGCGAAAACCGGCATCTCCAGCCCTGAGTCCACTACTGGGGACTGACCCATCCCCCAGGATATGGTGCAGGTCAGTGTAGTAGGGGTAGGTGTGGGGTTCAGCCCCACAGCAGGAGCTGCACTCCCTGGCCTTGGCATAGGCCTGGCGGAGCTCCTTCTGCTGGGTGTGGATGTGGCCCTTTGTGCCCAGGCTCTCAACCATGTGGCCATAGACGTCTACATTCCTGTGTCTGGTGCAGAGATCCTGGAGGTTTTCCTCCTTGCCCCAGACCTCACTGAGGGCCAGGATTTCCGCATCAGGCCAGGAAGGCGCACACCTCTTACGTCGCCCTGAAAGGTCCTGGGAGCTGGCTGACTGCTCCCTGGGAGCAGCAGAGGGCTTGGTGGTAGCAACGGAGTCACTCATTTTGCCCTATGCTATGCAGTAGCAGCTGCTGGGTGGCTCAGGGCCTCCTTCCTGCCACAAGTCCCTTTCCCTTCTGCCTGCAGCTTTAAGGGCTGCAGGGAAAGGAAAGCTACAGAGTTGTGACGAGTGTGGACAGAGTGGCCACAGGGCACCTCTGGGATTTCCTGGAGGCCCCTTATAACTCCAGCCACCCTGTCAACACAGGCACTATTCCGAAATGGCTATTTTGGAATAGACGTTATTCCTCGAGGAATGAAGTTACAGAAGTCAGAATAAACCGCCCGTTATTTCAAAATTATTTCAAAATAACGGACTTGCTGTGTAGACACTCACAAAGTTATTTCGGAATAACATCCATAAACATAACCTGGGAATCAGAAAAATGGACATAAGAACACTTCAGGTTACTGTCTCTGACAGGTCAGAGGGCAGCTGCTAGGTGCTGAGATCTTGAAAATCTGGTCATTATAATCATTTGCTACTACTGCTCATTTTCCCCAAAATATTTCTGTTCTTGAGCATTACTGACTTATTTAGATTTGATAATCAGCTAATGCAGCCAAGAGATTCAGTCATAAATGTGGAATTTTAAACATAATTTATGCTAGCAACCAGAATATCAAATTGTAGTATCAATACAAGAGAGGGACCAGAACAAAAAACTCAAAAAGCCAACCCTTGATTGTTTTACAAGTGACCTAATTCTTCATAACAAGACAAATCAAACCTCAGGATTCACCTACATTTAGACAACTATTAAAAATCCACAAACAAAATTTTAAGTTTGGCTCATTTCTACTAAATATTTATTCTTGAAAACTTTAATTTTGATTAGGCAGAGGTTATTTATATTCTATAATTATTATGAAGATGAACATACAATTCTTATTTTAATTTCAGAAATGCATGCAAGTATCATAGCATGAAAACAGCTTGCCTGCTAGAGACAGAATAAGGGATCAGTAAATTCCCATGACATTAGTAGACCTTAAAAAAACAAACCCAATTATATGAATCTAGACTACTTACTACATATGGGTATGTCTACACTACAAAGTTAATTCGAAATAACAGCAGTTATTTCGAATTAACTTTAATAGCGTCTACACAGGCAAACTGCTATTTCGAAATAAATTCGAAATAGTGGAGCCCTTATTTTGAATTTGGTAAACCTCATTCTACGAGGAGTAATACCAAATTCGAAATAGCTATTTCGAATTAAGTGCTGTGTAGACACTTAATTCGAAATAGGGGGCCTCCAGCCCTTCCCAGGGGAGCCCTGGTGGCCACTCTGGGCACAACCAGGAAAACTTACTCTCCTCTCCCCCAGCCCCGGAGCCATTAAAAGGGTAGACCCTGGCCACAGTGCCTGTGCCAGCTCCAAGCCTGCCAGCCCAGAGCCAGCAGTGGGCACCGGGGCCCCTGACCCAGTGGCCCTAAAACATGAGCCAGCAAGCCACTGGCAGCCAGCCATCCACCGCTCCCCAGGAGCAGTCTGTAAGCTCCCAGGAGCCTGAGAGGGGCTGGAGAAGGCAGGCGCCTTCCTGGTCCAGGGTGGAGATCATGGACCTTATTCAGGTTTGGGGGGGATGCCCCCAACGTCCATGATCTCTGCACTAGATGGAGGAATGCGGCCATCTATGGCAGGATAGCTGCCAGCCTGGCCACCAAAGGCCACATGCGAACCCAGGAGCAGGTTAGCATGAAAGTCAAGTTGGTCTGGAGAGACCCCCAACCTTGAGCTTCTTCCCCTTGCTTCCCCCTTCCAGCTCCCTCCTCCCAGGTTTCCCCCTCCCCTCTTCCACCCTCTCTCTTCCCCTCTCCCATCTCCTTTTCCCAGTCTCCCCAGAGGCTCATCCCCCCGTTTTGTTCAATAAACCCAGTTTCTATTTTTGAACATACGTGTCTTTTATTTGACATCAGGAAGGGGGGCTAGGTAAGTGGAAGGACGTGAGGGAGGAATGGGGCACAAGCCCCCGGTGGGGAGGACTGAGGAGGCTCTGAGGGCTCCTCTGGGTGGACGCTCTACCTCAGGGCCTCCTGGATCCTGACAGCCCCCCGATGGACCCCCCGGATGGCAGCCTGCAGCAAGTGCAGCCGGGCTGATGGCAACGACCCCACAAGACGCACTGGCGTGCCCAGGGGCAGCTCTGGCTCCATGTGGCCGAGTGCTGTGGTGTCCCGAGTGCGGGCACTCAGGGCACTCCAAGACAGGACTGCTTTGCTGTTCCTCATTGAGGTAGACAAACCTGAGAACGGTCTGTCCGGGGTGGGGGTAGGGTCCCTTTAAGCACGGCGCTCAGTTAGCTTCAGGCAGCAGCCCCACACACTAAGTCCTAACCTGATGCTCTGCCGGCACTGGTTCCGGCCAGCCTTAACTTCAGTTCAGGGTCCACTCAGTGTGGACACGCTATTTTGAAATAGCAAAATGCTATTTTGAAATAGTTTTTGTGTATAGATGCGTTATTTCGAATTAGCTTAATTCGAATTAACTATTTCGAATTAAGTTAATTCGAAATAGCACTGTAGTGTAGACATACCCTATGGGATTAGACTTTCCCATGAAAATTCCTTATAATCTTTTCTCTAGTATGCTTCACTCATATTTTTTTAATTAGCACCATTTCCTTTTTTTTTTTAGTTTCTTTATTTCATTCATGTTATTATTAATATTTGTTCATTGAAGTCCTACTCATCAGACTGGGCAGAAAACAGAATGAAAAATAATTTTAGTGTAACAGACAGCCCAAGACCTATTTTTGATAACATGGCATCTTTAAAATGTGTCGTAAGATTTCATTCTTCTATTAAAAATACTTTATAGCATCTAGTGAAAGAGCTTATGTTCTTGTTTACCAGCAATGGTGAAGAGAGCCAACAAATTCAAACTCTGTTTTTAACCTCTAAAAAATGACATCTTCTATTTCCTTGCTTAGCTAATTTCTTAAGTCTTCAATAAGTCAAAGTTCTGAGACATTTTTGTTGTTGTAAACTCTAGCTCAGTGGCTCTCAGCCTTTCCAGACTACCGTACTCCTTTCAGGACTTTGATTTGTCTTGAATACTTTCATGTTTCACCTCACTTAAAAGCTACTTGCTTATGAAATCAGATATAAAAATACAAAAGTTTCATGGCACACTATTAGTGAAAAATTGCTTACTTTATCACGTTTATTATGCAATGATAAAAGAAATAATCTGGAATATACATATTTTTACTTACATTTCATGGTATAGTATATAGAGCAGTATAAACAAGTCATTAACTGTAAGAAATTTGTATTTACATTGCTATTATTTTTTATATAGCCTGTTGTACAATTAGGCAAATAGCTAGATGAGCTTATATATGTCCTGGAAGACAGTTTTGGTTGAGAATTACTGCCCTATTTCATTATATTGAATATTAGAAGGCAGTGCTTTAAGATAAAACTATTAAATAATCTAACAAGATCAGTGCTGATTTTCTAGCTTTTTGAAATGTGCATTGAATCTAGAATCTCTGAAGCCATTATATATAAAGTCAGTAGTGAATTCTTTTAAGAACCCTATCATTTTAGAACACAAAGCAAGTATCAACTTCTACTGAAACATTTATAAAGCTCAGTATGGAAATCTTTTCATTTCCATACAGCGGGGTGGGGAACCTTAGGCCTGGGGGCCAGATGCAGCCACAGCTTGCTTGGATCCAGCCCCCAAGGCTAAGGGCTCCCCACCCCAGCAGTGGGGAGCCCGCACCTGTGCTCCAGCCCCCTGCTGCCCTCTGTGGGGCTGGAGCACACAAAAACGACTGTGCTAGGCCCCCCTAGGCTCAAGTGTGTGAAGGGAATGTGGGGAGTATCTTTCTTCTTCTCAGTCAGGGGTAGGGTTGCCAGATGGTTGAAACAAAAATACTGATCCCCCACCCCCAGAAAAAACGGGAAAAAATTCTGTTGAAGGGGGAAAAAAAGTGGGGGAAACCAAAGTTGTTGAGCAAAAAAAAAGACTCCAAGTAAGCAAAAAAAAAAATTAAAATAAAACAGCATTAAAACAGCATGTCCCCTTTAAGAGTGAGTGCAGGGATAGGAATAGGGGAGCGGTTGAGCACTAGGACCCAGGGGAAGCATTGCTTCCCCTAGGTCTTTTGGCCAGCAGCCATTTTGTGCCGGCAGCCTTGGGGATCCAGGTAAGCATGGGGGCTGGGTTCAGGGGGCTGGAGGTGTTGGGGGCCAGGGGGGCTCAGGGGAGAGGGGGGAGGACTGGCGCTGAGTGTTTTTAGGGTTGCCAGGTGCCCGGCATTTTCACCTCCTGGCCGGGGAAAAATTCAGAAAATACCGGACATTTTAGGTGTCCGGTATTCTCTGAATTTTTTTACAGAACAGGAGCCGAAAATACCGGACTGTCCGGGTGAATACTGGACACCTGGCAACCCTAGTCAGGGGCCACAGTGAGTTTTTTTTACTTATGTGTGGCCCCTGACTGATTTTTCTGTGTGTCAGTGGTCTCTAACCCAAAAAAGGTTCCCCGCCCCTGCCACACAGTCAAGAAATTTGCAGTCGCCTTATTCAAACATGTACAGCGAAAATAGGAAACACCTACTTGCAGATGAAATTCTGACTTCAGTCATTTGTTTGTTCTCTGTGTTTTGCACTAAATTACTGAAGCACACCGAAATGACACTTTGCTGTGTGTGTATAATGGAATGGCAGTCTAAATATGCAAAGGGAAAACTTGGAGCTTCCTTTGAAGAAGAAAAAATGACACAAACTAGTTTTAGAGTCTTTTAAAGTGTCATCTGTTTTAAAAAACAAGAAACCAATTGTTTATTGCAGAGACACAGTTCTCCACAAAAAGCTAAGGTGGCAAGGGGGGTTGGAATTTGGGGCTTCTTTATCTAACCCAGAGCAGCAACTATCTTTATCAATAAGTGATTCAGTTATATGTTAATTAATAGTTGTAGTATCTTCATCAAAGACTACATACTTTCCTCGTTTACATCAGCAAAGAACAGCAGTTACATCATCTCATGCTGCATTATAAGGCTTTTCTTCCTCTCTCCATCACAGTACAAACCATTATCTTTGCCTCACCTCCTGGAATTAGACTGTCAATTTATATTTAGTCTAGCACCAGATTTTAAAAAGCTTTTAAATCACAGTGAAAAAATAGAGTAATTACAACAATCTATACTGTGATGTCTGCCTAGAAGTGGTTTATAAATTCTACACAGAAGAAGAGTTGATATATAATAGCTCAACTTTATATGAAATTTCTTGCTGGCACCTCAGAATATACACTTAATCTCCATTTGTAATGGTGAGCAAGAGTCAGCTCTGATCCCTGCACTGAAGCACTTCCTTTGGATAACTTCAGTATTTCCCAGGAGTTGCTTTATAAAAATCAGACAGTTTTCTAGTCCTTATGATGTCATTTCTCTCTCCCCCTATCCTATATGGTTATATTTCTTTTAATGTAACTATTTTATTCTGTTTTCACCTTGAACATATATACCACAAATCTTTCTCTAAAAAGTAAAATACTTGAAACTCAATTACAAGAAGACAACAAATTTTGAAGTAAATGGGCCATTCAGCACAAGGCAGGAGGTAAGCAATATTCGGATGTCAGTGTTATGGTCACGTTTTAAAAGAGATTAAAAAAAGGTATTAAAATTAGCATTTAGGTAACAAAAATAATGTAAGGAATAGAAAATATAGCTGTACAACACTGTGGGTATGTCTAGACTGCATCCCTCTGTCGGCACAGGGATGCAGATTAGGCAGGTCGATATTGCAAATGAGGCAGGGATTTAAATATCATGTGCCTAATTTGCATAAAATGGCCACCGCGTTTTGCCGACTCAGCACTTTGTCGGCAAAAAGCGGCAGTCTAGAGGGGGATCTGTTGAGAAAGAAAGCCTTTTTCGACAGATCCTGTAAACCTCCTTGCAGGAGGCATAAGGGATCTGTCGAAAAAGGCTTTATTTCTCGACAGATCCCCCTCTAGACTGACGCTTTTTGCTGACAAAGTGCTGAGTCGGCAAAACGTGGCGGGCATTTTTATGCAAATTAGGCGTGGGATATTTAAATCCCTGCCTCGTTTGCAATGTCGACCTGCCTAATCTGCATCCCTCTGCTGACAGAGGGATGCAGTCTAGACATACCCTGTGTGACATGAAATAAGAGCAAATACCAACCTAAGCTAGGTGCAGAGGGGAACAAATTCATGAATTCACATGAAGCAGTTCTTTACATAGCTGACATGTCAATAAACGTCAAAGTGGTTAACCTTAAACGATCCAGGTCCACTATATGAATCACTAGCATGAGACCATGTTTCCTTGACATTTCTAATCTAATAAAATGCCCCACCAAGTTATATAACAGCAACAGCCTTTTAAACAACTGGGCATAATTAGAAGTAGAGATGAGCTTCGGGTTTGCAATATGTCATTTTTTAATTCAATCTGTTTGGTACTCTTTTGCTGGAAGCTATTAATGGCTGCCATCAAGTGTCTTTGATTCACAAGCCATCACAGGCGTCCTTAAAGCTGTTGGGTGTGCTAGCCATCCTTCATTCACGCTACAGGGAAGAGGCAATTCAGCTCCTTTATGGAGTTCTATAGCTGAAGACAGTGGAAGTCAAAGCTCTAGGCTGCATACCAGGCTGATCAGCAGCTAAGCCAAACATGCAAGGGGCTTCCCTGGGGAGTGGTTTCAAACACAGGGGCTGCAGCATTGATTGGTTACAGCTAAGTGTGTCAGAGGCAGAAGGCCAAAAAAAAAAAAAAAAAAAGCCAGAGTAGCACAACATTAGCATGGAGCAGAGACAGAGCTCTTTGGGGTACAAGACTGGCCGGAAAGGCAGGCTTGGAAATTGTAAGCAGGTAAACTACCTACATAGTGATACATAATCTTGTTTATGTAGAGCAGTGCACTACATAGTGTATACAGTGTTCCTACTGTGTTCTGGGAAATAGGACACTGGTTACATTCTTTGTACATAAAGAAGAATGCTCCAAAGAAAGATGTAACCTCTATCATTGGTAGGGTTGCCAGATGGTTTCAACAAAAATACCGGACACACTTGACATTATATCACAATCTACATTACATCTTATTTAGAAAATACCGGACATTTATATTTCCTTATTTATATCTTCTCAATTTGTTTCCCGAACAGAAAGCTCAAATACTGCACTGTCTGTTCAAAACCGGACACCTGACAACCCTTATCATTGATTTCTCCTCTTAAGCGAAACTACGTTAAATATTGGCTAAATTGCTCAGACCAACAGGCAATAGCACTTTCAAATTATTGTTCATGTTCTGTAAAATAATGAATTTTGATGGCTACTAGATGGACTTGGAATTGCTCATTGTACCACCCCAAACACTTTATAATTATACAATCAAAAAAGTTAAAAATATCCAACACTCAGAGAATCAAGTAATTTTTTCATTTATAATATCCCCTTGGTTTCTCTCTACTTTATTCTCTCTACTTTCAAAATTCGTGAATAATCGGAGCCATGGCTCCCAGCCCCCGCGGTGAGCTCCCTGCAGCTCCAAACTCAACAGAAGCAGGGTGAGTTCCCTGCGGCTTCCAGCAGCCACTGCCCCTCCCAGGCTGGGACAGGAGACTCCAGTGAGAACCACGAATAGCGATTCCGTGAATCGTGAGGATCTCCTGTACTTAGCTCTTATTTAATGATAGTTTTATGTATATATCACAGCAGCAGCAGTTCTGAGGAGGGAAGTGAGGGAGGTAAGATGTTGGCTACATGGACAAACAGCACAGTGAACATGCACAAATCTAATTGTGTGAATGTGATGAGAAATTTTAATGCAAAATATGGTGAAATGATATCTTATTTTCATTGTTGTACATTTTTCTCTCAGAAAAGTTCAGTTGTTTTAAAATCTAGGCATCTATGGCTACATCTAGACTGCACGCCTTTTTTGACAAAGGCTTTGTCGACCAGCCTCCGTCGAAAAAGAGCGTCTAGACTACGATCAGTATTGTCGAAAAAGCAAGCCGCTTTTTCGAAAGAGATTCTAGATGCTCTCTTTCGAAAAAGCACAGTTTGCATGCAATAGTGCCTTCTGTCGACAGATCTCTGTTGACAAAGGCATTCTTCCTTGTAAAATGAGGTTTACCGCCGTCGACAAAACTGCCGCGTTCTGTCAGAACGTGGCAGTAGTGTAGACGAAGGTATAGTTTTGTTGACAAAAGGCCACTTTTGTCGACAAAACCCTGTAGTCTAGACACACCCTATGAGTAACAGAGTGTGTGTGTGTGTGTGTGTGTGTGTGTGTGTGTGTGTGTGTGTGTGTGAGAGAGAGAGAGAGAGAGAGAGAGAGAGAGAGAAAGAAGAAACATAATGCCCTAAAAATTGTTAGCTTCTGTTATCTCTCCCTCAACTGCTCTCACGCTCCTGCGAAAAACTAAAGGCCCATGAAATGCATCATGTCCTTTACCTATTAACTAATTTTAAACAATTCAGAGAAAAACAAACAATGACATATAAAGAAGTGACATTCACCCTTTTGCAGAGTGAGCATAAGGCCCATACAATGCTTAAATCCCATTTAACCTTGTTTTATAAACATGGGAATTTTGCAACAAGGATACCAAAATATGAATATGAAATATTCTATTCACTGCTCACAGCAAAGAATTCGAGAGCAATCAAGCTTTGGACTGAAATTTGTTTGAATGAAATCTATATGCAGGACCCCATCCTCCATTCAGACAAGAGTTAAGGGCGGGGGTGGAAATAATTTTTGCATGGGGTACATCTACACAGCAAGAGGAAGTTACTCACCTTGTGCAGTAACGACGGTTCTTCGAGGTGTGTGTCCCTGTTTGTGTTCCACTCGAGATGTCAGGCTCGTCCTGGTGCTGCAGGTCAGAGACTCCTCAGCCATGGTTCAGCTGGACCGTACATGAGCGGCGGCG
Organism: Rafetus swinhoei; assembly: GCA_019425775.1. NCBI lineage: Eukaryota > Metazoa > Chordata > Testudines > Trionychidae > Rafetus > Rafetus swinhoei. Next base: position 83,310,854 of record CM033424.1, read on the forward strand.
GCGCGTGCTGTTCGCGCCGTTTGTGAGTTTGCGTGCGGTCCGGCTCCCACCAGTTCCTCCTAATCAGGTCATCCCTTAAAGATACAAAGAAGAGACTCTGAAGTGGGGAGGAGGGCAGGTTGTGGAGCACCCACGGGGACACACACCTCGAAGAACCGTCGTTACTGCACAAGGTAAGTAACTTCCTCTTCTTCTTCGGGTAGCGTCCCCGTGGGTACTCCACTCTAGGTGAGTACAGAGCAGTAGCCTCGTTTACGAAGGTGGGATCGACATTAAGATCTTGTTGCTGTGGAAAGCACTGTGGAGGCCAGTGCTGAATCACGAGCAATCGCATCGACCACATAATGTTTAGCAAATGTCATGTCCGAGGACCAGGTTGCTGTGCGGCGAATGTCTTGCAGTGGGACGCCTTTAAGGAAGGCCATCGAGGTGGATGTCACTTTAGTGGAGTGAGCAGTCATCAAGGTAGGTATTGGCTTGTTTCGTAATGAATAGCACGTTGTAATACATTTTACAATTAACTTAGAAATACGCTGTGATAACAATGGTTGGCCCTTAACTCATTTGCCCGTGCATAATAGGAGACGTTGCGACTGATGGAAGGGGCGCGTTCTCTCGAGGTAGAAAGTCAAGCCTCTACGGACGTCTAAGGCATGTAAACGGGTTTCATGGCTAGAGGTATGTGGTTTAGGATAAAATGTTGGGAGTATTATGGGCTCGTTAATATGGAATTCCGAATTCACCTTTGGTAAAAAGTTAGGGTGGGACTGAAGTATTACTCCCTGGTTAGTAAACAGAGTGTAGGGCGGACTAGTGGAGAGAGCAGCCAGTTCCCCAACCCTTCGAGCTGAAGTTATAGCTAGGGGGAAGATGATTTTCATTGTGAATGTAGCTATGTCACAGGTAGCTAAGGGCTCAAACGGTGGATATGTGAGAGTGACCAAAACCAGCTCCAAATTCCATAGCACAGGAGGTCTTCTGCGCGGAGGGTATAGATTTGTTAGACCTTTTAAGAGATGTTTGGTCATCGGATGTGCAAGTACTGAAAAACCTTCAATTGGTTGTCTAAATGTAGAGACCGCCACGAGATGGACTTTGATGGAGGAAAGTCCCAGTCCTGAATGGTGTAAGTGAAGTACATAGTCCAGAATACGATGGGGGATTGGAATAGACATCTTGTCGAGACTATTGGCAGAACACCGGGAATGAAAACGATGCCATTTATAAAGGTAAGTCTTACAAGTAGAATCGAGTCTACTATACATTAGTATGTGTTTCACATCTTAGGAGCAGAAGATTTCTGTTCGGTGGAACCAGATAGGAGCCACTCAGTGAGGTGCAGTCGATCAATTTGGGGGTGTATCATGGACCTTCCTGGTTGCATTAGGAGGTTGAATCGTTTTGGCAAGTGATATGGGGGTTGGATAGACATCTGCAGAAGGAGGGGAAGCCATGTCTGTCTGGGCCAGAACGGGGCTATGATTATGACCGTGGCTCTGTCTTCGGATATCTTCTCCAGTACCCTCGGAAGAAGTGGAACTGGAGGAAAGGCATAGAGTAGATGACGACTCCAGTCTATCAGAAATGCATCCCCCAGTGATTTCGGCCCCAGACTCGCCCTGGAGCAGTATTTCTGGCATTTTGTGTTGAGATGTGTCGCAAACAGGTCTATAGTGGGGAATCCCTATCTTTGGAATAGAGAATGAGTTACAGTTGGGTTGAGTTCCCACTCGTGCTGGGGAAAAAAATGCCTGCTTAGGGCATCGGCAATGGTATTGTCCTTGCCTGGGAGATATGTGCCTTTGATGTTGACTCTGTGGCGTATACACCAGTTCCATAGCCTTGTGGCTTCTGTGCAGAGGGATTTGGATCTGGCTCTGCCCTGACGGTTGATGTAGTAAACCATGGTAGTGTTGTTGGTGAAGATTTGAACTGTCTGGCAGCGAATCTTTGGTAGGCACACCTGGCATGCATTGAACACTGCCCTGAGCTCCAGGAAATTGATATGTTGGAGGACCTCCTGTGCATTCCATTGTCCCTGAGCGTAATCACCCGCACAGTGGGCTCCCCAACCTAGAAGAGATGCATACGAAGTAATTTGAATCGTGGATATGTGGACAGTGGAAAGGCACACCTGAAAGAAGGTTGGTAGGAGAAGTCCACCATGATAGGGATTGTCATACCATGGATGGAACCATTACTAGTCTGTGTACATCTTGATTGCTTGGGCGATAGATTGAGGCCAGCCAATGTTGGAGGCATCTGAGGTGTAACCTCACGTGTCGCACTACTTATGTTGTGGTGGCCATATGTCCCATGAGCTGCAGACAAGTAAGTATGGGCACCTCGGGACTGATGGAAAGTGTCTGCACGAGATTCTGTATTTTGTGGAATCTTCCTGAGGAAGATAGGCCTTGGCAGTTGTAGAATCTAACCGTGCCCCAATGAACTCAAGAGACCTTTGTGGTATGAATGAGGACTTCGGGATGTTGACCACAAGACCTAGATCCGAAAATAAATTTGTGAGTTCAGTGGCGCGAAGGGTATGATCGTACGTATGCGCCTTGATTAGACAATCGTCCAGGTACGGGAATATCATAATACCCTGGCGATGTAGATACGTAGCGACCACTGACAACGTCTTGGAAAAGACCCTGGGTGCTGACGGTAGGCCGAAAGGAAGGACCTTGTATTGAAAGTGCTGTGTGCCTATGATGAACCTGAGGACGCGTCTGTGTGCTGGATGTATTGTAACATGGAAATATGCATCCTGCAAATCAAGGGATGTGAACCAATCTCCCGTGTTCAGTGCTGGGAAGATAGAAGCCAATGTCACCATCTTGAATTTGTGTTTCCGGAGGTACCGATTGAGACGTCGAAGGCCCAGAATGGGCCTCCATCCTCCTGATTTCTTCTAGGTGAGGAAATACCAAGAGTAGAATCCTTTGCCCTGAAATTGTTCAGGCACTCTCTCCACTGCCCCGATCTCTATGACTCGTAAGACCTCTTGCATTAATAGTGTGTTGTGAGATGGGTCCCTGAAGAGGGACGGGGATGGGGGAGAGGTAGGAGGAAGAGATAGAAGTGGAATCGAGTATCCGGATGTTATCAGTTCTCGAACCCAACGGTCGGTAGTGATGGCAAACCACCTGAATTGGTAAGGTCTTAGGCGATGGTGAAATAACTTTTGTGATCCCAGATGATATGTGAGGGGTATGGTCCGCAGTCCCTCGACAGGACCGCCAAACTGGCTGCCTGTTGTTTTGAGAATTGGGCACCTTGCCCATCTGTGGCCGACACTTCTGTTGGTCTGCCGCGCTGCTCTTGGTCATATTGCCTATATCTAGGCCCGGAATATGAAAAGGGCCTCTGTTTGTAGTAGGGCGTGTAGTGCTTACGCCGATATGGTGGCGTGTACATCCCTAGCGTTCTCAGGGTTGTTCTGGAGTCTTTGCCTGAGTGTAGGACTTGATCAGTCTTTTCGGCAAAGAGACTCTGCCTGTCAAAGGGCAAATCCTCGACTTTGGCCTGCAGTTCCTCAGGCACTGAGGCCAACTGCAGCCAAGATGATCTTCTCATTACCACCGACGTTGCCGTGGTACGAGCTGCTGTGTCAGCAATGTCCAGAGAGATCTGTAAGGCCGTCCTTGATGCTGCATAGCCTTCCTGGACTACTGATTTTAGAATTTGACGCTTGTCCTCAGGTAGGTATTCCAATAATGACACTAACTTCGTATACTTATCGAAGCTATGGTTGGAGAGGAGGGCGGCATAGTTCGCCATCCTCAGGGTCAGAGTAGCAGAGAAGTAGACTTTTCGCCCGAATAGGTCTAATCGTTTCGCCTCTTTATCCGAAGCAGCGTTTCTATATTGAGGTGTCTTGGCTCTTTGTTGAGCTGCATCAACAACCAAGGAACTAGGTTGTGGGTGAGTAAACAAGAATTCCATCCCCTTTGAGGGGACAAAATATTTCTTGTCTGCTCTTTTGTGCATGGCCTGAGAAGAGGCTGGTGTCTGCCAAATGTTGTCCACAATCTCCAGAATTGCATCGTCCAATGGTAACGCCATTTTTTTTTTGTGAAGGCTGAAGATTTTTTAGGAGGCAATGTTGTTTCTGTTGGACCTCACTCAGTTGGACTTCTTGGGACTCCGCTACCCTCTTAAAGAGGTCATGAAATTGACGAATGTCATCTGTGGGAGAAGAATCACTGGGAAAAACTGCGTCATCCGGTGAGGAAGAAGATTGGTCCATTGGAGACTGCACTTGCGATTCTGCCTGATCAGGACCAGGTAGTTCTGTTGGTTCTGGTTGTCAAAGAGGGAGAAGAACATCAAGACATTCTGTCAAGTTGGTGTAGGTGGTCTTGTAAGAGGTTCTGGTGGTGGTGGTAACCTTATAGTGCTGTGAAAGCACCGTTGGTACTCTTGTGGAGACCTCGAAGAAGAATGACCTGAAGAGTAACAGTGCCGGTAATGATAATCTCGGTGCCGATAGTACCGGTCATGGTAATACTGCCTTGGGGAATATTCCAGTGAGTATCTCCTTCTGGACTCGTGACAGTATCTAGAACACGAAGAGCGCATGGGTGATCGGGGCGAACGAGATCTACCTGTGATGTATGATGGCGAATGTGAATGCCTGTAGTATCGCTGTGGTGATGGTGAATACTGAGGTGATGATCTGTGTTGTTGTTGCCTGAGTGTGATGTGGCTCTCCTGTTGTAACAGCACCGAAGAGACAGAAGCTGGCGACTGTGGTTAAGGAGAAAAGACAGCCGGGTCTGGGCTTGGAGAAGGGGTTAGCCTTCGAGATTTTTTTTGGCCTTCCCCGGCACCAAAGAGGGGTATGCACTAAAATGGGACATGTGCTGTACTGGTGCCATTGAGTGAAGTATGGGCGGTTCCGCTACACTTGGTGTCGATGACTCGAAAGCACCCTGTGCTGTTGAAACCGGTGCAGTCAAGGTGGTCGGTGCTGATGTCGGCGTGGATGAACCACTCTGTGATGGTGCTGGAGACAGTGCCGGAGACGGCGCTGTGGTGACCGGTGCCGGAGCAACCAGTGCCACGGACCCCGGTGCCGCAGGGGTCGATGTTGCAAGAGTCGGGGCCACTGTAGATTTGGATGTCGGTGTGGAGACTTTTGGTGCCGCCAATGGAGCTCTAGTCGTCGGTGTCGTAGATTTTCATTTCATGGGCGCAGGGCAGAATCAGACCTTGAGGCTGTGGTCGGTGCCAGAGAGTAGCTTCCCTATGGAGGGAAGGGCTCGGTTCAGATATGCTGTGGCTTATCTTGTGCCTGTCAGCATGCTGGGACACCATCAAACCCGAGGTACCTGTCTTGTCACCCACGCTCTTCCGCGAAGACGAAGAGTGTTGGGGGGGTGTGATTTTTTGCCCGCTATCAGCCCCAAAGATGTAGGCGGTCCGGGCAGCTCGGTGTCAGCAGGCTGCAATGCCTTGTTGAAAAGAGGCATTTTAAGCCGCATCTCGCGGTCGCGTCGGGCCATGGCCGTCAGTTTCGAATGGTGTGAGCATTTCTGAGGGATATGACCCTTGCCCAAACTCGTTATGCACATTGAATGCCCATCTGATGCCCAGCATTGCGTCGCGGCACTTCTTGAAACCGGGAGACCCCGGCATTACTATAACTATAACTAATAGTATGAGGAGAAAAAGGTGTTTTTTGGTTTTTAAAACAAGAACTAGAATGAAGTATATAACTATAATTAACTATAAACTTTTGGGTAACTATCTACAACTTTTACAGGTTTCTTTTTCAGACTGAGGAGAAGGGGTTTGCTCCGCCTGTGACTGTGAATGGTTAGGAGGAACTGGTGGGAGCCGGACCACGCGCAAACTCACAAATGGCGTGAACAGCACGCGCGGCCGGCTGAACCACGGCTGATGAGTCTCTGACCTGCAGCGCCGGGACGAGCCTGACACCTGAAGTGGAGCACCCACGGGGACACTACTGGAAGAAGAACATTATTTCAAAATAACTTACTCTGTGTCTACACAGCAGGCAGTTATTTTGAAATAATGTTGAAATATTGTCAAGCTGGAGGACTTCTTACTCCAACTCCTGTAACCCTCATTGTACAAGGAGTAAGGGAAGCTGGAGGAAGAGTGCTCTGTTTTGAAATAAGTGCTGTGTAGACGCTCCCAATTTCGAAATAATCCATGCAATTTAAGTCGCTCAGTTTGCGTAGCTTATTCCAAGTTAAGCTCTGTTGTGTAGACGCACCCTTAATAAAGTTTGGTACATGGTCATGGGCCAGCTCCACCCCCGGAAGGGGCAGGGCCTGGAGACTGGCCTCCCCCCAGAGTCTGGGGCCAGAGGCTTTGAAGTAAAAACACAGCAAATGGCCACCACCTGGAAATCTAATGGCATGGGCTGCAGGATATAAATAGAAAGCAGCCAGATGCAGTTTGCAGGACGGACCTAAACGTTAGGCGGGCCAAATCTGGTCCCCCGGCCGCATCTTGCCCAGCCTGGTTAAGGGAGTGGGAAAGATGGGATTTGTCTCCTTGTTGTACAGAATATTAGGAGCCTCAACCCTACAATACTCACCTTCTTTAGGTGATTGCTTCTCTTCATCTGCTTCCAACTCTGATTTTTCAGGGAATTGGACCCTCAAATGACTGATTACCCAGACTGATCACTTTTGTGTTCATGGCATGCAAACAGAGACTGTAAAGTATTTAGGTATTTATCTTCTTTAGAAGGTTTCAATGTAACATGATCATTTTTTAAAATCCAGAACTTTAATACAAGACTCAAAGAGAGCGAAAGAGAGAGCGAGAGAAGGCTGCTTCCTGAAGCAGAGGGGCATAACTCATTCCCATCTTGCATTGATTCTTTGCACACTAACTGCTGAAAGACCTAGAGTGCATGCTTCCCCCATGAGTCCCCTTGCCTGGATGTAGGATCTGGAAAAAACCCTGAGAAAATGAAAGTTCACAATTTCAAGCACAATTTCAACATTCCTGTGACGGGGCGAGGCAGTCCCACACTGAATCTGCAGGGCCCAGCCAGGGTTACCTGGCTGCAGAGGCCTTTCCCCTGCAGCCCTACCGAGCATGCCCAGGCTGCAGATCAACTATAAAAGCCTGGGGAAGGGCTCAGTCTGGGCTGTCAGCCGGAGGAGAAGGACCTATGAAGAAAGCTCCTGATCAGCACCAACCCAAGACCCCAGGAGAAGCCAGGGGAGACTCCGTGGTGAGTTGGGGCATCGCAGAGGCTACCCACCGAGGAGACGTCACCCCAGGGAGGGCAGCAAACCTGACCAGTATGTGGGAAGTAGTTCCAGCGGACCAGGTAGGAAGTGGCCCAGAGCGGGAGTCGCCTCTCCCGGCCCGGGAACCTCGGTATGTTTCGGCAGGACTTCCCCGCTGAGGGAGTGGCACGCTGTCCTGTCACTCACAGGGCCCTGGGCCGGGACCCGGTGGAGTAGGGTGGGCCTGGGTCCCCCTACCAGGGGTGTGGCCCCGCTATAACCCTGATCTACCAGCGCAGGACTTGCCTTAAAGGGCCATATTTTGAGACTGTGTTTATGGATTCAGGCCGGAGTGCCTTGCCTTAAAGGGACAGACTTTGAGACTGTGTTTATGGACTCAGGCTGGAGGGCCTTGCCTTAAAGGGCTATCTGGAGACTGTACTTATTGACCTAGGCCAGTGAGCCAGGTTCTAGAGGAGTAGACGGTATCTGGGTTCGTGGACGTGGGGTCCCTCCCCGTCCACCAGTGGGGGCCAGAGGGAGCACCCCACCACAATGCCATAGACATCCACCCAGTTGTAATGACATGCAGCTTAACCTGCTCACCACATGGGTGCCTAGGCTGCTAAAAGGAAGGTGTGCACTGGATCCCTGTCCCAGGCTAATCTGGCAGTGATGGAAAAATTCTTTCCAAGTCACAAAATGGTAACTAGCATGATGAGCACCATAACGCTCACAAACCCAGTGCCACTGGCATCCTTGCTAGGGCAAAGAACTTATACAAACTTTCCTCTGAACCTTATGTGTAAGGGAGCCAAAAGGCTTACACTACACCAGTGGTCTCCAACCTTTTTTACACTCAAGATCACTTTTTAAATCTCAGAACAAGCAGAGGAGGGAAGCCCCCACGCGCGCTTCCTCCGGGGCTGACGCCCCATGAGCGCCTCCTCCGGGGCCAACTCCCCCCACCCGTGGCGCAGGGAAGCCCTCGCGCGTGCCTCCTCCGAGGCCAACTCCCCCCTCCCACAGCGCAGAGAAGCCCCCACGCATGCCTCCTTTGGGCCAACTCCCTCCACCCGCGGAGCAGGGAAGCCCCCCTGCACGCCTCCTCTGGGGCCAACTCCTCCTCCCCCGCACGCGCCTCCTCCGGGGCCGACTCCCCTTCCCGCAGAGGAGGGAAGCCCCAACACGCTCCTCCTTTGGGGACCCCCCTTCAAGTTCCAGCACGCTAGAGACCTGAGGGAGGGGAGCAGCCAGCGCACTTCCGGAACCCCCGGAAGTGGCGCGCAGCTGCAGGACTTCTGTCCACCCCGCAGGAAGCTGACGATACCTCCATTTTCGCTGGAGGTAGGTAGTGGGGACTTCTCGGGAGTGGGAGGAAATGGGGAGCCCTCCCGATCGACCAGTTGGTGACCACGGCACTACACCAATCTATCCCACCAATCAGTTTAGGAGGCCCCTTCCACAACTCAGTTAAGTGCCTAATCAGGAGAGGAGGAAAAAAAAAAAGCTATGGGTAATTCATACCTGGGACTAAGGATTTGCTTTTCCTTGCTAGCCCAGGCAAAGACTCCCCAACCCAGAGGCTGCGGAGTGCATTGTTCAGCCAGCTCTATTCCCATTCAGTGTTCATGTTCTGCATTATGCTTCCCTACAGGTATTAACTTGAAATGATCTAGCTGTGACATAGCATCATCCTTCATTGAACTCTTACCAAAGAAGTTATTACTTAATAGAATATTTCACAATCCATCACAATGAAAGATCTACTCCGAAGCAGGACAATGTAGTAGTGCTTTGAAAATGCTTTCAGATTATTTCCTTCTGTCCCTCAGTTGTATAAATTTTCTTGGTTATTAATTTGCATGACACATGCTAAAACATTCTAGAGCTACATGATTCAGTGACTCTGAATTATAATAGTCCCTTGAAACACTGTGTAAAAACTCATTAAAAGCAAAGCAAAGTAAAATCCTTGATAATGGACAGTTATACAGCTGCCTGAATAGAGGAGAAGGGAGGGAGAAGAAGCAATGAATTACTGCTCACAATTTGATTAAAAGATTCCCTCAAAAACGTATAGTACGGAACATAAGAACATAAAAACGGCCATCCTGGGTCAGACCAAAGGTCCATCTAGCCCAGTATCCTGTCTGCCGACAGTGGCCAGCACCAGGTACCCCAGAGAGGGTGGACCGAAGACAATGATCAAGCGATTTATCTCCTGCCATCCCTCTCCAGCCTCTGACAAACAGAGGCCAGGGACACCAATTCTATCCCCTGGCTAATAGCCTTTTATGGACCTAACCTCCATGAAATTATCTAGCTTCTCTTTAAACTCTGTTATAGTCCTAGCCGGAGAATGTATGTTTACCAAGTTTGTAAAGTTACCACTGACAATTAAAATGTACTTCATCATCACAAAAGCTTTAAAGTATTCATTACTTCTGAAGAATGCTGACAAAACAAGACTAGAGGGTTTGGTAGGCATTTTCTTAACTGTCAAAAATGCTTTACCCTGCCAGTGAATATCATCAAGCAGACCAATTAAATTGTTACAGGCCATCAAATAGTGTACTTGATTGGGTAAAACAGTTAGAAATGGATTCTTATCCTCATTGCAGATGGAGGAGCCATACAATAAAGAGCAAGTCTTTAATGATCCTTCTCCTGACAGAAAGTCAATATGAAAAGGCGGTGTTTGGATCAGACACAGCACTCTCACAACAGTCACCTACAACTTTATTTACAGCTGAATCCTTTAAATTAATTCAATTAAAAACCTGTTCCATAAACAATAAATTAATGTAAGATATAAAGTGGAATAAGGTATGTAATCTGAGTGTGGCACTTATCACCAACCATAGGCCATTACTGAGAATGGAAAAGAGAGAAAGGACTGTAGGTTAACAGATGCAGTGATTTAAGAAGCACTTTATCTGCCTGTAAATCAAGTTGTCTCTCTTGCCTTCCTGCCAGAGTTAGGGGTGTTTTTATGGCCAAGCTGTGTATGGAGGGCAGTGGGATGGGAAGAAGTGTAGACAGCTAAGAAAGGAAAAGAAATATGCTCCACTGACTTAAACCATGTATGAATTATTGTTACTGGTTGACTGGTCAAAAGAGTTACAATACACCGGCAGTTAGAACATACACAACTTCTAATCCCGAAGGACCAGACACATTCTCAGGTCAATTTATAAATCAGATCTTACCCCAAAAATCACACTGATGCCAATCCTTTAGTATCTAAAGGTTTATTTACAAAAGAAAAGGGTAAGAGTTAAGCTTGGTTAAAGAAATTGCATGCAACACTTGCAAAGTTCTTAGTTCAGGCTTGTAGAGATGGAATAAATTGCTGGATTAAGTCATGTTTCTGGAATACACCCACATATTGGATGGGTCATTTAATCCTTTGTTTAGTGCTTCAGTTTGTAGCAAAGTTCCTCCAGAGGTAAGAAGCAGGATTGCAGACAAAATGGAGGGGTTTCTAGTGATTTTAAAATCTCCTGCAATGGGAGGAGAAGCCTATGGTACTTGCTGTGGGAAAGTACAGCAAAAAGATGGTGTTTGGAGTTGCATCTCACATGGGCAAATCACCTATCCATACACAGTTCAGTTCTTTGCAGGTGGACACCACTGCCTGCATGCTAATCTGAATGTTCCCAGGAAGGCTCATCAGATGTGAATTGGCATCTCCCCAGGTCCATTGTCAGTTAAGAACTTCTATTCAACTTGAATAGTCCCTTTACAATGCATTGGCCAAACCCACATTGGTGTCTCCTAGAAGCAAACATTTGAAATACAAGTACATAGCCAAAATTTATAACTTCAAATAAAAAAATGATACTAACAGACAAACAGCATAATTATAATCAGCAAACCGAAAGCATTTCTTAGACACCTCACTTGGCACAATATGTACAAGATTTGCTGCAAATATATAACAGTGGTTGAACCAATGATCTATATCAGCGGTTCCCAATCATCAGTCCATGGACCAGTGGCAGGCTGTGAACCATTGCCTGCTGGGCTGCGGCACTCTGCCAGGCCATGCCCCCAGATGCTAATGAGCTCTGCCCACTGGGAAGCTCCTGTCCCTATAAGGCGTGTGACTGCGTGTGCACTAAAAATTCTCCTCCCACAGCGAGTGGCACTGCAGGCTGCCCCAGGGTGCCACCACTGGAGCCGGGCGGAGGTGAGGCTGTCCCTGCTAGAGAAGCCTCACCACAGCCCTGGTTCCAGCTCCGGCGGCAGCCACACAGCCCCAGTGGGGCTCTAGAAACAGGAGGATGGCATTGGGGGGGTCTGGTGGTGGGGGCTCTAAGGGGGGACTGGCACTGGAGGGGGATTTGATGCAGGGAACTCTGGAGTCAGTGGCTGGTGCTGGGGGGGGGGGAGTAGTAGAGGGGTGAAGGGTTCTAGGGGTTAGGGCTGGCACTGGGGGACTCTGGAGGCCGGGGCTTTTGGAAGACAAGAACATTTTATTTGAATATTTGTATTTTATTATGCAAATGATGAATATGCAAATGTTTACCAAAAGTTTGTGAATGGGTTTGCCGGTCCCTGGTATCAAAAAGGTTGGGAACCACTGATTTATATTAACATATTTTAATCCAATAATGGCATAACTACAAAAACAGAAAAATTAGTAAGGATGGGTTGAGAACCCTGGAATGCCAACTGAGGTGCTAAGATACAACTGAGTAAGCCCACTCTGCCATCCTGGGCCCCCTTCCAGCCCTGTCCTGCTGAGCCAGACACCAAACCTCAATTAATAAAGCACAGACCAGGACACTCCCAGCTGCAGAAGACACAGACACTGAAATCAGCAGCTCTGGGAAGACACAGCTCAAGGGAACACTACAGCACCCAGATATTCACTCCCCACCCAGGAGATACAAACCCAAAGTTATCTGAAAAGTTTGCCTCCTTCCTCTCTGTGAAGGAAGGTACACACCAGCCTCTCACCCCCCTCCCGAATAGAAATTAACTGGGTTGCATTATAAACCAGAAATAAGTTTAACTGTGGAAAGGTGAATTTTAAGTGGACAGAGAGGGAGCAAAGAAGAAAATAATACAAAGCACACATTTTAAGCTAGATTAACCAAAAAACAGGTTACAAATAATAATTTCTCACCCTAGTTATTGTTTCAAAGGTCAGGTAGCTCATAGCCTGGTCCAGAAGTTCTTCTCCCCTCTCCAGTTATAATCCTTTTCTTTTCAGGTGTTTTCAAGTATCTCTTTGGGGTGGGGAGGCAGAGGTGAAGCAAGCTGAAGATAAACATTGTTTTCCTCCCCTACCTGATACAGAATTTCCATAAGGCAGGAAACCTTTGTTTGATTCCCCTCACCCTCCAGCAGAACCATTCAATAGTCCAAGATTCAGGTTAGTATCAAGTAACCATGTACTCTGCCGTCCATTAGCATTTGTCCGTAGGAAGGCCAAGCCTATTCACAGTCAATTGTACTAGCTGATGGTCATTAACCCTGTCAGGCTTTTCCACTGTAGCACCTAAATTGTCAGCAGCGGGAATGACCCAAACTGGCAAATATGAAATACAGGTACACAGATTCCTAACTTCAAATAAAAATGATACATGCATACAAATGGGATAGTCACATTCAGTAAATCATAAACTTCCCAAAGATACCTTACATGAGCTATCTTGTGAAAGGCATGTCTCAATTATGTCATATTCATATCTTAAGCATATTTTCATAAAGCATATGGAATGCCACATCACACAGTACTAAGTGAAAACTCCAGTGTAACATAAATACAGGTGAACGAATAGTGAATATTTTAATGTTTTTTTCCCAAATCTAAAAGTGAACAGCTAGAGCATGTTCACCTCTCATGTTCATTTTCCATGGATAATTCAAATTGTTTTTCTTAACTGAATACTTGCAAAAAGCACATTATGTGTTTTGAACTGGGTGAAATTCATTTTCATGTGAAGAGCCAGCATAGGCCAATAAAACACTTCAGCCCTATTACAGTCAAATATGCTGTTTGATTTTTATACGGTTACATAATTTGCAGAACACAAATTGCATGTTTGATTGTAATGTTTGCAATTAAAAATGAAAAAGTGATCTGCAGTCCAAGAATTAATTACAAAAAATTATGAGGGAATACTGAATCAGTGAACCCACTCTAAGAAAAATTGTGGATCATTTCACTCTCCCACTAATTGAAAGATCACTATATGTAACTGGCTTTAAATAGCTTTAAATCATGGTAAAAAATTCTTAAACATTTTTCATGATGTAGGTTAGGAGACAGGAATCAGTTCATCCCTGTAAAGCACAGGAAAGGCCCAGATTTGCAATCTTATAAGGTAAATTCTTCTAAGAAAATAAATACACTTTCTAGTTTTTTATTTAAAGCACAGAAGTCTCTTTACAACACCTTCTCCATGCTTTAAAATTGAATATTCCATTTTCTGTCAAACTATTCCCCACTGTAATGGGAAGCCTTGAATTCTGTAATGAATAAAGGTGGGGATGTGGTTTCTGAATGCCTAGAAACCCAGTTCACATGTATTCTTAATCAATCCATAGGACCTGCCTCAGTGTCATTTTATGACTGGTTATCCTAAAGAAAAACATTAAACCCCCATTAAAAACAGACTAACACAGCTACCCCTCTGAGACTTTCAACCCCATTAGTTCTTTTCCTGAGGTGAGATGTCAGCTCTGGCATTTCTGTGGTGACCTATAAACAGGAGCATTTATGGCTAGCCACAAGCAGTTCAAAATAGCCTTTTCCTGCAAGGAGAGGCAATTCTTAATATTTAAAACCTGGTCTATACATAGAAATTAGATTGACCTAGCTAAGTCACACAGAGAAATGAAAAATTGTAGGTGTTATGTGTCATGTTTAGGTGAAACTAATCCCAGTGTAGATGTAGCTGAATTCACAAAAGAATTCTTCGGTCAATTGATTTCCAGAGAGGTGGTTTCATGACCATGAGGGATAACCAGCAGTCTGGAGATTAAGGGGTTAACTATGTCCCTTACCTAACCAGGTAACAGGCAGCCAATAGAAATGTAGGTAGGAATTTCAAACTGGGACAAAGGAATTTTGGGGTTTTCCCCTCCTTTGTCCCTGAGCAGTTTCTCTCCAACTACTAAGGGGGACAGACAAAATGTCTCATTCCAAGAAAAGACTCTTCACTATCTGTAAGTAGGGTAAAGTTTAGATAAATCCATTAGGTTTTATTGTTTTATGGTTTGGGAATGGGAATCTGATGTCTGTGCATTTAAAAATGGGTTTTTCTCTCCTTTATAACTAAGTTTTGGCCCATGGTGGAACTCCCCATGAGTATATTAATTGGTGACTTTTCCATCTAGTCATTATGCTTGTAACAGGAATATTGTGGTGATAATAAAAGTTCTTTCTCTTTTCTTTTTATTAACCTGATTTTGGTTAATTTTTGTGTCCCAGTTTTACTTTAGGGTCTGAGATTTCCCAGGTGGTCTCTCCCTGGTTTCCTTATCATTACTTGGGTGGTGGCAGCAGATTTTTTATCTCCAAAATCTAGGTTTTTAAGATTTTGGGGGGAAGCTTTATACCAAAGCCTGGAAAGATAAGGGTTTGGGGTACTTTTGCAGGCCCCCACTTCTGCATTTATCATGCCAGAGTGGGGAAGAAGCCTTGACAGGTGGATTAGCTATATCGACAGAAAAATCCATTCCATCAACATAGAAAGCATATACATTGCAGTGGTGTAGCTGCAGCACTAAATAGTTTTGAATAAGGTTTGCAAAGTAAAAAAAGAGAACTGGAAAAGATGTTATGGATTTTCAAGGTAAGAAAGAATGAATACATGTATGACTATTAACTTAAGCTATGTAAACATATTTTTCTTCTTGGAAGTGAAAAGAAAAAATTCCTACCAGAGGGCAACACTATGGTTTAAAACTCCCAGAGAAAACAAACTTTAAAACAAATTCCAAACAGCACTGAGAATAAGTATGACATCCTGCTTCGCTTCAATTGCCTGGATTTTGGTACTGTACACAGCAGACTACTCTATGTCCTCACTAAATACATGCCTTCATTCATTGTTACTGTAACTTTACAGGCACAGTGGAAGAGTGGGACAAACAGCTGAGATGAAATCCAGATTCAGTTTCCTTTATAAAGTAACTAAATACACACAACATCATCTAATGTGTGTGACAGGCCTGCAGACTGTGGTGTTGCAGCAACTGACGGGAATTCAAGGTAAATTTCCTGTACTGGGAGTAACTTTTCTGACAACTTGATGTGTCACTAAATTTGTTAATTAGTGTATATCAAAGCACATAAAATGGTAGGCTGTCACTTTATTATGGGCAGTCACATGCAACTAAAGTTATTTACACAGTCTACCAACTAATCTGAGTCTTCTTTTCTTCCTCTGTTACTTCAACATCTTCTCCACTAAACCATTTAAAATATTGAGCTGCATGACTTCTGCCTCTTTGTGCTTTAGACAACTTTTGAGAATGGAAGGCAAAACATAAAAGCGTTTACTCATTAAGCTCTATGACCTTGTCAAATGAAATTGTGAGTGGATAGTAAGGAGCTAAATTTACACCAAAGCACAAATGCAATTGATAGCAATCAACTACTTAGCTTCACAGAAAATTATCATCTTTAATGCAAAATTATCATTTTTTCAGGACAGCAAAGAACTACTTGCTGCAAAGAAAGAAAAATATGTATTTGTAGAGAGATTTATTATGCTTCTAGGTGTATTTTATTTACATAATTTAAACAAAGCAAATTATATCATACTATAGGCAGACACTTTCACCAACCACTTTGCTGCCTTCTCTGATAAATACTACGATCAGGTTTACATGGCGCTGCTTCTCATGAGTAGATTTCAAAGTATTCAACAAAGAGGGTCATTATTATGATCACCATGTTACAGATGGAAAAGCAAATGGGAGAACTGATTTGCTGCTTATCCAGTAGACCAGTTACCAAGCCAGAAAGAACCCAGGTCTCCATTTAATACTCTTCCTTACTAACCCACTTCACATACTGAATATGCAGCTAACTGACATGCATTTTGTTCAGAAAGTCTTTGGATATTAGCACCAGAGCCATCCAACCTCCTCATTGGAAACACCCTGCTGCCAGCCCAGCAGGAGCACATCAATAAATGCTTAGAGTAAAATTATAATTGTCAATGCCTGCACAAACTATTTGGCATTTTAGGTGCTGCTGGTGGGTGCAAATTAATTGTGCTCAGTGACAGACTCAACTGACATGCCTTATTTTCCAGGATTATTCAATTTGTACTGAATGTGGCACCTTGGGTCTTACTGAAATGAAAACTACCAGCAGCAGTAAGGTCCCCAAAACAAAACAGGAGGCACAGCAGTGCAACAGCAGAGATACCTATGGAAGATGGGGCTCTCCAAACACCTGGAACCAACAGGATCTTGGGGAGCACTGGAATCCAGCTACATCCCACTTTTCCAACAAAGCTACCGTCACAAATATGAGACCACATTCCCATCCAATTTCAAATTCTAAGTCTGCCATCCTCCCAACTAAGAGACACTTCCTTACATTTGGGCAGTAGGCTCCAACATCTCAAAAAAAAGCTGTCCTTCCTTAAGATAGCCTAATGCCTCCCAATGAAGAGTGGCTCTCTCTTTTGGGGTATACCCTCTTCAGCACATTACTCCGCTGCCTCACGGGATGGAATCAATTAATTAATGTATGTGAGGAGCTCCGATACTATGGTGATGAGCAGTGACAGATATGCCAAATTCCTGCAATATCTATTTCTATGGGAAATCTTATTGGATTAGTTTAAGTATCTTTAGAGTCTACAGTAATTTCTCATTTAACACTATAGATGCATTTCTGAAAATGTTCATGCTAAGCAAAAACATGCTATGCGGGGTCAATTTTCCCATTAAAAATAATGGAAAAGGTGGGGGTTGTGTTTCAGGTGGTGGTGGCAAAGTCAATTTTTTGTTGGTGCTGGGTTGTCAACGTCAACATCAGATATCTAGCAACACAAGATCTCTAGCAACACAAGTCGCCGTGGTTTGTTAAAACACAAAAATAAACACAAGTAAGCGGAGGAGCGCTGTGACCACATGTATTCATCTGCTCATGCGTATTACCACTGTTTTCACCAACTTATACCTCTGTGTGAAGTAGTCCACCACTTGATTATTTTTGTGTTATTTCTGGGATGGTCGTGTTATTCGAAAAACATTCCCTAAAAAAAAATCGTGCTATTGCGAAAACATGTTAAGCGGGCATGTGTTAAATGAGTAATTACTGTATTGTATTAAATCCAAAAATGTTATGTATTACTGTGGACTTGGATGATCAAAGGACTGTACTGAACAATGTGGCAAACAAGAATGAACTTTTGGGACAATATGTGAAGTGGATTTCCTGAGAAATACGTAGTGGGAGGCAAATGAATTTTTTCCATACATATACACAAACACTTTGTACCTTACACACACACGCACACACGCCTTGCCTCCAGCTGGGCCAGACCCTTTACTGCAGTTTAGTGACCTTTAGTGAGCGTATCACCATGCATGTAGGTTCTTTATTGTTTTTAATGTTTTTCTATAATACTTTGTACCTTAACAATAAATGTACTTCCTAAGAAAGGGCCATATAGTAATTTGTAACTGTAGCCAATTACACTGCTTACAGCCTCTGAACAAAGCAAAACAAGGCTGCTTAGCCAATCTTACTTACTGGGGCGCTCACAGCTGGGGAGCTGTACAGTCTGGAAAAACCCTGTACAGGTGAGAGCAAGATGTAGCTATCTGCCCAAAAGAGGCAACACCCAAAAAGCCAGGAGCCTAGAAGTGGGTACCCTTGTTGGACCATCGCAGAAATATAGCTGCAGTTTCTGTGACCTGTGAGAATAAGCAACTTATAAAAGCTAACTAGCAGAGAAAAATAGTTTTGATTCAATTGTTCTTCCTTCATTTCATCAACCTGGGACAAATGAGACAAACAATTTCCAATTAGAAAGTCTATGTTTTTCTTAAATATCAGCATTGGATGAAAACAGAGATATTGACTATGAAAGTATTTATTTAGGCTGGGATTTGAAAATCCTAGTTTTATACTTGTCTGACTCAAGATTATTCAAACAATTGTTAAGACAGCAGGAGAAAACAACTGAGTGCAAGAAGGCAATTCACATTAGTTTAATCTAGATTTTTAAAGTCGGTGTTTGATATATAAATAACTTAAGTTCATCAAATATACCATCAGTTATATTTCCTTGGTTGAGAACAACCCATGATAGTCTCACCTGATACAGCTTCTTTTTGTTTTTGACATTATTGCTATAAATAAGTCTATAAGCTATTATCCTTCATTTAAAATACTGAAGATAAAATACTTTGAAAATGTAAAAAACTATTTTTGCAGAAGTCAAAATTTGATCAACACTGCATGGATTTGACAAAACTAAATGTTTTTATTTCACAAAGATAGAAACTCTTGTACATTTCCATAGAAAGAAAACATTGACATTTAAATCAATTCAGGATTGCACGCAGAATAAACCTTGTGTTAGACATAGTGTAAGACTATCGAAAGCATAAACTGTTGATCCTTATAATGAAGAGGATTCTATCTCTCTAGCTCATCAACAGCTCTAACCAAGAAGTATCTTGAGAAGGTACCTGGTCCATTTACAAACTACCACAATATCACAACATTTTGTACCCGATCACTACATAGTATTTGAAACGGACGGAATAGTTATGATTCAAGAAAGTAGTAATCAACACAAGTAATTAACTACATTTTTCCATCCAGAATTTTCTGCAACATTTGGTTTCAAACATAAACAAACAGGACTAGACAATGTTAACAGAAACCAGAAAGTCTGACCTCATGCCTGACGTTTTTCCAATTTTTATTCACATGGTAGAAACATTTCAAAGAGGAAAAGAATATAGTTTTTAAAGTTTCATTAGGTTTTTTGGTTTAAATAAAAATAAAAAGCAAAGAAAATATAGGTAGTCAAAAAAAGTACATATAAAGCCCATGTACTGTGTATTACAGTGAATTTATATGCAAGTTCAGTATATTAATACAGCTTTTTTTGATTCTCCTTATACATTGGCACCCAACCATTTATCTGACAGGACAAACCACAACACAAAACTCTGACTTTATGTGTACATCACTGTAGGGGAGCGAGTTCAATAATTCAAAATAAAAACTTATCTAAACCACCAAGATTATTCAAGGAAACAGCAGATAGTTAACACTGAATAAATAGATTCTGTCTGTACCCAGGGTATCAGGATATTTTGTCGATAATGATTTTCTGTTATCTCATGCATTCAGGTCACATATCTCAGTATGGCCCAAATTCATCATGCAAGTAGTCCGTGTATTAGTTTGTCCAGCCTTAAAAAGGATGTTCTCCCAAAGCTGGCAATTTCTAAAACTGCACTGCAGTTATATCTGTTATATATGGATCTGACATACTTTCCCCACAGCATAAGCATCATGGAGTCACTGCAGCACTAAGATATTAGCTATTTTCAGGATTCCTTCAGAAATTTGACTGATTAGTGTCACCAAACTTTAGTGACTCAAAGTTATATTGGCAGTTTTGCTGCAAGATTAAGGTGAGGTGATTCTTCTTATAATTTTCCTCCAAAAATGAATGACTCTAGAGCAGTTCAATAGCCTCTGGGTAAAAGATGCCTGTTCTAATATCATACCCAACATACGTATTATACAGTAAGCTACAACACCTTCTACAAGCTGTAAGATGTATCTGCATACTCACTGGATTGCTCTTGGTCTTAAATCCAAAGAAACTCTACAGATGTTATTTAAAGGCACACTCCAACCCAGAGGTATTATTTCTTTCTTGATGTCATGTTTCCAGATTGTCATCAATTCTGTCCTGGCATTGTTCTGCTTGAGGGCAAACACCATATCATATTAAGGAAATATGTTGTGACCTAATCAGTCCAATTTGTACTTGTAGGAAGGATGGGTTGCCTCATGTCATATTACTCAAATTTTCAATTGCATATATTTAAAATTTCATCTTAGGAGAGAAGCTTATGGAGTTTATGAAATGATTTAGAAAACATTAGATATAGTACACAGTAGAACCTCAGAGTTATGAATTAATCGGTCAACAAAACACCTCGTTTGGAAATAGCAATACACAATCAGGTAGCAGCAAAGACAAAAAAAAATATCCATAGAGACCTGGAATTTCACAGATATCTGCTTTCCATCCATGGGTATCCGTGTCTGCAGATATGGATGTGACTATCCGAGGCTCTTTTGTGCAGATATGAATGTGGATACAAATTTTGTATCTAGAACCCTGCAAATTTTCAGATATCCCCATTATATCCACAGCTAATTTCTGTGGATACAGATGCAGATGCAGGTACAAAATTTTGTATCCACATCGGGCTCCTCAGATGCAGAACTGTTTAACTGTGTTAAACAGTAACCACAAAAAAATTAAGGGAAAGTTTTAAAAAAATTGACAAGGTAAGGAAACTGTTTCTGAGCTTCTTTATTTAAATTAAGATGGCTAAAAGCAGCATTTTTCTTCTGCATAGTAAGGTTTCAAAGCTGAATTAAGTCAACGTTCAGTTATAAATTTTCGAAAGAACTATAACATTTTTTCAGAATTACAAACATTTCAAAAGTTACAGACAACTTCCATTCCCAAGAGGTTCAAAACTCTGAGGTTCTATTGATTGCTATTGGTAACATTTTTTCCTGAAGCAATTGGCTACATCAAACACTGAATTGCTTCAGTTAATATAAAGTTACTATGCTTACTAAGTAAAACTATTATAATTTAACTTCTGAAAGCTATGTTCATTAAAGGAGGAGTCCCCTGGTCTGCTGCAGTTAAACTTCTATTTTTGCATACACCAATCCAGACAAGTGAATTGCTCAGTCACTGGAATTCTTTTACTAAAAATTTTACCATTAATGTCTTGATCACAAAAACTCATCATTTTTTAAAACCATGTTAATTAAGTTACTTGTTTTTCAAAGTCATGATTGTATCGCATAGCCTGAAATCCTTTGCTTATAGCCCCAACTTGTATAAACTGTCCAAAGGATACACAGAAGTTGTCAGTAGCTATTTGTCTTAAATATATATTGCTGCATCTCCTTATTGGATGTGCAGAGCATCTACACAATCACAAAGAGAACTGCAGCAATCTGTCAGTATAATTTTCAATCTAATACTGATGTATGATGCTTGAAAATGACAAATAGCCTCTGTAATACTGATATAACCACAACAATCTACAATTAGATCTTAGTTGTCAGAGAGATATCTTGTATAATCAGGCTCCCAAAATAGATCAAACAGTATAAAACATACAATTTGTTTATATTATGAATGTAAAACATTCTCACATATGTATCTATATGAGGAAATAAATATTTAATAATGTTCTCTTCAATCTAGCAGAGAAAGGTACAACAAATTTCAATGACTGGAAGTTGAAGCTAGATAAATTTAGACAGGAAATAAAGGTATAATTTTGTAACGGTAAAGGTAATTAGCCACTGAAATAATTTCACAAGGGTTACAGTAGATTCTCCATCTTTGACAATTTTTAAAATCATGGCTTGCTGTTTTTCTAATAGATATGCTCTAAGAATTATTTTGGGGGAGGAACTGTGGCCTCTGTTATGCAGAAGGTCACATTAGAGCAGGGGTGGACAATAATTTTTGATGGGGGGGGGCCACTCCAAGATTTTGGAATGTGGTCGAGGACTGCATTTTTCCATGGTATTAATGGAGGAGATGTGGGGTCTGGGATGGAGGTTGGGTGCAGAATGGAGCTTGGGATAAGAGATTCGGGTGTAGAAAGGAGACTGGAGTCTGGAAGGGAGTTTGGGTGAAGGAGGCAGTTGTGACCTAGGGCAGGGAACTGGGCCCAGTGTTTTGGGATGTGACCTAGGATAGGAGGGGGTTGTGATCTCAGGCAGAAATTGGGGTGTCAGATCTGGGAGGGGTATGGGTGCATATGGAGTAGCGGGGCAAGAGTGGGGGGCAGAGGTTTGGGGTGCCAGATGCAGGTTCTGGCCAGGAGACTTACCATCCAGCAGCCAAACCAGCCTGCCTGCCTGCAGAGCTAAAGGCTTGCAGAGCTTAAAATGTTTCTGCCTGCTTGGCCGTGTGCTTGAGTGAATAATCGAGCAGGAGGGTTGTGCTTCATGGCTGCCTGTTATTCAAACAGGCAGCTCTCACTGGCCAATATCTGTCCAGAAACCAGCCAATGAGATTGTGTTGGCAGCAGGAACAGCATCTGAATCTCCCACTCCCCTCCGGACTCAAAGAGAGAGCGACCTGCAACCGCATTTCTGAGAGGTGTGTGGGGCTGCAGGGCAAGCAGAGGAGCCTGCTTGGAGATTCCCACTACCTCCGTGAGCTGGATCTGGTGGCTTGGTGGGCCAGATTTGGCCCGCAGGCCAGATTTTGCCCAGGCCTGCATTAGAGGATCACAGTTGTCCAATGGTCCCTTCTGCTTTGGAATCTCTGAAAATCCTAGCCTTAATCTTGACTGAAAGCCTTTAAGGGATGGAGAAACCATCATATCCTTTGCATAAAGTGGTTTCCATAGTTATTTACCCCAATGTAACAATGTGCACCTTATTTCCCATTTAAATTTTGTAGGTTCCACTTCTGCCATTGGAAATTGTTGTGCCTTTATCTCTTAGATTAAAAACCCCTATAGTACTGGATCTCTTCTTCCTGTGAGGAGGCCAATTCTTAATCTGCAATTTAATAAATGAATAGATAGAGCTCCTTTAGTCTCTCATTACAAGATGTATTTTCAGGATGCCTAATCATTCTTATAGCTCTTCTAAATCTTCTTCAATTTTTCAGGATCCTTTTAAAATAAATGACACCAAAACCAGATACAACATTCCTGCAGTGGTCTTAGCTGCTAGACTCAAAAACAGTATTCAGAAGCCCAATGATCACATTAGACCTACTGGACCCCGCTAGACCATCAGGCTAGGAGATCATACTCCGGAAGTAATTTAGCCTTACCCCTTACATTATTTTGTAAGTTACTGTTCTTACACTATAGAATTTCCTCATATTGTAAAATGGCTATCTTTTTTTATAATTCCTAGATGTATTAACTTGTATCTGTCTGTATCACTCTGATAGCATACATTTAATCAAGTCATCCACCTAGTTCTGTTTAAGCAACCCTTCCCCATCAGTATTTACCACTCTAACAATCTTTGTATCATTTCATCATCAGTTACTTTCTAGTTTCCTCCAGTCCACTGGAATTTCCCCATTTTTTCAAGATTTATTAAAATCTACCATTAATGGCTCATTCTTTTGAAAACTTTTGGGTGCAAATTATTCTGTTGAATTTTATAAATGCTGAAGTTAAAGCTTTCATCATCATAATTAATAATGATAATAATATTCCACTAAAATACAGCATAGCTGTGCTTTTGTAGCTGATCACTAATTAGTGTTTATCTCTGAGGTTTTTTTTAAATTCATTTCAAAATTCCATTGTCCTGGGACTCTTGAACCTTGCCAATTTGATTTATTCATCTCACCAGAGTGGTCAGAGGTAGACTTCCAGCAGTGGACTCACTATATTGCTTATTAATAATACCAACTCAATCACTACTTATTTGCCTTCCCACAGAGAACCAACTGCCCTTGACTAAGTCTATTCTTTGTACCCATGTAGATCACACATGATATTAATTAAAAAGATAGATATGCACTTATTTGTAACAAAATAATATAGATATCTTCCACATTCTTCATCTTTATCTATTTAGACTGTAAAGTCTTAGGGTCAGGGACTGTGTTTGTACAATGTCTAACATAGTAGACCTCACAAATCTAAGTTGGAGCTCTCTCAGTACTATGTACACAAAACATTCATGTGAACAAATATCTATCTGTAATGTACTGACAATTTTTCAAATAAAGTAAGGGGGAAACAGAGAAATATACACATTTAACTATCAAGTAATTTCTTTAAATACAAATATCCATACAAATATCCATAATAAGAACTACATAAAGAGAAGGCATGTCACCTCTTTCTTTCTAAGTGGTCACTCAATATTCTGAAAGCCTGCAATAAAAGATTTGGTTTGAAGGTTACAAAATTCATCTCTCTCTTCTCTTATTGCAAAAAAGGGAAGTCAAATTGTAAAAAAAATACACAAAATCATTATCAACCATTTTGTGCCATTCTTTCATGAATTCATATAAAAATTAATCCGTTTTTATACAATTCAAAGATTAAACCCTACAATTCTTATCATTATGAATTGAAACTCTTTGCTTCTTTATTAATCACATTTTTATTGCGGATAGAATTAAAACCCCAACATTTACTCCCTGTAGACTATATTACACCTTTCTCTTGATACATTTTCTTTATTGCTTTGTTATCTTTTTATGCCTACATGGTACCATTCTTTCAGGGAGTTATGATACTTGCCTGGGAGGAAATTGGTATCATATCTAAAAGAAGATTAAGAGGATGGACTAAGACTAGTTCTATTCCTGACATGATCCCAAAAGATTAAAGCCTTGCGTAGGAGTTAGAATATTTATGTTCTAGACCCAGCTTTGTAGATAAGGAAATAAGTGATCCCCAGGAAATCCAGTTGGGTTCCTTACCTTCCAACAAAAGAATCTTCCTTTAGGCTAGGTCTACACTGCCCCCGTTTTGTGCAAAAAAGATGCAAATGAGGTGAAGCGTGAAATATCGCACCTCGTTTGCATAATTAATGAGGTTCCATTTTTGTGCAAGAGGCTTTTGTGCAAAAAGGAGCTGTCTACACATGACGGGACGTGGTCTTGGTGGAAGCATATTAGTTTTTTCCTCATTAGAAAGCAGTGATCCCAAAGAGCTCTCTTATCGTTCTTTCATTATACAAAGTTTCAAGTTGTAGTGCTTTTCTCAAGTGTCACAGATTCTCAGGGTCTGCTCCCCATAGGTGCTGACTCTGTGGGTGCTTTGGGATTGGAGCACCCACAGGGAAAAAATAAGTGGGTGCACCCACCGGCAGCCAACCTTCCCCCCTCCATGCCTCTCATTTGCCGGTGGCTCTACTCTCCCAGAACTTCCAGAGTTCCATGAAGAGCTGATTTGTGGTATGCTCTGAAAAGCTGATTTGTGGGTTAACCCTCTTAATCATTCATTAAAGAGGAAACTTACTCCACTCAATAATTCTGAGAGGCCCAGTGGAAAAGCATATTGTGATAATCTAAAACTGCATTATAATGAACACAGGACCAAATAAGGTTGACTGGGCAACCTTAATTTGGGCATTTCCAAATGTTGGAATTCTTGACATTGCAAACAATGTTGTTCTAACGTACTTGTTTGAGTGTAATTTTCTAGATCTTTAGAAAAGCAAATCGTGCCTCCCCCAATTCCAACACGTGTCATCACATTAATATAATAGGGATGATACACATTACCGATAGTGTTGGAACATTACATATACCATACAGACCTCTGCCACTCTAATTAACTGACAACAGTAGTAGGTTGTCCTTCTCTATGTGAATCAGCCTCAAGAAGACGAGGCATATATTTTGGCAGTAGATTTCACTGCTGTTGGCTGACAGCAGAGGGATTCTGAGACTCTGGAATCCTTTATGTTATTCCAGATTCTGAGAGGAGTGTACTTCTGTGGCTTCCATCTCAGGATTTCCCAGTCTGCCTTTGTTCTAGTCTCCCATCTTCTCATCTCAGTCCCTATCCTCAGCACCATCTCACATTCCAGCACATCTCTCCAGCACATCTCTCCAGCACTGTTCTTCCCCATCCTGCTCCACAACCTAGTGCCAACCCACCCCTTCAAACCACTTACTCAAAGAGTCTGTCAGCAACATTACAGACAACAACAAAAAATTAATATTTTTTTTACAAATAGTTTCCTTACTAGGCATAACTATTACAGAACTCTGAGTAATAATTCATGTAAACTACAATACAGAGCTGTACTTCCCACACCCTCAGAAGCAGTTGAAGGGTTTGGGAGAGAGTCAGGGGTACTGGAGGAGCTGAGGGAAAGAGAAGTAATTGCTGGGAAGAAGCCCGTGTGCAAGCTGGGAGGGTTATTGGTTATGGGCGGGAAAAGCATGGAACAGGATTTTTTTAAGGGGATTGCAGGGAGGTACTGTTTGGGAGCTTGCCCCATGCAGATCCTGGCTGATCCCTAGCCTCTCCCATTCAGTCAGGCGCACCTGGCCCTCTATGCTTGTGGCCCTGCACCCCCACTCAAAACCCACCGCTCCCATCCCTATGTGGCCCTGCACCTGCTCCCCCTGTCACCATGTGTCTGTGCTCCCATTCAGCCTCCTCCATTTCAATGTGGACTTGCACCCTCTCCCCCATCTCCATGTGACCTGCACCTCCCTCCCACCTGTGAGCCTGGATCTCTACTCACATTCAGTCCCTGCTCCAGTCCAGCCTTCCCAATTAGCCCTTTAGAGGCCCTGTCTGACCCTCCGCCCCCCAGCAGCTCCACACTGCCTGTTTCCCCATATGCCCTATTTCCTGACTTGGCCCAACAGGCACTATGCAGAAGGCAGCCTCCCTCTCTTCCCTAGTGAGACAGGAGCTCATGCTCTGTTCTAGTGCCACAGTGCTCTCTGGTGGACAAAACGGAGAACTGCAGCAGCTCTCCTGCAGAAGCTTTGTTTCTAAACAAAAAAATTAAAAATATGCAAGGCTCATTAATTATGCACATGTGCAGTGGTGCAGAATTCCCACAGGAGTAAGTGTTAAATGTCGGGCAATGCTACTTGTAACACAGGCACACAAACACACAGCAAGAGACTTTTTAGATTTCAGTTTGCACTACAGTTGATGCCAAATATATATAAGCAATTAACAAAGTTATTACTGACCAATGTCTTGCTCTTTTATGGCACACTTTTCACTGGGGAAAGTCAAAGCCATTTACAAGCATAAACTCTAACTATCCCTTCAAATATGCATTATACCTCTTTTACAGAAGGGTAAAATTCAGGCACAGGCAGTTGAACTGACAAAAGTCACTGGCTCAGCCAAGCAAAGGACTATGGTATCCTGATTCCAAATCCTAACCAGCACCAGTACTTCCTTTGAGATATATACACACACAAAGGACAATTCAATATTCAAGGATATGGCATGGCAATTTCAGAAATATTGCCAACAGCACTGATATTTTTATTTCCATCAAATGCACTGTAACCTGATCTAAGATTATGTTTAAATACTAATGACCCACCTTTAGGGTTGACAGTTCTTTGCCCCAGGATCAGGCCCAGTATTCAATTATACTATGATCGGGAACCCTGATGTGCACGGTTGCAACACTCACAATATAGAAACTCTTGTATATTTACAATATTTACAGTTTATTAATACGGTTAGCACAGTCACAAACACCTCAATTTCATAAGACAGGGAATGTACATCCATATTTAGTTACCATATACTTACATCATTCCTTCTAGAACAATCTTAGGTGTTAGCCCATCATCTTTCTCATTATCTTTATCTTCCCCATCACCAGGGGCCATCCTTCTGGCCCTTCCAAGGACTACATCTTCTCCTCCCTCTTGCCTCTTGGCTGGGGTCCCACTTTTATACTAGGTGACTCTGACGATAACATGTTTTATGCATATTTAATAGGGGATGTTTTTAATGCTGAAGTGTTCTTTTCCTATTGGTCAATGTATCATTGCTCTTAACTTATTATTATATACGTCAATTCGTCGCCATGTTTTTTATGGTTATCTATCACAACCTGTGTCCTAATTGCTCAATTGCTGAACCAATTATTTGGGACTTATATTTCATAATACATCTGCTGAGTCTGAGGGTATTTTTCCCGCCATCCTGTGCGGGTGAGAAGTCCAGACCTAAGTTCCCCTTTTCCAGTCCAGGGAAATCAGAAATAAGCTATGACCAGTATCTGGGTGAGACTGTGTCTCAACCACAGAAGTCTGCAAACCTCCGCTTCTGCTGATCTTGCAAATAGCCTGTTGCAGCATGGACAAAAGATAAAATATAGCCCCATATCACACCCTCTCCCCCATCTCCATGTGACCCGCACCTCCCTCCCACCTGTGATCCTGGATCTCCACTCACATTCAGCCCCTGCTCCAGTCCAGCCTTCCCAATTAACCCTTATGAGGCCCTGTCTGACTCCCCACCCCAGCAGCTCCACACTGCCTGTTTCCCCATATGCCCTGTTTCTGTGAGCTTATGTATGTTCTTTCATACAAGTGCAACCCTGCCCTCTAATTGATTGTAATGCAGACATGGCACTCATTGGAAAGTGTATTCAGAGGCTGTACTATCTTGTTACACTCTAGCGCAGGAGCCCCTGCACTGCAGGGGAACCCGACTCACGAGACAGCTTAGGGCTGGGCTGTACTGCACCCATGCTGCTCCTACAACTAATGGCATCTGGACTGCCACACAGTCCAGTCAGTGCATGGCACCAACAGGCTTGTGGTTGTCTGTGTGGGGGAAAGCAAGCAGCATATGCACACAGACAGGAACAAGCAGCAGGACCACTAATTTGGGGCTCTTGCTAGACTCTTATATACCAACATGTCTTGGCCCCAGCTAGGAAAGGGCACAGACCTGTAGCCAGGTGGGTTAATGGCAAAGCCCTCCCCCAAGGAGTTGAGTGCTGCTGTGTTAGTATTAGTGGGCCTTCACAAACTTGGGCAGACATATGGCCTAGTGTATTACACCTGAACCCAGACATCAGTCAAGCTAACACAAAGGGCCTACGGGAATGCTGAGAGCAGCTTTTAGAAGATTTCTTGCATTACAGCTTTTAACTATTACCAAATTAATCTAAATTAACACAAACATATTATTAGCATGATAGGAAAGTAACTTGATAGGCTACAGCACTAAAAGGGCATGTACTTGCCATTGCAGGTACAGGTTGGACCTCCCTTGTCTGGCACCCTTGGGACCTGACCTGTCCTGAATGAGGGAATTTGCCAGATCAGGGGAGGTCCCCTACCATTGGCCTCGCAGGACGCTCCCCCTCCCTGTGCCTGGCTCCACTCCGGCTCTACTGCCACTGGGCTCCAGCCTGCAGGGCTTGGACTTGTTTTCCAGCCTTCTGGGGCTCCCCAGGGATGGGGCCCCCCAGCTGCTGTGGTCCCGCTTCTCCCCAGAATGATCGGGGATACCCAGGAATGAGGCTTGCCAGCTGCCCCGTTTCTGCTGTGCTCCTCCAGGGAATCTCTGGGATGGGGCTTGCTGGCTGCCCCACTTCTTCCATGCTCTGCTGGGGGTCCTCAGGGATGGGGCTTGCCGGCTGCTGTGCTTTTGCTGCTGACTACCCTACCACTGCCCTGCTAGCCAGGGTTCCCCAGGGATGGGGCTTGCCAGTCCCTCTGCTGTCCCGCCCAACCGGGGCTCCCCAGGGACGGGGCTTACTGGCCGTGTTCCCTCTAAGATGTATGGCAGCACAGCTTCACAGGTGATTCAGCAGCCCCGCCCAGTCAGTCAGCTCTGTGCATGGAGCCCTGAGCCTCTGACTGGGCGGGGCTGATGAATCACCTGTGAAGCGGTGGTGCCACGCAGCTTAGTGGGAACACTGCTCGTTGGTCCCCAGGCCCAGGGCCAGTTCTCACTCCAGGGTGCTGGGGCTCTCTTTGGATCCAACAATATCTGTGGTCCTGCTGGACCATGCTTGTCAGACTGAACTAACATGCCTTTTGCAATCAACTGATAGTATATTAAACCTAATAACCATGTGATGGAAGAAAATCAATGGTCTAAAAATATTTCAAAGACTGTAAAGCAGAGTATTTGAGAAATCAAGCTCAGCTGACTCAGGAAAATATTAGATGGTGCAATATAAGCATGGTACAACAGATCTCATTGTGACGTTCTATTGGTTACAGGTACAATATGCTACAAAACTGAATGTCCTTGATTTTTCAGATGTGCACTGAAAGAAAGTGCCTAGAGTTATTTTACAAAATAACTACACTTTTATAGCAGCATAACTAATGTTCTAGAATGAAACTCTTCTAAAAAATGGCTTGCCAGGTCAGTTGTGTAGTAATGCTAAAACCCAGACACTATACCATTAAATTTTTTATCGCTTCCATTAAATTAACACCGAGAAAATATTCTCTTTGGGTACGTCTACACTAGCTCGTTAGTTCGAGCTAGGTAGGGTAATTAGGGCAAGCGGAGTTGCAAATGAAGCCCAGGATGTAAATATCCCGGGCTTCATTTGCATGTTCTCGAACCCGCCATTTTAAATCCCCTTAGTCCGAACTCCGTGCCCGGCTGCACGCGAGCGGGTAGTAGTTCGAATTAAAGATCCTAATTGAACTGCGCTCCTCATTCCACGAGCACGGAGTTCGGACTAAGGGGATTTAAAATGGCGGGGTTTGAACATGTAAATGAAGCCCGGATATTTAAATCCCGGCTTCATTTGCAACTCCGCTTGCCCTAATTACCCTACCTAGCTCGAACTAACGAGCTAGTGTAGACGTACTCTATTTTATTTATAGATAGGATGTATCTGGGCCTGTATAGTGAGTAATATGCATTGTAAAGTCATTCTTTCATTTCTACCAAACAGGTATGTAACTGGGGAGGCATGCAGGACATGCTATGCATGAGGGCCCACAGCCAAAGGGAAGCAACAAATTCAAAATATTCACAAGTGAAACCTTTAGTGAAAATTATTCTGGTAATTAAAAATAGCTATTCCCAACATAGAAATTACAAGTAAAAATATCATGTTTTTGAAAGAACAAAATGTGAAAAAGTGCTTTCTTTGGCCTAACACCTGAAATTATTGCAGTATCAAATTGCATATTAATTTTTGCCCTTTTTTTAAGATGGAGATAAGCTTTACAAATAACAGAACAGAAGAAATAGGTTGATGGAGTAAATCAAATTGGGATACATTTCACCCTGATACCAATTACCCACAATAGGGTAGAGTTTCTAGAAGCTTATTTATCTTTGACATATGTATAAGATCCATAAGTCCTTTAAAAAAAAAAAAAAAAAAAAAAAAAAAAAGCTTTCACTGGAAGGAAGCTGTGGAGAGAGCAGTTCTTTCACTCTCAAAACTCCTTTAGGCTATTTCCAATGTTCCTTCCAAGATGCTGCACCCTTCCCCCATGCTTCTTCTGTACTTCTTTTTCTGTTCTGACCTCCATGTCCCTTCTCCCCCTTCCTCCAGGCCAAACCAATCCTTTCTCTCATACTCTGTCATCTGGCTCCACAGTTACAGTACAAGCAGTCCTTTGGAGTTTTACCCAAACAGTTCAGTTTATATAATATATTCTTCTGTTCGTGCAAGTCCCATGAAAATAGTTTACTGAGATGCAATGATGTTTACAGACAACTAACAATGTTAATAATATATATAATCTGCAAGCCTAGATGTACACAGATAGAGGATCTTGACTAAATACAGATACTTTGCCAACTGAAAGACAGCAAGTCACCAGATTTAGATTAGTTTTCATTAAGGAGGCAACCAGTTGGGGTCAATTTATTTTTATGGTTGCTTGCCTAAAATGTGCATTGGTATAGACAAACATCTGAAAGAACAAATGCAGAGACAGAGTGAAAACAAATCAGACTGAAAAAAAGGGCTCACCTTTAATCAGTTTTCCATTTTGGTTTGTTTCAAGGATTAAAGAGGGAAGAAAATTTTTGCACGGTCGTTAATGCAGATGTCAGTTGCAATACGTGATGCTTGACTGTTCTGAAATGTAATCAAAATGCAATAGGTAAACTACTAGCCTGAAATAAGATGAAAATTAATAACAACAACTACTTATTCAGCCATCAAAAGCAGGGCCGACTTATCCATTAGGCACAGTAGGCACAGTGCCTAGGGCCCACGATACTTTTAGGGGCCCACAAAAATGTTTTAATTTCTTTTAAAATCAGAAGGAAAAAAATGAACTTTTAGGGTCGAAGAAAATGTTTTAATTTTTTTCCCACATCAGAAAAAAATGAAACTTTTAGGGCCCACGAAAATCTATTAAATTTTGCCTAAAACAGAAAAAAAATAAAACGTTGAAGTATTTAAAGTTATATCAAAAATAATTTTTAATATTTTTTTTTTATGGAGGAAGGGGCCCACGAAGGCAAAAGTGCCTAGGGCCCACGAAAGTCATAATGCAGCCCTGATCAAAAGTAACTGCAGTAATGAGAGATTTTCATATCTAAGCTAATTGGTGCCATACATGACATTTTTCTGCATGCATGGAGAAATGCAAAAGTGAAGTATTTATAAAACCACATTCCTGGAACTATATAATTGACCTCACCCAAACAATATAGCAAACCAATAAAAGATAAAGATATATATGCTTATATGTATATAGTTCCGCACACTTGTCCGACAGTTTTCTTTCACCTCTTCTTCCACCCAGCTCCCAACCCCTTTCTCCTACTGCCTTTTTCTCATAAAGCAACTGTCAAAGGGGGTGGTGACTGACAGGGTGGAGAACTCATGACAGAACAACTCTATAGATCAGTCAGCAGAAGGTAAAATCCCAGTTAATCAGTTAACCGGTTAAACCTAGCGTTTAACTGGTGAATTCATTAAGCGCAGAATCCCAGTGTGGGACTGCTCCAGCCCGGCCCCCAGGCCAACATGTGGGCTGCTGCTGTCAGCCCGCCCAGTCCTCCCCAGCTGTGCGGGGCTTCCGCGGTCTGTAGCTGTTGCAATCCTATACATAATCCTATGTATACATAAGAATTATACATAAAATGTGCATTTTAAGTTGTTTAAGGTAACTAAAAAATACTTTTTTTCAAGCCAGCGGCTCTAGGTGAAAAATTCCCTATTTTCAACATTTTACAGTGATATAGATTATATTTCCCCTCTAGTGACATCAAAACCATGTGGTGAAAATGAACTAAATAAATGGTCTTCTCATCGTTAAGCAGGTGAGATGAATAGTCTCAGCACTCCAAATTTATTACATGTCTCAACAAAGTACAGCTTTGTTCATTCACATTCTATTGTAGTTTTTCATGTGGATAATACACAACGGTGATTCAGACCAACTTCAAAAGCTTTTTTCTCCAGGTTCCAGCTTCTACTAATGGGGTTGATCAAGAAAAAGAGCCCTACTAACTTGATTGTGCACGGAGTATAAGCAAATTGAAAGAGTGAGAAAAATATGGGGTATCTTAAATTTCCTTTAGTTTCACTAACCTCACGTGTTACTTGTAAATCTATTAAATCTTCCAAAATAAATAAATAGTCAACAAATCCACAGGCTTTGTTCTGAAATGTTTTAACTTCTATTATTACAAATCCTTGCCAGATAAAATAGCCAACGAAAATAGTAATCATTACAACAGTGAGCTATCTACAGCAATATAAACACCGTAACTCCGTTTAACAGTTTATCATATTATAGAGTAAATATCTTTATACTAACTCTGACAAAGTATTTAAAAAAAAACAAACCCTTGATGGTGTTGGATTCAGAGATGCCAAGGCCAGAAAGGACCACTGATGACCTAGGCTAGGGATGGACAAACCTTTTGCCCCGAAAGCCACATTAGTGTATAGAAATTGTTTGGCAGGCCATGAATGCTCACAAAATTGGGGGTGGGGTTCAAGAGAGGGGGAGGACTCTGGCTGGGGGTTCAGACTTTGGGGTGGGATTGGAGAGGAGGGGTTCAGAAGGTGGGAGGGAACTCCAAGCTGGGCAGGGGGGATGAGGATTCTGACTGGGGGTGTAGGCACTGGGTGGGCAGAATGGCAGGTTTGGGATACAAGATGGGTCTCTGGGATGGGATCAAAGGGTTTGGAGGGCGAGAGGAGGATCAGGGCTGGAGCAGGAGGTTGTAGTTGGGACCCCTCAGGGCACAAGCTTTGGGTTGTGCTTACCTCAAGCAGTTCCTGGAAAACTGCAAAGTTGCTGGGGGCAACGTGCTGCTAAGGCATTGGCAGGCAGTTCTACATAATATCCTGTCCACAGGTACCCCCCCTGCAGTTCTCATTGGCTGTGGTTCTTAGGAGCTGGAGCAGGGAAATATCCACTGCTTCTGGGAGCCACAGGGAGCAGGGTAAGCCCTCAAGCCCACTCCCCAGCCAGAGCTTCAGGACTGGATTAAAATGGCTGTTGGGCCAGATACAGCCTACGGGCCATAGTTTGCCCACCCCAATCTAGCCTGACCTCCTGCATAACACAGGTCACAGAATTTCCATGAATTAATTCCTGTTCCTATCATGCAGAAAAACATCCACTACTAACTTTAAGTCCCTTGAATAGCACAGGCACGGCTTCTTAATGTTATACACAAGATAAGGAGGAAGGACTATCTGTCTGCAGAGAAAACTTGGAAGGTAGGACAGAAGGCCTTGGAAGGGAAGTGTAGGTATGGCCAAACTCAAGGAGGCTGCAGCTTATGTTACACAATTGTGTTTTGAATTAGTAATAATCCAACTTTCAGCCAGGGATGAATTTCAACACTGATTCAGGATCTATGTGCCCTAGTGAGGTAAGGGTAGAAAGTCACCTCATTAATATAGGCAGAATCTTTCTAGTTCGTCACTCTCTGGTTTGGCAACATTTGTGGTCCAGCATGATTTTAGTTAGCCAGATGTCCACTTATCATGGATGTGGCCAAGTTTCCCACGGTCCCATAAAATTTGTTTACTGCCATCTTTATACTAACTCTGACAAAGTATTTTAAAAAAAAGTTCTCTCTCAGCTCTCAGTGTTCTGTGCTGATACTTAGCTCTAATTTACCCCTAAATGTCTTCTAAGAGCCCAGTAAGCAGTGGAAGTGTTGGTAATGTTTGGTAGTGAAAGTGGTCTGACAAATTCTCTGGTTCAGCATCAGTCGCGTTCCAAGGGTGTAGGCAGTGTGTTAGTCCATTTTACTCTGTTTGTATGGCTTTTTCAAGGGAGAGGAAAATATTTT
Organism: Rafetus swinhoei; assembly: GCA_019425775.1. NCBI lineage: Eukaryota > Metazoa > Chordata > Testudines > Trionychidae > Rafetus > Rafetus swinhoei. Next base: position 83,346,055 of record CM033424.1, read on the forward strand.
AAAATAATAAATCATTATTGTAAAACTACAACAATTGTCAGGAAGACCTGTGTGGAGGTGTGGTACTGGATATCACTTTTAACTCATTTTGAAATTGAGTAGATTTCAAGGTGAGTGTACCTTTTTAAGGAAAAGACATTAAATTAATGACAATATTGACTTTACTATGTATTTTTACATTTCCTTACCAGAATGTAATAACACTGTAAGTATATTTTTTAAAATCACAATTTCTTAAAAATGTGTAAAAGCTATGTTATGTGGCATTGGACTTCATTGAAAGTCCAGTTTATTAGTCTTGTTGACATGGGACTAGTAGGCTCCTCATCTGGTTCCATGTGGCTTCTCAGAAGTAGAAAAATGTCCCTGCTGCTCCTAGGCAGAGGAACGGCCATGGGGACTCCGTATGCTGCCCTCCATCCTGAGCATTGGTTTTGCAGCTCCCATTGGTCAGAAACCATGGCCAATGGGAGCTGCGGGGTGTGCCCCACTGGTGGAGGAAGCACGCAGACTCACTTAGCTGTGCCTCTTCCTAGGACCAGAAGGAACACATCACCACTTCAAGGAAGCCACGAGAGATGAGCACCACCTGGATCTGGCAATCCTAAACCCCTCCCTCATCCAAATTCATTCTCAGAGCCTGCTCCCTGCATTCCCTTCCTGCACCAGCCCTGAGCCTCCTTTCATACTCAAACTCTCTCCCTCTTAGGCTATGTCTAGACTGCAGGCTTCTTTCAGAAGAAGCTTTCTTCTGGAAGATCTCTTCTGAAAAAACTTCTTCTGAAAGAGAGCATCCACACACAAAAGCACATAGAAAAAGCCATCTGTATTTTTGAAAGAGAGCATCCAGACTGATTGGATGCTATCTCGCATAAAAGGCCACCCAGAACCACTTCAGGCAGGACTTTAGGTCACCAGTTGCTTCCGAGTTGCTGGTGCTGGAGCCTTGCAGAGGCACGTGCTTATAGGGACCCCCCTGGACAGCCGTTTCTCTGCTTCTGCTGCATGCTTGCCTACCTCTTCAAAGGATAGCAAAGCTCTTGCAGTGCCTACTCTGGTTGCCCTGCATTTTTGGACATCACAGCTTTTCTCTTGGTGCCATGGAGCCGGAGCTGCCCCTGGGCATGCGATAGCCCCACGTGGCCATGCTGCAGTTTTTGCAGCATTTCGTGCCAACTGTCTTTCTGGTCCTGACCAAGGTTGATCCCGAGCTCATTCTTGGGACCCTCTCCCTGGGTGCAGGACCTACACTTTAGCAACCACACCCCACAGAAGAGAGGCGTTTCTGGAGGCTCGAAACCAGTTCGGACTGGTGAGACTGGCTGGTCATGGAGCGGTGGGACAACCAGCATTGGCTTCAAAACTTCCGCATGCAGAAGGCCACCTTTTTGGAGTTGTGTGCCTGGTTCGCCCCCACCCTCCAGAGACATGACACCAACCTGCAGCCTGCCATCCCCCTGCAGAAGTGGGTCGCAATTGCCATATGGAAGCTCGCCACCCCAGACAGCTACCGGTCAGTGGACAATTGGTTTTGCATGGGGAAGTCCACTGTCGGGGCCCTCCTCATGAAGGTGAGGCATTCTTGGGGTGCACACCCTGTGTGTGTGGGGATTCCTGGAAAAGGGGGCTCTTGGGAAAGACGGGTTGGGAGGTTCGGGGGGTGGAGTGAGAGTGGTGGGGGGAAGCCCCGTCGCTGGGGGGTTCTGCAGTCCCACCCTCACACATTCCTGCTGCTGGAGGGGTGGCCTCATAGGGGGTGGCTCCTGGGGTGTTTGGGGGGGGAGGGGATGAGAGTGGGTCGGGCACCATCCAAGGGCTCAGGCACTCCCTCTCTCATTCTCTGTTTTGTGTGTTTGTCTCCTTCTGCAGGTGGTGAGGGCCAGCAGTTCCATCCTGCTGTGCAGGGTTATCCACCTGGGACACTTGGACCCCATCGTGGCCAGATTAGCTGCCCTGTGGTTCCCGAACTGCGGTGGAGCCATCGATGGAACCCGTATTCCAATACGTGCACCGGAGCATCGAATGGCCCAGTACATAAATCACAAGAGCTACTTTCCTATGTACTGCAGGCTCTGGTCGACCACCATGGACAGTTCACGGACATTTTTGTTGGGTGGTCGGGCAGGGCACACAATGTCCACATGTTTTAGAACTCTAGCCTGTACTGAAAACTGGAGGTGGGTACATTTGTAGGCATCACATGGGGAGGGCATGGGCATTGCTTGGGGAAGGAGCAGGGGCATTGCAGAGGGTAGGGGGAGAGGGAATGTGCATCGCACGGGGGGCAGGAGGGTAGTAGGCAGGAGGAGCGACAGCAGGCGGGTGTGCCATCATTTCTCTCATGACAGCACACCTGCTATTGCACCGCTGCATAAGCTAGTCCCAGGCACAGTTCCACCACTCAGCGTCCTCGCGTATCTTCTATGCCAGGGTCTGCTGCATGTCACGCAGGATGCTGACATGCTGGCACATGAGGTCTTTCTGGACCCTGGCGCGCCTTTGGGTCCTCCGGGCTGTGGCAGCTGGCATGGGTAGTGCGGTTTGCCCCTTAGTCCCAACTGATCCGGCTGTAGAGAATACAAAGAGGGAGAGGTGGTCAGTCATCCATGCAGACACTGTCCCTGAGGCCGTGCCCTCCTCTGTGAGCAGTGACCAACAGTCCGTGGGCCAGAGGAGGGGGATGTCCCAGGAGCAAGGCCATGTGTGGTCTGCACAGCAGGCCCTGCCTCACAAGGGCCCCAAGGTGCCCAGGGGACCATGCTTCTCGCTTCCCACCCTCCCCAGCCCACGGACAAGCAAGCAAGGGAAGTGTCTGGCCACAGTGGGATCCCATGGGCAGCAGAGGAGCTGGGAGCAGCCTGGGCCTCCCAGGTATCCACACACACAACTGTGGCTTGCAGCACTGCCGCGGGAGCGGGTGGTGCCTCGCACATGCAGTCATGCTCACATGCTGTGTTGGGCACTCCTCAGGGTGTCTGGAGTCCTGCCTGCACCCTTGTGGCTAGCCTGCTTCCAGTTGTGGCAGGTGCTGGGAGGCGCCCCTCACCCAAGGCCGGACATGTGTGTGGCCTCCCCTGAGCCTGGCAGCAGGATCCCCCCCCATGCTTAGGGGCTGCTGAGTCCATGCGGCTCACACTAACGCTGCACGTGGTTCCATGTGCATGGACTGCAGCACGATGTCCAGTCCAAGCAGCCCCAGTGACACTTGCACCCCAGCCCCTCTGCGCCCACCTCCTCCGCCCTGTGTGTGTGACAAACTGAGAGCACTCACCTGAAGATCCCGCCCAGTGTCAGAGGAGGCCTGGGAGATGTCCTGGCTGACAGGCACCGGCTCCCGGGACAGGGTGATGGTGTCCGTCTCCTCCTCCTCCTCCTGCTGGCCCTGGTCCTCTTCCTCCTCCGCCATGACCTTTGTCTGGGCAACGACGGGGGTCTCGAGACCGGAGTCCCCAATGGGTGGGGAAATGGATTCCCAACCTCCCAGGATCTGGTGGAGCTCCTAGTAATAGGGGCAGGTGTGGGTCCTGCCCCTGAGTGCGAGTTGTGCTCTCTGGCCCTGACGTATCCCTGGCAGAGCTCCTTTATCTTAATCTGGACCTGTTCCAAGGTCCGGAGTGGGTGTCTTCGCTCCGCCAAGGACTTGGCCATGCACTCAAATATATTGTCGTTCTGCCGCTTGGAGCGGAGATCCTGAAAGGTTTCCTCCTCACCCCAGAGCTCAAGGAGGGACAGGATCTCCGCTCCAGACCAGGAGGGTGCCCACCTCTTGGTCCCCCTGGGTGGGTCCTGGGACCCCTGGGGCTGCTCCCTGTGAGGGCCAGGGGACTTTGGGGGGTTTGAGGCTCGGCCATGAGTGGCAAGACCTGTGGCAGGGAGAGCCGCGTGGTCAGGGTGCTGCTCTCAGGCCGGCTTCCTGATACAAGGCTTGTCCAGGGTGCCTGCAGCTTCAAGAGCTGGCAGGAGACAGGAACTATAGAGTTGGGATTAGTACGGAGTGTCCATCAGGGCACTTGTGTTATTTCCTGGGGGCCTCTTCTTTCGAAAGAAAACCGTCCTCCCCATCCACACACGCCTTTTTCCAAAAGAGCTCTTTCAGAAAAAGGCTTCTTCCTCGTAGAAAGAGGACTACCAATGCTGGAAAAACCCCTCTGTTCTTTCAATTTATTTTTTGAAAGAACATGTTTGCAGTGTGGACATAACTCATATTTTGTTGGAAAAACGGCCGTTTTTCTGACAAAACTCTGTAGTGTAGACATACCCTTAGTTAACTGGATTTTTTTATTTACTTGCACCCCACTCACATACTCTCAACATGCTGGATAACAAAGCTTTTACTGTATATCAATTTTAAAATAAAATTCAAGGAGAAAATACATCCTGAGATACACACTTAATGCTTTAATTTTCAGATATACCAAGTACCTGCAATTTCTCTTGACTTCAACACCACCTTAAAAAATAAGCCTCCGAGTTTGTTTTGGTTTCATGTTGGAACCTTGAGAATCAATCACAACCCCAAGGCTCTGTTTTTCACTCAGCTGTCCAGCATTCACTTTGGAAGCTGTCAAAGTTTCTCTTTAAGGCAGCAAGACAGCAAGGTATTTAAGCCAGTGCCTAATTTTAAGCATGTGAATTGCACCATTACAAGACAAGTGCTTAAGCAACTTGCTGAACTGAGGCTTAAAAGGATTGCTGTTGGCCAAAAGAACCCTGTAGGCTAAATGAATTACCTCTGCAAACACCACTACTTCCCTCCATAAGGCACAAACAAGAAGCTGGAGCCAGGAACTGAATGGATGTCATCACATGGGCATGGCTCCATGGTACATGGCTGTGTACTGAATGGTACTGAATGATAAATCACTGCAAAGTACTGAATGGTAAATCACTGCAAAAGCCTAAAGCATCCATTATACTTTGCTTAAATGTTGTTCATTAGCTGTAAGAATTTTCTGAAAAATGAAATGCATTTTAAATAGACACAGCCTACTTTTTAGAGGTAAAACTCTAATGTGTGTCTCTAATTTTTCTGCATATTCACCTGCAGGCTTGATTTTCTCCCCCAAGATGCACAGGCCTTGCCAACACTATGGAAGTTTGAACCTTTTAAATATTATTTTCAACTCTTCATCCAGATGTTTTTCTGCTCACTCACATTCACTTTCTGTCCATCTCCCTCTCAGACATTTGCACAACTTTTACCTGAACACCACACCTTTGCCAAAGGCCTATCATTATTGGTATGACCAGAATAGCTCTCTTTGCTGTAGTTAAACTGCTGCCGCATCAGCTCTTCATTCTGCCAGCCAGATGAATTTGAATTCTGATTGAACAGAATCTGGGCATGACTAATGTGTAGATCACAAATGTTCCTAAAACTTAATCCTTTAAAAATTATTTACATTCCTTTGAATAATGATTGCTTGCATCCTCACTTGCAAACACAGAGGTTTATGGCTTAATCAGCACCACATCAGCTTTTCAGTGAAACAGCAGGATTAATGCTTCACTGAAATTTATGAATTCTCCATCACAGCAAAAACCTAAACTTGAAACTGCTCCACAACCTGATACATCATTTTTCATAATGGACCCATTCAAAATTCAGCTAATGTAAAACTCACAACTTTATTTACCTCTTATCTAAAAGGCAGAAATCTTAAAATGAGTCACTGGTTCAATTTCAGCACATGCTGGTGACCAAAATCTTTCATCTCAACTGACACCTGTTTGGTACCCAATTTATAGAAAGAAGATGATTTAAAACCAGTTCTTAGATGACAAGTGGCCACTCCCTATCATCTCTATATGTGGCTCTTGTATGTTTGGTACAAAGGGAAGTATGAGGAAGAAAGGTACCCACATTTCTGCTCTACCTACTCTACTGATTAACATTTCACAGTGCTCCCATGAGTATTGATATAAGTTTCAATGGAAAAATCCAGTTAAGAACCCTCAGCTGTGTTTTTAGACAGTCAGCTGTGTAGCTTGTATTCTCAGTCTGCTATCTTTTGCCATTTTGAGTACAGAGGAGATATAAATATTTCATCTAGAGACAAGCGTCTTTGTCCACTGTTACTTTATTGTTTTTCTTAATGTAAAATAAAAATAATTAATTATGCATGTGCAGGGTTGTTCTTTGTGTATGGGAAAACATGACTTCAACCACATCAAAACCCAATAAGTAATAAGAGGGGCCTCACAATTTTAATAAGCCATTAGAGTCAGGGATACATTGCATTGCATACGACAGATACCCACATAGAGTCAGTTATTAAAGAAAACATTTGCTAACACTTTGATACCAGATATGTACATCCAATATTTGCTGTACTAAATATAAAGAAGACAGCAGAAATCTCTGATTACTGAACGACTAAGCAGCAACTACTGGCAAAGGAGGGTTTCTTTTAAATTACCACCAACTACCCTACTTTGGCAGTAACAGGAATACCCTAAATATAAAGCCACAAAAAGAAATAACCTTCCTCCTACAGCTGCAGTACATTCACTGTTACTGTTTCCACCCATTCCACTTCATCTGTAAAATTAACCGTCTCCTTCTGACAATCAGAAATCATGCTGCATGCTGAGCCACAATAAATTACAAATATATAATTAAATAATATGAAAGCCCACATCTCTACATAAGCCTTCTATCAAGTCAACTAAGTCAACCAATTCAACCAATCCTCGCACAGAAAATATTAATGCAATACTTTATTTTCTACAGCTCAACCACTGATGTATGGTAACAATAATGCACACAGATTTTGCTGTAAGTCAAAATGTACTGATTATTTTTCCCATGACAACTGGAGTACTGCATTACTTACCAGTACTGAGCTGTAAGTCTCTTCTGTGTCAACACTACAACATTTTTTAGCTCCATTGTATTTGCCACCAATTATACACACATGCAAGACAATATTTCAGGTTCAACTGAAAAGGAGCCACCCTCAAGCTGTTTAACAATAAAGGCCAAAAAAAAAAAAAAAAATCAATGCAGATTAACGTGCTCTACACAGAGTGATTTTTAATCACACTATTTTAGGAAGTCAACAATCATTATCGATAATCACTTCTTCCTGTGTCTAAAGTAGAAATGATTCCTAGCTGAAGAAAATGTACTGATTTCAGCATCTAGCAAAAAAGTGAAGAGGCATTTTAAGTCTCTGAATCACTGAAGACTTCAGCTGTGCACTCTGAAAGCAATGAGAAGTGTCTAAAATCATGCTGACAGCTCATGTCACTTGCCAACAATATATTTTAGTGATGATACAGACTGGTATCTGTTTACACAGAAAACAGACTAAATCTGATTTCATTCATGATTAAAATATGCATTTATTACATTACAGCAACGTGTTAAGAGTAGACACTTTACTCTCACTATTCCATGGCAACGCTATTATTCTCAATCTGACTTCAAGTATTAATTATATATGAAACTGAATTGTTAGTCGACACATAACATTAGGAAAAAGAAACAAACATGGATCTTTGTCCTGTAGTTAGCCTGCAAGTGGAAATTTCCTATGAAATATTCAATTAAAAACAATGGGCGGTTCTGCAAAGTAACTTTTGATCTATGTTAGGTAGCTGCAGAACATGACTTCTTCTAGTTCACGCTTATGAAACTGAAAAAAACAAGTTAGTGAAGTCTAACTATTTCTAAAAAGGTTTCAGATGAGATTTCTCCATCCTCATGTGTCTAATTCATAGAAGAATGTTGCACCATTACATGCTGATTGTTCACTGTTAGGTCTCTAGTGCCCCATCTCTAATTTGGAAAATAACCAAATCAAACTAACAAAAATCTCTTTCCATTTATAACAACATACCTGCAATGTGATTATTTTATAGCTTACTGGTTAGTGCCTAATAAATATTTTTAAAGTAATAATTATCTCTCTCTATAAAAATTTTTTCCTGCGGTACGACAAAATGATGTCATCATGTCATCTGTGTCGTCATGCTGCCACTGCCACCACTTTCATCCTCAGTCGCTTACTTGTGGCCAGCCTTGGTGCTGGCCCCTCCAGGCATGAGTTGCTCCAGCTCTGGCTCCCACTTCACACCCTAGGGGGCTACATCACTGGGGAGGAGCTGCTGGGGCTGGGTCCCCTCCCATCCCCGGGCTGTGCAGGATCCCTATCATCATGTGGGCCCAACCCTCCTACTCCCTCAGGCTGCCCCATGTTCCCTCTGCCATCCAGGCCCAATCCACCCCTCCCAGGTCACCCCGTGTCCCCTCTGCCATCAGAGCCCAGCGCCCTCCAATCCCCTTACCCCTTCCACCGAGACCCTTCACCCCCAGCCCACTCCTGCTCCTCCCTCCTCGCCTGACACCTATCCCCAGCCTGCTCTTGCACCCTCCCTCCTGGCCAGACACCTACCCCTAAGACCATTCCTGCCCCCTCTCCCTGTCCAGACACCCTGACTCCAGTCTGCCTCTGCCCCGTCCCCACTGGCTGGATACCTACCCCCAGAGCGAGGGCGGGGTTGGTGTGCGAAGCTCTCACGCTCTCTGGCCATGAAAGCCACTGGAGAGAGGGGGGTTGGCAAGCATAGGGAGCAGGGGGCACAGCCCCCCAGTAACTGTATAAAATACATGGATTTTTTGGTGTAAAGCTTTCAGAAAAAATGTGTCCTCTGTCAAAAATTCAAAACTCAAAACTTTTAAAACTCTAACAGCAATATTTTAAATATGTCTCCTGGAAAAGTTTACTTGAATGTTTACCAAGACCTATTTCTGTTTATTTGGGAATTATTTCTACAGCTTCATGTAATTGGGGTAAAATGGTATGTTTTCTCCTATAGTTCATATATGGGTAAGTACATTTTGGAGGAAGAGCCATTGAAAGTGATCATTTATCTGCAATACTTGAAAACACTGCAGAATTTTCCACTCATAGTATAGATGATAGTGCAATAAATATCCAATTTTAATGGCAGAATGTCCTGAATGATATTCCCATTCCAGAAGACAGAAATAGAGTGGATATCCTTTATCTATGACTATCCATTGGTACTGACCATTGTACTGAACTCAGACACACTGCAGTGGGATTAGGGGTAAGTGCTGCCTTAGCTCTGAGGAATACATTCTACTGGAAGATATTGTTCGAATGTCTTGTCCTGGATGCGCTAGAGCTGCTCAAATGTTTGTGACTTTTGTTCATTGTGGAGTAACAGACCCATGAAACACATTATTGTTTATCTAATTATGATAAAACTGTTACTAGTGGAGATTCTAAGGTTATGAATGGTCCTCATGCACCACAGAAGCATGTTAAATATGAGGTAACACATAATTATTGACTCTGCAAACTATTGCTCGATTATCTCCACATTAGGAGCTTAACAGAAGTACTACAGCCTAATGCAGTTCACAGTGCTAGGTAACACAATCAAGTATACATGAGCACACGACCATTCATTTTCACTAGGGCTCATTAAAGACAGACAGATGTGAGATAGGAAGCCAGAAGTCAGAAACCTCAGAAAGGCTGAGATAAAAAAATTGAAAAAAAAATTACCAGAAATCTGAAGGCGGGGCCAGGAGAAGTCCAATGAAGATTATGGGGGAACTTGTTACATGAGAGGAACCTGTGAGAAACTAAGGAAGGAGAGGTCCTATACTACATTTTTAACATGCACTGTTCTAACAGGTACTACATCATTCTCATTATGCTTAATGTCACCTGGTGAAGGTAAGTTTCCTAGCGATATGAAACCTTCTGCCCTTACCTTGAGCACAAATTAACAACTGTGAGCCCACCAGCCAAATGAAAGTACATCTTCTGACTACCACAGGAAAAAAATCAAACAAAAGTTTGAGCACATTGCTGACTAGGATATAGTGATCTAGCATATATTCAAAAGTATCTACACTGGTAATTATGTGGACTGCCAACAGCACAGCAATAGCTATTACTGTCCTAAAGAATAATTATATGCCTAGCCTCAAGAAATGTTTAGGTAAATCAAATATCATAGTTTTCATGAATATAAAGCAAGAGAATGGGAGAAAACAAACATTTTAGATAATGGGTGGTGCGCCCCCTGCTCACTACGCTCGCCAACCACCCCCTCCGGTGGCTTTTGCTGCCAGACAGCATGAGAGCTATGCTCACCAACCCACCTCTCTGGGGGGAGGTGTCTGGTCAGGGAGGAAGGGGCAAGAGCGGGCTGGGGGCAGGGTGTCTGGCTAGGAGAGAGGGGGTAGGAGCAGGCTGAGGATGCGGGGTGTCGGCGGAAGGAGTGAAGGGCCTGGGGGGAGTCGGTCTCGGATGGTGGAGAGGATCCAGTGCAGAGGGGAACTGGCATGGATGGCCAAGGGGACCCAGCCCCAGCAGCTCTTCCCCAATGGCACAGCCCACCGGGGCTTGAAGCGGGAGCCGAAGCAGCCCATGCCCAGAGGAGATGGCACCAAGGCTGGCCACAGCAAGCGGCTGAGGAAGGCGACAGCAGCAGCATGAGGATGCAGATGATGTGATGACATCACTATGTCATGCCGCAGGAAAATATATATATATATTTATATATATATAAACACAGAGAGAGAGAGAGGGGGAGAGAGAGAGAGAGCATTATTACTTCAAAAATATTTATTAGGCACTAACGAGTGAACTATAAAATAGTCACATTACGGGTACGGTAGTGATATAAATCTGATAATTGTTGAGTCAAGTGACCTATTATAAACCCGTTACAAATTTATCTATCATAAATACTTTTGTTCATCTGACCTATTCACTGACTACGACTTCATCCACACTGGAACTACTTGTAACATTTCAAACCTCTGTCATTTAAAAAAAAGAATTAACCTGCCTGAGGGAGGGAAATACCTCTCCCAATGTAGAATTTGTCCTTCAAATTGTTCTGGCCTGAGGTCCAGGACAGGCAAGTTGAAGTTCTAGACTAGTGACAGGTTTATGGTCTAATATCTCTTGACCCATCTCTATAATATTAGAAAAGGAAACATTCTAAACTCTCAGACTTTAAACTTGTCACATTTTTATGAAGAGTAAGTTCTTTTTAGTGCTTAGCAGTTAATTTTCCCCACCCCCCTCAGAGGTCTATACAGGGAGGCATGTACAATGACATCTTAGGTGTGGAGGTGCAGAAGTGGTCCTACTAGAAAAAAATGTTTAGAAATGTTTTAGAAAGTCTCAATCATTTCCTGTGATCTATGCAAGATGCCTACTTTCAAGGAATAAGAGATCTTGCGGAAAAGGGTTTATTTTCCGCAAGATCCCCGTCTAGACTGGCGCTTTTTGCCGGCAAAGCCCCGAGCCGGAAAAAAGCAGCAGCCATATAAATGCAAATACCGCGGGGGATATTTAAATCCCCTGCGGATTTGCAATTGCGACTGGTCTCATTAGCATCCCTTTTCCGAAAAAGGGTGCCAATGTAGACACAGCCTAACAGTGTAAGTAACCATTTGAATAACTTACCAAGGGAAATGGTATATTCATGATCACTTTGAGTCTTTAAATTGAGATTAGTTGAATCACAAGTGACTGAGGAGCTTGATTGTATTTATCTATGTATCAGGGAAGAACAATTTCCACCAGTACAGAAATTACGGGTTGAAATTCTATAGCCTGGGTTAACAGGAGGTGAAACTAAAAGATCATACTGGCCCTATTCTGGTGCTAAAAATCTACATATTTATCTTACTGTTCTCTTATTTGTAAATACTCTTATATTATTCTTTATAGTTTATAAGTAGACCAAGAACATTACAGCTGGATTTATTTCAGCATTTGGTTTGAATTACTCTGTGCATATTTTTACTTTTTATTACTCTCTTTGGAATTGTGATTCTCAGTTGCACACTTTGAAAAAGATTCAAAATCTGGTCATTTAAAAAACTAGTTAAGAAGGTTGCTAGCGTTCCTTTAGGAAATGGGGTATAATTAGCTTTCTATCTTATTAAAGTAAAATAGAAGCTTAGATATAAGAATATGTTATATGGAAGTGGAATAGATAAATTTATGCATACTTTAACTTTATTTGCTACATTTATTTATAGGACAGAGATTTTCTTAGTTGTATTGGCCAACAATGACCACTTATCATGTCAGTATTATGACTGTGTTCAAGTAAGTAGGGAAATGAAGCCAACAGACCATAGAAAATAGAGCTCATATTATTTCCTGCAATGAACTAGAATCCTTGCCTTTAGTTATTGTGGTGAAGTCATGTAATTATTAAAATGTACTTCAGTCCAAAACTTTGAAAGCCTGCTTTCAATTATAGCTGAAATAGCACTTGAGATGCATTTAATCAGTTTTTGATAACATACAAACTAACAAACTGCATCCAGCTGTTGGCAAGGAAGAATTTTTAATTTCACAGTTGGTTGAAAAATACACAAGAAAGGTGAAGAAGAGGCAATTCAATAACATCCTACCTGTGCAACAGAAGTATGCATCAGTCAGCTAAGGGATATTCTACTTATCCTGTCAAAACAACCAGTAATTAGTGACTCATGCAATAATATATCAGACTGTTCCAGAGTACATAGGAGCATATTTATATATTTGTCTGTAACTAGGCAAAGTGTTTTCTTATACAGTTTACTTAATCTTTGAAGAACCCTTCATGCACCAAAACTGACTGGTAGAAAATAATGGAGAAAATACCCTGCCCATATGAAAATGTTTATGGCAGTTTGGATTCCTTAACATTATAAATTAAAGCAATTGATAAATATATTTGAAGATTATAGGCACAAAACATTTTGTGGGATGATTTGAGCTCAGAGCAAATGAATTTAAAGAAAAAGCAAAGCAATGACTATCAAGATAACTGAAATCAAAAAGAGAATTAGATTTGTGAGAAAGCAAAATTGCTAAAAAGATTACACGCCTTGCAGGGGCATTTTTTGTTTATTTTGTGCAAATTTCAACAAAGTAGTTCAAGCTTATCACAATCTCTTCTTTTTTGATGTTCCTGCATCATTACCCATTAAAATCTATTGCAAGGACAATTCTGTGCTTGTGGCACAGAACTTCTAGAGCAAGAAAAAAAAAAGCATAATTTTACTTGAAGGAGTAATACTTTCATAGTTAAAATTAAGTGCCCATTTGTGCAGACAAAAGTCTCCCTCTCTCCTGAAACATTAAGATGAAGCTGAAATGTTTTGGATAGGGTAATAATTTTAATTTGTTTGCACCAAAATACCCAAAGTTTTCTTGCTAGATTAAATTAAAAACAAAGTTACATCACTGCAGCAACAAATTTTAATTGCTATTCGGAAGGGGACGTGGTGACATGCAAACAAGTACATTAAAATGAAGAACAAAAATATAATAAATGAATGAACAATGTTTTAAAGCATTGTCTGAAAGATGACCAGACTCAACAGTAGCAAAAGATCAAAGATGATAAATTCCAAAAAGCGGGCTCCTGGTAGAAAAGGATGTGGCTTATCTTAACCCCATCAACCTCACATGTCCCAGTGAGACAAGGGGTCAATATGGATTAGATGTTGTTATAATCCTCCAGAATGACAATATACATTTACTAGTAAAATGATTACATTTGTTTCCTCTGGAGAAGCTATAATAAGATTGATTCTTCTTTACAAGGCTAATGACAAAAGACTCCTGCTAATGTTGCCTAGTGTTTTCAGGTTTATGACAGTCTTCTCAAAACAGCTATTTGCAAATAATACACTGATATCATTCTACCTGTATAGATCAAAGGAAACAGAATCTCACTGTACACCTCCAACTGTCAAAAGATTAAGGCATATCACTGTTGCTCAAAAGAATTAGATTCATACTTTGTTAATTATAAACTGAAAAACTTGATTAAAACTTTTTGAAAAGTGAATCAGCAAATGGATTTTTTTCCTAGCTGTGTAATATGGCATCTGCAGGGGTTTAAGGCATTTTGGCAGCTTTTTATTCCACAAAAAGCAGGCATTTTACCTGCATCATGCTGAAAGGACAGTCCACACTGATCTCTCTTGCTTATTAGTAAGGGCTAAAAAGAGATATTGTAAGATCAACATGACACTACTTCTCGAATCTTAAGCATAGAATTATACTGTTGGCCTAACTCTGATCCCACTGAAGACATTTTGTCATTGATTTAAATGAAAGCATTCAGGCCAATGGTGAAAGCTTTTGAAAATCCCACCCTCATTATGTAATCAGGTTATTTTAATTACATATGTAATTATATTAAGAAGTCTCATTTAAGAAAACTGAAGAAATCTCCCAATTAGAAATTTCTCTTTTAAGCATGCTGTTCTGGATTAGACTTTACAGTGTACAAGACATTCCTGGATTGTACCAATGTATCAAGATGTAGTAATATCCCTATAATTGTTTTCTGTTTTTGCTTGATTAATTAGTTTATTAACTGCTTGACTAGTTAGTTTGCACAATGCTTAGAAAATGTAAAGCAGTATAAGTGCAAATTAATAGCATTATTTATGTGAGATTCAAGTACAGTTGCAATTGGTGTGTGAATAATAAAATATATAAATAGAAATATATATATACTGGTGAAGAAACTGGCTTATACTATTTGAGGAAACTTGCTTAAAACAGACTAAAAAACACATTGTTAGCAAATGAAAGAAAAACACTGCAAGAAGTAGTTTTCACTGTAAAGCCTTGTCTAGACTACGCTGAAGTTTCAAAAGAAGATACGCAAATTCTGTGGGAATTTTCATATCTTCTTCCGATCTCACTTTCGAAAGCAAAGCTTTCAAAAGTGAAAGTAGTTGGGACGCAGTTTTTTCGGCAACCCCCCTTTTTTTAAAAATGAGGTTTATGCGGCTTTTCGAAAAAGGGGGGGTTTGCTGAAAAAACCTGCGTCCCAACTACTTTCACTATTGAAAGCTCTGCTTTCAAAAGTGAGATCGGAAGAAGATATGCAAATTCCCGCAGAATTTGCTTATCCTCTTTCGAAACTTCAGCGTAGTCTAGACATAGCCTAAGAGACAGAAAAAGAGACCATGTTAATGAATGATATGTAAAAGAGTTGCCCACATGTTCCCATTTGGGAGACCACACGGTGGAAATGAAGCCAAACAGCAAAGCAAAGTGAGAGTATCACTGGATTACAAACAAGCAGTAATAATTCCACCATCCCAGGAGAAGGGATAGTTCTATATTTTATGATGAGCTTTGCTGAACACAGTCTTGGACTCATGAGCCAGGTGATATGATATAGCAATATTTAAGGCAGTGAGTCTGGAGGTGTGAAGGTCCTTTTGTAGGCACTTTCTGAAGACCTGATGATCCCATTCAAACGGGAACATTGGTTATTGTTGTCACAATGACTTAGGAGTGGAGTAGTAAAGGGGAAACAGGGTATTTATCACTTTTACCAAGTCTAAGACAATACATAAATGAATGAAGCCAGCTAAACAAATAGTTCATTGATGGTGATAAAAAATGGAAGAAATGGGCAAAGTATATGAAGCATGGGGAAAGAAGACGACAAATAAAGATGCACTGTTTTAAAAGTAAAAGTTTCTTTGAGGGATATAGAAACTCTTGAAGAAAAAGGATGAGAAAGAAAATAGCATAAATAACTTACACCCAATGTCACAAATTCATTACAGTAAGATACAAAAAGATAGAAATATTTTGCAAGTAGAACTAAACTCTTCTAAGATATTGTAGTTTAATTTCATAGATAAAAAGTAAAAGCCTAAGAACATAAAAGTGCTAAAGTTGATGGAAAAGGACAAGTCAAATCAATCTCTCCATAATCAGAAGACAAAAATTGATATCCTTATAATTATTCCACAATAGTTAATACTAAACTTATGTCAAATACAAGTTTTTAATTATATATGGGGTAAATTGTAAACATACATGGGGTGGGATTTTTAATGTTTCTATTTCTCTAGGCCCTTCCAATATGTAAAAGGTCTTACAGAGAGGCTTGTGTATTAGAAATTATCTTTACTAGCATTACCCATCTCATTGTGACAGTAGACGTACACACAGGTTGGCCTGGTGTGCTTCTGCCTGTCCTGGGTCTATACGATCTTACTGGGTTCTTTGGCCTTGTATTATATGCTGTTCTTATATTCCCCTCTCTTTGTTCCCAGTCTTCAACCTACTCGGTGTTTTCTCTTCCTGTAGTTCTGATCCTATTCTTCCCTCCCCGACTCTGCCACCCACTAACCCATGGCTCATCCACTAACTCACTGTCCCCCACTTGCATTTTGTTTCCACACACCTCATTGTGCTGCTTTTCAAGCCTCATGGCCCACTTTGGTGTGGAGGAGGTGCAGATGGGGGAGGAGGAAGTCTTCCAGTGTATTCCTGTGTATTCTCCAATGTTCTCTGTAACAGATGAAGTGATGGACACCTCTCCTTTTATAATAGTGTAGATGCTGCTGTATACACAGAATAAGCTGAATACTCTACTGGATGGCCATCCTGAATGGTACGTTTGTGCAGAGTTAAAGTATCACCATTACCATAGCTGTGTCCTTTAATATTCCACAGAGACTATCATTAATATTTGTGTCCTTTAATATTCATTCACTTTTTAAAATGAGTTTGCTCAGGCCAGATGTGTGGCCGGTTTGCTTAGCTTTCTGTCAACAAGTGTTACAGAGCTCTATTGATTGTTAGTTGAAGGGAATTAATATACTTTGTTAATGACATGCACTTTTAAATCTGGAGCCAGCAGAACAAACATAGATGAGTTTTTTGGGGGGGCCCTGGCTGTAATCAGTTTCCAAACGGCATCAGTTTTAATGTCTCAGAATAAGTGGCTGTCCTTTTGCTTCAACTTAATATGCATCATAGTGCAAGGTTTTGATACTATGCTTGTGGATTTTAGGAAAACCTTGATAGATTATTTTTCCTTCAGTTTACACAAACCCTACCCCACATTAATAGGAGATACATACCCCAAGGAGAACAGACAACTTTTTCTTTGGTTCTGCTGTCTTTGTATCTGTTTCAATGGTTTCCCTCTTTAAGGCCATCAACTATTTGTCATCTAAAACCCATAGTATTACTGGAAATTAGTCAGGTACTGGAGCTTTGAGAATTAGAAGCACATTTCTCAAGTGTACAGAGATATGTGGAACATTTGGGCCAAATTAGGATGCCCAGTCCATTATGCACTGGCCAGCGGTGGGGTGGGGAGGAGGAGGACACAGGGAACTACATCATCTAAAATCCCACAGCCTAAGGGAAAATGAAACATGCTGGGAGCCAGACGGCTGTGACCTCAAATCTTTATAGACAACTATTTATATTTTATGCTTGTCACAGTTCTGGCTGTCAACCAAGAAGACCTCATACTCCCAACCGTAGACAACAGTCAAGAGTTAGCCAGTCCCAGATTCAATGCATCATACAGCCCACAACTAGCCGGTCTCCTCGCTGCACCATTCATGCATTGTAGGCCAGGTCTGCTCTAGTGGCAGGCTGGTGGGTGAGAACGGGTTAGTTCTAGTGGTTGATGTTCCTCCATCTTTTGGAGACCATCTAAGGATTCAGTCATACATCACTCCATCCATTATACTCAGGTTATATTTTTAAGTTTTCTTCACATGACTATTTTTTTAAAAATGAAAGCTGAGATTCTGACATCATTATAGAACACTGGGATCTGGGGCCCACAACGTATCTCAATATCAATGAAGAGGAACCCAGTCTGTGGAGCCCAATAGACCCCAGATGATCATATTTTGAACATATACAAAATCTGCTGGGAGAGTCAGCTCAGTTTTACATCCCAAGTGTATGGAGTTTGGCTTGGGCACAGAGACTATGAGGGATGCCATTACTACTGTCAGTCAGGGCCAACCTTAGGATTTATGGGGCCTTACACAGTACTGTTAAACTGGTGCCCTCATGTCAGATGGCAGCTCATGGGGTGAGGTGGGGTGTGTGTGTATGTGGGAGAGACAGGACACAATAATGTTTTAGAAATGTGATATTGTAATATCTGACAACACACTAATGACATACTTTTAAAGCAAATTTTAAACTCAAGTCCTGTAGGCTACCACAGTAAATTCAGACTAACATGGCTACCCCTCTGAGATAATAAATTCAGAATCTGACATTATATACCTGGGGTTTCCAAATGCCTGTTAAATGGCTTCATTACCACTTGAATGACACTTTCACAGGTTCAGTGTTATGCCTATAGGTCTGGCAGGCTTCTTCACTCTTAAGTTAACTAGCTCCTCTCTGGAATAAGACTCACCAGGCTGCATGCAGCCACAGAACAGGGATAGGAAGAGGTGGGTGGATGGACATTAAGACCCAGTGGTACCCCAAATTTTCAGGTGTCCTATGCAACTGCATATTCTGTGTATGGGTAAAGACAGCCCTGACTACTATACTGCCACCCACTGACTGTATTGCTTCAGGCAGAATTGCCAGTAGAACCAAATTCTCCAGTGCAGCAAGTCTTACTGAGCCATACTACCTTTCAGATGGAAAATGCCAGAGCCAGAAATGGAACCCAAGATACCTGAGCTCCAATATTCTACTGCTGTCTAGCAAAGTAGCTGCAACATGTTTTGGTTTATACAACTCTCCCCTCTAGTGGCTGATCCAACACAGAGACTATCAGTTTCTCCAATAGGTAGAGTTTTGTGTTAGAATCTCAGGGTCCAGCGTTCAAACAATGCAAATAGCAACATGTGTGCATAATTTCATAGTGATGTTATAGAATCTGGTTTTGCAGGGTGTTTTTTTAAAACCTTGTTATTTAATTCACATAGCAAAAGATATCCTTTATAGTGATTATAGAATATACAATCTGATAAATCTGTAAATTATTATGAAAATACCATAAAATAGATGTTCAATGTGGGTGAGGTGTACCAACGCCTGTTGATGAAAGAAACAAGCTTTCGAGTTTAAACAGAGATGCTCAGAAGAGACCTGTCTCTCTCAACCAACAGAAGTTGATTCAATAAAAGATATTCTCTCATCCACTTTGTCTCTAAGGGTATGTCTACACTAGCCCCCTAGTTCGAACTAGGGAGGCTAATGTAGGCATTCGAACTTCCAAATGAAGCCTGGGATTTAAATATCCCGGGCTTTATTTGCATGTTCCCGTCTGGTCGCCATTTTTAAATGCCACTAGTCCGGACTAACTGCCCGCGGCTACACGTGGCAGGGACCCAGTAGTTCGAATTAAAGCTCCTAATTCAAACTACCGTTAAACCTCCTTGCAGGAGGAATAACAGGTAGTTCGAATTAGGGCTTTAATTCGAACTACTGGGTCCCTGCCGCATGTAGCCGCGGGCAGTTAGTCCGGACTAGTGGCATTTAAAAATGGCGACCGGATGGGAACATGCAAATAAAGCCCGGGATATTTAAATCCCGAGGTGTAACATTCCACGAGGTTTAACAGTTAACTCGAACTAAGGACTTAGTTCGAGTTAACGTTTGACTGCCACGTGTAGCTGCGGGCAGATAGTTCGGACTAAGGGGATTTATAAATGGCGCCCGGACGGGAAGATGCAAATAAAGCCCGGGATATTTAAATCACGGGCTTCATTTGCAACTTTGAATGCCTACATTAGCCTCCCTAGTTCGAATGAGGGGGCTAGTGTAGACATACCCTAATATCCTAAGACCAACAAGGCTACAACAGTGCATACAAAACAGTGGTGTTACACTTTAGTCATTTGTGATACATTTCAATTGTTAATGTCATACAGTGAAAGATATGAAAACAGAGATATGCAACAATTCTGCTCAAAAAAACACACCCACTTGTTTATTTGTCTGGATTTATTCCTATAAAGCACTATGGGCTAGATTCACCTGACTACGTACTTCTGCAAAGCAGTCATAAACTCACTTTAACTGGTGGGTTCAACTGTATTTACAGCTGCTTTGCCAAATGGCCAAAGCATGCTTGTACACTAGGTACTAGTACAATGAGAGCTTCATGTTTACATCCAAAGCAGAATTTGGCCCTAATGTTTAAAAAAAATAATCATACTAAGATAAAGACTAGGTGAATTATGGTCACCTTGATATGCAGAGTTCAGTATGTGAAATCTCTGGGAGGTGGGAGGGAAAGCTCAAATTACTATACAAGCCTGTTCTTTTAGAGAAAATGAGATATGCTAGCAAAAGAACTATTGTAAACATTTTTTGATCTGAGAATGTGCATCTAAAGTAAACTTTAGCAAAGATTAGTCAAGTTTCCCTAATATAGTTTAACTGATTTAAAAACATCTGATTACTTCCAATAAAAGCAATTTAAAAACAAAAAGTCTTATGGGAAAACGTACTAAATATCAGGAGATTATGAAGCTAAAAGAACTCAGCTAAAATTTTGGGCTAAATACTTCGGTGCTTTAAACTGATGTAAACTCCATTTAAGACAATAAAGTTATCAGTTTACATGAGGTTATGATCTGGTCCTTCATCTCTGCTGAGTAAGAAAACACTAATTAAATCCCAGAGAAAATCTAACACATTTTTATTTGTTATGATACTTGCTAATTTCTTTCTCATGCTTTTGGATATGAATAATGGGAAACTGCTTTTTAGTTTCTCATTTATTTTATTAGTCAAACTAGTGTCTACCAAAATTGGATAAAACTCAATTGCAAAAATATGCCTATAGCTACTACTCTATTTAAAAATCTGTTATATTTGTATTGGCAAATCCTTGAAGTCTCTGCCAACTTTGCAAATAGCTTAACATTACATGTAAGGATGAGTACATCTGTTTTAGTGAAAAAAGAAAATCAATGCGTTTTAAAGAACAAAATTTCTTCTGCTGTCTGGACAAAGGCCAATGTCCAGAAACCATATTTTCTTTACCTAAACATGGCCACCTAAGAAAAATATTACAAGGTAGAGCATATATTAACAGTTTATGAAGGAAGGGAACTAAGATTAATACCATAGGTATGATTCGCTAATGCTCCATACTTGTGAGGAGATTTAGACCTGTTCAAATTAAGAGCCAAATGTGTGTCAAGTGCTATCTATCAAAATGGTAGCATTTTATATACATTTTGCCCAAGGGTAGGTGACTACACAAGGTGCAATAATGTAGAGTATCGGGTCTAGCCTGTTTAGTAGGAGCAGGTGAAAGTTTTCTACCATTATCCTCAATCCCCAAGATGCCTCAGCTACAGACATGAGAAGTCTACCGGAAATATCTTTTTAATGGAAAATAACAGGTTTTAAGGACAATTTTGCTCCTTCCAGGCTTTCAGTAATATCACTTCATTCTTAAAACTGTTCCTTCTTTTTGCTGTTGCTTCTGATTCTTGCTTTTCTTTAGGGATTTTTTTAAAAAAAAGACACAGAGTGGTATCCAAACTCACTGTGAAGAACTCTTCAACAAATTTTCTTAACGGGTAAAGGATTTCCTTTTATTCCCTCAGTTCTAACACATAAAAGATGTTTCATTTCCCTACAAGAAAATCCTTGCGTAATGAATGTTGTTCTAGGGATTCACTACTATCCTGTCAGGCTCTCATCTTAGAGTGGTTCTCTGAAAGTATGCTATTTAAAAGTGTGCTTGCTCGACCATGTTTTTAGAGATGGACAATTCGGAGGGGGAGATGGGAATTTTTCATCAAATGCAAAGAAAGAGATGAATAATGTACAGTACAAGCTAGACAGCTCTATAAACTAGCATTTCTGATCTATAGTAGGGTCCAGTGGCACATGGCCAGCAGGCTCCCTAACTAACTCACATGGCTCCTGAAAGTGGCAATATGTCCCTGTTGTTGAAATGGCAGAGGAATGGCCATGGGGACTCCATGCATCGCCCTCACCCCATCCCGCCTCAAGCACTGGCACCTCAGCTCCCATTGGCCAGGGATCTTGGAGCTGTGGGGGTGATGCCTTTGGGCAAAGAGAGCACACAGAGCCACTTGACAACACCTCAGGGACATGTCACCAATTCTGGGGAATTTAATCCCCTGGGCCCTGCACTCCCCCCTCCCATGCCCCAACCCACAGCCCAGAGCCCCCTCCTGCACTCAAACCTCTCCCTCAGTTAACCAGTATTATTGACATAGAGGCACCCCCCATTCACCCAACATGACGGATAACAACACTTCTATTTAGAAACTGGACCTTTAATAATTCCATTCATCTGAAGTGGGCTGTGCCCACGAGAGCTCATGATACCATGTACATGTTTTGTTAGTCTCTAAGGTGCTGCAAGACTATTGTGTTTTTTTAACACTTACTGTACTGGAAAAAATGCAGTTAATGCCTCTGGCACTAGCCCTACATAGGGTAGACTAAGATATCTTAATATGCTAATTCAATACATGTTCTCACTATGCTGGTGAATTTGATAACTGGTATCTATTTGCTAGCTCTGCTGTAGTGGAAGACTTCATATGAGAAATTTCATCAGTTCAGATTAGCCAATACAAAACACTAGCATTACACAATATTGACAGTTCTGCAGCATGTGAAGTAACCTTCTGTGATATTACTAAACTACATATGTTAATATTTCATATGCAATAAACTTTAAATTCACTTTATTTATGACTATAAGACTCTTTAAACACAGCATGACTGCTTAGGTATTTAAAAAAAGATTTGGCACTCATGTCTGACAGAAATATGAACCCAGAATCCTATACTTACCTTCTGAATGATAGTTTCCTCCTAACCATGCTGCACAGGGAGCTTCTCCATCCCATTGCAGTCATGCCCTGGTGCTGAAACAGGCCAGCCATGAAAAGTAGACTGCAATTTTCTGTTTGCAAAGAAAGTTTATTGTAGCATGAATCCTTTAAATGTATACAGGCTACTCTGATCCAATGCATGATGGAGAAGTTTCTCCCACTTGATTATTTCAAAAAGGCTCACTAGCACAGTGAATGAAGAGTAAGAGACTCCTTTTCCACAATTTCTTTTAGAACTCCATCTGATTATTTTCTAGTTTGAATACTGCCCTATTAATTTGACATATTTCTGGTCCAGTGCTGTTCATTTGAATTAATTAGCTTGGTAATTAAAAACAAATACATTCAATAGCAGCCTTCTGCATAATTAATATTCTGAAGAAAAAGAAATTTATTCTTCTAAAATAATGCTAGTATGAGAAGAAAGGAAATCATTAAGCAGGAGTTTGTTTCAATGTGCGTAACATTTGATTTTGCAGGATAATCACAACAAATACACAGTGTTTCTGACCAAGGAATAGGTATGAATTCAAATAATTGTTTTTAAATGTTGTCCTATCAAATACATTTCTATGATTGGCTTAAGGTATTGAAGCAGGGAATCTACCCACCTGGCACATTTGGAACCAAACTCTCTGTGGCATGTCCTGCTTATTATAATCCTTATATAAGACACTGTAGTGTTGTCATGATATTATAATTGACATTATTATAGACATCTATTACATAGAACCATCTATACTGCAGCCATTTGCTTTTGACTAAAATTTGATATAATGACATTTCACCAGAAATGTGTTATAAAATGAATCAGATGAGGATGTGTCACAAAAAAGCTGTCAACTTGATTCAGATGCCATTTTGTGCCTTTCTATAATTAAAAAGGCAGCTTGGATTTTTTTCAGCTGAAGTTCTGCAGACCATCTGTGCAAAGCAAGTCACTCCTATGGGTAGTAAAAAAACCAACACCATCCTAACAAATATCAAGTTATTTCATTCAGAAAAAGGGGCTACTATTTCATCTTACGAATGCTCCTATAACTTCAAACTCTAATTTGGTAAATCTTGTCACAGTGAACAATATTTGAATTTAAGTGTCCGAGACGTAGTATAAGACACATTACAGTAAGTGCCTTTTGCGCTAAGTCAAAAACTTCTCTAATATCAGGTTATTTGTGGAACAAGACTAGCTTACTTAGCATCTTTAAAAATAAACAGTACAGACTTCAGACATTCCTTGAGTTCTCCGACACTTCCACAACGGATTTTTCTCCTCTTGTAACATAGATGACCCTTGTTCAGAAAAGGTCTCACAGTATGCAACATCATTACAGTGAAAATGTTATTTGACAAATAGCGCTAAGCACATGTATTATTCAAAGGACAGTTAAATATACATTTTATTGCATCGTCTTTCCTGAACTTTAATATACTCTTTCTAATGGAAAATTTTGTCTGGGTAATATTTTTCTTAAGTACCAAATTAGCAGTAGCATTAACTAAGCTTTTTGAACTGGCCCTTCAGTAACTATGAAAGCATTCAATATCCAAATAGGAAATGGAATAGCAATAATTGGAGTTCACCAGCATAAGCAGTGTTCCATGCTAAGAAAACCTTTAATAAAATGTTACATATTTTAATATTACATATTTTTGTAACAACTTATTTATTGGCATCTTACAAAACCTTGCCCCAATACTCTTTAAAACTACTTTAGTACTATAGTACCTTTCATGCCTGCTAACAACAGTAACTCCAACATTGATTGCAAGAGTCTACATTCTTTCCAAACTCTCTCTAATAAACTTTGCATCTTATTTATAATATAAGTTCAACCTCCAAAATCCAGGACTCTCTGGTCTGGCAAAAACAGTGGATCGGCAGCATGAGGGTATTTGTATCCCCTTTCAAAATGTCCAATCTAGTGTAACTGTGGCTGTTCTCATTATCTATAAAAACGTCTAGGCTTCATGGATTGTGGGTTTTTAAAAT
Organism: Rafetus swinhoei; assembly: GCA_019425775.1. Lineage (NCBI taxonomy): Eukaryota > Metazoa > Chordata > Testudines > Trionychidae > Rafetus > Rafetus swinhoei. Next base: position 83,370,702 of record CM033424.1, read on the forward strand.
TTTACTTTGCCTCAATGAATTCTCAGGTTAGTTATGAGTTCTGTAAAAAAGTTTCTCCTCAGATGGCACCTTATTCTGGCAGAGGGTCACCCAATTTACCGTCTCTATGCCTTTCATTATTTCGTATGCCTCTTAAGACCCTTCCTATTTACCTCCTCCCTTAACTGAATATCTCCTTTTCAGTATCTCCATTTATAACAATCTATGGGCCTTAGCAACATTTAATTTTAATTACAAAACAAGGAAATATATTTGGGACAAAGTCCAAAGTACACATCCTGTGGTTAGAGAACTACTGAAATAACAGGATCTTGAACATCACAATTGTTAGAATACGAAAGATCATATTTGCCCCATTATAGAGGGCTTTCCATGTAAGACATTAAACTGGCCTTACATTTATTCTCAAACCTGCTCATTAACACAATACTTCTACTGAGATGCAGCTGAAATGCATTAGCTGGCAATTTTAGTTTTAGTATTGAAGTGGAAGCTACTGAGAACATATCATTCAAAAGCGGGAGGAATTATTAACCATATAATGAGGATATTCTTGGTAGGACAATACCTGATCAACCAGCTTATGTCATAAGTCGTGCAACATCACATCTAGCAAGTACAACCTCTTTGTGGTACATTGATAGAAGTTAAACTGCATTTAAGGATTTATTTTTGATGTGCAAAGGAAGGTATAAGAGGAGCTTCTGTTGTATCTTTGTCCACGCTAACATTTGAACATTGTTACACTTATTTATAATTTTTCACAAAATTAAATAATATACAGCTAAACTCAATGTATTCTCAAATACAGCAGAGACTAGGAAAACCAATCATGTAAACAGTCAACTTGGACGTAAACCCCCCCAAAAAGACCCCCATGTACCATGATGTTCATAAAGTTGCCTTCACCTGACCTTCTAATGTTGAAAAGTACTAAGTTGTACTTTTTTCACCACGAGGAGGTACACTGGCTCTCCCTATTTAAATCTGAATTGCAGAATTCACACTTTCTCTGAATCACACCCAGAAACAATGTATTTCTTATGTTTTGCAAAGAGTCTGCATACTACATTTTTCTCAATTGCCACCATTTGCACTCCACACAGCATGCCCTTATTTATATGCCAAAGAAAGATATTCTCATTTTAAGTCAGTCATGAGCTTGCATTCATAATGCCTCCAAGATCAGAAAAACAAGGATCCAACTGTGCATGTGCCTAGCCACTTCTTGATGGTGGGTAGTGCTTTGGAAGGGCTCACTGGGATAAGAAACAGAACTGGCTTCCCCAGGCTTTGCCAGACTCTTTGAAGCTGAGTGGGGTTTATATCCTGTCATTGCAGTAGGAAACCCATTCCCATGCCCCCCTGAGAGTGACTGTGAGAGCTCTCCTGTTCTCTCTCATTCCTGACTAGTTTTGTTTTCCCAAATAGCTTTTGCTATCTTATGGTTTAATGGTGCAGCAACTCACGCTGAGCTCCAGAAAACCACATATTTAAGGGTCAGGAAAAGGTAGAGTTATTTTTCTTTTTGTAGGATGGGCAAATGCAGCTAGAGATTTTATTTATTTAGTCCCTTTCTCTATGCATTCACACTGCTGTTGGGCTGTGTATATAATAGAGAGATGCTGATAGGCTCTTATTTTTTTTGGTCAGGTATGCCTTTTTGGTTTTCCTTACATCTGTCTGACATGCCAACTGTGAGCAATCTCTGGGAAGACCTGTATTTTTCTTTTATTATTCCTATTATGTGTCTGTACAGTGCCTTGATTCAGGTTCTTAGGCACTGCCAGAATATAAAAAGAAAACAATATCAGCTTTAGAGTGGTAGGAGCCTATTGTGACAATGGCACATTAACATGAGTAAAGCTGGTACCTTATTCAGGGTACAGAAGTAACAGAGAGCAAGATCAAGATGCAAAGAATGATTTTGGACACAGAAGGGAAAGGATGGGCTTTAATTTTAGCCTGAGTGCAATGTTTTTGCATGAAATGGAGATGGGTTAGTAGAGCCTGTACTGCTATGGGGGCTAGTTGAGAGTTCCAGGTTGGTATGCTATAGCCAAAGAACTAATGAAAAGGACTGATCTGGATTGGCTTGCTGCAAGGGAAGGAGAGAGAGAGTGTTTCTCCTTAAAATACATTTCATGTAACAAGGTCACTAAAAGTTCAGCATTCCATTAGATCAAGATCAATATTATGGAGTCTATTTTTCAAGATCATTGGACACTGTACTTCTTAGGCATGCTGTGCTTTGGACTAAAGTAAACATTGATTGGTATTAATACTTAGGCAGATATTGGATTTCCTCAACATTTTAATATCTCTCTAACTCAGAACCAATCTTCTGATGCCCTCAGTTTCATTATTCCTAATGAAAGAAAATGGCATGGAACTCCACAAGAGATTCACAATGTATGTATGTGGATAGGTGCAATCTCTATTCAGTTACCAACACAATACATTGGCCAGTATGAACAGATTTTCAAAGTATTTAGACACCTAGTGGGATTTCCAAAAGTGGGTAAGCAGATAGGGATATAAATTCCATGCAACTCCCCAGGGCATCAATGAGAGTTAGATGCCTCTCCTCGGGTGCTTTTGAAAATTTCAATCATCGCTTATCTGCACTTTTAGTTGCCTAAATACCTAACCCCCTTCTGAGATTTGGCTTTATTATAATCCCAAAAACACAAACACACAGCATAACCCTCAACTTAAGCTTCCTCACCAAGATGGACTATTTCTAGAATTTCGTCTTAGATCCAAACAAATCTCACCATTTTTATGATATATTCTACCTGCCAGCTTAACTCTGCAGGGTTTTTCTACCTAAACCTAGGGCTACTCAACAGAAAAGAAACACATTTTTAGGCAGGATCATACAATCCACCACTCTATTAAATGCGTGCAAAGTGTATGCATCAAACATATTACTTTGATTTTAAAGTTACTTTGAAAAACATCAATGAATACTGGAAATTACCTTTAAGCATGTCTGTAGCTTTTCCTGTACAGTCAAAGGGTGAGACACTCTTCCCTTTTACCTCTCGCTTAATGGCTCTAATTCAGCTCTAGTTGGTTCTGACCATCTGCCAGTTGTTGAGCTGATGTGATGGTGGGTGTTTTTGTGATGACACTACTACAAATGTCAACACTTTGAGCAAGAAGGTGAAGCTCTAAATAGACATGCCTCCTCTCCAGATGTTTTAGTGTCCAGCACTGTCTGCCAGTCATTGTTCTTGAGTACTAACATCACTTAAAAAACCCCTACTATTCCACTGTTTCCAATGCTCCACACTTCACCACTTTAAAGTTTTAAAGGTAACCATTATTTTACCCTGTTACAAACAACTATTACTGACAGCATCTCTCCCACTCCATTATCCTTTAGAGATTAGATGAACACATGGTTAACAATTTGTAGAGGAAAGCAATAGCTGAGAGCAGTCATCAAGTACAGATACAAGTAGAGAGAGAGTAATTCCCTAAAGTGCTGCAGCCAGCTGTACATTTAAAATAGACACCCTTCCATGGATAGGGTTCAAGGAAAATTCTATTAATCTTCAGCACTGCAAATTTTCATGAACATCTTTTTCTCTCATACATACACGATGCACTTTATACATGATATTATATGCACACACGTGTGTATATAAATACACAGCCATGCATCCCTGCCATAAATACACTGGAATAAGTTTTTACTGACTGTTCTCAATAGTTTTTGATAGGCATGTTATTGTCATTTTCAAAATAGTGACATTAACATAGAAAAACAGTTACGGTACTGAGTCCATAAAAGAAGTGTCTCATTTCACAGTTGACCTTCTCTATGTGCCTGAAGGAGCAGCAGTAATGGTTTACAAATAGTACCAGAGTGATAAGTGCCTTAAAGTGGTGCCTCTGAAAATGGAAATGGAATAAAATGGGGGTAAATATGGGACGTGATTGATACTAAGACGTTGAATAAAAACAAGTACATTTTTAGCTGTGAAGAACAGTGGTGCTCTAGTAAGGTGAGGGAGGAGAGAAAGAGGGGAAATCACATTTCAGCAAAGGGTAGGATTTTTAAAAGTATTCAAGGTTGACCCGATTTCTTCCATAGACATTAATGAGAGGTTTACCACTGACTTTAACTGGAGCAGAGACAGGGTAATGCTAAACACTTCTGAAAATTCCACCCACAAGGAGCATTAATTGCTTGAGAGACTGGCAATGAAACAGAAGGGATGCTACAAGTCAGGACTAAGATGCTTGGTGAATATGGCATAGCAGCCAGGGAGCAATATCGAACTAAGGTACACAACTCCAGCTACATGAATAGCATAGCTGAAGTTGACGTACATTAGTTCGAATTACAACGGAGGGGACTTACACTTCTCCTTCTGGTGGAGTACTAAAGTCAACGGGAGTGCAATCAGTGATTGATTTAGAGGGTCTTTACTAGAGCTGCTAAATTGACTCCTGCAGATTGACCCTCACTGAGCCGCTCTTCTGCTAAGTGTAGACAAAGCCTTAACCAAGCCAGTCCAATCCATCTCACTCATTTTATAAACACACAATTAATCCATAAGTTAACAACAAGGGCACATTATGAAAGAATTAAAAAGATAGATGTACACAATTGGTAAAAAGCCTCTGTTGATGGAAATATGAGTCCCCTCCAGAAGTCCCCATGACATATAAAGTAATTAGCATTTTAAAACAGTAACATACAGTAGAAAGAGGCAGTGGTTACAGGACTTGAATGAGATACCTTTTCTTTTCTGTCTGGCAGATCATTAGGTGCACACATTAGTACTGCTCCAAGGCTTCAATCCACAGTTATTTCTTTTTTTATGGAGTATGCATTTTGCTATGAAAGTTTATTTTTATCAGGCTTCTACAGTGTGCACACTTCATGCCAGTTTATCTCATGCAGGTGATAGGCTACATATGAGACATGGGGACTTAACACAGCCCAAAAGTGATTCCTTATAGTACACATACATTTTGCATATTCACTGACTACATGTTCAGAGGCTAAGGATGCTACTTTCTTCTACATGGAAAATGGGTCTTGACCACCAACAGATGTGGTCTGGTTCAACTGCATCGGGGAAAGGATTTTATAAGCCCACAACCATGGTGCACCACAGAGCACACTCTCATGAAGGCTTCCTGCATATTGCCTTGGGAAGTGGATGTGGATGTGGGAAATAAGCTGGAGTGCATGACTGTGTGGATCCACCTGCCATTTCCACTATAGAAGGATGCAGATCAATGCAGACTATCTACTATGTATTTGAGAAAGTGTCTGCATCTGTCTGTTTGTTCAAGAACTCCTCCTAAACAGTAAGAGCGAGGACCACCAGATTTGCTATGCAGCTTCCTCTTATTATAACTTAAAGCAAGGTCATGGTTTGGTTGTGCCAAGACAATGGGATGTGCTTGGAATGTGATTGTTTCACATCAAATGGAAAGGAAGGGAAGTGATAGAAATGACAGTTATATCCATGAATGACAATGGGGGGAGCAGCAAGCACCCCAGTCCTGGGAACCAGCCACTGGCTAGCAGCACGGCCCCCCCTCCATGCAGCTGGCCCTGGGGAGCAGACGATGGCCACCGAGCAGCCTGTGCTGCCCCTCCCAGCCCCAATTAAGCCCCAAGGAGAAGTCAGCAGGTAGGCAACATAGCCCACAACACCCTGGGCTGGACCCAGACAATGACAGGTTAGTCTTGTGGTATCATATATATTTTATTACGTACCAAACATATGTTAAGAGAACACTAAGGCTGCAAAATTGGACACCCAGAAATTAAGAAAAAGTGGAATTAAGGTTTCATCACTCCTTTCTGGCTATATTTCAATCGAGACTTTAATTGCATTATCATATACTATTTTTCCACACAATGCCTGCCTCATTAATTGCACAAGATGGATGGTGTTTCCTGAATAGGTAGTTATTCAATATTTCTTTTTTAATCCTCATCATTCAATGTGTGACTTCAGGCCTTATTTACTGCACACCATCCAAACCTTACTCTTTAATACAGAATTATTAATTTCCTCAGTCTTTTAGGGTGCTCATCACAGTAGTATGTGAATGTAAAAATATTAATTTATATTCACACTATCCCTGTGAAATAAAATGAGATTGTCACCCTTGTTTTACAGATGGGACACCGAAGCACAGAAAGATTACATCCATAACTGTGGAACTATCCACTATTTTGGGTTTATCGTGTTAAGATGCTTAGGGGTTGTCTTTTACTTAGCATGTTTGTAGCACTTCATGTGTTCAAAGCAACAGCTCTGACCAAATGCAGCTGCAGTTGGGAATGTTCATCTCTTCTGCAAATCAGGCTCCAGATGTCTTAAACTGGGCACCCAGAAAGGGGGGAACACATAGAAGACAACTTGAAAAGTTTGGTTGAAGTGACTTGCCCAGCATTACCTAGGAAACTCCATGGCAGAGGCAGAGATAGATTCCACTCCCTCAGGACACATTCAGCTTAACCACGAAACCATTTTTCTCTTCCTGCATTCCACCGGCTTATTCACTATACATCTTTCAATGTGTGCAACAAAGCAAGCCCAGGTTCTAAAGGTAGGAGTCTTAGTAGCTAAATAACTTCACATTCATTCCCTGAGAATTGTTCATCTCAGGCACTGAATGAAACAGAGGACTCGAGTTAAAAGATAGGCTGTGTTCACAATGCATATACTCCAGGGAGCCATGCTAAGGTTGCTGGGAAACTTCAGTTCTGTACTTTCCTAACTTGAGTGCCTCACTTTGTAACCTTAACCCTTCGCATAACTCTGTTGTATGTAATAAATATCCAACTCCCAGCCAATTTTCTAAAGACTGAAAAAAAAACCTAGCTTGCCAAAGCAGTGACTCCTAATTTATAATGTCAAAAGATGGATTAGTAGTCTTACAACAGAGCTGAAACACCTAGCCTCTCTCAAATCCCAACAGGCTTAAATTAGCTCTTCATCTTTCCTTCCAAACTAGGATAGATAGTTTCTAGGTTACAGGCTGGTCTTCTGGACAACTCCTAAAAACAAGTTCCTGTATGTTGATTTTCATGATATGTAGCTCAACTCCAAACACACTTTAGCTTACAACAGCTGTGATTGTGTTCACAAATCTGGTGCTTGCATGAGCCATCTACATTTCTAAATGGCAAAACTATATTCAGTCATGGCATACGTACAAATGCATCATAACTGCACAAATGCACATGAACCTCTGCTCTCACTTCATGGCAAACAGATTGCAGAGACTGCATAAAGCTGGAGGTTTGCTCCCTCTTCCCATTATTGTGAAATGTTGGCTGTCTCCTTGACAGCTGCCCTCTACTCCAGAGTTGGGTAAATTTCAGTGATAACTTGTTTCCTGAGTGTATATCATTGGTAAAACACATTGTGCTATGAAGAATGGAAGGATATTTTTTTAATAATCTCGTATTATTGATAAAATTATCTTAAATTTATGGTACACAGATAATTCCGCATCTAAGGATGTGTAAAAAACAAAGGACAATGGAAGTATCAAAATAAAAAAAAATACTCAAAATACCCTATACAGATACCAACAATTCACTTCTTTATATATCATCATTCAGGTACCTGGCTATGCAATAAAAGAAAAACATGAGAAGATAATATAGGAATTGGAGCCATTCATTAAACAAAATGTAAGATAATGTTTACATACTCCTTTATCAAACTGTTAGTTATAATTGCTTGACACTTTTCTGGATAGCAATTTTCTATGCATTTTGGTACTGGACAATCTTACAGCTGCGATGGAAAAAGATATTATCCTGAAAGTTTCTCAGATTGGAGGGAAAGGGGCGCTGCATCCTAAAACCTACTAGAAACTTGGCAAATCTGAGCCTACTTGAATTCCATTGCCAAAAAATGGATGTTGAAGATATAGAACTAGACAAGATTATGCATTTATAATCACTACTGATGATTTTAATTAATTTTGACTCTGAGTTGCTTACCTATGCCAGATAATTTAGACTTTGAAATATCAGAACAGTTGTAAGGTTCCAGAAAGAACAAAGTTTCCTACAACTCTAGTTGACAAAGCATGCTTTCCTCAATTTCCCATCAGCTACATAATCTTGGCTGGATAGAGCCTCAGCTCAAACTTGCTATCATTTATTCCCCCAATTTTGCTCAGACACTAAGGGTACGTCTAAACTACACCCCTGTCAGCACAGGGATGTAAATTAGACACATGGAAAGTGCAAATAAAGCCGGAATTTAAATATCCTGCACTTCATTTGCATAATGGCGGCCACTGCTTTTTTTTGAAATGGGGCTTTTTGAAAAAAACCCAGCAGTTTAGACGGGGCATTTTTGACAGAAATGCCCCATTTCGAAAGATCCTGTACTCCTCATTTTTGTAGTCACCCCCATTCTGTGGTCGCCCCTATCATCGGAACAGCTTGTGGGTTATCTGATTGTGTAGTTCCCCACTCGCGTTCTGTGAGGAAGTTGCAGCTGAAGGTATCTTGTCTCCAGGCAGGCATTCTGCTGAAATGGTAATATTGTGGCAGATGCACCAATTCCAAAGCCTGATCGCCTCTGCGCACAGCGACTAGGATCTCGCACCCCCTTGGCGGTTGATGTAAAACATAGTTGTCATATTGTCGGTGAGGATCTGCATGGAAGAGCCTTGGATCTAAGGGAGGAAATGCTAGCATACACTGTGGACTGCTGTAGCGATTGCTGCCCACTGATCATAGAAGGGGTGCAAGCGGTAGTGAAATATATTGTGCTCGCCTGGTACTGTAATTGGGGGAGGTTGGGCAAACCTTGACCAAATTTTCAAACTTGCTGTCTCAAGGCCTGGGTTGCAGAAGAGTGGTTGTTTGGGGCTCTCTTTCATTGGTTTCAAGGTCTGAAGCAGTTTTGCTCAAAGGGTTGGTATTGGTGCTGTCTAGTGAAGGTTGTGTCCCTGTGTCTTTGATAGGGCATGTAACACTTTCTTCGGTAAGGGGGAGTATACATCCCCAGCGTGCGAAGGGTAGTGCGTGAATCTTTGCTGGAACGTACTGCTTCATCAGTATCTGCAGCGAACAATTTTGCTTTGTCAAATGGCAGATCCTCTACCTTGGCCTGGAGATCCTTAGGGACTCCCGCTGCTTGTAGCCAAGATGAATGTCTCATCACCACGGATGTCGCAGTGGACCTAGCCGCAGTGTCTGAGGCATCCAGGGCCACTTGCAGCTCCGTACGGGATATAGTGTGGCCCTCCTTAGTGATTGCCTTGAGGATAGGTCTTTTAGCCTCTGCAAGATTCTGCATGAGTTCTGTTAATTTCGTGTAATTGTTGAAATCATGATAAGCAAGCAATGCTGTACAGTTAGCTATTCATAGCTGGAGACTTGATGAAGAGTACACTTTTCTTCCAAACACATCAAGGCATTTGTGGTCCTTGTCCTGTGTATGTGTTTTGTGTTGTGGGAGCATCAACCACTAAGGAGTTTGGTTGAGGGTGTAGGTAGAGAAAGTCCATGCCTTTAGATGGCATGAAATACTTCCTAACGGTCCTTTTATTAGTTGGAAGGGCCATGGCAGGTGTTTGCCAGACTTCATTGGCTGCCTCAAGGATTGCTTCATCTAGAGGCAGTGCGATTTTGGACTTCACAGAGGGCTGCAGATTCTTTAGGAGTTTGTGTTGTTTTTCCTGGACCTCTGATAAAACTACCTCCTGACCGGTAGCCACTCTTTAAATAGGTCCTGGAATTGCTTGATATCATCAGTAGGTGTTGGGTCATTTGGAATAACCGCTTCCTGAGGAGCGGAGGATGAATGATCATTCAGTGCTATATCAGATCGGTGGACAGTTGGGTCATTCTCGATCTGTCCTTCCTCTAGATCTGAGCCCTCAGATGGGAAATGTGATACACCTGAGTGCATGGAGGCAGTGACCTTTATGCGGGTGTAGGTGGTGCAGTGGAGGTGTGTCGTGGTGCCCAGTAATGATAGGGGGACCATTGGCTGTGATGAGTGTCAAAGTAATGCCAATCAGTGTGCCACGAAGGATGTTGGTAATGCAGTGGTCTGTATGCCCCACAACATGCGTGTGCCCTATCTGGGGAAGAGTGTTGCGAGGAGAACATGCTCCCTGTATCCCCATGGTAGGCACTGAATTGTGATAAGGATGGTGACCATGGTGAGCCCCTTGTTCGTAGTGGGGCTCGTAAACCGTGTCGTGGCGAAAGCTCAGGAGGGGACAGGGTCCTTGACTCCCTGTCATGTCCAGGAGGCGCTTGTGTTTTGCGACATGGGGAATGGCGATGGGATGCAGGCTTGTGACTTGTTGCCATGCTGGTCAGCACTTGTGGTGGTGGCAAGGGTGTAGCGGTGACTCCAGGGGATCTAGAGTTAGTGTGGGATACTATGGGGAGGCTGGAGGTAGCCCTATCGGTTTTCTGTGCCACAGGTGAATGTTGTGCCATAGCTGGCAATGTGCCGGGGATCTTGAGTGTTCCTGTGGTGAGCTAGGTGCCCTTAATGCCAGTGGTGCCTCTGTCACCACAGGGCTCTTGCTAGGTGCCCTTTTTGTGGTAACTGATTTTGAGGGCTGTTTTGAGAGCGTCTTTGAGCCCGTCATCGAGGAGGCTCAAAACTTTGCTGTGCCTGTAGTGCCTGGTTCATCTCCTTTGCTAATTCTTGAGGGAAGAAAGCAGGCTGGTGAGGGCCTAGGTTCTGAGCATGTTCTCTGAGGAGAAGGGCTTGGATGTTTGCCCTGAGGAGAAATTGCGCTTGATCCCTTATTGCCCCCCTGATAATTATGGGGGTACAGGGCTCTATCCATAGACTGTGTGCGCACTGTGAGCTCCCTTTCTTTGCAAGCTCTGGTTGTCAGGCTACGGCAATGGACACATTTCTGAGGAACATGTATGTCCCCCGAACAGCATATACATTTGCTATGGGCATCAGAGGCTGGCATAAATTCTCAGCATTTGCCGCATCTTTTCTCCTTAGGAGAGTCTGGCATGTCTCCCAGAAACTATCTGTAGCTGTACAAGCAGCGGAGACTGCTTGTCGGTCGCTGGTTTCTATTTCCTTTTCTTTTGTTTGGCTTGCCGCAGCTTGCTGCTGTGCAGTGCTAAAAGCTGGCGGCAGCTTTTTTGTTTTGTTAGTTAGAGAAGGTAGTCCTGAATGCCTCAGGATGATCTAAGCTGATAAGGTGGTTCTGCTTTGTCCTGCAGAGCACGCTGAAGAGGAGAGAACTGAGCTCCATCAGTGGCTGAGGGCAGCGAAGAAGGAACTGAGGAGAAGCGGGCTGTGTGCGCTGCTTCAAAGGCGGGGAGCGCCGCTCTCTGCTTGTGCATGCGCAGCCCGCCTAATCACTGCTCTCAAAGTCTCCGCGATCTGTGGTGCCAGGATGAGCCCAACACAAACTGTGGAGCACCCACGGGGACATCACTCGAAGAAGAACCTCTGTTTCCTAATTAATTTGTAACAGCTTCATAGTGTTACATACTGATCTACAGCACTGCCATTTTTCAGCAGTGACTACAAGCTAGCATTGGTTTAAAAAAAAAATGGCTGCAAACCCACCTCAGCTTTGAGCAAATTCACATCTTTCAGGAGATGCTGAGATTCAATGAGAAAGAAAAAGGTGGACGGTATAATAAGGAGTGCATTCTTTTGTATTTACCATCTTGGGCAGGCCTTCTGTGCAAGACCGTTTTCTAAACAAACATCAGCCTTTTTTCCTCCCTTCAGAAACAACGTGTCAATTCTAATTCTCTCCAAAACTTATTCCATTTAAACCAATAGCAATGAACTCCATGTGAGCCAATTAGCTTGCTAGATGTTTGTCTTTTATTTGCAAATAATTACAGGTAAGGGGGGGGGGGGGACAAAAAACCCTTCCACAAACAGAATACCTGTATCTCAGAAAAAGCATAGAGATGAACTGATGCATGACTATGTTAGAGTCTGCTTGGCTGAAACAAATAATTTTATATAATTTATCCTATTATAAAGCGGCAACATTTAATTAATGGTACAATGAATGTGTTTCTCTTTGGTCTAGTATATGGTTTTCATGTATTTTATTTACTGTAGGAGTTATTAGACATAAGAGTATTTCATTTAAATTATTTCATGTAACTGTAATGCCAACTGTCCATTGTGTCCAAATTCACCTCTGATGCTTTATTTCATTAAACTTGCATGTCCTCCTTTGTTATCAATAAAGGCATTATGGTTAGAAAATGGCTTCACATTGTGCAGATACCTCTTGATCTATTTATTAAGCACAGCTCTAATCTGAAAGGTGACACGGTAGATGTGGCATAGTGAAGCTCAATGTTTATTGTCACAATAAGGATTTCCATAAATTGCTATAGAAATAAAAAGTGGGTTTTTTTCCCTTTCTACCAGCCCTGTACACTGGATATGGAAATTCAGATCAAGTTGGACTCTTCATCCAGCCTGACACCAGCCATGCAGGCCAAACCATTCAAACTCAGCAACACCTATGTAACATAGTTGCATTCTGTTAATTTGCTCAAATGTAGATGACCAGGCCTCAGGAAACAAATCTGTAACTGCACGTGAAGGAACAGAATCTCTCTCTCTCTCTCTCTAACACAATATAGGCTTTAAAAATAAAATAGCAACAAGAAGCCAAATTCTCAAAAGAGCAGATCTGTTATGATACTGCATTTTACATAATTATCTTTCAGGGTACAAAAGTGCTTTATGGTAGGACATGCTGTCAAATCTCATTTTAGAACAAACAAACAATGTAACAGTTATGACACTTTGTACTGGAAGACCAGAGATAATATATAGCTTCCAGATCACCATGGAAAACTATATTAGTGCTTGTCAAGAAATGAGACCACTGGATCCACATCAGTGTGGATTTTGGCTTTACCATAGCCCAATTTTGTAACAGTTTTCCATGGTAGCCTAGGAAGAGCTGACAGAGTTCCTTTCAGAAGTGAACAGCACCCTTCGTACATACTACAATCAGATCTAATCCCCCTCAATAATTTGATTCTTCCAGTGTTTTGCAGGAAAAATAAAGAGTGCTGCTTCAACTTGCTCCTTATTAAAAACCTTTTTGATCAGTGTTTGCTATCTTCTTTTAGATGGGTTGGATTCAAGTCTGGAAAAAAGCAAAATCAACTGTGTATGTTTACAGCATCTCTTTCACTTGTCTAGGTCTCAACAAGATTATCTTTACCTTATAGCTCAGAAACTTTAAATATAATTATTTCTCTATCCCCAAATTCAAAATTTTTCAGTGGTACTATTATTGTGACAGGATAAGCGTTTCAAGATAAATAGGGTCTTGTTAGATTTAAATCTAATAATTCAGGAACCAGCTGCTCCATAAACAATTTCAAGCCATCGCCACTATCTAAAAGCCCAAGTAATCTAATATTTTTACTCTGTGCTGGGCTTGACTTTGTTGCTGAGGATTTTATTCCCCTTTGTAAGTGTACTAACAGTTTAAGATAAAAATTCCATTTTCTAATTCTTTTTTTGAAATAGTCATTTTCAGCTTTAAAGTCTTTGTTGTTGACCTCATCTATCCAATTTTATTACATTTTGCCTCACAGAATCCAATTTTCTATCCATGGCTGCAACTGTTACATGTATGCTTTGAAATTTTCTATTAATTTATTCAATAATGTGTTTAAATGGATCTTTTGAGGATTTAGTTGCAGGAGATGTGGCTGGAGTGACAAAGGAGGATGATACAAGTTTCACATTCATTTTTGTTTCTATGAGATAATTTTCTCTTTGTGTTTGGGTATTTCAGGTTCAGCGGCTTTGTGCAACACTCTGATACAGTTACTCATGCTCACTACTATCCAAGCCCACAAACAGCCAACATTTTCAAAACTCGGTACCTAAAGTTAGATTCCCACATCCATACTGGGCAACTAAACAAAAGCCTGATTTCTAAAAGTTGCTGAGTATTCAAGAACTTCCACTTGAAATCAAACATAATATGGGAACAAGAGAAGCATTTTGTTTTTACTTCTCATTGTTTACCCCTGTGAGGGGATACATGGCTATTCAGAAGATAGGCCTTACCATAATCTGCATTCATTAAATAGACAAACAAGATTTATCATCTTGATACCAAGCTCTTTTATTACGAGTAACAGTATTTCCTCAAAAATCCAGCATTTATTGAAAACTATTAAATAAAAATCGTTGGGGGTATTTTTAAAGGACTAGGAAAGAATATTAACAATGACTTCAGCTGTAGACTAGCCTTTCCTAACCCAAATGAAAAAAAAAGTAATAGACTCATTGTTCAAGCACTGCAAGATGTGCTACATGCCTCAAAAATAGTAAAAGGCATGATCTATGGACTGAAGAACATGCACTAATTTCATTATAACACACAAAGTGAGAGTCATAACCTGGAAAAAAAAGTGAGAGAAAGGAAAGAGGATGGGCAAAGGTATCAGTAGTCATGTCATAAAATTAGTCAGGAGAACATGTATGCATCTTGATGCCTCAAGCACTTATTTTTTGTTTCTTATCTATGTCCCCCCCTCTAGCATCTCATAGGTAAGAGAAATTAGAAAAGAAAAAGAGCATTTCTTGGGGATTTGAATGTGGTGAGAAGGGAGATGGCTTGGCAAGCATGTTTGGGAAGAGTGTTTGAAGTATGACGGGTAATACAAAAAATGCTCAAGATACTTGAGAGAAAGAGATGCAAATGCATCATTAAGGCTGTACAGAATGGAGGGAAAACATGAGGAGATCTGCTCAGAGTGAAGCAGTAGGCAGCACTGGACAGCAGTTATTCCTTTTCCTACCTTTCAGTATGGAAAGAAAGCCCTTCATCTCTTATACTAGCACGTTTCTGTTGTGCATTGTATAAATGGCCTTGAATTCTGCCCCAACAAAATATTTTATCCTTCAACTATGAACCAGTAAGTGTATATATTCATGACAGTAACACAGTAGTAAACAAGAGAATAATTCAGTTGAATTGGCTCTTCAAGAGCAGATTAAAGAATCCTATATTGCCTTGCATGATTTCTCTCTGAAATCTATTTGCAATCAATGGTATCATGGAGCAGACAACAATTGGACTGAAGAATTCATAAACTCCTGAGCATTATTCTTGTTTCTCTGACATGTGGGAATATATGAATACTGGTGACACTAATAGTCTAGTAAAAAGTAGAACTTGAATCCAATCTGAGCTATCAAGTATTTTCAATTTTTCATTCTTACCTCAATTGCCTTGATGTAACCAAGAGTACAACCTTAATTTCTTTGTATTCACAAGCCTTTCCTCTTCACAACTGTAGCTGATAACTGCTTCACTATTATTAAATATAGGACTGTAAAAATAAAACATATTAGAGACAAATAACTATGATTATGATCCACCATCTTCCTCCTTGCACATAGGAATTCAGATTATCTCAGTCTGCCTGTGCAGGCAAACAATGGCCAGAACCTTCACATAATCTCCTGTGGCATGAGTGGAGAAACACACTAAATTAGCTGGGTGGAATGATTGCATCACTACAGCTGAGTGATCAAATGCCATTCCAGAGTCAGCATCATAGCTCTCTGCACTAATGAGACTTTTCTGCTTTAGTGAATCAGTTAGTATGATTTTCTTTTCTGGCACTATTAAAGTGCTGGAACCAAGGTCACCTGACAAAGGGAGACCAAAACAGTGTACTTAATTCTCTGAAGTTAAAAAAAAAAATTAATACTCTGAATTAGGGCTATCAAGTGATTAAAAAAAATTAATCGCGATTAATCGCATGTGCTGCCCCTTTGAAATGCTGCCTCAGCGTTTCAAAGGCAGCACCGCAGGAGCCCAGGATCGGCTAGAGTCCCCAGCTGACCCCGGCTCGATGCAGCACTGCCCCTAGGAAAGGTTGCCCTGGCGTTTCCAAGAGGCAACACCACGGGAGCCCGGGGTCAGCCGGAGTGGCACTTCAAAGGGGCAGCAACATGGAGCTGGGGATCAGCGGGAGTGCCCAGTTGATCCCCAGCTCTGCGTTCCACTGCCCCCTGAAGTGCTGCTCTGACGCTTCAAAGGAGCAGCACTGCACGGAGCCCGGGGTCAGCTGGAGACTCCAGCTGATCCCAGGTTACTAATCGCGGAGCCTGCGATTAACGCGTTAATTTGTTTAATGTGTTAATCCTGCCCTGTGTTAATCGCAGGCGTTAACGCAGAAAAATTGACAGCCCTACTGTGAATACTGGTGCCAGGAAGACTCCTTCACTCAAATTTTAAGCAGCCTCTAAGTAGTCACAGTACAGAGGATGATTTGCTCTTATACCAAAAATAACCTCTTTAGGGAAACTGTACTTTCCCAAGTCAGGTTTATAATATAAACCAGGAGTTTAGGTTTAGTTTAGCTGCATTAGGTCGATTTTCTAAACAGTGAGTCCACACCACCAAGCCCATTCTGTCGACTTGAAGGGCCACTAAAGTCAATTGTGGTACCCATGCATTTCACAAGAAGTGACACCAAATTTGACCTTGTATGGTCAACTTTACGGTAGTGCAGATGCAGTGCTATGACAGTCAAAGTTCTTGGCCTCCAGGAAGTGTCCCACCTTACCCTACTGTAACTGCTCTGACCAGCACTTTCAATTCTACTGCTCTCCAGGTGTACAGGAAAAGCCCTGGGAAAATCTGAATTTAATTTCTTGTGTGGCCAGTGTGGCAAGTGGACCTCAAGAGCACATCTCAGCAGCACACCTGACCATAAATTCCCAGGATCACAAATGAGCACAAATATGGACTGCACAGGAAATCCTGGACCTTACTGCTGTATGGGAAGAGGAATCTGTTCTCACAGAACCACAAACCAGCAAAAGAAATGCAGATATCTATGCCAAGATCGCAAAGGGCATGGAAGAAAAAAGATATGCTGGGGAGGCCCAGCAGCACCGCACGAAAATAAAGGAACTGAGGCAGTCCTACCAGAAGACAGAAGTGGCAAATGGTCTGGATCATTGCTGCAAATGTGCTGCTTCTATGAATAGCTATATGTGATCCTGGGAAGGGACCTGATCAGCTTCCTCAGCCTGACTGTGGATTGCTCCCAAGACACGTCTCTGGTGGCCTCAGGCAGCAGCATGGAGGACAGTGTGGATGAGGAAGAGAAGGAGGATGAGGAGAATGGACAGCAGGTGAGTGGGGCAACCAATCTCACCAAGAGCCATGACTTTTTGATAACTTTGGAGACAATCCCCTCATCTTGGGACATCTTGCAGCTGGGCCTTAATGTCAGGGTGAGCACCTCAGGCGAGTTCACACTTTTTATCATGCTACAAGCTGGTTAGGGCAAATGGATGTGAACTATGGCAGCTACAGTAGGGACTCTCCGGAATAGCTTGTTAACAATTCTGGCGATGGAGCAGGAATCCTCCCTGCACATCTCCATAAAGCTCTCCTACAGGAACTTGTTAATCCTTCTCACAGGGTTTCTGGGGAGGCTTGCCTTATTTCATTCTCCATGGTAGGACACCTTTCCATGCGAAGCCAGCAGTAAGTGCTCTAGCATCATTGCAGCACAAAGCATTGCAGTGTAAGGGCCAAGTGTCTGGCGCATTCAGTCAGAAGATTCAGAGAAGGCTGATATTGTGCATGGCAACCTGAATGAAGCAGGGGAAGCTATTAACTGATGCTTCAGCACTAAACCTCCCATTTGCTCATTCCCAATGAAGCATGGCTTGGGCCCTGCCACCACGCCCAGACCCCCTCTCTCCACCTCCTCCTATCCTGCAGGAAGGGAAAGTTGCACTCTCCTGGAAAATGGGCCGGGGGACAAACACATGGGCACCACATACGCCCCTGCCCTTCCTTGCGTTACCACCACATCTGGACCCTCACCCATCCACAGGCTCGAATCCCAGCCTGTCCCTTACCATGTCTGCCACCAAACAGAGTCCAGCTGCTCCCTTAAGTACTCTGTGGTGTACCTGCTGCATAGTGGGTGCTTAAAACCATACCAGCAGCCTTGTACATAATGCAACCCTTCTGTTTTAGACAGATCTTCCTTTTATGCAAAAGTTTAGGTTTTATGATTGACAATGTATCTCCTGTAATGTCTGCCCTTCAATTTTTGTTACAGCAGGTGCAGCAGTGAGACTGCTGCACACTCCCCCAGCTCCGTCAGCTGTCTGCTTAGCACAAGTCCGGATGCAAAAACATACTTGGGATGACATGTTCAAGGAGCAAATGCAATCCTCCCACTTGGACAGGGAGCGAGTAGTAAGTGCAGGAATACACTGTGGCAGGAGATGAGAGCCGAGGGTGAGAACAGGAGACTGTGCAGGGAACTGGAAGTGAAGAACCAGGAGAGAGTCTTCACAGCCATGGAGGATGTGATGGACTGCATGGAGGCCTTCCAGGACAGCTACATGCACAGGCACCTCCTCCAGCCCTTGCAGAACCACATACCCTCCTCACCAACTTCCATAGCCTTCTCTCCCAGTGGCCCTAGAACACAGGGTGGGGTGGGGGGGGGTCAAGGAAAGCCTCATACTCAACCCCTAGGGATACATCCCAGAGCAAAAGGCTGTCATTCTCACAGTGCTTCCACCGCCCCCCACAGCTCCCAGCTTCAGCTCATTTTCTGTCCCTCTTGTGTTCACTGAATAACAACACATGATTTCTGAACAGCAGTTTGTTATTGTTTGTGTTGAGGGAGCAGGTTTACAGGCAAGCATGCTTAATGCAGGCCACCTGGTTAAAGGCAACATGCATGACTCATATCACTGCCTGGGCATTCATAAGCTGTTTTTCAAAAGACGCTCTGATTCGCAGTGCCCGTCGCTGTGCTCTCCTCATTGCCCTAATGACTGGCTGCTCATAATTACTGGCTGGTGTTGTGCCTTGACCCGCCACCCTGCCATATAACTTTCCCCCTTGCTCTCACAAATGGAGCACACAGCAGGCTGCCACAACAATGGGAATGCTGCTTTTGCTGAGGTCTAACCTAGTCAGTAGACTGTGAAAACTTCTCTTTAAATGCCCAAAAGCACATTCACCACCATTCTGCACTTGCTCAGCCTGTAGTTCAGGGGTGGGCAGTAAAAGAAATGTCAGCCTGCAGGATTAGTCCCTAGCGGGCCCCCACCTCCATGCTTACCCGCACTTCCACAGGTATCAGAGGATCACAGCTGTGGTTGACCACAAATCACCATTCACAGCCAATGCAAGCAGCGGAAGCGTCACGGACAGGACACCACTTCCCACCACTCGCAATGGCTGCAAATGGCGATTCACGGCCAACCAGAGCTGAAATCCTCTAATACGTGTGGAGGCGCAGGTAAGCATGGAGGTGGGGGCCCACCAGGGACTAACCCTGCAGACTGGATTCAGCCCGGGGGCTGGAATTTGCCCACCTCTCGTGTAGTTGAACTGCTCCTTACTGCAGTCCAGCTTCCCTGTGTAGGGCTTCATGAGCCATGCGAGCATGAGGTAAGCTGGGTCTTCAAGACCACTACTGGAATTTCAATGCCTCTAATGATAATTTTCCAGCCTGGGAAGAAAGTTCCATTTTCAGGTTTTTGAAGCAGCAGGAGTTCCTAAAGGTGGGCGCGTCATTGCAGCTTTTCCAAACATCCCATGTTGATGTTGGTGAAAGTTTTGCAGCCACTGCTGATCATCCCATAACTGCATCACTATGTAGCTTCACCAGTCTTTGTTGGTCTCCTAGCACCAGAACAAGTGTTTTCCTGTGTCAAGAAGATCGAATGCCATTGGCATTTGCCAGTTGCTCAACTCAAGTGCTTCACAGAAGAGTATCTTCATGGCCTCCTGAGATTCTTCCTCATTCCAGCAGATGCTGGATATGCTGTAGATATACTCCAGCATGGGACACACCATGGTTAATATGATTGCAATAATATTTTGCTTCTGAATGGGTTTCATGATAACCAGGGGAAAAAGGGAGTGCAAAGACTGCCATTGCTTTCAAATGGGGGTGGGGAGAAGGAGAGTAGGGAGGAGATGAGTAAGTTATGGGACACTGACAACATGTACCCAGAACCACCCGCAGCAGTTTGGTTCCCAGTGTGCACTGGGAGCATAACCCAGAATGCAAAGCGGCAGCAGAAACTGTGGGATAGCTACCCATAGTGCATTACTCTCAAAGTCTATGGCAGCCACCCTGCTGGGAATGCACTACTTCAAACTACGTCAAATTCTTGCACACAAGGACATTTACCTTCAACTTCACAAAACTGGGTGCTAAAAATCGACCTTAATGAATTCGACCTTATCTCATATTATAGACGAGGCCTTATTTAGTTTTAACAGCCACTAAGCAACAAACACATTCTGTTGCTTAACATGAGCAAAGAAAATATGTATTGATAAGTGCTGCAAAGCTTCTAGAAAAAAATCCAAGATCTCTTTCATCCAAACTGTACAAATGTCACTTGCTAACAGTCATTATAGTCAATAGCCAAGATTTTCAACCTAATGTACTATAAGGAGGCCTAATTTTTAGCTAGCCTCTGAATACTTCTCACATATATAAGGTAATTAGGTATCAGGGTGGCCAATGTGAGTCACTCAAAGTCCCTTATCACTTCTGAAAATCTTATATGTAGATGTTCACTAATTATCTCATAGGTGTAACTCAGGAAACATAGTAATTTCCTTTGTACTTTGGACACTGTAAAGGTATTTTAGATACCACTACATTAGAGGGATAAAGCAGATGAGTTACTACTTTTATTTCAGACAAGATTTTAAGCTTACACAGAGCTTTCTTTCAGGTCTGGGAAATGAACCTATATCGGGGTGGGCAATAATTTTTGTATGGGGGCCACTTCACCCATATGGGTAGCGGTCACAGGCCACCCCCAGAAGAGGTGGGGCCTTAGGTGGAATGGGTGGGACCTCAAGAGGAAGGGGTAGTTCTTTCTAGGTACAGTGTGTGTGGACGGGAAGGAGACTTCGCATGCTCCCCCATGAGGTGGAGAAGCACAGGAAGTCTCCTCCCCTCACACCTGCAGTGGCACACTGCACCCAGAGGGAACGGCCACTTGTTTTGAAAGGCTGGTGGTTCCCCTCTGGTGCCACGTGCCCTTGGTGGGGGGAGGAGACTTCCTGTGCTCCCCTGTCCCCAGGTCCCAATTGGCCTGGGGGGCAGGGAAGCACACGAGGTCTCTTCCCCCCGCTGCCCCATCCAGTTGGGGTGCGCGACGCCTAGAGAGAACTACCAGCTATTTTGAACAGCTGGCAGTTCCCTCTGATGCCAAGCACCCCAGTGGAAGGAGGAGATTTTGTGCACTCCCCCACCCTCACGTCTCAATTGGCTTAGGGCGGGGGCACAGCAGTGCGGGCCACTGGCCAGATCAACCTATGATGGACAGGAAAAATGCTTATCACTGTAATAAAAATGCATAAATAAGTAGTCCATTATACTGATTCACAGTGACAGATGCCCAAAGGAAGATACTTTGGGTATTATTAAAGAAGGCAAGTGCACCTCACTTGAGAGCACTGGACAAGGAGGACAATATTATGGCAAATATTCAAATGGTATATTGCACCTAGTTTGTGAAAGAAAAGAAAAAGAAAGCGAGAAAAGGAGAGAAAAAAGAGAAAAGAAAAAAGATAAGAAAAAAGGAAAAAAGAAAATTTTTAATTATTTGTGATTTGCTATTGCAGGATCAGCAATAAGATACACTTCCCGAAACAATTTAAAGCATTGTCAATTTTACCAGGTTTTTTAAAATACCCAGTATGAAAAATGTTGCCATTTCATGGTATTCCTAAAGCTGGAGACTACTTCATTAAGGAAACTGGAAGACAAGTTTCACAACTAAAGGAGGTCACAGCTTAGTTACAGAGTTTAGTATAGTATATTGTCCATGAATCACTCTGTTAACTCATGCACAGAGAAATGGATTGCTCAAAATTTTATTCCAGTCACAAATCCTAGTGAAAGTGGACCAACGTTAAGTCTGTAATTAAACCAGAAACCAGCCAAGTTCCATATGATCTTGGGGTTTGTTACAAAAGGGTCGCCCACTTCAAAGAAAATTTTGTAGCACGATAAATAAGGAGACAGATTCTTTAAGGAATAGAAATAACACTACATACTAAAACACGGAACCATGATAATAACTCGGAATGAGCCTAAATACAATTGTGCTGCTACATGTGTAGCAACCAGAGAATCTGACAAGAAATTAGAATGGAGAGAGCACGCTAAAGACAGCAGTTTGAACCATCATATCTCAGCATTTTGATTCAATTGGGCATAATGCTTTCTGTATATTTTACTACTTTACTCATTAGTGTAGTAATACCTATGAAGTAATACCTAAATATAATATGAATTTCCAACAGCCAAGATAGCTTCTTGTCATTCACCATTTAATAGCCATTACACGCCATATTTCAAAAAGTCATAAAAGCTTTTAAATTTACTTTCTGAAACTATTTTAGGAAAACTCATGGGACAGACCATATTCAACTATTTGGAATAAAATGTCCAAAATGTAAATAGAAAGTTAAATGTTTTAATACACAACAGCTTAAGAAGTTATGCAATCAAAAAGCCCAATCCTGCAAATATTTATACATTTGAATGACTTCTCATATGAGTTGAGGTTTTTTTCAAACAGGACAACTCACATTAGTAACATTAGGTGCCTATGTGCCCATAGGTTTGAACATAAAATGTGTCCCTATTGAGGTCCTGACCACTCAATCAACCAAGAGAGCATCCTTTTTTTCTGCTGCGTTTTCATGTGTCTTCCTCAGGAACTGTTGTTAATATTTGTGCCTGAATATTCATAAACTGTTTCTGAGCAAATGCCCAGTAGTACTGAGGAAGAGGGAGAGAGTGAGGGAGAGAAATTTTTGCCAGAGATTTATTTCCTCCTAATAGAAGTAATTTGCATTATAAGTCAAATACGAACGCCTAGATATCTCACTTCCTTACTCTGCCTTCATTTTTTATGTTCATTGTAAAACTGATTTTTTTTTCAAAAAGCATTTTGAAGTGTAATGTTTGACAGTTTGGATGTCAATAGCACAATTCTGAGAAGCAGTTTTGCTGCTGTCACAAGGATACTGCAGCTTTTTAGTGAAATATTAAAAAGAGATGGCTGATTTTTTTAAACAAAGGAAGCTGGAAAGTGTACTAAAACTCAAATTTTGGACACACATAACAATATGCTATGTTTCTGCTAGAATATTAAATGTAATTTAGATAGTACAATAATACCAATTAATAAATGGGTAATAAGAATGATCATCTGCTAGTGCAAACCAGCATAACTCTACTGAAGCCAATGAAGCCATAATGATTTACAATCATCTGAAGAACCAGAAGTCTTATCATTGAATCCAGTGGGAGCAGGAGCAGGCCCTTTTCAACGAGAATTGTTTTAATGCTCAGAATTTTTCATTTGCACAAACATACATTACTGTACTTACCTTTCTTTAAAGGTAATATAAGAACTAACATAAGGCAACCACTGTTTTCAAAGCTCTCATTTTTAATCCAGTTGCTTAATATTTAATTCTTTGAGTGTAAAAAAATGGAACACTAGATTTAATTACAAATACCTTTACCTTTGCTAGTTATTTGAGAGGAAAATGCGTTCTTTATAACTTTTTAAAAAATAGGATTGCTATCCTGTACCAAAACTGAACTACTTTAAAAATCTATCCCTATGGCTAAGACATAAGAGCTCTATTTATATTGTTCAAGTCTGAAAAGAGAGCATGTTAATCAGTCTCATTGCTTGAACAACACTAGTGGTAAAAATAATACCTCAAAACAATTTCTCCACTAGATACTGTACAGTGTGTGCTCAGGTACATGCCAAATACACAGAAAATAAATGACCTAGAAATAAGTCTATGTTTTGAATTCTACAGCCTAAACAATAGCTGTTATGGGTAAAAATAAAGATACAACAGAACATCAAGAGATAACAGAAACAGGAAGAAACAATTGTTACAAGTTTGCAAAAAAAATGTCTTGCAGTTAATGTGGATCTATATTCTTCCATCTTACTCAGTGCAGCTGTTATTGTCAGAAAACCTATACAAAATGAACCACGATGTCTGAAGATTATAAAACCCAACTGACAATATTACAAGGAATAAAAAAAGAACAGAGGTGATGCACTATAGACTATAAACATGCATTTCTGAATATAGGACATCAACATATATTAAATAACATATTAACAGAACTCCAAGGAATACAACTATGAAACATATTTATTCCATGTTGGGGTTCTGAAAGCATTCCATGTTGGGGTTCTGAAAATAAAACAGTTTTAGAAATGTCATGCAAATCCTTCACTGCATGCTTGTATGCTACCTCTTTGGAGTTATAGTATTGTTCATTTATGTATATATGCATCTATTCTGAACAGCTATATCCAAAGTCTTCCAATCCAAGCCTTCGCCATACAGAAACTGACACTAATGTCCTTAGAGTTGTGAACAAACATGCATTAGGCTGACACTACCAAATTCTATTCCACTTACAAGGCTGAACAGAAGCCACCAGAGAGGAAATACCAGTATTTATCCTCCCCGCCTGCTCGATTCTTATGGTGGCTTCCTGTAAAAGAGAACCTTTTACCTTATGACACTCCCCAAGTTTGTTTTTTTTAAATAAAGATGGAAAAATATTTTGTTTAACTTCCAGTGGCTGTTTTACAACAAGAGGCTCTATGACAGTCATTCCCAGCACAGTCTGCAGGGGAGTTTAGCCCTATGTTTACAAACACAGAAAGAGTGAAAGACCCAAACAGCCAAAAGACAAACACATTATAAAAACAATATAAACTTACATGTATGAAGTGACAAATAAAATGGTATAATACACATGCTGTACAACCATACAATATATTTTAACTTGCCCTTGGACTCCAGAGACAGAATGTGTCACTTTTTTCTCTTAAAGTGTGAGAAAATGAAAGAAAGGGAACTTAAAAGAAAAACAAGAATAAGTACAGGTAGACTTGCCATAAAGGGCCAGGAGCCAGGAATTCCCTCATCCTGGTTCTAGACATGGCAGGCTGCCAGATGCAGAGGCACAAGGAGAAGAGACTGGTTATCTCAAGGGCAGTGGGCTAATGAAGATGAATGTGCCAAGAGATACCCAAAAACTGCTTTTGCTTCTCAATCCATCGGATAGACTTGTGGAAAACAGAAATGATGCCTGTGGCTGAGGGACAATGGCCAAGAATTTGGTTCCCATGACTAAATGATGGAGTTTCTTTTTAAAAACTTACATGTGCTGTTTAAAAACCTGAAAGATTCCTTCCAAAGTTGGTTTATAAATTGTTGAGTTATACTACTCTAAACAACCCGACCATCTCTCTAAAATCCTCAGAAAACATGCTAAAGACTTTGCTCTCCAAACCTGTGAAGTTGAGTTCAAGGTCAGTGACTTCACAGTTAAGCTAGTACACTCACTCAGTTCAAATTTAAAGTCGTACCTCACAGCAAAGGAGATGATATGAAGCTAACGTGCCTGTAAAATAGGAACAGACCCAAAAAACATAGCCTTGTAGGGTACCATATTTGAAACCTGTACAATGAGGCATCAAACTTCTCTGAAAGATAAATATCTTTCCTTTAAGAGTCAGCTATATTTATTGGCAGTTGCATATGCCCCTACATTCAATCCTGTGCAATCTATTCACACACCAAAAAGTTCTGTCTGCAACATGGAATGTAGTAAAAGCCTCTTTACTGCTAAGAAAATGGGTGGGAGCTTATGGAGGGGAAATGGAGACACTACACATAAAAACATATAACTTTTCCATTCAGTTGCAGAGAGATAAGCATCTGATACATTATAGTGGTTCTATTAGAATCTACATCAAATGCACTTTATAAGACATGGAAAATAAATTCCATTCCCTGATGGGATTTGCTTTGTTCATCTGACCGAGAACAAAGAATCAAGCATGCCACTTGAAAAATCTAAGTGAACAAGTACCAGTACCATTCACTCAGAATTGTAACTGAAGTCAATGGTAGCTGTGCTTCAACTATAAAAAGGTACCATAGAAAACTAAGTACTCTTAGGGCTCCAAATGTCTAAAATTGGGCACACAAAATTACTGTACACTTTTGACCTCTCTCTCTGTGTCTCAGTTTGCTATGTGCAAAATGCAGATACTACCCCCACTCACTTCACAGAAGGTACTCTGAAAACAAATTAACTAACGTTTGTGAAAAACAAATACTGTGATGAGTCTGATCCTACTCAGGACGGGCTACAATGTTTTTGAAGAATGAGGTAAGAGAAAAATTCATTGTTTTAATCATGTTAAACAGTTCTTATAAATGTTTCATTGACAATCGCTAGTGCCTCCTTTCTTTAAAGCGGAGCCGATGGGGAAATTTTGGTCAGGGGTGTGCCTTTTGCCATGCCTAACAAAATCCACCAAAACCAATTTTCAGGTATTCAGATTATTAGTATTTGAAAGCTAAATTCTTCAAAGAATCTAACAGCACTGGGCATAATCTAGCCCAGGGCTACAGGAAAAAGCCCTTTAATTTTTCCTTTTAGTTGCCAGGGGTTGTTGAGGAACTGCGACATAACACTGAGAGCAGGGAGTCTGTCTCTCCTGTGCTCTCAATGATCCCACAACAGATACCCATGGATCATGGAGGAGAAGGAAAAACAAATTCCCCTGCATTTGAGTCAAAGTAGGGCAGTCTGAGAAGATACACACAATGAGGCAGGGGTATCATAATGCATACATATAAAGGGAAAGTATTAGGGATACATTGGCAACCTTAATTAGAGCATTTCCTAATTCTTGAATGCTTGACTTTATGTTAAGGTTACAAAATGTAACCTTAACATAGAGTCAAGGCTTTCTATTAGACAGAGTAATGATTATAGCACCCTGGTCCCCAAACTTTTCCAGTCATATCCCCCAACCCTTACCAGTAATAGAATATGTCTACACACACCCTCCATTTTGGCACAGCACAAAGCAGAGGAGCTTGGGCTGAACGTAGAGCTAGGGTCAGAACTGTTAAGATGCCTATGTATACTAGTTTGAAAATTTTGGCCAAGAATTTTAAGAATTTTATGTTAGTATGATTCGCAGTCTCTATTAATAAAGGTTATAAACATTTTACAACAGCAGAATGAAAAGCTAACATAAACTGTAAAAAAAAAAGGAAAATATAATTAACAATGCTGTTAAACAATAGAATACCATTTATATTTTCAAATATATTGATTTCAATTAGAACAAGGAATATAATGTGCTCAGTGCTCACTTTATATTAAATTGGATTACAAATACTTGCACTATAAAAATGAAAGTATTTTTCAATTAATCTAATACAAACACTGTTATAGTAGCTTTTTATCATGAAAGTTGAACTTACTAATGTAATCTTATGTACAAAAAATAAACACATTCAAAAATAAAACCATGTAAAACTTCAGTGCCTACAAGTCCACTCAGTCCTACTTCTTGTTCAGCCAATTGCTCAGACAAATAAGTTAATAGGAGATAATACTGCCTGCTTCTTGTTTATGTTACCTGAAAGTGAGAACTGCTATTTACATGGCACTGTTGTTACCAGCATCACAAGATATTTACATGCCAGATTCGCTAAAGATTCATGTGTCCATTCATGCTTCAGTTATCATTCCAGAGGGCATGCCTCCATGCTGATGATGGATTCTGCTACATAACAACCCAAAGCAGAGCAGACTGAAACATGCTCATTTTCATTATCTGAATCTGATGTTGCCAACAGAAGGCTGATTTTCTTTTTTAGTGGTTCAGTTCTACAGTTTCTGCATCAGAGTGTTGCTCTTTTAAGACCTCTGAGAGCATGCTCCACACCTCTCAGATTTTGGATGACACCTCAATTCTTAAACCCTGGATCAAGTGGTGGGGCTATTTTTAGAGATCTCACATTGGTACCTTCTTTGTTTTTTGTCAAATGTACTGTGCAAGTGTTCTTAAAATGAACATGTGCTGGATCATTATCTGAGACTTATCACATGGAATATATGGCAGAATGAGAGTAAAACAGAACAGGAGACACACAATTCTCCCCCAAGGAGTTCAGTCACACATTTAATTAACACATTTTTAAAGCAAGCATTAGCAGCATGGAAGCATGTCCTTTGGAATGGTGTCCGAAGCATGAAAGGACATATGAACGTTTAGCATATCTGGCATGATTTGAGCTTTGAAATGAGAGAGTGAAAGATAATTTTGTGAAGATCTTTCCATATATTTCAAAGATAAGACGTGACCCTTATGATGACGGCACTGACAGTTCCTAGTAATTTAATTGATTTAGAACTAGGATTGCATGTAATGATCAGGATTTGTGCAATTTCAGCTATGGTAAGAGTCAGGGAGTTAGAAAGAATAATCAACATGCTCAGGAGCTATGACCTCCCCTATAACATCAACTTCAGCTGTCATATCTTTCCAACTAATTGCTTGGCAGAGAAGACAACATGAATGTTAAAGATTAAGGAGCAGATATTTTAAAGGACATTAAACCTCAATTCTTTTCCAGGTGAGTTATGGAGACAGATCTTGATGAATAAGCATTTTCTCTCTATGACAAAATGATAGGCAGTTTGCATATCACCACACAAAGCATCAAAATAAGAATCTGTGCATCACCTTCTGCATGAGGATTTGCCTAACCCCATGTGTGTATATTTTGAACTCAAGTGAGGTGCCAATCCTGCAAACATTTCAGTGCATAGTTTAACTTTAAGCCCAGGAGTAGTTCTATTGATTCAATAGCACTACTTGGATGTTTAAATATATACATACAGTATGCGAACTGTTTGCACGATTGGGGACATAAATGGATCACTTTGCATTTTATTAATTAACAAAGAAGCACCATCTGTTATAAAGAAGTGGACAAGAAGAGGTTGTTTCTATAGCACTGAATATAAAATGTACCTTCCACACAGTTTGCGTATGCTGATAAATGTGATCCTCCCACTACCAACAGTTGCTGCTATTCACTATTTTATAGCAACCAAAAAGGTTTTAGGCACTTCAGAGAAAATAGAAAAAAAAAAAGCATTCAAAGAGCTTGGAGTCTAAATTACAGTCCTGACACAATGAACAATGCTGACAAACAGTAAGTGAAGAAATCATGCAGATGGACATGCTCTGGAGCAGTATGGTCACTACCAACACGGTAGAGACATGTGCATACCTTGGTGGGTCAGGCTGTTGGTTCTTTTAATATATGCCCTAATCAATCATTTTGAATCTATAAAAAACACTGAGTTACTGATGGTGGACTCTACAGAAGAGGCAACCGTACGTCCGTCAGAGGACATGATGGGCATACCTGAAAGAAATACGGAGATATTCCACACTCAGCTCTATTATCAAGCTTCAGCACAAGTTCTTCAACACACAGGAATCTTCCTACATGGAGTAAATCCATATCTAATTAGTTCCATCCTCAGGAAAAAATGGATGCAGTGCAGGAACTCAAAATCCAGGCAAATAAATAAAATCAACTAAGAAAATGTTTACTGGCAAATCAAGTTGCACTATGCCCGCTTTTAATGACTGAACACCATGACTATGAAAAATTAGAGTGACTAAAATTTAATAATACACAAATAGGATGACTGGATTAGTTAACTTCAAAGATACCTGGGTTTGGATTATCAGATGCTATATCGTTAAAGACTGAAGAGACCAGATCACTGTGAACTAACTAACCCATAATGTATACAAATTTCTAGCCATTTCCAGACCCTAGAGAGGAAGCCAATGTACCTAAAGGTATGATACACGCCATCAATATTAACAAGCATCCTAGAAATCAATATATGAAAATCATTCTTTGCCTATGCTGCATAAATTGAACTGTAACTTTCAGGCAATAAGTTTATTTTACAACAAAAATTTAGAGATACTTCCTACAGAGAACAAATTCCCATAAGATTTGTACTTGGAACTGTGAGAGAGAATAATTTGCATTAATTCAATCAATTCTAGGATGCAGAGCAGAGCCAAATGATAACTGATTGAGTCTCAAAATGGCAAATATTTCAGGATATGAAAATTATTTCTTTCCTTAAATAATTATGGTAAGTCAAACGTAATGTTTTGGGCTTATGAAACATAATTCCACTAGCAATTCTGCACAATAAACTATTCTTGTATGAACTAGTCTGGTTCATTATTGAATAGTATATCCTTAGGCATTTTTTGGAGGCACATAAGGTAGAAGCATCATTTAGTGAACATGCCAAAAATGGCTAGGTTTCCCCCATATTGGGGATTCAGAGCATATAGTTGTGGTTTTGTACTGTCATGTCCCTAACCATTTATCTGAGTACACCACTCTCGCACTGTAAAATTTAAGGAATTTTCTTTCTGGATTACAGGATGTCATTATATAAGGTTATTTTTATCTGATTTTTTTCCAAAGTTGACAGATCCATTCTTGAACTGGCTTCATCAATTTGGATTCTTTCATAAACATATCATAAATATCTAGGAAGAATCTATCATTTAAGAGGGTAAAAGTATGTTAAAAACCTTATAAAAGGGTTTAAAACAGTTAATAAAGGTAATAAAAATGGAGAAATAATCTGAAATAAATAGGGTGAAATTCAATATGGACAAAGTACTCCATTTAGGAAGAAACAATCATTTGCACACATACAAAATAGGAAATGACTACTTTGGAAGGAGTACTGCAGAATAGAATCTGGGGGTCATAGTGAACCACAAAATATGAGTCAACAGTGTAAAACTGTTCCAAAAAAAAGCAAATATCATTTTAGGATGTATTAGCAGGAGCATTGTAAGCAAGACATGAGAAGTAATTTCTCTGCACTGATTAGGCCTCAGAATTATGTCCAGATCTGGGTGCCATATTTCAGGTAAGAGATACACAAATTGGAAAAAATCCAGAGAAGAGCAACAAAAAAAAGATTAAAAGTCTAGAAAACATGACCCAGGCGGGAAGATTGGAAAAAAAAGGATTTGTTTAGTCTGGAAAAGTGAAGACTGAGAGGGGACATGATAATGGTCTTCAAGTACATATTAAAGTTTGTTATGAGGCGGGAGAAAAAAATGTTCTTAACCTCTGAGAATAGGACAAGCAATGGGCTTAAATTCTGGCAAGGAAAATTTAGATTGGACATTAGAAAAAAAGACTGGTTAACCACAGGAATAAGTTGCCTAAGAAGGTTGTGCAATCTGCATAATTGGAGATTTTTAAGAGCAAGTTAGACAAATATCTGCCCCTTGCAATCCTATAATTCTAGGAAAATTATTATCCTACAGTAACTCTAGTTCTTGAAGATGTGTAGTCCACACAGGTTTCACTCTTGGTCTGCATGTACTCTGTGCATGGGAGATCAAACTGGGGCTGTCATTGCACCTGAGAGCCTTTGTGACTTCTATAGCTGAGGGTAGAAGTGGTGAGGCATCAACAACTGCCGCTCAGTTCCCCCACTCATAAAATTCCCATGACTCATGACTCCTATTAGTTGGGACGGAGGGTGGGTTGTAGAATCTGTGTGGACTACACATCTCAAATAACTTGTTAATAAAGGGCAAGTAACTATTTTCTTTGAATGACTGTCCACATAGATTCTGCTCTTAGTGACATTTAAGCAGAATCCTCCCTTGGAGATGGCTAAGGAGACCTATAGTAATATGACTGGACAAGTGCTCTGTCAAAGCTTGCATCTGATTTGAAGGCCTGCAGTAACACACAGTGAATGGTGAATGTATAGATCAAACTCCATATTTCTGACCTACAAATCTCCCTTCAGGGAGTTTAGGGAGGTCAGTTGAAAGAGGTGACAGAAGTGATCTGAGTTCTAGTCTAAGGAGCTCTAGATGGATCCTCTGCTACAGGAACATGGCAGGTAAATATCATTCTGAAACCATTTGGATAGTCTCTGTGAGGATACTGGCTATCCTCTTGTCCATTCTACAATTTCCATAAACAGTCTCAGACAAGTCCTACTCATGTAAAAGGACAATGTGGAGGGGGTTCTCTGGCTGGTGGAGAAGTGTGGGTGGTCCCTTAAGGAATAATATTATGGTATGGTAAGAAAATATGGAGAGGCCTTGTATTGAGGGATGGTGAGTGAAAATGATGGCCAGATGGCCCTTCATAAAACTGAGTGGTAGCCACAATTGTTTCCATGAGAGCAACAGCCCTAAACAGTCAGAAGTGACCCCTGCAGGGATGACAAGTTGTCCTCTTTGGACCGAAAAAGCCACCTTCATTTAGGCTTGCTAGACTGTTTCATGGACAATTTCCTACTCTGGAAGATGATGTCCAGGAGAGACGCTGAACAACTCCACTCACTGGGCATCAGCCAACCATCATTCAGGCTCTCTGATACAGTGCCAGCTACTACTGCGCATGTAGGCCCTAGATAATCTTCTTGGACAGCAAGTCAGTCAGATTCAGTGATGGCTTCCAGGTTGAGTCTTATCATGTCTGTGTACCAAAGCAGTCGTGTCCAAGTGTGATGTTTCCCTGGGGTTCCCAGGGCTGCGAGACACTTTGTTGCAATCTGCCTTAGCATGAGGGGGCCTTGTCTGTGCCTTCCATGGGTCTGTTCCTTGAATGCAAGCCTCACACAGCACAATCTGTGCCTCTGCAGGGAAGCAATAATCACACTCCAACCCCTGAGCCCACCAACCATCCCCCTGGACTGGCTAGGTTCTGCTCCACTGGTGACTCTCAGAATCCACAGATCCACTACTTCCAAAGGAACAGCACACTTCAGCTTACCAGTTACACCTGAGGATCATCATTCCACTTAACACACAACACTTAGATTTGGACAGTGAAATCAAGTACAGGTTTATTTAACAAAGAACAGGCATTCACGAAGAATCAGTGGCAACAAATAGTTGTATATAGAATGAAATCATAACACACTTTCTAGACTCTAAACCTAACAAGTCATTCTCCCATCTCAGAAATTAGTTCACCCAAAGTTTTTCTTCTTGATTTAAACAGTCAAACTGGCTGTGATCCTCAAATCAGAAGACAAGCCAGCTAGCCGCTTGTCCTCTAAGTGAAATGCATCTCTGCACTCCTAAATATAACATTTCAACTAGGGATGTTAAATTTAGATTAATCAGCTAATCAAATAGTCAATGCAATTTGCATCCACTAATCAATTAGTCGATAAGGGGGCCTCCGCCTTTGAAGTGTGGCAACAGTCCCAAGGCTGTTGCTACACTTCAAAGGTGAAGATGCTGCAGGGAGCACGGGGCCAGCGGGGAATCAAGTAGTCCCCCACTGTCCCTGTGCTCCCCACAGCATTTCAAAGTGGCAGCGTCGCATGGAGCCTGGGATCTGCCGCTTTGAAGCACCGCCTCCTCCCCCTCTGCCTGCCTCTTTCTTATAGAGGCAGCGGGTGTGTGGGGGGGGGGAAGTGACTAGTCGTTCACATCCCTAGTTTCAACCATCTACTGTCTTCACTAGGAAACAGGATAACACCAAACTGAGGCTATCATGGTGATAATCCCTGAGTCATGACTGAGCTTCCAGAGGACACTGGGGATTGCAGGTATCCGTGGAAGCCCACACATGAGGTCTGGAACCCATGAGATGAGGTAAACATGAGGAAAGTACCAGCTTTGGCACTTTTAATCATGTAAATGTCACACACATTGTCTACTGTTGATCTATGAAAGACTTTTTGGATGACCAAGGGTTGGTGTGACCTCTCAACTCTCTTGGAGAAGTCTCTGCTGAGCTAGTCCACCAGGGGTTTCTGAATCCCTAGGAGACAGAACTACAGGGTGACTGGTGCAAAATACTCCACAACCACACACGTATGGCCTCCTGGTACAGAGTGGGACGATCAGGCCTCTCCTTGCTGGTTCATGTAGGGCATTGCCATTATTATACAAATATTGTTATACAAAGATTTTAGAGAAGAAAAAAGAGGTGCCTGAGAAAGTGAAAACTTAAAGTCTAACAGCAGGGTTTCTTATAAGTGTTCTCAGACTACTAGATAAATCTGAAAACTCAGATTTCTACAGCTTCTCTCAAGAGTGCAATATAACAGAGACAGGAAGCCTCATAACCATACCATTGTTGCAATGGAATAGACTTCCCTTGTACCCATTCTCTAGGCAGTAAATAAACGAGACTGAAACCAAATAATGTGTCATAAGGAGTACTGATCACAACTCTGAATAATCATACATTTAACTGTTTGATAAAAAAGGAACAGAAGCAGCTCATACACATATACAGAGGTCCTACCATTATTGTTAAAATAAGGAGAACAGAAAGAGAAGATTTATTCAGCTGTGCCAGCCTGTTGGAGAAGAACAGCCCCTGAAATGACTTTGTGATTGCATAATGGACTTTTAAAGAGCATCAGAGAAAATGGAGGGTCTGTATAAATCATGAGAACTTTAAAATCAGACATGTCAGTACTAGCGGGTGTTGACAGAGAAACTGCACCCAGAGCAGGAAAAGCATTCAAAGTTGGCTAAGGGATTCTCTGCAAGTGTGGCCCATGAAAAGTGGCTTGCAGAGCTAGGGCGCTGGCTGGAGATAACCAGCTGGTGTTTAAATGTTTGTACCAAAGTGACTGTACCAATAGCTATGGTCTTGTCTTACACAAACTAATATGATAAGACATTCTGCACAAAGACTAAAATATTCCATTCCCAAGAATTCAAAAGACCCCTTCCACCATCCAATCAGAGAATGAGCATCTCTCATTTTGGCTGGACATTTCAAATTTTCATCAGAACTATAAGTCACTACCTGATTGTCTGTGCCACCATCTCTAAGAAGGGGAACCAAGTTGACTACCTAGAGGCACGTCTACACAGCAGGGCTAAAGCTGAAATAAGCTACACAATTTGAGTTGCGTCAATTGAGTAGCTTAAGTTGAAATAGCTTATTTTGGCTTTTTGCGCTGTCTACACAGCAGGAAGTCCGAGAAAGAGCACTCTTCCTCCGACTTCCCTAACGCCTCGTAAAATGAGGGTTATAGGAGTCAGAGTAAGAAGTCCTCCAGCTCAACATTGTTTTGATGTTATGTCAAAATAACTGCTTGTCGTGTAGACACAGACTATGTTATTTTGGAATAACATCAGTTATTCCGAAATAACACTGCTGTGTAGATGTACCCTAGGAAAAATAGGATAAAATGGCCTGTCTGCTTCACCACATTGCCTCCTGAAATCAGAAGCACCTAGAAGGGAAAAAAAAGGCAGAGGTTTTGGGCCAGCCACCTGACAGTTCTCTGGGTAATATCAAGCATGTTGCTCGGATGGACACCAATAACAGTCCTCTTCCTTTCTTACAATTTGGGGTGCTGTCTGGCACACAAGGAAAAGACAATAAGTCATGTCAGTCCTCTGTTCCATTTGTATTTGCGCCAGTGTCAATGCCTGCTGTGAATAGTTATTGAGCCAATTGAAATGATGGCTGAGCAAAAATCTGGCAATAGGTAACAGACTTTCTCTTGCATGATGATCAAATTAGTCAATGGACTATTTCCCGAAACCCGGCACTTAATTAATAAGAAAGTGTACATGCTTGTACACCAATGGAGTGTGCTGAAATAATAAATAGCAAGAGATAATGAGTTAGAACAACAACAACTAACCTCATGAAGGTAGAGGAGACATGGATACTGCAAAGTTCTCTCTCAGCCATTAACACTAAGAAAAAACTACGAGGTGGTTGGGGCCATCCAGCTCCTTATGCCCTCTGTTAACAAGTGCCTCAGGGTGCACACACAGATGCCTCTGTACACTACTATTCAAGAAGATCTTGCATGAATGGGGTACAGGCATTCCAGGAGCAAAATCTATGTGGACAGTCATTGCTTAAACACAATCTAGATTGTGATAAATGAGTGAAAAAGGAGAATAGAAGTAATTTTGGGGACCGTAAGTTAATTACTTTAAACAAATGAAACAAACAAACAAACAAACAAAAACCTTAAAAAATTCCTTTTTTCAGAACAAACATATTAAAGGGATTTCTGGAGGAGAGAAATTTTGTTGCTTTATAAGATTTATTGTTATGAATTTTTAGGTGGATAGATATCTAGATAGCTATTTATCTAGATAGCTCAATCTATGAAAACTTCATTCTAGATCAGGCATTTTTGCTTTCAAGAGGGAGACTCACATTTAATAGCAGATCACAGGTCCTAAACTCTGAAACTGAATAGATCGATTCTGTTGTGCTGCACTCAATCTATTGACCTGACAGTCAGCCAGTCAATCAATATGCTGAAGTTTTTACCACTTACTCCAGATCAACCAACACAATGTGAACAGCAATACTGGCCTAGTTACTTGCTCAGCTAAAAAGTACATTGAAGTCAGCACCAAAGGAATGTACTCTGTCATTTTATAGTGCAGCAGTTAAAGCCTCCTACACTGAGAAAAGAGGGGGAAGATGCTTTTCAACTACCGGTATCGTCACCCCAGGAAACAGCCACAAAAGCTGCAAACCTGCTGTGCAAATGGCACAAAGATTCTGAGCTTTATTGCCAAGGACTAGCTTATGGCATTATCTAGCGTAAATTTTTTATACCAAATCTTTTGAAATAAGTGGATTAAAAACAAACAATGTCAAGCATAGCTCTAAATGGTACACACCATAATTCTATTGTTTAGCTGCATACAATACAGACTGACATCTAAACAAGATTTTTTTTATCTGCTTTTTAATCTGCATCATCATAAAATATAAAGGTATTAGAATCATTAATTGGCTGGAAATGTTCTTGAAGGACCAAAGTGGCAAATGAGAAAGCAGGCTGACTGCTCCAATCAAAATGACCCATTACTGAGGACATTTAGTTGAAATCCAAGACCAGACAAACTTCCCTATAACTTTACTCTCTTCTTTCATCATTATTAACCTCTTGGCTAAACAGCTCTCCTTTTCATAGCAGTGCATCCACATTTTCAAAGGTTCTCCTCAAAACTCTTTTTCCGTCTCTACCTCTTTTACATTTGTTTTTGTCTATGTTAAGGACTGCAATCTCCAAGAGTGTCAAGCCAGCAACTTTCAGTAGCATTACATACATTTTATTTAGAAAAAAAAGTTTTATATAATCTAAACTAGATGTGTATGAAAATATCTATGTAGGCTCGTTGTCCAAAAACAATCAGAGATACATATCTACATAAAGCAGCATATGAGGAAACAGTAGCAGTCCAGCCCATCTTAAGCTGTATGCATATATTGTTTTAAAATGGTGTTAAATATTTAATTGTTTACAGTGCACATTTGTGCGCCGCCCCAGAACTACATAGGTCCAAATTTTACACTGATTTCCACATCACATTATTTCATTAACATCATGGAGTGTTAGTCATTAGCCTGCAATCTGCTCCTCAGCAGTTACCCATATGTATATTGAGAGGACAATGAAGCCCAACATATGAATACTTTTGAAAAGCCCAGTACTAAACTAATCATTGATATTAATGTTTGTGCAAGGTCCCAGAGCTCTAATCTTCTAATACAGTTAACAGAAGAAGAGACTAGACTCTCAGTATTCACTGTCATTTTCTCTTCCTTTTGAAGATCACCATCAAAGCTTATTTTCCTATTGATTTAGATTGTGTTAATAATTAAACAGCTGACGTTTTTCCCAGCTTCCTCTGGTTGAGACTCAATAAAAAATGGTAATCCCTCTTTATTACATTAATAATCTAATAAAGTGATTTCTTACTAACCCAGTATCCGGTAAATCCAGCACTGGTTCTGGAGTAGGGGATGACATTTTACTTAGGTCCAGAAGCCACATTTTCCCCCATCACACCTATTATTGCCAGCTGTACAGTAGGAAGGAAGCTTGCTAGTTTACATAATATGTGAAGGAGCTACACTATAAATAGCTCCCTTTAAACAGGACTTGGAGCCTGATTCATGGGGAAAAATACGCGTGGAGGTGTTAATTTTGATGCAGGGGTTTTAATGCATGTAGGGCTTAAATGGAGTGCCTGATTTAAAAAAAAAAGCCTGGTCTTATGCAAATGTAGCAGCATGAGGGCTGAATGTGGACATTCGCAGAGGTATATTAAATGCAGTTCAGGGAAGAGACCCTTTTTCTTGTCAGTTGAAAGGCTAATAAGGACTGTACTGTATTATAAATCCCAACTGTACTTTATGAGACAGAGGAAAATGTGCCTGCATCTCAGAGCCAAATTTGGCCCTTCTACGGCTCAAGTATCAGATTGGCAGTATTTATTTTCTAGCATTCCCATAGCAGAACCATTACCAGAAGAGAATGAGTGACCGAGAGTGATGCTCCTTGCACCCGCCAGGTGCTCTCTTTCAATGCAGTATAATCATTTTCAAGCTGCCTTTGAGATTTGATGAGTCATGGTGCTATAGTGGGGATGGTCATAAAAACTAATCATTTGTGTTTTTAAAGGAAAGTGTCTTCTGCATAGCTTCAGTCCTATAGATCCCAGTTTATCCCCAATGCCCCAATTTTAGGCCCAACTTGTTAAGATTAAATGAGGGACAGTGTGATCAAATGCAGTGTGGCCGCCTGCAACAAGAAAACTGACATATTTTGATTGCCAAGGTGAGATTTATGTGAAGTGGCTGTATATAGAAGTGATTATGTAAAATTAATAAGCAAATTACTAATCTCTGTCCAATGACAAAAAACAATAAGCAACTGAAATTGCTTTTAAAGTTCACGGTATTTATCAAAATGTCAACAATGAAACACCTCAGCTGTAAAGGCAAAGCTCCTTTTATGGCAATGACATTTTAGAATAGTTTTCTGCTATTTTAATAGTTAAATATTTGAAAGTCTAGTAAGTCATCACTAAAACGGCACAGCTTTGCAGTTGACTAATATATCTCCAGAAAATTTGTACATGTATTTCATGTAGAAATAGCATATAATGTAGCAATCCAGACCTTTGATACCTAAATATCTAACTGACTTAAAGCATTGCCATCTTTTTCATATTCTTTTGAAAATTAGTCTCTCTGGATGCTAGTAAATGGCAGTCCGTGACATTTTAATTTTAAATAAACCATCTTATGTAATATGGACATTTGAAATATAATTGGTATGTAAGGAATTTTATTCTAGATGTCAATTTGGAAAGAGTAAAATATTTGAGAAAAGCAAAGAAATTATCTACTTTTGTGCAAATGGACTGCCAGTACCATTAATATGATTATAATATAGTTTGGCACGTGGCTGATAGGAAGTTTTGCGATTAAGGTTATACTAACTACATGATCTGTTCTGAATAAAAAAATCTAGCAGAATCAAGTTTGGCTAACTTTGATCTTCAGCAAAGTTATTTTCTGTTCTTCTTTACAAGAAAAAAGAATGAACAGAGATGGAGACTGACCTCATACAGTGTCCCAAAGTCTTCATATCACCAGACACATTGCTCACGGCTGACATTTGAAATCATAGTGAAAGAGAAATTTCAGGAGGTATATTTAAAATAAAGTTAAATTAGAGATATGTTCTAGAAAATATGAAGTCCCTAATTCCACATATAAGTCCCAGGGTATATTTTGCCTCCATAAAAAACACACTGGTCAAATCAGTGAGCACTGGGAACTCTACTAGTTTAGACTCAAGGATTTCCTTCAAAATTTTCCTCTCATTGGGTCACACCCAGGGGAGTCTTCTGATGCTTGGATATTGCTAAATTTGTAGGGCATCCCTGCTCACGTCTTCGCTATACTAAATTAAATAAAACTGTGCAATTGAAAAATATGGGGATTCCTGACTCCCCACTCAAGTCCTTTCAGTAGAACCCTTTTCCACGGTCCCTGGCTAGGGCTGCAGGGCTGCAGTACAGAATGCATCATGGCTCACCCAGAGGTTTTGTAAAACCTATCCAGCCTAGCAGGCAGACTTGGAGATGTAGGGAATCAGTGAAGTTCTAAAGGCATCCCTCTTAGGGGCTGGAGCCAGCCTTGCCCACATCACCACCTGGAGCAGTTCTGGCTGTTACCACAGGACAGGAGAAAATCAAACTACAAAAGAACACTTTTTCTTTTGGCATCCATCTGATTCCTGTTCCTTTCTGTTCAAAAGGGTAGAGGAAAAAATCCATCTTTCAGAAATTAAAGCTGGAAAGGACTTAAAATAAAAATTTGTCCCTTTACAAATAGAAGATTGTTCCTATGGTACATTTTCTAAACACACGGTTCATCAAAGTCAATTAAATGTAACATCCCTGAGATCTACTAATATTCAACAAAAACACTAAATTTATAACATTTACTTAAAATAGTTAATTTAATACCTAAAATGAAAAATACCTAGTAAAACTATCTATATAGATTCCTGAAACAATTATATATAATACATACACAAACATTAGCTGCATAAAAATTAAAGTGTCACATGTATACACATTTAAATTTTCCAGCACTATTTCTTTTCTAGTTTTAGGAAGTGTAAAATGTATAGTATGGTAGTATAAGGATATTATTAACTATAAACTATTTAAAAAGAAGAGCAGATATTTTCTGTGGGTATTTGAATTTATCCTGAATCTGTAAAAAACAAAAAAAACCCATGACTTCTGTTGGAAACCTGATGCTGGGAAATCTCTTTAAAGAAGCAAAAAAAGAGAAATCTGCAGGGAAAGAATGCAAATTAACAAAAAAATAAAATATACATTTATCCCATACACATATACTACCATTTGAAGTTCTTTTTTCCTTTGATGCACAGAGCTGTCCAAAAAGCAGCACCACAGATTGGCAGGAAACTTGGAAGTTTTGATTAATCCAACATACTGGAGCTCTTGGCAACATGCCTGGATGCTTGAGATTACTGCTTCTATAGCAACTCCCTTGGGTGATTGCATTGCTTTTCTTTTTCCTTCCTCTTTCTGAAATGTTGCTCTTCGGGGGGTTTTTTGTCCTCGATAAAAGCAGTTTGCTCCATTTAGTATTGTGTGCTGCACTACTGTTCCATCCTCACTCAGTGAATGGTACAGCTACACATACAGCTATCATTACAGATCAAAGACATCATAAAAGAGTCGGCCATATGCCTTGTCATCTGGCCAAACTGATGACACAATTCTTTCACTTACAGAAGGCTGAGTAATTGGTATGAGGCATACATATTCAGAAGGTTTTGAATTCATTTGCATTTCTTTATTAGCGATACTATTTGCCGTATTTTTCAGACTAAAATAAATATGAATTAAACTTTTCAGTTTGATTGTACACAGTTAATATTGCAGTAGTACCAATTATAGATGTTTATATCTAAATTAATTTATGTTTAGCAGATTTTGTATTCCTACCTTTTTTTTTTCTAGGCACGCATGGTTTTTCTCTCAGGATGACTTAAAGAATGTTAATATGAAGCACGTGCTACTGTTCCCTCCTATATCATCCTTCAGTGGAAGCAGGGTTATGCTTCAAAACTCTTCCCAAAGAAACGAGCTGCTACAATTAACTCACTATTTTTTAATGGCTGAATATATATAATAGCAGGGAGCGAGTCTTATGCAGAAAGGAAGGTCTTCAGTGGAAAACAAATTTAAGCAAATGACCGTGACCTTTTCTAATAAGCAACCTATCTGTGCTTAGAGCATAATTAGGGAAAGGTTATCACAAGGTCTATAGTTAGAGAACCTCTCTGTTAGGAGATGCATTGCAAATGTAGTGTATGTGGGATTAAGTCATAAGAAATGTAAGCATCCTTAATTCCTAAGGAAATTAATGAAAGTTGTGGATGTTCAGCCACTTGGAGGAATGTATCTTGCTGGAATGAGTGCTTAGAGAATAGACAATTGAAAAGCAAGCACAGAGCTTCATAAAATGTACTTTGCTCATTTGGGTTTTTCAGTGATAGTTTAAAACAGTTGGATTTCACTTACTCTCAGCAGTTAAGCAAACTGGTAATCTTCCATCTTGTGCTCCAGAATCATAATTTTTATCAAATACAAAATAAACCTCTAGTTCATATGATTGTGAAGAAAATCTTCAAAATATTACTGTATCAGTTTATATCAGTTTCATATCTGCCTGAGTTTTCAGGGAGCCTGAAATAACTCTCAGAATGGTGCAAGCTTCTCCTGTTCTGGGCTGTTGACTCTGAATCCAAATGGGGAGAAACAGTTGCTCGCTAATGTCGCTTTGGGTACTTGTCTCAAATTCCCTATTTTCCCTGGAGCACAAGGATCATGACTAGGCTTGGCCCCTATCACTTTTCTTTGGTGAGGAAAAGTTTCTTACACTAATCCAAGATTACCAGAAAGTGATATATTATTTAGTGAAGATCCTCCCTATCCGTTATGAACAGCATTGTACCGAGGCAGAATTTGGGTTACAATTACTCTGGTGAATACTATCACCTATTTTTTCCCAGTCTATCCACTGTGTAGCTTAGCATGAATTATTGATAACAATGCTTAATAATGTGCTAGAGGTTGAACCTCTCAAAACTGGGACTCTCAGGTCTGACAACATCCATAGTCCAGCACAGATGTTCCCTGACCAGAGAGCCTGGCAGCAGCAGCGCTGGTCGCTGGTAGCCTTCCCAGCATCCGCAGCAGGGCCTGGCTGATAGCAGCAGGGCTGTGCTGGCAGCAGCAGTGGGGCTGGTGGGTATGAAACCTGCCCAAGGCTAGAAGCTGCTGAGCTGCAAGGGGGCCAGCGGTGATCTCCCTTGGTGCAGCTTACGCCCTCAAATGGTCCCGAGGGTGCCAGACAAGGGAGGTTCAACTGTAATAAATATATTGTCAATACATGTTATAAAAATAATCAAGTCTTATCTTAATACTAAAATACCCTTATATTGCTAGAATAAGGAAGGAAAAACTAGAACTGGGGATATTTCAACAAATAAATACGAGTTTTGTACTTAAGAGAGATCTTCTACACCACATGGCAGAGTGGGAGATATAATTTGGCTTCCAACACCAGTTTCTCATCCTCTGACTGGCATGGGCACAGAATACTATAGCGGCAGCACATTTACTCTCTGAGGGGAGTGTGGGAGTTTCATCACTCTCTCCAGCAGACACTTCTGGATGCCTGAAGGAATTTCACTGGCAGGCTCTGAAGAGATGCACCCTCCCTGGAGGAAAGGTCACCAAAACAGAGTAAATGGGAGAGGGACAGGAGAGAGAAACGTCAGAAGAGTGCACTCAAAATGATCAATCACTAGGAAATTCGGATTTTTAAAGGAAAATGCTCAATCAAACTAGAGCAATATTAGATATTACTGTTAAAACACACACTCCCATGCTAAATTTATCGCCTAGTTGTCTCAAAGGTAGTCAGCACCAGTTAAACATAATATTTTGTAGCAGTATTTTCTGACAAGACAATTTCCCACAAAACATTTCCTGACGTTTTTTACAAAATGTTTCCTGCCTTTTATATGGGGAAATTAGTTTATGTTCTCAAGGCTTTTGTGGGTTCCATTTTTCTCACTTCACATTCTAAGCTTCAGGACCTAACAATATCAAAGCCATCCCACTGCTAATATAGGGAAATTGGGAAGGACTTTCTCTTCTGGAATTCAGCAAGATTTCTCCTCACCTCCTGGAGAGATCATTGTTCAGTTGTGGAAGGTGCTTATGAGTGCAAAGGTTATAATAGTTTTATTTTATAGCACTGCCAGCACTCGCAAGCCTATTGATCAAGAGACTGGGACAAGGAAAAGTAATCAGCAACTGCACCTTTTCCCAGCTCTGCAAGTGAAAATCATTAACAGAGGATCACTTCATTTCTCATAATTAAGAAAAAAAAGGTTAATTCATTGCTAATTAACTATCCATATGTGGACGCATGAGAGGAAATACACAAACGTCTTCCCCCAACTGCTTGAACTCCCATGTAACAAGCCAAGCACAATCATGGTCCTTGCGCCCAACAGAGTAAAGAATTTTGAGTCAAATGCCAAAAGTGAACTCAGATTCCCCAAAGAGGAAAGGGCAAGATTATGCCCATTTTTCACACTGACCAGCAGAACTGGAATGTCGTATGTGGGAGGATACAACTATATCCTTACAGCTGCAGTGTCACTGGTCTGCGTTCCCAGAAGCATGGTACTTGACTCAGGCATAGTAACTCCATCTTTGCACCCCTCTCTTAGTGGACTGTGATTGAAATCTTTTTCTATTCCAGCAAAAGCATATCCCATCTTGTTATTACGGGGCTGCAAGTCTTATAATTTGTGTTCTTTTCTTCCCTCAATACAGTTATAAGGAGAAAATCTGGTAGATTAGATTTCAGGCCCAATCCACTGAATGGCATTTGTCTCAAACATCAGGAATTTACATTTTCAGATCTGAAGTCCCAATATTAATTGCTACGACACTGACTAAATAAAACCCAGCATGTTGAGGGCCAAATTCTGTGCACAACTCTTTTATTTCAGTGGGAACCACACACATGCAAACCTGGGTAGGATTCTGCCTTGAGAAAGTTATTCAAGATATCAGTTGCAGTCGTTTACCCACCTAACAAGCCTGAAAAATAAAATCCTTTTTACAATGTAGACTACAATGATCACATAACTGGAACATCACTGAATTATACACAAATTTCCCAGACACTCTTTTCTCCTGATAGATACATCTATTTGTTCATTTGAAGCCATTTCTATCATATTTCCCTTTTTCTCAAAGCCATTAAAGTTTATCACCTATCACTTACAGCTGCTGCGTTTGTGAGAAATTTAATGTCTGAAAAATAAGATGTGACATAACCATATGAATTTCTCAGCCCTAAAGGAAAGTATATAGCTGAAACATTAGAATTATGTGAGAAAGG
Source organism: Rafetus swinhoei (assembly GCA_019425775.1). NCBI lineage: Eukaryota > Metazoa > Chordata > Testudines > Trionychidae > Rafetus > Rafetus swinhoei. Next base: position 83,415,492 of record CM033424.1, read on the forward strand.
GAGAGTTTCTTCTTTCTTCTTCTTTTTTTCAATGACAATGTAACACTTCAAGGGCATCCAAGACTTGATTGTCACTAACAGCATGGCTTCTTAAAATGTGAAAGCTATATTGTATACATACTAATGAATATTCTGAGATGATCAGGATAGTGAGAAAAACTGATGATCTCATAATGGCAATGGAAGACAGAAGACAAATGCAATTCACACCCACCTCCATGCACGTATAAACGAACATCAGATCCAACCTCATTCATGCAGAAATTCACACAGTCTTTCAAGAGCAGAAAAAGGACTCGGGTTTCAAAAAAGCAGCACATGCAGAGGTCTGCCTGTCTGGCAGCCATCTCTAGGCTCCTTACAGCATTTCTCCTCACCTGATGGTGGAACTACAGAAGTACAGAGCTCCCTCTTAAAGTGGAAGGAAGCAACACATGCTTCAGTCACGGAACTATGTAATAAGTATGGCTATATTGCATCAGATCAGTTGTCCAACTAGCTCAGTATCCTGTCTTCTGACAGCAGCCCATTCCAGCTGTTTCAGAGGGAGTGAACACATCATGGCAACTATCAGATGATCCATCCCGTCATCCACTCCCAGCTTCTGACACTCAGAGGCTACGGACATCCAGAGCATAAAATTATTAAAAAATTATACTGTGTATTTATAAAATGTCTTTTGTCTGGCAACAAAAATTCCCCTGGAACCTAACCCCCCTACTTACATTAACTCTTAAGGGGAAATTGTAATTGCTTAACACTGTTTCACTTAAAGTAGCATTTTTCAGGAATACTTCAACATTAAGCAAGGTGTTACTGTACTTGGACTTTCAGCAAACCTTTGACAAGGTCCTTCATCAAAGGCTCTTAGAGTAAGCAGTCATGTGATAAAAGGGAAGGGGTTCTACTGGACCAGTAACTGTTTAAAAGAGAGGAAGCGAAGGAAAAGAATACATGGTCAGTTTTCGGAATGGAGAGGTAGAAGAGTGGTGTTTTCCAGGGATCTGTATTGGGAAGAGTGTTGTTCCTGGTGATAAATGATATGGAAAAATGAATAAACTGTGAGGTGGCAACATTTGCAGATAATACAAAGATTATTTAAGAAATCTAAGTCCAAAGCAGATTGTGAAGTTACAAAGGGATCTCATCTCAGAATACTGCGTGACTGAGCAACAAAATGTCAGATAAAATGTTCAATGTTGATAAATGCAAAATAATGCATGTAGGAAAACACCCCAACTATAGCTTCAGTTTGTAAGAGGTGTTGCCACTCAACAAAGAGATCCTAAAGTCATTGCAGATAATTCTCTGAAAACATCTGTTCAATGTGCAGTGGCAGTCAAGAGAGTTAATGGAATGTTAGGAACCATTAGGAAAGGGATAAATATAAGGCCAAAAATATCATAATGCCACTATATAAATATATGGCATGGCCCCACCTTGAATGCTGAGTACAGTTTTAGATGTCTTATCTCCAAAAAAGAGATTGGAATTGGAAAAAATACAGAGAAGGGTAACAAGTGATTACAGATATGGAACAGCGACATAGCATGCCCATCAACGGAGGTTCAATAGGAGAACACTTTAACCTTCCTGGACAGTCAGTAATGGATTTAAAAGTAGCCAGCCATCTATAAAAAAAGTAACTTCAAAACCAGACTACAAAGAGAAACAGCAGAGCTGCAATTCATTTGTAAATTTAACACAATCAAATTAGACCTGAATAGAGATTCACTACAAAGGCAATTTTCCCTCTCTTGGTATTCATACCTCCCCACCAGCTGCTGTGAGTGAGCCACTTCCAAGATGATTGAATTGACCTCAGATTTTTTTTTATATATCCATTAGTCTTTAAAGTGCACCAGGATTCCTTGTTGTTTTTATGGGTTGAGACTTTCATAAACTACTGTAATTGTTAAACTTTCTCTGACAGTTAGCCGTCTGCCTGTCCTTTCAGGCACATTTAGCATCTTCACCAAGATTACTCTTCCTAAACTTGGACAATGTATAGAAGCAGCTCGAAAACAAAAAAACAAGCAATGCAAGAATTGAAATTGATAATATCTAAAGTATTCAACCTATAGTCCCACACACACTTGCAAAGATTAAAATAAAGTGAATAGAAAAAATAGTTTCCAGATTACAGCTACTGTGAAAGTTTTAATGTAATTCCTGTACATAAATTCCAGATTTTAAGAGATTTGAATGTTTAACAGAAGAATCTCATATAAAATTTAAGATGATGACTTATTATAAAATATCCAATTGCAAAACAATACATATTAAAATATTTTATATTAGATTTGCAATATAAAACATTATGGTACTAATATGATAAGATAGCACAATAAAGTTAACCAACTTTTGAAGATGAAATGGCCTATTCGTTCTGTGTGTGTCATAGTCCAGTCATCTAACCTGATTGCCTTTGAATTATTATCTTCAAAACATCTGGGTATCAGACTTTTCTGCTGAGTAAAGTATTTTTTATTCCACTGACTGAAATGATTCATTATTTGCTCATTATGGATCTGAATAAAAATGTTATTTATGAACTTCCGTACTCTAATAAAAGAACACTTGTTTCAACCATTTGCTTCTAGCCACTGAAATCCATATTTTTAGAAGAGTCCATGCAAATTGTGCATGCTGAAATGGAAATTTACATGTGAAAATCAAGTGGCTGCATGTCTAATAGCTCAATTTGCAAAGACAAATATAGATTTTTGTGAGAACAAAGTAACATGTCTTTCTCACCAACTAAGAAGATGCTCCCCATAAATATTACCTCTCCTGCCTTATTTCCCCATGCAAACAAAAACACACATGTGCTGAAGTCAATTTTGCCCTAAGTACATATAAAACAAATGTAAACAAAACAATAAAAAATCTTCATAATTTAGAACAAAATTTCAGAACAGCAGAATGTTTCCATAACAAACTTAACGTATTGTTTATCTGTATACTCTCCAGGTTGAACCTCTAAAATCCGAGTCTCTCTGGTCCTTCTGGACCATGGATGTTGCTGGACCAGAGAGCCTTGGGGTTGGGCTGCCAGTGGGAAGCAAAGGCATGCTGGGAGTGGAGCCCTGGAGGCAGCGGGACCAGTGCCCGAGAGCACAGCCCCAGCCAGCAGGAGCTGGAAGCGTAGCCCCACTTGGGCCAGAGGCAGTGCGATTGGTGCCCAGGAGCGCAGCCTGGGCTAGCGCTAAGAAAGGAAACCCAGCCAGAGTCAGCACAGCCCCAGCAGGGTTAGAGGCAGTGGCCTGTGGCAGAGAGCAGGGCCTAACAGCCAGGAGGGGAGCTTGGACCTGCCCCTGACTGCTCAGGTCCCGAAGGTGCTGGTCTAGGGAGGTCCTACCTGTAGTTGATCTTTTAGTTTTAACAACTCATGATAAAAGTCTTTTGCAAAATTACCTCTGCAAAAGTTAAACAAAAATGAGTCTTATTTATTTATTCCAAACTACATTATGCACTATTTAACCTGGAGTAAAATACTAGCTCCATGGACATAGTAGTTCAGCACACTGCAGTCCTAATACTGTGATTAATGCTGAGAGCTACACCCAGCCTAGCTTTCCTAATCTCTAGGCTTTCTAATTTATAGCAGAGATGGATAGGCTATCAGTAGGGAATTATAAGGATTACTAGCTGTTTATCTCTCCCTTGCAGAGACACTTTACTGCTTACAGAATTACCATAAATCCTCCAGCTACAGAGCTACTTCTATACTTATCTGGAATTCTGGTTTCCTACAGCACCAGGGTGCAAAATGTTTTGTTAGCCATTGCCAAATTATTACGAAATGGAATAGTGAACAGATGTATTTTTTATAAATGATCTCAGCACAGTGTCAAGACGAGTCATGTTCCTTCACTGGTAATTTATGTTGTCTGCATGTTATCTTATGTTCCCTCAAAAAGCCAGCACTGTGATCCTGTCCACACCAATTAGAGTTCAGCATTAAGGCTTAGAGGTTGCCTTAAAGCATCACCACAGGTGAAACTGTTCAACATATCATTTTTGAACTATCAGCAAGCTATATATCCCACCCCCCAAAGAGATTTCATTGTTATGGCCACAGGGAATATTATTGACCTTCATACCACTAAACTTAAAGGTTTGTTAGTGTTTCCATGTAAAGCCTTTATTTTCAGGACCACTAATTTTTGTTCTAAGATGAAACTAAACAGAGAATCTGTCGCTTGGAGCAGAAAGTGGGAAGGGTCTTATTTTCCAACATGATGTTTTGAGTATAAATGCTTATATTCTGTGTGTGCACAATGGTAATTTAAAAGGGAAAACAGGAGGTGCAGTAAATTTAAATAGTTGAAAATGTCTTGCAATAAGATTTTTTTTTTGCATGGGGATGGCTTATACATTCAATGCTTGTGCATTATCCCACAACATTCTAATTTGATAGCATTCTAACAGCCTTTCAGTTCCAACTGTTACCCTATCAAGTACAAAATGAATTCCCATTGAATTCAATAGTATGTACACACTGGGCCTGGCAAATCGGAAACATTTTAAGCAGTGCAGAATTAAAAGCTTTGATCCTGTAATTGCACGCATCTCTGCATTTGCACATATTTCTCGGATTTACAAAAAAACTCAGGGGAATGTTTCTGTGCTCAAAATCCCATTGTGATGAACATCCTTGCCTACCTTGGAGAGACATGTTCTCATTTGCACCATCTAAACCACTCTTTCCTTCTTAATGGCTATTCAAACAAACAATGTACCTACGTATCTTTGTACCCAAGAAGAGCTTTAGCAGTTATACATTTAAAAGTGTATTACTCAAAAACATGAAAACTTTTTTTTCTCTTCATTCCCTAGAGTTTTTCATTTCAGTTTGTCACACACACCTGAAATACTCCTCTGAAAGAGAAAACTAACCTTTTTTTGGCCTACATTCCCCCCCTATAACCTTGTGGATGACTCAACACAACATAGATGCAGTCAGCAAGGCCTTTTCCTGGGGAGATAGTATTTATAACAAGAAATCAGAACAAGTTAATAAAAAGGAAAAGAGTGACAGAAATTCCCCAGATGAGGTTCAGCTTAATTCTGCAACTCTTAGGTAAGGAGTCCTGCCTTCCACTGACATTTTCCACTCTCTAGACAGATCTTTAGCTGGTGCAAAGTGCATAGCCCTATCATATTCCTGCTCTTGAGCACCTGTGAAAATGAGAGCAGGAGGAGGGGAAAACTTAAGGTGAAACTAGCTCCTTGGGTCAGGAAGGCTCAGTCAATGCCCCTGCACCACTGTCACACTCTGTAGCAGAGTGAAAACACTTTCTTACTTCTGTCACTTTTTTCAGTGCCTGCTGAAAACATGCAAGATTGTTTGGATTTATCAAGATGGATTTGGCTAGATTTATACAGGCAGATTTGGCAGCCCTTCCATAGGTACTTGAAAACTAATCATGTATTTACATAAGATGTGAGGCTCTAAACTGTACCATCTGAACAAGCATCTGTTATTGAATTAAACATGAGTAAGAATTTTATTAATACAGCACATTTCTCATCACCGTCATCCAGGGGTTCTCAAAAGGTGTTTGGGACCCCCAGGTGTATTATGGCCCCATTTTAATTAGGTTGCTAGGGCTGGCTTAGCCTTGTTGTAGCCTGGGGCTAAAGCCAAAGCCCAAGCCCGGGGCTGCGGGGCTCAAGTTACAGGCTTCTTGCCTGAGGCTGGCAGCTTTGGCCTTTGCCCTACCCCCACACTAGGGGCAGAGAGGCTCAGGCTTTGGCCTTCCCCCACTAGGGCGATGGAGCTTGGGTGGGCTCAGGCTTCAGTCCCCCTTCCTGGGATAGTATAGTAATTTTTGTTGTCAGAAGTGGGTTTGAGAACTCCTGCCATAGTCCCATTACAATTGTAACCAACTGTGCCCTCGCTGGCTATGTATACATTTCTCTATAGGACCGTTTCCCCCTGTTGATTTCTTAAAATTGTAACCCAAGGGCATAGCCCAGAAACAAGCCACAATTCGTTTCCTTTTCCCTCTTATTTCTAGAAGACAGTAATTTGCTGCGGGCCTAATAGCAGCAGCAAACTAGTGAGTCTTGCTGGCTCAGCTCCACTGACACACTTGCTGCAAGGGCCAGGCCAACTCTATGCCCATTCCTCGCCCTTCCACAGCCATCTGCAAAGGGAAGGGAATGTGTGCACACTACCCCCTATGCTTGCATGCCTCAACTCAAGATCTGGGTAATAGTTTAAGGAAGTTATACAGGTCCTTTCAAACACACCTCTTTAGGTTTCTGTAAGTCAAGGTTATAATTTAGCCTCTTACACAACGAAAAGTTTATTTTAATTTTCCACTGTAGGCTGTAGGATTTTGTGCTAGATTCTTAACTAAGAAACACCTGGCTCCAGAGAGAGCACAGAAAACAAGAAAAACACCATTTCTAAATATATTTCAATTAAATACTCCACTCAGTACATTTTATTTTATTTGTAGGAAAATAAATACAACTTTCATTCCTGCATTGCAAGTGCAACTGGATTGGGGGAGGGAGGGAAGAAAGTTTAAGGAGGAAAAAAGGGTTACCTTGAAGCCCACCTGCCTAGTTTGTACTAGTTAGAAACACTAGTCAAATATTGAAAACAGTTTGCAAACGTGTTCATATTTCACATGGCAGACCTGTTTGTGCCCTTTTTATTTGTTAATAGCCACAAAAGTGGGGGTTTGTTAACATGTCTGCTTGGGAAATAATTGCTGTTTGTAGATTATTTCACCTGAGTTACATGCAATTGACTTGTACCAGGATGTAAATGCTCCAGTATTTTCAACATCCTGTAAAACCCCCCAAAACATATGCTATCTTTAAAAGAAGAAAACAATGGGCTGACTGAGTCTTCAGGAAGACAGTGGCTCATGGCTCTCCAATGACATTTAGGAGCTCAATTCAATTATGAAAAATTGTATTTGCTATCAATTTTTCTCATTATTTGCACAAAGTCAGAAACTAGTCATTGCCAGTATGAAAAGAATTTAAAAAGACACCTTCCTCTTATCCCGCTGTGCTGCGTCACAGTGCTGTCTATTTCACTTAGGACTCCATTCAGTGGGACTATAGAAACAAGTGAAAATTATCTATGGCAGAAAATTCATGGACTTACTAACAAGCCAGGGCAAAAAATTTACAATAAATATGATTAAAAGCTAGTTATCCTCAAAACAATGCTGACATAAGATTGATTTTCTTTGACATGAGCTGTAAAAATCCTCCCTTGGCTCTGATACTAAATATTGCATGAAGATCATCACCTGCTTTAAATATAAAGTACATGCACTGATCCTCCCCAGCTGAATCCTACATGAAGCTATTCTTACTTTCAGATTACTGATAAATCTTAGCACTGAAAGTAATTGTGTCATTCTATAAATATCTGTACTCTACCAAAGTATACTCAGCTGCACCTTAGGGCATACATCATCTTCTCCCTTCAGCCTCTGTCCCTCTTTTTTCAAAGACTAGTGAATAAAACTTCATAGAAGAGATGAAACAAAGCACAAAAATGCTAAAAATTTTGTATGCAAAACCCACTGGTGGAGACTATCACAGAATTAAAGTACAGAGGATGAGGTTCTCAAACTGGGCCCTTACTGTTGAGTTTCAAAGGTGCAATGCGAAGATCTGAAAGACAACTGTCTAACAATACATGACAACATGCTGATTATAAAATAAAATATTGCTGAGGGCAAAAAAAGTCACCATCGTCTTCTGCTGGTAAACGTTCAGCAGAACCATATTAAATGAGGTATATATTGTAATCAAATTGCAATCATTAAGTCAGAAAGACTGGAGAGGGAAAGATAAAGATGGAAGGTCTCTTTTAAAGTGAAAATAGCTCAGGAAAAGTACAGTAGCACTGGGAGAACCAAACCCTAGTCATATAGATTATATAAAGCAATACAGTCAATCATAAGATGGCTTTCTGAAAGTCAGAAACATTAGTGTCCACAGATCACTCAGCTGAAGCAGAAGAGCAAGTGCCTACAGAGTGGAGGCTGAGGTAGGATCCTGCTTCCATTACCATTTAGGGATAAAAATGCTTAGGAAACTTCTTATGGAAAATGAAATTCTCATCTAAAAAATAGCACCGGAGAGCTTTTCTTTAAGGAAACAATCAGCTATACTTTATATTGCTCGCAGAAACAATACAGGCACCCTTAGAAAAATGTGAAAGCATTCCACAAAGGTGTCTGCGATTTTTCTTTCCCTCCTCCTGACAATCTCCATGTGCAAAGCACATGCTGTATTTGCTGCAACAAACATTATTTCCTAACTTTGAATTTTGCTCAAAAGGTATTATCTATTAATTGATGCAAGAATCAATGTGTTAAATATGCAGTGATAGGACATCAGATCTTTGCCTGCTGCAGTATGATCATTTATGAATGAGCACCTAAGGACACAGTCAACCACTGATAAAACTCTTACCTAATCCTCACACTCAATACTTCAAAACACCATGAAGTAAGCTGTTTTTCACTACAGTTATACTCAGAGAACTGTCTGTCTAAACAATTCCCTCTTTTCTCTTGTGAACCTTCAGGTTTGCATAAGTCAAGATCTGCATATATTATTTGTACTAATAAAAGCTACACTATATTTTTAGTCTATTTTTTTTCTCATAAGAACAATTGTAAGCAATACTGTAGAGCATGTAAATGATGCATGGCCCAGATTAGAGGTGAACTCAACAGGGACACACTGAGCCACTATGCATCATTAGTGCTTCTGAATAGCTTGATTACTCTACTAGCAAATTCCATGAGCTGTAATTGCTCATGCAATATTTTCTCAGGAGTTTAGGATGGGTTGCATCTGTGTGGTAAAGATCTTGTACAACTCCATTCATTTGCCTTCCCATGAGAGATTGCAGGGGCCAGATTCTCAGGACTGCTAAGGCTGCTCAGTGGTGATTTAACAGCACAAACAACTTGAAACTCAGCCTAAGCTGATATTTAGGAATTGCCACTTCCAAGGGGAATCACTATACTGCACCGGGCTGCTGAAGTAGCTCTATAGCCACCTCTACAAATCAGTATAGATGTCTGTTCCTACTTACCAGAATGACCTTTTGGGACTGTAAATTTAGTGCAGACCAAGGCTCCTCTAAAATTTAATTTGGAATTCGATTAGAATTTAGCAGCCCCAGACTATGTAGCTGACATGCCACTTTCCCACACATGACCCTTTATGGCCTCCAACTACAGTGGGTGAAAAAATGCCTGGTCTTTAACATTTGGTTCCATATAGACATCTTTATCTAGAACCACTGCATGCACTCTGCCATGTAGACAGACAACGAGGTCCCCTAGTCACGGTAAAATATTTCTTTAATAAAAAAACCCCATGCTTGTGAACAGATGATATTGGACGGTGTTTTGTACACCTTTTAATAGGAAGGCTTTTCTTCTCTGCAATCCTTATCCGCCCTTCCTCCCCACCCCCCGACTTATCCCACATCTCCTCTATGGACTAGATGGGAGGATTTTGCTCGCTCTCTAGATTGGGAAAGCAGCTTCTTTACAAGGCTGACCACTCCACAGGCAGCCAATAGGTGTCTGGCAAAATACAACTACTAATTAATGTCCATCACTCTATGGTTTTTAAAGGCATAGCACTACCCTAACAGACTCTCAGTCACGTAAAATGTAGCAACAGAAATACTTCTTGTCCATGGACATTAAAAAAGTACCAGGATCCACTTGTAAGAACTGGATTTTTTCCTGGTGTCCTTTAGGCAAAATTTCCCCTCCTTCCATTGTTCACTAGGCTGTGTGGTGATTTGTTTCCCACTCTCCAACCTAGATATGTGCTGCATGAATATAATTATAATATGCTTTTCTAGTCTTTTGGGCAAAAGCACTTCAGTAAATGTAAAGGTTTTTAATCACTCACTACTTCTGCAGATGCACAATAAACACCAAAGAAATAAAGCAGGCTCAAGTGAGGCATCAGACAGCATCACTATACGCTTGTAAAAGATCATAATTTGTTAGACATGCTAAATAAGTTCTTCCATAACATTTTCAAGCCATCATGGTGGATTTGAGGATTTCAAATTTAACTCTCTTTTTAGCCCACTCTTTGAAAAGTTATCTATCTCTGAGATAATTTGTTTATTATTTCAACTGTGTATTGTGCTAAGAATATTTTAAAGGCTTCTAGTAAAGTGAATAAAAACCAGCCAATAAAGTTAGCTGCTGTAGAAAATCATACATCATTCAAAATGTGAAAGTACCAGAAAAGATTTTAGGATCGTTCCAAAGGAGAGATGTCCTGACAGAAATATTACACAGTAATATTATGTCTACGCACAACGAAAGAGAAAAATCAAACAAAATCAACTGTAGTTTTTTTAGCTTAATTTTATTAGGACACAGGCATGTGTCTGAAGTAGCAGTAAAAAAAAATCCAGAATTTTGAGAGGAACTCCAGATTTTCTATGTGTTTTTTTATTTCTCATTCTTCATGCTCACTGCTTTCCTACTGCATTGCTTGCTCTAAGAAGATGCTGCAGGCAATGCAGTGGGTAGCAGTGGAAAACATGCATTTGACAATCATTATTTTCTTGGGGAAGCAGCATTGCAACTTCCATTTTCAATGCAGACAAGCTGTCTGAAAAGATTGAAAAATTCCTTAGGGAGATCTTTCCCTTTGGAGTGTATCATAATACAGTCCCACATCTTGGTACACTGAATCCATCTTATCTGTGACTAATTACTTCAAAATGTAAAAAGATGTGATGTCAGAAAGAATGACTATTACATCATACATCTTAGGGGCTATTATTACATTCAAAATAAAGCAAATTATGAAGATGAAACAAAAGGCATCATCTCTCTTGTTACAAGAATATAGAAAATAAGGCAGGAGGTTTGAACAGAATAATAAATGTTTACTATAAAAAGACTTTAGATTTTCGGATATCAGCAGAGATTTCTGGCTGGGGGTCAAAGATATCATGCCACTAAAACTTAATAAATGCAAAGTTCTGTTTTCATTCTTGCTATGCTTTAGTTCCATTTTAGAATAGTAATAGAACAAAAATCAGTGCATTACTAATCATTCTTATAATTCTCAAGTGGTCAAGTAGTAATTTTTAAGTTTTAAATCACGTGGGACCAAATTTTGCCAGGTTATTCTTCATGAACAATGCTTTATTATGCAAATAGTCAAACATTGATTGATTAAACTACTAAGGCTGGCAGAATTAGACTTGATTTTTAGCATTCTGTCTTGTAAAACTACCTCAAACAAGCTACAATTGCCTAGAAATGCTCTCTCTGTCACGTCTTGTTACTTAATTCAAGTCACTCTCAGGAGTGCACTGGTACAGCCTAGGGTTTATCAGCATTTCTTGTATACATCACAAAAATCACAGCTGACATGGTAGCATAGAACATCCTCAATCATCTAGTCTAAAACCCAAAGGAGGCTATTTTAATTCATTTTTACTGAAATTTAGCATACATGCTTGTCAGACCAGAATCTGATTTTTATTTAGTATTAGCACTGTATAGATATATGGTTTTCCTTTTTTCTAAGTAGCTTGTCACATTTTAACAAAAAGAAAACAAAAAGAAAAGACATAGCATATACATAGCTGAGTATATGCTATGTCAGACAGCTCTCTCATACTTGACTTGTGTATTTAAAAAAAATTGAAACATCTGATTTATAAAGAATGGTTTTTAAATTATTTACAAACAGTTCTTGTTCACTTAAGATGATAAATTACACTTATTTTTTTTTCCGGAGTTCACCTAAGTTCCTGGAAACAACCACCACTGTCACCCCTACCAGCCACTCCCCCTCTGTAAGAAAGAAAACATTTTGCAAAGATATGACCATATGTATTAAGGCCCTAATTCATGAAAGCATATGCTTAATTTTATCTCTATTGGCGTATACACATGCTTGAATACTAAACAATGGATTGGGAAATAACTTCCTTGCCACTATTACCAAGCTGGAACTAAGTTCCACATATTAATATCACCACATCATGGATTTGACATTACAGCCGGTCCGTGAGTTGCGAACGGTCGACTTACGACCGTTCGCAGTTACGACCAAAGCTGTCGTAAATGGTGGACCCCGAGTTACGAACGTGATCCGCACTTATGAACAGCCCGGTCGCGTGTAACTCAATGGGGTCCAACTTACGAACGAACCGAGTTACGACCAATTGCTTGGTCCGTAACCGGTTCGTACGTCGGGAAGAGGCTGTACACATACCCACTATGTTTATTGTGTATCAAAAGTGTTCTCAGGAGCCTCAGTTACACTTGTCCCAAAGTAGCGTGTGTAATACTTCAGAGCTAACCTTAATATACCTTCAAATTTGGTAAGTCAGCAAAACACAATGTATGACAACCAAAATGACTTCCTTTAAAATTAACAATCAGCAGGCCAGGAGGGAGGCATGTATTCAGAGATTTAAATACCACATCACCATGCTGCTGCTGCTGAGGAAATAAAAGCAAACCATCACTGTTTATGCAAAATCCTATAATATGCACAACATTCAGATATATAACCAGGACCATGCCAAGAATACACAGGGTCCAAAAGCTAAAATTAACAAGAAAATAAAATATATTCCCCCTATGCCATGCAGAAGAAAGCAGATGATAAGTAAATCAATCATTCTATAGATATTCCGGAGGGGGAGGGGGGCGGGAGGAAAGCACTTTCCCAAACCCACTGCAGTATTAAGGAAGGGGAGTCAGTAGGCTGAATTTCCTAGTTCATTGTAGACACTCAAATAAAGATGAAACTAAGATCAGGATGGGAAACTTAAGGCCAGGGCCAGACCAGGAACCTAAGGCTTGGGGGCTGGATCCGCCCCTCAACATCAGGGATCCAACACTGGTGCTCCATCCCTGAGGCCACCCTGCAGTCCTCCCTCACACTATTCCTGGCTGGGGAAACAGCAGCGCAGCAAAAGCACTGCATTTCCCCCCCACCACTCCAATTGGCTGTACTCTCGGCCAATAGGAGCAGGAGGGGGTGGTGCTTAGGAGCAGCAGGGGACAAGGAGCTATGTGCATCCCCAGGGAGTTGCACCGGGTAAGCACACCCCCATTGCCCACAGACTCCACACTCTGCTCCTGCACCCCCTTCACTCCTGCACTCGCACTTTGCTTCTGCACCACACCCCCACCTAGACCCTCCACTTCCACTTTATTTCTGCACCCACCCTCCCACTGAGACCTCCAACTCCAATCCCCAGCTCATTCCTGCACCCTACCACTCTCCCAGACCCACCAACTCCAACCCACTCCTGTATGCTCGATCCCAACCAGACCCCACACCCCAAGCCCACTTCTCAGAAGCCCCCTTCCCCACACTGAACCCCTCATTTTTGGCCCCACCAAAAATCTACTAGCCTGATGCCCCCACCCCTCCCACCCCAGAGGCTCTGACATGCTAAAGGAATGTGGGAAGTGTCTTTCTGCTTCTCAGTCAGGGGCCACATTAGTGAGGTGTTTTTCTTACTTCTAATTTTTTGTGACCCCAGACTGGTTTTTCTATGGGTTAGCAGACCCTGACCCAAAAAGGTTCTCTACCCCGATCTAGATTTCAAAGATCCCAAAGTTTGTAAGTATCTGAATTCAAGATTTTTCCCAGCTCTACTCCAGAATCTTCACATTATTGCAAAGTGGTTATTTTATTTTCAGTAGAAGCCCATTTTGTTCCCAGCCCTCTGTATAGCCATCTTTGCAATAACAGCATCACAGAATTTGAAAGTGTCTGGATTATGTGATAACCACCCACCCTTTCTTCTACAATATTTTACTGTTATTAGATCGGAATCCACAAGAGAAGCTTCTGCAAAAATATAGTTGGCAGCTTAGCAATCATTTCTGAAGCAGAATTTACAAAACCGTGTGGAGAAAGTTGGATGGCCTCAATAACTGCAAAATACTGACTAGAAAGAAGTCCTTTGCTAGATACTGAACATTTTCACCACATTCATATAAAGGATTTGAGCTTTAAAATTAAAGCTTACTTCATTGTGCTCTTTTCCAATATCAGTCAGCAAGCTCCTGGAAAGACTCCAGTTATGAAGGGTAATAGCAAATACAATAAGGACATGACTATACAATAGACATCATATATTTTTAACTTTCTTCTTAACAGAGAACCAGCTCAGGTAAAGGTACATTCTCATGATGCTGATGCACAGAACAGTTTTCAAATGTCAAAGAATGCTCAATGAGTCCTGACAATAGGGAACACTATTGCTGAAAGGCTAAAATGTGGCTGAAGTAGGCACAAAGGACCCAGTCCTGCAAAATGCTTAAGTAAGATAGGTGTAGGCAAACTGAAAAAAAGACTCTATAGATCAGCAGCAGTAGTACAGATTGCCTGGAACTCTCATACATAGAGTAAGAGAAATAAAGGAATAGTTTATCTGAATTAAACAAAAAAACACCAAGTTTTGTACTTAACATTTTGTTTGTAAGCATCTGTTCATTATAGATTAATAGATTAACAGATTCCTAGATTCCAAATTCTTAAGGAACCACTGTGATCATCTAGTCTAGACTTTTGTGTAACAGGTCATATAATTTCCACAACATAATTTCTTTTGAACAATAGCACATCATTTAAAAATTATCCAATCTTGATTTAAAAATGGCTAGTGATTGAGAATCCATCACAACCCTTGGTAAATAGTTCTAATGATTCATTACCCCTCACTGTTAAAAATTTACAAGTAAATTGTCATGGGAAGGTCCTCATGGATTGTTAGCTGCTTAAAAGACAGGAAACAAACGGTAGGAATAAACAGTCATTTTTCAGACTGGAGAGAGGTGGTATCCCCAAGGGTCTATACTGGGACCAATCCTATTCACCATGCTCATAAATGATCTGGAGAAAGCAGTGATCAGCGAGATGGAAAAATTTATAAATGATACAAAAGTGCTCAAAGTAGTTCAGTCCAAAGCAGACTGTAAAGAGCTTTAAAATGATCTCACAAAACTAGGGAACAAAATGGCAGATAAAATTCAATGTTGATAAATGCAAAGTAATGCATATTAGAAAACATTATCTCAACTATACATATAAAATGATGGGGACTCAATAAGCTGTTACCACTCAAGAGAGTTCTTGGAGTTAGTGGCTAATTCTTTGTAAACATCCACTCAATGTGCAGTGGCAGTTAAAAAAGCAAACAATGTTGAGAATCATTAAAAAAATAGATACATACTAAGACAGAAAATATCATATTGCCTCTATATAAAAGCATGGTACACCCACATCTTGAATACTGTGTGCAGATGTGGTCATCTCATCTCAAAAAAGTTATTTTGGCATTGGAAAAAGTTCAGAAAAGGGCAATAAAATTGATTAGGGGTATGGAATGGCTGCCATATGAGGAGAGACTAATAAGACTGGGAATTTTCGGCTTCTAAAAGAGGAGACTAATGGCATGTCTACACTGGGGAGTCATTTCAAAATAATTCCCCTTATTTTAAAATAACAAGGCGAGTGTCCACAATACCAAGCCTGTTATTTTGAAATAACAGCTCCTACTTGTGAAGAGGAATAAGCTCATTTCGAAATAGTTATTTCAGGAGTTATTTCAAAATAACTTAATTTGAAATAACCTGGTAGTGTAGACATAGCCTAAGGGGGGGATATGATAGAGTTCTATGAAATCATGACTGGTGTGGAGAAAGTAAATAAGCAAAGATTATTTACTCCTTCCCATAACGTAACAACTAGGAGTCACCAAATACAATTAATTGGCAGAAGGTTTAAAACAAACCAAAGGAAGTATTTCTTCAAACAACACAACCTGTGGAACTCCTTGCCAGAGGTTGTTGTGAAGACCAGGACTTTAACAGGGTTCAAAAAAGAACTACATAAATTCATGGAGGATAGGTTCATCAATGGCTATTAGCCAGAATGGGCAGGAATAGTGTCGCTAGCCTCTGTTTATCAAGGTTGGAAGGGGCAACCTGGGATGAATCTCAAGCCTGTTCTGTCCATTCTTTCCGGAGGATCTGGTATTGGCCACTGCTGGAAGACAGAATACTGGGCTACATAGATCTTTGGTCTAACCCAGTATGACCATCCTTATGTATGCTTTATTTCCAGTCTGAATTTGTCATGCTTCAACTTCCAGCTGTCAGATCTTGTTATACCTTTGTCTGCTAGAGTCAAGTGTCCATCCAGCCATTTTTTCACCATCTTATTAAGCTAAATCGAGTCAGCTTCTTGCATCTATCACTATAAAGCGTGTTTTCTAATTGTTAAATCATTCTCAGGACTCTTCTCTGAACTCCTCTCCAATAGAGTCAACTTCTTCCTTGAATTGTTGAGACCATATCTAGATGCAGTATGCCAGCAGTAGTTGCACCAGTGCCAAATACAGAGGTAAAAAACACTTCCTGATTTGTCTAGTTATAATGTAAGTTCCTAGATGCAGGGGACATCTCTGACTCTATGCTTGTACAGTGCCTAGCATGATGGAAGCTTTAATCTCTGAACAGGACTTTATAGAAGCAGCTGTATTTCAAAATAACAATAATGAACACTCATATATACAGGTGCTAGAATTAGGGATGCTGGTGATGCCCCTGGACTGTATATTCCCATCATATACAGGACTTAAGAGTTTGGATTCCATTGCTCTCAGCATTCCCTACTATACAAACTGTTCCAGTGCCCCTGCACATGTACTTCAAGTTTTTCATATGTCTAAGTACTTTGCTGGATTAAGACCATGACCTAGGATAGTTTTGCCAACAATGAGAGAGCACAGACTACAGCAGCCACTGCAAGGTAGACTCCCCTGATTCCTGTCTGCCAACCTTCAAGAAGAATGTTAAGAAAAATGAAATGGGTTCACAGAAGATACACAGGAATGACTGAAGATTGCCTTATAATCAGCGTTCCCTCTAATTTTCCCCTGAGAAATGAAGTTTGTTATGTGTACTGCCACCCCCATCACCTCCATATTGGTGCACATAACAAAAAATCATGTTCAGGGGTTGGGGTGGGGCTGAGTGTTGGGGCATGAGGGCTCCTATGGGGGTGTGTGTACAGGTTCAGGTAGGGCCAGAATGAGGGATTTGGGATGTAGGGTGAGGGGACTCAAGGCTGGAACTGAGGTTTGGGGGCATGCTGGCTCTGGCCAGGGTTGCGGATGCAAGGGCTGGGCTGAGATAAGGGATTTGGGGTGCAGAATGCCCCAGGGCTATGGCAGGGAGAGAAGATTCACCCCAGCTTTCCCCCTGCAGCAGAATCTGAGCTGGGGGTTGGGGAAGAGGCACCTCTCTCCATTGCAGCAGCTCCAAGGCTGGGACCACAGTATATAGGTGCCCCAGCCACAGCAGTTTTGGCCCTAGTAGGTTTGAAGCTGAAAGAAGGGCCCTTCTCCCCAGCTGTGGCAGGACTGTGCGGATTCTGGCTGGGGGAGGGGCATCCTTTCCCTGCCCACTTGGGTTCCCTAAGCACCTGCATGGCTAGAAATAGATTACAGTGCAGCTGCACAGCTGACAGGGAATTTAGTTTATAAACTGAGATCGCAATCTATTTAGCTTAACAAAGAGAAGGTGAAGAGGTGTCTCGATCACAATTTAACTGTGTGCTTGGGGAGCAAACACTTGTCTATTTATAATGTAAGTTGTTAGTTACAGGGAACATCTCTGACTCTGTGCTTGTACGGCATCTAGCCTTATGCCTTCCATCTCTGAACAGAGTTTTTACAGAAGAAGCTGTAATTCAAAACAACAATAAAGAACACTATTTGCTGTTGAAGGGAGCAGACAAAGATAACAAGCTCTGATGGCTGGAATTTGAGGCTAGACATATTTAGACTAGAAAAGCACAATGTCTTAGCAATGAGGGGCAGTTAATTAACCGTTGAAACAATTCACCAAGGAATATCCAGTGTAATCCATCACTAGAATTTTTAAAAATCATTTAATTGCTTGTGAATAGTGTTTTGCACTATCAGAATAGCTCTGAGAGAATTAATTTGTACAGAGTCTGAGCTGCATTCAAAAGGTCAGGTTGGGAGGGTATTTGTTCGGAACAAATGAGTAAAGAAAAAAACTTGCTGAAGGGGCTATTGTATCATTGTGCTGAACTGCAGTACAAATAGAGTTGTTAATCTGCTTTTCAATTAGTGTTATCTCATTATATCCCCTCCAACTTCAATTTCCAACTACTTTGTTACATTTGTGTTTCATTAATACAGAGGGAGTAAATGGGGGTGATTTAATTATTAATTACAAGACAGGTGATGTACAAAGAATTGCACAAAGTAGTAGATCTTCATTAGTTTATTAAGTGCCTTACATTGAAGAATCCTACAGTAGGGCCAATGGTTAGAAATGTTTTCATTACTTATATTTTACTAATATATTATGGGCTATATGAGCTCCACATCCACTGTGCTTAATGCTTCACTAGATGTTTATTTTGTTTTGCTATGTTTAGTGGCTACAACAGATTACAAAACAATTTCAATAGGAACAAATTAAGTAATAACATAATTACAGATGAGACAAAATGGCCAAATATAGCCAATGCACCTATTACAATTAAATTCTCTTAAAATGGATTCTGTTGAGAACAGCTATTAAAATACTGCTATTAATATTTTTAAAGTAAGTTTTTTATAATAGGAATAATACCAAAAAGAACCAATTTCATTATCGTTGTTTATATTCATTCTGCTGAAGCTTAGTCTGGTTTTTTTTTCCCCCAGATTGTTTAGCCTAGGGGTTGGCAACCTTTCAAAGAAGAAGAGCCATTTTTTGGTTTTGTCTTTGACCAAAATATCTTGAGAGTCATATTACACAAAGTCAGCAGGTGTACAGCAGATGACAAACAAATTCTGAGAAACAAAATAGGTGAAGGCATAAACTGGCTTCAGAGGGAGTTTGGTGCAGGAGGGAACTCTGAGCTGGTGCTGTGTTGAGCTGCAGGAGAGGGTGAGAGGAGTGGTTTCTGGCAAGGTGTTTGGTACAGACAGGGGGTTCTGACCTGGGCCAGGGGAGATGGCGCAAGGTGTAGGCTCTGGCTGGGAGGTTCTTACCACAGGTGGCTCCCAGCCAGGGGAGCAGCAGGACTCAGGCACATCTCTGCATGCCTCTTGGGAGGAGAGAGACAGCAGATCGCTGTGCTCTGCCCACATGTACAAACATTCCCCTGAAGTGCCCACTGGCCAGCTCCCAGCCAGTAGGAACTGTGAGGACAGTGCTTGGGGAGGGATCAGTGCACAGATCTATTTCCCCTTCCCATCAGGGGTGGGCAGAGATATACCAGCAGTCAGCCACTTCTGGAAGCAGCAAGGGGTCATGGGAGGTGGGCAGTCTGCCTGAGCCCTGCATAAAGAAGTGAATGAAGTAAATTTGTTGCCCACAAGGGGACAGCTGATAGGGTTGCCAGATGGTTGAACCAAAAATACTGAACACCCCCCTCCCCCAAAAAAGAAACACCGGAGAAAAAATTCTGAGGAAAAAAAGGGGGGGGGAGGGGAGACCAAAGTTGTTGAGCAAAAAAAAAAAGGACTCCGAGACTTATTAAGCAAAAAATAAAATTAAAAAAATAATAAAGCACCATTAAAATAGTATGGCCCCTTTCAGAGTGAGTGCAGAGTTAGAATAGGTATAGGCACAGGGGAGAGGTTGAGCACTAAGACCCAGGGAAGGTATTGCTTCCCCTTGGTCTTTAGGCTTTTTGCCGGTGGCCATTTTGTGTTCTTGTTCAAGCCAGAACTTAGCTTCCCTGCGGAACCAGGAAAGCATGGGGTCTGGGGCGGGGGTGTCAGGGCCCGGGGAGGAGGGGAAGAGGAAGCCAGGGGCTGGGCCTGGGCCCAGGCGCTAGGGTTGCCAGGTGTCTGGTATTTTCGCCTCCTGGCTGGGGAAAAAAAATCAGAAAATACCAGACATTTTAGGTGTCTGGTATTTTCTGAATTTTTTTTACCAGACAGGAGGTAAAAATACCGGACTGTCCGGGTCAATACCGAACATCTGGCAACCCTAACAGCTGAAAAGCAGCTTTGGAGTCACAGGTTGCTGACCCCTGTTTTAGCCAATACAAATTGTTATTTGCGACTTTCCTCATCCCCCCCTCAGAAAACACCCTCTCTGGAAAACTAATAGTCTCCTACATTAATACCTGTATGTAGCAAAAAGAAATAAATATTAATTTATATCCTGAAACTGGAACTCTGCAAAATCCTTGTTCATTCTCTCCTCTCGGTGTCTTTTTGAACTTATTTAAAAACAAAAAACAAAAAAAGTTTTGCTTCAATAACCAAGTGTCAGGGTCATGCTTTGCAACCAGATCAGAAAGGCAAAATGAAAACTAGCCATTATATCAAAAAAGAAACAAGAGTCCATAATGTAATATTTTTTATATTGGTATCTCTTCCTGTGACTTATAAAATACAATCTTAGGACCCAAAAATCTAGATTGGTGTTCAGAGATTGCAAACTTCTCTTTCAAAGGTATGGGGGGGGGGGAGAGGTGGAGGAGAAATGGAGACGGCCCAAACAAGATCTTCCTATTCAATGGCAGCCCCAAAGATCTTAAACCAGAAATGTACTTATTTCAAAATCCTTCTGAAAGCTGATCCTTTAGAGTGCTTAGCTCTTTCAGGGAAAACATGATAAAGTGATATTTACTTACCACTTATCTGTTTTAAAAAGCTATCCTTGAGGCTGACACATTGGCAATCCTAAAGACTAATGTCATCTGTTTTCCATGGAACAGGTAGATCATGGGCAGCAACAGTGCAAACTTTCATAAAACATCCCACCAATGTACCACAAGCTTGAGTAACTATGAACAAGAAAGTAGGCTAATTTTTATGAATGTTCAATGACTACCCACTATACTGGAAAAGGAGTTAATTGGGTTGGACAGCTATTCACGTCAGAAAATATGTTTATCAGCTAATGGACTGAAACCATCAAATCATTTCATTCAGGCTACCTGCATATGATGCCATTTGGTTATTACTAATATTGTCTTACTTTAATCCAGTATTCCAGAAATGGAAACTCCAGAACCCATTTGACAGCCCATTATTTTTACACATTTCATGGGACTGTTAATACATGCCTGAATGCTATTGTTGCTCTAAATGCTATTACAACAATAATAATGTTCAATGTTACCTGTGCAGGTCAGATACACAAAAATACTTTCTGTTGTATGGCTGGGCTATGGGCATAGCTCCTTTCCTGCCTTCTCCCTATGGAAACTGCAGGGACTGCGATGGTTGAGCTTTCATGGTATTCTTTAAAGTTCCTGCCATCACTTTTACTATAATCCCCATATAACAATCTATACATAGTGGCAATTATGGTATCCCTTCTTTGAGGACTCCATATTACTGAAGTCAACTAGCCCTGGTTTTCCTTCCCTCTCCCTGCTGACATTTCCTCTCTGCGTCAGTATCAGCCTTGGACTGACAGGGTACGTGGCTCCTTAGACCATCCAGCTGACCAGTATGGTTCTCAAATTACCCCCATCAGGAGGAATTGGTGCTGGACCAGAAGAAGTGGAAGGAGGTGGTACCATGTCCAAAGCTGGTGACCCCAGAATAGAGCGTTCCTTGCAGAGAATCTCAGCATCTGTGCTGATGAGGGTATTTGATCTGAAGCAATAATTGTGGTGGTACAACAGACACAGCAAGTCCCTGGGCACAGCAAAAGCCCCTGGCATAGTCAGTATGGATATGGATGACTTCACCTCAGTGATTTAGGAGGACTGCTCCATTGAGACTGGAGGTAGTCAATCATGCTGGTCCTTGGGAGAACTGATGCAATGTTGTCTCCGGTCTCTCTGTATGAGCTAGTACCTGGGAGCAGCAAGCCAAAGGGCTTGCTCTTCCATCACTACCAGAACAGCCTTCTGTACAGGAGTCTTGCACTCTGTACTCTGAAGAGCCCAGTGCAACTTCTTTTTGCGTTTCTGGGGCTAGAACCATTCTGAAGACTTGGGCTTCAGCGAAGACAGTTCCAGTGACACACCTCCCACAGCTCCTGTGCAGAAAAGCTGGGGGAAGCACTTTGGGAAGGAATCAAAGAACTTCCCTTGGATGACTAAGGGGGTTCCAACTCCAGTCTAAGGGCAGCCTCACCCAAAATATAATGGAGATGCTCCTCCTTCTACTTTATTCTCCTGGTCTTGATTCTATGACAACTAGGCTAATGGACAAACTGATCTCTTATACAATCCTCCCTCAAGTACCTGAGACAGTACAACTGAAGGTCACTGATTGGCACAGCCTCTTTGCAGCCTGAGTAAATTTGAAACCTTTGGACTGTGATAAGAGTCCCCCAGTACTAGGTGGGACATAATGGCCCTTCTGACTTCAAAAAAACCTACTAAGAACTAAAGTCTGAAATACATTTTTTTTAAAAGAATGTTTTTATAAATGTAAGCATCAAGTGACTAAAAAAAGTACCACTAGGTAAACCGAATGGGTGATATACTTTTTGTTCACACATCTCTGTAGTGTCATGGACTTTTGCAAGATCTCAAAGAACAACTATCAGAATTTTTTATTAGACTGATGAAAGTGATCCAAGTGAGGCTTGTCACAAGGACATTAATAAGCTGCTTCTTAAAAAAAGAATCAAACCTGACAAATTACTACTCTTTAAGGTGAGGGATTTCCTCTTCTGAGCACTAAGTAGAATAGGAGACCTGCTTCACATTTCTGTTAACTGTTCCATATTGAAAGTAAGTACTGAATATAATTTTGGAACAATCAAAGAGCACCTGTCTACAGTTTCTTCCTTAGTGAAATTTTAGATTAAACGCTTCCTCATTTATTTCACAGGAAAGGTACTAATTATATCTATCACATTTTCAAGTAAAGCCATAGGCTATACATCAGTCAGACAGGAAACAAAATCGTTCCAAGAAATATTTTACTTTAATAACTGCTTTAAAATAGCTGGTAACGTTTGCAAACTCTGTCATTACATTTATAACCAACAGTTAGCATCACTTGTGCTAATTTGTTTGTCAGATGAAAAAGTTCTGCTCTGCAACTAATAAGGTAAAACCACACTCTGTAACAACCCTAGGGTGTGTCTAGACTACATGGCTCCATTGACGGAGCCATGTAGATTAGGTTTCTAGACATAGGGAAATGAAGCGGCGATTTAAATAATCGGCGCTTCATTTACATCAAAATGGCTGCCGTGCTGTGCCGATCAGCTGTTTGGTGGCACAGCGCGGTAGTCTGGACGCTCCGCGGTCGACAAGGGAAGCCCATGGAATGAGGTTTACCGGGGCGGTCCACAAGGGCTTCCCTTGTCTCTGTAGAAGCATTGCCTCTGTAGAAACATTTCTGACTGTTTTTCCTCAGCTGTCACCAGATGTCAAAATATGTTAAATAAAAGATAAATGAAATAACAGAAGACACTCTAAAGGAGTCACTGATGTGTTTATTTGCTGGAATGTAGTGAACAGGCAATCTTATCTGCTCACTCTTCATATATCATTGTCTCTCCCCTGTATTTTAAATGTACACTGTTAAAAAAATTGACGACTACTATAACATAATAGTCACACATGGCTGTATGAACATCCCAACCTCTACCCATCCACCCTGGGAATTTCATATTTGCCTATATTCACTGAGGTTATGGATTTAAATATAACAAAAAAGGGACATAAATATTTTGGTACCAAAGAAATAGTTTCTTTGTGTGTGATTAATCCATAAGAATAAACTATTCTTAATGAAATGGTCAAGAGCCAATCAGAACAAACTTTATGTGTGACTGCATCTTAAAAAGATCTTCATAATAGCGAACAAGAAGTGAACATTTCCCCCCCAAGATCTATCTCCTATGAGTTCAGATAATCAAAATAGCAAAACCATCTTAATAGGGTTTTGCTGACTACCACTGATTCCACTACAGGTTGGACCTCGCTAGTCCAGCACCTTTGGGACCTGACTGGCCCCAAATGAGGGGATTTGCCAGACCAGGGAAGGTCCTTCACCTCCTGGCCTGTGCTGCCACTGGGCTAGGGCTTCTGCCTGCCTCCGATGCTGCCCCAACCCCCGGGGCTCTCTAGATGCCACTGGCCCTGCTGCTGCTGGGGTGGAGTGCCACATCCAGACTTGCGCAGCCGGGGCCGTAGCTCAGCAGCCGCCTGGCTCTGCAGCTGGGGCTGCACAGCCAGGGCTAGGGCAGAGAGCTGGGGCTGGAGCTCTGTGGCCAGGGACAGAACTCCCTGCTGTGCCCACTGTGCCCCTCCCCACACACAAACTGGGTTGCCGGTGCCCCCTAATGTGCTCCTGTCACCACTGCCACCCCTCCTTGTTCCTGGGCTGAGAGGTAGGGGTTTAGACATGGCCTTGTAAGATGACAATTGTCAGTTGCCCATATACTCATGCAAATAGTTTTTAGGTCTGGTCAAAAGCAATATAAAGTCCTCAAGTTAAGAATATCGGTCTCATTTCTTACCTACAGTATCATGTTTCTTTATAGATGTGGTGAAGCTGTAACAAGATTTTTCATGCCTCCCTTTAAAGGGCCCTGCACAGACTCCGCCAAAACTTTTCTCCCTTAAGCATTTGATGGAAACACTCATAGCTGAGCATATGAGCAAACATCTCCTTCTGTGCCCAGTTTATTTCTATAGATGTGCAAGGGCTGGAAGCTTCACTTCTTGAAGTAGTGCAGTTTCAAGTCCTCACTTTGAACTCAATCTGAAGCCCACTGAAGCCAACAGGAAACTTCTCGTTCACTTTACTGGGCATTATTCAGATGCTGTAACGCACCCACCTGAATGGTTACTTCTCTAGTTGTATCACACTATGTCAACATGCCTGCACTGGCCAATGGGAGCTTCAGAGTAAGCACTTGGAGCAGGGACAGTGCATGAAGACCTCCTGCCCTCCCTTAAGCCACAAAGACAATGTTGGCTGCTTCCAGGAATGGAGTGGAACAAGCAGGCAGGGAACCTGCCTTAGCTCCTGTTGCACCACTAGAAAGTCATAATACTATCACCCTTACTTCACAGCTGTGTGGCCAGAGAGCAGCAGCTGTTGGTTGAGCACCTGGCTCAGAAGGCAGCACCGCAGAAGTAAGGGTGGCTATACCATACCATGCCATCATTACTTCTGTGCTGCTGCTGATGGCAGCTCTACCTTCAAGGCTGGGCTCCTGGCTAGCAAGTGCCACACAAAAGTAAGGGTAGCAGTACCACAAACCCTCATACAATGATCTTGTGACCTTCCACAATTCCTTTTGGGGACAGGGCCCCTACCATTACAACACAGTGAAATGTCAGATTTAAAAATCTAAAATCATGAAATGTATGACCATGACACCGACCAAAATGGACCAAGAATTTGGTAGGACCCTATTTAAGACATTTGGTGTTGTTTCGAAATGTCCTCCATCTGGAATCATGAGACTAGGTGAATCTCTCATATTTTCATTTTTTTAAAATGAGAGCTTGTAGCCAGACATGAACCCCATCTTGTTTTTCCCCCCCCCCAGAGAGCAAGAGAAAGGCAGTCAGCCTTTGATGCCCTGGGAACGCAGGTGTGCTGCCTGTCCCTGACTCTACCATAAACAGAAACCAGACAGTAAATGGGCTAGCTGATGACCCGGGGCCTCCACACGCCCTGATGGCTAGTACCAGTAATTGACACGCCTGCACTGTCCCAGGAGAGGAATCTTCGCCCATCACATACCAGAGGTGCCCATTGTCTGCATTTTCCCAGGTGTGAATTATGCTTTGCACCCTTCGTGGGAAACTTGGCGTTCAAAGCCATTTTTCCTAATTGGCCACTTGAGACCAGGAAGAAGCCTACGTGAACCCAAGGGGTATAAAGAGGGGTTTAGTAGCCCACCCCATTTGAGCTCCAATCATCTACACCTGCTGGCAGGTATTGATTGACTCCCGAGGTCTGTGGGACGCCCAACCTCGCCCTACTTCTTCCCGAGGATTGAGAGAAAGACGCTGGCCATGCCAAGTCTGGAACGCAGGGGTGAGAATATATACCTGCTAGGTGTCTATTTTGCATGCATTTAATAAGAGCTCAGAGAACCAAAAGGGTTTCATGGTACCTGTAAGTGACTTTTGTTTTAAGTGTAATTTCTGTCCTGTCCTTTTGTAGTGGCTGTGTTATCTGTAACACAGCAGTAGCATTTAACAGCTAAGTTTACCCTGTAACAATAAAATAGTAACTGTTTAAGCTTTGACCTGACTCCTTCAGTTGCTGTAACAGAACCAAGCACAATTTTAAAAAAAGAACTCCAGCCGGTCATAAGGGACAGATACAGGGAAAACTTGAGCGTTGGATCGTGTCGCTTCCAGAGGACAGATCCGTTGGGGCATCTCTCAGCCTACCCAGGCTGCCCGCTGCGAAGGGATCGTGTATCCTAGCAGTAAAAATCTGAGGTGTATAAGCTTTCCCTGTAAACTTCTTGGGGCGCCCGTCAACCTCCTCCAGGTTGCCCGCTGCTAAGGGACCCCGGTCCTGGCAGTTGAAGTCTCGGGTGTATAAGCTCTCCCTGTAAACTTCTTGGGGCGCCTGTCAACCTCCTCCAGGTTGCCCGCTGCTAAGGGACCCCGGTCCTGGCAGTTGAAGTCTCGGGTGTATAATACACACACACACACACCACTCACTGCCCTGATCATCGGCTGACAGAGCTGGAACATGGAAACCCTAAAGGGTCAAAACCCAAGAGGCAAATAAACAAGATCCAGAATTTATTTTTTAAAATCACATGGTTTTTAATCCAAATTTATTATTGAGGGAGGGTCTCACTCATACTTGTTATTGCTTGAGTCTACCTCTGCTAAATCAGGGATACGTTAACACAACAGCGGTAAGTTTCTCTCAAAAACTCTCACCATGGCCTTAGCCAACAAGCAGTTATAGGAATCAGAAAGGGTCTGACTGCAACTTTTGCCATGAGAATGCACACTCACAAATGGATTGTGTCCAAGACTGCAGTGATGACCCACAATTACACACCAATAAATGGAATGTTACTACTGGCATGGGGTTAGGGTTTTTTTGGCATCTATTCCCCAGCGTTCCTGGCCACTTTCTCCTGTCAGGAGGAGAGAGGTAAATCTTTGGCACAACTTCT
Organism: Rafetus swinhoei; assembly: GCA_019425775.1. Lineage (NCBI taxonomy): Eukaryota > Metazoa > Chordata > Testudines > Trionychidae > Rafetus > Rafetus swinhoei. The sequence goes on from CM033424.1 coordinate 83,442,638, forward strand.
GTGCTCCAAAGAGCAGCAATCTGGGAAGCCTAATGCAGGTTGTGGAAGGAAGGGGCATGTGAGGGTGAAGTGCCTACTTCCTCCTGTTCCCTTGTGAGGCAGCATAGGACCAGAGCAACATCTGGCCCAAAATAACCTGTTGTTGAACAACAAATACATTCAAATAAGTGACAAACAGAAAGAGATGCTGAACTCTCCAGTGTCCTATTTACTGGGATGTGTCCACCCAGCTCTATTCATAACCATAGATCACAACTATTCACACTTTTGGGCATGTTGAGGGCCTCTCCGGACTTTGGTAAGGAGAACTCCCTCCTGCTCAGCAGTCTGGAATTCAAGCTGCATTAGAGCTATCCACTGCTCTTTGGAGTGCTTCTCTTTTTCTCTGGTAAAGGTTTCATGTGGACTGGAAAAAAAATCTTTGGATGCTCTCTCTTTTCAGAATCAGGAGCAAAGACTGAAAACACAGTCTAAAAACTGCAGTCTAAACAAAACAGACTTATAGGAGCGACTATAGGAGTGTTGCCTTCTTGAGATGCAGATCAGCTGCTGTTCTTTTACCCAATCCTAACCCAATGCTCTTATCTTGCTCCAGTGGGCTCCCTGAAAGGCCGACACGGTTCCCCTGTTTCATGTTCCAGCTGGTTAGTCCTTAACTCCCTATCCTGGAGCCCTGACCTGCAGCCCCACAGCTTTCTAACCACCATCTATCTCCTGCCTCTCCTAACACCACCCAGACAGCTAGTATACCTTACCATATACCATATGACAAAATTCCTACCCTTGCACAGAAGTGTATATTTATTGCACTCCTGGGAATATGGTTTGGACAGATGCTGCTACAGATAGAACAGAACAAATAATGAAAATATTTATTAAGACGATCCCCTGATTAAACCATTAAATGAAAATGTTCATGAATTATTCACCCACTCTATAATTCGAGCAAATAATGAGCAAAATATCTGAATAATTTATTTGAATATTATTATAAAATTAATCAAATAAATTATTCAAGATTGCTCAACCACTTCCAGCTATATCCAGGCAAAAGGTAACTAGACCACACTGCAGGTTTCTTGTAGGTGTATTTTATTCTTCATTTGAAAATTTCATAACGTTCATAATGTTCCAAATCCAGTCTGCTGCAATTGGATGCAGGCATACATACCACTTTTCATCTAAGATGATATGAAATTGGCCTTAATTGATACTTGACACTCCTGAGTACTGTATGACTAGAACAAGTACCTGGCCTCCAGAAACCAAAAGACTCACTTTTTTGGGGACAAATTCAGTTTTCATCATATCTATGAGTGAGATTCACAGTATAGATAGGTTTGTTAATACATGTTGAACATCTCTAGCCCAGAACTCTCTGGTCCGGAAACATCCGTTGTTGGGAATGATTTTTGTTAGCCAGATGCCCACTTTTCATGTGTGTGGCCAAATTTCCCGTAGTCCCATCAAGTTTGTTTACAGCTAGCAGTCCTAGTTCTCAGTATTCTGTGCTGTTATTTAGCTCTACTTTACACCTAACTGTCTTTTAACAGCCCAGTAAGCAGTGGAAGTGTTGGTAATGCTGGCACACAATATAGACCTCCTGCAGTCTGGAAAATTCTCTAGTTTGGAACTGGTCAGGGTGCTGGACTAGAGAGGTTTAACCTATATAGGCTTCTCTAAGGCACAATTCTGGAACTCCTGATTGCAGTAAGCAGACAGTCTTTAAAAACATACATTTTCCTTTTTGATATTCTGTATAATACAAGTTTATGGCAAGTTGTCAGTTGTATTCAGATTTAGCACCTAGACACTGTAGTGATGTGTTCTTTAAAGGTGCTTAAAATAGATTAGATAGACTTAGTGATTACATATCCTTTAAAATTATAGTGAAAGCACTAGAGCTTCTCTGAATTATGCCACTAAAAAAAATCAGAGTTAGAAGTTACGTAACTCTAAGGTTCCTATAAATTGCTTCTTGTTGAAAGTTATATAAAACATTTTGAAATCTGTCATGTTCCACCTCTTCTGGATTTATTTTTAAAAAATTCTCTCACAGAGGTACATCTGCTCAGAGTACATTAAGGGTAAAGTTGCATCAAGAACACCACCCTTTAAGGTTAGGCTCTATTTTGCATTTAAAGTAGGTGTTTAATCTTTGTTTCCTATGGGAGGAAAAGTGTAAGTCTGGGGGAAGACATCTTGAGTAAGGCTTGATTTTTTTTTTTAAATAATTATTTTCAAGCCACTCTCTTAGTTAGTTTCTAAGGGTATGTCTACACTAGCCCCCTAGTTCGAACTAGGGTGGCCAATGTAGGCATTCAAACTTGCACATGAAGCCCGGGATTTAAATATGCCGGACTTCATTTGCATGTTCCTGGGCAGGCGCCATTTTAAATCCTTAGTTGAACTGACTGCCCGCTGCACGGCTAAAGTTAATCGAACTAAGTCTTTAGTTCGGATTAACTGTTACACCTCATTGCAGGAGGAGTAACACTTTATCCAAACTAAGGATTTAGTTCAGATTAACTTCTGACTGCCGCGTGTAGCTGTGGGCAGTCAGTTCGAACTAAGGGGATTTAAAAATGGCGCCCATCCAGGAACATGCAAGTGAAGCCCGGGATATTTAAATCCCGGGCTTCATTTGCAAGTTCGAATGCCTACATTAGCCACCCTAGTTCGAACTAGGGGGCTAGTGTAGACATACCCTAAATTCTAATCAATTAAAAGAAGATCACATTAAGCGTCCCATAACTATTTAGGTTCTACTAGCATAAAATACAAACTGTTGTGATTTAAAGAAATGTACATAGTGAGAATTAGGAGGTCTGTCGGGGGTAAGACTTTTTTTGTTAATTATCAAAATATTGTTACCATTATTCATTATAAAGTAATATTTATGTGTTGTCTGTAGCTACCAGAAAACATGGTTTATATTGACTACATCACTTCATTGACATGGCATTGGGAAGACTTTTGGAACAGTTTGGGGGGTAGTGCAAGATTATTTTTTTGTGATACAACTCCAATAACGTTCCTGGCATTTGAAAGGTGGAGACTAACACAATGCCAGGCAATGGATTTTTCTAATCCAGGACATTCACAGTTCATCTTTGTCAAAGCAACAGTTTCTGTAGCAGCTCCTTTGTCAAAGACTTGGATCTCTGTGAGACTATTCAGATGCCTCAGGATTAGCCAAGTCAGAGTATGTTGATTCCATGGCAGATAGAGGTACAGAGGAATCTATCACCAACCACTGCTCACCACTCCCTGTTTGCTTGCTACTCTATATTTCTTGAAAAACACTGACTAAAAACAGCAGCCCTCCATTGCAAGGACAAACATAATGCATCTACCATTCGTCTTTAAGCACTCTTTTCTATCTAGAAAAATATCTGAGAGGAGAAAAACATCCCTTTTGAGTTAGAATCCTGGAATTAGCCGATCTGATTAATTGCTCCTCAGAGAGTGTGAATTAGGAGGCTTGAATGAGGAAAAGAGATGGGGGAGAAAAGACAGGAGTAGAGCTAAAGTGCTAAAGGAGTTAAGGAGCTAAAGGAGTAGAGTAAAGGAAGGGCCTTGCTGCAGTTAGCTTACCTTTCATGACATTTATACAGAAGCCTTTTCTCAAGAAGTCTGAACTGGTGGTTGGGGCACCATTGTTCATTTACTTGTATCCACAAAGGTAAATGATGGCAGTTTGAAATCCTCAACAATATGACTCTTGTGACTTTCTAGAACTTTGTCTGTCAAAGGAATGAAAAAAGGACATTTAAAAATATAAATTAATTGAAGAGCTACAGCTTTTAGATTAATAGAATCTTGTTTGAAACTGTCAAAAGAAGCCCTTGAGATACACAGAATTCCTCATTACAGACAAGAATTTCTTTAAAGGTAATTAAGAATTTCTAATTAACTAGCAAAGCAGGAGACACTTTTGAAATTTGAATGAGGCACTTAATTGTACACTGTCATTCCTGGATGACATAAGAATCTATTTGACCATATTGAGATGTTTATACTATACACAGCATATGGTATCAAGCCATTTCACTAATGCCACCCTTATCGGTTACCTTTTTATTGACCTAGGTAATCAACAAACAACAACAATAGAGAAGGTGGGATTCTTCATGAATGATATGGAGATGGAATGGAGAAGTCTATTTATGAAGTAACAGAAAGATTAGGACTAATGCCTTTGACTGAAAAGGAAGAGATTAGCAGTTGTACATCTCTGGAACTTCAACTAGTTATTTTGTACAAAGGCTTCTGAAAAACGAGGAAGAGCTAGGAAGCGCATTACTGTTAAGACACCTCTGAATGCCACAAATCATGGTATTGCCAAGAATATCTACTAACGGAGTTCAATACATAGCAAAGCAGACAGCAGGTAGCGTAGGAAAATCACAATGAAATGAGCCAGCTATCCATCACTGACCACCCAAGTTATTAAATCCACAGATGCTGCAAAGCATTTGATTAACTCAAGCTGTACATAAAAGGGATAGTTTGACGGCAATAATTCTGTCTTCTAAAGCATATCCCCACTTCCACTACCGAAAATCATTCCCCTTTTTCTCCAATCTATTCATTGCTCAATCTGTTACACATTCCACACTGACAGCAGCTGATTGCAGTGGATAAATTCCTATCTTTCATACTTTGTTCATTAGTTGGAATATTTCTTCCTTTGCTGATGACATACTCAGCACATTTTAAATAACTATATAATATAGAAATTTAGGCTTTTTGTTGGATTTTTAAAAATTGCTAGTAGTTACTGGAGAAAACAAAGAGATAGATTTGGATAAATGTTTAGCTGAAGCATCCAGTAACTCAAAGTAAAATGGGCTTTGATAAAAGAAGAATAATTATAGCATTTAAAAATCTTCCTAATCTATGGCAGCTTCCTGTTCTGGGTCCAACTCAGATAAGAGGACATAAATAGAAACAATGTAAATATGAACAGAAGTTAATGGAAACAGATCCACTATCAAGAGACAAAGAAACTATAGCAATTCATACCAGAAAGAGAGAGAGAAGGCTCCAAAGGTAGGGCCACAAATCACCTCCTTTCCCACATATAATATCCCTGAGGCAACTGCAACAGTTGCTTACATGGAAAAATAGTAAATGTGTATTTATCTGTCTTTTATATGACACAGAGGCTTGAAAGAAGAATCTGGACCACGTGACCAGCTACCTCTCTAAACCATGACCAAGTGTTCCACAAACCATAGTCTGAGAACTCCAGTACTACATTCTGGGCTGCTTAATTTTACCCTCATAACCTCTTTTGCTGATACAGATACAGGTATTATACATTTGGATTATCTATGTAAAAAAACCCTGGCATTTCTTCTAGTAATGGTATCTTACAGCTACTGTCCCCTCTTTAAAAAATATATCACATTTTCTTTCATTGAAAAGTGTTAAAGAAACATCTATCAGGGATGATCTAGATCAGGGGTTTTCAAAGTTGGGTTGTGGGCCTGCCTGGGTAAACTGCTGGTGGGCCACAAGATACAGTAAAACTCCAAGAGTCCGGCATCCAATAGTCCGGCACTCCTGATAGTCCGGCATCAAAATGGCAAGAGCCTAGTGAGTGAGCTTCGGCAAAAAATGAGTCACAAGGTAACAGCGGCAGCAGCTGAACTGAGCAAAAAGGGTAAAAAAGGCTTAAAAAAACTAAAACATTACAGTATACTGTATACAGTATGTACAATAAAAAGGGTTAAGAACACTTTATATACAGTATAAAATGTATACAGTATATATATAACCTGCTTATAGTACCTCCTGATAGTCTGGCATATCAGATAATACGGCACCACCTAAATTCCATAGGTTCCGGATTATCGGAAGTCTACTGTACTTTGTTTATCTAAGCATCCATAGCCATCCATAGTCTATGCCACTTTCTGCGTCTCCCCTTGGCTGGAAACGGCGAACCGCAGTCAATGGGAGCTATGATGCTCCATAGCTATGGATGCTTATATAAACAAAGTGTCTTGTGGCCCATCAGCAGCTTACCTGGGCAAGCCCGCGCGACCCAGCTTTGAAAACCCCTGATCTCAATGGTGCTTGGTCCTACCATGAGTGCAGGGGACTGGACTTGATGATCTCTCAAGGTCCCGCCACTTCTAGTATTCTGTGATTCTATGATTATTCCTGAACTTTCTATTGCTACATAGATATATCTGTCATCTCCATACATTTTCACTTGTTCCAAAATAAAATAAAATAAAATAAAATAAAATAACAATAGGGGGTTACACAGTTTTCACATATGTGAATTTCTTCTGGTCAAATGCTCAAGTGTCCGATTTCCATTTATAACAGAGGAAAAGATGGAGGATTTTAATTTATTTTTAATGGAAAACATTGCAGCATTGCACTGATTGCAAAAGTGCATTCCTAAAGGTTTTCTGAACAACCCAAAAATTGAGTTAACAGGAATTTTCAGTTAGTCACAAGTATTTCAGCTCGCTGCACATTTTTAGTAGTGACTAACTGCCTGGAAGCACATCAGGAAAGTGAACTTGAACAGCAAAGATGCTGCCAAAGAGAGTAAAACTTCAGCAAATAAATTTGAATTTCACTTTGGAGTTTTGTTCCGAACATAAGCTATAGTATCACAAATCATGAACAACAGACCCATAACAGCAATTCATGAGATAAAAGATTTTCCTATGGACATAAAGAGCTTAATGAAATCCTGGCTCCACTGAAGCCAATAGCAAAATTGTCATCCACTCCAAATGGGTCAGATTTTCACATTTTATCTTTAAAAACAGTCCCCAATGAGATTTCACTCAGCATAAAAATATCTTGAGGAAAGCATTCCAGTTTCCTCCAACAGACTGGGCCACATAGAGATTACTGAGGGGCCAGATTATGTAACTCTGCTCTGTAAATGAACATTTGTGGTTGGAAGGGTCAGGAATTCCTGCCTCTTGACTCTTTGTATAGCAGTTGGACCTCCTGATCTCTCTGGAGCACAGAGATTATTCCCTCCATGCACCTTCTGGAGACCAAAAGCCTCAAAGGGAAAGATTTGGTCATGTTACTGCCTTTTCCACAATTCACCCAGCTGAGCTAGCCAGTTGTGATGAGAGAGATCTTCAGAAGATGCTTCATTCCTTAATTCCTACTGGGATGGGAGGACTCTGCATAACTCATAGCTCCAGGTTCTGCCTAAATGGGACAACAGAGGCTGATGTAATTCCTTAAATTAACAATGTGGCTTTCCTCCAGTCAGTGACAGATGCAGCAAGCATTACACCATGGCCATAGATGGAATCTGCATTAAAAGGGCACAGAAATAACCAAACCCCAATATATGGCACTACACAACTGCACATAATATGTACTGTCAGGGTAGCACACACATACTTCTTTAAATCCCACAGCTATTCTGAATCAGTTGTTTTCAGATGTTTGGGGGATTTAAGAACTTTTGCAGAAAACTTCTGAATATGCAAAGCAAGCACCTTAGTCTGAGACAAGTGAAAACTCAACTCAGGGTTATCCAGCACTTGTCTTAATTTTATTCTTACAGAAAATGTGTTATGAAAGTTTCAGTAAAAACAAAGCTCTGAATTCAAGTTCTATTTTGCATACTGAATAACAGAAAAGCAATCTACTTGAGTGGCATGCTGTATAGTTGTAGTTATTTTTCACTTCTTGATTCCATTTCTCTCACTAAATCAGACACTATAAATATATGAATCTCCATCATAATACTAGAACCAGAACTTACAACCATATGAACGAAGTCAAAAGTCAGTGGGAGGCAGGGTAGATCTGTGATAAAACAGATTATCTAATCGCATAACATTCCATAAAGATCACATAGAAAGCCTACTTTGAACATATTTGTAACTGCTTGGTGGTAAATCATTTGTTAGTTTATGACTCACAGACTGGCAAACTTGAAAACATCAAGGCTGTTCTGCAAATGTTTTAACAAGAACAAATAGGGAGAGGTGAGGACCTACCACACACAATGTACATTTTCAATATTAAATATGATGAATATACTTGTGCCATGATATCAGTTTATGCATAGATTTGGGACAGAGTCTTCCCTTGGATATGTATGTCTACAAACACACTTGGGTAGAGTTTGATACAAAACGCTACCAAATCAGACTGGTAGCATCTGACACCTCTTTGCACAGGTGTAAATGACTAAACAAGAGGCAAAGCAGTAGAGAATCGTCCCCCTAGGCTACGTCTACATTGGCATGATCTTGCGCAAATACTCTTTAACGCAAGAGTTCTTGCGTTAAAGTATTTGAGCAAGAGAGCATCTACACTGGCATGTGCCTTTGCGCAAGAGATGTGCTTTTGCGCAAGAGCATCTGTGCCAGTGTAGACGCTCTCTTGCGCAAGAAAGCTCCGATGGCCATTTTAGCCATCGGACTTTCTTGAGCAAGAAATTCATGTTGCCTGTCTACACTGGCCTCTTGCGCAAGAACAGTTGCGCAAGAGGGCTTATTCCTGAGCAGGAGCATCATAGTTCTTGCGCAAGAAGCACTGATTTCACACATTAGAACGTCAGTGTTCTTGCATAAGAACTCCCCGCCAGTGTAGACAGGCAGCATGTTTTTGCGCAAAAGCGGCCGCTTTGGCGCAAGATCGCACCAATGTAGACACAGCCCTAGTTTATATCTGTATTCTGCAAAGGACACAGTTCATATCATAACCTGGGACAGCACAGTAGCAATATATAGTTGTGAGTTTGAGAGTTAAGTTTCTATAGTGTTTAAATGCTCTTTGATATCTACACTTTAATATCTACTGTTCTTTTTGCCCATATTCTCATAGCACATCATACAAACTTAAAGAGCTGTTTCCAGTGAATTCCATTCTGTGCAACACTGCTTTCACTGTGTTTATGGCTACTTTCCTAAGAGCATTTGGAGCTCTCTTCCAAGCAATCAAGGTCCCACACCAATAAACTCCATCTAAGCAGACCCCTGAGCCTGCGTGGAACCCTATTAACATCAGTGGATATACATCATTATAGACCTCGTGACAATAGAAGAGCTGAGACAATATTTCATTCGCAATTGAGAGTCAGTGTCAAAACATAATTCAGAAAAAGTTAACAGTGACAAGACTTATGTAGGCACAACAATTCCGACCCACCTGAATATGTCACAAGTTGATTGACAAAAATCTATGCAAGGATCACATCGCCTGCCATTGAAATGCAGCTTTCCTGTAAGGTGCCAGACAGCAGCCATTTATTAACAAGCAACCAGAACTAGTAGTAAAGAATACTTAGGAGAAATGCAGGCATATGGAATTTGACTGGGGCCAAGAAGTAAGGGGCCTCCTATTATTGGAACTGTTATGCAATGACCATAAGTGAACAGGAAATCGATTTTATGGCTCACACAGGTAATAGCTGTTGCTGCTCCAGCAATATAACGTCCTTAACATCTAGCTTGGGAATGGTTCAGTAGTGATTCAGAGGAAAGAATACTGCAGGCTGAATCACTAATACAGTTACCTGCAGCATTTGGGTTTTTCTCTGAGGTCTCCCATCTAATTAGGCTCGACCCTGCTTAATGGGTGAGATTAGCAAGTAACAGCCTCGTGCTATTTCTGTAGAAGAGACATAGCAAATTAAATTGGCTGTTTTATAGCTCTAGAGGTGGTTGGTGCTGGAAAGAGAAGTCATTCTAAGAAAACACTAAGCCTTACAAATTGGAAACATTTCATTAGCATTTACAGCTTGAAACTTTCTTAGGTGTAATCTGAAGAGTTCCTAAAAATCTTCTGTTCAATCTATCGCCTTTAGTCTTCAGTCACTTCATAGACAACTTTGAGATTCCCTCTCCACTAAACCTTGTAAATTAAACACACTTTCAGGTCGAATGTCCCAATTAATAGTTTATAATGCCTACATTCTCTGTTGGATAAGATATTTCTTGTTCAATACTAATGTTTTTTCTCTGGATGCTGGCAATTTCAGCGTCAAGAGAATGAATCACCACTGCTTGCTACTGCCACTCATACTGCAGGCATGTGTAGTTATTCTCTAAGCCATGATTGCTTATCCTCCTCAGTGAACTATGAATTACAATAGTGGACGGGCTATTCTGACGCAAACAACTCACAGCTTGTGCCTGCCAAAAAGACCAGTGAATTTTCACAGACATCAGATTCCTTCATAGAATCATAGAGGTCTTCAGTGCCATTACCTTTGCTAATTTAAAGCTTAATGCCTGTGTGTACACTAAAAGCAACAATATAGGTTATAATGCCTGCATCAGACCTGAAAGAAAGTGTTGTTCTAGCTTAAATATTTACTAGGTCTCACACCCATGGAACATGCATGTGTATTATGACACAGTCCCTTGGTATCTCCCTGAGGGTTCTGCACTTCTTGGCGGTTACTTGAGCGCCTCAGAGACTCATGGAGCCCCCATTGTTGCCCTGGGATTTCCCTAGACTCAGAGGCAAGGGTCCCCGCCTACTGAGTCATTCTCATCACAGGCCAATCCTTGGGATTCAGCATTTCCTTGCTCTGCTCTGCTCTCCAGCTCTCTTCTGTGCACCTTCCAAAATTCCCTCCCTGCTGCCTGGGAGGAATCCTTTTATAGGAACCCCGGAGGCCTTAATTGGCAGCAGGTGCTTACTTAACCCCAGCTGCAAGCTGCCTCCTAATTAGGTCTCTATTTTCTAACCTGGCTGCTGGGCTGTGTTCAGGTGAGGCTAATTTTGAAACAAGAAAGCATTAACCCACCTCCCAATATGACTGTCTTCTATGAGTTTTGCAGTTTGCAGGCTGCAGTCTGTCACACATCCTCCCCCACTGCCTAACACCAGGGGGTTGGGCAACTTGGGACGCCAAACAGTGCATGCGGGACAGCCCATCAACATTCCCGTGTTGGGTTCCAGCTCTGTGCTGCACCCTAAATTGGAAAGGTTGTAGGGATACAAACCACCGGGTAACCCTAGCATTCTTTTCCCTATTCCTCTGCATCCACTGCAGTGGGACATGGTCCGTTACCAATACAAAACATCGCCCAAGGAGGCCATAGCGTAGTGCTTCCATGGTACATTTTATGGCGAGGCACTCCCTCTCAACTACCGTGACTTGCGTTCCCTTGGGAGCAGTTTCCTGCTAAGATACAACACTAGGTGTTCTTCTTCCCCAATTGTTTGTGATAGTACTGCCCCAACCCCACATCTGATGCGTCAGTTTGTAGGATAAACTCTTTAGAGAAGTCTGGGGATATCAATACCGGGTTGCTACAGAGAGCAGTCCGTAGGTCCTCAAATGCATTCTCTGCTGCCTCAGACCATTTAACTAGGTCAGGCCTTCGGGCTTTCACCAATTCTGTCAGGGGGGTGGCTCGTGTTGCAAAATGGGGAATAAATCGTCAATAATAGCCCACTACTCCTAAAAAAGCTCAAACTTGTTTCTTTTGTTTAGGCTGGGGCTACTGTTGAATGGCCTCTAATTTAGTTAACTGGGGTTTTTACCACCCCTTTTCCAACCACATATCCGAGATATTTAGCCTCCCTGAACCCCACAGCACATCTGGCTGGATTTGCCGTGAGGCCGGCCCACTTAAAGGAGTCTAAAACAGCCTCTACCCTCTCCCAAGGTGGATCTCCCAATCCGCTGTGTGGATGATGACATTGTCTAAGTAAGCGGCAGTATAGGCAGCATGGGGCCTCAGCAGCTTGTCCATGAGGCGCTGAAAAGTGGCTGGTGCCTCATGGAGGCCGAACAGGAGGACTGTGTACTGAAACAGCCCATCTGGGGTAGCGAAGGCCGTCTTCTCCTTGGCGTCCTTGGCCAATGGGATCTGCCAGTAGCCTTTTGTTAAGTCCAGGGTGGTCAGGTATCTTGCTCGGTCCAGGTGGTCTACCAGCTCGTCAATGCGTGGTATGGGATATCCATCGAACTGGGAGATCTCAACCGTCAGAAATCGTTACAAAAACGGGTGGTGTCGTCAGGTTTCGGCACCAGTACTATGGGACTGGACCACTGGCTATGGGATTCTTCGATGATACCCATATTTAGCATCTTGTGTACCTCTGTGCTTATCTCCTGTCTTTTAGCTGCCGGGACTCGGTAGGGCCTCATCGTCACTCGGGCTCCCGGATTGGTAATAATTTGGTGGGTGGCCTCCAACATTCAGCCAGGCTTCTTCAAAAACACGTCCCTGTTCCGGGCAATCATGTTAGAAACCTCTTTCCTCTGGGCTGGCATTAACTCGGGGCCCACTTTCACTGGTACTGAGGATTAGGTTGGGGGATCAAGCTCCTCCCTCTGGGTAACCACACAGGCGTCCCTCTCCTGCCAAGGTTTCAAGAGGTTGATATGGTAGATCTCCTCTTGCTTTTGATGCCCCGGCTGAAGTATCCTATAGTTTACTTCCCCAACCGGCTCGATGACTTTGTAGGGGCTCTGCCACTGGGCTAGCAGTTTACTTTCACTGGTGGGCATGAGTACCATGATGCGGTCCCCAGGCTGGAATCGCCGTATCTTGGCCTGGTGATTATAACAGGCCCGCTGGGCTTCTTGTGCCTCTTCCATGTGCCTCCTCACTACGGAGGTAACCCGGGCTATCCGGTCCCTCATCTGTGTCACGTACTCCACAATATTTCTCCCTCCCTTCATCTCTTCCTCCCAGCCTTCTTTGGCTACATCCAGGACGCCTCGAGGATGACGTCCATATAGCAATTCAAAGGGGGAAAACCCCGTGGATGACTGGGGCACCTCCCGGATGGTGAACAGGAGATAAGGCAGCAACATGTCCCAGTCCTTTCCGTCTCTGCTCACAACCTTCTTGATCATAGCCTTGAGGGTACGACTGAACCTCTCAACGAGGCCATCGGTCTGAGAGTGACAGACCGAGGTCCGCAAGGTTTGCACCTGGAGTAGTGTGCAGAGGTCCTTCATCAATCGGGACATGAATGGGGTGCCCTGGTCACTTAAAATCTCCTTTGGGAGGCCCACTCGGGCAAATATTTCCACCAAGGCCTTGGCTATGCTCTTGGAGGCTGTATTCCGAAGGGGAATGGCTTTGGGGTATCGCGTAGCATAATTCAGGATCACCAGTATATACTGATGTCCTCGGGTTGTCCTTTCCAGGGGACCCACCACGTCCATCGCAACCAGTTCAAACGGGACTTCAATGATTGGCAGTGGCACTAGGGGGGCCCTTAGATGAGGGTGAGGGCTGTGTAGTTGGCACTTTGGGCAGGAAGCGCAGTATTGGCAGATGTCCTCATGCACCCCTGGCCAATAGAAATGGCGTAGGATCCGGTCCTGGGTCTTTTCTACTCCTGGGACCCCGGGGGAGAAAGGACCTACTCTCAGGGGTTACTTTTCCTGGCTCATCCCCTTCAATTTGTGACCTCTGTGAAGTTTGTCTCCTCCCTACCTCCTTTCTGGGGCTCCCCAGGCCCTCAGATGCTTGACCCCATGGGTTGGGGTTTGGCAGCCTCCTTCTGGGGCCAGACCTCTCCTCCGTAGGGGGAAGAACTAACTCTCTCACCGCTAGCCGTCGCTCCACCAGTGCAACCGTCTCATCATAGGTGGTGGGGTCATGCTGGCCCACCCACGCCCAAATGTCCGGTGGCAGTTTCTGCACAAACTGGTCAATAACCAGGGTCTCCATGATAACCTCTGCATTGCGGACATCGGGGCGCAGCCACTTCCGAGCGATGTGGATTAATTTGAACAGCTGGGCTCTTGGGGGGCCTCTCTTCTTGGTATTCCCACGTGCGATACTTCTGGGCCCGGGCAGCCATGGTTACCCCCAGTCAGGCTAGTATTTCTTCTTTGAGTCAGGGGAAAACACTTGCGTGTTCCATCGGTAAGTTGTAATAGGCTCGCTGAGCTTCTCCACGAAGGAACGGGGCAAGGATGCTGGCCCATTGTTCCTCGGGCCAGGCCTCCCACTGAGCGGTCCTCTTGGATGCAAGGAGGTAAGCCTCTATGTCATCCTCAGGTGACATCTTGGGGAGGCAAGCTGAGGCCCTCAGGGCTCTCTCGCACCCTCATTGCCGGGCGCTCGACCTGCCCACTCCTGCAACTGGTCAAACACTTCCCCAAGGAGGGCACGATCTGCAGCAGCCTGCTCCATTATGAGTTTGTTTCTGGCTGCACCTGCACGGCTTCCTGTTGGGCTTGCACCAATGCCTTCACTACGTCCTCCATTTTGGTGATGAGAGGGGAATTAGAGGGAATTACCTGGGTAACAGGCGGGGTGGGGGGGAAGTGAAGACAAACCTGCAGATCCATACCCAAGTGCTCTCTCTCTCTATTTTTTTGTTTTTGTTTTTTGTGGTGTGGTTTTTTTACCTTCCGTTTTGCCGCCGCGCAGTAAAGATGATCTCACCCCTGACACCAGTGTGACAAAGTCCCTTGGTAGCTCCCTGGGGGTTCTGAGCTTCTTGGTGGTTATTTGAGCACCTCAGAGACTCACGGAGCCCCTTTTGTTGCTCTGGGATTTCCCTAGAGGCAAGGGTCCCCCGCTTACTGAGTCATTCTCATCATAGGCCAGTCCTTGGGGTTTAGCCTTTCCTTTCCTTTCCTTTGCTTTCCTTTGCTTTGCTCTGCGCACCTTCCAAAACTCCCCCCCTGCTGCCTGGGAGGAATCCTTTTATAGGAACCCCGGAGGCCTTAATTGGCAGCAGGTGCTTAATTAACCCCAGCTGCAAGCTGCCTCCTAATTAGGTCTCTATTTTCTAACCTGGCTGTGGGCTGTGTTCAGGTGAGGCTAATTTCGAAACAAGAAAGCATTAACCCACCTCACAATATGGCTGCCTTCTATAAGAGTTTTTCAGGTTGCAGGCTGTGGTCTGTCACAGAATACAGTGTTTAATCGTGTCAATCATGGATTTGTTTGCTTGTTATAGGAGCTACAGATTGCCATATGATTGTTAAGAGACAACACTCAATCATTTAAAAAAGGGAAAGCAAATATGTTCCATTTATTTAGAATCCTTCATACATGGATTTCAAAAAACCTTTTACAAACCCCAAATAAGCCCATCTGAAGCAGGTATCAATAAATCTCACTCCATGGGCAAATAAATTGAGCCACAAAAGGTGAAATCCTGGCCCCGCAGAAGTCAATGAGAGTTTACCCGTCAACTTCAGTGAGGCCAAGATTTCACCCAGGGTATGTCTACACTACAGCGTTAATTCGAGTTAACTTAATTTGAAATAGTTAATTTGAATTAAGCTAATTCGAAATAACACATCTATACACAAAAACTATTTTGAAATAGCGTTTTGCTATTTCGAAATAGCGGGTCCACACTGAGTGGACCTTGAACCGAAGTTAAGGCTGGCCGGAACCAGTGCCGGCAGGGCATCAGGTTAGGACTTAGTGTGTGGGGCTGCTGCCTGAGGCTAACTGAGCTCCGTGCTTAAAGGGACCCTACCCCCACCCTGGACAGACAGTTCTCAGGGTTCCCCGCTTGCTTGTCTACCTCAATGAGGGACAGCAAAGCAGTCCTGTCTTGGAGTGCCCTGAGTGGGACACCACAGCACTCGGCCACATGGAGCCAGAGCTGCCCCTGGGCATGCCGGTGCATCTCGTGGGGTCGTTGCCATCAGCCTGGCTGCACTTGCTGCAGGCTGCCATCTGCGGGATTCATCGGCGGGCTATCAGGATCCAGGAGGCCCTGCAGGAGAGCATCCACCCCAAGGAGCCCTCAGAGCCTCCCCGGTCCTCCCCACTGGGGGCTTGTGCCCCATTCCTCCCTCACGTCCTTCCACTTACCCCTCCATAGCCCCCCTTCCTGATGTAAAACAAAAGACACGTATGTTCAAAAATAGAAACTGGGTTTATTGAACAAAACTGGGGGGGGGGGGAAATGAACCTCTGGGGAGACTGGGAAAAGGAGGTGGGAGAGGGGAAGAGAGAGGGTGGGAGAGGGGAGGGGGAAACCTGGGAGGAGAGAGCTGGAGGGGGAAGCAAGGGGAAGAAGGGGGAGGGGAAGCTCAGGGCCCAGGGTTCAGGGTCTCACTGGAGCAACTTGATTTTCATGCAAACCTGCTCCTGGGTTCACATGTGGCCTTTGGTGGCCAGGCTGGCAGCTATCCTGCCATAGACAGCCACGTTCCTCCGTCTAGTGCGGAGATCATGGACGTTGGGGGCATCCCCCCCAAACCTGAATAAGGTCCATGATCTCCACCCTGGACCAGGAAGGCGCCCGCCTTCTCCAGCCCCTGTCAGGCTCCTGGGAGCTGGCAGATTGCTCCTGGGGAGTGGTGGAGGGCTGGCTGCCAGTGGCTTGCTGGCTCATGTTTTGGGGCCACTGGGTCAGGGGCCCCGGTGGCCACTGCTGGCTCTGGGCTGGCAGGCATGGAGCTGGCACAGACACTGTGGCCAGAGTCTACTCCTTTAATGGCTCAGGGCCTGGGGGAGAAGAAAGTAAGTTTTCCTGGTTGTGCCTAGAGTGGCCACCAGGGCTCCCTGGGAAGGGCTGGAGGCCCCCTATTTCGAATTAAGTGTCTACACAACACTTAATTCGAAATAGCTATTTCGAATTTGGAGTTACTCCTCGTAGAATGAGGTTTACCAAATTCGAATTAAGCACTCCACTATTTCGAATTAATTTTGAAATAGCGGTTTGCATGTATCGACGCTATTGAAGTTAATTTGAAATAACGGCTGTTATTTCAAATTAACTTTGCAGTGTAGACATACCCCCAGAGAGTTTAACTACTTGACCAAGATCAGATAGTGAGTCAGAAATAGAGTCAGGTAGAGAACCAGAGTGTCATAGCATCTAGCCCCTCTCTCAAGTCATTAACCAGCATTCCCATATGTAAGAAATATTGATTAAAATCCTACACAACATTTAAATCATAACATATGGAATCAAACCACAAAAGCCAAAACCGCTGAAGATTAACAATGTGTCTTGAACTTTGGCAAATTAGGAAGAGAAGGAAAAAACCCACAAATATAAATGAAAGTTAGGGTGTCTCTACAATGCAATTAAATCATAGAATCATAGAATACTAGGACTGGAAGGGACCTCGAGAGGTCATCGAGTCCAGTCCCCTGCCCTCACGGCAGGACCAAATACTGTCTAGACCATTCCTGATTGACATTTATCTAACCTACTCTTAAATATCTTCACAGATGGAGATTCCACAACCTCCCTGGGCAATTTATTCCAGTGTCTGACTACCCTGACAGTTAGGAACTTTTTCCTAATGTCCAACCTAAACCTCCCTTGCTGCAGTCTAAGCCCATTGCTTCTTGTTCTATCCTCAGAGGCCAAGATGAACAAGTTTTCTCCCTCCTCCTTATGACACCCTTTTAGATATCTGAAAACTGCTATCATGTCCCCCCTCAATCTTCTCTTTTCTAAACTAAACAAACCCAATTCCTTCAGCCGTCCCTCATAGGTCACGTTCTCTAGACCTTTAATCATTCTCGTTGCTCTTCTCTGGACCCTCTCCACATCTTTCTTGAAATGTGGTGCCCAGAACTGAACACAATACTCCAACTGAGGCCTAACCAGCGCAGAGTAGAGCGGAAGAATGACTTCTGGTGTCTTGCTCACAACACACCTGTTAATGCATCCCAGAATCATGTTTGCTTTCTTTGCAACAGCATCACACTGCTGGCTCATATTCAACTTGTGGTCCACTATAACCCCTAGATCCCTTTGTGCCGTACTCCTTCCCAGACAGTCGCTTCCCATTCTGTATGTATGAAACTGATTGTTCCTTCCTAAGTGGAGCACTTTGCATTTGTCTTTATTAAACTTCATTCTATTTATCTCAGACCATTTCTCCAATTTGTCCAGGTCATTTTGAATTATGACCCTATCCTCCAGATTAGTCGCAACCCCTCCCAGCTTGGTATCATCTGCAAACGTAATAAGCGAACTTTCTATACCAATATCTAAATCGTTGATGAAGATATTGAACAGAGCCGGTCCCAAAACAGACCCCTGTGGAACCCTACTTGTTATGCCTTTCCAGCAGGATTGTGAACCATTAATAACTACTCTCTGAGTATAGTTATCCAGCCAATTATGCACCCACCTTATAGTAGCCCCATCTAAGTTGTATTTACCTAGTTTATTGATAAGAATATCACGCAAGACCGTATCAAATGCCTTACTAAAGTCTAGGTATACCACATCACCGGCTTCTCCCTTATCCACAAGACTCATTATCCTATTAAAGCGGCGAGGAGTCCTGTGGCACCTTATAGACTAACTGAAGTGTTGGAGCATAAGCTTTCGTGGGCAAAGACCCACTTTTTTGCCCACGAAAGCTTATGCTCCAACACTTCAGTTAGTCTATAAGGTGCCACAGGACTCCTCGCCGCTTTTGCAGATTCAGACTAACACGGCTACCCCTCTGATACTGTCCTATTAAAGAAAGCTATCAGATTGGTTTGACATGATTTGTTCTTTACAAATCCATGCTGGCTGTTCCCTATCACCTTGCCACTTTCCAAGTGTTTACAGATGATTTCCTTAATTACTTGCTCCATTATCTTCCCTGGCACAGAAGTTAAATTAACTGGTCTGTAGTTTCCTGGGTTGTTCTTATTTCCCTTTTTATAGATGGGCACTATATTTGCCCTTTTCCAGTCCTCTGGAATCTCTCCTGTATCCCATGATTTTCCAAAGATGATAGCTAGAGGCTCAGCTACCTCCTCTATCAGCTCCTTGAGTATTCTAGGATGCATTTCATCAGGCCCTGGTGACTAGCAGGCATCTAACTTTTCTAGGTGATTTTTAACTTGTTCTTTTTTTATTTTACCTTCTAAAACTACCCCCTTCCCACTAGCATTCACTATGTTAGGCATTCCTACAGACTTCTCGGTGAAGACCGAAACAAAGAAGTCATTGAGCATCTCTGCCATTTCCAAGTTTCCTGTTACTGTTTCTCCCACCTCACTGACCAGTGGGCCTACCCTCTCCTTGGTCTTCCTCTTGCTTCTAATGTATTTATAAAACGTCTTCTTGTTTCCCTTTATTCCCGTAGCTAGTTTGAGCTCATTCTGTGCCTTTGCCTTTCTAATCTTGCCTCTGCATTCCTGTGCGGTTTTCCTATATTCATCCTTTGTAATTTGTCCTACTTTTCCATTTCCAAATACCTGTGACTGGCCATGTCAGCCTATTTCATAGCAAGCCATAGATACATATATATCCAGAGCCACCCAAGTGCCCATGAGAAAATGCAAGGACTTGTCCTTTGAGTTGCAGAAGAGCTCAGGCCCTTCAAAGGGTTGGTCCTCCAGGGTTATCTATACTTGGAGGAAGAATGCAACCAGAAAGCTTGCCACAAAGCCATGTTGGTGGCCACAGAGCAAGCTGCTGTGTCAACTACATTAAGGGTTACTTTTAAATATGCCTGATTTTCAAAAATGAGGACTGAAATTAGTCCCTCTGGTCCTGTGGCAGAGGACCAACAGAGAACTTTGAGTAGCTAACATAATCATGTTTTGCTAGAAGAGCATGTTAATTTGTGACTAAGTTATAGTATCACTGTGGAGCAGCTATTGCAGCCAAGGAGTTTGAGGCACACAAGTTCTTTGTAGTGCGGCATAGATCTCTGCTGGTGCTGGCTGCTCCTCCATTGCCAATATCTACCAATGAGGAACGGAGACGCAAGAATAGTTACTCAAAGCCCCTTGCTTGAACACAATATTTTTGTCAGCCCCTAATATCAGGCAGGTGTGCCCCAATTGCTATGGGCATATGACAACAGGGCATCATTAAACAGACAGCAGTAGCTTGCCTTGTGAGGTACTATAGAGTCTAACACAGAATGCTAGGATTCCTGCGCCTATTCTGGGGATCTGTAAAGTCTTGGCCACCCTCTTCATTAAAAGCAGTGAGGAGTCCTGTGGCACCTTATAGACTAACCGAAGTGTTGGAGGATAAGCTTTCGTGGGCAAAGACCCACTTCGTCAGATGCACGTAGTGGAAATTTCCAGAGGCAGGTATAAATATGCAGGCCAGAATCAGGCTAGAGATGATGAGGTGGATCCAATCAGGGAGGATGAGGCCCACTTCTAGTAGCTGATCTGGAGGTGTGAATACCAAGAGAGGAGAAGCTGCTTTTGTAGTTAGCAAGCCACTCACAGTCTTTGTTTAACCCTGAGTTGATTGTGTCAAACTTGAAGATGAACTGTAGCTCAGCAGTTTCTCTTTGAAGTCTGGTCCTGAAGTTTTTTTGCTGCAGGATGGCTACCTTTAGATCTGCAATTGTGTGTCCAGGGAGACTGAAGTGTTCCCCTACAGGTTTTTGTATATTGCCATTCCTAATATCTGATTTGTGTCCATTTATTCTTTTATGTAGGGACTGTCCAGTTTGGCCAATGTATATAGCAGAGGGGCATTGTTGGCACATGATGGCATATATTAAGTTAGTAGATGTGCAGGAGAATGAACCAGTGACGGTATGGCTGATCTGGTTAGGTCCTGTGATGGTGTTGCTGGTGTATATATGTGGGCAGAGTTGGCACCGAGGTTTGTTGCATGGATTGGTTCCTGATTGCATGGATTGGTTAGAGTTATTATGGTGCGGTGTATAGTCGCTGGTGAGAATATGCTTCAGGTTGGCAGGTTGTCTATGGGCGAGGACTGGCCTGCCCCCACAAGCCCTGTGAAAGTGAGGGATCATTGTCCAGGATGGGTTGTAGATCACTAATGATGCGTTGGAGAGGTTTTAGCTGAGGACTGTAGGTGATGGCCAGTGGTGTTCTGTTGGTTTCTTTCTTGGGCTTGTCCCGTAGCAGGAGGCTTCTGGGTACACCTCTGGCTCTGTTAATCTGTCGCCTCACTTCCTTGTGTGGGTATCATAGTTTACAGAATGCTTGTTGAAGATCTTGTAGGTGTAGGTCTCTGTCTGAGGGGTTGGAGCATATGCGGTTGTACCTCAGTGCTTGGCTGTAAACAATGGATCGTGTGGTAACACGATCGTGGACACACCACACCTCCAGATCAGCTACTAGAAGTGGGCCTCATCCTCCCTGATTGGATCCACCTCGTCATCTCTAGCCTGATTCTGGCCTGCCTCTGGAAATTTTTATACCTGCCTCTGGAAATATCCACTACGTGCATCTGATGAAGTGGGTCTTTGCCCACGAAAGCTTATGCTCCAACACTTCGGTTAGTCTATAAGGTGCCACAGGACTCCTCGCTGCTTTTGCAGAGTTAGACTAACATGGCTACCCCTCTGATACTTGACACCTCTTTATTAAGTCTCCACAAACTCTGAAGTCCTACAGGGGGAATGGGGGTGGAGACATTCCTACTGCATTAGGAGATGATGATTTGATGGAAGAAGGTGTTTCTTCCTCAGTTTTTAGATGCTGTTCGTCTTCAAAGTCCTCCTTAGTACAGGGGCTTCCTGGGGAAGAAATTGTGTAGGTCCATTTTGGCACCCTCTACAACTGGCCACCATATGGGTCTCAAAGGTTCCAAAATGCCAGGTACTTAGGAATGCTCCTGCCAAGGCTGGCAGGGAAGATGATGTCCATAGCTTTGGGTTTCCTTTTCAGGGAATGGAGGGGTGGAAGGGAATGGAGGCGTGGAAGGGACAGGTGGCTGAATCCTGGACATCATCCCAAGTCCAATGGGTAAGCTAAGGATAGTGGTACCAGCAGATGATTTGATATCAGTGGCTAGATACGTATGAGCAATTAAAGGGAAATGGGATTCAAGTCAGTATCAGAATCCAGCTTTTTGAGGTGGAATGTGGTGGTATTGTTGGGTAAGTCAGAGCTGCTGGGTGTGTCAATACAAAGAAAGGTTTTCTCATCTGCAGCTCCCAGGACAGGGGAATCTGATTCTCTTGTTACATAGAGTCCTCATGGAAGATGAATGAAGTTAGTACTGGTGATCGGGGGCAGTACTCCTCCAGTTGAAGCAGGTCAAGCAGTCCCAGACGGTGCGGATAAGCAGTCTGCACTCTCCCTAGGCCAAAGTCAAGGATGGTGCCTCTGGGGATATCAAGGATGGTGTTGAATGCAGCTGCTAACCTAGTGACTTTCTCTTAGGTGAAGCAGTGGAAGATCTCTTCTGCAGTACTAGACAATGGATGCTAGAAAAAGCAAGTATCTAGAACTGGGTCCAATGTCTCCTTATACGCCAGGCTGTGAGGAGATCTCTCCCAAAGACCTCTTATCTTTGCTCCCTGAAGCCGAAGTTAAAGAGGCCACCAGAACATTCTGTGGGATATACCGATGTATTGAATTGAAGGGGAGTGGCAACTGACCCCACAGGGTTCCATCAACCAATGAGAAAATGCTTCAACCCATCTTCCCTCAGCTTATAAGACTAGCTTTTAAAATCCTACATAGACCTTGCATTTAAATGAGATGTGAGACCCTTCAAGACAGTAGAGGCAGCTGGAGCCCCCATCTCTGAAGGGGAAAGAGCTGTGACAGGTGGGGCAGGGTTTGAAGTCCAGAGTTCTGAGCATAACCCAGCATGAAACAAATCCCAGCTGAGGAAGAAAGGCCCAGGGCGGGAAGTCCTAGCCATGGCCAGAAAAGAATGGAGGGATGGTGACCATCTAATAGCAGAAGGAAAGTGAAATAAAAATAAGGTATGTAGGTAACATACAGAAGAAAGAAGGGAAAGATATCAGGTAAGTAGTGGACATAACATTCCATCTCTAGCCACAGGCAGTTGAGAAGGAACTTTGGAATAGCAGGAGGTCTGCCCCTCCCTATACATCTTCAATGAGGAGTATGAAGACACAGGAATGGACCTGCAAGCACTACTCCAGTAAAATCTCCAATGGAAAGCATACAAGCGCATACACATATACACAAAATAGAGCACCAACAGGGACATTTACCTTAAAGAAAAATTATACTTACCCCCATTACTTATACTTAAGAGATCTATTTACTATTGCATGGTATGCACCACCAACATGTTTCTCTGGAAACAGCATGGTAAAAAAATTATATGTTCTAAAGATTCCATTATATGCTCTGATGAGAACATCAAGCTTTATTAGTGCTCAAAGACACAAAACTGTTAAAATGTTGCTTATACGTTGGAATTTTTGAAAGGTCAATAAATACAAAGGAAAAGGAAGTGTTGGGTTCCGGCATAATCGATCTCAAATTTCTCATTCTTTTTCATCCATCCGTCTTATTTGTAGTGCCAACCATAAAAGTCTAGTTTCAGTTTTATAGCCAGCACATTGACAAAAGGAGCCAACACATGTAAACTAAATGATGAACAGTCAAGAAAACATTTTAACAGTGTCATTCAAATACAATTTGGATATTGAGTACTACAAATAACAAGAACAAATAGGCCAGATCAAACTTTCATGATCTACCCATCAGCTCTCACTAGCCCTGTGGAGATTAGGCAGGAATGGTAATAAAAGCTGAGGCTGCATTACCTTTACCAGTCCTCTCCAGCACCACACTAGGGAACTCTCAATTAAGGATAGTCACAGTCTGCCACTGCAGCCAGAGAGTTTATGACTGTGCAGTGTCAGAGGAGCAACCACTAGGAAGTTGCACAGAGCGTCAGAAACACAAACTCAGATGGCTCTGACCTATTGTCTGCAGGATCTGGCCAATAGTTCATTTTTATGTTGGGAGAGGCCCCTAATTCTGACTTGATGCAATAAAGAAAGGAAGGATGGTTTTGTGCTTAAGGTACTGGATGGCATGCAGAAGATCTGAATACATATCTATCAGAGGTTTCCTGGCTGACCTTGGGCAAATTACGTAATCTCTCTGTGCCCTGGTTCCCCTTATTGTGTATCTAGATTGGAAATTCTTTGGGGCAGGGACTGTTTCTTACTCTGGACTTGTCTATACAGTATTGTAGTTGCCACAACTAGAGTGTGAATTTTAGCTCATTTGAGTATGTTGCACACTAAGGCTATGTCTAGACTGCAAGCCTCTTTCAAAAGAGGATTTTTCGAAAGATACTTTCAAAAAAGCCTCTTTCGAAAAAGAGCATCTAGACTACAACCAGTACTTTTGGAAAAGCAAGCTACTTTTTTGAAAGAGAGCACCCTGGCAGTCTCGATGCTCTCTTTCGAAAAAGCACAGTTTGCATTACATAGCGCCTTTTTTCAAAAGAGCACTTTCGGAAAAAGGCATTATTCCTTGTAAAACGAGGTTTTCCTCAGTCGAAAAAACCGCTGCGTTCTTTCGATTTACTTTCAAAAGAATGCGGCAGCAGTCTAGGCGCAGGGGAAGTTTTTTTAAAAAAAGGCCACTTTAAAAAAAACAACCTCTGTAGTCTAGACACACCCTAACTGGCCAGCGTGGTCTTTGCTGGTATGCACTAACTGTTCCCATGTGCACATTCCTTAGTTTGAAACAGGACTATAGTATATGCACTAAGGAAGTTTTAGTGCACACCAATAGGGTTCACACAGATCAGCTGGAGAGCAGCACATTAGCACACACTAAAATTCATGCCTGTCCAGCATGGACAAACCCTCAGTGTATGCATCATCACATTTAGCGCAATATAGCTCAGATCTTAGTTGGGTCCCTGGTTACAAACAATTTAAGGGACTTCTTGCAGAATTTCCTTTACCAACCAGTAGTTAAAGGAGGGCATTCTAAGGTGGTTGGGGGAGGGGAGTGTCACAAGACCAACAGCAATATAACCCAGTATTAATGATATTTAGTTAATATTGGTACAGTTCCATAAAATTTCCAACCTATATAAACACTATACCATACTTATAGGGACTGTGAATGGAGTGTTCAGGCAGAAAAATTCTCATATTGTTGTTTTATAAATATTTACTTTGCAGTAATCTTTCATCAGATTCATGTAATGTGTCCCTACTACCTGACAAAACTGGCCTTCTGAGTGTCTGTAGATCATACGCTCACATTACTTAGGTTTTCATCCATGTAGTTCAAATAAGTTTCCCAGCCTTCAGCTGCAGTACACAGCCTGTCTTTTTGGCAACCATTAGCATTTTTTTCACCTATTGTCAGGTTTTTGGTTTTGTTTTTTTGCACACAAGTCCCTGCAGGTGTAAAAAAAAATGTCACCAATATAGCAGCTTCCTGCAGGGTCATTTGGCATCTATCCTTAGAGAAATAACATGAACAGTGTGAAGGAGCACAATTCCATTTAACCAGATGGGTATAAGCACAGGCATTCACAAGACCAGTTATGGACATAGTGGGCCAGATCTGAAGCTGGGGTAAATTATCATAGCTCTATTGCTGTAAAATGGAGCTATGAATATTTACCTCAGCTGAAGATCTGGCCCCAAAGAGGGGTTTTTAGGACAGATATTAAAATGGCCATTCTTGAACTTTTCTGTGTATAGTTGAGGAGCTCTGACATCACTGTACGAATTTTGGAGCAGATTCATCTTTAAAAACAAAGGGAGTTTGAGGTGCATTTAAATCCAGATGTTGCAAGGTATAAAGGAGGGAATGAAACCTCCAACTACTTCTGATTGTTCTTAGCAGTCTCTGAAGTTGCCAGGATTCCTGTTTGGGATCTATTAGAAATCCTTCTAATGGACAAAATCGCAAGTCTCTCTCCTCTCTTCTGGTTGGTACTATAGTACCTGAACATAACCTATGAGTTTAAGAACTGAAAAAAAGGAGACCCAGGGATTTACAGAACAGGGAGTTTTAATTCCAGTACGTAGCAACTGAGAACAATTAACACAGGCGTAAGCATATTCATTCCAAGGATACATCCTGCTGGGGCAACAGACTCAAGCTGGCTGGGGTAGTGCTCTAAGACCAATTCAAGTCTGGGACAGATTTTGGCAACAGGCTTGCAGAGCTTTCCTATGATTTTACACAGGCCTGGTCTACACCTACTAGCTATGTCACTCAGGGCTGTGAAAAGTTCTGTGCCTTGAGTGCTGTAGTTAAGATGGCATATCCCCCAGTGCAGAAGTAGCTAGATCAGCAGAAGAATTCCTTCCATCAACGTAGGAAGTGTGCACCTGAGGCATCGCTGAAATGCTGTGGCAGCTGTAGTGCAGACATTCTTCACAAACAAAACACTTTAGTCCAACTTTAAATATGTTGGAATGTTTCAAATGAGCTCTGAAACGAGTATTACTGTATTTGTATTGCCCTGGGGCCCTTTTGTGCCAGATGCTGTACAAACCGAAAAACCCACAATCAAACTAACTTCACAGACTGTTCTAAGTAAAGAGTGGAATAAGAGCAGATAAGGAAGCCTAGAATTCCTCTCACACACACGCCTTGATTTGATGGAAGGAGCAAATTACTATTGTACCTTCATAGTACCCTACTGTGTGCGCTGGTGTATTCCTGTTCCAAAATAGGATAGACTAAAACACACTAGAGAAGCATTAGTGTGGGACAGCAGGGACGACAGAGACCCTGAGTACATAGCAGGCTAGTGTGGTGTACATTTAGACCTTAATGGGCCCATAATTAAATGTTCCTATAGAAAAGCCCTACAGACACACTCTGCCCCAAGGCGCTAACACTCTGAATTAAAATGTGTTTCAGCATGTGGGAGTAACAAACAAGATGTGTTGGGCAGTGATCTAAATGAAAGGAGTTGTAGTGCCTGTAAAAGAGGAAGGTATAACCAAAGTGGCATCATTTACCATGTCATCTAAGTTGCATCACATTTCCCCAGAACTTTCCTTTTTGTTCTATAGTATGGGTTCCCAAACTGGGGGGCGTGAAGAAATTCCAGGGGGGGCACGAGGTGACCCAGCTACCCCCCCCCATCAATCCCACCCCAAGTTTTGCTGTGCTATTTTTGGTTTTTGGCCCTGGTCCTTTTTTCCCCCCCTCAACAAGTTATGCTGCTATTTTTTTGGGAGAGAGGTGTGAGGGTTTCTCAAAAATCAAAAAGGGGGCATGATGCCGAAAAGTTTAGGAACCACTGGTCTATAGAGACAATGTGTTATTAGATATATACTGTTGCTTTTTTTGTTGTTTTCTTAAAATTATTTGTATCACTGCAACACTAGAGCCCCCCCAAATAGATTAGGCCCCACTGTGATGTGTTCTCTAGAAATACAGAGAGGAACAGTCTCTGCCCCCAAAAGCTTGAGCAATCTAAACAGTTAATATTGGCCTGCGAAATATGGTCTGTGAAACAGACAGACCTGAAGTGACTTGCCCAATGTCGAGTAGTAGGTCACTGGCAAAGCCAATAATAAAATTCAGATTTTCTTGAGTTCCTGGAGGAGCTACATTAGGAATTAGTATAATGTAGTATATTACTATTTAAAACTTATTTCAACAGTGATTTTTGAGTGACTTATTCTCATACCCTTCATGGACGTGTGAGATGCTCTAGTGGAATGTGCCAACAGAAGACTCAATTAGCCTATTTGGATAACTCAGCAGCATGCATATTAAAAATTTAAAATAAATTAAATCTGGCAACCTGTTATGCCACAGCAGTGAGACTGCAGAGATAAGCATTAATTGGTTTTGACTCTTGTTACTGTTGTATCATCGCTACTGAGTGAACATGAAATCTTTCTACGAGTCACAAAGTTTTTGCACATTTCTTCAGTTTCAGAAGACAGTTACGTAAATTCGGACTGCTATGACTAAGGATACAATTTAGTTACAGAGGTCATGGATTCCATCACTTTGAGGGAACGTCTGCACAGAAACATTATTTCGAAATAACTTAGTCTGCATCTACACAACAGGCAGTTATTTCAAAATAGTGTCAAAATACGGTCAAGCTGGAGGACTTCTTACTCAGTCTCCTGTAACCCTCATTGCATGAAGAATAAGGGAAGTCAGAAGAAGAGTGTTCTGTTTCAAAATAAGTGCTGTGTAGATACTCCCTGTTTCAAAATAAGTTATTTTTAAATAAGCTACGCAATTGATGCAGCTCAATTCACGTAGCTTATTTCAAGTTAAGCCTGGCTGTGTAGACGCACCCTGACAGATCTCTGTGATTGCTTTGGCTTCAACCCTGTGCATGACAGCCCCGGACACTAGGGATAGGAGTTTTGTGGTTTATTGCCTATGTCTTGTCCATGACTTTTACTAAAAATACCATGACAAAATATTAGCCATAGTGAAGACCCTGTGAAACTGCAACTTACTGCACAAAAAACCATCCCAGATCTGGCTTTATGGGAACTCCACGGGTATGTCTACACTGCACGGCTATTTCGAAATAAGCTATTCCAAAATAGTTATTCCGAAATAGCTTATTTAGAAATAGCACGTCTACTTTACAGGGAAGCCTCAAAAATAGTCCGAGGCAGGCTAGGCTTCCCTAATGTGGACATGCTATCTCGATTTAGAGCCCCAGGAGGCACAGGGGAGGAATAACTTAGCCCCTCAAAAGGGCCATTTTATTTTGAAAAAGCAGCACTGGAGCATCAACACATGCCTCATTCGAAATAGCTATTTTGGAATAGGTGTTATTCCTCATAGAATGAGGTTTACAGCTTTCAGAATAAAGCCGTCTATTATTTTGAAATTATTTCGAATGACTGTGTAGATGCTCGCATTATTTCAAAATAACTCTAGATATCTTGAGTTATTGTTATTTCAAAATAACTCATTATCTTGAAATAACAGTGCAGCATAGACGTTATTTCCCCACAAGACCTATCTACTTACTCAGGGAAGGACATGATAAAGGTGATTGTTCATGGTGTGAAGTGGTATTTATTTTGACTTTTTATTTTTCTTGTTTAGTTATCTGATTTTGGGGTGAGGAGCAGCTGCTCCTGCAGTATTATTAATTTGGGGCACAAGGCACCTTGCCTAAAGCTTGGCATAGCTAATATGTCTGACTATAAACTAAAGCTTCTCTACCATGGTTTTGTTCTCTTTTTTTGAACTTTAAAGCTCTTTTCAATTCAGTGTAGATGATGTAAATAGACCGCTTACATAAAAATAACCTAATAGAAGCAGTAATTCCAAAGAGTATTGTTTCTATTATATTACCTGTCTAGTGCTACACACGAGAGGCAAAGCACGAATATTCATTAATAACCGAGATGAAAGTGCCTCCGTGGCTGCAGCTTCTGACACTGTCCCAGCTATGTAACTGATTTGCTCTACCATCCAGAGAAAGAAAAATCTCAGACCCAATCTATTTTAACACTGATAGTTTTGGGTGTGTGCGCACACACACACCTGTTTGTTAAGAAAGGAAACTAGCATAGGCACCAGCGGAAAACATTATTTCTTCTTTCACACAACAAAAAAGAAACATCTGAACGGGAAAAAAAATACAGTATTAAATTATTCATTACATGTACACCACTTTGTAAGGTACTGTATAGTTGTAAACTCTTTTATTGGGGAGTAACCCTCTCTAGTTGGGTGACACTTTACTTGCTCTTGATTAGGGTCTGATGAGAAGGCTTCTGTTTCTTCTAATATACATAGATACAGAAAGAAATTACTTTTAATTTTGGACAAATGTATATGGACCCTGCAAATGCTTACTTTATATAATTTAATGTACAGCAGTAATTCACAAAACACATATTACTCAAAATATTCTGAGCTGAGAACAGTGTGGGAATAGGAGGGGAGCTATACTATAACATATACTCAGTGTTATTGGTAAGATAACTACTATATAACATGCAGTATATTTTGCATGCACATGCATATACGGACTATCCCTCTCCTTCTCTATGCAGTTCTTCCTAAAAATCTGGAGATTTATCAGAATAATGCATTATATAGCAAATATGGACTTGAGGCTAACTACACACACATCTTCCGCAACTGGCTACTGAATTTATAAACTCATATGCAACAGATGACTTACAAATATGCAGCAATGCCTAGCTTTCAATTTTAAAGCAAGATCAAGGCCTCTTTGGACGTAGGGGTTACTGTGGATAACCAACTGAACATGAGTTCCTGAGAGATGCTGTTGCTAAAAATGTTAAATACAATTCTTGGATGTATAGGCAGAGTGATAGAAAGGGGAAAGCAGGGAGATGATACTATTAGGGTTGCCAGCCTTCCAGGATTGTCTTGGTATTTCTAGGAATTAAGATTAATTAAACATTAATGATTATATCATGTGATAAAACCTCCAGGAATGTATCCAACCAAAACTGGCAACCTTAGATACTATCTCTGCAAACAACATTGGTAAGACAATTACTGGAGTAGTTCTGAGTTCACATTTCAAAACATAAGAACGTTGAGAAATTGGAACAGTTCAGGATAAAACTAAGAATGATTTGCAGTCTGAAACATTTTGCCTTTACAAGGAAAGAATTAAGCAACTCACGCTATTTAGACTAGTTCCAGATCATGAAAGAGACTTTAAGGGCTGCAGCCAGGCATCCTGGGCTAAGGGATGCTCCCTACACTCTGAGCCCTGGACTGCAGCCAGTGAAGTCCCTGCATACACTAAGGCCAGCTCTGTTTGGTAGAGTGTGTGGGAGGTGGCTTCATACGCTACCATTCCCCCTTCCTCCCACACCATTACCCTCTGAGCAGGAGTCACATTGCTGTGAGTGCAGGGAAGCTCTGTGTCCCTGTGTTTGCCTGCAGGCTTTCCCCCCCATCACTCCTATTGGCCACGAATTTCAGCCAATGGGACTGGTGGGGGCAGTGCCTGCAAGTACAGGACAGCACAGAACCACCTGTTCTCCCCGATTAAATGGGAGCTGTGTCAGGTAAGTGCCCCAATCCTCCACACTTAAACTCCTTCACAGACCCCACACCCCCCAACCCGAGCATGCTCCTGTACCCTCACTCCCAGACCCCGTGCCCCCACCCCCAGACCACTCCTACACCCACCTGCCTTACTCCTAGACCCCCACCTCCACCCTGTGACCTGGCAGCCTTCTCCCACACACTGAACCCCTCATTTTGGCTCCAATTCAGAGCCTATGGGAGCCCCACAAAAACTACTAGCCTCAAGACCCCCGGAAGAGAGTTAATCCAACTCTGAATTAGATTACCAAAGAGAAAGCTAATAAACGACTTGACCACAAGTCTACTTGGGGAGAAGATTTTTGACACTAGAGTAATCTAATTAGGCAGACAAGGGCATTGCAAGAGCCAATGGCTAGAAGCTGAAGCTAGAGATAAGGTACGCACATTTTTAGTAATAGTGAGGGTATGTTAACCACTAGACCTTACTAAGAAAAGTGGTGGATTCACCATCACTTGAATTCTTTAACATCAAAATTAGATGTCTAAAATATATTCTTTTTTCAGTCAGAATTGATGCAGCAACTACTGCATGAGATTCTTTGATACATTTTATACAGGAGGTCAGACTAAATTAGCAGAATGATCCCTCCTGGTTTCACAATCTATGGATCCACCTCTTAGTCACACTAAGCTGGCAGGTAAAAACTGGCCCATGAAGATTTATTAACCTTTCATGTTAGGCTAGGTCTACACTATTGCCGTTTTTTCGGAAAAAAACTACACAAATTGCACTCCACAGTTTGCGTAGCTTTTTCCAATTGTTTTTCCAGAAGTGGCTTTTCCGCCATTTGGCCCTGTCTAGATGGGGCCAAATGGTGGAAAAGCCTCCTCTTTCAGCGGAGCCCTCATTCCTTGTAGAACGAGGTATACAGGGCTCCCTGAAAGAGCGCATTTGCTTTTCCGCAAAAAAAAGCGGAAGAGCAAACATGTTCCCTGGACATGCCAGTCTAGACGCATCATAAGAGTCCAGAAAGAGGCTCAAACCTTGTGCTCAGGAACTAAGATAATGAAATATAGATTACACTGATTTTAAATGCTACTATCATATGACTTCGTTATTATGTCAGAGTACAATAAACCTGTGCTAAACTCTTAAGCAAAAAAGGTCTTGCTGTATCTATATTGGTGGCAGTTTCCCCACTTGAATAGCATGCTTGATATCCTCCTGCACTACGGAGATGTGGAGAACTGGAGCAAAGTGAGGACGAGTCATTTGTATTCCCACCTTCACTGTGAATAGAGGGTGACATATTGGTGAAACTGAGTGGTTGAAAGAAAGATTCACTTCAGAACGGTGGCGTGCACACCTCAGAGGAGTCGTCCAGGGTAAAGTTTTGACCACACTGAAGTCAATGGCAAAATTCCAATGGACTTCTATGGGAGCAGATCTAAAAACATTAGATTGGATGCATTTTTAAAAATCAGAATAAGTTTAAGTGGGTTGACAATTCTTGGGATTTCATTTTTCTGTTACAATATAAATTGTTGGATACTTTTTAGGAAGTTATCTATTATCTTGAGAACATCTATATATTTTAAATAATGCCTTACTGACCATTTTGCTTGTAGTTCATTATTCACAGCCCAACAGTTTTCAAGCCATCTCCCTTCCAACACTGTAAGCCTGAACCACCTCTCCATCTTTCTTCAGCACCAATACAGGGACAGGATATTTTAGTAGCACCCAGCTGACACTGGGATCCTATTGTGCAGGATTATTATCTCAATTTTATAGATAGGGAGCTAAGCTACAGAAGATTTAATGATTTGCTCAAACTCACACAAAAGTCTATGGTGGAGCTGAGAATTTAACACTTAGTCCTACCCTGGTGCATTAAAATTACACAGCCATCCTTCCTTGCTATACTGACAACACCACAAAGTAACTCTGTGCTTCCTTTTATTAATCAAAATAACAGTTAAACTCACTGGCTACGTCTAGACTGGCATGATTTTCTGCAAATGCTTTTAACGGAAAAGTTTTTCCGTTAAAAGCATTTGAGGAAAAGAGCGTCTAGATTGGCACGGACGTGGTTTTGCGCAAGAAAGCCTGGATCGCCATTTTCGCCATCGGGGCTTTTTTGCGCAAAACAGTCCTGAGCTGTCTACACTGGCCCTCTTGGACAAATACATTTGCGCAAGAGGGCTTTTTCCCGAACGGGAGCAGCATAGTATTTGCGCAAGAACACTGACAATCATACATTAGATCGTCAGTGTTCTTGCGCAAATTCAAGTGGCCAGTGTAGACAGCTGGCAAGTTTTCCCGCAAAAGCGGCTGCTTTTGCAGAAAAACTTGCGTGTCTAGACACAGCCACTGAGTATTAAGGTGGATCAGGTAATACATTTTCTTGAGCCATCTTTTGTTGACAAGAGAGAATGGCGCTTACACTGAGTTCTACTTCAGGTTGTGATTCTTTAAAGTTTGGGAAGTTTTTTGAAATCGTCAGACTGAAAGCACTGTATTAGTTTAGAGTAAGTGTCCTCATCCTGTTTATGGACATTTCTACTCTGTGTCTTTCATATGTTTTCCCAATATTGTCCCTTGGAACATGTAAGAATACTAACAAGGTTTCTGACTGTACCAGAAGCACTCTCATGGACAAATCATGAGATTAGCTGCTAGCTACATGATCCACACAAAATGTGAAACAGGGGTTTAAGACTGGGTAACTAAAACTTGAAAATCCATTGTGTTTTCTAACATTATTTCTTATTTGCTGGTTTTTCAGTATATCATAATAGAAGGATCATCTTCACCTGAAGGAAAGATGATAAACCTCTACAATATAGTATTACTATCATGGCAAAACCACAAGGTCTGAAATCTTGAAAACAAATCAGAATTGTGATTGATATTTCGGTAAGAAAGAGCAACAGGCAGTGGGGAAGCTGTGCTTTCATTTCCATGTGAAACTTAGCAATGTGGAAAAAAACTCTGCAACTGCTCCAATTAAGAAAAATACCAAGGCCTCTGGCTAGGGAAACATTCATATATTTTTCCAGAAAAAAAAAAGAAGTTTCACCTCTTCAGAGCTTCAGCCAAGTAGAACCAAATTGTTAAGCAGCAAGACAACTTAAATAAGAGCCCTTTAGAAAGACCAAGGGCAGACTGACAGGTATAATAGTTTAATTTATTGGCTACTGCAGAGGAATTAAAATAATATATCCCAGGACACCTGAAAGTCATACATGTTCAACTAAGAAAGGCATAAAATATTTACAAAATTAAATTAGCTATTTTGTTAGTATTTTAAATAAGTTTTTATTTTTCAGAAAATGATTTCGTGCCCCCTCCCATCATTACTGTCACCTAGCATGCATAATACTAAGAAATCATGCTTCAATAATTCTCTCATTGAATTTTTTTATTTTTAAAACTAAGTTAAGTGCTTATTTACAATACTGGACTGACTGCCATGAAGACAGGAGACCTCTATTTTTCTGCAGAATGATTATAGCATGGAAAATGGAAGTATAAGCTTTCCTAACTCTTCACATCCTGTGCCTCATCCCTGACCTAGGAGGATTTCCTGTGGACAGGGCACAATGGCCCTGAAAATTCATAGGGCCCTACCAAATTCAAGGTCCTTTTTGTAAATTTCATGGTGATAGCATTTAAAAAAACCTTAGTTTCATAGTAGTCAAAATATGTATTTTTAAAACAATAACATATAAACACATAAAGCTCTCGGCATTTTGTTTACATCCTGTGGGCCATCGACCTAATTTTCAGGAACTTCAGCTACATGAATAATGGAGCTTAATTCAATGTAATTAAGTCTGCATATTGTGGCAGCTTCATCACAATAGGTTGACAGCTGATGCTCTCCTGTCAACTCTGCTTATTCTTCTCATTCTGTCGGAGTACCAGAATCACTCGGTAGTCAATGTATCCTATCTAGTATACTAGACTAGACTTGATAAATCAACCCCAACTGAATTGATTGCTGCATGTTGATCCAACCTGTAGTGAAGATATGCCTTAAGACCAAAGGTGAGAGTAAGGCGATGCAACCCAGTCCGCCACTCCGGTGAGAGCCAGGTGGGATGTGCTGCTGCAGGAAAAGCTGCAGCATGCTCCAGCCGAGATATTGGGTCACTCCTGCAGGCTGCAGCACTACGCAGAAGGCAGCCAGGCAGGTTAAAGGGGTCGGCTAAGGACACCCACCACCCCCACTGTCCCAGCCCTACAAGATGCCATTTAGGGAGGGTAGAGGCTGAAGCCTCCCCCCACCCCATTTCTACCAATGCTGATTGTTGTTTCCTTTCCACCATTGTCAGGGAGCGAGAGCAAAGCACACAGCGTTCCTGTATTCCGCTCCCTCCTGGCTGAGAGAGGAGAGGGAGGCAGAGGAGTGAGTAACCCATGCTGTGTACTCTCCTCTTGCTCCCTGACAGTGACAGAAGGGGAACAGCAGTCAACAAGCAGCATCAATAGGAATGAACATGGCTTCAGCCCTGCCATCCCTAAGGGCTCACTTACCCTCCCCCACATCCTCCCAGCACCCCAAACCCCTGCCCTGAGCCCCTGCCCCGACTGTCCTAGCCCAATTCCTACATCCTTCCACACTCGCAGCCATCTGCCTGAGCCTCCTAACACTCACCAACCCCCTCTCCTGAGCCCCCGGCACTCCACCCAAAGCTTAATATTTCTTACAGGTACTGTCATATTGTATGCATCCCCGACCCATGGCCTGAATTCCTACCCTAGGGTGCAATACTACAGCACCTTTAAGAAATGTAAGCATGGGCATCGGGTATGTTAGGCAGGGCATTGGGAATTGCTGCCAGGCATAGCCCTGTCCACACTCCTTCCTCAGAACACCTGCTGTAAGCATTCTGGGGGCAAAGAATTGCTGCTCTCAGCGCCTACCCTCCTGCTGCTGGAGAGGCTGGGCAGCACCGCATGCCCGCTTCCCTCCCCTGGTTCTCTGGGGCGGGACGCTGGGGCCACACTGCAAGGCACAGCACACCCTGCCTCCTCCCTCCGCCAAGGCTGTGTTGGGCTCAGCTGGACCGCACAGTGCGGTACACCTTCCTCCAGGGCTGGGGAGACTGTGGTAAGCGCATCCATTTCCCTCCCCTCCCCAAGGTTGGAAGGGGGCAGCACATGCATGGCATGTGGCCCAGCCTTCTGTGGGGGGGGGAGCCTAGGAGAAGAAGCGGGGCTGGAGGCTTGCATCCCCCAACCACTCATGAATTTAAATTACTTTCACCCTCTGCCTAAGACTTAGTGTCTCTCAAACTGGGGCATCCCAATAAAAAAGGGGGTTGCAAAGCTATTTGAGGTAGGGGATTATGGTGTTGCCACCCTTAGTTCTGTGCTGCTTTTAGAGCTGAGTGGCTGGTAAGCAGCAGTTGCTGGCCAGGCACTTAACGCTGAAGGCTACGCCCCCCACACCAGGAGTAGTACAGAAGTAAAGGTGGCATGGTATGCTGGCAGGAGAATTGTCACCTTTACTTCTGTGCCACTGCTGCTCTCCAGCCCTGAAGGACAGATCAAGTTTCACAGTTCATGATGTGTATTTCACAGCCATGAATTTGGTAGGACCTTACCCTTTCAGCTATCACCTGTGATAAAATGCTATCAGGAGTACCAGTTATGCTTGTGGCAGTCATTTATGACGTTCTGCAAATGTGATTCACAAAGGCCACTCAGCAGTCAAAGGGTGATCATTTTTAAGTCATTATTTTTTACTATAGTAGCACATAGAAGCCTCAACTAGGTCAGGATTCCACTAAGCTAGGCATTGTACAAATATTCTGTAAGGGTGCATCTACATAGCACCCTAAATTCTAAATAAGATATGCAATTTGCGCAATGCAAATTGCATATCTTCTTTCTAATCTATTTCTACACAGCGCCAAATTTTGAAATAACGTGCTATTTTGAGACATCCCTTAACCCTCGTGAAACAAGGGTTACCGGGATGGCAAAACAGCACACCCATTATTTTGAAAAATATTTTGAAATAACGTGTGGCTTGTGTAGATGCGGGGTAGCTAATTTGGGATACCAGAGGGAAACCTGTGTAGTGCAGACATACCCTCTGTAACTTCTTTCTCTTCTCACAAGAGCTTATAATAAAAAAAAGGAAGCAAACTTGGTTGGAAGCAAACTGTTCTCATTAGGTGCTTTTCTCATAGTAGATGTGTCTGTACGCTGTACTATTGCTGCAGGCTCATTTATAATTTTGAGTTATGCCTCTTTTGTTATGAATTACCTGTCACTTGGATCATAGTTAGTTTTATTTTGATCGGATGCACAGTATTCGGATGCACAGACACAGAACTGTTGCCATTTAAAAAAAACCTTTGCTTTCAATGTATTTCACAAATCCCAGTAATAAAAATAGAACAAAGAAGATATAGGAGGAGGCCAATGATTCATTGCTGACAGTTTGAGCCAGGTTTTTAGAAATGTACCATATCAACTCTCCCCAAAAAGGTTTTTTTAAATCTAATGAAATTATTAGTCATAACTTTTGTTTTATTAAATGGTAGACAGACAGACTATCATTTGCGGACTTAGTCATTTTATGAACCAATCAGCACCTCAAATAATTGTCTCATGTAACTTTGAATTATCTGACTTTGAATGATTTCTTAACAACTTAATGTCAGCCCACAATGAAAACTTCATTAGGAAAGAAGGGTGAAAACGGCAGTGAATTGAAGTGGGTGTAGCAGGGATTGTCATTTTGCTGTTAAACAAAGAAAAAAGGGCTATTCAGCTCTGAAGAGACAAATGGGGGGAACAAGATAGAGATCTTTAAAATCATTAACGATGTGGAAAAAAATGACTCAAGTTACTCGATGAAATTAAACAGGCAGCATGTTTATTATAAACAAAGGGAAGTATTTTTCCACACAACATGCAACTAATCTCTGGAACTCACTGCCATGGGATGCTCTGATGGCCAAACATATAACTGGGTTCATAAAAGAACTAGATAAGTTCATGGTTCATTAATGGGTATTAGCCAAGATGGTCAAGGATGCAGCCCCATGCTCAGGGCAACCCTCAATCTCTCACTTCTAGGCAGTGAAGATGGGAGGATTACTCCATAATTGTCATTTGATATGCTCTCCCTGAAGCTCTGGTATGGGCCAGACAGAATACTGGGCAAGCTGGATCATGGTCTGACTCACTATGCCAGCTCTTAGGAAGCTTCCTATTACGGAGATGCTGTCAATTAAGGCATAATTATATTATTCATTGTTATTCCCTCTACATACTTGATACGCCTCAAGTCATTATTGCACTCATTATAAACCAACAGTATTGTAACCTGTGGCACTATTTAAATGGCATAATAGAATACAGATTTCTGACTTAAAAAAACCTAAACAGAAGCATACCCAACGAGTGGGACCTATGAAAAATAAATAGAAGCTTTGATGAGAAGAATTCTGCATTTGAGATGTATCTACACACCAGTTGCTGAGGCTTTCAAGTTGCTTTTGCACAAAATATTATTTACAAGCCTTATGTCAGGAAAACAATAAAAAAGAACTACAGTTCTGAAGGGATGCACTTTTATTCAAGACATGACAAATGCCCTGTGCAAAAAAAAAGAAAGAAAATCAAAACTCAGTCAGAGGTTGAATCAAACTATTCCCTTCAAGGCTTTGTACAGCACCTAGAAGAATAAGGCCCAGTCCTGCCTGGGGCTCTTTCAGCACTTTATAAATAACAGTGCATTTTAGGAGCTAACCAGTAAAATGTATATATTATCTTGAAACTTGTACTTTATGTTCATACTCTAAATAGCTCAGATTGTTTCTTTACCCTGCATGAGATGGAAGGTCACATATTATGCACATAATAATGAAATCTCAATTGCAATTATGCTGCAGAAAACAAAAACAAAAACCTTCATCTGAAGGCTAACTAGATTCAAAATAACCCAGTTCTCATCAGGGTGTGAGCACTCAATTCAATTAAGTCAATCAGTTTAACAAGCATTTAATTAAAAACAAGTTAGCAAGTCAAAGGTATTTGAAATGTATTTAAATATTTCAAACAGAATGTAGTTAAAAACCAAAATGTCTGACTGTAAATATATTGACCTATTTCTTGGCAGACATGAACCATCCCCAGCACCACTCCTTTCTTTCTCTCCCCCAAATCTTGCTTCCTAATCTTCTTCCTCTCGGACCCAATGCCTGACATGCCCCTGCTCCTTCTTTTTAAAATCCCAAGTTAGAAGTACTCATTACTCCTTGTCCTCTTCTGCTCCTATGCCCCTTTTCCAGCTCCTACCTGTTCCCTCCCTCCCCCCCCCCCATATCCTGTCTGAATGACTGTGGTCCTTTGCCCCCCTGCTCCTATCCTCCTCCCAGCTCCTTTCATCGCTTCTTGCAGAAAACACTGGGCAGGAGAAGAAAGTTGCATTGAAAACTCTGAAAGTTCTCAGTAGATCATTCTCTCCATAGAAATGGTTTGTAGCAATGCAGATGCAGAACCCTCTGACCATACAGATGCTCCAAAATCCACAGAGCAGTACTTAAGGTTTCTGGGTATAGAGTAGGGAGGTTAAAATGTGTTTAATTAAGTAACTGTGTAATCACTGAAAATTTCAAGCAGTTACACGCGGGGTGGCAGTCAACTTTAAAGCCGGCTCTTCGCGCATACTGGGAGTCTGCGTGTTACCGTGTACATGCTTACGCTTTCATATCCCTAGTATAGAGCCAGCACCGCCACACTGTCCCTTGGTCCTTTACCCCTGGCTGCATGGGCCTCTTTAGCAGCTAAGCTGCTTTCAGTGGCCCAGCTGCAGCTGTGCATTATACTTGCCAAAGAAAGGCAGAAACCTTGAAAGCGGTTGCTCAGAGTATTTATTAATTTCCATTGCAAGTATTTTGTAAGCAGATTGGGCCAGATTGCACGAAAGGACAGGCATTTAAAACAAATAAGTTTTCTGGAAAAAGGATACACCCAGACTTATCAGAAAAAGTATTTGCTCAACCCCCATTTCAACTTACACGGGCTCAGCAGTTCTATAATATTAATACATTCATTTTCAGGAATGAAATATGAATGTTTCCTATAGTACACAGCTTAGTATTATTATCACTAGTAAGTGATCGTGCCCATTTATTTGTTAACTCTTTTGGTTATAATAAGAATGTGGTTTTTTCCATGTCATTTTAAATTAAAAGGTAAATGCATATACTTCCAATCTTTCACTTTGCCAAGCTTTGTTGTAGACTAAGGAGGAAAAAACTGTCCCCAGTTAAATGTATTGGCAGCTCATCTTGGGCTCCTCTCATCTTTAACTGGCCACTTTCACTGCAAGAAAGCCCAGAGAAACCCAGACATACTTGTGTTTGTATGTAGGGGCTTCTGCCATCTGAGGAGAGAAACAGAATGCCTCCCAGGTTCTGCTCCCTCTTTCTCACCTTTACTAGCCAGATGTGTACTGTAGCTTAATTCCATCTATGCCTTGCAGCAGAGGGGAGAATAAGGCAGACAACCAAAGGTGCTTGGCGACAATAAAATGTGGTTATCTTCCCTTTGGCCTCCCCTATTTATTGCTGTCTATTTCCTTTTCTTTAACAATTAGTTCAGGAAACTTGTGACATCATTGAGCCAAGCAGGAAATGTGCCACTTTTATAAGAACATTACCTATTTCACTCTCACTCAGAACCGCAATCTAATCTAGAATGGCTTTAATAAAAACTACTTGCATTCTGAAATATGCAGTCAGTTTTAGTGGTGTTACATAGGATATCCTCCAATTCTTTTCAGGAGTTTTAGTTGTCATTCTATCTCACTTTCTTTTCCTTTCCCATCTCTTAGACACCCCCATGCTACAGCCTGCTCCGGTTATGCAATTTAGCAAAGTAGTGAAAAATGAGTAGGAGGTAAATGCAGGCAGAGAATGGATGATTGGTGAATGTAAGCTTCATATTACTTTGAGCGTTCCCTACTTTCTGCCCGTAAATGCAATCAAAGCTGATGATGTAGTTCCATTTTTGCTCCTTCACTCAAACAATTCAAAGTGCCCTGAACACTTAATACTTCAACATCCATGGAAACTCAAAAGGGTGACGTATTTTTAGCATTGCTAACATTCTGGTTACTCTACTGCAGGGAGACCTTCTTATACATCACCATCCCAACTTTCTCTGTACAAGAACAAACTCCCTTCATTAGGTGAGGAATAAAAGGAAAAGGAAAGCAATGTTATCGTGCACAGCATGGCAAATATTAAAATGCATATACCAACTCCCTCACCAAGAGTTAGACTGCAGCTGGCAAGATGTGCTGCAGGATCAGAAGAGGGTGCAAAAAGTTGTCTCCTTTGAGCTCCCTTTATAAACACAACACTCATTTATAATCCCTGTGCTTGCTAGATTTCAGGGAACGTTCCTTCCAAGTGATCCTAGCAGGAGGAGGGAACCCATTCTGGACTACATATCACACTTCCTCCCTGCCACTAGCCAGGTTGAAGGCTGGGAACACTACAGCATTTGTGGAGGGCTGGAAGAGGGTGAGCCATATTTCTGTGTAGCATGGGAATCCAAGAAGAATTGTGCCTCCTGAGCCATGTTTCTTCCCCATCAAGGAAGGTCCATGATGCTCACAATGCAGGATAGCACACAAAAGCACACCATCTGGCTCTAAACCTATAATATTCCTCCAGATGAATGGGAAAATTTGGCAAGTATATTCAGTTTTAGGCATGAATGTTTATAAAGTTTTACCTAAAATATTTAAAACAAATTGTCAGTGAAACAGGTGTATTTATAATTTTTTTTTTTTTTTGGCTTTTCTTCACTTTCACTTAGTGGCATCCTTCTTCTCTTGAATCTGTCAGATACACCATAACCATCCTTTATAGCTGACATTGAGGTTACTTACTGATATTAAAATGGAACGTTCTGACAGTTTTATATTGTAGCAGTGTCATCATTAATTGTGGAGAGAGATCAAACAGCTCTTCTAAACATAGCAATGATTTGCATTTAGAAACCCTAAAGACAAAACAAAAAAACACTCCATATGATGCAGAGACTACACAAAGTACCTGGCTAGGGGTGAAGAGACCCTAGATTATGATGGCCTCTCAAATCCAAAACAAATATACTACATGTCTCCTTTTGACACAGCAGAAGTGAAACAAGATGCTCTTGTAAAAGGAGAATAATACAAATTAATAAATTATTAAATTATTTGTATTGATAGAAATTGTACAGTTCCCATTTAAAGAGAACCCATGAAGGTAATGGATTAGGCCACTTGTCAGATTCAGAAAGAAAGGGTCTCCCAAAAAACTGTTTTGCTTTTATGTTTCCCCCATCTCATATTATGGCTCACTAGATAAAACAATATGCACTTTGAGAATCAAGTTCAAAGTGGGTTCTGAGGAGCAGGGCTAAAACTTCCTGAACATGTGCTGGGCTCAGTCAGACACAGGGAAATTGTCTAGTAACTTGTACCATGTGCTCTATCCTAACAAATCAGACTTTAGCACAGCCTGAAAAAAGTGCAGGTAGTCAGGTGATACAAAGATGTTTTCACAATAATTGCATGGACTGTTATCGGATTAGAATAGAACCACAGAGATCATTGTTGCAACCACTGTTACATATTTGCAGCAAATCTTATGTAAAATGTAGCATGTGAAAGGTCAATAGAAAGGTTATCATTTGCTTGTTATGATTATGCTATATCATTTTGTATTTGACGTTATGAGCATTGGCTGTATAGCCATATTTCAAAATGTTTGCTCCTGTGGTAAGACCCATAAGGTATTTACAGAGCACATGGTGAAGGAACTATTTAAGTTGAATGGCCCATGAAGGAACACTAAGCTCACAATGGACCATGAAAGTCTCCCGTCTATAATGAACGGCCTTTCCTGTAAACATTGAAAACAAAGTATGGGTAATAGCATCTTCTGTGACAAAGCAACGTTGTGCATGGACATGTGACTTGCCCATGTGACTCCATACTGCATCTTTACCTGAAATTTTCCACAGTAAGAACAATGGGTTTCCCTCCATATGGCAGAAGCTACAAAAGGCCCAGAAACATCTCCATTTTGCCTTTCTCCTGTTCCAGTCTCTGGGCTATGGACTTATAGTAATGGGAGCATTCTAATGAAAGGATTGAATTCCTTCCAATGATTTGGAAGTAACAAGAGACTTGACTTAAACCAGCAGTTTATTGCATTAATGCTACAAGCCTGAACCAAGAACTTAGCAAATATTATATGTATTTGATTCCTTTTCCCAATTTTAACTCATTTAAAAAAAAAAATAAACCTTTAGGCGATGTCTACACGGCTCCTTTTTGTGCAAAAACCCCCTCTTGCGCAAAAACGGAGCTTCATTAATTATGCAAATGAGGCACCGCAATATTCCACGCTTCGCTTCATTTGCATATTTTTTGCGCAAAACGGGGGGCAGTGTAGATGTATCCTTAGAGTTTAGATACTAAAGGATTGGGAACAGCATGATTTTTGGATAAGATCAGAGTTGTATATTGACCTGGGTGTGGGTGGTCATTTGGGATAAGACTGGTTTTAAATAACCACATGAGCCTTCATGTTAGCCAAAATGGTGAGTAAGAAGTTTACTTTGTGGTTGGTTTGGTATATCTTATGGGAGAGTAACCAGCAGCATTTTGGGGTGTATTTGCTTTGTTTCTCAGTTGTGTGACCTGAATTTGGTGTTCTCAGTTCTGACCCAGGAAAGCATGGTTAGATGGACAGATCAGAGAGGCAAACAAAATTTGAGCAAACTATTGTTGGTTTGGGGGTATAGCTCAAACATTAACTAAATGTGTGTAATTTTGCGGCTCAAGACAAGGCTGATAAAGTCCAATGTTAGAATTCAGCTGCCAAATCTGGAGGACAATGATGATTTAGCCTGATCTCTCATAATGAGGGGTATCGTAGCTCCCATTTGAACTGCTAGCATCCACCTAGCAAATCAAGTACACTTCCATTTCCTTCACAAATCACACCACTGCACTTTCTAATCTAAATACCACACAAATTACACCTGAAGTGTAAACATTCCTTAAGTCCTATAATGGTTTCCCAGAAAAGTGAATGAATTGGGTCCTCTTCCATAGGGCTTGGAATAAGCTATCTTGATGTCACTTTGAATGGTCTGTTAGCAGAGATATCTAAGCAATCCATGAATCAGTACACATTCATTAGCATAGCATCAGGCACAGAGTTATTGGGGCCTCCCCTTTGTGAAATCAGAAAAGAAAACAGCAAAATACAGAACTGGTTTATATTAACTTCTGATATCTTGTGAAGTTAGACTGTGGAAGGGCCATCTTTTAGGGTGCTTTCCTTAGTGCCCAATTAAATACATGGGGCTGATTATCATTCTTGTATATAGTGACACCCACTTTATACTGCCTGTTGTCGTGCAAAGGGGGCCTCGTATAAAAG
Organism: Rafetus swinhoei; assembly: GCA_019425775.1. Lineage (NCBI taxonomy): Eukaryota > Metazoa > Chordata > Testudines > Trionychidae > Rafetus > Rafetus swinhoei. Next base: position 83,486,725 of record CM033424.1, read on the forward strand.
CAGAAACAGATCCAAGGGATTTATTCCTGCATAACTGATCAGAATATGTCCCAGAATGAGTAACCAGAGATACAGAAAACCAATGAGTAAACAGTGTTGAACATAATACAATACAAAAACTCATAACTACAATTTAATGTACTTTTTTTTTTCAGTAAAGTGGTGTGATGCTGGCAGATGAAGTCCTTGGGCTTCACTGAACACTGACAAATGCATAGCTGGAAGCCGGTTTGTCTTGCCTGTGTGTTCTTATAACTATTTTAATATTATATTTAGACTTTGTGACTGACATCTTTGTAAGATGCGGCTTGTATTAATTTCATGTATAATATCCATATCCCATATTGAGGTAATATTTAAATGTTTGCTCTGTAACTATAAAAGTTTGTGCCAAAACTATAAACCACAGCCACGAGAGAAGCACTGCCAAATGTCAAATGCTAGTTGTTTACCGCAAAAGATGCCATCTCCTCTGCAACAAAAGATGGCCTATTGACAGACAAGTTATTGTAGTATGACTTGGTTAATTGCCTGCTTTCATCCCATCACAGACTGAACACTAGAGGAAGGGAATAAAAATCCTGTTAAGGAGAAAATTGTTATAATTATGCACCTTGAAATTAGGAAAGGAAAATATTCCTAAAGAATAATCAAGCAGTCCCCTAGCTCCTTGTTTTGGGTTAGCCGTAAAGGATATATACAGCTTGTTCATTATAGCAACTAGTATTACCTTTTGGACTCTACTAATGTATCTAGTTTGTGTGCATATTTACCTGCTATAACCTCATAAACAACTTTATTTCCCCTCTAGTTAATAAGTCTTTAGTTAATTACAGGACAGGTGTTAATTTTGGTGAGAGATCTAGCATACAACTGATCGGGGTAAGTGAAGTCATCCTTTGGGACCGGAAGTAATCTGAATATTGTTGTGATTTTTGGTATAAGGGACCATCTATCACAAAGGCAGGCTTGCCTCAATGGCAAAATAGACTGAAGTGCCCAAGGGAACTGTAGCTGTGATTTCCTGTTAAGTCTCAGAGGGGTAACAGTGTTCGTCTGAATCTGCATAAACAACGAGAAGTCCTGTGGCACCTTATAAACTAACACATTTATTGGAGCATAAGTTTTTGTGGGCAAAGACCCACTTTGTCAGATGTATGTTAAGGCTGTTACAGTGCTTTTGGAGTTTATACTTATTTCTTGGTTGGTGAGATCTAATTAAACATATAATCAACTGAATGTTTCTTTCCTGTTTCTTGACCATCTGCCCTGAGGTTGGCTACTCCTGACAAAATGATAGTCTTATGCCTCTATTTTCCCTTGAAAAGTAAGCTTAAATCATTCATTAATTATATCTGGACATGACACCTGGAGAAATTTCTATGACAGAGTTTTTGTTTGAAATTCTGGGAAAGAAAACAAGCATACATTAGTTGTTTGTTTTCCTGACGCATTTAAAGGAATATTTACAAACAGATTTTCCCTTATAAAAAACTCAATTATCCCTTTTCTAGTTCCTAACAAAAGGGATTTCCAGGAGGTATATTGAATTTGTTCAGTTTTTATATTACTATTTATAGGGAGTTACAACTAAAAAGGCTTCCCACTGAATCAAGTACCTTGAATTATTTCTTTGTGTTCGGCTACTTAAGAGGTGCTTCTCAAAAAATAAATTCAACAGGGAATTATTTATTAAAACATTTTTATGGACTTATTACAAAAAATCATAAATGCTATCTATATCCCACAAGATACTAAAATTATAAAGTATCACAGTTGACACAGTTTTAAAAATGTTACAAGTCTCTGTAAAAAGCAAATTGGAACATGGGTAATTAAATAATATTCCATTCTTTTCCCCGTATTTGCAGCCTGGTTTTGACACTAATTCAGCCGTGAACAAATAAGGAAAATTCCTCAACAGAGGGATTGATGGTGGGCTGTGCAATACATCCATTAGGATTTTATTTGGATAAACAGGAGCTGTTCTTGGGTCTGGTGTTCAAGATAGATAGCAGAAAATGAGATACCCGCAAACAACAGAAAAGAAAAACTGGAGATTTAAATTACCTATTTCAAATTAGTCAGAACCCAATGTAGGATCTGAGTGTTCTCTTCCCCTCTCCAGCCCGCCAACTGAAACTGACGATACCTTCATTCCAAAACTGGAAGATTTATAGCACATTTAATGGACTACCACCAATACCAGCTGACCCTCTTACTACTAATAATCAAACACTAGGTTTGTAAACTAGTTCTTTCTTTTTTTGTAACCAGTTATCCTTAATGGTTGCATTTCTTTTTCTTCAGTAAGCTGTATGGTTTGTATGTAATATTTCTACTATTCATGTTGTTCTGTTAAGTATGCATGGCCCTTGAACATAGATCAGGTCTGCCTGAAAAGGAACAGACTCTCCAACATGAAAAAGCTCACAGTCTAGAATGGTGGTCACCAACCAGTAGACCACAATGAACTGTTGGTTGTGGAGCATCTGAGAGTCAGTCAGTCTCATCCTCAGGTTGCCAACCCTCCTGCTTTGGCCAGAAGTCTCCTGGAGAGTCTTGGGCAATTAGCCATTAACAGTCTGGTGGCACAAAGGGGTTACGGCAGGCTGCTTGCCTGCCTTGGCCCCATGCCACTCCCGGAAGCACTTGGCATGTCCCTGCATGGGAGTAGGGAGTCTCCACACATTGCCCTCATCTGCAGGCATCACCCACCTTCTTGCAGGGCTGAATCAGCAAACACTGAAACAGCAGTTTGAAATGGCTTTTAACTCTTGAAATATTATTGAAAGGCTTAACACAGTTTTTATTGCAAAACAAAATATATTTAAGACATAAATGACTACTGGCATTTTTACTCTACAGTTGTAACTAGCACCTTGAAAACTCAGGAAAAAATAGAAAATGTTCAGGATTTATGGATGAAAATTGAAATTTAACTTTTTCTAGTCAAAACGCAGTATGAAAAGTTTTGACTGGGTTTATTTGTGCTTTTTGACCTTCCCACACTGTTTTTTTCCATGTAGTTAATAATGACAATTTATCTAAATTATAAGCCTTCAGAGCTGAAACAAAAACCTGGTCAGTTTCCCCAAGTTAAAGGCCAGTTCTGCAAATACTGTAAAGTGTAGCTGAAGTCAATGGATTTACTCTCATTCATAAGCATTATGGGCATTAGAACATAATTCTTTAGTTAGAATACTTTGTGTATTTGTCTTTAGTTCAATTCACTATTGGTGACTTGTTACCAAAAGCTATAATTATTGTATTCTTTTCCAGGCTTTGACTGTTCATCATATTAGTATTCAAGTCAATTAAAAAAAAATGGTTCCAAATTTTTTAGAGAAGGCTATACTTCAATATTAGCAAGAGGAATAAGTAGTCTTGTTGTGACATTATAACAGCTGGGTTTCATTTGAGGTATCATAATTATGAAAATGTTAAAATTAAATTATCTGAATATTTATACTGAATATTCATCTGAGTTTATATCATTGTAAAACCTGCTTTAGTATTATCCCTGCATGTCTAAATGAACAAAATATCAATAAAACAGCTTCAAATTGGCATGTATGTGTCATGGACAATTAATATACCAGAATGTGATCAACTGCTGATATATATTTTAATCTTGAGAATTAGTACTGATTAGTTTCATGGGCTTATTTGTTTTGTTTTTTTTAATTAAACCTAGCATTGATCTGACTTCAAATAGTGCCTGTACTCACCTCCCCATGAAACCAGCGGGGAGTATTTCGTTTCAGTTAGGTTGATGCATTTCATTTTGACTTTATTTTATTGAAATTTTCTCCATTATACTAGTTTTGATTTTAATTTCAGTAAACACTCTGACTGTATTAAACATTTTCCACCTCCTCCTTCCACTTTGCTTTCCTCCACCAGCCTCTGCAAAAGCAGCAAGATTGGGAAGTTGACCCAATATTATCTCTAACTATCCCTCATACGCTCTTGGAACCTGAAACCTCTCCCTTTCTTCCACTCCCTACCAAGGAATCTTTGACAAACTATTCATCGTAATTGTGTGACTGCTGACTATGTGTTAGGGTTTTTCTAATGCACTGTATTGGTAACACTCACTGGGGTGCAAATTCTAGCAAGCCCCAGTATGTATTGCACTAATTGGCTCATGTGGACCCTACTGCTGGGGCATACTGTTTAGACAAGCCCTTAGCTTCCACCATATCCCAGGTTTCAAACTGACAGCTCTCAAGATTTTCTTCAGTAAAACTTTCAAATATGTTCCTATTATATCAACTTACAAAGTCTCAAATATTTGAAAGTCATAGATAGTTAAAAAACAAACTTGAAATCACAGAACATGCAGCATGACAATCACATTTTTAATCATGATAATTTATGTGACAATAGAAGGATTGAGACAGGAAATCTTGGAAATTGAAAAGACGTAACATGTTTTCTTGTTAAACCTCTCCCAATCACAGTACATCCCAATTTGTGATTTAATAGACAAATCACAGTCTATTAAAAAACCATGGAAAAGAAGTCCATAAATTTTAAATAATCTTACTTTATTCTATTATAAATACAAGGCTCATAGCAAAACTTTCATATTATTACACAACTGTGTGTCAGATGTTTACAAGCATACTTCTAGTCTGCCTTTCTAATCTTTAAAATGTATGGTACGATTGTATGAATTACTAAACTGAGAAGCATTTCCCAGGATCTTTCCACATACTTCTTCAGAAAGGCCCATCAGCAGCATTCCCAGCATCAGATGTATAGTTGTTGCCAATGCAAAGTGGACTTGCACTATAATACTCTACCTTTCCCTACATAATTATCCATGCACAAAGGGGAAGCAGAATATCTGCCTTAGAGACACAAGAAGTAAATGATACCAACAATTTTCAAAAGTCCCAGGAAAAAATACAAATAATATCCTATCTACTGACTAAAACCATTTATTTTATTTTCTATTTTTTATGTTTGAAAAATTGACCTTATACTTTTTTGTATTTTCATTGGTTGAGCTACAAATTAACTTCACACACCCAGCACTGAGTGTTTGAGCACAAGGAGAAACAGAAGGCATCCTGGATATCACCTTAGCTTGATATATAAAAATATGAGAGGCATTTGGGGAGAGATTTAGATCTTCACTCTCCTTGCCCCAAAAGCCTGAATCATTGAAATACCATTAAAGTCTTCACAAAAATGCCCAGAATGAACCAACTGAAGGGTAATTTATTAAATGGCCCTGATAAAGGTAGAACCTAGTTATGTATCTGCCTTTCAGAGTATCACTGTGGGAAAAGTGTGATTAAAAAGAAGAGATGGGCTAGAAGTATACAGTCTGATGTAGAGCCAGTTCACTATAGTGATAAAAGCCAGCTAAAGATTTTGAATATGGCTCTGAACTTTCCCAAAGATTTAACGCAGTCAGGTTCTCCACATGGGTCTGTAACAGTGACATGACTAAAATAGTTTCCATTTTTATAGAAGAGAAACTAAATAAAATGGGGGGAAACAATGCAGTGTTTGAAAGATAAAGATACATGTTCTGGAAATACATTTAAACAATTTAAAGCCATGGGAACAAGGCAAGGCTCAAGGTGGATAAAAATCAATGATTTTTTTTAAATAAAATTTGGATTTTTTTAAATTCAAATCTGTTTTTTTAAATCAGTAAAAAACTAAATTATCATTTAAAATAAGTTACAATTTAAACTCATCAAAAACATGCTGCACCTACACTTACAGTCTCATAGAAAATGAATAAATGGTTCTAGTCTGTTCAGCCTAATTACCAGCTCTTGCTTCTTAAAAGTTCCGGGCTTTCAATTTCTATTTCTCAGAAGACTAAAAAGTAACATGTGCAAAGAAAGACACAAGCTGGATAGGACTGTTTCTGTTCTGTGCTTATGTGGCTGTGCACTTTGGCAAAGCACAGCAGAAGAGTTAGGTAAGACATGTCAGACAGAAAATATATAGGAAAGGAGGGATGCAGCATAGAAAGGAACACTGGAGTGGACTGGAAAGAAAAAAGGGAAGACATTATTCTGCACACAACAGCTTCTTATATACCCCCCCCCCCCCCAGTTTTGCCACAGAAAAACTATCATGGCTTCTGGGCATAAGAGAGATCCTGTCTAGAAATATTTTGAAGAAATTAGTTTCCTGAGTAAAAGAAGAACACGTGTCATGTCAAGTGTAAGCAGTGCAAGATGATGATAGGGGACTTAGTTGCAAGAATGAAACATAATAAGGAAAACTGCTTAGTGGGAGAAAAGAATGGATGAAGATGTGGCTATGGCTGAGTGGATCAACTCGTTAGTAACTTAAACAATACACTATGCAATGCAGCATTTTCAGGATTCTCTCTATGCCTTTTAGTATAAGTGTGATTTGACAAGTTAATTACCATGCTGTTTTCTGTGTTGGATGTTGCTAGAGGAATGTTTCTTAGCTAATCCTTATGGTTTGTTTAATTTGTTAACTAGTTTTAGAATCTATCACTCAAGTATACGATATAGAAAGCTGCAGTAAGAGAAATCTAGAGTTGCCAGTTGCAACAGAGTGTTATTTTATTATAATACATAATGTATGCACCTTATTTTGGAACATCATGGACACAGGTACCATAAATCTAGTCCCTATTTCACTTCAGCATAATTCATCTTTTCCAAGGGAACCTCATTCTATACTTGTTCTCAAAAAACAGAGCCAGAGATTTCAATGGGGCTTACTCCAAAATTAAGTGCACTCTAAGCACAGTCAGTCTTTTTTCTTTTTTTTTTTTGGTAATGATTTTTTTGGTGATTTAAATAATGATTTAGATCAACGATTTAAATCAATCCAGCCAGGTAGGGCTATGAAATTATTTTAAAAAAATCAATCACGATTAATCACACTGTTAAATATGATAAGAATACCATTTATTTTCTTTTGGGTATTTTCTATATTTTCAAGTAGATTGTATTCTGTGTTTTAATTGAAATCAAAGTGTACAGTGCCCACTTCATATTTATATTTGTATTACAAATATTTGCATAATAAATGCAAAAAAGAGAGCTAGTATTTCCAATTCATCTAATACAAATACTGTGGTGAAATCTCTTTATCATGACAGTTAAACTTGCAAATGAAGAAATATGTATAACAAAAAAAAACTGCTTTCAAAAACAAAACAATTTAAAACTTTAGACCCTCCAAATCCACTAAATCCTATTTCTTGTTCAGCCAAACAAGTTTGTTGACATTTGCAGGAGATGAAGCTGCCCACTTCTTGTTTACAATGAACAGCAAGAACAGGTGTTTGCATGATACTGGTGTAGTCAGCATCACAAGATATTTACATGCCAGATGTGCTAAAGAGTCATATGTCTCCTCATGCTTCAACCACCCATTCCAGGAGACCTTGAACCAAAGGGGGCAGCAGGCCTCTGCGGAGCTGCCTCCCGCTGCAAGAGGCACGTACAGACATGCCAGCAGCTTCAGGGAGTAACATGGGGCCACTGGCCACGGCAAGCAGGCATCTGTACACTACTCTATTACATATTCTTTGCTTCCTATGAATGGCTGATATATATGCCTACATAGTCAGAGACTAATAGCCACTACATCTTCTTCTGTAGGATTTCCATATGCATATTTTAGCTATATCTAATCAGATTACTCTTCAGATAACGAAGTCTAGTATCTACAGGACAGTGATCACTATATTAAATGTGATGTTGCTGTATTTTATTCTGCAGTATACTAGAATTCAGCACAGGGAGGTAAAAAACTGTGTAATCAGTTAAACAGTTAATTATTAGGGGTACGTCTAGACTGCAAGGATCTATCAGAAAAAGATATGCAAAATGTGCCCGCATTTTGCATATCTTTTTCTGATACTTTTGTCGGAAGAGGCTTTTCCAAAATTTGGCCCATCTAGACTGGGCTAAATTTCGGGAAAAATCCTCTTTCAAAAGCCCCCTTCTTCCTCATGGAATGAGGAATACAGGGGCTTCCAAAAGAGCATATTTTATCTTCTGCAAAATAAAAAGCGGAAAAGCAAACGCGTTCCCTGGATGCAGCGGAGTTTTTTCGGGATACTAACCATACCCTTGGTTTAACCAGTTAACTGCTTAAACAGGGGTGATGTGGCAGGCTGCTCAGGCCTGCCGGTTAACTATAATCAGAAAGCTTCACCCAATAACCATTCACATCCCTAATGAAGCAGCATTGTCATAAGAAGCCATGGTATTTCAGGATATGAGCATCTGAGTTAAAGATTTGAATATACAAATGCTCACCTACAGCCTTAGGGGAGCAGGAAAGAGGCACAGGGGAGGGTGAATGGTGTGAGCACAAGCCAGAAGACTGCAGCTAGCCTCATCCCCATTCACAGGCTCAGTGCCAGCTCTGGCATCCCCCATTCCCATCCCTGAGCCATTTCTCTCCCCCCTCCACTTCTCTTCTGCTCCAGCCTGCACCTGTGCCACTCATCACCCCCTGGTGAGTGGGGGCTGGGTATGTGAACATTAACCAGTGTGGAAAAGAAAAAAATATAACAGAAAAATTGCAGGGAAATAGGTCGGAGAGTCAAGTGCAAGAAAGAGCAGCTACCCCATCTATTGATTTGCAGCCTATTTCCATCGACCTTGTAAAAGTCACATTACAGTACTATGCCTCAGTTTCCCCATTTATAAAACAGGGATAATGATACGTGTTCTCCTTCGGAATGTACACTTGAATAACAAAGACTATACAAAGCTAGGTATTAATTGTTAAATAGAGCACAGAGTCAGAAATCCATTTTAACATTAGAGGCAGGATTTTTAGCTGTATTTTCCTATACTATTTCCCTTAATTGTTTAGTGTTTAAACTGCATTGCATACGCATGAAAATAACTTTAGCCTTTTCTATGTTTAGAATTACTATTCAGTCCTGAACTCATCCCCACTGATCCTAAAAATTGCAGATAATGGAGAACAGTGGGTAATCTTGATGTGCTACAATTTAGAACCACATGAAAAAATCTTAAATCTGGGTTTCCCTGTTCTTCTCTGTAATTCAGTTCATTATATGCAAAAAAATCTCTGCTCACTAAGTAGACTTTGTGGTTCTTTTCTACTACTTAGCAGAATTCCTCCTCCTCTAACTATGTAGCAAGGTGCATACGAACAACTTGACCATAATGTTGAATGAAGATGTTGGAAAGAAGAGAGGACTGCTTGGGAGGTGTGATGGGGTGGACTTGGCCCTGAAGTCTCTGCTGGAGGCTTTATGGTCCGGCCATGCCCCAACCCAGAAAGGCAACAGAGAAGTCCTCCAAGCAGGCTAGAGCAGCTGCAGGGGAAGCAGCCAATCAGGGACTAGGAAGGCCATATAAATGGGGAGCTGCAGAGCAGAGCCAGGCAGTTCCCCTTTAAAGCTTAAGTGTACAGTCAGGGAGACTGGCTGGCTGAGAGAGAAGCAATACCATGGACAGCTCACTGTGGAGAGCTTAGTGAAGACTGGACTGTGCTAGGATTTTGAGAAAGAGCCCTGAGGTAAGGGTGAAGATGGTGCATCCAGAAAGGATGCCCTGGGGACCCTCTCTATTCCAGGGTGGGATCAAACAAAGGAATGCTACCAAGGATGCTGAGATGGACCCTGTTAGATGTGTATCCTGCAAGGGGTTTGATCACTTTGACATAGGCAGCATATGTGACTCAGCTGGAGGGCTGAGTCACCAAAGACCCTTTATATTAGAAAGTGCAGGCACAGTCACATTGGCTTGGGCAGGGAGCACTTGTGAGAGGTGATCTCCTCCATTACAGGAGGAGATCAAGCCAACATCCAGAGATGAGCCAAAAACAACAACAAACAAATAAAACAAAAACAAAACCCATATTGCCTCCAGAACTTAGCTTCCTGAAAAAAGTAGCTTTTCATGTAATATATTTCAGTGGTATATTCCATGAGAATATGCATTTCTGCCCCTCCTCCAATGTGACCCTGAAACGATAGGTAAGCACTGTATATTGCTTGAAGTTCCAGCAGGTTTATGACATGGAGCTTCCCCTTCTGACCACAAACCTTGAATTTTTAATTCCCAGATGTACTCCCCAAACTATTGTGGAGGCATTGGTAACTACTTTTTTTAGTCAATGGAGGGCATGTAAAGGAGGGGCCTTTCAGTACCCACTTGTTGAGAAATAGAAAGATATTAATTCCCTTCCACCTCCAATCCTGCCACCTCCCTCTGCATTTGGTAAAAAGGTATGTGGGACTGGCGACAGGCTGAAGGAGAGACCCAGTCCTGGTAGGTGATGGCCAGTGACAAGGAATCAGAGGAAATTTCCATCGCTGCAAAGATTGCCATCAGAAAATAATCATCCTTGAGATCAAAAGCAGCAAACCGGTTGCAATTAAGAACAGGAAGAACAGTAACCAAAGCGGCTGTCATGTATCTGATGTGCTTGCTGAGTGCACAGAGATTGAGTCTGGGTCTCACTGCTCCCTTGGATTTGGGGATAAGGAAGCACCAGGAGTAAGACTCCTTTCTGCAAAAGTTGAGGATTTCGAGAAAGAGCCCGGAGGTAAGAGTGAAGATGCTGATTCCAGGAAGCAGCAGGAGTACACAGTATGCAGGATTGGTCACTGAAGAAGTACAGGGTAGGGATGTAATAGTATAGTCGATTAACTGATAAGCAAAACCTTATAGATTAATGCTATAGATTACACACATTCCCCCCCTCCCCTTCCACTAAATTTTTTAGCAAGCTGGCCAGCATCCTGGCTAGCATTCTGGCTCAGTCCTTGCTTGCGCTGGGTCCAGGGCCTAGCCTCTCTGCACTTAAAGTGTATTAGGAGCCAAGCAGGCAGGCAGCCCGGCTCAGTTCCAGCTCATGCTGGAACAGTATCAGAGGCAGCAGCACGGGGCAATAGGCAGCCGATCTACAAGGGGAGCTGGTTTTTAAACTGGCTCCTCTCACGGACCAGCTCCCACCTGGCACTACGCGCTGCTGCCCCGATACAGAGGTGGCAGCACGGCGTGATGGGGGCTCCTTGAGAGTAGGGCCGGAGTGTCCTGGCTGCCGGCCCCACCCCTGGGGACTATAGAATAGTCAACTAACCGATAAGAATTCATAAGGTTACTCTACTGTTCAATTAACCGATATTTAACATCCCTAGTACAGGGTGGGAGGGAAAGGACAGGAAGGGAGGAATCAATAGGGACTGAGTGGTATAACCTGGTCCCACAGTGTTTAGGACCCATCTGTCCATAGCTGTTGTCTCATAAGCACTGTAGAAGCAAGAAAGCTGTCCACATATAGAATCATAGGGTTGGAAGAGACCTCAGGAGGTCACAGAGTCCAACCCTCTGCTAAAAGCAGGACCAATCCCAACTAAATCAACCCAGCCAGGGCTTTGTCAAGTCAGGATTTAAAAACTCTAGCAATGGAGATTCCACCTCCTTTCTAGGTAACCCATTCCAGTACTTCACCACCCTCATAGTAAAAGTTTTTCCTAATATCTAACCTAGACCTCCCCCACTGCAACTTGAGACCTTTGCTCCTCATTCTATCATCTGTCCCCGCTGAGAACAGCCTTTCTCCATCCTCTTTGGAAACCCCCTTCAGGTGGTTGAAGGCTGCTATCAAATCCCCCCTCACTCTTTCCTTCTGTGGACTAAATAAGCCTAAATCCCTCATCCTCTTCTCATAAGTCATGTGCTCCAGCCCCCTAATCATTTTTCTTGCCCTCCACTGAACTTTCTCCAATGCATCCCCATCCTTTCTGTAATGGGGGGCCCAGAAAAGGACACCCAGATGTGGCCTCACCAGTGCCAAATAAAGGGGAATAATCACTTCCTAGATCTGTTGGCAATGCTCCTCCTCTCTAATAAGCCGTTAGCCTTCTTGACTACAAGGGCACACTTTAGACTCATATCCAGCTTCTTATGCACTGTAATCCCCAGGTCTTTTTCTGCCAAATTACTGTTTAGCCAGTTGGTCTCCAGCCTGTAGCAGGGCTTAGGATTCTTCTGTCCCAAGTGCAGGACTCTGCACTTGTCCTTGTTGAACCTCAGATTCTTTTGGCCCAATCCTCCAATTTGTCTAGGTGACTCTGGACTCTATCCTTACCCTATCACCAATTTTTGGATGCTTTCCTGCACAAAACTTGTCCTGAATCTCTAAAGCTGATGCCATGCATCTGAGCAGATCCTGATATGATCCAAAAAAAATCCTCTGGTACAGAAGACAAGAACTAATCCTTATCCCTGGATCATGATGACAGTGTAGTTGGGACCAATGCAATCCCCTGAGGAATGACATCTGACCATCCCAAAGGTTCAGGGTGCTTTAATGCAGAAGGAGCCCACTCGACTGGTGGTTCCAGCATATTGCCTGCTGGAGGTTCAACCTCACCCTAAGAGTGAGCAGACAACTGGGATGTCACAGAGTAAGGGACTTCCCCCAGGAGGTCACTACAGATAAAGTGTTGGTATCTGGTAAGAACTAGGTCAGGGTCTCTTGTCTCTACTGTGGGTACAGTAACAATCCTGGTACCAACTGACTCCTGTTGCATCTTCAAGACTGAGAACAAGAGGCCTTTGAACTCAACTATGAGGACCCCAAATAGCTTGATGGTGATAGCGGGGCCATTCCGGATGGGGTTACCAAGCATTCAGCACCATCCATCACCCAACCCACTGGTACCATCAGTACCAAAGTAACAGCTAATGACTCCGTGAATACTGATTCTGCTCTGATCGCATACTAACCAACAACAGAGACATCTGTATCCAAAATGCAGCTGGTGCGGATTGTGCTGTAGTCAGTATCAGTACTAAGGATTCTATCCACATCAGTAATACCCTTGATGCCAAGCCAGTAGCAAACACCCCTGCACCACAGATGAACTGCGGCACAGACAACAGTGTTGGAAACAATAATAAAAGTTTACCACCAAATCTGGGCGGGGGGGGGGGGGAGGGGGACAGAGAACACAACAGAAAACACCACTGCAGTTGGAAGGTCCTGAATAAGTGGTGAACCAGGCACATACAGGCATAACAAACCTATTGAAGTGAAAACTGATAGTGCAGTTGTCATCGCCATTGAATGCTCTGGACTCAACAGGCCCCCTCAAAGTGGTACTGTAGTTGATAGTACAAATTTGCCCTCCTCTTGCCTCGGTACCAGAGACTAGATTGACTGTCCCAGTCTATCCCAGATATTGGAAACTCCCAGCACTGGTCAGTACTGCTTAAATGGAGAAGATTAATCTCCTTAATGGCTAGAACAACCCCAATATGAAGAGGAGCAGTCCCTCTTCTTTTTTGAGCAAGAAATCTGAGCTTGATCTAGAAGCATCGGTCCATACTGGCTCCAGCACTCTTTGAGAGGCCTGGTTCTCCATAACAGTCACTCGGAGTCAAGGCAAGTCTCACTGCCTACTCAAGAAGGTGCCACTTTAATCTTCAATCTCTAGCTACCCATATCCTCATTTTTAAAAAGGACTTATAAATAGAGTACTGTACCATGCCCTTTTTCAAGGCACAACATCCATCCAGTATGGCAGGGTCAGTATTGGGGACAGCTGCACACACAAAGAGCATCTAAACCCTAGTAAGGGCATCCCACCAGGAGAAACTAGCTAGTAAGTGTGAGGAAAGATCACACTAAGCAAACAGATTCTAGCCACATACAGTGAGAAGGAACTGGGAAGCGGGAAGTCGAGGAAGAAGCACCTCCCTTCTATAGGGCTATGAGGAGAGGGGAGCAAGTGAGTGTCACTTCTGATATAACATCAGGCAAAATTCTCCAGCTTTGGTGCTCTGGGTGCACGGACACATGGGGGGTCATAGATGCCTATAGACAGCTGGACAAGAACACACCTTTTCTGATTTTCTAAGTGAAAATGGGCATTTTCAGAAGTGTGTAGTTTATTTTGAAAACCACTATGAGCATATATTTGCTATGGATAGGAATTGCTATTCCAAAATAAGGTAGGGGCCTACCTGGTCCAATAAAATAGTCACTATGTAACCACTGAATAAACTATTCATTCTTTAAAATTTATTTACTTACTTACAGCCTCCACCATGTTAGGCAGTGGACACACACCAGAGACCATCACCTACTTCAAAGAGTTTACAGTCTATCTAGATGAGAGATAGGGTGGGCGCAAAAACATTTGCAGAGAAGTAAAGGAACTTGTCCAACAGACAACATGCCAGTGGCAGAGCTGGGAACCCAAGTTTCTTTACTCCCTCATCCCCACATTAGACCAGTGGTTGTTTTAGGGGCGGCTGTGGGTCACCAAGGCTGAAACCTGAAGCCCCAAGCTAATGTCTGGAGCTATGGGACTGAATTTCAGAGCCCAAACTCCAGCACCTCCTGCAGGGCTGAAGCTGGGAGACCCAGTGCTGAAGCCCCAAGTCATGCCCAAAAGTGGGGAGCTGCAGGGCTGAAACCCCAGCATCCCCCACCAAGCTAACACATCAACACAACTGCCCTTGTGATGGATGGGAGGGGAATGACCCAGCATCCAGAACAGTGGGTATCCAGGAAGTGTTAGCAAGGAGCCAGGAAAGCCAGTGGGAAAGGCGGGGGGGGGGGGAAGGAAGATTTTTGAAATGAAACAAGTGTTGCCTGTTTCAGTTCCCCTTGTATGAACCTCAGAGCAGGAGCTGGGAGAGAAATGGATTAAGCAATAATAGGGCATGGATTTCCCAGAAATACACAGGTCTAAGAAAAGAAACCTAAACTTTGGAACAGACATGTAAGTAGTACAGGGAATGTTTATAGTTAGATGAAATCAGGTTATTTTCTTTGGTTTTTAGTTGGTTAAATTCGTCTGTGCTACCTCCTCCCGCCAGTACTTGTAACTGAAACTGAATCCCAGGGAAGCAATTCTCTGTGCTTTAGTCTTTTTTTTAGTTGCTCTGTATCACCAAGCATGCTCTCTCAAATATCTTCTTTGATTTGTTAATAAAAGTCACCTTAAGACTAAAATCTAGTTCCACAGTTCTCAAAAAAAGCAGGAGGTTCTGTATGCACGTGCCATTATTAAGTAGTAACAGTTTGTTTTCAAGCTCTCTCCTAAGGGAGGGTTAAAGACCTTGGGATTACTCCATAGGAAGAAGTCCTTCAAGTGTTTCTTCCTGGCTTTCAAGGGGAATTTTGCATTTGGGTGGGGGCAGCGTACCACCTACGGTCACCAGGAGTCACCCACCCACCAAGGAGTTTGTGACATTGGAGTTTTTTTAAACAGAAGCCTTTAGTGAAAAGGTATTTTAAGATCTTTTGTGGGCCCCCACCTTCTGCACTCAAAGTGCCAGAATGGGGAACAACCTTGACACTTCATTTTTTTACACCTCCACCTGTGCAATGTCCCTAGCTATCTCTTGCCTGCACTCTGCATAGTTTTCAACCTTTTTGTGCGGGCTGCATTCCCCTTCCCCACAACCATGATAGGCTGGGTGGCCTGATAAGGTGAGTCGGGGGGTTGGCGGTGACTCCTTCCCTAAGCCTCACCAGGTGAAACATGGCCCAAGGGCACCCCCCCAGAAGTCAACTATGCCTATTCTCAAGGCCTCTCCCCACACACACACCCTCCCAGGGGCCAGAGCACCAAGTTCATCCTGCTGGGCCCTGAAGTTTTTTCAGCATGTTGCGAGAGCCTCAGAAAATGGTCAAGAACCCCTGCACTAGAACTTACTGCCTATTGGTCCACCCTGATTTAAAAAAAAAAATTACCAGTGGAATGTGCACCTGTATATTAGGGCTGCATTGAAGGTTTGTGGAGCTATACAGTCCCTGAATTTGTGAACACATCAGTGCTGATTTCAGTTTGTATTACTGCATCTTTTAAAAACGTTAAAAGGAAGACAGCTCTCCAACTGCAATTCAGAATTTGGTACTCAATATGAAAACATAGAAAGTTTTGAAATTTATTGTAGTACTTTAAAGAATGCTCAGCAAAAAAAACATTAAATAGCCCTTACTTTATGCAGTCAAATGTAAAATAATATTCTAAGGAGGCAGCTTTGATGTTAGTGTATTTATAATAATGTTTTATTCATGTGTTTTTTGTACTTCTGTCGGTAAGAATTGAAATCAGCTATACACAGCTCAGTTCTTTCACAGAAAGTGGTGCAATGAAAAGAAATTAATGCTTTTTGATTGCAGTAAAGCCAAATGAAATATTACCTGTCTGCTCTGCTGTGATTAACAATTGCAATACATTGTGAGATATGACACGAGGGCCTATTTTTCAACCAGTAATAAATAAATAAAGGAATATACACAACTTGTTTTCATATACATGTACCCAAGTTCCCCAATGAGTTTCTAAAATATTGCACATCTCATTTTTGATGCCACATTTACTGTAGCGCCTTGCTCTACTTTCATTCACAATTATGGATCTTAGATTTAGATACTAACTTAGTGTTGCAGGGTAGACGTACTATTTCGAAATAACTAGTGCTATTCCGAAATAATTTAGTCCACATCTACACAGCAGGCAGTTATTTCAAAATAGTGTCAAAATACTGTCAAGCTGGAGGACTTCTTACTCCGACTCCTGTAACCCTCATTGTATGAGGAGTAAGGGAAGTCGGAGGAAGAGTGCTCTATTTCAAAATAAGTGCTGTGTAGAAGCTCCCTATTTCAAAATAAGATACACAATTGATGTAGCTCAATTTGCATAGCTTATTTTGAGATAAGCCCTGTAGTATAGACAAACCCATAATTAAGGAAAACACTGTACTATGGGCTATATGCATACAACTCTGCTAGTTGACACCAGCTGATGGTCTTGGCCCCTATTTTTACAGTTAAGCCGTCACCTGAAAACTAGATTAGTTTTCAGTTTCATTGAAGCAAGGATTCAGAATGGTTTTAATCAAGTACAAGGAGCCATTAAAAGTATATGATGATGCAAATTTTAAATTCTTTTCTCCCACTGAAATAGAAATTAAGAAAGAAACCTAAATAAATGACAGTCAAAACTTTTCCAACTGTTTTGCAAAGCAACTTGCTACTGGTCAGGAAACACACCAGATGAGCACCCTTTGGGACAGCAGACAAGACAAGCCATTTTCTGCACTGACTTTATAGCCTTAATTCCATAAAATGCATTCAACCATCACCATCCAGAAATCTAAGACAGCAGAACCCCAGGACAGAAGGAATGGTGGACAGGTACTGTGACTATACAGATGTAACAGTCAAACTACTGTTATAGGTAAGTAACCTTTCTTCCTTGTGGAAATTTAGTGAGCAGTGCAACCTCCAAAGAATGTTAGGTTAGGTTTACAAGTACAGCAAAGACTGCAGAACCATTTTCCTAAAGTGACAGTGTGTCAGAACTAGATACCAAATTGAGAGCATGGTATTCTGGGTCTGCATTAAAAAAAATAGGTTAGTTTAATGGAGTGCAGGGGTGTGAAAAATAAACACTCCTTGAATGGCTTTGTTAAACCGACCTAAATTCCCAGGTAGAGACCACTTTCCATCTGTCAAACTATCTACTCTCTCTGGGAGACAAGAAATAGCTATGCCAGCAGGAAAATCCCTCCCACCAGCATAGATAGTGTTGACTCTGAAGCCCTACTGGGGTGCAGCTGTAGCATTTTAAGAGTAGACAAGCCCTACATTTGTGAACAGAAATGCAAGGATAGCCCTGCATAGTTCTGTGATGGAAGCTTTAGGAAGGCATGCAATGGAGGCCATTCCTCCTAGTGTGAGCTTTAAAAACTTGTATACATAATCTAATCCCCTGTAGCAGTCACTGCACAGAAATGGTGTTTCCTTTGCATGGTTCCCAAAGGCTACAAAACATTTTGGAGAATTCCTAAATAACTTGAGTTCTGGCCACTTATAAATTCAAAGCCCTTTGAACATCTGCAATAAGAAGCCTAGTTTCCGAATGTGAACATTAGGTTTTGGGGAAAAGCCTGGAAAATTAAGGTAGGTGAGATTCATGCCACTTTTGACAATAAATTTATGGGGAGTATGCAGAATAACCCTCTTCATTATAGCTTGGGTCTACTAGCATCCAACATTCCTAATCCAGCACCTTTCAAGTGAAGGGGACCTTTGTCATTGACTTAAATGAGAGCAGGATCAGACCAACAGTCAGCAGTAAACAAATGCATTTTGTGTGACTAACAGATAAAATATTATTATACTGGAGATTGGGTGAAGGTGAGGGTTGGGGTGGGAGTGCGTAACAGTCACCCTTAATTTAATCTAAATGTAAGGAGAATTCCTTTTGAAGGTATCAGAAATATGAGCCCATTCTTAAACCATGTAAGGTTGGTCAGGAGCTGTTGTAACAATTGGGACAAAATTTAACCTTAAGTATGAGCTCATCTATGAGAACTGAAAAAGTTTAAAAAAAGAAAACTGTCAGTGACCTATAACAACTGAAGTTGAGGGGAAAGATTCACCAGGGAGACAGACAGAATTAATCCAGGTAGAAAGGCCTAGAGATAAACACAAGGACAGTGCTAACAAACAAGAGAAGCATAGGATTGGAAATGGACAAGATGGACGCCAAGATATTAGGCCCAACTGGTGAACAAAATAATGAGGGGGATGAGCTATTTTGCCCATCACTCCTTTCAAGAGTCCTTAAAAAGGGGAACTTTCTAAAACCTATTTTGCTATCCGACAAGCAAAGTAAACTAGGTGAGGTGTGGATCAGGAGTGAGCTTCTCCAAGATCACTGCCACCCCTGGATCCATTATTGCACCGTCAGGCTTTTGTCAGCCACCTAAGAAATACCCAGAGCAGATCAGGCCAGAGAGACCTAAATAACATTACCATCTCCACTGGCTATGTCTAAACCCCGAACACTACTGTGAATGTAAGACTTGTCTCCTGCTTTCAGCCTCCACACTACCACCTCCTCATATCCCTTTCCTTCCTCCAACCTTATTTCTTCTCTTTCCTGTCTCTCTCCTTTTGTCTTTTAATAAGAACCTGGTGAAGTCTGCCAAGACTGCATCTATTCCAACACTGCTGTAATCCCATGACAAGAGAGGTAGGTAAAGCAAGTAGCTCCTAAATAGCTCAAGGCTGGGATGAGTTTGGCAGGTCTCAGTGGCTGATAGGCCATGTGTTTCTTTAACAATGAAGTTGGAAGTGCAAGTCAGCACCAAAGATGTAAGCTGCATTTTTATAGTTGCTGTTCTTTTCTCTCCTTCAGTGTGTGCATATCTTGTTTTATCTTCTGGGAACACGGGACTGTACTTTGACAAAGCAGCAACAAGAGCTAGATAGGGTTTCCCCCTTCTATAAACTTTTAAAGCTAAAGAAAAATGGAACAAGAGATGTTAAAATGAAAGCCTTGATACTTTACATTTCAAGTGTTCTGTTGTCTCTTCTTTTCAGTATTTCTAATAGAAAGTTTTAAAAGGATTTTGAATGGTGCTAGGCAGGCTGAGGTCTCTCTATTCGGAATCCCTAGCCTTGTTATAAATTGTTACAGTTATGATTCTGTGAAGGTACAGTAACATGTTTCTCTGAGCTCACGTCCTTCATTAAAATTAAGGCAACAGAACTGAGCAACAGAGGTAGAGTTTTAGTTGGGTCTGAATACAAATGCAGAGGAGTGGTACTGTTTTTAGGTGGAGCAGAGTATGTGTGTGACAATAGGTAGTCAGAGAAGGCAACAAGACAGCCAGCCTAGAGAAAGCACTTGTAACATGACCCACTGAAAAAACGGAGAACTTTTTGGATATAGTATTGGGTGGAAAAGGAGGGTTGAAATTCTGAGCAAAGAAACTACCTTCTGCTGTTTTATTCTTCATGTGTTCAGGGAAACAGGACCTTATGTATACTTTGTAATTACAGACCCACACTGAAGAAATAGCCAATACTGGGGTCAGGTAACTGCTTGTGTCTAAAGGGGTAACAATACCACCAATAGACACTTCACTGGCTATTTTTAAGTCCTGGTCATTTCTGATTAACACTAAAGAAAAAAGTGTTGTGAAGAGCATCAAGAAGTCTCCAATCTTGTAAAAAAAAAAAAAAAAAAAAAGATACATTTAGCTCAGTTAGGCTCAGCAGATACTCAGTGCTCTTGCCTTTATAGGAAGGAATATTAAGAAGGAATTGAATAATGCATTCTTCTGACCAATTGTTAGCTTGTTTGCTGCAGATTAAATCACTGCCATAGGTTTTTAGCATCTAGCAGCATGCACCAAGTGAAGCATCACTCATCTTTATTACCTTGCTAGCTGTGGTCTAGGGAACGCAAAATATAATTTCACCAAATTGGAGGAGGGGGGAGAGGGGAAAGGGTCCTATGATTAAATAACTTCACTTTCCCAACATGCATTCTCATGGAAATTAAATCACACAGTAATCATTTCTTTTTTATTATACCAACTTATGTCCTTGACGTCATATTGAGAAACTTTACTGATGAATGGCTGTGAGAGCTTAGGATGAATATGGTGAAGAAGTGTTACTGTTCATTACCACTTTTATTATGCTTCCTATACCTACTGTGTGAAACAGAGGAAAACCATGAACAATGCATTATATTTGTTAAATGTCTGATTTTAGCCTTAAAATCCTCATCACCACGAAGTACTTCAGAGGGAAGAGCTGCTGCCCTTTTCTTAGTGAGCAGGCTGTGAAAGACCCTTGATGGAGCATTGTCCATGAAGCTCAAGTAGGGCCATGGAAAAATGTCACCCTCCTATTCCAAATGTTTGTAATTACTATGGAGTGTTGGTGCAAGGTCCCCACAAACATAGGCAAGAGTTCCTTCTCACTACAAGGAATATGCCCACTCATTGGAGTCCTATGTGTAGTGGGAGACTTTCAAGGGCCATATCTATATAAAACAGAAAGGTCAGGAAACAAAGTGACCTCCCCATAGGCAGCCTGTGTTTTGTATAATGGGAAAAAAAAGAGAGGGGAGGATGAACATCTGTGTGGTTGGTGGCGATTGCGAATATGGGTGTGTATAGCAGGCTGATTCTGCAACTAGAAGAATCAGTGTAAACTGTGAAAAGCTAAGTGAGCAAGTTATTGTGTAAACATTTTCATCAATGACCTTGGCATCAAAGTGGGTGTGCACTAATAGAGTCCACAGAGCACACAAAATTGGCAGTTAGCACCAGTACAGAGGAGGACTGGAATATCATAAGATTTGCAAGGTCTTGAGAACTGGAGTAATAGAAAGGACACGACAATAGTGCAGAAGCAGTCCCATATGCAGGGGGGGTGCTTTTTTTTTGTAAATGTAGACCTCAATTGTTTTAAGAATGAAGGAGTTCAAAATAGTTGTGCAATGAGTGTGCATAAGAGAGGTAAATGAAAAATTTGAATAGAAACAGTGATTAGTAAAATGATTTTGTTATAACATACTAAAAATGTATACAGTAATTAAGATTTTACAGAAGGCAACTTGTTGTAATATCATAAGTGAAAAATAATATTCCAAAATATCCCAGTCTTCCTCCCCAGTTGCCCAGGAGTGCTGGGGCAGAATCAGCCCAGCTGGCCAGGCTGCGGCTGCAGCAGCCCAGCCCAAGCCATGGGAGAGGCTGGTGGCTGCCCCACTCCTGCCACACCGGCCTAGCCCCACCCCCACCCTTGCTCCTGGGAGAGGAGATGGGGAAATCAGCCCCAGCCTTCCCCCAGAGGAGCATGGGAGAGGGAGGCTGAGGCAATGCTCTGCCCCAGCCTTCACAAGCCCAGCCAGAATCAGCCCCATGGGGGAGTGCGTTCACACCCTTCACATCCCCCTGGGCATGGGCCTGAAAAGTCATGCCTTTAGAGACTAGCAGAGACATTGTGCAATAGTCTGGGAATACATCAGATTAAAGTGACAAAAGCAAATAAAGACCCAAGTGTATTGGTTGACCACAAGATGACCGAGTTGCCAATATGATGCAGTTGTGAAAAAGGCGAATGCCATCCTACAGTGCATCAGGCAAGGGGTTTCTTGTCGAGATAGATAACTGTTACCACTATTACACAAAGGACTGGTAAGACCTCATCTGGAATTCTTGTGTGCAGTTCCTGTCTCCCATGTTTAAGAAGGATTAATTATCAAACAGGTACAGAGAAGGGCTACTAGAATGACTGGAAGAATGGAGAAGCTACCTTATGAATAGGCGATTTAAGAAGCTTGGCTTGTTTAGCATAACAAAATGAAGGATGGGCCAGATAACTACTCACTACAACAGAGTGGCGGACACAAGGGAGAGAGAAAGCATTACTTCGTTTACAGGCCCAGGCTGGCACAAGAACAAATGGATAAAAACTGGCCATCAGTAAGTTTAGACTTGAAATTTGATAAAGATTACCAAGGGCTCTTAGTTACTACAGAGAATTCTTTTCCAGGTGTCTGGCTGGAGAGCAGGGAGTTTCATCCACTTGCTCAGGGCCAAAATGATCACCATTATTTGAGGTTGGGAATAACTTGTCCCCCATACCAGATTGGCAAAGACCAAAGTTTTCAACTTTCTCTGCAGCAGGGGACACAGCTCACTTGTTGTTTTGAATGAGAGTATTTGGTGAAGTCTCTGTAACTTGGTATCTTTAAATCAAGATTGGAGGATTTCAGTAACTCAGCCAGAGGTTATGAAATGGGTAGGTGAGGTTTGTGGCCTCCCATGTACATGAGTTCAAATTAGAAGACCATGATGGTCCCTTCTGGCCTTAAAGTCTGAGTCCATCCAAACAACTTAGTGACTATGAGCACATGTGTGATCTGAGTGTGTGCCAGGGCAAAGTTAAGGTTGTTTGGGTGATCTTAACTATATCATTGTATAATTGCAACAGATGCTTTGTTTTACAGCAATTTGATTTACAATTTGAAAAAAGTGGGTCTGTGTAAACTAGATAGGGTTGTCAGATGGTTAAACCAAAAATACCAAACACCTACACCCACCAAAAAAAAACCCACCGGGGAAAACATTCTGTTGAGAAAAAAAGGGGGAGACCAAAGTTGTTGAGGGAAAAAAAAAGGTCCCCGAGAGTTAAGCAAAAAAAATTAAAAATTAAAAAAAAAAAATTTAAAAATAGCATGGCCCCTTTAAGAAATGCTTTTGAGCCTTTTTGGCCCTAACAGGCTGCCGGCGGCCATCCGCCATCTTGTTTCCCTGATCTGGGCCGGACAGCTCCCCTGCAGAACCCGGTAAGCACCTGGGAAAAAATCAGAAAGTACTGGACATTTTAGGTGTCCGGTATTTTCTGAATTTTTTTACCGGACAGGAGGCGAAAATACTGGACTGTCTGGGTCAATACCAGACACCTGGCAACCCTAAAACTAGAGGTAAGGTTAACTTGGTTATTATCAGATATGTACTGAAGGACAAAAATGCATCACTTCAAGCAATGTTTTTGGGAGTGATTGCCAGATAGTTGTCATGACTAGCAGCTAATACTAATGGTACATTTTCCGTAGACTTTTACATCTTGAGTTGCTTACCAAGTATCTCAGGTAACACATTTTTATAGCCTTAAATATGCGGGGAATGTCATCACAGCTTTTACATACATATAAGTATCTTCAGTTAATTGGGAATCAACCAGTTAAAGGGGAATCAACCAGTTAAAGATAAATTCTAGAAGATGATAAACAGCAAAAACTGGACTTTTCTGTTTTTCTGCATTAACTACTACTTCTTTTTATGTACCACTGAAAACATGCAGAGCAGAAGTGCTTGAATTTAAGACAAAGCCCATATTCCAACAGTTTGTGTGCTGCCACTGTAAATACTGTGCTCAAACATGCAAATTTTTTTAGAACATTACACAAAAAGGACAAACCTTCCAACAAACCCATGGACAGTTCTACAGATCCAATCAATGGTGCTAGAACAGGTTTTAGAGTGGAGGTGCTGAGTTGCACACACACCCTCTCATCTCTGTCTGCACCTCTCACTGCTGCCTAGACCTGGCATGGAGCTAGGATGCCCAATAATCTAGGATGCAGCACCCTCTCGATTCCTACTTCCCATGCCTATGGATCCAATCTGTCTCTCATCTCGTCCTTATAGATAAATAGCATCCACCTAGAGCAAGTGTCAATACCTAGATTTTGTGCTCTGCTCTCGGAGGCATGTATTGAATTCATCCTACAGTATTTCAGTTTGGGGATGACTGTAGCACCTGCAAACAGATGCAAATGGATGCAAAGAGCCTGTTAATGAGCTGCTCTTTCAACTCCATGGTCCTGGAAGGGGCAAGGGACCTGACGCTTCAGCAGCACTTTAAAGGGGTGGCAGCCAGAGCCCCGGGCCCCTTTGAATCACCAGGCCCTGGGTCAACAACCCACTCCCTCCCTCCCTCCCCTCCCCCCACTTAAGAATGGCAATACCGAAACCCTCGCCTACATAACTACACCCCATGGTTCTTCTCCCCCCCCCCTCGCTTGGTGTATATGGTCATATTGCCAGGCCAGGGCAAGGCAAGATGATGCTGTGGAAAGCGATCACTCACACATGCACAGAGCAGAATGTTCCATGGCATGTCTCACCAAGCCAAAACAGCAGATATTTCTGGCTTGCCTGCAAGAGCTGACTCATGAACAGCTCTGTCATCTATGTGTTTCTCCTGTCTAAACTCCGAATGTGGGTGCAGGGCAGGTTTATAGGGTGTGGTCGTGTGCACGGAGGAGCTACATAACTGCTTCACAATCTGGCTTTTGTAATGGTGAAAAAAAGAAAAGAAAAAAGAGACATATGCAAGGTGCAATATGCGCAACAAGTACAATTATTTGACTTTCAGGGTGGCATGAATGAATATTTAAGATCCTGTGATCAATTTTTTTTTTAAGAAGAAAAACTATTTCCCATCCAGCCACGTACAGAAACAAAAATGCTCCACATTCTTGGGCATTCTTGGGCATCACAGCAGTGCAGCCATCTTTCAACCAAATGGTTTTCCTTGCATTATATTTGGTTACACCAGTCACCTTCATAACACAGTAGGTAAATGATTTCTTCCCATATGCTGTACATGCTGTGCATGAACATGAACTACAAACAAAAAACTCCACATTTGTTCCCCCCCAGAAAATAGATCTTAATTAAAAAGAAAAAAACCCCAAACTATATATATGAACACATGGAGGGTAAATAAAGGGATAAATCCCCAGCACTGTTAAAATGCCAATGTTTCATATACGGCTATTCAAGTAGCTAGTTTATGCTTTAGCTTAAGGCAAGACTAAGAGTATGACAGAATATAACCACTCCCAAGTAAACTGTTGTACCTGTGGATAACAATACCCTGGAGCTGCTAAGTGCTTTATGTTATGCCAGCACAGATACCTTTTAACCATCTGCACTATTTCTATACAAAATGACCACAAATCACCCCTAGATTCTCTTTTCTCCTAGGGCAGTGTATTTCTAAAACTGTTAACACTCCCCATTTTCCTTTATGCTGCAGGGTGTACTTATTTTCTCATCATTAATAACATTCAAGCTGTTCTTCTTTTGCAGCATTTAGATAAACCACATTTTGTTAGAGTTAGAATTTACATTACAGAATTTAGAAAATGAAAAGCATTTACACTTCATCTTTTCTAGAATAAGGCCATGAAAAGCTATGCTAGTATGGGTAGTTAATTTTAACTGGTTACCCTGCCCTTACGCCTGAGAAGCAGTTCATGCCCAAATATTATCTGGCCATCTCAAAGTGCAATTCTGCTTTGAAATGGCTCAGTTGGAGAGTATGTGATTATTGCCTGTTAATCTTTGATATGGCAAATAATTTTAAATAAAAAAGTTAAGTGTGTTTCCTGTAACGGCCAGTCCTGTAAACCCAATTATGGGTCTAAAAGTCAAACTAGGTTCTCTTTGTTGTCCATAGTTATCCCAGGCTCTGCAGGATGATGTATGCTCTCAATCGCATACACACAGACCATATGCACTGAGTGTATTTACACAAGTGTCATTGGATGTAACTTTCAATGGCCAATACCCAAACCCAAAGCAGATTCCATTTCACATGCTCTCTTAATGGTGCTGACTAAGAATACAACTCACAATGAACACTTTCATTTGTCACTAACTAACATATTTGTAACAAGGCAGGTTTCTCTCCTACCGCGAGGTCCCTTGTAGTCTTTAGGTGCCTCATGGCCTATTAATATCTCTTCAAGTTTTATTTTACAATACCTCCACCACTGTCACAATCCTATGTAATGCAACTATGTTCTTCAAACAGAGAGAAGGATCTAGCTTCCCCTAGCCTTCTCCTGCTTTGTACTTCTTGCTTTTAATTATCCCACCAGCTGGGGAAGCTAGTTAAAGTCCTTAATCAACCCCCATCCCTACATACATACTCTGCTTAGGCAATTAAAAACTCCTTTTCAATCAGACCTTTTCTGATGGAGCTAATTTACACTTAAGTGATCAGAGTACTGGGTCAGCAACAAGCTTGCAGCACTCTGTCACCATATTACACATCACAAAAAAATGTTTAAAATGTTCAGGTTGCAAACCAGAATCAAGGATGCCTGTATGCAATAATTTCAGGTGCAACTGTGAATGCTCAATGCTTCTGCATAAACAGACCTCATGGTATCAAGCTGGACACCCAGAAAACAAGGAAAACACAGTTAGTGATTGCCTATGAAAAATCTGATTTAAGTGGC
The DNA here is from genome assembly GCA_019425775.1 of Rafetus swinhoei. Lineage (NCBI taxonomy): Eukaryota > Metazoa > Chordata > Testudines > Trionychidae > Rafetus > Rafetus swinhoei. Next base: position 83,513,336 of record CM033424.1, read on the forward strand.
TTGCCTAGCACCACACAGGAACTCTGTGGCAGATGAAGGGATAGAATCCAAGTCTTATGGCTAAGATATGCCCTTAATACCCTCATTTTTCTTCTTGCAGTTTCCTATGTCCTCAAGTACACACCTTCCAACTTCTGCAACAGATAAAGCAGTGATCCTACAGACAGTGCTCCTTCCCTGCACAGCACCAATTCATCCCCAGTGGTCACAAACCTTTCTACCACTGTCCTCATCTTACTCCTGCCTCTCCCTTCTCCATGCCTCTCCCCCCCCACCATATTGTTGCAATCTGTTCCCCCTTCCCCAGATTTTCATACCAGCTCCAATTTTAGTGTTCTGAGCTAGCCAGTCCCAGAGTCAACCTCTTTGGGCTCCTCATACCAGTCCCAGTCTCTTTCAGCACTCAGTCTACAGACTCCGCTGCTGGGCTCCCCATGTGAAGCAACTGCTTCAGAAAAAGGCTCACTACTTTGAATTTTGTTAAGTTAAAGGTGTTACCGAATGTGTTCATTCAAAAAAGGTACTGTAGTGTTAGAACAATAATAAAAAAAAAAGAATAAAAAACAACTGCCGTTCAAAAAGAAAAACAAAGTTCATCATTCAATTTCACCACACAACACATGGACACGCATGACTAAAACAAGTAGGAGGAAAACCATATGCACCAAGTTGCAATATAAATCCATATTAGGTCATAAATGGCAAGTACATCATTATAGTTATTCAGAGAGTCTTTTTTTGCCATTGTAATTGAGATTGGGGCCAGAGGACAACCAACTGGATGAAACCCAGTCTGGATAAGTGTCCATAATTTAGGGAAGCAAACAGAGGGGTTGGCAGAGTTTATTTCAGCTTCTGTGACTGGGAGATATGCCCAGTATTTGTGAGACAGCTATAGCCAGGACATTCTGGAGATATTCATTGCTTCTGAATGGTCAGGTGTCAGAAAAGGCAAACTTTAATTCAGAGCTGGACCTCTTAGCAGTTATACATCTGTTTGGACTTTGAACCCAAATTACTGCAATATGCCCTATACTGCAATTAGACACCCACGGCTGGCCCACGCCCACAGACTCAGGCTCACAGAGCTCTGGCTCAGGGACCATTGAATTGTGGTGTAGACTTTCAGGCTAAGGCTGCAGCATCCTGCAAGATGGGACAGTCCCAGGGTTTGGGCTACAGACAGAGCCCAAACATCTACACTGCAATTAAACAGCTCCTCAACCCTAAGTCCAAGATGCCTGGCCTTGCCCGCTATGGGGTTTTAATTGTGGTACAGGCACACTATGGGGATTTACCTGAACACCATTTAAAAGCTACATCTAGAAGGAAGCAGCCCACTTAATGAAAAAGCATATCTTATAGAAGAGTAGTAACACGTGTGTTTGGAACTGGTTGGAATGAAAAATTGAGAGAGGGCGAAATGTAGCTTCCTTTTCTTCATCCATTTTTTGTCAACACTTTGACAGAAATTTTCTGATTTGTATTCTAATATCCACACTAGCTGTCATTTCATGTGCAATTCAAGCTTCTGAAAAAAATACTTTACTGATTTGGGGCTAAATTTACTGAAGAATTCTTACTTCACATATAATAGCCCCACAGTTGATATCAGCAATCTATTAGTTTTAAAAGGAGCAGCTGCTGACAGATCATTTTCAGTGAGGGGCATTAAGCAATGGGTCTTGCTTCCTCCTTTGCTATGACACAGCTTCAACTTGATGGTTTTGAAGTGAGGTACAAGGAGGACACGGGTTAAAAGTGAATTGTTATACAGACAATGGAGTAAAGAAGAATTCATAATTAATTTAGCACTTGTTAATGATTTTATTGTGTGCATGCTAGGACAACAGCAAGTGCATTTTTATTTGAAAAAATTACCTAAAATGAAGCTATTTGATAAAGTTAACACTATGGAGATACCAAAGAATTTTATTTGGAATTAAGTCAACACCTTTTCATGGGAGATGGGGAGTCTCAGCAGCTTACACTTCTAGGCTCTGGGAGCACATTTCTAGCTAGATAGAGAATACACTTTTGCTTTGAGTGCCTTGGTGTAAGGCAACCACACATTTTCTCCAAATACACCCATTCTTCCACTGAGGGTATGTCTACACTAGCTCGTTAATTCGAGCTAGGCAGGCAAATGAGGTGACTGGAGTTGAAAATGAAGCCCGGGATTTAAATATCCTGGGCTTTATTTGCATGTTCCCATCCGGTCGCCATTTTGAAATTTCACTAGCCCGAACTCACTGCCGCGCGGCTACACACAGCAGTGAAATGTTAATTCGAACTAAGTCCTTAGTTCCACGAGGAGTAACAGTAATTAACTCCTCATTCCACGCGGAGTAACAGTTAATTCGAACTAAGGACTTAGTCCGAATTAACGTTTCACTGCTGTGTGTAGCCGCGCGGCAGTGAGTTCGGGCTAGTGAAATTTCAAAATGGTGACCGGACGGGAACATGCAAATAAAGCCTGGGATATTTAAATCCCGGGCTTCATCTGCAACTCCGGTCACCTCATTTGCCTACCTAGCTCGAATTAACGAGCTAGTGTAGACATACCCTGACTGAGGCCATATCTACACTACAACAGATAAGCTACACAACTCTAGCTACATGAACAACATAAGTGGAGTTAACGTATCTTAAGTTGTGCTACCGCGGTCTCTACACTGCGGGGGTTTGACAGGAGAAATGCTCCCATTGATTTCCCTTAGGGTACGTCTAGACTACAGGCTTTTGTCGACAGAGGCTTTGTCGACAGATACTGTCGACAAAGCTTCTGTCGACAAAGAGCGTCTAGACTACATCCAGTTCTGTCGACAAACCAAGCTGCTTTGTCGACATGAGAGTGTAGACGCAAAGGACAGTGTAGATGCAATAACGCCTTCTGTTGACAGAACTCTGTCGACAAAAGGCGTTATTCCTTGTAGAATGAGGTTTACTGCCCGTCGACAAAGCTGCCGAGTTCTGTCGACATTATGTCGACAGAACTTGGCAGTAGTGTAGAAGCCAGATATAGTTTTGTCGACAAAAGTCCACTTTTGTCAACAAAACCCTGTAGTCTAGACACACCCACAGTCTTCTTGTCCAGGGTAGATTAACATGGTTGACACAGGAGAGAGTGATCTGTGGTCATTTTGGTGGATCTTAACTCGATCCGCAAAAATCGACAGCTAGTGGATCGATCTCTGAGCTTTGATCTGGGCTGTAGTGTAGATGCAGGCAGAGAAAAACCTTAGAATGCCTGTTTTACAGTTTTGAGATACAGTTTGAAAATGAAGAAAACTGTTAAATTAACTCTGAAACATAGCTGTTTATAGAATATATGTGGGTGGTTGTTTCTCACATCCTTTATAAATTTCTTTGATCAAAATTACAGTTGCATGGTTAAATCTTGTAATCTCAATTCAAAGATAGCCATAGGGTGTCACTGTAATATCCAGTTTTGTTATTAAGTTCATCTGTTTCAGTTAACATTGACTTCAAGAGGACTCATTTTTATGTTGGCAAATGTGGATTCCAAGACTAATTCTGACTTATTCCAATATTTTTTACCTTCTTCCATTAAGCCATCATAAAATCTTGATTTTTGCTTCTGGCGGGCGGGAGAGGAGTGTAGGGTTATATAAATACATTAAGAACAAGAGAAAGTAAAAGGTAAGTGTATGTCCCTCTACTTAGCCGGGAAAGAGAGCTAATAAGGGATGACATCAAGAAGGATTAAGTGTTTAATGCTTATTTTGCTTCAGTCTTCACTAAAAAAAGTGAATTGTGACCAGATAATTTACACAAGGGGGGATACAATGCAAACCAAAATAGGAAAAGAACAGGTTAAGGAATATTTAGGTAAGTTAGATGTAGTTAAGTCAAGAAGACCTGATGAAACTCATGTGAGGAAGTATCTGAAGCGGTCTCAAAACTGATAGCAATTATCTCATGATTGGGTGGTGTCCCAGAGAGAAGAGGGGCTAGATGAAGGCAAAGAGTACCTATATTTAAAAAGTAGAACAAATTGGAACCAGGGAATTATAGACCAGTCATCCTAGCTTTAATCATTGGAAAGAAACTGTAACAAGTTCTTATGCAGTTAGTTTGCAAACACCTAGGAGAATAATATTAATAAGTAATAGGCAACATGGATTGGTCAAACATGCCAAAACAAAAATATCCCAAACCAACTTATTTTCCTTTTTTGACAGGGTTACTTGCCTAGTGGATATAAGCTGTAGATATGCTATAAATTGATTTTAGTAAGTCTTTTGACGCAATCCATCATGATATTCTCAAACAAATTATGGAAATATGCTATAGATGAAATTACTATAAAATGAATGCAAAACTGGTTGAAAGACTATACTCAAACAACAGTCAATGGTCTGTCATCAAATGGTGAAAAATAATCTAGTTAAGTCCTGAAGGTATTTAGCCTCTATCTGGTATTATTCAATATTTACATTTATGATTTGGATAATGGAATAGAGACCAGGCTTATCAAATTTGCAGTTCACACCATGGTGAGGAGGATTGAAAGGGTCCCAAAAATTTGGAGGACAGGATTAGAATTCAAAACAAACTTGACAAATGGAAGAAGTGGTCTTTAATCAGCAAAATATTCAGTAAAGAAAAGTGCAAAGCACTACATTTAAAAGGAAAAAAATCAAATGCACAACTAAAAAAGTGGAGAATAACTGTCTAGGTGGTTGTACTATTGAAAAGGATTGACGGGTTACGGTGACTCATTTGATCCACCAATTTGATGCACTTGAAGAAAAGGCTAATATTTTGGAGTGTATTAACTGGAGTGATGTATGTCAAGACATGGGAGGTAATTTTCCTGCTGTACTTGGCACACATTCCTTCAGCTGGAATGCTGCAGCCAATATTTAATACCACAGTTAAAGAAAGATATGCACAAACTGCAGAGAGTCCAGCGGAAAGCAGTACAAATAAAGTGTTTAGAAAACCTGGCCTATGAGGAAAGTTTGAATGAACTGGGAATGTTTAATTTTGAGAAAAGATAATTAAGAGGGGACCAGATGGTCTTCAAATGTAATAAAAGCTGTTAAAGAGGATGGTGACAATTGTTCTCCATGCCCGTGGAAGGTAGGATGACAAACAATGCACTTAATCAGCAACAAGAGAGACTTGCTAGATATTAGGAAAAATGTTCTACTGAATCATTGGAATAGGCTTCCTGGTGATATGCTCATCATTAAATGTTTTTTTAAAAGCAGGTTAAACAAACACCTGTCAATGATGGCCTAGATATATTCTAGGCTAAATGACCCCTCAAGGTCTCCTGCAGGGCTGCATTTCAATGAATACGTTTCTGTATTATCTTTAGGAATCCTGTTCATTTTTGAAAATGTTCTCTTAAAGATCTACGATCTGGCACTGATTCAGGAAAGGCCTAAAGCACACATTTAACTTTAAATGTGCTTAATCTATTTCAGAGGGACTATTCACATGACAGGGACCTTTTAGCAGAATTGTACCCATAAACACTTATGCTCATTCCTGATCCATGTCACTACCATTAAAAACTCCAAATTCATGGAAAGGATTAAGTACAATAAATAGAAGGCTAAAAAGTATATGCCAAATGTGAGCATATACTTTAAATCACATATATATACACAGAGATTTTTTTCACTGAACTAGTATAGCTTTGCAGAAATCTTGCTGGCATCAGTCAGTATGTAGAAAGTGATTCAGTAGGCTATGCTAGAAATTACAGTCACAAAAATGTCACAAGGTTTTTCATATCAATCTAATGCCTCTAATTTGCATCCTAAACATTATCTGCTTTGTACTGTATACTCTGCACTTTTTGCCCTGGCAATACCAACCCATTAATCTTTCACATTTAGCCATTATTGATGTTCCTACTATTAAGAAGAATTTCTTTGAAAATAGGCAGCATTAGCATCTAATGGATACTTTTTTCCTTCAAAGCTTTTGTGCAACTTCCATTAATCTCACTAAGTATACATTGGTGAAATGTTTCCAGAACAAAATAGTTATGAGTTCAACTATCCCCATATTGGCTATCCCCATATTGACTGGTACACATAACCTCAGGATGGGATGCAGAGATAAAGTTTCTTGACACCTTAAATGACTGCTTCTTAGAGTAGCTGGTTCTCGAACTCACAAGAGGAGAAGCAATTCTTGATTTAGTCCTAAGTGGAGCGCAAGATCTGGACCCCATGGAAATAATGACCAAAATATAATTAAATTTAAGCATCCCTGTGATGGGAAAGACACCTGTCAACTCACAGGGCCAGGGCCCAACAGGATTATGGATTCACTTCAGTCCATAGGGTTGATTAGGGATAGTTGCCTTTACGAATTTCACTTCATGACTACTATTACAGGCTTAATACTGCCAGATGGTTTCACAGCTACTGCAAAGTAATACGCCAATAAGCATAGGCAGAGCAATGCATAAAAGCGAGCAACAGGCACTTGGAAATGCTTACAACCCTTCAGTCTGCAGGGAGTCCCGTTCCTGTCACCTTGCACCAGGCCACAATGGATATGGCTCCAGCTAGGGGGATCCAGGGTACCCTCCGAGGTCTAGGTCCCTGATGAGACTCACCGGACACGGGACTTCCTACACTTAGTTATACTACAGTTGTTTACCGGGTGTGCACATACTGGCCCAATGCCACTCTCAGTGTTCCCACGGGACTGAGAACCGAGGTCATGTTATTTATCCCATACTCAGCTTTCAGCTAGCAAGCATAGGGAATTGCAACTGATGAAGGCCGTCTGATAAAGAACACCTGGTATTTTCGCCAGCAGGGCTCATGGCTAGCTTAGAGGAATACAAATTTAACCCCTACAGGCCTACGTATGGCTTTTTATGTGTCAACACCATAGCACTAAAAAATTATGGCATTTTATTTCAGAAAGGGGAACTAAACAAAACTGAGAATGTTAGTTAAACAAAAATTGTAAAAGGTACAATGCCAAAAATGAAATCCCTGCAAGCCTCATGAATACTTTTCAGACACCATAATAAACACTCAACTTAAGTATGTACCCCAAATTTAAAAAAAAAAATAGTAAGAGAACCAAAAAGTGCTACCATGGCTTAACAATCAAGAAAAAGCAGCAGTGAGAAATAAAAAGGCCTTGTTTTAAAAATGGAAGTTAAGTCCTAGTGAGGAAAATAGAAGAGAGCATAAACTTTGGCAAATGGAGCATATGTAATGTATTTAGGAAGGCACCAAAAAAAGGGGGGGGGGGATTTGAATAGCAGCTAGCCCAAAACTCAAAAAGTAATAGCAAGTTTTTATAAAGTATACGTTGGACCTCACTGCTCCTGTACCTTCTGGACCGGACTGGTCCCAAATGTGGGGATTTGCCAGACCAGGGAAGGTCCCCTCACCTCATGGCCCGTGCTGCCACTGGGATCAGGTTCAACCTATCCCCTGCTGCTGCCCCAGGCCCCCCTAAATGCCACCGGCCCCATTGCTGCCGGGCCAGAGCGCTATGACCAGAGCTCCGCAGCTGGGGCAGAGCTCTGCAGCTGCTGGCTCTGCGGCCGGGGACAGAGCTTCCCGGGCTGATGGAGCCAAAACAGGTCCAGGGCTGGAGCTCCGTGGCTGGGGCCAGAAATCCCTGCCGTGCTGCCTGTCCATACACCTCTCCTCCCCCCACCGACATTGGGCTCCCAGCTGAGTCACTGGTGCCCTCTATGGTGCTCCTGCCCCACCACCAGACTTCCCTGTTTCTGGGCTCTGTGGTCCAGGAACATCCATGGTCCATGTCAGACCATGGATGTTGCCAGAGCACAGAGTCCCGGTTAAGGGAGGTACAACCTGTACATCAGAAGCAGGAAGCCTTTGCATCAGTCTTCATTGCTGAGATTACGAGGGAGATTCCCAGATCTGACCCATCCTTTGTAGGTGACAAATCTGAGGAACTGTCCTAGATTGAGGTGTCACCAGGGCCAGATGGTATTCACCCAATACTTCTGAAGGAACTGAAATGTTAAACATTGGAACTATTAACCATGGTATGTAACCTTTCCTTTACATCATCTTTTCTACCAAAAAGATGGGAGAATAGCTAATGTGATGCCAATTTTAATAAAGGGCTTTTGGGTGATCCAGGTGGTCCTGGCAATTACAGTCCTATACATCTTCAGTACTGAGCAAATTAGTTAAAACTATAGTAAAGAACAGAACTGTTAGACACACAGATTAACATAATTTGTTGTGGAAAAGTCAACATGGTTTCTCAGTCTTTTTGGCCATGGACCACCTGGCTCAATGCAAATCTTTCTGTGGACTAGGGATGTTAAATACTGAGTAATTGACTCATCGAATAGTCGATAAGGCGCCACCACATTTCAAAGGCAAAAGTTCCGGGTGGAGCCCGGAGTCAGCTGGAGACTCCCCTGCTGACCCCAGGCTCCATGTGGCGCTGCCGCTTTGAAACACTGCATGCACCCTGGGGACACCCCAGCTGTCCCCGGGCTGCATGCAGCTTTTCAAAGCAGCAGCACCATGTGGAGCCTGGGGTCTGGCTCCAGGCTTCACACGGCATTGCTGCTTTGAAGTACCCTCTCATCTCCCCCCCTTGCTGCCTCTTTTAGCCAATCATTTATCACTGTATCAGAGCACCTTCTAAAGAAGACTGATTAGTAAATATCCAGAACAATTCCAAAACTAGATAGTCATTGTGGCCAGATATTATAATAAGTCATATCTTAATTTTTTTAAATGAAAAAGTTCAAAGCACATTTTATTGTTTATTATTTTCTCTTGCCTTCTTTTTTCCAAAATATTCCAGCAAACATTATCAGGTCCCTGTTGTTATTCTCACAATAAAAAGATGTCGTTGAAACACTCTGGTAATCAGCATTCCAACACGAGGGACTGAAACACAGCCACTCACCGGAAAAGAGGATGGACACCATTCTCATGAAGCATCTCCATATCACAGAAAACATCAAATGATATGGATTTAAGTCAAATAAAGAGATCAGTTTAACTAAATAGAGAGTGTTGAGCAACAGACTGGTACATAAGAGTATGTCTACACTACAATTAAACACCTACAGCTGGCCCAGACCAGTTGACTCTGGCTGTGAGGCTGTTTAACTGCAGTGTAGACATTCAGGTTTAGACTGGCTCTGGGTTCTCTGACCGCACAAGGGGACAGGTCCCAGAGCTCTGTCTCCACTTCAAGTCTAAATAGCTACACTGCAATGAAACAGTCCTGTAGCCCAAGCCTTGCAAATCCAAGTCAGCTGATATGGCCCAGTGACAGGTGTTTATTTGTAGAGCCCTGCACAGATACAAAATTGGTATTCACGAAAAATTATCTGTGGATATCCTCATTCATATCTGCCAACGCAGATACCCGCAGATATAAAGTGGATATCCTCTATTTATTTGCAGTGTAGACACACCTTAAAAGTGGTATGGTCATCTACTCCAAATGCCTACCAGTTTCCCTGCAAAAATCATCTTCCATTTTGATCCACTGAAAGCAAGATAGAAAAAGACTTCATACTGGAGCTGAACTCACTGCAGGGACCCCGAAAGTTGTATTAGTTAGCATACACATGTTATTTTCACTGACCCAATGGATAAGCGACCAAATTTCAAAACCAGCAGTTAAAACTAATTTAACATTGAACATATGTAATACAATCTTCAAGTAAACCTCCAGTAGAAAAGCATTACAGATGCATTAGAAAAGCTGTCACAGCATAATTACAGAAGCATTGGGTATTATGTCAACTCAAATGTTGTTCCTTTTTGTGAGCCAGTAACCAAAGAAGGCTCCAGTCTGTTCGTGGAATGCTGTATTAGTGTAGGTTAGCAGCATTTTCCAAATGGTCAATAGCATCATACACTCTACATAGACTCTCAGCATTACAATAGCATAACTTCTCTACAATAATGTGAAAAGAAGAGTGGTCTTGTGGTTCAGAGAATTAGGTTCACTTCTTAAATCTACCACTGACTCTCATCCTGGAAAAGTCATTCAGTCACTAGATAAACACAAGGATGGCCATCCTAGATCAGAATAGAATAGAAACTCAAAATACAGTAGAGCTCCCAATGTTAATACTGTATATTTTGTATATTTTTACCATGTCCCATCTTGTATCTTATTTCTAAGTTAAAATGTCAATCTTTTCACTAACTCTTCAAATGAACATTTTTCTATGGACCTATATATCTTCATTAACTAGGGCCCTCCCAAATTCATAGCAATGAAAAACCTGTCACAGACCCTGAAATCTACTCTCCCCTGATCTTGTGTGCTTTTACCCTATGCTGTATACAGATTTCACGAGAGAGACCAGCATTTTGCAAATTGAGTCCTGATCCAAAAGGGAATTGTAGCAGTGAAGGGGGTGGGGGGAGGTGTGGAAGTCACAACTTTATTTTAGGAGGGTTGTGGTATTGCCATCCTTACTTCTGCACTACCTTCAGAGCTGGGCAGCCGAAGAGCTGCAGCTATTGACTAGGCTTCTGTGCTGCTACTGGCAGGGGTTCTGCTGTTGCAGCACAGACGTAAGGTTAGCAGTACTGCAAACCCTCCCTAGAATAGCCATTTGAACCTCCCCTCCAATTTATTTTTGGGTCTGGATCCCTACAATTACAGCACACTGAAACTTCAGATTTAAATAGCTGAAATAATAAAAATTACAATTTTTAAAATCCTGAAAAAATGGACCATGAATTGGGTAGGACCTTATCCTGTCATCCCCTAATAGGGTTACCAGATGGTTAAAAAAAAATACTGGACACACTTGATCTCAGATGGCGGGGGGGAGGACCAGCCGGTGGGAAGCAGGGCTGGCCAGGAAGCAGGGCTGGCCAGAAGGGGGTTGCGGGGTGCGGGGCTGGCCAGGGGGAGGGGGGGAAACCAGCTGCTGTAGAGCGGGGCTGGTCGGGAGGGAAGCTGAAGGGGGAAACCGGCCGGCGGGGAGCAGGGCTGGCCCGGGCGGACGCAGATCCCAGGGTGCTTCCCATCCCACGCACATTCCCGGTGGGGCGCATGGCCGAGTCTGGCCCGAGGGATTCCATCCTGCCCCGGCCCCACCCCCTCCTCTCTACTGTGTAGTTGCGTACTGCCTGGCTGGTAGACACGCTCATGCATTGTGAGAATGTCTACCAGCCAGGCAGTACGCAACTATGTACTGATACTCATGATAATAATAAAAACTTAATTAGAAAATACCAGACATTTTTATGTCTGGTATTTTCTCAATTTCTTTCCCGGACAGAAAGCTCAAATAGTGGACTGTCCAGTTCAAAACTGGACACCTGGCAACCCTATCTGGTAACCTGGCAACCCTAATTTGGACTGCACACATTATTTCAGAGCAGGGGAAGCCACTTATTTGTGTAATGATCTGCCTAAAACAGGGATAATAAAGCTTCCCTTCTCATACTCTGTCTTATCTATCTACACTGTTAACTCTTCCGTACGGTGCCTTGTCCTGATTTGGGGTGGAATTTTCCCACTGTGGATTAGAGAGGGTCTAGTCATGTTACTACATGGTACTCATTAAGGTGTAGCTATACAGTAATGGGCACTCTCAAAGTACTTTAGGTAGATAGATGTGAACAATGGTTTGCTTTAGACATTGACTGAACTATTCACCTTGGGTGAAGTCCTGAGGTTCTTTCTTGGGGCTTAATTATGTCATTTGGGCACAGTTCTGCTTAGACAGTGGGGCTTTCAAGTGAGATTGTGCTTCATGAGATGCAGCATACTGCCCACTGCACATCAATCCTGCAGGATAGCTCCGTCTCACCATTTAGAGCAGGAGTGGGCAACAATTCTCACGGGGGGTGGGAGTGGGGGCACTTCATGAATTTTGATACGTGGTTAGGGTTGCCAGATGGCTGAAAGAAAAATACCGAACACCCCCCCCCCAAAAAAAAAAACCCACCGGGAAAAAATTTTGTTGCAGGAAAAAAGGGGGGAGACCAAACTTGTTGAGCAAAAAAAAAAACCTCCAAGAACCTGGATCACTGCTAGGGGTGGAAGGGGGCCTGGAAACAGCTAACGAGCGGGGGCGGGGAGATGGGGGCCAACGGAAGCAGGGCTGGTCTGGGGCGGGTGGAACGGGCTGGCCGTGGGATATCGGGGAGGGGGACCGACCGGAAGGGGGCGGGCTGGGCGGGAGGAAGGGGGAGTGGGAAGCAGAGCTGGCGGGGCAGGGAGAGGTGCAGCGGTGCTGGCTGGGGTAGAAAAGAAAGAGGAACGGGCCGGCGGGAAGCAGAGCTGGGGGCGGTGCAGGGGGCTGGCTGGGGAAGATCAGGAGGGGAAGTGGGGGAGAACCGGCTGGGAAGGGGGTGAGCAAATTGGCCGGTGGGGAGCGTGACTGACCTGGGCACTCAACCAACTGAGGGCTCCCTCCCAGCGGCAATCGCAGCCCCGCCTCCCAGCTGGGACTCCCAGCTGCTCCCCCACCCACGCCAGGCTTCCGTCCGGTGCGCAGCCGGAAAAATCAGAAATTACTGGACATTGCACACGTCTGGTATTTTCTGATTTTTTTTACCGGACAGAGCGCGCAAATACCGGACACCTGGCAACCCTATTAACGTGGTTATAGGCTGGCTCTGGGTCCTCCCAGAAGGGGCAGGGCTTCAGGCAGAAAAGGTGGGGTTAGGGGCTAGAGAAAGAGCATGAGCAATGAAATCTTAGAAACAAATTCACTGCCTCTTAAAACAGGTATTCCTCTGAGTCATTTGCCAGCCATGCTTCAGATTGGAGCAGTTCCATTGTGTGTCTCTCTTTCCCCGACACCTGCTCTGCAGAGATGGGCTACAGGAGCAGGGGAACACATTGAATTCAGCTCTCCCCTCCCCTATGCTCAGTTAGCAGGAGAATCCTGAGAGCAGCTCCATTGCAGAATGGAGCAAGGTGGGGGGCGGGGCAGAGGAAGACACCCTGACGGCTGTAAGTATGCACACTCTGCTAGTCAGTTGGGGAAGCTGGAGAGAAATACTTGGAGGGTCAGATTTGGCCTGTGGGCCTGATTTTGCCCACCCCTGATTTATAGGGAGACAGATTACTACAATCCTTCGACTTGTGCAAGTACCAAATGCTACAGAACCTAAGCTCTTTCCCTCTTACCCTTAATGAAGTTGTGACACTGAGCCAGAAAGGGCAAAGCAACTTGCAGACCAATATTCTAACAAAAAAATTAGGAAAGTATGTAAATGGTAATTAGGGCTATTCCTTATAAATAATTAGCAAAGCCACCTTAGACAGACTAGAGCTTTGAAATGTAGGTTTGTATTGTTAAAGGATTGAAACAAGATAAACAATGATAAGTCCTGTGATTCCTCATTGTTTTTGCGGAGACAGACTAACATGGCTACTCTCTGAGACTTGAAACAAGATACAAAGTTTCAGAAGGGTAGCTGTGTTAATCTTTAACTGTAAAAACAATGAGCAGTCCTGTGGCACCTTAGAGACTAAACAAAGAAGAAATGCGCTGTGCCCATGAAGGCTCATGATACCATCTACATGTTTTGTTGGTCTATAAAGTGCTACCAAACCATTGTTATTTTTTAAGTTTATTCTGTACAGACTAACTCAGCTACCCCCTGAAGCTTCTAAACAAAATGTATTAGGCCATGAGCTTTCATGGGTGAAACCCACTTCAGATGAGTTGGAGCAAAAATTACAGAATCCATGGTCTATATAACAGCAAAAGAAGTTACCTGTCAATAGTAAGGCCAGTGGTAATTAAGCTAATTAATTTGGGGTGGATGTGGCTTATTCACAGCATTTGATATCAAGATGTGAATATCAAAAGGTAGGAAAATTGCCTTTTTAGTGCATTAACCAGTTAAGATATTTATTCAAGCCTAAATTGATAGTATTGAATTTGTAAATTAACTCCAGTTCAGCTGTCTTCCTCTGTAATCAGGTGATAAAATTCTTCTAGAAGAATGGCTACTTTTAAATCCATTATTGAATGTCCAGGGAGATTAAAGTGTTTCCCCTAAGCTACAGATTTACACGTATTACCATTCCTGATGTCTGATTTGTCACCACCATCGATGTAAAAGAATTGGCTGTAAGCATGTAGTTAGGTAAGATCTCAAATATTCATTCTTTTGGTGAGCAATGTTACTGATCCTTTGAGGTTAGTAGAACTTTTAAAACGATGAACAAGATTTTCACTAATGCTCATCATATCTGACATGGCTGTCTTGGCAAGAAGCCCAGGGTTGGGCTGCTTATTTTAAGGGAGCTGTGTTTGGCTTCTGGATAACCAGTAAGGTATTGGAAAAGCTGTTTTGTTTCTGGCTTGGCAAATCTAAGCCAAGGGTTCTCAAACTTCATTGCACCACAACCCCTTTCTGACAACAAAAATTACTCCACAGCCACAGGAAGGGGGACTGAAGCCCGAGCCCAGTAGAGGCCCACCTTCCTGGGTAGGAGGACCAAACCTAAAACCCAATGGTGTCAGCCCCAGGCTAGGGCTTCTACCCCAGCAAGTCTAAGCCAGCTCTGATAATCCCATTAAAACAGGATCACGACCCACTTTGGAGTCCCAATCCACACTCTGAGAACTGCTGATGTAAGTATTAGAAACTCCCCAAAACTGGTGGTTATGTCTGCTCCATTCTTTGCAGAGGGTTCAATTTGGGGACCCAGAGGGGCCATGTTGAGGTTGCCCTGTTAGGCTGTGTCTAGACTACACCTCTCTGTCGACAGAGAGATGTAGATTAGGCACGTTGAAATTGCTAATGAAGCAGGGATTTAAATACCCCGCCGCGCTTCATTAGCATAAACATGGCCACCGCTTTTTTCGAAACGGAGCTTTTTTCGAAAAAAACCCGGCAGTCTATATGCGGATCTGTCGACAAATAAATCCTTTTTCGACAGATCCTGTAAACCTCATTTTTTGACTGCAGTCAAAAACCTCATTTTTTTACTGCAGTTTTTTTCGAAAAAGCTCCGTTTTGGAAAAAAAGCAGCAGCCATGTTTATACTAATGAAACGCGGGATATTTAAATCCCTGCTTCATTAGCAATTTCGACGTGCCTAATCTACATCTCTCTGTCGACAGAGAGGTATAGTCTAGACACAGCTTTACTGAGGTTTTATGTTATGTTCCACACTGCAGTGAGAACACTGCTCTTTGCCATCAACACCTGAAATAAGAATAAATTACAAGCCGATGTTATAACAATGCCACCTGGTTAAATCTATGGATTAAAATAATATGCTTGAATTTCATACTAATTGTGCTAAAATTTCAGACTCCTATGCTGTGTACTTTGTTATATCCAATTCAGAACACAGTGGCTGACCATTTCTGCTCCTCCCACCCCAGTGGCAGATATGCCCAAAATGGCTATGACCCCAGTTTGCATTAAACACTGTTCTGAAAAGGAGGTGAATGGCTCTTTGAGAGCAAATAGAGGGCAAGACCAGGAAATACTCTTCAAGGAAACTCAAGGAAACAGCTAAGAAAGCATAGCCAAATGTTTATGCTTTTTCTGAGAGTATTTAATTTACTAAAAATCGAAACCCTAGCAAGGGAGTATCTGCAAATTCTGATCTTTGGCCTGAGGTGTAAATTGGTCCCCTATATACCAAATAACTGAACCATGGAAACTCTTAAGAGTGCTTTAAGCTCCATTTCCGAAGATTCTGAAGGCTGATCCCAAATCACTGAATTGGAGAGCTCAGAATAAAGTATTTTAAAAAAGAACATTCTCCCTTTCCCATTTCCTTCACGTCTGACTTAGCCGTGGGATAAAACATTAAAGCAATATGAAGAGAGGATTCAAAAAGAGAGAAAACCTTGCCTGAGCTGAAATGAAAATGTCTGTTGGCTGGCAGCAAGAACAAAATATCAGGTGTAGTGAGTTGGATTATTTCCGTGACTCTATGATTTTCTCCTTACAGAAACCCACTGAAGTCAGTGGGAATTCCCCCACTTTCTGGCTTATAAGACTGGTCTTAAGAAAATAAATTCTTTATACAAGGTCATTAGAGTCAACAAACAAACAATGCAAATACACGTATACAGACTCCCAAACCATTTTCCCTATATTCAGACTGAGGGGCTGGTCAAGATGTTAACAACCTTCATGGGGCAAGAATGAAGGAAATTTCTATTGGATCTCTCCACAGCCCCAATGCTTTATAGTGCAATAGCTGATTAAAGCTTATGAGCTGATCTGCCAACAATGTCCCCAATGCTCTACACTAGTGATTTTCAACCAGAGGTCTGGGGCCCAAGCAAGCCAGCAATTGGCTCACTGGGGCCCTGAGTAGAAAGCTGAAACCTCATAGCATGGGGCTGCTGCCCAAGGCCCTAAGTCCCACCACCTGGGATGGCAGCCAAAGCCTAAGCAATGTAACTTCATGGGAGCCCTGTGGCATGAAACCCCAGGCAACTGCCCTGTGCCCCAGCCCACACATTTATATGCAGAAAGCCAATTGTGGCTCAGGTGGGCTGTGGAGTTTATAGCATGTTGGGGAAGGGGGGGAGGCTCAAAAAAGTAAAAGGTTGAAATCCTCTGCCCCACACAATAGCTGACATGGAGCCCTTTCAGGGCTACATGCTATACTGCACCCTGTACAACCTTTATCATGCCTGATATTCTGGCTCTTCCTCTCATCTACTTGAGAAACACAGCTGTCTCACTTCACCAGGGAAACAAGAAAGAAATAAGTTGCAAAACACCAAGTTATCTTCGATGCTGCTCTGACATCAACTGTCTCCATCTCCTAAAAGGCACAGGAAGCCAGATCTTGTTAATGAGGCCTTCAGCATTTAAACTGTTTAAGCACATGCTTTAGTCCCATTGGCTTGAAGCCAAAGGAGCTACTAACACTCTAGTTAAAATTCTTAAAAAGCTTTGAATGATCAATCAGATCCTGAGTCAGTAAAGAAGAAAAAAAATCATGAAAATTACAAGCTATGATGATCTGATCCAAGCAGAAAAGCTGCAATTAACTTGTTCTTAGCAAAGAGTTCTCTGAATACTTCTGGTAAAGAGTATTTGAAATAGCAATATTTTGCTTTATGTAAACCTGGATGGAATTTTCAGAAGTGTTGATCTAACTCTTTTCCCATTGAAGTCAATAGTTTTACCATCTAAGGAGATGGAAATACTTAAGTTATTCACTTGCATTTGTGAAACAGAATACATTTAGCTTCTCATTACCCAAAATGGAGTTTTCAAGTTAAAGATTAATTCAGCAATTAAATGTAAGCAAGCAAAATGTATTCATTTATGTTTGAATATTAGTGACATCATAGCAGAATTTTTTGGAACTCTTCTCAATCCATCTGTAGCTTCAAATACTTAGTAGGGGACCCGAAAGGTGATAGATAGCAGATCACGAGGAGCCAGCTGCTACTACAATAACCCACTATCATTCCTTCCATAACTTTATCCTTTCCTTGCCTGATGTGACTAAAGTACATAGAAGTTTGATTTCCGACAAGGTCTACTTCTCTCATACACATTCTCTTCTTTTATCTCCAGAATATGTAAAAAGACTCAACAGAACCACTCAATAAAATTGAAGTCTCTTTTCTTAGCAGCATTAATTTCCCTTGACTCATATCTGTAGGTTGTCATTATGACCTTAAAACTTTCCACCAGACAAACCTTTGTACATTCAAGATGCCAGGTTTTTTTTTTTTCCAAGCTTTTGTGAAGAAGGCCATGGCTAAACAACCCAGTTGTGATCTTCCAATTTGTTTGGAATAGCCTCCTTTCTTGCATAAGTATAATCCCAGATTACATCACCACTCACCATCGGTGCTTGGAATGGGTACTGAACACAATCAACAACAGCAGATGGACAAGAGAGAATATCAGTTAGAGCAGTTTGAGAATGGGCCAGATGCAAAATTTAGATAGTTGCCCTGAGTGATATTTGTCAAGCTTTAAAAGAGAGAGAGATTGCTGAAAAAGGAGTTGGCTATATCTTCTTCTGGAGTGGCTGTAGTAAAAAAAGAGCAATGTGAAGCTGGTGTTGGGTTTGCCATCAAGACACAGCTAGTTGGCAAGTTTATGAATTTCCCAAACAGTATGATTCATACTAGTGAGACTTCCATTGTCTGGGAAAAGATATGCATGGCTGCACAACTGCTTAGCTCGCACTGCATAGATGCTCAGGGCACCCACCCAAGGTGGAGAAGAGAGCTGCCCCACCCTCAGCCTAGCTTAGCTTCAAGCTTGCTGTGGCCAGTAGACGGATGGGAGGAACCCATCACCTCTCCCCCAGCCAAAATGTAACTGTGGACCAGCCCCTGAGGCCACCACTCCCTGCCACACCCCAGTCTGAGTCCCCCCTCATGCCACTGCACTCCACTCCACTCTCTGCCCAGCCCCACCCCAGAGCATGCACCTCTAGCTAGAGCACTTGCACCCCAACTCTCTGCCTCCGGCCTGAGCCCTCTCCCACACAGAGCCGCTTGGTTCTACCCTGCACATGAATGATGTGTGTCACTGTGAAGGTGATGTGTTGTACGTCACCTCCATATTGGTGCACATAAAATTGATTCTGCTCAGGGGTGGGAAAAATTTGAGGGAACACTGTGTGCAACTATGTCATCCTATGCAATCATGATCTAACCTGATGCGATTAAGGACAAATTTTACAAAGTTGTATGGTCCCTTATTGCAGAAGTGCTGAAGGTAAGACAAATTCATCACCCTTGGTGACTTCAGTGACAGAGTTGGTGCAGATTACCAAGCTTTGCCAGGCATCACTGGGAAAAAAACAGTCTTGGGAAATGCACTGATCGCAATCACCAACACAGCCTCCCACCTGTCAAACTTTAACAAGGCATCTTGGATGCATCTGCACACCAAGCTTTGACAAATGATCAAATTACAAACCTGTGTGCCTCAACCCTTTCAGAAATCCAGGGACACAGGAAGAATTTTTATAGTGGGTGTGCGGAGAGCCACTGAGCCAAAGTGGAAACCCTGTGTATAATGGAAACCAATTCAGGCCATGGGGTGTTGCTGCACCTCCCCCCCACATCCCTAGTTCTAACACCAATGCTGAAACCATTTTATTGTGCTGATAATTTGCTTCATGAGATCCTGGATTTTACAGAGGAGAACTTGACTCACCTGCAATATTAAGGAGATGATGTAATAGTTACTCCATTCAGTTAGGTCTCCCTTCTTTCATAAGGGCAGAAAGATAGTTTTTGTACAGTCATTTTGCCAATTTCTAGTCATCCATGCATCATTGAAAATTTTCCACACAAAAATCAATACCACAGTCAATCATTTTTAACAGTTTTACTGATGTTATATAACTCTGGTGCCTTCCCAGGCTTCATTTTCATAATACAAGCCACCTCCATCCACAGAATTCAGACCTCCTATATTATGAGTGACTGGGGAATGCAGATAGACATAGCACTCTCTCCACCAACATTTAATACCATCACTGTCAGTGGGGACTCTACCATCATGATCTTATTATGTTTGATTGCACGGAAAAAATTGTTAAATCTACCACTGTAAACATCTCTTGTATTATCTTTGTGATTCTCCAGTTCCAGGCATTCTGCCCTTACATAATCACTTTTGTCTCATCTATACGATCTTCAAATCTGACTGCTCAGTTCCTTTTACTCTCTCCTTTATTCTTCAGTCCCCATGCCATTTTTTCACGCTGTGTCAGTTTCTCCAGTTCAGTCACCTTCTCTAGCCGCCATGACAGTCTGATGTGGACTTTATGGAATATGTGATCTGGAGGCTTCAAGCATAATAGTTTTTGGTTTATTCCCAAGTTCATTTGGGTTATTGTCCTCTTTCACTGGTAACGATGCCTAAACCTACTCTGAGCCAGAAAGCATAGTTTTTGCTGTTTCTGGACATGCCCAAATTCAGTGGACCTCCCAAACTCCTTATCTTTAAGTTTTAATTTTAGCATTGAGGTGAACAGCTAATGGTCTGACCTGCAGTCTGTCCTTGGGAAAAACTTTATCCACTGGATGTTCAATCCCCAGCACTGCGTTACTTATCCAGTTTGGTTCTTTGTCAAACCATCAGGTGTGTCCCTAGCTATAAGTGTCTAGGGTGCAGAGGAAAGATGGTGGTTATGAAGACCAGATGATTAAAGCAGTAGAATTCAATTACAAGCCTTCCTCTCTCATTTTGTAAGCCACAGACATTGTTCCCCTATTTATTCTCTGTGAGAGTTTGCACTTTCACACTCAGATCTCTAATTACAAGGAAGCACTCTTTTCTTGGTTTTTAAAAACCTTAGTATTTCATTGCCGTTCTGAGATGCCACATTTTATAACTTTCCAATTCTGTGAACACATTATTACACATTCCACTATTACTAAACTATTAAGGAAACAAGACTTATTTTAAATGTCTATATTTTAAGAGTATACATTTCATGTAGCCTGTCAAGTCTAATGAAATGTTTTTGTAATTAGTGACAGAAAACTGATGCAATACGCCCATATATAGCACAGTATTAAAAGGGTAATTGGGATAGTTGTATATCAGCTCTTCTGAAGTCAATCTGGTATAAAACTAAAAACTTTAAACTGCGTACAGCCATAAGAAGGCATGCAATAGCTCTTTTCATCAACCTAAAATCTAAATAAACTCACTGAACATAATGCAGTTATTTTAAAACACTGCATGTGGGCACAGGCAATAACCAGCTGTAAACTAGCTCTCTTATATAATATTCTAAAATATTTTTTTCAAGTATTGCCAATAGTTATTTTTGGCACATACTTGTGTTTCATAAATCCATTCTCTCCTACTATCTCAATCTGGCTATTCTTCTGTTGGAAAACATGGCTTTGTGGTATATGATCAAACAGAGCTGAGTTTAAATGTTTTCCTCCTCTGTGCTGAATTTTTCCTTCACTATGGAATATTATTTTTACTAAACTGATAATAAAGGAACACTTGCTACTGTGAAAATCCAAAATAACCCCATTAATTTCATGTATCAGATCCTCTGAGTTCCTTTGGATTTGTACCAGAATATGGGAGATCAGAATCTAGTACCAATATGACCAGTAATCACTTTGACCAAGTTGATTTAGATCTGTTCCCCTCTTAATGATGGTTTAAAGAGGGCAAGGTAATTTTTATTTTGGTTTCTTTATTTATTTAAAAGGAAGGGGGATCTAGAGAGTCCCATCTAGGGAGAGCGTGGGTTGCCTTCCCCCCTGCGACAAGGGGATTGGTGAGCACAGAGTACAGGGGGCGCAGTTCCCTAGTCCAACAGAAAAAAAAATCAGTCTGAAAAACTGTGATCAATTCTATATTTAGGTTTAACTAGGTGATTCAGAATGAGTCAGAGAAACACAAGCTAAACCCGCGTGTACAGAATGAGACTTTCTCTCCTTTAGCTCCTTGTCTTTGGAGGACCCATTCAATTGTAACTACATCATGAAGGTGAAAATTAAAGTGTATGAAAACTCAATTTCCTAATATTTTGTAAAAAAAAAGTGTGGGCAATTGTGGGGTTTATTTTTGTTTATTTGGAGTTGGGGGGGGGGTCTCTTTCCACTGTTCACACAGCATGAGCGGTTATAAAGAATTATAGTGCACTGGTGCATGTTACAGACTAACTCGGCTACCCCACTGAAGCTTTTGAAAAAAATGTGATTAGAATAACTTGATAAAGTTGTATCTCACACAGTGATATGAAATGGACCCTAGGAACATGATTCCTTTTAACTCCAGACAACAGAAAAAAAGTGTAAATGTATATATGGAAATTCAACTTGAAAAGGGATATAAAAGCAATAAGAGAAGCAGGAGTAAAATGTACTAGATAGCGAGGGGGAATTGGTCAATATTATGAGGAGCTTTTACTTCCAGACCACTAGTTCAAATTTGTCCAGTTCTGCCAAACACTGAAGATTAAATTATCCAAAGACTGTTTATTGGCCTATATAATACAAGATGCTTGTCCCAGCGTAGTTTCCAATGGGTATTGCAGAGGTCACAAGATCACTATCCCAATTGATACTGTCTTGTCAATTTAAACAAGAATACCAAGGCTTTGGGTGGTCAGGGGAATCTTCTCAAAAGCCCTTTCAAATCAGGGATGAGGTAAATGTAAGATGTAGATGCCTATGGTGTACCTATTGAGAGGATGAGGGCTTTTGTACCAAGTGACAGAATGCTTTCAAAAAAAAATCCATATTAATACGCATTTTCTTTATAGAGCAAACTAGGGCATATTACAAAAAATCTTTCTAGGAGTCTGAAATAAAGTTCATTCTAGAAGACAGACTCACTAAGTTTAATTGAAACAGGCAAAAATCATTAATAAATTGCCCTTAATATATTGGAAAGCATTTGCAATGTTCCTATTTCATAATCAAGATTAATTTCACTTAGTAAAAAATGCAACTTGAAACAATTCTCTTTGCAAACAAGCTTTTTAAAAGTCTATTTATATTTTATAAAGTCTTATAGTTATATATATATGTATAACAAGAAAGATTACACCATTTGCCTTCATGGGCAGTTTGATCAGATGGCACGGAAGAGGGGTAACACATGGTCCTTTGAAGTTTCCTCTGAGGCTCAAATACAAGCTAATTTTCTTATGCAAATAAGGAGTAGCTAGTTACTTTTTAATTCCTACTCTTTTGACTATAAAACCTTTAAATAGATTGTTCATAGCTTTCATGTTGTAGCAGTACTGGGCATATTCTCATCTCAGTGCAGAGAGTTATGCCTACAACTCTCATTGAGGATAAACCTCCTCTCATTGAAATGAGAGTATAGCTCCAAGGGTTTTTGAATTAAATTCATGTTCAGTTATTCATCTAAATTACTTTACATTTTCATCATACATTAACACAGTAGTTATAACTTCATGGTAAAGACAGATATGCTCCTTGTATTCTACAATAAACTATAAAGACATTTACAAATAGACTGCAATGCTAGTGAATCCTTTCCCAGGAGGAGGAGAACTGGCAGATACATTTACCTGTGAATTTTGTTACACTTGGGGCTTTCTATGGATGCTGGAGTGGATTTGCCATTTATAATAATATCTATGCAGCATCATATAGAACAAAGAAGTAAGTCTCTTCTAAATAAGAGGCATGGGAACGTACACCAGTCATTTCCACGTTCATGAAGAGAGGTCTGTCTGCAGGCAGACAGAAGGGAAATACAAAGCATACAAATATATTCAGAGAAAATAAATTTTAAAGAGAGATGAGTCCTAAATGAGAAGTTTAGATCTAGATCCAAATGAATAAATAGTGTGGGTATGGACCAAACCCTTGGATCTGAGCAACCTATTACAGGAGCTAATGTCAAAAGTTCAGGGTTCTTGATACTCTCTTTTCTAAAGACTGGAGATAATAGTACCATATAATCCATGGGGGAGTTACATTGGAGAGTTGTATATAGAGTCTTAGGCTACGTCTAAACTTGCAGAGCGTCCACACTACAAGCGCGTTCTTGCGCAATAAAAAGCACAGTAAATCATAAGAACACAGGGCTTTTTGAGCAAGAGTTATTCCTCTTTCTACGAGAAATAAGCCTTTTTGCGAAAGAGTTCTTGAGCAAAAAGGCATGTGTGGATGGGCAACAGGGGTTTCTTGAGCAAGAGCGCGTCCACACTGCCATGGACACTCTTGCGCAAAAGCACATCTTTTGCGCAAAAGCACATCTCTTGTGCAAAAGTAAATGGCAGTGTGGACACGCTCTTGCGCAAGAACTCTTGCACAAAAAGTTCTTGTGCAAGAAGCCTGCAGTGTAGACATAGCCATAGTGTTCAGCTACAAAGCCTGGTGCAGTGCGCGCACACAATTTCGGAGGCACATTTAGACAAGAGATAATCAAAGTTTTTTGTTTGGGTATGCGGGGGAGTCCCTTCGTTAACAAAATTCACCTTTAACAAAATATTTAGGGAGTAACCTTTATGGGGCAATCAAGCTTGGATCGAAATTAAACCCTTGTGCAGAAACAATGGTCAAATTCTTGGAAATACACTAGGAATGACTTGGACCCAGTGGCTCCACATTAGCATAAATGTATGACCTTGCTTCACAAAGGTTCCAGACCTTTGGCCCACATGTTTGAGGTCAGGTCCTGTTAGATGCCAGGCTCTGGCAGTTCTGAAAATTCTCAAGTCTCACTAATCAAAATGGGGGCACTCATCCCCTTGCAAACAGGCCCCTTGCTTTGCTCATATGCTATTTCCCAGCTCTTAGTGCTTGCTCTTTGGCAATGAAGAAATAAAAAGCATATTGTATTTTGCTAACACTGCGTAAAAACAAACACCTCATAAATGAGCCACATAATTAAGTTTAACAAAGATGAAACTTGCAGCTAGTTGGCTTCTCAATCAAAATGCTAAATGCTTTGGAAATGATATTCACATAGCTGGGGGTGAGGGAGATGAAATATGAGAAAAATATTAACTAGAGAATAATATTCAGAAACAAATCTCATTTGAAAGTAAATATCTTCAGCAACATTAAAGTTATCTAAACTACAATGCAAATATGGCACAATTTGCCAAGCAGAAAGATTTAACACAGAATGTGCAGTACATAAGTGCTTTTCATTGTTTAAATTGTAATTTAGAATGTCCAGATTTAATAAAAATCAGACCAATAGAAAAGCAATGGGAATTGTAGTTGCTCAGCAACTGCTCAACCTCTAACGATTTTGCACATGCACAAAATTATTTGATTTAATATGAAAATAAAATCTTCTGCATTTGCTCTCCCTTACTGTTCATATTAGGCACCATCTAACAGTCAATACTGGATATATATATAGAAGTAATATTGTACCTAATGGTTTGTACCTTATTTACTAGCCAAGTTCTTAATATCTGCAAGACATTAAAAGATGTGATTTTCAAAGCTGTCTAAAGGGATCTGGATACCCAATTGCCATTAATTGTAACAAGCAAGCTGGGAAACCTCAGCCCAAAGACATATACAGCATTGCAGTTGTACTGCTGCAGCATATGTGGTGAAGATGCTCTATGCCTATGGGAGAGAGCTCTCCTGTTTGTATGCTAAAGCCACCTTTGCAAGTGGTGGTAGCTGTGTTGGTGGGAGAAGTTCTCCTGCCAATATAGTGCTGCTGTCCACACCAGTGCTTACATTGGGGTAACTTGTATCACTCAGTGGGATGCTTTATTCACACCCTCAAGCAATGTACATTATGCCGACATAAAACTATAATGTAGACCTAGCCTTATTGTCAGGATTACACAAAACTGCTTTCATCATACCAAACCTTATTGTTTTTCCTTGAGATTTGGGCATGCAAAAGGACTGCAAATCTTATGAAAGCTCATTTAAAATTACATTACATATGTCAGAAAATACAGTGTGTGTATGTATACCACACACTCCATCACACTTCTGTAATTTGAGACTGATCCACCTCAGTGTCACACAGTCACTCAGCAGAGAGGCAGGAAAGAGAATATTTATGGTATGTGATAAGGTTTTATTGCTATGAGTCAAGATAGTCCCATTACTCTTGAAAACATGGGACAACTAAAATAACAGTACTGTACTGACAATCTTAATATCCTCCTACTTCACAAGCTCAGAGTTTTTGAAAAATGCTCCTTTGTGGAGGATATTCTCTATGCTTGGTCTCAGCTCAAATATTTTTTTTGAAAGACAGAATACAATTCCCTTCAACTGTTTTAAAAGTTGAACGTACTGTAAATGATGAAGGCATAACAATTCTTTGCTCACAGAAGACAAAATAGATCAATTTTACAATGTGAAATGAGATGGGCTAGTCTTTACTGAGAACACTTACCTTTTTACTGTTTGCTCAAGAGTTAAAAACAAACATACAAAAGTGATGAGCCTAATTACTGAGTCAGCTGCACTGAATAAAATGGCAAAGCTACCATAGGCATCTGTAGCTGCACAATCTGACAATTTCATCAATGGGCAAAAGAAGCTTTTGATGTGACTGGGAGCTATAATACCAGCTCCAGCACTAATTTGATTAGAAGAGATGCTACCACTGAGTACCTGAGGGTCAAACCTTAAATTAGCATAATAGTTAATATAGGCATAGGAAGTTTAAAGTAGAAAACTCTTAAGGGAGGGTAAACATAAGTTTTATTATCCTTGCATGCATAGGCATGCTCAAACACAGTCCTGACTGGTGAGAACTTCTTTGACACAGCCAAACATCCATCCCTATATTGGATGGGGTCAGCTGAACATTTCCCATATACCCTTAAGCTTCCCTAATAATTCAGTCATTTATTTCATAGAAGCAGCAAGAATTTCTTCTCTGATGCTTCATTCTTCAGCAAACAATACAGAGTCAAAGCAACAACACCATAGCACAAAATATGTCTTGAGCTGCATTAGATGCAAATAGAAGGAAATTTGTTTCAATACCCGTATGGCTCAATAAGTCATAAAGTTTTATATACAGTGAATCTCATAAACAAGTTTTAACAATCCCTGTTTCTATATCTCCATGGAGTTGGTGGCTCCCAGGGCAGCTGCCATTTTACTCATACTTTTCATTAGCCCACTATAATTACATTATCTGAATTGATATATGGCTCATGGTCTGAATTCATGACAAAACGAGGACTTTATGAACTGGAAAGAAATGGTCCTCTTTTAAAAGTATTCTTTTTATTGTATTATGGTCCCTAGCTTAGTAGTGTTTTTAAAAAGTTTACCCTTTATATTTCAGCTCATTGGACCACATTCATGTTCTAGTGAACATGCCTTAAATTGCTAGATTCCAATACAACAGTTTAATTAGCTTAACAAAGAGACAGTTAAAGGGTGATTTTGTCTCTCCCTATATGTACTTACATGGGGGAATATTTGACAGTGGGCTCTTCAATCTACCCAGGGTATATCACTATATTCCTTGAGGTATATACTTTGAGTGAGGGGGAAATTTGATAGCAGCCTTCAACTTCCTGAAGGGAGGTTCCAAAGAGAATGGAGAGAGGCTGTTCTCAGTAGTGACAGATGGCAGAACAAGGAGCAGTGGTCTCAAGTTACAGTCGGGGAGGTCTTGGTTGGTGTACAAGTGTATCCTACCCCTCAACATTAGAGCAGGGTGGGCCACTTTTCCCGAAATGCCCAGTCCTGTGGCTCCAAGTATAGCATCCACAGAACAATTTGCCCCCTTTGGCAGCTGGGCAAGGTAGGGGGACACGGACCCGCCCACTCTCACGGGTCCCAGCCCAGGGCCCTAAGGACAGACACTACTGTTGTCCAGTCTGGCTGGTGCGGTAGCACCCGTAACTCACCAACCCACTGGCGAATCCTATAACGCCCTGCCCTGGGCTGCTTCCTACCCCGCTGGTGCTAGTGTCGGAGTGCCATGACACCCCCTTCATGTTCTCCCAACCTCCCTCCTCCCCCAGCTGTGCCCAACTCACCCTTTTTATCCCCCTACCTGTGTCGCCTTCTGATGACATCACCTGTCCTCCTCCCCGCACCCCGTCCGTCCGCGCCTCCCGGGGCATCACGTCGCCCCCAGCATGTCTCCGCTGCTGGAGTGTTCAGCCTCCACCCATGCTGGTACCACACAGCAGTGCCGCGGCTCGCGAACATCGGGCGCAAGCAGCCCGCGCCCCGCCGCTTACCCCAAGCAGCGTGCACGCGGCCACGGGCTGAGTGCAGGGCGAATCGGTCCCGTCACAGTTGGATACTAGGAAAAACTATTTCACCAGGAGGGCGGTGAAGCACTGGAATGGGTTACCTAGGGAGGTGGTGGAATCTCCATCCCTAGAGGTTTTTAAGTCTCGGCTTGACAAAGCCCTGGCTGGGATGATTTAGTTGGAATTGGTCCTGATTTGGGCAGGGGGCTGGACTCAATGACCTCCTGATGTCTCTTCCAGCCCTAGGATTCTATGATTCTGTGATTCAGTGGCTGGAAGTTGAAGCTGGACAGATGCACATTAGCAATAAAGGCACACATTTTAAAACAATGATTGTAATTAATCATTGCGATAACTTACCGCAGGTTCTCCATCACTGCTGATTTTACAAGGAAAAAAACCCCAGATTTTTCCCTAAAGTATACCCTTTAGCAGGAGTTTTTCTGGGGAACATCTACAATGTTTACTATATAGGTGGTCAGTCTACATGATCATAGCAGCTCCTTCTGGTCTTAGACTCTTCATTCCTTCTCCCAACCTGTATCTATTGAAGTGAAGATTGCACCTTTTGCAGGATAGTTGCAACACAGGTGGAATAAATGCTGAGAAGAGGGAAACTAAGTGCTGGTGAAGGTTCCCCAGGAAAAAAAGTAATTAATAATGCCTTTCTCAGAGGAACTGGCTCTATCCTGACCAGATAGGCCAATCTACTTTGAGATCAGTAGTGGCCATTTCCAGATCCCCTAATGAAGAAGGGAGTTCCTGCATCCTGTTCATGGTCAACTTACTGCTAACACAACCACAGTTTCATTTGGTTTAGAGATAAATAGCTGTGACTATAGATAGTTACATACTCCATCAGTTTCCCTTTAAATAGGTAGAGCACTTGTTTATGCTCCCAAACTGCTGGATCACAAGCATTCCCCTATACAGCTACTTCAGTGTTTTGCTGGAGTGCAGCTCTAATGTGACTGCTTTCAATCTACTCCTGTGTAATTTACTCTGCTCTTTTTATTTAGCAAGCACCTGTTCCAGCATTCAATGTTTGTGGCTTTAGACTATGAATAAAACTGGCTTTATCATCTTAAGTGCTAAAGAACTGATGGCGATAAAAGCTGTTTTGTTAGTGCCATGAGCATTACCCTTAAGATTACTTAAGTACAAGCCACAACAAAAACCTTTTAAAAGAACACATAAGTTTTCAGCTATTGTAAGAGTTTCTAGAATCTATATTCTCTGTCTCTCAGACTTTCTAGTGTTACGTTAGAGAGAGGAGAGATGGCTACAAGGTTTAATTGAAATTAGATGTAGTAAGTGAATTAATATTATTCAATTGGAGTAAATAACAACTAGAATAGCGAAAGCAAGAGTGAGTTTGAAGGCGATGGATAAGATCTGGAAAAGTAAAGCGATTAGCTTAGGAACAAAGCTGAGTGTCTTGAAAACGTGTGTATTTAGCAGCATGTTGTACAGATGTGAGACATGGGTGATAATGAAAGATTCAAAGAGAAGGATATTGGCATTCGAGAGGAGTTGTTATAGAAAGATCCTGAGAATAGGATGGATGCAGAAGGTCACCAATGAGGAATTATATAGGAAGATACAGCCAAAACAGAACCTATTGAAGAAGGTTACACAACGTAAGTTACAGCTATTTGGGCATATCTGCAGAATGAACGACGAGCAAAAAGTTAAGACCCTGGTATTCGGCATAATAGATGGTCTGAATAGGAGAGGCAGACCCCACAGAGAATGGGGAGATGATATAGTAGATTGGTGCAGAGCTAGTCTACAGAAACTAAGCCACTCCGCACTAGACAGGGAAAGATGGAAGGAAATAGTGAGGGAGGCATTGGACACCAATGGGCATTGAGCCCATGGTTGTTGATGATGATGATGATGATGATGAATTGGAGTAACTTCTTTTGAAAGAGGATTAATTGATACACACATTTGTTCTACAGTGGCAATCACTCTTTTAAAGGAAAGTTGGAAATATTTATTGAAACTTGCAACATTTATAACTTCAATGGCATTTAGGGGCAAATCCTATAGTATTTAATCCCATCAAAACTCCTACTCAAGTGAATGAGCATTTTCCCTAAGTACTGCAGTATTTATCCCTTTGTAATTGTAAACATTGACTAATAAAGAGGTTGGATTAAATAACTTCAATTGAAAATTAATCTATACAAACACTAGAAAAGAGAAATCCACTTGACTAGCTAATTAAAGCTAAATTTCTGAATGCCTAATGGAATTATACATTTACTGTACAAATATTATATATAGTTTAGGGCTTGGGAACCAGTCCTAGTTTTTAATAGCTGCTGGCACATGATGGTTGAAATCTGTATTGGTATTTGCACTACAGATTGTTTTTCATGATTTGACAGCTTGAATATAAAAAAAAATCACTCAGAACTAAAAGCAAATTTTAAAAGGTAATTTTATATAATTAGAACATTAAAATAAAAAATTGAAATGGGCACAGGCTTATTTTCAGTTATGAAATACTATGGACTATTATTTCTCAATATAGCCAATATATATGGTGGTTATGTATTAATTCAGTGAGTTGTGCTCCATTTGTAGTGATATTTTAAAAAATGTTAAAAGAAGGTTTTGTATAAATTGCTAAAATAATGTGGTGAAATCCTGTCTTAACTGAGAATCAACTGGAGAAAATTAATGGAACTGGAAAGAAACCTACATTCATGAACCGAAGACTTACTTTCCACTCTATACAAAGTAATCGCTAACTATTACTTATGGAAAGTAACTCTGTTCATAAAAAGACAAAGTTGATGTAGGCTTGGACACCAAAATTGCAGAATGTTTTCAGCAATTATTCCCTGCACCTTAACATACATTTAATAAAAGAAAGCTACATTAAAATTCTTTATTGTGATATGTAAGCTCCCACCCAACATACACACATTTAAACAAGTATATGGCATAAGAATGGGTAAATGCTGGATACAATGTAATGAAGTGGGAACATTTTTCTGTGTTTGCTGGACAAATCTAAAACGTTAAAAGAGTGACTCCTTAAAAAAACTGTCTAATATATATATAAAAAAATGAGGAAAGTTCTAGAAGAAGAATTAACTTGTCAGATGTCTAGTGAGGGAAAGAAAAAAGATAGACTCCTTAAATAACTAGATAACTCTTTAGAGTTTGCTGGGAGAGGGCTACCTACCTGGCAACAAGGCCGAGAATTTGAGAATTTTTTTTGTAAGATTACAAAGTCAAATTCCAAGTTAAGATAGTCATATAAGGAAAACACATAGGACAAAAAAGGAGAAAAGCATAATATCAGACATTCACTATAACAATTATTAACAGGTTTTACATCTAAATGTAAAACTAACCCAGAAGTTTAGACTTAAACATAAAGACAATGAAAGACTGATGTTACCAACTGAAAAGATAAAAGAGTAGGAAGAAGGGTAGAAAAGGATGAACCGCAGTATGTTCTCAATACCTCAAAGACAAAGAAAATGGCTGGTTGCATGGCCTATAAATACAGTTTCAGGGACTTCCAAATGCCTTTTGGGGAGGTATTCACCAAGCTCTAATTTGTAAAACAAGTTGTCCAAGAATTGTTATCAAAGAATGGACCTGTTAATACATAAAGAGAAACTGGAA
This sequence comes from Rafetus swinhoei, assembly GCA_019425775.1. Classification (NCBI taxonomy): domain Eukaryota; kingdom Metazoa; phylum Chordata; order Testudines; family Trionychidae; genus Rafetus; species Rafetus swinhoei. Next base: position 83,544,623 of record CM033424.1, read on the forward strand.
AACTCTTGTTGATTTCAGGAGGGCTAAGATTTTACTCTTCCTGTTTAATTGCTACAGTGAAGGTGGTACAACTGAATGACATACTTCCTCTGGTACTTCCTCTGAATTATGGTACTTCCTCTGAATTACTGCACACAGTGCAGAAGGAAAACCAAGATATTCATGAGGTTCCATTCATTTAAAAACTGGAAATCTGGATGCGTATCTGAACAATTTTAGTCTTTTTCCTCCTTCTCCATGTCTCCTCCCTCCAACCAGGTCCTTATACTTTCTTTCAGAATGCCATCCTTCCCTTAACGGCCTCCATTGGCCATCTTTGGCATTATTCTACAGTGGGAATATGGAGTCAAGTTTCTAGACATAAATCACAATATTACAGTCGCACATACTAGAAGGCCAGAGGGCTATTCCATGCAGTAAACAAAAAGTCAGAAAGACACCCAAGATGCACAAAAATACCTCAGTAACAGGACAAAATAATTGTTTTATAAGTATGGCCTTCACATAAAGATCAAACTCTGGAGTCATAAGTATTTGCTGTCCAAATTCACCAACAAGGTAACCTGTTAATCACTCTTACATTAAGTAATCAGTGCAGTTGATTAGCACTACTACAGAGGAGTAACAAGGACAATAGGAAGAGTCTAGGGTTGCCAGATGGTTTCAGAAAAAATACTGAACAAAAAAAGGACCCCGAGAGTCGTTAAGAAAAAAAACCAACCAAACAAAAAAACACCGTGGCCCCTTTAAAAAACATGTGGTGAGGCTTTTTGGCCCTAACAGGCTGCCAGCGGCTTCTCGCCATCTTGCCTCCCTGCACTAGGGTTGCCAGGCTGCCTCTGTATTGCGCTGGACAGCCCAAGATTTTTGCCTCCTGGCCGAGAAAAAATCAGAAAGTACCGGACATTTCTTTTACCGGACAGGAGGCAAAAATACCAAACTGTCCGGTTCAATGCCGGACATCTGGCAACCCTACAAGAGTCAGCTAGATAGAAATACAAGGACAAAATAACAGCTGTGTTCTTGAAAATTTAACTGTAAAACAGACTATTAGGCACATGCAAAACTCAGCAGGAATACCACAAGTTTATAGAAATACATGTCAATGCCTCCTAAAATGTTCCCTCCCCCAGCACTAGTGCTTCAGCTCCCCTGCCATCTCCCCATGGGGCTGGAGCACACAAAAATCACCAGCCTGCCCCCACCCAGGCTCTGGTGTGAGGGGTTTTCTTTTCTTTCTTTTACATCTCACTTGTGTGTGGCCCCGACCCAAAAAAAGGTTGCCTGCCCCTGCTGTAAAGCCTGAAGGAACCACTGTGATCTGACCTCTTGAATAACATAGTCTATACAATGTCTCTTAGTCAATTCCTGTAGCTTATTTCAAGGTAATTTTGAAGTAGCTTATTTTAAAATTTGGCACTGTCTACACGGCGCCAAATTTCGAAATAAAGTACTGTTCCGATGACTCCCTTAACCCTCATGGAACGAAGGTTACAGGAACGCCAGAATAGTGCACCCGTTATTTTGAAATAAATAACAGGTGCATTTTAAAGACACAGAACTGCTATTTCAGGATACTTCCAGTATCCCAAAATAGCCCTGCTGTCTAGACGTAGCCCTAATGATACAGACTCCAATACCTTCCCTGGTAAACTGTTCATATGGTTAGTTACCCTCACTTTTAAATTGTTTTGCCTTATTTTCATTTTCAATTGTGTCCTTCAATTTCAGCCCATTGGATCATATTATACCTTTGCCTGCTAGAGCGAAGAATCCTTCAAATATTTATTCCCCAGATAGGTACCCATAAACACTGTTCAAGTCAACCCTTAAGCTTCTCTTCATATATATTTAATCTATTTAGATTTACAGATTCCAGTAGCTTAGCTATTAATATTCACAACCTACATATCAGAACAGGAAAGTATATATGCCTGTTATTCAGGGTGAAACACTGAAGCAAAGAGGACAAGTTAAATGACATATCCAGGAACACAAATGGAGTCATTATCAGAACTGGAACCATGACTCAGAACTGCTGGCTCCCAGATCATTTGCCTCAATCAGCACTTAAAAAAAACAGCTAGAACACCAATATTCAGGGCTCCCAAAACAGAAACTTCACTGTTTTAATTAAGTTTTTATTTTACTCAGAATGCCTTCCTTTTCTCTATTCTATTCACTTCTGTTTCAACAGATCTAACATGTTCCTAAAACTGAAGTTATGTGAACTCTGAAAGATAAGACTCTTAAGGTTTGGTTACATTGGTGAGTACAAATTAATATTTTAAGAACACAGAATCATAGAATCATAGACTACTAGAACTGGAAGGGACCTCAAGAGATCATCAAGTCTAGTCCCTGCCCTCACGGCAGGACCATGAAGCATTATAAAATTGTAAGGAACAAGAACAGAATTCTAGTTAATTCCTTCTGGTCTGGCAAAAAGTATTTTGGCTCATACTTGCTAAAGTGAGGGTAGAGGCAAGGGGATTTGTAGGTACCACTTCAGATACATTTTAAAAGAATGATTTATACCAGGTATGTTCTATGGATTATGACTACAATGGCCCAGAAGATAGGTAGAATTTTCTGACTACCTTTGTGTCTTGTCTGTTGTGACCTACAATAATTTTAATTACTACAATAAGTCTCACTAGTCCAGTATAAAGTTCAGGTGATCTAAACTGAGAAGAAAGCATGTATAATTCTAAGTACATTTATATATGAAGTTGTATAGTCATATGTATTTCCATAATGTAAATGTATAAGAGCAAGACTGTGTTTACTATAGTAGACTGTATTAACAAGTATCTACACCTTATTATCGTTTTAATCCTTCTTGCATTATGTACTGCAACAACAATCCTTCCCAATTCTCTCACTCAGTAGAACAGAATATAATCTCTCAATTATCCTTCCCAACGCATTCAAGCAGTCAAGACCTAAAGGAATCAAAATCAAACACTAGCAGTTTGTCACTGTGTGTGGTTCCAACACAGATACTGGACAAATCAGGATCCTTTTAATTTCAGATCTTTGACAAACACCATCAGTCTGTACACAACTAGTTTGCTACAAATAATTTATACAGATCTATGTAGACAGTTTCCCCCTAAAATTAGCCCTTTGTCCAAAATAAGTATCCGCAAGGAGAACATGATTTCCAAGCATTTGTTCATTTTGCAAAATTATTCACCAAACCTTTTGTGCAGATATTACAGCCTCTGGCTGTATCTCACTACTGTGTTTACTCAAGAGTATTAAATAACAAAAGACTTTCCTGTTCTTACATAAACTGGTCAATGCTAACTTTCTAGTATTCATCCCAAAAGATATGATTATGGAATAATATTATCAATGTCACGAAGCAACTACTGAATGATTATAGAGATACTTAATTTGGGTCTATTTTGAAATTCATGTTACTTTGTTAAATTTTATTAACTGTTGAAGCATAAAATGCATTTATTCTCAGTAAGGCTACATCTAGACAGTGGGGCTATTTTGGAATATCAGAAGTTTCCTGAAATTGCAATTCTGAGACTTGAACCAACAGGTAATCTCTGTGTTCTGTGGGGAATAACAAGCTGCTGTAAGGTGCTTAAATGGAACGTTACAAACTTGTAATTAATCAGACAGCAACTAGCTCTATTTGGAGTATATAGTTCAACTACATGAACAGTGTTGAACAGATTCTCTGCTACTGGGCTGAAATGCCAATGCTGTTCTGTTCATCCCGTTAGGAAAAGTGAAATCACAGTTTAGTCTACATAAAAAGGGTTACTTTAAAATCTTTTTGAGTAGCATTAATACATACTTTGTAAAGCCATGATTTCTTACATATAGGAATAATACTGAATGAGGTAGCCATTTTAAAAAAAGTATATAGTCTGCAGCAGCTCCCACACTTCTAGAGTTTCCAAGATTCTGCTTGCACTATAGGGTTGAATGACTATAGGGCAAAAGACCAAGGTCTGGAACCCCGGTGCAGATTGAGGTCAAGCACTATGAAGAGCATTGATTAAGTTCGTCTACTTAGGCTGCAATCACAGTTCAAACGGTCGCTGTAAACAAGATGCACTCCAACAAAGTAGGTCCAACTGCCTCTTACATGAAGTCAACATCTCACTTATAGGTGCAAAAATATCTCTCTGCTGAAAAAAAGTTCAGGATCGATCAAACCTGTGAACTGCTATACAATTCAAAAAGCTGGACCCTCTTACACACAGACTTGGAGTATCTAGAGGTATTCCACATGCACTGTCAGCACCGAATCCTGAGCATAACGTGGCTCAACTGTGTGTGAAATGCCATAATCTTACAGAGACTTGGCTTCCCTCCAATTGCTCATTAGGTTTGAAAGCAGCTTTGCATGCTCTTCAGCCATGTTGTCAGGCTAGACAAAAACACAAAACCATGACTAGCACAATGCCAACATGTGAAGGTGTGACATAGTGGGGGTGGTGTATTGGGCTCAGACACCTGGACGCCAGACATAGGAGATAACTCTTGCCTGGGAAGAGACACAAAGGATAGGCGGGGCTGCCCCAGGTTGGGGAGTATGGCTGGTGAGAGGGATCAGTCTGGTCTGGGCTAGCAGGAGAGAGGAGGCTTGGAGCAGGGAAAAGGAGTGAGGGGCCTGGGAGCGCCTTTTCCCCGAGTGGAATAATGCTGCCTGCTCTCGGGGTCTGTGCTCACATCGATCCTGTGCTATGCTGTGTCCTTGTGAACCAATAAAACCTTCAGTTCTACCTGCTGGCTGAAAGTCACATCTGGCTGCGGATGAGGGTTCAGGGTTGAGGACCCCCCCGATATGCCGTCACAGTGGTAGCAGAGGATGGTTCAACTGCACCCCGTGGATGGAGTATCTAGCAGTAAGTGACTGGGGCACAGTAGAAGGAAGGGGGCTTGCAACATCCCGGCATGCTGGAGGTGGTGAGAAGCGGTTCCAGGAAGCAGAGGGGCAGGCAGCTTAACTCAAGTGTGCCCTCGGAGAAGGAGTGTTCCCCAGCATGGGGAGTGGCGCTCAAAGAGGCTGGCACACTGAGGGGTTCTTCCTGGGAATCGTGGGGCGCTGAAGCATCAGCCGGTGAGTCTGCACCCCGGGGAACAGCAGGGAGATGGCCTACAACCCACTCCTTAAGGCAGGAAAATTGTGCAAGGAGAGAGGCCTGCCCATGGGCCATTGACCAAGGCCAGCTAGTTGCCCAGCTGGAAGAGAATGATCGTTCCAGCGGGCTGGATCCTGTCCCAGCAGACTCTGAGATTTCAGGCTCTGAGATAGGAGAGAGGGCTGGAGTCTGCCAGACAGACGTGGTGTTCACCAGGCTGTGCTCAGCCAGCAGCGGTTCGTCCCAGGCAGGGTCCCCCTCAGCAGATCTGTGACAGCGGGAGATCGAGTTGCGGTTAAAGGAATTGGAGGACCGTAGGGAACAGCGGCAGCATGAATAGGCCATGCTGGAGCTGAGAAAGAGTGGGGCCCCGGCTGTGCTGAGTGGGGAGTGGCCCAGGGGGGCCGGGACTGCAGGTCACTTTGAGAGGTTCGTGCTGTCCCAGTGTAAGGGCATGGAGAATCTGGATGGATTCCTTAATTCCTTTGAGCGAGCCTGCAAGATACACCAGGTCTCCCCAGTCGACTAGCTCCGATGGCTCACCCCCTTACTGGATCAGTAAGTGCTCGGCCATCTGGAGGGGCTGCAGCAGGGGGACTACGAATGGGTCAAACAAGCTCTGCTGCACAAGTTCGGGCTGACCTCTGAGGCGTATAGGAAAAAGTTCCAGGATGCACAGAAGGGCCCTGAGGAGACTTACGTAGATTTGGCCTCCCGCCTGATGCAATAGTTCTGCAAGTGGGTGTTCGGGGCTGAGGCCCAGACCGCAGAGGACCTGGTTAAGCTGATGATCCTGGAATGGTTCTTTGAAGTGTGCTTGCCCGACCTGAGGCTGTGGCTGAAGGACAAGGAAGCCAGAGGACCCACACAGCGCAGGGAAACTGGCTGATGAGTTCAAAGACAGCTGGCCCGGGGGCGAAAGGGAATCCTGGAAAGACCGGTTCTTAGCTGTGCAACTGGGGGAAGCACCTACGGGGTGAGCCCAGGAAGGGGGGGCCAGCAATCCTCCTCCCAGAGGGCCAGCCAGGGCCCGGGCAGAGGTGGCCCGGGGAGACCCATGAGACCTGACCTGCCATCAGTGAGCTCAGTGCCCCAAACCCCCAGACAGACTCCACAACCCGAAACTTTCCAGGGTTAATTGGGTGGGGCTGGAGGAGGAGCAGGCTGCCCTAGTGGCAGGGGCTGGCAAGCTGCCTTCAGCTCAGGTGGGGGAAGGCCCTCAGGTCAGCTCCTCCGGGAGATCTGACGCTGCAGAGGCGGGTTTCTCCGTGTACTGGGTGGGGGCAGGCAGTCCCTATGAAGCGAGTGCCTTGTGGCCCTGGAGGTGGATGGCAGGAAAGTTATGGGCTACTGGGACACTGGAGCAGAGGTGACACTGGCCCAGCCCAAACTAGTGGCCCCAGACTGCATGGTGCCCAGGTCCCAGCTGACCCTGAGGGGCATAGACAGTACCTCATTCAAGGTACCTGTAGCCCGGGTGCATCTGAAATGGGGGGGCTAAGGAGGGCCCCAAGGAAGTGGGGGTGCACCAGCACCTGCCTACTGGGGTGAAGTCATGCAGCATATCTCCCAATGATTTGGAAACTCTAGTTCAGGACAGATTTTCCTGGCAGCAAATCACTGTACAGGCTCTTAATTGTTTTGAGAGTCAGTGTATCCAGGCATTACAGGAAAAGTGTAGGTTCCGAAAAGAATATACAACTCCTGCAGTTGGCGGGTTTTTATGTGACATCTGTAATCAGCTTTGCCGATCAAGGATTGGTTTAGTCACTCATCAACCGTGTCATAGAAGATTAGATCCGTTGATCGACGGCTCAGTCCAAGAAGGAAGACTGGGGTGCTGATGGGGAGTGACCTGGAGGATTGGCCAGAAGGACTCCACACAGTACCCTGGTCATCGCCTGTAGCCAGAGCCAGCGAGGGTCCAGCAAACCTGACCCTGGGGAGGGCATTCTGCAGGGGGCACAGGGCCCCATCCCAGCAAACAAGGGACCCCAGGGGGCGGGGCTCAGTAGAGCTGGGACCCAGGACACAGACATTGGGGAGGGGGGGAACACGTCCCTGTCCCTTCCGCAGCTGCTGAATTCCAGGACAACGTGCAGGAAGATCCCTCCTTGCAGATGCCGAGGGACCAGGCTGGCCTCGGTGCACCTCAAACCCTGGGGGAAAGCTGCTGGGAGAGGTTCCTGTGGGAGAGGGGATTCCTATACCAGGAATGGCTCCCCCAAGGGAAAGTGGAGTAGTGGGGGGTCCGGCGGCAGTTGGTGGTTCCCCAAAAGTTTCGCCACAGACTGGACCATGACATTGCATTCTCGGGGCACCAGGGAATGCAGCACATCTGGCTATCCAGTCACCTGGCTGCTTCTGCTGCAGAATTTTTACTGGCCGGGGATCTTTACAGCAGTGCAGCAGTACTGCTGGTCTTGCAACTCCTGCCAGAGGGTGGGGAAAGCCCAAGATAAGAAGAATGCTGCCCTGAGGCCCTTGCCCATCACAGAGGAACCTTTCCAGAAGATAGCAATAGATATATACTGGGGCCCCTCAGCAGGGTGACCTGGACTGGGAAGAAATATATCCTGCTAGTGGTGGATTTTGCTACCCGCTACCCCAAGGCCGTGGCTCTGCCCTTTATCGAGGCAGACACGGTGGCAGACACACTGCTGGCCATTTTCAGCAGGGTGGGGTTCCCCAAGGAGGTCCTCATTGGCCAGGGGTCCAAGTGCATGTCTGCCCTGCTCCAGTGCTTGTGGGAGAAGTGCAGGGTACAGCACACCTGGTCCTTAGCATATCACCCCCAATCTCACAGGTTGGGGGAGAGGTTCAATGGGACACTAAAGCACATGCTCAAGACCTTTATGCACCAGCACCCACAAGAATGGGACAAGTACTTGCCCCACCTGCTGTTCGCATACAGGGAGGTGCCCCAAGAGTCCACCAGATTCTCTCTATTTGAGCTGATGTATGGGAGAAGGGTGAGGGGCCCCCTAATAATTGCTGTAGTTGTGAGGTTCATATGTTTTTCTTGGGTCAATGAGATACAACTCAAGAGGTATTTATCTGCCAGCCTACACTATCTCCTTCATGGTGTTTTCCCAGTTTCAATGCCACTGATTTCCATAAAATTGTGGAAAACTGTACTGAAGTTCCAACCCACAGATTCAGTTTGTATTACCCCAGCAGTTCTATTTTCTCACTGATGTGCTAGTTCTGATTAGTGCTCAAAATGTCTGCCAGTTTTGTACCCTGAGATCCCTCAGTAGAAATTGGAAGCTCCTGACCAATTTCTAACCACAGGAGATATGTGAGGATGCAGAGGTGTCTGATCTTAATGAAAAATTTCACACCACCTTCAAAGCAGCTACTGAGCATGGATAATAATTTCCTGCAATCCCTCTAATATGTTGAAATAGTAACTACTTGTTTGCAATGAGTCAAGCCTCTACTGCTACCATATCTGGGAATGTTTCAACTCAGATCTAGTAGAAACAGCAACTGTAATTACAGCAATAAGGCTTCTGGTTGAACACCAATAAAAAAGGGGAGAGAGGAGAAGTTACACACACATAGACCAACATAGTAAGTACCTCATTAGAAAGATCTTATAAGCAACACTTTTTAATTTTTTTAAATAAGACCAGTCAAGTTCTGACTAAGGCCTGGTCTACTCCTACTAATGTTTATGTGGACGTAGCTATGATAGCAGATGTCAAAAAAGACACACACAAGGCATAGTAAAGCCGACATAAGCCAAAGTGCTGTGGAATTCTTCCATCAACCCAGTTATCTGCTCTGGAGGGAATGGATTTACAAGAGATGGAAAAAGCCCTTCTGTGTTCTGACGTGCCTACACTACAGCAACAGTGTGACAGCTGTTCAGTTGTAACACTTGTAGTGCAAGTCTTAGCAAGTTACAGTGCTACATACAGTTAAAAAATGTGATGTTGGCAATTTGAACTGTAAATAAGATTGCCAAAAAAGGAAATATTTCAAACGTAGAATTACAATATTTTTTATTAGTCTCATGGACAACACACTTAAGTTTTTAATTGGATTGTTTCCTTCAGATTTGACAGTCAAGAGGTCTGGAGGCTACTGCACCTGAAGGCTACATCTACACTACAGGCTTATTTCAAAATAAGCTATGACAGAATAGTTATTCTGAAATAGCTTATTTCGAAATAGCACATCTACACTGCAGGGAAGCCTCAAAATTAGTCTGAGGCAGGTTTCCCTAATGTAGATGTCCTATCTTGATTTAGAGCCCCAGGAGGCACTGGGGAGGAAAAATTTAGAATGGCCCTGGTGAGGGGCTATTTTGAAATAGCAGCAGTGAAGCGTCTACACACGCCTTATTTCAAAATAGCTATTTCAGAATAGGTTGTATTCTTGGTAGAATGAGGTTTACAGATTTTGGAATAAGCTGCCCATTATTTTGAAATTATTTCAAAATAACGGAATGTCTATGTAGGCACTCTCATAGTTATTTCAAAATAACTTTGCTGTGTAGACATACAGCTTAACAGCTCTGTTCATATCTGGTACATCCCCAGAATTTGGAGGCTTTGAAAGCAGCTTTACATAAAAGTAGACATGCTAGGTTGCCCATCAATAATACAGGGCTATATAGCTAGGTCTACACGTTGAGCTAGGGGTGTAAGTCCCACCCTGCGCACATATACACTAGCTCTCATTGAAGCCAGGACACTAAAAATAGTACAGCCACAGAATCAGTACAATGCTAGCCCCGAGTACAACCCAGCTGAAACCAGCTATGTACTCAGGGCTGCTAGCCGATGCCCGTGCAAAATCACATCCTAAGCTTATGACACAAGAGTGGGTATTTAGGGACATTCACATGCCTTCCTAAACAAAGACATGGCCCTACTGAATGTTTATTATACTATCCCAGGAAAATCAGTTTTCCCTAACTTTGCATCAGGATATCTGCTGTATTTCCCCTCTGCTTCATAGCAGAGAGTACACATACCACATGTTGCAGTTAGTTTCTTTCTCCTTTGATAGGGCTGGAATATACCAGGAAAGTGTTCAATACTTCACACTTGCAGTGTAGATCCCCAAATCATTTTAGCCCTTCTCAAGACATTGCAATTCCATCTCATCACATCTCAAGAGCTTCCAAATTATCTTTGCATTAGAGGTCCAAGCAGTAGCTCTCCTTAGGGGAGCATTTATACCCCCTCTGGGAGCAAGCTCCCAGACAGGGTCCATACACCTGCATTATTAGGGCTCACGCTAAAAATAGTCCTGCATGTGCAGTGGCTCTGAAGACATAGGGTAGGCTTGAGAGCCTAAGTCCCAGCCCAAGCCCCAACATCAAAGCACGGTCTACAAAGCTGTAGACACAGGCTCACTCCTAGATACAATATGGGCACATTTTCAGCTCTCAGCCACATATCACCTACTTGTTCTCCTATATTGGTGGTCCTTCTAGAAACACTCTATCATGGCCTCTGGGTGGGCAGCCTGGCCCAGTGATCAGAGCCAAGAGTCAGGATCACGGTGAGGAGTACCAAGGGTCAAGCCAGAGTCAATAACTAGAAGCAGGAACTTGGCTACAGACAATCTAGTCAGCAGCAAGCCTAACCACTAGCTGCTCAGACAAGGGATACAGCAGGGATAAAAAGCTTTATGCTAAGATGTGACCAATCAACAGTCCTCTGCTGATCCCAGTGAGTCAGCAAGCCCTTGTTTCCAGTATATCAACTGCAGTTCCTCCACATGGTGGTGCACTGCATGAGGCTCTTGCTTAGTAATTCTGCAAGCCCCTGGGTTGAAGAATCATTGCACCTGACAGACCCTCTAGAATATCCTACTCTTTCTGTGCTCCGACTTCCAGATCACAGTCTTTGACGTTGTGAAGACATCTACTTGGGTCTCCTCCACCTGAATGATAGGTAGGTTCCTTCCTTCCTTCCTTCCTGCAATACAAGAATTAAGCTTACCCATGTTATGTCACAGTGCTTATACATAAAGGGCCTGCATGTGCAATAATAAAGTCAAGCTGAGATTGCAAAAGTAAGTATTAATATATGGTCCATCTAAGCATACATGACCACAACCATTGTAATATATTTCTGATCTTCTGTTATTGCGGGGGGGAAAAGAAACACAAGAAAATTGGCTTTTGGCATGGATGTTCCATGGGGGAATTGAATCCTTTCCCCAAGATCGTAGACAATATTGCTGAGGAGCAGTCTCTGCCTTTCCTCCAATATTCTTCTGTGTTGCATATCCCTGCACACAATCCTTCTGCTCTACTCTGCACAGATTAGGCCTCAACTGGAGTATTGTGTCCAATTCTAGGCACCACATTTAAAGAAAGATGTGGAGAAATTTGAAAGGGTCCAGAGAAGAGCAACAAAAAATGATTAAAGGTCTAGAAAACATGACCTGTGAGAGAAGACTGAAAGAATTGGGTTTGTTTAGTGTGGAAACAAGAAGACTGAGAGGGGACATGATAGCAACTTTCAAGGACCTAAAAGGGTATTTACAAGGAAAAGGGAGAAAAATTATTCTCCTTGACTTCTAAGGATAGGACAAGAATCAATGGTCTTAAATTGTAGCAAGGGAGGTTTAGGTTGGTGTGATGGGGCACACTTTCCCCGAATTGAGTAGAAGAGGGTTACCCAGCCCTGAGGGCTGAGAAAGCCACACCCCCTTTGCCCTACTGGGAATGTTCGAGCTGCACCGCTATCAAAGGGAACAGCTCAGATCAGTTGGGGTTGGTAGTAGAGGGAGAGGATGTACCTTGCCAGCTCCAGGCAAACTGCAGAGACTACTCAAACGCCTAGGTGCCACCATACAGGCTGGAGGCCAGATGCATCCAAACGCCTCCCAGGTTGCAGAAGCAAGCACAAGCAGCCAGATCCCAGATGAAGGAGGGGAGCTGGAGATCCATCAGAGAGCTGAGACAACTGTAGCAGGAAGCAGCCCAGTGAAGGTGACGGCTACATGGTGAGTGAGCCAACGCCGGGGAGCCAGCATGTTTTGGACGGAGCTTTTCTCTGCTGACTCAGTGATTAGAGAAAACCACCAACAGGGCCCTGGGCTGGTGGCCAGTAGAGCGGGAGGGCCTGCACCCCTTTGCTGGAGGATGTAAACCTTTCCCCTATCTATTATCTCTTGAAAGGGGATTGTACTGCACCCCAAGGACGGGTGAGATATAAAAACATAGATTGGAAGAGGCTTCAGGAGGTCATCTATTCCAACCTTCTGACCAAAGCAGGACCAACCCTAACTAAATCATCCCAACCAGGGCTTTATCAAGCTGGGACTTAAAAACTTCTAGGGATGGAGATTCCACCACCTCCCTAGGTAACCCATTCCAGTACTTCACCACCCACCTCGTGAAATAGTTTGTCCTAATATACAACCTAGACCTCCCCCACTGTAACTTGAGACCACTGTTCCTCATTCTGCCATCTGTCATTACTGAGAGCAGTTTCTCTCCACCCTCTTTGGAACGCCCCTTGAGGTAGTTAAAGGCTGCTATCAAGTCCCCCCTCACTCTTCTCTTCTGTAGATTAAATAAGCCCAAATCCCTCCTCCTCTCCTCATAAGACAAGTGCTAACCCTCCCTAATCACTTTGGTTGCCCTCTGCTGGACTTTCTCCAGTGTGACCACATCCTTTCTGTAATGGGGGGGAAGGAGGAGGGAATTGGACGCAATACTCCAGTTGTTGTCTCACCAGTACCAAATAAAGGGGAATTATCACTTCTCTAGATGTGCTGGCAATGCTCCTCCTAATGCAACCTAATACGCTGTTAGCCTTCTTGGCTGAAAGGGCGCACTGCTGACTCATATCCAGCTTCTCATCTGCTGTTATCCCCAGGTCTTTTTCTGCCAAACTGCTGCTTAGCCAGCTGGTACCCAGCCTATAGCAGTGCTTGGGATTCTTCCGTCCCAACTGCAGGACTCTGCACTTGTCTTTGTTGAACCTCATCAGATTTCTTTTGGCCCAAACTTCCAACTTGTCTAGATCACTCTGGAACCTATCCCGACCCTCCAAAGTATCTACCTCTCCCCCTCGCTTAGTGTCATGTGCGAACTTGCTGAGGGTGCAATCCATCTCCCATCCAAGTAATTAATAAAGCTGTTGAACAAAACCAACCCCAGTACCAACTTTTGGGGCACTCCACTTGATACCTACTGCCAGTCACCCATCGAGCTGTTGATCACTACCCGTTGAGCCCAACAATCTAGACAGCTTCTATCCACCTTACAATCCATTTATCCAATCCATACTTAACTTAATGGCAAGAATACTGTGGGAGACCATATTAAAAGCCTTGCTAAAGTCAAGGTATATCACGTCCACTGCCTTCCCTATATCCACAGAGCCAGTTACCTTGTCACAGGAGGCATAGACTGGGACCATTGAACTATGCTGCCCTGCAGACTCTGACCTTTCAGCCACCCTGCCCCGGGGAATAAGGGATGGGGGTTTAATGACTTTGGTGGGTGGAGTTAGAGACACGGACTGGGGAACAAAAGTGGAGACTATGAAAGTTCCAGGAGCAAGACAGGCACCCTTACCCCACACTTGGTGGGGGAAGGAGTCCTCGCTCTCCATGTTACAGTTGGACATTAGGAAAAATTTCCTGTCAGGGTGGTTAAACACTGGAATAAATTGTCTTGGGAGGTTATGGAATCTGCATCATTGGAGATATTTAAGATCAGGTTAGATCAACATCTACCACAGGTGATCTAGAAGGTACTTGGTCCTGCTTGAGGCAGTATAATGGAGAGTCAGGCCTGGTGCTTGGGCTGCCTTCTCAAGTCTCTACTTGACTGAATAGGAGCTTGCAGATTTCCAAGCTAGCCACAGTTAAGTGTCCCTCATTAGGGCACCTCTGCACTGGCTCCCTCCCCAGCCGCTGCTGCTCTCCCTTATGTTCCATGCAGACATGCAATCACAGATTGTTCTACTTGAAGCTCTGTCCGCAGTTCCTGGTGCTTCTCTTCAGCTCCCTATTTGCTATGTGGCTCATGCATCATCTTCTCCCTCAACTCCCACTTTGTCATGCATTCACCTTACCCCAAGTGAGCCTGGCACTTCCTGGCTTGGGATTTTCCCTTACCTCACCAGGGGAAAGGGAAGTGCATTCGGAAGGGTGCTGATGGGCACTGTAGTCACATGAACAGCAGATTCATCACACCATCAATAGTAGATCCCAAAGTCATGTTAGAAGGCTGATACATCAGACACATAAGCTCTGGTCTACACTAAGTAGTTATTTCATAACAACTCCCCTTATTTCAAAATAACAAGCAGAGCGTCTATACCACCAAGCCTGTTATTTCGAAATAATGGGCTGGTTATTTAAAAATAATTACTCCTGCTTGTCATGAGGAGTAACATGTATTTCCAAACTGTTTCTGCGGAGATCCTGGATCTCATCGAGGTCTGGGGGGAGAAAACCAACATCCAGAATCTCTATACCAAAAGGCACAATACTGATGTGTGAGGCTGGATGGCCACCAGCCTGGTGGAGAAAGGGCGCACCAGGACCCTGGATCAGGTTGGATGAAAATTAAAGAGCTCCAGCAGTACTACACCAAGGCCAGGAACATTAGCCCCCATGAGGGAGGGATAATGGAGGAGGACGAGGAGGAGCAGGCTAGCCAGGACACCATGCCCACCAGTCAGGAGCTGATCCTTCAGGTGAGTTCCATAACTTTCCCTATACACATGCCGGGATAGGCGGTGGGCTGCGATGGGCTGCATGCGCCTCACTCAGCCTTCTTGGCTTTGCAGTTGCACAACAGCCTGTGCATGTGAGTGCACCAGGAGCACCAGTCCAGAGCACTCAGCCTCATGATGACGCTCTCACACAGGAACCCCTTGGTCCTTTCCACAAGGTTCCTGCACATGCCTGCCTCACTCCAGCCTCTGTGGTGGGACACCTTCCCATGACAAGCCATCACTAAGGAGGCTGGGGTCATGCAAACACACAGCCATGCCACACACAGCACAGGCTCATGCCCATACTCTGGCAGCATCCAATCCCGTTCAAGTGCGGCGACATGGAGGAGACCACTCTCTTGCATGGGAACTTGTCGGGGGGAAGAGGAAGGGACCCCAGTAGCACTCTCCAGAAAGTGGCCTCTGCCACTCACATTCACCTCCCCCAATGCCCCCTCACCCTCCACCCAGAAGTTCTCTCTCTGCAGGAAGCTGCCAGTGCCAGACCCAGCATGTGCAGGACATGGAAGGAGGCTGAGCTGCCCTCTCTCCTCTCCCACTCCCTCCCCACCCCCGCAGGCTCAGGCCTGGACAGCACTTTCCCATGCCTGCTTGTCCCCAGGACACGGGGGTAGCAATGCTCCCCTGGGCTGTCCGTGTCCCTGCAGGACAGCGCCCACTGTCTAGGCAACATATGGCCTTGCTCAAAGCACATCACCATCGTCTGAAGAGAGACCTTCAGTGTCGGCTCAGAGATGAGGGCTAGGCTTCATGCACAGTGTCTCCTGGGATGACTGCCCTTGTAACTTTTCTTCACAGCTGGGCCAGCTACAGACGGTGTGTCCTCCACCTCCCACGCCATCTGCATGACTGCGTGGGATCTGCCGGTGTAAAAGAACCTGTGAGGACCTGATGTGGGAACAGATGGCCTGCCTCCAGTCCCTCATCTAAAGCTTTGATGAGGAGAGCCAAGAGCAAGCCCCTGACCACAAGGAGTGCCAGGCTGACCAGGAGTAGAGGAAGGCCCTGGGGGGAGCAGCTGTGGTGCCAGCATGAAGCCATGTGCTCTTCAATAACACTCAGTCACGGAGTGCATGGCCGTGTGTATGGAGCAGTCCACCAGCCACCTCCCCGACCCCTCCCCAACTCCTTGCCCACCTCCATGCCCTCCCAACTCCCTGCACCCACACCCATCCCCTGGCTTCTCCTAGCCCCCCAGGGGCCGCTGGGGCCCCCGAACATGTGGCAGTGGAGTCTTTCAAGTAGCTGAAGCCCCCTGAGGTAGGTACAATTCCCAGACCAATCGCCTCCCTCCTCCTCTCCCCTCCTGCATTCTAGGTTTTTTCCCCTTTCCCTCCCCTGTTGTATATCCCTCAAATAAAAAAGACAGTTGTTTTTTCAAACAAAAAGAACTCCAGGATGGAAGTGCTGTGGCATCTGCAAGTGCAACTAGAGGACACTGCATGAATTTGGTGTCCTGTGAGGGGGTAGGCAATGGAAAGTGGTGTGTGAGATGCAGCCGTAGAGAGGAGCCCCTTTAAGCATGTGTCTCAGCTAGTCTCAGATAGCAGCTACAGACTGCCCTCCTCGTGCCCTCTCTGGAGTGCTTCCAGGGGCTTTAAATGCGATGCAGGCTCCAATCAATGTGGACGCATTATTTTGAAATAGTTATTTTGGGAGTTATATTTTTAAAATAAGTTATTTCAAAATAATTTCCTAGTGTAGACATGCCCTGAGAGCACCAGATGCTTCAAGATCACAAGACTAAGCTGCATGCACAGGAATGGAGCATAGAGTATTGGTAATACATACCCCAATGGTCCAACAACTCTAATTTCTTAATTGCTAAAAATCAAGCACAAACCATTTTCTCTTCAGTCCTAAGATTTTACTGTTCCCTGCAGATGTAAACCAGTGAATAAAATGTCAAGGGGCAGATGTCCAAGGTATAAAAGAAGTTAAATGAAGTAAAAAATAAACATCAAATCACAGAATAAAGTGTGGCAATAAATAATGGGTTTACAGAAAGCCTTTGAAATGTTACAGTAGACACTTGCATAATGTTGACTGTTGACAGACACCAAAATCTGAGAGGAGCATACCAATAGAGGAATTTATCTGTGATATTATTCTGTATGTGATTGAAAATGACAGCCTATTCTAGTGCAATTATCTTATATTGTTAATGGAATATTAATGCAATGTTCGGTGCTCCATTAGCAACTTCTCTTAAAAGCCTGGCTGACTTTTCACACTTAAAATGCAACTGACATTGAAATGAGTTTGGTAGTCTTAAGCAGTACAGGTATAAGTCCGCAATGGGAGAAACATATGATACCTTAATCTTCCAGTATTTACCCTAACCACCAGCTTTTATTGGCTATGGAAAACTTCATCTTCATATAAAAGGCCTTCTATGTTCTGATTAAACATTACTTAATCCCTCAATGCGTGTCTTACGTGGGGCATAAGTGGTACATAGGGCCCAATGCAGATCCACTGGACAGAGATGAATTTGACCTTGTAAGTTTAGGCTTGGGATATTATGTAACTGCAGACTCTCTCTTACAATTTTTTTATTTTGCCTATATTTTCCAAAGCTGGGCCTAAACTGTATTCCAAAATTGGTACAGATATGCACAATATTTCAACATGAAAAATACATATTTTGTACAAGTACCAGATTGTCTATACGTGTACTGCAAGCTCCACTTAGATACAGAGTTTTAAATAGTTAGCCTTTGAAGTTCAGGTTGAGAACAATGTTGTTAATGAGAAGGTGATGTCAGGACTGTCCGGAGGGTTTTTTCTCAATATTTGTGCCTTTCTATATGTTAGTGCACATGCCAGAAAGTCAGATGAGAGACAGATGAATTTCCTGGTTACACAGCAGTGCAATCTCTTCAGAATCACAAGAGAGAGATCACTAAACTCCACCAGAGTTGAGACAATCATATGAAAGGCAACCCTGAAGGGACACAATAGACTTTACGGATAGAATCACAACACATGCAAGTGAAGATAAGAGAAGTATTGAGGGGCTCACAGGTACTTAGATAAATACAAAGGAACAGAGCTGACAGCAAGGTGCTACTGTAACAGAAATCATAAATGAAGAATAAAAAATGAAGTTTAAATGCCAGTTTTTCGAAGTGCTCAGCACCCAGCAGTTTTCATTGCAAGCAGAGTAAGCTGCCGGGTGCTGAGCTCTTTTGAAAATCTGGCTTTAGTTGTGTGCCCTCAAGACTTTTGAATAGTTGGACCTCAGCACACAAAGAGCAACACATGAACCTCATTATCCAAAATAGCATTCCATTCAAAAAACCTACATTAAAAGAGTACTAAGGTTGATCAGTTAAGCACTCAAAAGTCAGGAAAGAGGAAAGTTGAGTCTGCATGCTCTGTGCATTGTGCATATCCATTATTTTTATTATTTCTATTACAGTAGCACTCTTGTGTTCCTGCTGGGCCCCACTGTGCTAGTCATATACATAATAAAGAACACTTTCTGTTCTGTGCACAATAGCACAAAACATAGCTATCAACATGTCCATATCAACATTAAGTCTATCCCTGTTTAGCAAAACACACACATGCATGAGTCCCACTGTAGTCAGAAAGACTACTGTGAAAGGCTACTGTCTCATGACTTTTATTCCATTGCACAGATATGAGACATCATTTAACCTATTTTTTTGGAGGGGGTTGGGGAAATGGTTGGTTGCTTTTTACTTTTACAAGTCTGCCTTTACCTAACAGTGTTCTGAGCATGCAAGGCACTTTTAGAAATAAAATACCAGCAAGGAAAATCAGCTACTTAAATAAGCTAACCCTTCCACCAGAGAAAAGAGGAGTCTAGGGCCCAATATATATAGAAGCACTTCCCCTATGATTGACAAGCTGATCTGTTGGTATCCAATAATCCTGCTGCTTCCTAACAGAGCTTAGAAGGCTTTATCAATAAACATCTGCTTTGTATTTTATAGATTGTGTTTTAATAATGCAATGTTTTTGCCTCTATTCATGTTCAGAATTTTCATTTGATTAATTCATTAGCATATTAGTTTTACCTCTTTTTGTTTTTCCGTGTTTTCAATAAACACCATTTTTGATCATTAACAAATTTCAATTTGGAGGCTCATTTGCTATTTTTTTTCAGAATGTTCTTGCTTATTTCTGTTATTTCTAGCCACATGACCACAATCATTGATGCTTACGCTGTTCAGTAATACACTTTTTCAGTTCTAGCACTAACATTTTCACAAATATGTAATGTAGAGCCACATGAATCACTGATGACATTTTTTTAAAATATGAACAGAGGGCCTGATGCATTGCTTATTGGAGTCAATGGTAAACTTTCTAATTAACTGCAACCAACACGGATCCTATGGATTGTTCCATTTGTACTAAACCATAAATTTCTATATTGATAAGTATTTTAAACATACATTTTACAATCAGAATTCATGACAACTCAGTGAGTAAAATCCTGGCCCATTTACATCAGTCAGGGGTTTGGTATTGTCTTCAAGATGCAAGGATTTTACTCTATATATTAATTATGAGTATGTCTCTACAATTCTAATACAATCTGACCTGAGAAAATATCTTACTGAAGTTAATATAAATTGATTGCAATTCAGGTTTTTGATTAACTAAATTTTGTGATTAATGATAGATGTTAGAAATATGAGCACGCTTTCCAACTAACCCCTTACTAATTTCATGTATCACACAATTATTTGGAAAATAATGGAATTTGTTACAGTTTGTTTAGCACTGCAATCTGTTTATAAATTTACCATTTTCACATTAATGTGGTGTCATATTAAGTATTTGTAACAATACCTTTTTCATTTAAGTAACTTAAGTGATCTGAAATTGCAGAAATGAACTATTTAATTTACCATCTGTGAAACAGGAAATTCACTTTTGAATTGTCATCATAAATACTAACCTCAATATTTTAAAGCTTGAAGAGACTGATTTATGTTACTGTCATGCTTTGCTGTACATTTTCATTACTTCATTTGAGAGAGGTCACTTGAACAAAGTGCTTATTTACAGTTAAGCTACAAAAGAGTAGAAATTATTTAGACTGTTTCAGTTTGATGTAATTTCTTCTGCAGTAGAAGTCATAATTTATATATAAATCCTTTTTCTTCTACAAAGTACAGTTTTGCTTCAAATTCATTAGCCTGACAATATAGTTAAGCTGAATAGCGAACATTTCTTTAAAGCTTTAAGGAGAAAAAATATTTTACCAGTTATTTGAGAGACAAGTCTTATTGACTGTGTTCAGCTTCATACATATGATTTGCCAAATTATAATATTACTGCATAGAAGATAAACAAGCATGGAAAGTGCAAAGGAAAAGGCTTATCTTAACTTCAGTCTCCTGTGACACTTACATAATGCTAAGTCATGAACAACTAAAATTCTTTCCTGACAACAATCTATTAAAGCTAACAAATTTACATCACAGTTGAATTTGTTCCCATTTCTTTAGCCAGTGATACAATACCCTGTCACACAGTCACTTTTTCCCCTCTCTCCTTTTCTTTAGAAAAGCATTAGATGAGATAAGAGAATTAACTACATGTACATATCATATGCCAAAAATTAGAATTACAAAACAAAGAACATAATTTACTTTGCTTTATATACTTAGTTTCACACCTACTTGAATTTGGCATTAGGGCACATTCATCGCTGGAATAACTCCATTTACTTCATTGATGATACACTATAAAAGAACCTGGCCTTTGTGATTAATGTCTCCCGAGAGACAGGAGAATGATAATGTAATTTGTGCTTCCTTGCAGCACTAGGTAGGAATTTATCTGAAACCAATGGATAGTGCACATGGAAAACTGGATCAGGCCTATTTTGACATACTCTTACTTTTTTCTTTAAAAAAAAAAAGGCACAAAATAACGCTAAAAATATTCCTTGTCAGAACTTGTTTCCTCAGTATTTCTGGTTGTGATTTCACATTTATTTATTAAATACAAACAGAGCTAATAAAATAGTTAATGTCACAATTAATGTTGTGTACTCTTGAAAAAGGGTATTTACACAACTCTAAATATATCCAAATTAATCTTACATTTTCAGCATTTTCCTTATGAATTTTACAGTGGGAGCTTATGAAAACAACCCTTCAAACTATGTGTTGTAAATGTAAGTAAGCACTGTCACGCCCCCCCCCAAAAATGCTTTATGAAAATTGGCTTATGAATATCAGTACACATAACTCAAAGATTCTTTAGGCAAAGTGCATCATGTGACAATTTTTTAAAGTTACAATCTGCTGAATGTGTATATTCTATTTCTGTGTTTGGGTACGTCTAGACTACATTGTTCTTTCGGGATACCAGAAGCATCCCAAAATAGCAACACCGTGTATTTAAAAGTGCCCACTACTTCCCAAAATAGCAGGCATGCTATTTCAGCATCCCTGTAACCCTCGTTCCACAAGGGTTAAGGGATTTGTTGGAATAGTGCCTTATTTTTAAATTTGGCGCTGTGTAGACAGCGCCAAATTTAAAAATAAACTCTTTTGATTTAGACTCGGAATAAGCTATGCAATTTGCATAGCACACATTGCGTAGCTTATTCTGACAGAAGGATGCTATCTAGATACACCCTATGTATCATTCTTGTATGTGAAGTTAGAAATATGAAGTGTGAATCTGTTTATAATTCTAAATGCACTAATGAGGGACATTAATGATACTCCGGAAACATAATGGCTTGATACTCGAACCAATGACCTGTGAATGGCTTTGTTTTCCCTGTAAGTCAAAACTGTGGTTAGTTCTACAAAGACATGTGACCATGCCAGCTGGTGCTGGAATCTGTCTCGAGTAGGGTACCTTTCCATGAGGATGGGGAGATAAAACAAAGGATTCCTGCACTTGGGAAAATTCTATTTAAGGATGGGCAGCAATCAACAGTTTTCTTCAGATGGCCTTTGAAACAATCTTCCCACTCAAAGAGGATACAGATGTGGCTTTCAGACCCAAGACAGAGAAAGATCAACTCATGTGAAGAACTGGATCTGAGATAAGGGGTGAGATTAGCTGGCCCATTTTGTTTATTTTGGCTTAGTAACTCACTTTGATCTATCTGTTTTCACTTGCAATCACTTAAATCTTATTTTTCATACTTAATAAAAACACTTCTGTTTACTATCAAGCCCAGTGTAAATAATTGTTACCTGGGAGGTAGGGGCAAGGAGCTTCAGTTGCGCATCTCTCTACTTCATTGATAAAGAGAGCTTACCTTAGGAGCTTTCTCTGTGTAAAATTTGTATGACGGATTTATTTGGGGTTTTGGTCATTTTTGAGGGTTGCATTCCTAGATGCATTCAAGGCCCTATAACTGAACCTTCCCAGAGGTGAGCTAGTTTTGCATCTGTGTTGCTCTGCTGCGGGGTCAGTTACCCTAACTCTGTGCCTTACCTGGGGGAGACCAGAGTTTCTGATCCTGCAGGGCAGGGTGATGGGGTGCCCCAGAGCCTGAGGGCAAGTAAGTGGGCTAAGTGGCAGGATCAGCACACCGGGTGACAGCCCCAAGGGGACCTCTGTGATTGAACCTGTCACAAGCAGGCTGATAGATTTGAATATACGCAAAAATCTATCCCTGTGAAAATCACAAAAAATACTCAATGTGGTTAGCAGAATTTTGTAAAAACAATAATGGAATCTAGCAAACAGGAAGGACTATTAAGGTTTTGTAAAATTGTTTGTGAGCAAAAATCCATGACTAATCTGAAAATTCAGACACCAAAACAAAGTGATATTTTTCTTTATTTAATGTATCCATTTCTGACAGATTGCAACGCACTCCCTGATTAATGCATTTTAAATTTGTGTTTGCTATTCTGTGCCTTAGGTATAATTTGTCTTCAGCAAAACACACAGCAAGCAGTTAAGCTTAAAACAATATTTAGCAAGGATGAACACACCAGAAAATGACCAACTATTTGGTTACAAACATTATATGTTTCAGTATCCAACTTAGAGCCCAATTCTGCTCCAAGTGATGTCAGTGACAGATTTGCAATTAATTTCACTAGGCTCAGGAACTGGTCTTTTGATTAGTCAAACTACAACACAGGCTACTAATTTCAGCATTGTTGGATTAAAAAGTTGGGCTTGTTTCAAATATATGCGAGATGTGGTTCTTTAAATATTCCTGTATCATATGAAAGAATGCATCCAGTTATGGCTTTGAATAATAACTTACTACACAAATAAAAAACAATTTATTTGTATTTGGTAAGACAGAATGAATTGCATCTATGAACCTAAATTGTAGTAATAAATTATTGGTCTCTACTGGTGGTAGGAAAACCTTTATCATATTAGACTTTGCAGTGCAGCTGTACTGTAGTCAATATTTTTAAGTTCATTCATGTATCACACACACTAAACAATGAAGTGATTGTTTACAGTATGTGTAGGGCAAAACTCTGTTTATATAAAATTCTTTCAAAATAATTGCTCTACTATTGTCAATCTGCTGTGATTATTACAATGGTAAACCTTCCCATTCCATTGTAATTGTATCCATGGAGATATTACATGGTCAGTGATATTTGACTAACACTGAGATGTTAAATAGTGATAGAAATGTAGCCGTGTTAGTCTGGTGTAGCTGAAACAAAAAACAGGACTAGTACATAGTACTGAGATGTTAATTCTCAACAGTGTGAGTTTGTTTTCCAGAGTAGAATTAAAGGTTTGATCACCTTTAATCAAAGGCTGGATTGGGCCTTTAGTTTAGATCTGAGTAAGTAACTTGCCATACAAGCAGCCCCAGGAGGAAATTCACAACCACAATACTCTCTGAAAAGATGTCACTTATTCTCGCTTGCATTTGCCCAGCTACTCCCAGCCTTTCTCCACACTTTGAGGAGTTTCCACAGGCAGAACAAAACTGCAGGTAAGTCTAAGAAGGTGTCCTTAAGGGATCTTACCTCCTCCCTGCCTGGCTGATTAAGACAAGTGCCAAGAGCCCAAATACAGTACTGAGCAAAAGTGGATGGCATAAGCCAGCCTTCAGTGCCCACAAAAGTAGAAAGTATACCAGGGATGTGGGTATGGAGGCAGAGAGCCAAGCCCTGCATCGTCCTCCAAGGGGTATAAACGTTGTCCCAGTGACTGAAGAATTCCAAAGAAGCAGAAACATGAAGCTGGATCCTCCTTCTCTTCCTAAAGTCCTTAGCTACAGACAGGTTTTTCCAGAGGCAATCTAGGCCTAGAATAAGGGGAGTATTATTGATGCAATACATGTACCTTGTTCACTTCATCCACATTCTGTAGACAAGTCTGGCCTTCTAAAAAGATGGTATGATTTAATCCCTTAGTATATACAGTCATTTCAAAAAATAGTGCAAAAAAATAGCAGATAAGCAGTAGCCTAAGCATAATCAGTTAAGATGTTTATACAGCATTTGTTAAGCATTGGATTTTTCTTATATGAAACATTCCCACTGTAACACAGCACCTACCAGCTATTCATATAACAAACTCATCTGCTTTTGACAGATCAGGGAGCTTGTCTAGCATTACATACTTAAACACATCTCTGTTGCGCAGGCTCGAGCCCAAGGTACAAATTGCACTCTCATTTTGAATTGTTCTTGTAGACCCCTCCTTTCTTTATGTAAAAGTTAATTGGGTAAATTAATTCAAAACACACTATGTTGGTTTTCTGTGCATCGGTCCTTTGTAACTAAAGGTAGTCAAATACTGCACAACATGTCTATGTTTTTGGCCTTAATTTGAAATATGGATTTTTTGCTTATAGGCATCATCAACATATTCATATCTGTCTAGATCTCCCATTTATCAGTGTAATTATTGTTAATAATAGCACATTATTTCTAGAACTGGACAAATTACAGGTTGCAAATAAGTTATCTGATTACATCTCTCTCTTTTTTTTTCTTTCTGTTTGCAAACTGACCCTGATTTCTGTAACTTGTAAGTAGCTGCCAAATACTTTAAGCTAATAAACTGTCAGTGGATTGTAAATGCACTGTTCACTTAGCCCATTCATTATTTATTTGTGGTGTATAATTGGCCACATGAGCTATGTTATGTTGTTTCTGTCTGTTGACTGGATGACTGAAACACTTAACAGAATAACTACCAATAGATGAAAAAGAATCAAAACCACCTTTTTTTGCACAAATACCCTATTTCACACATAATTTTGCTATACATCTCCCATTATAAAACTGTACAAATTCCCAGATGGCAAACACATATCTTCAGTTATAGAGAAATAAAACAGCATCATGAGCAGTCTGCAGTCCAGAAATCTAATAGAGTATTGTTGCTGAAATGTGGTGAGAGACTTTTATTGGTGTAACAAACACCAGGCAGATTTGCAGATCTTAAGAGGAAAATGTTAATTACCATACACTACACTGATTTATGTTGCTAACCTGTTAGAAATGAACTGTTGTTCATCTGCAATTAAACATTAAGTACTGTAGTTGAACTGATATGGGCCTTATGACAGCTCTGTAGAATTTCGGGGGGGGGGGGGGGGGGGAAAGAAAGCAAATAGAAACCCTCTTGGCTTTCAAGTGACTGTATCCAGAGCCATACGATACCTGCACTTTGGGGAGGCCTGTAACGCCCATTTCAATTATATTGAGATGGCCTGGGGGGATTATCTGGGGAGCCTGGCATGGGCCAGCAGCAGGGGCTGTGCCCTCTGCACTCACTGTGGCAGCTGGAGCAACCAGCAGTCTGCTCCACTAGGCCCCGTCACCCACATCCGGGCCTGCTGTGCTCTCTTTCACTGCAGCAGTGGGAAGCAGACTCAACAGGCCACACGGTGGGTGGTGGGGTGGAGCAGGGCAGGAAGAAGAAGGGGCAGAGTGAAATGGAACAGAAGTAGGGAGGAGCCTGCGGCAAGGGTGTTGCCACAGGTCCGGCAACTCCTTAGGGACAGCCCTGGGGACAGCCTTAGGGCCTCCTTAGGGACAGCTCGACTATGTCTGTGCCATATCTGTGTGGGTTAGACACAGATGGGAAATAACTTTGAATGGGGGGGCCACTACAAGATTTTGGCAAGAGGTGAAGAGCTGCACTTCTGTGGAGGGGGTGCAGGGTTTGGGACAGAGGTTGGGTGCAGAAGGGAGAATGGGTAGAGGACTGGGGTGCAAGGGGGTTGGGAGTCTGAGAGGGAGTTTGGGTGAAGGAGGGGGTTGTGACCTGGGACAGGGGCTTGGTGTGCAAGGTCCAGGAGGGGATTCTGGCCTGGGGGAGGGGCTCTAGGACCGGATGCAGGGCCTGGAAAGGGGGTTGTGACCTGGGAGAAGGGGATGAAAAGGGGTTGGGTGGTGATCTGGGGTAGGGAAATGGGGTGCAGGGTGCAGGAGAGACTTCTGGCCTGGGAGAGGGATGTAGGAGAGGGTCCAAGGTCTGGGAGGGAGTTTTAACCTAGGAGAAGGGAGGGAAGGGGTACAGAGGGTTTGGGTTGTGGCCTGTAGCAGGCAGTTGGAGGGAAGTAAGGCAGGCTCTGGATGGGAGATACTTACTTAGGCAGCTCCCAGACAACAACCCTGCAGGAACCTGAGGCACGCTGGCTGTTTCAGTCCCAGGCTCGTGGACTGGCTGCGTTACATGGCTCTACTCTGGGCATGAGGAAGGGGGGAGAGGGAGAGAGGCTTCATACACTGCCCCTTCCCCCAGTGACATTTCTCAGGTCCTAATGGCCAGAAACTGGCCAATGAGAGCTGAGAGATATTTTGCTGGGGGAGGGGAGCAGGGCAGCACACGAAGCCTCACTTCTCCCTTCCCAGCCTTCAGAGCACAGCGTGAGCTGCTCTCTGCCTAAAGGTTCCAGAGAGACGGCCATGGGCTGGATCCAATGGCTTGGTGGGCCAGATTCGGCCTGCTGGCAGCCTCTTGCCCACCCCTGAGTTAGACTATAGTTTTAATAATGGCAATCTAAAGAACAAAACAAATGAGTTCATAGCATCTTAGCAGGAGATTTCTAAATGCAGGTTGGACATCCCTGGTCTGGCACCCCTGAGACCTGACTCATCCCGAACAAGGATGTTTGCCGGACCAGGGGAGGTCAATTCTGGCCCTTCGGCCTGGCTCCACTCCCATCTCCAGCGGCCATCCCCAGCCGCTGGCCTTGTGGACTGGCCACTGCCACCTGCCCCACTCAGGCTGCCAGCCCTAGCTGGGCTCCTGGCCAATGGCCTTTCTTGGGCTTCTGGCACCAGATGGGCTCCTGGCCCTCCTGCCCTGTTGCAGCCACCAGCCCAGGCTAACCTCCCAGCCCCACTGCCCTGCTGGAGCCGGTCCCATTGCAGTTGCTTTCAGTCCTGAAAAGGCTGCCATCCCTGGCTGGGCTGCTGTTCCTGGTCAGATTCCCAGCCCTGGCACCACCAGCCCCAGCAAGGCTTCCAGCTGCGACTAGACTCCTGGCTGCAGGCCCTCCTGCTGCCTGACTCCCAGCCACCAGGGCTCTCTGGCTCGGGAACTGGTTGCCGGACCAGACAGTCTCATTTTTTAGAGGTTCAACTTATACTGCTCTCTTGGAAAAGCGGACAGCCAGCTGGTTTGTTCACCATACTTTAGCCTTCACTTACTTCAACATCAGTACCACTACTATAAATACTTTTATATTGGTCTTCGATTAGCAAGAAAAAATTCAGAGGGCATGAGACAAAGGCTCCATAGCATAATTTTGAGTTTATTTAGTGCAGCAGATCTCTAATATCTTGACCATATATTAACATAGCTAACTGCATCACTAAAAATAATACCCTTTCTCACTAAGAATGACTGTTTCCCAAATAAATGTAAACATTTCTCTGTAATCTGTGAAAAATCAACTATATTCTATACAATATAGTTTTTGGATACACAATTACTAGTCTAAAAACTGTCAGTGTTAGTCAGCATATAAACTACATTTATTAAAATTATGAATGCTAGGAACAAGAAATGTCTAACTATTCAGGGTAATTTTTCCGATAGAAATTGGTTCAATAATTCCACTTTCTATCCATTAAATTATATTATATCATATCATATTAATGTTCTTCAGCTAACAAAATTACCCCATTAACCTATGTGGCTCTGGATGAAATTAACTTGTTTTGACATCACAATGTTTTAACATTTTATTGATACAGCCAGTGTGGCTACCACCTAAGAGCTCATAAAAGTGAGTCCTATGTGTACTATTTATCCTTTGTGTGTGTTTTCCTTGTTTATTCTAATTTGCTTCTTTGCCATCCAAAACACCTCTTGTCACTGGGAATAAAAATAAGAATTAGAGATTATGATATTTACTAAAAATGTTTCAGAACATTTAAGTTCCTCTCTTCATCAAAGATGCCTGTACTCCATGAGGAAGGGACCTGCTGCCTCTGAGATGAGGCAAACAGTTGGGTAGATGACTTGCTATAAGATCTCTTTGTAAGAACCTAAAAGAATTCACTTTCCTTGAGTTCTACAGAATTGTCCTGTGGCAGAAAAGATGAAAACGAAGACAGATGGCAGCAATACAGTTGACAGGAGGAATATCAAACATGATAGCAAATACTGGGCTAGATTATGCCTAGCTGCTGTACCAGTGCATGGGCAGAGAGTGGGTACAGACTGGGAAGAACAAGAAGCCTCTTTTAGCCTGCTTGTGAAGTGGTTAGCCACAGTTGCATCCTCGGTGATCCCTCAAGTTTCCAGAATCCCCTAGGCCCAGGGCAAAAGGAGAGGAAGTAGTGGGCCATGGCCCTTGTCCAAGTGTACACTACAGATGTACAACTGGCATGGGAGAATGCTCAAGCCCTTGAAGTCATACCAACAGGCATGACCTCCCCGAGTACTGGGGACTTCCATGAGACATTGTGTTTCTCTGAGACATGACGTGCCCCCAGGTCCTCCTGCTAGAGCAGTGCATCTCTATGCCAACCCCTTGCTAAGGCTGCGAGTAAAAGGTACAGTTGAATCGATGGCCAACTAATAGGAAATACGGTTTCTTTTTCTTTTCCTCGACTTTTACTATGTGTAAAACAAGGTGAGACCAGAAAAGCAGTTTGCGGCATGTTAAACCTCAAAGTGTAATGAACATTGCATAAATGGAGATTAGAATTTAAAAAAAGTATCCCAATCAGAGAGATACTTACATTCTCAGCCTATGGAACAATCAACTCCCAGTACAGCTGAAAATATAAACAAAGAATTGACTACAGAAGTTATTTTTGGGGAGCAGCTGCCACAGAAAACCATAGTCTCTATTATGGGATTTTACTTTATTTATTTATTAAGACACTCGCTGCCTTCCATCTTGTCAGCCACTTTAGCACCTGGAACCTTCTCATTAAAAACGGTTTGCTGCTGTGGTTACTTTCCACGTGTATGCTCTTGCTAGGTGTTAAGATTGAGCCTGGAGTGTCCAAGCAGATTCTCAGATCAGGCTGCCTGAGGAATCTCAGCTGGAGTAAGAGCCAACGTAGGCTCTACATCACTCTATGCCACTCTACGGTGACATCAGAAGTGCCTACTGGGAGCTGTAACAAGCCTACACAAGTCAGAGCAATCGTGGTGTTAGTAAATGGTGCTGTGTGTTGGACTAGCCCCCAGTAGTCCTGGGAAGCACAAAATGGAATAAGTTCTTCTCCTTATCAAAGTCCGATACAGAATGGAATTTTATTGGACGGGAGAACATTGTATTTGTCTGGGCATAATCTGTGGGACAAATTGGCAAAATACATCTTTGAGGCCAGAAATAAAATTGAGTCAAAGCCTGAAGGAAGACAACCTACCAGTATCTAAAAGCTTACTCTTCTTCACACACCTATTCAGAGGTCCCACACAGTTTCCAGATTGCCAGTTTTCTTGTGCATGGGAAATCAGAAAGGATAAGAATTATTCTATGTGGGTCTGAGGTTGGAAAGGAAAGAACTGCAAGAAAGCATGCTGGTCTGAAATTCTTACAACATAGGAACAAGTGTCACTGCGTAGAAATGGAATAATAGTTTTTGATATGGGAAGGGTAACTGACATCCTATAGATCAGTGTTTCTCAACCTTTTTTTATAAAGTACCCCCTTTAAAAAAATTATAAGTACCCCCCAGTACCTACAGTTTTCAAACACACAAAATTCTTTTCTACCATTGCAACACATTTGTTTAAACAACTTAATTGTAGCTGGGCGGGCGATGACATTTTTGGGTGTAAAAAGTACAAAAATAATAAAGTGCTGTAAAACTTACAACAAAAATTCAGTTTTCTCCAAATTTCACTTGTGCTGACATACCCCCCCCCCCAACTTCTCTTGAGTACCCCTAAGGGTACTCATATCACTGGTTGAGAAACACTGCTCTAGATAACCCTTTGAAAATGGCTTATCGCTGATCATATACTGTTCTCTCAGCTTAAAAGAAATAAAATACAGCTTTCCAAATATCAGAAAACAGTGAAAAGGGGTGCAAAGTCAATTCTCTTTAGTAGAACATATTTCAGATGTATCTGTTTGGGGATATAGTGATGACTTCTTGAGTTGGCATTGATATGATAGCGAGAACAATTTTCTAAAGAAGGGATAATGATGCAGCTCCCATGGAAACATGACAGAAGTGGATAGTTTCTGGGGCAGAAATACGTTACATGATTCCAAAGCATCCTGAAGGGTTTTAGAGAGCATATAGACCTGATGAACTTGCCATCGAGTAAGAATAGTTTGAGGAGCTAGACTTGGAATTATTTTCTGCCTTATAATTATAGGTCTAGAAGTGATGTTAGTATTTCTATTAAGGCTGGTTGCTCTAACATATATTTTCAAATTTTCCAAAGCTATATGAGAGAGCCAGCAGTATAGGAAGTATGTTCAGAGAGACTTTGCAGTAGCAGCCTAAATGAACAGTTTAAATAGAAATGTTGACATCCATTGTCATCACAAAAAGAAAATTATTGCCCTCACATTAAAAAATAAGGAGACTTCCTGAGTCCTGTAAGTCCTCTGATCACCATAAGAAACTTGTGTCCAAGAAAGTCTTACATAGTGAAGAAAGGTCCATCATCCAGAAGTGGAATAAAAAAATTGAATATGTAAGGTTTTGTGAATTCATACATATAGTTAGGGACGGGACAGCATGTGACAGTTCTTCTAACCAACTACTTGACGGGGGAAAAGTGTTTTCTTCAAAGAGCAAACAGGCCATACTCATAAAGGCCAACACGATAGGGTGGGAAAGATCAAAATGTGGCACAACAACTGCAGCACTGCTACACACATTGAAAGCTTTGGAGAGACTATGCAAGACACTGTGCACCTCTTGTGTGACCACAGCTCTGTATGAGATAGCATAGAGGAAGCAAAGGCACAGCTATTCATAGTCACTCAACCAAAATTCCACAAAGAAGAGAAAGAAGCCAGTGAGAGCACCTGTCATTTCTGGACTCTCTGAAGTTAACAGGATTCTAAGAAAGCTGGGCAGGAGACAGCTAATCACAGCAGGGCTAATAGGAATAGTCAATCAAGGCTGACCAGGCCCATATTAGAGAAGTTGCATGCAGTGCAGAGCAATTTCAGTTACTCCCTAGAGCCTGAAGAAGGAAGTGGACTTGGTACCTTGCAGATTAAAAGGAGCTCCTAGTGGGCTGCAGGGATCTGTAGGCTGAAGTCCTCAGGCAAGGGCAAAGAGATGCTGAGGACACATGGAAGTGGCCCAAGAAAAGATACTGTTAGGAGTTGGAGGGGAAATAATAAGTGGTAGCCATCTACAGGGTCCCTGGGCTGGTAACTGGAGCAGTGGGTGTGCCCAGGTCCCTCCTTCTCCCACTCGCCACTGTGGCTATGTCCACACTATAGAGGTTTTTTCGGAAAAATGGCCATTTTTCGGGAAAAACTTGCAGAGCATCCACTCCTCAAGTGCATTTTTGTGCAAAAAAATCGAAAGAACAGAGTGTTTTTCCAACGTAAGTATTTCTCATTCTATGAGGAAGAACGCCTATTTGCAAAAGAGCTCTTTCACAAAAAGGTGTGTGTGGACGAGGAAGAGGGTTTTTTTGAGCAAAAAGAGGAATGAGGAAAAAGCACAGGTGCCCTGGTGGCCATTCTGTGCATAGCAATCAGAGTTTACTTTCGAGAGAGCATCCATGCAGTCTGGACGTTCTCTTTTGCAAAAGAGCATCGCTGTTTCGATGCGCTTTTGCAGTGTGGATGCACTCTTGTGCAAGAAGTTTTTGCCGAAGATCTCTTCCGATAAAAACTTCTTGTGCAAGAAGCCTGCAATCTAGACGTAGCCTGAGGAACTGCGATATTGTCCACTGGAAGGGCTTTGTCAGGAAGAGGTTACTGGAGTCTTGGAATTGATGAGGGTGGGACATCACCAGAAGAGGGAGCACTGGCATAAAGAGCTAATCCCCAGAACAGCAAGCAGGAGGTGCCACAGTAGTGAGTCAAACCCCATCACAATGCTATTGGAAGCTATAGCATGAATGTGCTTGTATTCTTATACTGGGGTAAGAGAAAGGTTTCCATTTCCCATGGAGATCCCCTTTTCAGGTTCCTTTGGCTGGACTTTGTGCAGCACTTGGAATTAACAGAGGCACACAATATGTATTCCTGACAAAAACAGACTTCTTAAATCTTGAAAGATAACACTGTAGAAGCTGTAAAAATTAATTTTGATTACAGAGATTAAGGATGGGATAAAATATCTCATGATTAAGTGCTTTGAGCTCTATATTTTTAAAATGACACCACAGATTTGATGGCATTGTGTCTGTCTATTACTGTTAGAATATCCTGAATCAAATTTCACACTGAGACCACAGCATGAAAAACACAATGTGAAATTGTGTGGAGTATATTGTCTAAAGCTATTTGTTAGGACCTGAGTTTTGTCTAATATATTATCTTATTAACTACATACATACTACAACTTCTATTGCCAGATGAAGATGTGACTAATTCAGTTGCTCTCAGCTGCAATATCATTATAGCAGGGCAATATCACAATCACACACATTTTATATATATATGATTCAATTGTGCATTCAACAGTAAATAGACTAGATTGTCTTTGTGTGACTATTTACAAAACGTACTATCAAAATGCCAGTTTAGTTGAGGAAAAAATCCCTTTAATTCAGAAAAATATATAAAGCAAAGCACTATTATTATTTTATTTTTGAAGTTACTAATTACCTCTCTAACAAATACAGCATTTGTGCTGATGTTTGTTTTCATTAGCTGACATCTGATTTTAATAATTTGGAAATATAAAAGGAAAGCAAGTATTAAGGGTGAAGGAGAAAATAAAGAAATACAGTGGTTGTCATTAAACATTCAGTATTCACAGTTAACAGTTGTATCAGATACTCCAGCTGTTTCAAGATACTGGTGGAACAGGTAATATCTATCAAATCAGCAGAAACTTCTGAAGTGCAGCCACTATATCTCAAAGACCTTTGCAGCTCATGTTGCCTTTTTTAAATTAACCACTATTTAAAGTAGTATGTTTTCTAATATAGAAATTCATTATACAATGCAATAGGAACAGCATCTGTCATCTATTATCACCACATCTATGCTCTTAGTATTAATTTAGAAGTACATTATCAGAATGTTAGACTATTCTCAGGCTTTTCCTGCCTTTATCATATGCCAGCTACATCTTTTTAAATGAATATTACTCTTGGAAATGCCTTCTAATATAAATGTATGTATATGCTTCTAGTAAATAGAAAAATATGAACAATATTATAAAAATCTCAAAGAATTGAAGCAGTTCCTAATATATATTAATTTCTCATCACTCCCCCAGACTAAATAAGCACATCAATCTTGTTTAAAAATAAATGCAGTAGAATCATTTTTTCCCTTATCTTTGGGTGTATTAAAAATAAACTCGAATTATGTAACTCCTAGCTGAATGTGATATTTTTCTCAAGACACTGAAAGATTTATAAAAATGTGAATCTGTTCACAGTAGGTGAATCTGTTCACAATAATCCTTCAAAACAGGATATGTTCCATTTCTCCAACTCTGCCTCTTCAGTAATCTAGATTTAAAAAAAAAAAGACGAACATGCAAGATGTACATGTTCTCCACAATTGCTTTTGAAATGCTGTAAATCCTCCCCCTGGGTACTACCAATCAAGTCAAGAAAAATCTCCTGGTGACTGTCAAGGGAACATGTTTACATCTTTTACTTTCTGCTCAAAAATGCAAATCAAATGAAAATCCCTATTATGAATACTGAGTAGCATGGTCAGTAAAAATGCCTTCCCTAAATCCAATTCAAGTTAAAAAAAACTAATATTCCCAATCAAACAGCATAAATGAAAGATCTTGGTGCCATACATTTTGCCAGCTGTCCCTAAAGGCAACTTCCCATGCCTTGTGATCCTTAGGTCCTAGACCATATTGAATATGAGCCATTGTACCCCCCTGGAGGCAGGAGGGAAACAAGCCTGGCTCTTTACAAGGTTCTGTTTATATTTGGCTGTTTATCTGTGTTAGATGTTTTGAGGAAAAAAGCCACAACACCGTAGCAAAACCTCTCTAAGTGAAAAAGGGTTGGGACCACGAACTCCTAGTTCATCTAAAAGCCTTGACCTTCCCCTTTCATACAAACACACAGACTGCAAGGTTTGCTGTGCCTTGAGTAAAAAGCCATTGGATTTATTAGCCAGGGTCCTCCAGACATGTCAATGCTGAGCAACCTCTTTAGCATCAGCTGAGCCAAACGCAGTAGCAAAACTGACAAGGAACTATGACCAATTCATCCTTCCCAGGCTTTTCAGGCATTCTCTCTCTCTCTCTCTCTCACACACACACACACACAGAGAGAGATTTCCACTTCCTAAATACAGCAGCGCAGACTCCTGAATGCAGTCTTCATTTCTTCCCCCTTTCTGCCGGGAAAGGTTCTCCAGCAGCTGCACTCCCAGGAAATGAAAGTGGGATTTGTTATCTCCCACCAGCCCTGCTTGATTTGATTCATTGTTTGATTTTAAGCCTAGCCCCGCTTACCCAATGTGCTCGCCTTGAGCTGCCGAATACAGGGACTCCCCTCGGTGCCAGGCAATGCCCCAAACCCGGGCTTTGCTGGGAGAGCACAGAATTCTCACCCTACTTCTTTCCCCAGTGGGCTGGAAGGGGGCTGCAAGCCGAACTAGCAGGCAAGCCCACGCAGCCAGGCAGCCAGCCACCGATTTGAGTAGCCTCTGCCGGCGCGTGTGCGCGTCTCCATGCAAGGTGCACTGGAGGGCCAGCGCTCGTTATCATGGTTACAACATCTCCGCGCTGCCGTGAACTAGGAATTAGTCCAAGCGGCTCGGGGCTGGAAAGCGGCTCGAACGACACAGAGAGAGCCGAGCGGGCAGCGGGGCCCGGGGGGGAGCCAGCAGGGCACAGGCGGGGAAAGGGCTCCCTGCCTTCCTCCCAGGCACCCGCGGCAAAGCACAACGCGGAGCCAGCCACGAAC
This sequence comes from Rafetus swinhoei, assembly GCA_019425775.1. Classification (NCBI taxonomy): domain Eukaryota; kingdom Metazoa; phylum Chordata; order Testudines; family Trionychidae; genus Rafetus; species Rafetus swinhoei. The sequence goes on from CM033424.1 coordinate 83,579,934, forward strand.
TCCCCAACCCTACGATGCAGCAAATAGGGGGGGTGGGGGCGGCTAAGGCGCCTTCCCTCGCCCCCCTCCCCCCGTGATGCCCGCCTCCCTGACAGCAATGGCAAGACCTCGCCTCCTCTGCCCCGCAACCCCCGCAGCGGGGCCGCGTTTGCTAAGCCCCCACCCTCCTACACCCGTGGAGCTGGGGGCGACCCCTCTGCCAGGGGAGGGAGTCCCGCCGCGCCGGGGTGCGTCGCCCCGCATGCCGCCCGCTTGCACTGCCAGCCAGCCCCACACCGACGCGCGTCTTTACCTGGGGGGTGCCCGCGCTCCGGCCGTCCGGCGCTGGCGGGCGGAGGCGGCTGCTAATCCCCTGCGGGTGTGCGGGGCGCGTGTGCCCCGCGTGGCAGGGCGCAGCGCTCCTGGCTCGGCGCGGAGTCCTGCACCGCGCGGCTCTGCCTGCGCCCGTGGAGCGGAGCGGGGCGGCAGCCTGGGCGCTCGCACACCCGGGTGTGCACGCCAGTGCTGGGGAGGAGGGGAGAGGAGGAGCCCCGCGCTCCCTCGCCCACCCACCACAGCGATGGCTGCAGCCCGCGCTGCTGCTGCTGCTGGCCCCTGCACCCGCAGGCAGCCGGCGCGGTGCCCCTCAGGGGCTGGCCACGTGCCTGGCGGCAGGGAGCCCGCCAGAGCCTGCCTCCCCCTGACCGCTCAGGGAAGGGGACACCCGCCCCAAGCCCGGAGAGATTAGGCAAGGGAAAGCCCCTTCACCTGCACTCCCAGGGTCTACAGAAATGACTCACAGCTGCGGGGCAGGGGGAATAGGGGCGATTGGAGGAACGGGGAAAGTGGCTTACATGCAGGACAGGACAGAAATGTCATGCCAGGTGCCCTGGGCAGCAGGGATTAGCCCGCAGCAGTTTAGTAACTCGGTCGGTACAGCCATTAGGCCTCCTCTGCGATGGGCAGGCAGCAGAACAGCACGGTGAAGGCTGGCGCTTGCGAGGAAGGTGCTGACATCCTTGCCCTGGGCAGTGCAGACATGGCATAGTCAGGGCTCCGACTCCTATTATTACATGCTTATACTGCACTTAGTGAGGAGCTGGATGCTGATTGGGGGGGGGTCAGGGCTAGCGCTCTGCAACCGGCTGATTTTAGCTCTCTGGTCAAAGCAGGGAAAAAATAGCTTCTGGTCGAACTGCAATTATATTTTTCAAATTTTCGGTGAAGCAAAAAAAAAAAAAAAAAAAAAAAAAGAAGTGTACAGCCATCTCTTTCCACCCCCGACCCCCCAGGTTGGGTCTAATGAAACATTTTGTTCAGCCTGAAACAGTTTGTTTTATTTTTGAGGGTTTTTTTTCTCTTTTAACAATAACCCAAAATGCTAAGTGAAAAATCATTTTGAGTCAAATAATAGAGAATGAAAAGTTAAAATGTTTTGTTTTGAAAGTGTTGAAATAAAATGTTTCAATTTTCTCCTCAAATTTGACTTGAATTTGCAAAATAAAATATTATTCTATCACCAAAACTGTTTTTTTTTCAGTTAAAAAACGTTTTGTCTAAAACATTTCACCCAGTGTTATAAGCATTAGAAGCAATTGATCTCATTAACCTCTGATGATAGGACAAGAAGCAATAGCCATAATTGTAGCAAGTGCAGTTTAGGTTGCACATTAGGAAAAACTTCCTGTCAGGGTGGTTAAGCACTGGAATCAATTTCCTAGGAAGTTTGTGAAATCTCAGTGGAGATTTTTGAGAGCAGGTTAGACAAACATCTGTCAGGGATGGTCTAGATAATATTTAGTCCTGCCATGACTGCAGGGGACAGGATTACATTATCTCTGGAGGGTGCTTCCAGTCTTACAATTATAAATCTAGTAGGCTTTCCACAAAGAGAGATAGAAAATGGTTCTTCACTCAGGGTGCGTTTACACAGCATCCGAAACTCAAAATAAGATACTCAATCTGTGCTACACAAATTGCATAGCTTATTTTGAGTCTATTTCAAAATAGTTTATTTTGTCATTTGGCGCTGTCTACACAGTGCCAAATTCTGAAATGAAGCGCTATTCCGAAATGTCCCTTACCCCTCGTAGAATGAGGTTTACAGGGATGGCAAAGTAGCACATCCACTATATTTTGAAATAGCAGATGTGTTCAAAAGACACAGGGTAGCTATTTCAGGATACCTCTGGTATCCCAAAATAACTTTGCTGTGTAGATATACCCTCATGGAGTAAGTGACAACACCACCGCCAAAAGAACAGGCTTATGGAAGTATCATTCCTGTAGGACTGACTCTGGCCAGAATGACTTTTCAGGGGTGAGGAACCTTTTTAAGGTCAGGGGCCACTGACCCACAGAAAAACCAGCTGGGGTTCACATAAAAGTGAGAAGCAAAACCCAAACACCTAACCACACTCAGACTATATGTAGACTGAAGGCTTCTTTCGGAAGAAGCTTTTCCAGAAGAGATCTTCCAAAACAACTTCTTCTGAAAGAGAGCGTCCACACTGCCAAAGCGCATCGAAAAAGCAATCTGCTTTTTCGAAAGATAGCATCCACACTGAATGGACACTATCTCACATGTAAGCTGTGATTACTATGGGCGGAATGGCCACCAGGGCACCTGTGCTTTTTCCTCTTCTTATGAAATAACTCCCTCTTCTCTGTCCACACATGCTTTTTTCCAAAAGAACTCTTTCAGAAAAAGACGACTTCATTGTAGAAAGAGGTTTACCAATGTCAGAGAACCCCCACTGTTCTTTTGATTTTCTTTTGGAAGAACGCGATTGCAGTATGGACGTAATTGAAGTTTTTTCAGGAAAAAACCCTCTGTAGTGTAGATATCCCCTCAGCTAGCCCCCAAATGAGAAGCAGAAAGGAGGACACTCACCTCATTCACACAGCTTAGGACTCCATGGGTTCCCCTCATGCTCCAGCCCCTCCAATCCCATGGAAGCTAGTAGATTTTGTGCCCCCCCCCCCAGGCTGCAGGGTGGGGCAAAAAATGAGGGGGTCAGTGTGCAGGAGGGAGCTGCTAGGAAGCAGGATAGGGTGCGGGGTCTGGACAGGAGGTAGGGTTCAGGGAATGAGGTGGGGGTGCTGGGTCTGGGAGGGAGGAGATGGGATTGGGACACTTACTTGGCACAGCTCCCATTTGGGAGGGAGTGGGGAACAGGTAGTTCCATGCTACCCTGCACTTGCAGGCACCATTCCTGCCACTCCCCTTGGCTGTTATTCCCAGCCAATGGGCATGGCGGGGGCCGGGGAAGGAAAGCCTGCAGGGGAGCACAGGGAGAGACAGAGCTTCCCTGTGCTATCGGTAATTCATGTGGCTCCAGTCCAGGGGGAGAGGGGAAATGGCAGTGCGCAGAACTATCTCTCCCTACCCCAACCAAGCAGAGCCAGCCCCGGAATTCAGCAAGCAGAGGCAGTGGTGGCTGCATCCCAAGGCCTCTGGCTTCAATCCCTAAATCCTCTTTCTTAATCCAGCCCTGCTTCCCGCTGTAGCAGAGAGCTGGTGCTCACACTCCAGCCCCATGGGAGGCACTGAGGCGCAGAGACTCGCCACAGGGATGGAGCGCAGGCACTGGCTCATCTCGCTGTGAGGGAAGGGGAAGCCCCTAGCCTCAGTATGGGCCATAGGTTTCCCATCCCTTTAAGAATGCACAGACAGGATAGTGCTGGAGAATGATGTGTAAAAAACCACAAAACATTATGGATGAACATTTGTTAGAATCTGTAAACAAATGTGCCTTGACTGCATTCCATCTTTGTGTTTACAGCAAAATTTAGAGTGAGCCCTACAAAATATTCACCAAAAAGAAAGTTTTAAATTTAGTTTTGCAAGTATTTCAACTAGAAACCTAATTTAGGGTTATGCTAATCCAAATCAGAGAACAGAAACACATTGTGGCAATTATATGTCCAATGAAATACATTCAAATTTCAGATGCTGTATTTAAAAGTAATACTTGCAACAAAGAATTATTGGGACATGTATAAGATCAAAGACAGTACATTCAATCAGTGAATAAATTAATGTAAATTGAGATCTATTCACAGACAATTCATGAGGGGGAAATAGAGAGGCTAGATGTGATGAATAAACTATTTCTGGCTAACTCTAATGCTTGGCAACATGCACTCCCCCACTATGTTTCTTTGAGTGACTCCATTAGGTATGTGAATACAGAGAAAGAATCAGTGGAAAATATGCTATCCTTCCCTTCATCCTTTTACCAAAGAACACTGGTAAAAGTGTTACACTTTCCCTGTTTTCATGCCTCCAATCCCTATTTTAGGAACTCTGTCTCCCATAACATCCCTAATAGTGATGGGAATTGGGAATCCTGAGCTCTGAGGAGATTTATATAGATTAAAGTTTACTTTCCTCTAAATTGAGTGGTTCCTTATTTATTTCCATATTTCTCTTCTCCAAATTTAAATCTAATCTTAAAACAGCATTGGACACTAAGCCAGTGTGCCTTTTGAGGCTCTTTGCACAGGTATTACAACAGAGAGTGGTTTGGAAGAGTTATCTGAGGAAAGGGAATAGAAGGAGCTCCCACCTATTGGAAGGTATGGGATACATTGTCCTAGGGGTGAGGATTCTGTAACCATCACTCCCAAGAGGAGGAGAGGGTGGTGATGGCTGGGGACTCCCTCCTGAAGGGAACAGGGTCATCCATCTGCTGTCCAGATCTGGAAACTCTGAGTGTGCTGCTCACCTGGAACTAGAATTCACAATGTGACAGAATATTTGCTGAGCCTAATCAAGCCATTGGACTGCTACCCCTTCCTTCTTCTCCATATGGGCACCAATGATACTGCCAAGAATGACCTTGAGAAGGTCACTGCAGACTACATGGCTCTGGGAAGAAGAATAAAGGGATTTTGAGAAGCAAGTCGTGTTCTCGTTCATCCTCCCCGGGGAAGGAAAAAGCCCAGGTAGGGATCATTGTATTGTAAAGGTAAATGCACATTTGCATAGGTGGTGTCAGAGAGAGAGAGAGCTTTGGATTCTTTGACTATGGGATACTGTTCCAGAAAGGATTGCTAGGAAGAGATAGATCCACTTAATAAAGAGAGGGAAAAGCATCTTCTGGGATGCATTAATAGGAATGTTGAGAGCAAGACATGAGAATTAATTCTTCCCCTCTACTCTATGCTGATTAGGCCTCAACTAAAATAGTGTATCCAGTTCTGGGTACCACATTTCAGGATAAATATGGAGAAATTGGAGAAGGTCCAGAGAAGAGCAAGACAAAATGATTAAACGTCTAGAAATGATTAAAGGTCACAAAATGATTAACGGTCTACATAATATGATCTATGAGGGAACACTGAAAGAATTGAGTTTGTTTAGTTTGGAAAAGAGAAGACTAAGAGGGGCATGATAGCAGCTTTCAAGTACCTAAAAGGGCGTTACTAGAAAGAGGAAACAATTATTCTCCTTAATCTCTGATGATAGGACAAGAAGCAGTGGGCTTAAATTTCAGCAAGAGAGGTTTAGATTGGAAATTAGGAACTGTAGGGTGGTTAAGCACAGGAACAAATTACCTAGGGAGATTGTGGAATCTCCTTCATTGGATTGCTTGGTCTTGCTGTGAGGGTAGGGAACTGGACCTGATGACCTCCTGAGGTCCCTTCCAGTTCTAGTATCCTATGATCTTCACAGGCAAGCTTGCTAACCTACCGAGAAGAGCTTTAAATGAGGTTTGCTGGGAGGATGGTGACATAAACCCTGAGGTAAATGAAGAAGTGGAATTCTGGGAAGAAACACAAGGAGGAGGGTGCAAGAGGAGAGGCCTTCTGATTCATATTGAGAAAGTAATGCAATCACCTAGTTATCTTAGATGCCTGTATAGAAACGCAAGAAGCCTGAGAAACAAACAGGAAAAATTGAAGTCTTGGCACAGGCAAGGAACTATAATGTGATTGGAATAACAGAGACTTGGTGGGGATAATTCACATGACTGGAGCACTATCATGGATAGGTATGAATTGTTCAGGAAAGACAGGCTGGGGAGGAAAGTTGGAGGAGTTGCATTGTGTGTAAGAAAGCAGTATGATTGCTTAGAGCTGCAATATGAAACTGTAGAAAAGATTGATTTTTTCTGTTATGATTAAAGGCGAGAACAACAAGGGTGGTGTCATGGTATGCATCCACTATAGCCCACCAGACTATGAGGATGAAGCAGATGAGGCTTTCTTCAGACACTAACAGAAGTTTCCAGATCACAGGCCTTGGTTCTCATGGGTTACTTCAATCACCCTGATATCTGCTGGGATAGCAATACAGCAGTGCACAGACAATCCAGGAAGTTTTAGGAGAATGTTGGGGACAATTTCCTGATGCATGTTCTGGAGGAACCAACTGGGGTCATGCTCCTCTTGACCTTCTGCTCTCAAACAGCGAAGAATTGTTAGGGGAAGTAGAAGTGGGTAGCAACATGGGCAACAGTAATCATGAGATGGTAACGTACAGGATCCTGACAAGAGGAAGAAAGGAGAGCAGCAAAATATAGATCCTGGACTTCAGAAAAGCAGACATTAACCACCCCTCAGGGAATTGCTGAGCAGAATCTCCTGGGAGTCCAGGAGAGCTCGCTGTATTTTTAAAAATGCCTTATTCATGGTACAGGAATTAGCCATACCAGTATGCAGAAAGAATAGCACATATAGTAGGTGACTAGCTTGGCTTAACATGAATATGAAAGAAGTTTTTAATCAAAGACTGTTCAAAACTCATGTTTTAACACTTGTGTCATCCTTTAAATGAGGAAATTTTGATGAGATTTAACTCCCCCCAATTAAGGTTTAGATATCAGAATAAAATGTCTTTGATAAGAACATAAGAACATAAGAACGGCCGTACCGGGTCAGACCAAAGGTCCATCTAGCCCAGTATCCTGTCTGCCGACAGTGGCCAGCACCAGGTGCCCCAGAGGGGGTGGACCGAAGACAATGATCAAGCGCTTTGTCTCCTGCCATCCCCCCTCCAGCCTCTGTCAAACAGAGGCCAAGGACACCATTTTATCCCCTGGCTAATAGTCTTTTATGGACCTAACCTCCATGATACTTCTAGAAAAGCCTGAGAAAACCAGACAGGACATGTCTTATATTGCTTAGATAATAAACCAAACAGAATTAAAGCAAAACAAAAACCCACACCCCATTAGGCTTTTATACAGCATAAACCTGAACACACATACATGCAAAAGTAACAAAAACTCTTTCAAGTCTCCTTTAACTGAAAGTCAGATCTGAATGTGATCTGAGTTAATTTGAATAAATAGGTTAAAAATAGAGAATTTGGTTTTTCTATTTTCTGCTTTTCTATGAACCAGTTTAATACTTTCAGTATTCAACTGATTGGTCTGTGTTTTAGTAAGAATTATCTGATCTGTCATAATGAACTGTATTTTAATTCTGGCTTCAAACCTGACATTTTCTGTTATTGAAACTTTGAGGAAAAAATGTGTAGAGATCTCATACTAGAATTTTTGTAATTCTCCATATGTAGTTATGTAAAGATTTGTCCTGCCAGCAGTAGGTCTATGAAGTTATAATCCAGGTTTTAGCAGAGTTACCGATGTCAGCCTGAAAAAAATAGCTGAACGGTTAACTGCATTTCACCTATTCTATGGAATTGGATGATAGTAAGAGGGAACATGTAACATCTTAAAACGTGAATGATATGGCAGTAGAGGCTGAGTTTATGCAGGGTCCCAAGAAAATAGGTGACCCCACTTTAGTTTCAAGCTTAATGGGCTACGCAAGTTGATCTGCCCCCCAAACTCTTGCTTATTAAAAATATAGACACTTCATTTATTCCAGACTTCCTTAATGCTACAGTGTGTGTGTTTGTAAAGAATGTTACTAATAAATAATATAAACACTACAGTATTAATTTGATAGCAACAACCAAGGTCTACATTTTTCCTACAAATAGAAAAAAATATATACGGGATAGGGATGAAAAGTTTCCCAAATGACCTCCTTTGGAGCTTCAAACTATTGTTCCTAAAGCTAACTGGAAAAACTGGGATGATGTAACATTTGAAAAATATGACCCATTGCTTTGTTGAAAAACTTTGAGATTAGAAAATTTTCAGCCACCTCTAATTGCTCATTTTAGGGTGCAGTATCTGCTCTATGCAGTGTAAGGACAAAGTATTCCATCTTCCAAAAATTTCCAGGTCTTCAAGATCCACCAGAGGCTTAAAGCATCCACTCAGGAACCTCTGACCTCCACACTGCTCTCTAACCCTCCAGTGGCTCTCCGTATCACCATGGAATCAAGTTGACATGGCTTCCTTTGCCCTTAGCAGCCCCCCTAACACAGAAACATGCCATGTAAAGTTAATACAGTCTATTATTTTTTCAGTGAATATCTTGTTGATTGCCTGAGGAAAGGAAATGACATATCCACTGCTGTATACACTTTTTTTCCCATAGGAGTATGATCCATGTGTGGGAAGATGTGGAGATAAGATGTGTGATGTCACAAAGGCATCTGACTCTCTGCGGTAGCCCCCAGGGGAGGTATCTGCCACATATTCATTTTCTCAATGCATGGGACAATTTATTCAATATACTTGTCTTACCAGTAGAAAGGTAGCAGCTGCTACTTGCCTATGGCAGTTCCCCCTGTCTGTAGAGCTACAGGCATTACTCTGATTCTGATAGCCTCCTCTCCTATGGGTAGCGGCCATAAAGTATTCTTCAGACATTGTCCTATCTCTATTAACTACTTCCTTCCCAACGGCTGAGGCAGATCATACAACTCTAAAACAACAGATTTGTAATATGTTAGGGAACATGCAACTTTTTTAATTCCCGTGAGAAGAAAATGAGTTTGTTTATATGGGCTTCTTCCCTCCAAATTTATTGACAACAATCAGATCAATCAGATATTGTGTGTGTGTGTGTGTATGTGTGCGCGTGCGCATGTGCCCGCTTATTTTGCAAACAGCACTAAGCCAGTTTTATCTCCAGTATCAGGCAACTAGCCATACGGCCAGTTTCCATGACCTTTCATAGTTTGTACAGCCTTGAGAAACTGCAGATACATGAAAAAAGTCTTCAGTATATATCTCAACGTTGTTGAGATCTTCATCCTCTTTGCTGCCCAGTCCTGGCCTCAGCTCTGGCATGGTGCAGCTGCTGGCAGGGGTCTTGTCCCCGGGGTCACACTTCCACCTCGTGGAAAGTTTTCTCCCAGCAGGGGCTGGCGAAGGTGGCGAAGGAGGGCAGGGCGGTGTACATTGTACATTCAAATTTCTGAGTACATTGACAGCATTTTCATATGAATCACCATTCCAAAATCACTATTCCAAATGCCATTCCTTGTATAACAGAGAATCTGAAAAGTTTTGTTTTTGACCCAAAACCACAACACATATGAAAACATTTCAGTCATGCAACCAGAAGTGTATAGTCTTTAGTATTTCAAAAATTAATTTAAAGTCTATTTTAATATAAAATGGCATTCGGTAAAAGGGGAAGGAGCAAATTAACCTCAATCACTTCACCACCTCAGTATAGCCATCTTTGGGATAGAGGACATCAGCAAGATAGAAAAATAGTACATACCTTATTAAATAACACTGAGGGGAAGGAAAAAATGTTTGTCATTTTTACCAGGTGAAATTCCTGACTTATGAAAAATATTGCCATGTAGGCTAGTCAGTAATTCTATGATTCCTTATACCCACTGGCCAGATTCTTTGCAATGTTACAACTCTTCAACCATGCTTCAGTGACAAAAGGGCCATAAAGTTGACTTAACTAACTACCATGGCAGGAGAGTAGAAGAAAAAAAGCAAATTCAATTTTAGGTTTGCACAGAGAATTGTTTCATGGGCCAGTGAGGGTTATCTTCAACAGTGAGTTGAACAGTATATCTTCAACAATCGAGGGGGAATAGGAAAACTAGTCACAGGCATGTAAACAGTGAAGGAGACAAATCATTTAAAGAGTAGTTAAACTCGTAAAAGTTATTAGGAATGGCACAATAGGGTCCCATGTTTGTCTCACCACATATTTTTCAGATAGCAAGTTGAAAGTTGTCTTTGAAAACTCCCGTCTTTGCAAATTCAAACTGGGATCTGACGGTTGTGCTGTATTCTTTCTGACTCAGAGAACATGACTAATAATCAACATTTTACCATTGGAATTTGGTTAATCATTCTGTTATCGTTTGGGCCAGAAACAAATCAAATTCACTTTTACTGCATAGGTTCTGCAGGGCTAACAGGAGTATAAATAGTAAAAACTTAATATTTTTCACAAAAATTAGAAGATATGATATAACATACACACAAAGAAAGAAACTGTTGAATAAGAAAGTGATACTTTTAAAATAAAAGGGCAGCTTTCCTGGCCATAACTGCAATGCAATGTGGTTCTTGGAGAGAGAGGAAGAAAGGGGGAAAGAGAGAAGAAACAGACTGTTGCAACATTTTTCCTGATATCTTGATCTTTCCCCCAAATGTGTTTGATATTAGTTTGTGGAAGACTCCTGAGCAAAGTAATAAAAGCCTCATATCTTCATTATTAACAATTTGTTTGAACAAAGCAGTTGAGTCTCCATTCCTGCACTGCCAAAGTGAAGGCTTAAACAGCTTAATGTATCTATTAAAAAGATAGATTTTGTATAAATTTACATACATATTTATATGATAAATCCATAAGCATAAAATAAAGGAGGAAAGCTTAGAAAATGGTGGTGATTCATAACCCGTGATTGTGTGAAAAGGAGGTTTGATTTTAGTCCATCTCAGAAGATGAGGTCATTTGCTTTTCTCCTTGTGGTTATCATCTTCATTCTGCGAAAGGGGCAGACCATACAAGCCAAACCCCCCACCATCATTCCCTGAGAGTCCATTCAGTTTGGCAGATGCATTATAAATGCCTGAAGGAGTCTCAACCCAAGCCCTATGACTCTGACCCCCTACCAATACCCCTATTGATGAAAGTTTGGAAAAACTGGTGTCTCTTATGATCAAAGTAGCCAATGGGTCATTCAGGGATGAATCTTCTCTCCTTAAAAACATACTAACACGACCAAAACACTGGCAAAATCCACCCAGTTACATTGGATCTAGCCAATTACTACCTGGTGTCAAACTTAAAATCCCGCAGAAAGAACACAGAGAAGCTAGCCAAAGGTCAACAACAAGCTGATCTATCTAAAGCCAAAATCCTAGGACTTGGACAATTGTTATTCAGGCCAGGACACAGGGTGGAAACAGCTTTAATGACACTGATGGGTGGGTGATCTCCTGCTGTCAGTGGATGATGCTCAGAAATGTCTATATTATGGGATCCAGGATTATAACATTCTTACTAACACACCTGACCATAAGATTCCTGTCCCTGCTCAGAGAGGTAGCAAGGGTCCAGAAAAGTATGCCAATATTTCTTTCTTAGCTCTTTGTGTTCACTTTCTATTGTCTTCATGACTAGAACACAGGCTATGTATTGCCCACAATGTTGTTATGCTTATCTTCGCTGAGAGTGGCCTTTTCAACTTCTAATTTAAATCAAAACAAAGTTCAGTTGTGTAAATCTGCCACGGTTTTGGCTCTGATAACTTTTCTGATTAACTAGAAGCAGCATTGGTTGGGAAAATAAACATAACATTCAAGCAGTTAGTTTTACTGAAAAAAGTGTAGCAGCCATGGCTCTGAAAAGGTTAAGAGCCACAACACACCACAGTCTTGGACAGTTACCCTTTACAAAAGGACTCATAAATAACAAGGTCAATTAGTTTATGAAATGAAGGGTGTGCAAGCAGTGCAATTGAAGTTAATCAGAATTAACATCCAGACGTGTTCTTATAGCGATCCCATAAATCAAAGTGTAAAGTAAACAGGGAGAGCCATATACAGCCAAATCTCTCCTTTCTTTTGGAGGAAAATAAATCAGAGGTGGTGAGATCAGAGCCATGTCTCAGATGGTTGCTCCTTTGTAGTATCATCCTTGCTGCAATAGGAAGCCTGAAGGAATAAACATTTGGGATAGGTAATTTCCATGAAATATTTATGGAAACTGCAATTAGCAGGGATTGCAAATCTCTGTTTTACCTCAAAGCCAGCCTTTTCAATGTGAGTGTTGTGCTCTCAAAGGGCCAGGATTAACCCATATGGCCCCTTCCCCCATGCATGCTTACATTCAGTCCCTCAGAGATTGTTGTATACAGATTCTAAATGCTTCTTGACTTTTAGTAGATTTCAAGAACACATTGCATGGATCAATTATTCTAATTCCTCCCAGCCTTAGCCATGTCATTCTCCTGTTCCCCCTGCTACTAAGAGACACTATCAGCAGAAGGGTAAATATGTCTTAGTGTGTGTTGCAATCTCTATTTAAATAAAGATTCATGATATTTGGTGTTCTTAAAATCTCAACTCCTGCAGCCACATTATTATGTCTGAACTTCACCACTATAAAGTAGGAGTTCCGTGGAAAAGAATTACAGTATATGTGATCATTGGGGATCCTAGTTTCCCATTTTTGAAAATTCACAAATTCTTTTATTTTAAAAGAGGCATTTTTCTACAATGAAATGTTGAAGCTTAGTTTCCCAAGCCACAGTGTGTGTGTGTGTGTGTGTGGTGACAGGGTCAGAACAGAAGGCTTATAAAAATGTAGTGGAGGGGAGATGTATAAGACTCAGACAGAGGAGATCTCTGCTTCCAGAATAACAGGGAGGAGATGGTTTAGAACCAGCAGAGGCAATCAGGAACAGTGGAACACCTGGGGCTAATTGACCAGGCCTGCAGAAGCAGGCCAGCCTAGGTTAATTAGGACACATGGGTGTAATTAAGAAAGAAGCTATAAAAGAAGCTTTGCCTGAAGTTAGGGTGCACCTGTAGCTGAGAGGACAGAAGAAAGTGCTGCTGAGAGTAGGAGGAAAGGAGACAACAACTGAACATTAGGAAAATGAACCAAAAAGAAGGAAGGTGCTGGGGAAGGAGCCCATGGGTCTTGGAGCTGTCTTATAGCAAGTGTTGGGGACTCACACAGGCAGCTACTATTACAGTGCCCTGGGCTGGAACCTGGAGTAGAGGGTGAGCCCGGGTTCCCCCCAACACCCACCTCCCCATTTCCACTCAGGGAACAGGACTGTGGAGTTCACAACCAATTCAGGTGGAAGCACTGGCAAATCAACAGTCTGTTCATTTAGGCTAAAAGTCAAGAAGCATTTAGGATCTGTATACAACAACCTCTGAGGGACTGAATGTAAGCATGCATGGGGGAAGGGGCCATATGGGTTAATCTGGCCCTTTGAGAGCACAACACATTTTTTGAGGAGTACAAGATCTTTCGAAAAATTGCCCCGTTGTCGAAAAAACCACATCTAAACTGCGGTTTCACTTTCAACATGGCGCTTGTTCGAAACAGTGCCATGACATGATTATTCAAATAAAGTGTGGGATATTTAAATCCCCGCTTCATTTGCACTTTCGAAGTGCTTCATTTACATCCCTCTGCTGACAGAGGTGTGTAGTGCAGACACGGTCTTAGTGATCTGAAGAACCAAGTACAATGAGCTGGAACTTTTACTAAAAGTGACTTCACGAAAGCAACCTACTTGCTTAAAAGGTATCTTGCTAAGTATTTCCTGCCAGAGTGACTATATGTGCAATGGATATGGAAACAATTTGACCACAGTTTTCAAAGCATGTCATTCCAAGCCATTGCTATGTAACTCATGCTGTCTGTTACAAATGCTAATATTTGATTAAGTGGGATGCTGTATTCTACCATACAAGAAATCAAGGCTTGGGAAACAGTGTCAGGATTAACCTTTCCAAGATACACTGTCCTTGCAAGCTGTGGTTGGCAATGTCAGCATGCTTAGGAAGCTCTAACTTGAGCACCTGAAATAAAATATTGAAAACTTGTTTATTTTGTCTATCAGTTGTTTCATCACTGGCAGTCACAGCAATGGAGTTTCCTTTCAGAAGAACGTGCTGTTTTTCCTCTTCAAAAAGAGTTGGTAAGTAATGGGAATTCTATTGCTTTGACTTGGAAATGGCACTGCTTCCCTTACAGTGCTTGCTTAAAACCTGCTTGTCTTACAGCAGGTAAATCCATTTTATGCAGAGGAATGTCGGTTTTCACACACATTCAAACAAAATCTGAAATGACAGGTTCATGCTGTTGTTTGGCAGTTGTAAAATGCTGGAATGATCCAGTCACAATGCATTATTTCTTTACTGTTGTCAATGGCCCTGCTGTTTCAGCATCCTGTTTTTGTTTCTTTTCCTTCAGTTTATGTTTAGTGCTTTCTGAATGTACCACAAATTGTCTGCCTTCAAATTTGATTTACAAACTCACTGCATACAGTATAGCACATCACCACCAATGTGAAATTTGGCCTTGCCAAATTCATTGATGGTCCTGAACTATGTACATATTACATATTTACCTATTTAGTTATGTAAATGTAAAGGGCATGCAAAAAAATAAGCCACAAGAGTGAGAAGTCACACACACTGAAAAAGTGACACTGTCACTTTCAGTAAAATTTAATTAATATGTTTTTATTTTTCACAAAATGTAAAAACTAAAGATTCTCTGTAACACACACACACACACACACACACACACACACACACACACACACACACACAGTTTTTTTTCCTGTGGCAGATGGACATGTAGGATCCCTGGTGACCTTGTAATCAGAGACTGTGTGTGCAAGGGGCCCACAATAAGGTTGCACAAATAATCTTAGTTCTGACATTTCCTAGCTTTGAGATTTTTCTCTCTATCTGGACTCTTTCAGATGAATTCCATTTTCATACAGCTGTACATACAGGTGTAACTAACTAGCAGAGTCAAATCCTCCACTTGAAAGTGTAACAGCCAAAGTGAAACCTTCAACTCCCATTTATTTCAGCAGGAGTTTTGGACTCCATGCACAAGTAATTTTGTAATCTCACACGTTTGGCCCTAGTGGAAGTCAAAGGAACTATTCATGAGAGTAAAGATGTTCAAATCCTTAAATATTTATACGATTGGGGTCTTAGTCTCAGTCTCCTTAAGCATCCTGCACTCTCTTCAGGATATTTTAATGTTATCATGTTCAAATGTCAGGCCTCCTTTGTTCAAAACACAATTCACCAGGCACCAACCACATCACTGAGAACTCCATAAGATATATTAATACTTTTACCTCAATTATTATATTTGTTGCCTTTATTTTCTCTTTGATAGGAATGTTTGTGAAAGAAAAGGAGTTTTGTGTAGGAGTCTATTCAGTCCTACATGTGGCCACCCTGAAGCGACAGTCTCACATCACACTAGCAGTTGCTGTGTGTCCAGACTGTTACAGTTCCAGGCAGACAATAAGCAACAGGATGAAAACACTGACCAAGATATTTTATTTCATTATATATAAACACTTGCACATTTTTCACTTATGAGATACAATGTTGTTTTTGTTCTGTGTTTGCACAATGCCTAGAGCTGGTCCCTGATGAGGGTTCCAATGAGCTAACAATTCAAGTGTTCTGCTTTAAAAACTCACACATGCTTTGTACACTCTGGCATTGCTGCATCAGGTTATTCCTGTGACAGCTCTCATTCCCATTCCCAGGATCCATTGCATTTTTTGTTGCACCGTGTGACACCACTTGTGCCAAAATCTTTGTTTAAAATTGGGCGCAATGCAAATAGCAGGACTGCTCAGGAACTGAGTTCACCAAACATTTCAGGTGCCAGTAGCATGCTAGGTGTACTTTCTAGAGGTCTTCATTCAAAGTGAACACAAGAAGTATATATTTGAGTTCCTGGGGCAGTATAATTTGAGTTCCTGGAGCTAGCTATATAAGCCTGTGACTCAGCGACCAGGGAGCTTGCGAACAGGAACTGCTAACAGGGAGTTTGGAGAGGGAGTTCTCCAGGTAAAAGAGGAGTAAAAACGGGACCCTTGTGGTAAGTGGCTGTCTGGAGTGTGTGTTTGTGTGTGGGGGAGTTATTTGCTGTGTGCTGAGCTTGTGTTTGTCTGTTTGGTTGGTTGGTTTGTTTGTTTGCTTGAAGGAGCCTCTAAAAGGTTTGAAATCTAGAAGCCTCTGTTAATTGGCTGAGCCTCAGTCAGGGGGAGGGGCTACCAGAGCTATATAAGCCTGTGACTCAGCGACCAGGAGCTTTGAACAGGAACTGCTAACAGGGAGTTTGGAGAGGGACTTTAGAGGGGAGGTTAGAGGGCACTAGTGACTTCTGGCCTTCTTTAAAACATAACTCTTATCATAATCTATATTCCAGAGGTTTAAAAGAATCCCAGTTTATACTTAAACTTATTCATTAGAAAATGGAGACAGAAGCCCAGCAGCAGAGTGGGGGCTATCCTGTTTATTGCGTCGAGTGTAACATGTATGATTACCTGCCCTGTGGGCGGCTTGCGTATGTGTGCACCCGTTGCAAGGAGCTCCTGACCCTCAGAGACCGAGTTCGGGCTTTGGAGGCCAGGGTGGCTGAACTGGAGGAGCTAAGGGAGGTAGAGATATGTGGATGAGACTTTCTGGGACACTGTAGTACTGTCCCACCTCCAGTCTGAGAGCCCCAGTACTCTTAAGGAGGATGAAAGTCTCAAGGGAACAGAGCATTCAATGGGAGCAGAGGGAAACCATCCCGTAGTTGGGACCCTCCTCCCAGAGGATGTTGCGGTATCCTCTCGCACTGAGGATACCTCTGAGGGGAGGGAATGCCAGTTTGGAAGAGGCAGGTGTTAGTAGTGGGTGATTCGATCGTTAGAAACATAGATAGTTGGGTTTGTGATGACCGGGAGAACCGTATGGTCACTTGCCTGCCTGGTGCGAAGGTTGCGGATCTCTCGAGGCATCTAGATAGACTTATGTGTAGTGCTGGGAGGAGCCGGTGGTCATGGTACATGTAGGTACCAATGACGTAGGGAAGGGTAGGAGAGATGTCCTGGAGGCCAAATTTAGGCTGCTAGGAAAGAGACTGAAATCCAGGACCTCTATGGTGGCATTCTCGGAAATGCTTCCAGTTCCACGCGCAGGGCCAGGTAGGCAGGCAGAGATTCAGAATCTCAATGCGTGGATGAGACGATGGTGTAGGGAAGAGGGGTTTGGATTTATTAGGAACTGGGGACACTTTTGGGAGAGGGGGAGCCTATACAGGAAGGATGGGCTCCACCTAAACCAGGGTGGAACCAGACTGCTGGCACTAAACATTAAAAGGCAGAGAGCAGTTTTTAAACTGAGAGATGGGGAACGCCGATTGGTGTGGAGATGCACGTAAATCGGAGGGAGACTTCTCTTAGAGGAGAATCCATTGATAGAGATTCTCTAAGCTGTAGTCAGAAAGAGAGGAGGAGAGAGGGCAAACCATGGGCCAGAGCAGACAAACAACCACGTACAAAGGAATCCAATGCATCAGGAAGGGCAGACAAATAAGCAGTGGCAAATTTTTAAAGTGCTTCTACACAAATGCTAGGAGTCTGACTAATAAGATGGGTGAACTAGAGTACCTAGTATTAAATGAGGAGATTGACATAATAGGCATCACTGAAACCTGGTGGAACGAGGAAAATCTGTGGACACAATCATACCGGGATATAAAATATATCGAAAGGATAGAGCAGGCCGGGTGGGTGGTGGAGTAGCACTGTATGTGAAAGATAATGTAGAATCAAATGAAATAAAAATATTAAATGAATCAACATGTTCAATAGAATCGCTATGGATAGTAATTCCATGCTCCAAAAATAAGAAATTAGCAGTAGGGATATATTACCGACCACCTGACCAGGACAGGGATACTGACATTGAAATGCTGAGGGAGATTAGAGAGGCTACCAAAACAAAGAACTCTATAATAATGGGGATTTTAATTACCCCATATTGACTGGATACATGTCACCTCAGGAAGAGAAGCGGAGATAAAATTTCTCAATGGCTTAAATGACTGCTTCTTGGAGCAGCTGGTGCAGGAACCCACAAGGGGAGAGGCAATTCTCGATTTAGTCCTGAGTGGAGCGCAGGATCAGGTCCAGGAAATAACCGTTACAGGACCGCTTGGGAATAGTGACCATAATATAATAACATTCAACATTCCTGTGGTGGGAAGAACACCTCAGCAGACCAGCACCCTGGCATTTAATTTCAAAAAGGGGAATTACACAAAAATGAGGAGGTTAGTTAAACAGAAATTAAAAGGCACAGTGACTAGAGCCAAATCCTGCAAGCTGCATGGAAACTTTTAAAGACACCATAATAGAGGCCCAACTTAAATGTATACCCCAAATTAAAAACATAGCAAGAGACCTAAAAAGAGTCACCGTGGCTTAACCACCATGTAAAAGAAGCAGTGAGGGACAAAAAGGTATCTTTTAAGAAGTGGAAGTCCGATCCTAGTGAGATAAATAGAAAGGAACATAAACACTGTCAAATCAAGTGTAAAAATGTAATAAGAAAAGCAAAAAGATTTTGAGGAACAGCTAGCCAAAAACTCAAAAAGAAATAACAAAATGTTTTTTAAGTACATTAGAAGCAGGAAGCCTGCTAAAAAACGTGTGGGTCCCCTAGACGATCGAACTATAAAAGGCGCAATCAAGGACGATAACGCCATTGCGGAGAAACGAAATGATTTCTTTGCTTCAGTCTTCACGGCTGAGGACATTGGGGAGATTCCCAAATCTGCACCGTCCTTTGTGGGTAATGAATCTGAGGAACTGTCCCGGATTGAAGTGTCATTAGAGGAGGTTTTGGAACAAATAGAAAAACTTAATGTTAACAAATCTCCAGGACCGGATGGCATTCATCCAAGGGTTCTAAAAGAACTCAAATGGGAAATTGCTGAACTATTATCTGTGGTTTGTAACCTATCCCTTAAATCGGCTTCCGTACCAAATGACTGGAAGGTAGCCAACGTGACACCAATATTTAAAAAGGGCTCTAGAGGCGATCCGGCAATTACAGACCGGTAAGTCTAACTTCAGTACCGGGCAAATTAGTCGAAACAATAGTAAAGAATAAAATTGTGAAGCATGTAGAAGAACATAATTTGTTGGACAAAAGTCAACATGGGTTCTGTAAAGGGAAATCCTGTCTTACTAATCTATTAGAGTTCTTTGAAGGGGTTAACAAACATGCGGACAAGGGGGATCCAGTAGATATAGTATACTTAGATTTCCAGAAAGCCTTTGACAAGGTCCTCACCAAAGGCTCTTGTGTAAATTACATGGCCATGGGATAAGAGGAAGGTCCTTTCTTGGATTGAGAACTGGTTAAAAGACAGGAAACAAAGGGCAGGAATAAATGGTAAATTTTCAGAATGGAGAGGGGTAACTAGTGGTGTCCCCCAAGTGTCAGTCCTAGGACCAATCCTGTTCAACTTATTCATAAATGATCTGGAGAAAGGGGTAAGCAGTGAGGTGGTAAAGTTTATGGATGATACCAAACTGTTTAGGATAGTCAAGACAGAAGCAGACTGTAAGGGACTCCAAGAAGATCTCACCAAACTGAGTGATTGGGCAACAAAATGGCAAATGAAATTTAATGTGGATAAGTGTAAAGTAATGCACATCGGGAAAAATAACCCCAACTATCGTACAGTATGATGGGGGCTAATTTGGCTACGACAAATCAGGAAAGAGATCTTGGAGTTATCGTGACAGTTCTCTGAAAACTTCCACATGTGCAGCGGCGGTCAAAAAGGCAAATAGGATGCTAGGTATTATTAAGAAAGGGATAGAAAATAAGACCCAGAATATCTTACTGCCCCTGTATAAAACTATGGTACGCCCACATCTTGAATACTGTGTACAGATGTGGTCTCTCACCTCAAAAAGATATTTTGGCCTTGGAAAGGGTTCAGAAAGGGCAACTAAAATGATTAGGGGTTTGGAACGGGTCCCATATGAGGAGAGGTTAAAGCAACTGGGACTTTTCAGTTTAGAAAAGAGGAGACTGAGGGGATATGATAGAGGTGTATAAAATCATAAGTGGTGTGGAGAGGGCCGATAAAGAAAAGTTATTTATTAGTTCCCTAAATAGAAGAACTAGAGGACACCAAATGAAATTAATGGGTAGCAGGTTTAAAACTAATAAAAGAAAGTTCTTCTTCACACAGCGTGTAGTCAGAATGTGGAACTCCTTGCCAGAGGAGGCTGTGAAGGCTAGGAATATAACAGAGTTTAAAGAGAAGCTAGATAATTTCATGGAGGTTAGGTCCATAAAAGGCTATTAGCAAGCGGGATAAAATGGTGTCCTTGGCCTCTGTTTGACAGAGGCTGGAGAGGGATGGCAGGAGACAAATCGCTTGATCATTTTTGTCTTCGGTCCACCCCCTCTGGGGCACCTGGTGCTGGCCACTGTCGGCAGACAGGATACTGGGCTAGATGGACCTTTGGTCTGACCCAGTACGGCCGTTCTTATGTTCTTATGTTCTTATAATTGAGAGTTTAGGCTTGTCAAGCTGACAGTCCAGTCTCTACTTGGGTGCTTACAAGTTTCCAGGTCGGGCTCAGTTAGTGTCTCTGTCATAAAGGCCCCTCTTCACTGCTTCTCTGCCCATCCACTGCTGCTGCGTTCTCCATAGATCCTTTTCCACACACTGCTCTGCATGCAATTCCTGGGGAATTCTGTCTCCAGCTTCTCTGTATTTCCTGATTCACTGTGCAGCTCCTACTTTCCAGAGTCCAGACACTACCTGGTTCAGTATTTTCCTCCTTACCTGAGCAGGAGAAAGGCAAATGCAGTGGGGAGGGAGATGATGGTCCCTGCTAACAGTCCCTGCTTAGCAGATCCATCCCACTACTGTGGGCCACCTCTTTCAGGTACCGTACAGTAATATGAAGGATTCCCGATTATCAGTCTTTCATTTTGAAAACATCTCTAACAAGTCTTACAGACTATATCATCTTGCACTTCAGATGGTTTTCCAAGTCTTCAATACTTGAATAAGAAGTACAAACATAAGACTTCCAGTCATGTCAATTCCTCTTGCTTTTAAAAAAGTTGGTTCATTGTATGACTCTTACTTCAGCTCTTAAGATGACTTTTGGGGATAGAAGTCCAGACCTTTTAATACTGTTTCTCCTATTCTGCCTCAAAATAATCTCCTCTGAAAAAAAAAACAAACCCAACCCCTCCCTTATTTTATCCCTTTTTTTTATGGCAAAATTGTTCATAGTTTATAGATGTTTGATAAGAAACTGTAAAAATTGTCTCCAAAAATCTGCTTCAACAAGCTGCAATAAGGTCAACATTTTTGAGTGACATTGTTATGCTCTGTGCTGCAGTACTGATACAGCTCATCACACATCAGGGTCAGGAAAAATCCCTGAGAACCAATCTAAATAGTGTCCCATGTCTTGGGACTATGTGTCTCAGCATCCACAACAGTTACCACATATATATAACAATCCCCTGTGGTCAGGGTAGTACTGCCCTATGGCCAGAGTCAGTAGAATAATCCTCCATGGTTGGGGTAGCACGTCCTAGTGGGCAGAGTAAGTATATGATAGGCTGGACTGCCACCCCCAGGTTCAAACTGAGGGCCCTGTTGGTGGCAGAGTCCCTTGCCACCACTTCAGCGGGGATCCACTTGAAACACACCGAGCCTCTTAGCGGACTGGTGCTGTTTCCCTCTATAGTCCCCTGGGTCTCTTCCTACCCGACCCTATGGCATCCACCGTTCAGTAACCTCTGTATTCAATGCAACTTCCCCCATCAGGGTGTTTGGATATGGTCCTATTCGGCTGGCCATCATGGCTTGGAGTGTTAGTGGTCCACTTCCTGGAATTCATGGTGCACCTCCTTCTCCTCCAGTGGTCAGATCATACTGAGCTCATCTCAGGCCTTTTATACCCTAGTACTTGGCACATACCCAGTGGAGCAGAAGGGGGTGTGGCCTCTTCGGCTAACAAAGATGAGTTAACTTGTGGTGTGCCAGTGCAGGGCTGATAACTCCATCACATTCTTGAGAGATAAAAAATAGAAAACCTACTTTCTAGTCCAGAAGTTTCAAGCCACTGAAGTATTAAACCCTTCAGTTCTGTGTTCATGTAACTGTCACTGACTTCAACAAATATTACTGGTGCATAAGATTGCAGAGTTAGACCCTACAAAAGGTAAAAAGAAGGGGGCAACTGCATGAATCAATAAACTTTATTGGAAGAGAGCTAAATCAACAATATCAAAACCCAAACTACCACATCCCTGGCTATTGCTTATGAAGCAGCTTTTTGAGATTTTAACATGCAGCACCTAATTGTGTAGCTATTTTGGAAATGGTGGTTGTGACGGGGCGAAGCAGCCCCGCACTGAAGGCACAGGTGCTAGCCAGGGCTGCCTGGCTGCAGAGGCCCTTCCCCCGCAACCTTACTGGGCATGCCCAGGCTGCAGCTCAGCTATAAAAGCCTGGGGAAGGGCTCAATTGGGGCCGGTGGCTGGAGGAGAAGGACCTATGAGGGAAGTTCCTGACCTGCAGTGACCAGCGGCCCCAGAAGAAGCCCGAGGAGATAGGGTTGCCAGATGGCTGAAACAAAAATACCGAACACCCCCCCCCCCAAAGAAAACACCGGGAAAAATTTTAGTGAAGGAAAAAAAAAAGGAGGGGGAACCAAACTTGTTGAGAAAAAAAAAAAAAAACCACTCCAAGAACCTGGATCACTGCTAGGGGTTACCAGGTAGTCATTTAAAAAAAACAAAACAAAAAAACAAAAAAAAACCCCCGGACACGCTTCATGGGGGGAGAAGGGGGGAAAGGACCGGCCAGGAAGGGTGGGGCCTGGAAACAGCTAACAGGGGGGCAATGGGGCTGGCTGGGGAGATGGGAGCCAATGGGAAGCAGGGCTGGTCATGGGGGTGTCAGGCGGAACAGGGCTGGCCACGGGATATCGGGGAGGGGGACCAGCCGGGAGGGGGTGGGGCTGGCCAAGAGTAAGGTGAGGTGGGAAGCACAACTGGGGATCGGTGGCTGCGAGGGTGGCTGGGAGGAAGGGGGTGGGAAGCAGACCTGGCGGGGTGCAGTGGCGCTGGCCGGGAGATCAGGAAGAGGAACAGGCCAGCGGGAAGCAGAGCTGGGGAGTTGGGGGCAGCGGGCTGGCCAGGAAGAAGGGGGAGCGGGAAGCACAGCTGGTGGGGAGGAGGGTCAGCAGCGCTGGCAGGGAAGAAGGGGGCCGGGAGGAAGGGGGTCAGGAAACAGAGCTGGTGGGGCGGGAGAGATGCAGTGGTGCTGGCCGGGAGATCAGGAAGAGGAACAGGTTGGCGGGAAGCAGGGCTGGGGCGTGCAGTGGCGCTGGCCGGGAGATCAGGAAGAGGAACAGGCGGCGGGAAGCAGAGCTGGGGGTGTGCAGGGGTTGCAGGGGCTGGCCGGGGAAGATCAGGAGGGAAGTGGGGGAGAACCGGCCGGCCAGGAAGGGGGAAGGGGGTGAGCAAATTGGCCGGCGAGGAGTGGGACTGACCTGGGCACTTGCTGCCTGTCCTGCGCAGGCTCCTGGCGACGCACGAGCGAGGAGGAGGGGATTATGATGTGGTGTTATGTACCATCAGCATATGTAGAGTCTTGAACCACTGGCAAATGCAAATCCTGAATATATATTTATATTATGAAAAAATCTAGACAAAAACTAAGACAAGTGAAATTCAGAAAACACACAAACATTATGTACACTTCCATGCAGACAGAAAATAATGTGTTATTTTCCAGTCCCTATGACTCAAATGGTTGATGGTATGTGTGGATGTCTTATGAATTGTCAACATATTAATACCACATGGTCCTCCTGTAGCTCCTTGTTCTTCTAATCACAAAGACCTAGTGGAGTTCCTAGTGACTTGTGTGAGTAATGTGACCAAGAGTTTGTTCAATAATGTACTTAAGTGGCACTCTTTAAAATGCTGACAGAGAGGTTGTCACAGCACATTGAGGAAGATTTGTATCTATTTCTTTAAAAATAGTCTTACTGACACTTTAGTTAAAAAAATTCACTCTGTTTACAAGAGAGCAGAATTTTCCAGTTTTGCTATTCAACTAGCTTTATGTGTCACAGTAACCTGTTCATGTTCTATAGCAAATAGTGTAGGTACATGAGGAGATGATTTAAAAGAATTAAAGCATGAATTAGGTAGTCTATTAGGAGCCTACTACCCAAGAAACATAGGAGATGAATATTTACAATAAATAAAGAGGAAACACATAACATTTAAATATTCAGAGGGTGTAGGCTACACTCTGCTTCTCTGAAGAACTGCAAAATCAGTATAAAATTGCCTAAAACTAATTTCCTTTGTTATTTATAAGTAAGACATCAGAAATGAATGAGCTTTATGGCTTTGCATATGTATCTCAGCTCCTGATATCTTGCCAGCAAGACTCTCCAAACTTAGTATTTATAATACACAAGATACCATTAAAAATACTATTAGCATTTGTGCTAAATTAGTACAAAACTGAAATAAATTTGACCAATAATTTTTGCAGAATAAGTGGGAATATGCAGCCTGCTTTATGCAGAGTGTATTTTCCCTTGCAGCCAAACAAGAGTTTATTTCAATTTGTCACCAGAATATTTAACAGTGCCTAATGGGGAGGGGGGGAGAAGGCTTGACAATGTCAGAAAATATAAGTATGATGATAAAGCACTTTACAAAGAGAATGGAACTGAATCTTAGAAATGACAGACAAGTCTCCATGTATGCCATGAATTTGGTTCTTCAAAAGTCATTGTTAGGGCAGAATTGTACTCCAGTATATTTCAGTGTCCATTTAAATAACACACATGTATGTTTTTAGCCTGCAGTTGTGAACAAAACTTGGAAAGTGTAAACCAAGTGAAAACTGAGGTCAAGATCTCTTCAGGCATTTGCATACAACTTGTAACTAGTCATCTAACTAAGCTTCAGAGTCAACAACCCAAACTGAAAATTTACAGCATACTGTAAAAAAATAAGTATAAAATAAATTCAATATATAAAAGCAGGAGTTACTGAAAGGAGTACAGCTCCCCTGAAAGATAGTTCCACAGGTGAGGATTTTCTACTTCTCTGAGCATGTATTTCAAGAGTTTTCACCATGAAGACTTTCAGCTGCAGCACTGAGGCAGATTGTAGCTGTTAATATAGATTATGGAGAGGAGAAGTTTCTGGTGTATTGAAACTATTGAAAATTACAAGCTATCATGTGAAGTGCAAGGGGTTTCCTGGTTCTCTTTACAACCTAGAAGACTCAACAGAAGAGTGTGCGATAAGAGTCAGTTCTGCGGGAAGCCAGCCTAGAGTTAGATTAAGTAAATTATTGCTTTGTCTGTTTTTATGCTCTGGGTTATCATTCTGAATTTTAAGAAACAAAACAGTGTTACTTCCAAATCTTCCACTTAGGGGGTTATCATGATTTTAAATCTAATTTCCATTTATATAACATGAACCTAAATGTGTCTTAAAAAAACAAGTACTGTGAAGAGGAATCTGATTTTGATAGGACACTAGAGTGATGTACTCTCAGTCAGTCCGTCACAGAACTCAGACTGCATACCACTTCGGCAGTCAAGTTCCTAGCAGGAGTAAATTGATGAAGATCTTGCTATTTCTTTAAAAACACATCCCCACCCTCTTTCCTACCATCACCATCTCTGCTTTCCTTGGGAGGAGTTTGGCCCTGGTTTTTTTGCTCCACATCCTTATTTCTTCCAGCACCTGCATAGCTGGAGATGTCAATGTTCAAGAAAGATAGATAGTTTACCAATTTCTGTGGCTAAGACATCCATTCTTTTAAGTAGCTATGGATTATAAATGCAGTTAGCAAAATTTTGTTGGCTGGGTCAGGAGTCTTTATGGTAATGATCCAAGAATGAGAAATGTTCTCATCAGTCCAAATTTAAAAGTCAATGTTGCAATCAGGCATCTCTGATAGAATTTATAGTACCTTAAAGACTAACAAAACATGATACCATCTACATGTTTTGTTAGTCTTTAAGGTGCCACTAGACTATTTGTTGTGTGTTAAGTTTTTTCTGTTACAGACTAACTCAGCTACCCCTCTGAAGAATTTATAGTGTAAATGAACAGCAATATATTCGTATGTCACCATCATAATTCCACCTGCATACAGAGAAATGAACACACTTGTTTCTGCTGTGTTGTGGCAGACAGCAAGGATGCGCTGTCCTTCCAGGTGCTGAAGCTGCAACTCCATCTGATTCAATACTCTGGCAGATTTTGGAGGCAGGTAAGCGTGTGTGGAGAGGAAAGACATTGGTGAATTCACAGTACCACAGTAATTGTGGAACAGCTCCATTGCCACTACGTGGTAGGGGAAGAGCATTTCCCTTACCTGCCTCCATCCAACTACCACAAAAATCTCTGTGTCAAGCCTGTTTTTCAGGACTTCATACAGGAACCAGTTGAGCCAATATGTTTAGGAACAAATGTAAACTGAATGCTCATTAATGTGCAAATTTTAGAGACATCCTTGATGTCACCATGTCAGAAATGTCAGCAATTCTTATCCAATTTATATCCTCCCCATGTCAGCAATTCATATCTTTAACAATTATCACTGAACTTTAGGCCCCAATATCCATTAAATCAAATTAATGCACAATTAAAGCATTTTACATCTTTGGCAAGGGTTTTTGTGGTACTTACTTCTTAACAATTAATGCTATCATGGCCATTAGTGAAAAGCAATACCACATGAAAGGAAGAATAGAAAATTGTTAGTCAGTCCTGACATCTAATGTATTTGTGTAGAGCTGTTCTCTCCTTTTTCGGATTGCTTTATGTGTCTCCACGGACCAGTCATACCTTTCTTATGATGTTACATTAACTACCAGGTTTAAGGATTATGACAGAAAAATAAATCAACACTTATAGATTGGTTGGTTCAAAGGCCTGTAACTCTGAAAGACTCTTAGTTCAGGTGAAAGTTTAATTCCCTTCCAGAAAAAGTTTAAATTAGTTACAGTGGTACATTGTAGATTAGCAAAAAATCTAAAACTTTAATCTGTACTTCATTTCATATGCTGCTTTGCCAGCTGCATCCACAGATACATTTTAAAAAGGTTTCAACTGAAAGATTGTCTTCATAAGCCATATTGGAAATTAATCAGGATGTTTATATTACTAGAAAATTAATTCACAATTTATTTCAATGGAACTTATCATAAATGCAATCATCCGTACCAATCTATTGTGATGGCAAAATAATACAGGTAACACCCAAGTGGATTACTTATACCATCCTCTCTGTTTTGCTAGGAAGAATGAAATTAGCAGAAATATTAAGAGTCCAAAGCTGTCCACAGGGAGGTGGAAAGCAAAGAAGCCACTGTCATGTTTGAGAAGGCCCAGTCCATAAAAAATATGACTGAAGCTTCCCAAGCTTAGAAGATCTTGAAGGGGACACCATGCTGGGATGGACTGCAAATATTTTGAAGGATAGGATTAGAATTCAAAAAGACTTTGACAGATTGGAAACTTGATCTGAAATCAATGAAATGTAATTCACTAAAGACGAGTGCAAAATACCGAACTTAGGGGAAAGTCACATGCACAAATACAAAGTGGGGAATAACTGGCTAGGCAGTACTGCTGCTGAAAAGGATCTGGGGCCTATGGTGGATCAAAAATTGAATGAGTCAATAATGTGATCTTTATAAAAAAGGTTGTATAATCTTGTTAAATCTTGGAGAGCTAATATTTTGACCTGAGTGGACAGTCAAAAGTTACAGGCCCTGTGAACGTTCCAGTCTGAAGTAAAAATTGATTATAAGAGTCTGCTAATTGTTTTTAATGAAATCTTGCTTAAAAGGAATGTACAAAGCTTCTGTGAAAGCAGGAGGAACTAAAGGCAAAAGAAGATGTTTCTTAGCCCAAAGCATCTTTAGCCAGGTCATGCCCAAAAGCAGTATCCTTAGGGTCATACCATGCTTAGAGGCTTCTGTTTGGATTTCTTCAGACTTTCTTCCACTTTGATATTGTGTTCAGCCTTCCCAGACACACACACATATTTTCTTATTCAAAACATTTAGCAAAAGCCCCTCTGCCTACACAGTTCAGAACTCCTGGGTAGGCTCACATAACCCTCCTTCCAAGACAAAAGGGCTATGATCAATTTATCTTTCCATTTATTTTAATTACAGGGTTTGTTTACACTCACTAATCTCAGTGAGGATTTAATATAACCCGTAACAAGGTTGCACCTAGTTTGTAACACCAGTTCAGGTTTGCTCATCATCCCAATGAGGCTAAAATGATGACACCTAATAACCATCGTAGACCAAAAGAAAGAACAATTTAACATATCTACAGTGTCTGTCAAGATAGTTTTGTAACACTACCCAACTACATTTTATTCCCACCTATACCTCTTTAGGAATTTTTTGTCTCCCTGGATATTTTTTCAGTATGCTCCTCAGCTGTGCCTACGTTTCTGGGGTGCTTACTGGTGTTGACAATCCCCACTCATTATACACTAGAATCTCACAAGCATATTACAACATTCTAGATTAAAAATGTCTCCTTTTTTTTTTGTATGTAGCTTGCTCAGGACCCAAAACCCGGGGAAGAATTCAATGACAAGTACCTTTGCTCCCATCCAGCCTCTTGATTTCTGATTGGCTAAGCCTGAGGCTGTTTTGTGAAGTAATCCATACCTACCCTTACCTGTCCAAGGTAAGGGTCCAAGAAAGGCAATGGCAACATGCTCCAATGGTGAGGCCATGAGATACTGTTGCAAAGGGGCCCTCAGAGCTTTAGGGTGAGCCTTTTTGGCAATGCAAGCTCCAATATTTCCTGCACCATTTGTCTACATCCTGCCTGCATTTTACCCGATAGGACTTTTCTCTTAGCTTAAATAAGGGATTTGCAACCCTAAAATGTCTAGCAGTTTTAAGATCATGACAACCTCTGACCCTTCTTTTTTAATGTATCAGGTACAGGCAGCTGGTACCTGTACCAATCACCTTCTGGTTTCTCCCATCTGCTATATCACATTTCATTATTAAACACCAGGCTTTCCCCCTGTGCCAAAAAGCTTTTGCTGGGTTATTGTGAAGGGACACTACATTCCCAAGTGACTCTGTTTGCCTGTTTACTTTCTAATCACATACTATCCTGACATCAGAATCCTTTCTTTCAAAAAGTTTTTAGTTGTTCTGGAGTCTGGTTCTGCAATCCTACCCGCATTGTTCCAGGAATTAATTAGAAATATGGGAACTTCAGCGAACTTGAGGAAGAAAGGCATATCCATCCCTGGAGAGACTAATTTCTTGCTCTCCTGCTTGGATGGCAGCATTTGAAATTAGCGTCTCAACAAGGTCATCTAAGCAAAGCAGTACCATGTTGGCGCCCACACTTGTGTAGTTGTGACATCACAGAACTGTAGTTTTTCCAACTACCTGACAAGTTGCCCCTCAGGATTCCTGAATCTAAAGAGCCATTTCAGAGAAGCATGGTGTGACCATAACACTTTCATCACTACTTGTATAGTAGGAAATGTATCTGGCTTTAACCTTTGCTAGAATTTCCTCTTGGGAGGTACAGTGATTTCTCTCAGGAAAACGTACACCTTTGCTGTAATTAGCTACCACCCTCTCAAATCTGAATTTTTGAGTCAATACTGCCACCAAACCATAGCACTAGCATTTATGTCCAGTGCGAAAGTGGTTTTGAAATATGAATAGTCCAAAGCAAGATCAGTCACAAGAGTCAACTCTGAAAATGCTATATATCACACTTTGTTGACCACTGAACTGGTTTCCCTTTTTCTCCTAGTCTATGCAGTGATTTTTGCGATGTTGGCCAACCCACAAATTAACCTTTTGTAATAGGAGAAGAGCCCTATAAAGCTGTATATCTGAAAGAGTCTGGGAAGTAGTTCTGTACAGTCTTAAGTTTCTATGAGTGGAAATTTCCCCCTCACTAATTGTGGGTCCAAAGTGGCCTTTAGGAAAAAATTAACATTTCTTTGGGTTCTGTTTCAAATTAGCAACCTTCAGCTTATCTGACCATTTGTAAATATTTTATCTCTTCTGCAAATATTTTAGCATGAACCAGAATATCATTAGGTATAACAATCTGAGAGGGGCACCTGTCAACTAGCTTCTCACATGTGGCTGGTGCACTGCAGGTTCACGAGCAGGTTAGACATCTATCAGAGATGATCTAGACCGTGTTTGGTCCTGCCGTGAGGGCAGGGTACTGGATTTGATGATCTCTTGAGGTCCCTTCCAGTTCTAGTGTTCTATGATTCTAAAAGCCATCACTTCAAATAGCTGCAGGCGTAGTCTTGCTATGAAAACAATGTTTTTGTTGGCAAGTGAAAATTGATCTGTAACAGCATGGTACCCTCCTCTCTTGAGCACCTCTTCTGGTGGGGTGCATCTGCAGTCTTTAAACAGTCCTGGCCCTGGAATCGGGCCATACTTCCAGGGCTTCCTCCACAGAGGGAATGTTTTTACTCTTTCTGGTTCACCCTGGTCCCAGCTTGCCTGCTGGGAGTAGTTCAGATCCTCTTCTGGGGGTTTAGAGCTTTCTAATTTTAGGTCAGTGGACTCAGGGGAAGGGGGATAGGCTAGTCTCACCCACTACTTCAGGTATAAACCCAGGAACCCTAAGAATAGAAGCCACGTGCTGTCGTGTCCCTTTAACAAAACTACTTTCAATTCTCTGGTACATTTTCCAATGGCCCCACCCTTCACTGATACTTCACCCTTATCTCAGGGCTCTGTTACATTCACACTTAGCAGCCAGCCAGGAACTACTCCTTGTTCCCCCAGGCGCTGACAGCAGTGAACTGTCCATGGTGCTGCATTTCCCTTCAGCCAGCTGGGAGCATCATCTGCACTCCTCTGGCTACTGCAAGGACCTGAACTCTATTCTGAACTCTGGCCTCTTATGGGCTACGTCTACACTGCAGGCTTCTTGCACAAAAACTGTTTTGCGCAGGAGTTCTTGTGCAAAAATTCTTGTGCAAGAGCATGTCCACACTGCCACGTGCTTTTGCGCAAGGGATGTGCTTTTGCGCAAGAGCATCCATGGCAGTGTGGACGCTCTCTTGAGCAAGAAAACTCTGATGGCCATATTAGCTATAGGGGTTTCTTGTGCAAGAAACCCCTGTTGCCCATCCACACTGCCTTCTTACACAAGAGCTCTTAGGCAAGAGGGCTTATTCCTCGTGGGGAGAGGAATAACTCTTGCGCAAGAAGCCCTCTGTTCCAATGCTTTACTGTAAATTTACTTGCACAAGAACATACATGCAGTGTAGACGCTCTACAAGTTTTTGTGCAAGAATGGCCATTCTTGCACAAAAAGCCTATAATGTAGACATAGCCTTATAGTAACCTGCAACCCTCTGATTGGCTAGACGTGATTGCTCTAGGAAAATGGGATATACCTGGAATGGGATTGTTTCTCATAAAACCATATAGAAAAGAGACAGAAACACCAGGTAGGATAAAGAGGCTGGCTGGGGGCATGCCCTCTCCACCCTCCTGTCCAGGAATGCCTCAGCCTGAGCCTCACACACCCCCAGGCACCCTTTAGGAGGGTGGGGGGAGGCTGAAGCTCCCCTGGATTCATATAGGAATGTTGCTGGTTGTTCCTCTTCATTAGGGAGTGAGGGAAAAGTACAAAGTTTGCTTCACTCTTCACTCTGGCTAAGAAACATAGGGGACAGATGAACCTGGACCTGCCCTACCTGTGGGACATGCACCCATCTCCTGGCTGTACCTCCTGGAGCTGCAGCAGCCATGAAGAGATGCTTCTCACCTGGCCCCAAGCTGCTGTGGTGAAAGAGGTCTTGGGCAGTCCTCTCCCCAGAGCAGCTTGCATACTGAACTCTTCATCCCCAGCCCTACCCCAGAGCAATGAAGCATGCACATTTTCATTTTATCCCCCACCAAAATTAACTGAGTTAAAGTTCCAAGCAATGCTGTGTGAACTTTCTAATAGTCTATACATGTTTCTTCTTTCTGGTAACTACTAGGTGGTTGTTTATTGAGTTGTTTTCCCCTATTATTATGTTTGTCCCAGACCAGTGAAGTACAACCTATATCTTTGCTGCATCAGAGGAACAACTCCTGATTCCTAATCAGAATGTCTTAGGGTATGTCTAGACTGCATCCCTCTGTCAGCAAAGGGATGCAGATTAGGCAGATCAACATTGCAAATGAGGCAGGGATTTAAATATCCCACGCCTAATTTGCATAAAAATGGCCACAGCATTTTGCCGACTCAGCACTTTGTCTGCAAAAAGCGGCAGTCTAGAAGGGGATCTGTCGAGAAAGAAAGCCTTTTTTGACAGATCCCTTATGCCTCCTGCAAGGAGGTTTGCAGGATCTGTCGAAAAGGCTTTCTTTCTCGACAGATCCCTTCTAGACTGCCGCTTTGCAGACAAAGTGCTGAGTCGGCACGCCAGCCATTTTATAAATTAGGCGTGGGATATTTAAATCCCTGCCTCATTTGCAATGTCGACCTGCCTAATCTGCATCTCTCTGCTGAACTCTATTCTGCATTGTAGCCTCTCTTTTACAGCTACCCTCTGACTGGCTAGGCCCTTGCAGCTTCCTCCTCATTGGCTGGGGTTTTGTTTCTACTGGTGGGCACATTTGCATATGCCTAGGTACACATAAAAAATTATTTCACACATGGATGGAAAAAATCCTGATATGGAAGAAAAAGATTAAAGAGAATGAGTTTTCTAAAAAAAAAAAAAAAAGCCTATTGAATAGAGATATGAAGCAGCATAAATTGATATGTTACCATGTTATAGCTGTAACAAAAGACTCGAATTTTGGGTTTTGTCCCTTTTTCAAATTGATTGAATTCATCTGTGTTTCTCCCATACTATATAACATACTAGTATCCTATTTCAGGATAAGAAGAGAATGGTAATCAATTTACAAAGTAGCTTTGAGGGTTGTTAGAGAAGAAAAAGGTGATGCAGGAGCAGATGGGGTACACAGACCACTTTATTGCTGACGCATGTTTACCTCGGACCCTCAACACAGCATTCCAAGTGGCAATGATTTGGCACCAGTTACTCCTTTATCCATTTTAGTAGGTTAATTCACATGTCTATCACTACTTTCCATAAACCCTTAGGGTATGTCTACACTACAGCACTAATTCGAACTAACTTAATTCGAATTAGTTAATTCGAAATAAGCTAATTTGAATTAGTGCATCTAGACCTAAAAACTAATTCAAATTAGCGTTTTGCTACTTCGAACTAGCATGTCCACATTGAGTGGACCCTGAACCAAAGTTAAGGCTGGCCGGAACCAGTGCCGGCAGGGCATCAGGTTAGGGCTTAGAGTGTGGAGCTGCTGCCTCAGGCTAGCCGAGGGCTGTGCTTAAAGGGACTCGACCCCCAACCCGGACAGACAGTTCTCAGGGTTCCCCGCCTGCTTGTCTAACTCAATGAGGGACAGCAAAGCAGTCCTGTCTTGGAGTGCCCTGAGTGCCCACACTCGGCACATCACAGCACTCGGCCATCAGCCCGGCTGCACTTGCCGCAGGCTGCCATCCAGGGGGGTCAATCGGGGGGCTGTCAGGATCCAGGAGGCCCTGCAGGAGAGCTTCCACCCCGAGGAGCCCGCAGAGCCACCCCAGTCCTCCCCATAGGGGCTCGTGCCCCATTCCTCCCTCACCTCCTTCCACTTATCCCTCTCTAGCCCCCCTTCCTGATGTAAAAAATAAAGGACACGTGTGTTCAAAAATAGAAACGCTCTTTATTTAACAAAACTGGGGAGATTAACCTCTGGGGAGACTGGGAAAGGAGGTGGGAGAGGGGAAGAGAGAGGGTGGGAGAGGGGAGGAAACCTGGGAGGAGGGAGCTGGAAGGGAAGCCAGGAGAAGAAGGAGGAGGAAGTATAAAACTATGGTACGCCATATCTTCAGTACTGTGTACAGATGTGGTCTCCTCACCTCAAAAAAGATATTTTGGCCTTGGAAAGGGTTCAGAAAAGGGCAACTAAAATGATTAGGGATTTGGAACGGGTCCCATATGAAGAGAGGCTAAAGAGACTGGGACTTTTCAGTGTAGAAAAGAGGAGACTGAGGGGGGATATGATAGAGGTCTATAAAAGCATGAGTGGTGTGGAGAGGGTGAATAAAGAAAAGTTCTTCATTAGTTCCCATAATATAAGGACTAGAGGACACCAAATGAAATGAATGGGTAGCAGGCTTAAAACTAATAAAAGAAAGTTCTTCTTCACACAGCGCATAGTCAACCTGTGGAACTCCTTGCCACAGGAGGCTGTGAAGGCTAGAACTATAACAGAGTTTAAAGAGAAGTTAGATAAATTCATGGCGGTTGGGTCCATGGAGTGCTATTAGCCAGGGGGTAGGAATGGTGTCCCTGGCCTCTGTTTGTGGAAGGCTGGAGATGGATGGCATGAGACAAATCGCTTGGTCATTGTCTTCGGTCCATCCCCTCTGGGGTACCTGGTGCTGGCCGCTGTTGGCAGACAGGCTACTGGGCTAGATGGACCTTTGGTCTGACCCCGTACGGCCGTTCTTATGTTCTTATGTTCTAAGCTCAGGGCTCAGGGTCGGGGGTCTCACTGGACCAACTTGATTTTCATGCAAACCTGCTCCTGGGTTCGCATGTGGCCTTTGGTGGCCAGGCTGGCAGCTATCCTGCCCTAGATGGCCGCTTTCCTGTGCCTAATGTGGAGATTGTGGACGTTGGAGGCCTCCTCCCAAACCTCAATGAGGTCCACGATCTCCGCACTAGACCAGGCAGGCGCCCACCTCTTGCGGCCCCGGGCAGGCTCCTCTGAGCCGCCAGCCTGGTCCTGGGAAGAGGCGGAGGGCTGGGTGGCAGCGGATGGCTGGCTCATGCTGTGCCAGGTGCAGGGTCTGCTGGCTGGGTGCTGGCAGGCTTGCAGCTGGCACAAGCACTGTAGCCAGACCATGCCCCTTTAAGGGCTCCGGGGCCGGGAGGGGGGCAGAAGAGTTTCCCTGGTTTGGCCCAGAGTGGCCACCAGGGCAACCTGGGAAGGGCTAGGCTCCAACTAGTTCGAATTAAGTGGCTACACAGCCCTTAATTTGAACTACTTAATTCGAACTAGGCATTACTCCTCGTAGAATGAGGTTTACCTAGTTCGAATTAACAGTTCGAACGGCTGTTAGTTCGAATTAACTTTGTAGTGTAGACATACCCTTATTTAGCAAAGTTAACTCCCATACAATTAATATTAATAAGCAGGTGATGAATACAATTGTAGCCACTCCTGTTTGTTGTTTATTGGTTTTTAGTTGAATCAGCATTACATACTGTCTTAATCAGCAGTTTACAGGGAAGGGAAAAAGTGCTCTGACCCTGAAAATATTTTACAAATCAGGCGAGAAGACAAAACAAGAAGATAGTGTTCAGGGTAACTATCTTTCTAGGCTGCAAGGACAAAGAAGAAAAAACCACTATTCCAGACCCCTATTAATTTTTACATATCCCAACAAGGGTCAAAGTGGAATTATCCTAATCTGAACAGCACTTGAGCCCTTGTACATATTTGTTATAGTACTTGTCACGTATGCTCATGTCAACTTTTATTGTACTTACGCAGGGCTATTGATAAGACTTGGTGTCATGACTGGACAATCAAATTAGTTTAGTTGAGGCCTTCACTATGCAAAGTTCAGTTTGTCATCTTATATTTGATTGTGTAATCAAACTTTAGAAGCAGTGTTTTGAGAAGTGGAGGCACTTACAATATTACTACCTTATGTGATGAATGGAACATTTAAGGAGGGGGGGAAAAAGAAGACATTCATATTGAAACATGCTCTCTAGTGAGAGTAAAGCGCTGCTCGTGAAAATACAATTATGGTATACATAAAACATTTTAATTAATGTATAAAAAATCGTTGTTAGAAAACTTAAAGAGTTACTGGATTCTATAATAAAGGAATGAGATACAGTCAGTAACCAGATGTATTTAAAAGAAATATTACTGTGGGCTGTAAAATACTGCAAAGCAGCCTATGTACTAAATAAGCCAGAATTTCCAGAACAAGAGTGTCTTTGCTATGGGCCAAATCTTGCGGTTCTTATAATTTATTTCTGGTAGTCCCCACAGTGCACTAGCTACTTTCTAAACAGAAGACAGGAATGCAGGATGGAGAAGGAGTTATGGCTGCGTGGAACACTATTATTTTCATTAATTCTCATGCAAACTTCTAATTTGAAGTCTATCACCTCTCTAGCAAAACACACCATCTAAAATGTCTGTTCCTTCCCAATAATTAGAAATCCTAAATGTTTAGTAATCTTGAGGAGGGAAATTAGTTACCTCCCAGGGAAGGAAAGCACACTCAGAACCAGCTTACCCCCCACCCTTGGGTGCCTCTCAATCCAGGGAATGCTACCTGCATCAGAGGTTGCTCATTTTCGTCTCCCCCCATCTTACCATCTTAGAATTTTATCTCAAACCCTCCCCCTCTGCTGCCACCCCTAAACCTCATGCAGCTACATCAGAGACTTACGGAGTTTTATAGACCATAGGGCCCTGGTAACAGACCTTGTGGGATGGGAACAGTGTGACAATGAAGCAAGCTGAGGTAGGTCAGGCCATCAAGAAAGTACCTCTAGCCTCTGCCTGAAGCCAGACAAGTGGCCAAGATCCTCTCCCTGTGTAGAAAATACCCCCTCCTCCAACACCTAGCTTGAGCAGCACCTCCCACTGGTCCTTTTTGTGTGGGTTAGCACCAGCAGCCCAGGACTTGAAAGGGGAGCCACTCAGCTCAACCAAAACAGGACTTGGACATCAGGGAGCTCCCAGCCTATAGGACCCAGTCAACAACATAGACCCTCCCATGACCCCACACGCTAAGCCATGCAAACTGGGGGGGCACTGATTCCCCCTCACAAAGGGACAGAAAGTGATTTCTCACTGGACAGAGTGGGAGTTCCGGCACCTCAGCCTTCAAACTCCTGGCCTGGCCCCACACCTGGCTCCCCTAAGCTAACAGCACACCTCAGCCCCTGCACTTTGTCCCCTCAGCCCATCCCAGCCTGTCCAATGCCTTTCTGGATGAGCTCCTTGCTGTGAGGCTCATAACTTGGCAGTGCCTCTGTGACGGACCGGGCCGGGTCTGGGCACCGCTGAGAGCATCCGCTCAGGGTGAATGGCTCAAATTCGGGGCTCTTTACAGCCCCCAGACTGGAGACCTTCCCAAATAGGCCACAAACCAGTCCCACAGAGCGCTTCAGCTGCCTGCCTGGCCAGCCAGAAGCCTCATGAGCAAAACCCCTCTGACACCCCAGTGCTCTCTGTGCCCCAAACGGCCCCGGGCCTGCCCACAGGTGAGGGGTTTTAGAACCCGATCTCACCTACCCCGAACAAGTTCTGTCCGGTTCCAAGAAACCAGCCACAGATCCCAGGTCAATATACACTCTGGATCTTACCCACAAATCACGCTGAGCCAATCCTTTAGAATCTAACATCTAAAGGTTTATTACTAAGAGAAAGAAAAGCATGAAAATGAGGTTGTAAAAGTATCATACATTACATGCATCGAATCTCCCAGTTCTCGATGCAGGCTCGCAGCAGAGATGTTATAACTGCTGGCTTAAAAGTCCTTGGTGTACATCCTATGTCAGGATGGGTCCACAGTTCTTCCCAGCTCGTGATTCCCTGCGAGGCCACATCTGGGGTCAGGAGCGGATCTGAAGACCAAGATGGAGTCAGCCACATGGCATATTTATCACCCCCCTCCCCGGCTTCTTCCAAGCTGGAGAGAGTCACATGGTCTCTGACCAGGCACCTAGATTTCTTCATAGGTGGGTCTCTGGTACTTAAGAGACCTATTGTCCCTGAAGCCTTGCTAATTAGCAAGTCCGTAGGCTGAGCCCATTGCTCAACCACATACAGAGAAACTCCCAGTCTCCACACCGAGTACATATTCATCACTCCACACAGAGACATTATACAGATATATGAAGAGCATATACAGAATCAGTAGAAAGTAAGCTTTTGTTTGACACCTCACATGGCCCTCTTTGTACCAAACACTCCCCCATGGGTGCAGCAGTGACCTGGCTGCTTCCCTTAAACTCCGGTAACGTGACAGCCTCCCAAACCCTGGCTCAGTGGAGCTGAAGCAGCAACTGCCGTGAGCCCAAAGCAATGACAGACAGGGCTACCTGGACAACAGAAGTTCCCACAGGGGCTGTATGGAGAACAGCAGGTGCAGGTTGGTTGCTGAGAAGGAACTGAAGTCCCAGCACTGCTCACTGTGCCACCACCAGCAGCAGCACAGTCAGGGGCTGTTTCCTGCTGGATGCTGCTCCCCTCTCCAGGCAGCCCCTCTGTCTCATCTGCTGCCAGCATCTGTAGAGGGAATGGGTGCAAATCCACTGTCCTAGGGAGGTGCCTAATTTTCCCATAGCTACAGCTGAGCCTTTGACCTACATAAGCATAGGAGAACATTGACCTTTGATTAAAGCCTTTGGGATGGGTTCCTTTGGAAGTTTTACCAAAATAAGGACATCAGGATTCAGCCCTGTATTAGTAGATGCCTGCTTCTTACAGTGTCCGAATCAGTATTTCCTGGGCAGATGGAAAGAGTAAATGCCTACAGAAAATCTTCAGTGTCTATTAGAAGATTTTTTTTGCAACATCATAAATTCTAATCACATCAAACCAACCTCAGGTATCACACATGGTCAAGTGACTTCACGTATTTAGGATGTGCTTTAAGGATTTCATTAGCATGACTTCCTTACCAAATGATGACATGCACATCACCTGGGGAAAGAAAGAGGGTGACCGAGAGAAAGTTTACACAGAACAACAGAGAAAGAAGCCAAACCCTTCAACTGGAGACTCAGAGGCCTGGAGAGTCCATCACATAAATGGAAGAAACTGGTAGTATGCATCTGATGGTGCAGAAGGATAAAGAAAAAGGTGGGATGAAATTTTTCATACCAGGCTCCTAATACAAAAGAGTTAACTAAAGTAACAGAATACTGTAGTTGTCCCAAGGAAGATGGGAGTGAGCTATCTTAACAGCACAAACAAGGTAATAATGAAGTACAAAAATAGGAAGATAAACTCAGTAGCAGCGCAGCTCAACTGCTGGAGATAATCAGCAGTTTTGAGGTATAACAAACCCTAGTTGTAATAGACGACTCCAGTAATTTACATATTGACTTTAGAATTTAGTTCCCAGGTGTACCAGTAAGTAAACCTAGAGGAATCCCACGGTACAGCTCTGACTTTCTGATCTCTCATTTGATGGATTATTAATGCCCAGTTCTGGTAAAGAAAAGCAACAAGATTAAGGAGAATGGGAGAAAAATCATCTAAATCAAGCATATCAAATGTAAAGTAGCTAATGAATAGATATCCCCTTCTAGAATACTGTGCTTCCTTTCCTTTCCCCATTTGGTGAGTATATTTCCTCTTGCACTAGAAGTGAGGCAATTACAACACTCAATATGGTTTGAGAGCCCATATGAGAGTTTCAGCTTATTAGGGCAGAAAGAAAGGGATGATCTTAGAAGTGTTACTGAGGGAGACGTGGCATGACTTGAACACAATCCCGTGGCATTTCAAAAGGGCAGTGCTGTGGGAGCCCAGGATCAGCTGGAGTCCCCAAATGACCCCGGGCTCAGTGCAGTGCTGCCCCTTTGAAATGAAGCGACGGGCGTGGGAGCCTGGGATCAGCTGGAGTCCCCAGCTGATCCTTGGGCTCCATGTTGCGCTGCCTCTTTGAAACTCCACAGCGGCATTTCAAAAGGGCAGCACCACACAGCTGATCCCAGGCTCTGCTCATGCTGCCCCTGTGAAACACAGCAGCGGTGTTTTAAAGGGGCAGCGATGCATGGAGCCCGGGCTCAGCTGGGGACTCCAGCTGATCCCAGGCTTCCACTGCACTGTCCTCTTTGAAATGCCCATCACTGTGTTTCAAAGGGGCAGCACCACGGAGACGCCTGGAAGTAATGCGTGTTAAAAAAATTAACGCGTTAATTGTGCTCTGCCTTAAATTGCAGGCATTAACGCGCATTAATTGACAGGCCTAGTTAGTAGCCAACAGTGGACTGGGTTATGAGGGAGGTAGAGGGGTTAAGGACTAAAGTCCACAGATTCATCTCTAAGTTTAATCTTGTCATGTAGGCGACTGCTGTTGGTGCTATGGATATTATATGCAATTGTGAATAGCGAACAAAGGGGTCCATGAAGCTCACGCTATGAAAACATTTGAGATGTGTCTTAAACTTTAACTCTTGGAGCTTAGGGATACATAATGAAAATACTCCTTCCTTCCCCAAATACATGGAATGAAAGACTGACTTCTGTCTCATTGGAGAACCTGGAAGAAAACTGCCCAGTTTTGGTATTTTTAAGTGATCTATATGCAGCTGAACACACGGAGAAAGATTAGAATGGTGAGTAAAAGAAGAATGAGAAATAGGTAGCAGGCCAAGTCATGACCAACATAAAATGGCAACCCACTGGCGGGATGCATGCCTGAGAATTTTAATTGCAAATTCAAAATAAACAAGATTTAATTGTAGCTAACATATTTTGCTAAGATGGTGCAGATAACTGATAGTAATGTCACCTGGGAGGAAGAGGAAAGAATAGTCATTTACAATTTAAGAAGTAGAAAAAAGTATACTGGGAAAAATATACTAGATAAAAAATAAATGCAAGGGCAAGAAGACCTTCATATTCACATATGGAAGTAAAGGTGTTTAAACACTTAATTAGTTCATTTCAACAGATGTCATGATGAGTCATTGTAATTAACACAGTGAAAAGAGAAACTGAGAATTAGATTCTTTAAAAAGTCTTACTGTAATGTTCCTACTTCAACACAACTTTGTTTTGTTTTAAACACCATTCTTAATAATGCAACCCAACTACTTTTCACTACATTAGTGGCATGCGGTTATTATTTCTGAAGTCATATTGATGTATGTTGAATTCTATCTAGTTTTGTTGTTATGAAACAGAATTAATATCCTTGGAATTTACTAAAAAAAAAAGAAATCACTCTAGAGCTGATATCTATCATGGTGAAACCCAGGTAAATTGCTCTGCTATTTTAAACTAGATTACTGGCCACCTTATATTACATTTAAGGATACCAGGACTATTGTGTGTCACCACTGTGCCTTCATCTTTTTCAAAGCATTCACAAGAAACTACAATAAATGCTATTTAACAATCATTTGAGGGCCTGGCTTTAAAGTCAGGCTTTAACCCAAATCTCTAATTTTATGGGCACAAATTTACATTAACAAGGCTTCACTAATAGCTTCTCATTGTGCCAGCTGGGCGTTGCCACTCCTTAGAGCCTGGATATCAGTAATGGCACCAGCATGCAATTGTGACAAATCAGGAAATAAGACAAAGGCGGAATTGTTTCTAAAAAAAAAATCCAGGCTATAAAATCAGTCTAATGAGTCCTTAACATCTTGTGAAAAGGCAGCCCTACTTAGAGCACCCCCTTATTTCAGGCTTGTCTTAGCTTCTCTTATCTTTTGGAAACCTCATTAATACTCTGTATGCTTTTGGAGTACAAATAGCCCTTTATGGGGGTTAGTTTATTACAGGGCTCTCACAATCATAATCCAGCATTCCCCAACCCAGTCCAACCAGTTCATTCAATCCTTCAAGTCCCACCAGTCCATCCATACAGCAAATACAGCACTAGCATCTCACCATGCACTGGCTCTCAAGCTGGGCTCCAGCATCTGACTACACCTCACCCGAGCCCCTTTCGCTAGAGTAGTTCTCCACCATATTTCCTTTCCAGGTCTGGCTCCAGTTTGTGCCTGGAGACATCAGTGCATTCACTCCATCATTCCTCAGCCCTGAGCCCTCTTTGGCCCTCTGGCCTCAGCGGTCTCACTCAGAGGCAGCAAGCATCTTCCTCTGCTGCTTTCAGCTCCCTCCAGCCCTCTGACCATAGCAGTTGGTAGGTGACACCCCTCTGTCCCAGCCGCCTTCTGCTTTCATCACCTGATTTACCACCACCACTCCCTTGGGAACTCTCACTGGTCCCTCCTTCAGGGGCATCCCCCTATCTGAATCTCTCAGCCTAGTTCTTCTGAGCACTCTCCCCTGAGCACTCTGGACTCTCCTCTCCCTATTGGGATGCCAGGTTCTTGAACTCTCCTGCCTTTGGACTGATTCCCATTTATAGCCCCAAGGGACAGCCCCATGCTCTCATTACACCAAATTAGGTCTGGAAAAGGAAAGCAGAGCCCAATTTCATGTAAGGAGCCAATTACTTTGTTATACACCAGTGGCATAGTGTTTTGTTTTAAATATTGGCAAACTAGATATTGCAAGTACAGTCCCAATATTCATGCACCATTGGACAAGTGGGGTATACATGACTCCAGTGCTTACTGGGCAGGATGGTTACCACATACCTAGTCTTGTCTGTTAATATTTTTGAACATCCAGAATTCTCCTGCATTTACCTTTGTTTTCAAAAGATCCCAGTGCACCTGACATACTAATACAGTAAATAGACTATACACACAGATCGCTTCTTTGCCTTGACAATCAGCTGGTAAGCATTAACAGCAAGAGTATATTAAAGTTTGTCATGTTCTTATCTATCCTCCTCTGTGCAATTAACTCCTCATTTGAGGACTCAGTAGACTCTACTCTTTTGTTGACGTTTGGAATCCTGTGATGTTGCTTACATTACATTCAGTTCTTGAGCGGTCCTCTTTATCTATCTTTAGACTTTTTAAATCCTAATTTCTGTAGGCTCTTGCATCCGTTGTCTTTGAATTAACACAATTTAATTCTTTTGAAAAAAGTCAGCAGTGCAGCACACCACTCCTTTTTATGCCAATATGGCATGGCCCAAATCCCTCATTATGCTTTCAAATTAGGATTTGATAAATTTACTATCACAGCAAATTAAGCCAAATAAAATGGCATTTCCAATACATTGGAATATTTTAATCTAGGAAGTGGAATGCACAAAGCAGGTTTTTATACACACCCCTATGTCAGGAATTATACATTAAACATGACACCTTTGTACTGCTCTAGTTAATTTGATCATGAATCTAATTCATTTTTTAATTCAATAACATAAGGTATTATGAAGATTTATATGAAGCATTAAGTGACTGAACACAGCTATACAACTGAGATCACTACAGGTATAAGAACTTAGTGTTGACTTCCAAACAGTTCATGATTTACTATTTCCTACTCCTAATTCAAACACTACCTGTAATCCAGAAAATGAATGATAAATGCATGAAAATTAATCATGATATATTAGCATGTAAGTATTCTCCCCTAAGGAAATGATGTCTTCAAAGATCCTCATTAGTAAGTTCATCTCCAGGCTGCTTTGCATTTAAGTCCTACCATGCACACAAGCACAGTGTAAACTTATTTGAAATCTATTAACACCCGATATGTTTATTGCTTAGTGTTATTTTAATGAGTGTTATTTCTTAAATTAAAGCTTTATAACTGAATGACAGTTAAATGCAATTAGGCACTATCAGATAAGATGCTAACAATTCCCTTTTTTAAAAGGAAAAATAACATCCATTACTATTTTAAGGGGTTTTTTTTTGGGGGGGTTTGGGGGGGGGGAGAGGGATGGCAGAGTCTTCCATGTGACATCTAAACTTTGTTACCTTACACTAAGAGATTGAACAAAGTCTGGCTAAAGAATAGGTTAGATTCAGCCTGTATGATAGAAATACCTTAAATGTAACTGTTGAATGCAAAACCAGTGCTTGCAAAGGTGTCAGATTATAAATGTATGTATGACAAGTGCAAGTCTACAAGAGGTACCAATTTCTACTATTTTCTGTTGAGTACCAAGCTGTGTGCTTGTGATCTCTGTAAAGCCCAGATGGAGGAATCCAGTGGACCCCTGCCCAAGAAAAGGAGCTGCTACTTCAGCCATTGTGCCTGTATGCTAGAAAGGTAGACAGCCTATGCATTACTGCAGTCTTAGTGTTGGTGGAGTCATATCTCTGCAGATCAACCATTCCCTCCCTTGTCATGCATCTTTACCCATCTCTCCTAATCTCTAACCTCTTGCACAATGAAACTGCACCTGTTCTACTGAGTATGAAGCTCCCTGAACCAAAGAGGGAGCAGT
This sequence comes from Rafetus swinhoei, assembly GCA_019425775.1. Classification (NCBI taxonomy): domain Eukaryota; kingdom Metazoa; phylum Chordata; order Testudines; family Trionychidae; genus Rafetus; species Rafetus swinhoei. Next base: position 83,624,015 of record CM033424.1, read on the forward strand.
GTTTGTCCCTAGGCTATTAGGTACAGGTCAATAAACAAGTGTTATTTAAATTATAAACAGCCTTTTCCAGTAATTAAATCTCATCATTACTGATGATAATCACACAAGCAGAGAAATGAGTTCTCTTTTGCTCATGTGGAAGAGTTATGCAGATGTGGAGGACAACTGTGAAACACAGGATGTGTAAATTAATCTAGAGTGTGAACACTACCCATTATGTAACTTATTCTGAACCTCAAGAATATCAATTGCCTATTTAAGCAGAATTTTGTTAATCTCAACCTAGTTACTGATGCACCGTTGACAACTTAGAATGCTATTGCAAGCTTCACAGCACTTTATTTATTAAATGAAATCCATATTTCTAGAATGATTACATGAGAATCTCAGCTTTTATTTATTTTTAAAGTATGTTTCTGGGACTTATGGTGCAGAGAAAAATGAAAATGTGAAAAGCTTGAGAGCACCCTAAATGTTAAAACAACCCCAGAGGGTAAATAAAGAGTCAACAGTTATTTACTCATGTAGGAGGCCCATGATTTGAAGATGTGCCTCATGCTCTTTGACCTCTTGGAATTGACCATGGCACTTAAATTGTGGATAGTTCTCTAAAAACATCCACTCAGGCTACGTCTACACTACAGGCTTCTTGCGCAAGAAGCTTTTTGCGGAAGAGATCTTCCGCAAAAACTTCTTTGTGCAAGAGTGCATCCACACTGCAAAAGCGCATCAAAAAAGCGACACGCTTTTGCGCAAGAGAACATCCAGACTGCGTGGACACTCTCTCGAAAGGAAACTCTGATTGCTATTTACAGAATGGCCACCAGGGAACTTGTGCTTTTTTCGATTGCCTCTTTTTGCACAAAAAACCCCTGTTCCCTGTCCACACACACCTTTTTGAGCAAGAGCTCTTGCGCAAAAAGGCATTATTCCTCGTAGAAGGAGGAATACCTACACCAGAAAAACCCCCTCTGTTCTTTCGTTTTACTTGTGCAAAAATGCGCTTGAGTTGTGGATGCTCCATTAGGTTTTGCGCAAAAACTCTGTAGTGTAGACCTAGCCTTAGGCTGCGTCTAGACTGGCATGATTTTGCGCAAAAGCAGGTGCTTTTGCGCAAAATCTTGCCGCCTGTCTACACTGGCCGCTTGTATTTGCTCAAGAACACTGACTTTGTAATGTACAAAATCAGTGGTTCTTGCGCAAATACTCCTACGCTCCTGCACAGGGATAAGCCCTCTTGCGCAAGTATTCTTGCGCAAGAGGGCCAGTGTAGACAGCCACGTTTATTTCTTGTGCAAGAAAGCCCGATGGCTAAAATGGCCATCGGAGCTTTCTTAACTCAGCGTCTACACTGGGCATGGATGCTTTTGCAAAGCAAATCTTTTGCGCAAAGGCACATGCCAGTATAGACGCTCTCTTGCGCAAATACTTTTAACGGAAAAACTTTTCTGTTAAAAGTATTTGCGCAAAATCTTGCCAATCTAGACGCAGCCTCTGTGTATGGCAGCAGTCAAAAAAAGCAAATAGAATGTTAGGAGTCATTAAAAAAGGGATAGAGAATAAGACAGAAAATATTTTATTGCCTCTATATAAAACCATGGTATGCCCACAGTTTGAATACTGTGTACAGATGTGGTTGCCTCATCTCAAAAAAGATATATTGGTATTGGAAAAGGTTCAAAAAAGGGCAACAAAAATGATTAGGGGTTTGGAACGGGTCCCATATGAAGAGACATAAAAAAAGACTTGGACTTTTCAGCTTAGAAAAGAGAAGACTAAGGGGGGATATGATAGAAGTCTATAAAATCATGACTGGTATGGAAAAAGTAAATAAGGAAAGGTTATTTACTTATTCCAACAATATAAAAACTAGGGATCACCAAATGAAATTAATAGGCAGGAGGTTTAAAACAAACAAAAGGAAGTTTTTCTTCACTCAGTGCACAGTCAACCCATGGAACTCCTTGCCAGAGGATGCGGTGAAGGCTAGAACTTTAACAGGGTTCAAAAAAGAGCTAGATAGATTCATGGAGGTTACGTCCATCAATGCCTATTAGCCAGGATGGGTAGGAATGGTCCCTAGCCTCTGTTTCTCTGGAGGTGGGTGACAGGGGAGGGATCACGTGAGGATTACCTGTTGTGTTCCCTCCCTCTGGGGCATCTGATATTGGCCACTGTCAGCAGTCAGGATACTGGGCTAGATGGACCTTTGGTCTGATCCAGTATGGCCGTTCTTATATTTTTATGTTCTTACAGAATTTAATTGTTTTTTTCTGAGAGTATGTAGAGTAATAAAACCCCTGAATGGTTACAAAACACTGGAAATCAGTCTGTCGGCTTTGCAGCAACAGGAAAGTTGAGACTAGAATGAATACATGTATGAGTCAGAGAGGCCTAGCCAAAGCCTCATAGACTATTCAGTTATACAACCAAACAGTTCTCTTGTGATGTTACATGACATGACTGTCTTTCACCACATGCAACTGGCTGTCGTGCTTGAGGGAAAAGCTGAGTGGCATCAGGCAATGCCAGAGGAGGAAACTGAGATACAGTCAGGGTGGATGTGTCTCATTCATAGCATTTGATGTGGAGATGCGAATATCAAAGGCAGGGAAATTGCCTTTGTAGTGCGTTATCCTGTGATACTTTAGGGTGCATCTATACATCAGGGCTTAGCTCAATTTGCACAGCTTATTTTGAGTTATGTCAATTGCATAGCTTATTTCAAAATAACTTATTTCAAAAATTCAGAGTGTCTACACAGCACTTATTTCAAAATAGAGCACTCTTCCTCCAACTTACCTTACTCCTCATATAATGAGGGTTACAGGAGTCGGAGTAAGAAGTCTTCCAGCTTGACAGTATTTCAACATTACTTTGAAATAATTGCCTGGTGTGTAGATGTGGACTAAGTTATTTCGAAATAATGTTAGTTATTTTGAAATAATTTTGCTGTGTAGACATACTTGGAGACTAGCACGATCTCTATAAAGACTAACAAGGTCTCTCTATATTACATATATATTTCCCCTACTTTTGATATTTGCAGCTTTACATCAAATGCTATGAATGAGGCACATCCACTCTGACTTAATTAGCTTCATTAACATTGGTCCTACAATTGACAGGTAACTTCTTTTGCTGTTATATATACCCTGGATTCTGTAATTTAAATTCCAACTCATCTGATTAAGTGGGTTTTACCAATGAAAACTCATAACCTAATCCATTTGTTAGTCTCTAAAAAGATGCCACAGGATAAATGGATTGGTTATGATTTCACTTACACTACTGACTTTCACCAGCATATAAGATTGAATACCTTATATAGGGAGGAAAAGAGAAGCTGTTGTAAACAATATTCAGAAAGTTTCTGAGTATGGTTGCTATCTTGGAATTGCTAGTCCTCGGTTGTTATCTTCCAGTACTCTAAAGTATACTGCTACTCTAATCCCATCCTGCACTCCCATCCCCTCAAATTATAGAAGCTACACTTTCCCCCCAAAGATAACGAAAACAGACTGAATGTTGAAACTTGGCAGGTAATATATTCCCCAGTGAGAAGTACATTCACAATCTACTTTGAGAAGATGGCCATGTAATTTACTGGATTTACTGGATCCATTTAAAGGGAATTTCTGGAGCTGGCATGGAGATTAATTATTTTTCTGAGATATGTAAAGATCAGATTCTTGGATTTTAGAGTCCTGAAAGCAATTTTATTCTGTAGTCAGGAACTTGATTTCTGTTCCTGATAGCAAAGCCTGCAGAAGAATACACAAGGAGACACCTGCATTTATGTCTTCCAGTGTGCTTCCCACAGCTCCCCTTGGCTGCAAATGGCACACCACAGCCAGTGGGAGCCATAAGGCTGAGGAGTTGGTAAGTAAACAAACAGGTGTGGCCCGGTAGCAACTTTTTCAAAGTGGGTCTGCGGACCACTTTGAGAGACACTGGGCTATGACCTACTCCACTTTGTTGGAACATTAATTCAGTAGGAATTCTGAGGGAAGAATGGAACCTGTTTAAACACCATTTAGTATCTGTTAAGTCTGTCAGGGCAGTCACAGTCATCACAAGCAACTGCAAAGGTGATAGTAATTTTTTTTAGTAGACCTTGTAATGAGAACTCTTATATAATCAACGTTCCCTAAAACCAAGTGGAAACTGGGAGTATTTTCCCTTTAAAAAATAAACGGAGTCAAGGGCAGCCTGTTGGTAGCTATCCTGGATTTTAGTCTGCAGAAAAGAAGAATAAGGGGGGATTTGAAAACAGCCTTGAACTACCTAAAGGGGGGTTGCAAAGAGGATGGAGAGAAGCTATTCTCTGTTGTGACAGATGACAGAACAAGGAGCAATGGTCTCAAGTTGCAGTAGGGGAGGTCTAGGTTGGATATTAGGAAAAACTATTTCAGTGGCAGGGTGGTGAAGCACTGGAATGGTTTACCTAGGGAGTTGGTAGAATCTCCATCCATAGAGGTTTGACCAAGCCATGGCTGGGATGATTTAGTTGGGGTTGGTGCTGCTTTGAGCAGAGGGTTGGACTAGATGACCTCCTGAGGCCTCATCCAACCCTAATCTTCTATGATTCTGTGATCCTCCCACCATAGAAGTTGGTGTAGAGCAGGTTGTCAAAACAGGAGGTATTAAGTTGCTTACTTTTAAAGTTACTTGTATATCTCTGGGCTGATCCAGACAGTTTTGGGCTAGAAGGCTCCCTTGAGAAATGAAGTTTTAAAATGAGCATGATCTGAAGACACATGCTGAGAAGACAACGTTTAAGATGATAGAATATTACGCCAGGTAAAGGACACAGTCAGTTTTTTAATAATCAGTTTTTTGCCTGAACCTCTTGCAAATCCACATGAGTTTCATCAGGTACAAACTGAGTCATAAGGAAAAGCATTTATCTGCCAGCATAGCATGAACTAGTTTAACACTTGTAGGGGAGAGGAATACTCTCCACATTTTAAAACTTAGGGATGAGTCAGAACTGTTTTTCACTATATTTTTTCCTCAAAGAGAAGAGTTTTTAGAAACCGAACCCTTAAGAACAGATGCACAGTTGGAGCACAAATATTTTAATTCGACAGCATAAACACATAGGAGCAAGATCATTCAGGCATTATGCCTGCTTCTGTCATGGCAGGCTTTGAGAATGACCCGCTGGGTCAGAAAGCTGGGTGCACATGAGAGACAGAGGGATAGAATTGTAATTGTTCTCCATCAGAATAGTCTTCCCTTATCTAGCAGTTCAAGTGTAAACTAGCAGTGCTCAAACACTGGGTGGTGATGGCCAGAGAGAGAGCAGGACAGAGTAGCTGGAAAATGCCCTAGTTGAACATACATCTTCTACAGCCTCAGTCAGCAGGACCCCTAGGATGCAGGGAGATTTCAGTGACAGTGGATCAGCCTTCTCAGAGGATTTTAAAATGGTCCCTTAGCTTTTAAAATGATCATGGGTCAGGTGTGTGTGTAGGGGGGCAGGGTTGAGGAGTGGGGAATTGCTCCGACACCTTGTTACATTCTAAATTAATTGTATTAAATCAGAAGAGGGGCCCACGTGAACATCTCAGTTAAGACCTGTTCAATGTGCAGCTACCATAAAAAAGGATTCCAACAAGGAAGCCTCCCAGGAAGCGGTGACTTGTCCCTGTTGCTTCTAGGTGCAAATGTAGCCAGGGAGATCTCCACTTGCCAGCTCCACCCCTGCAGCTCCCATTGGCCACGGTCCCTGGCCCCATCCCAGAACCCAACGCCTCAAGCTAGAGCCCTCACTACCCCCTATACCTTAATGCCTAGCCCCAACCCAGAGACCCCACCTGCACCCTGAACCACTCATTTCTGGCCCCACTCTGGAGCCTGTACCCTCAGCCCAACCTCCACACACATCCCAGCCCCAACCCTCTCCTCCATCCCTAACCCTCTGTCCCAGCATGGTGAAAATGTGCAAGTGAGTGAGCAACGGAGGGAGCGGGGGATGGAGCCAGCAGGGATGGGATAAGGTGTGGGTCAAGAGTGTTAGTTTTTCTGCAAATGGAAAGTAGTCAACACTATCTACATGCCAATGGTTCAAAGCACAACAATTATCCCCGTTCTACTATAATGACGTGCACAGCAGAGCAGGGGGTGGAAAAGAATGCTGAGGAATCACATAGCAACAAGAAGGCACAGGGAGAGATCACTGACTTGGGCTATTCCAGGCTACGCTGCTGGCCTGTTGGGTGACCTTGGGCAAGTCATTTCACCTCTTCGTGCCTCATTTTCCCATTTGTAAAATGTGGATGCTATTCAGTTTAAGATCTGAGAAAAAGTGCTGTCTAAACAGGTAGATTCTTTTTTTATTATTAATCACCAGCACATCAGCTACAAACCTAGTGTCTAAATGACTATTAGATCCTACCAACAAATGTTTTTCCATTCTTTTAAAAATACTAGGAATTCAAGTGACAAAACCATTTGTTAACACAGCGTTAAGGCCGAAACCCAGGCAATTTTAATGTTGGTCCCCAAGGCTGGCACTAGCCATTGGGGGTTAGTTGCATGCACTCCAGCTGCAATCACTCTGTGAGGTGCAGCTGTATCGAATGGTGGGGGGAACAAGCTGAAGCAGCATAGGAGATGTGAGTCTGGGTCCTGCATACGTGCTCTCAAAAGAGGTAGATGTGTGCATTGAGGTTCAAGCCTGCATCATTTCAGTACATAACTGCAGAGGGCTCTTCTTGCCCTGTGTGTTATCACTAGTGAGAGGGAACATGAGAGCAGTCTGGTTTCAATGCAAGGTAGGGGAAGTATAGGTTTGGGTGGTAGCCTGTGTAAGGGAGTTGAAAGAGGGTGGGAAATGGCTGTTGAATTTTACAGGCAGGGTATTCTGTCAGGGATGTAGGCTCCTTGTTTGACTGTAAGCCAGGGAAGACAGTGTCTGTCCTGTATAATGAAAAGGCAGAGTGGGAATATGTGTGTTATGGGCATTTCTCAAAGAGGGCAAAGTTAAGGTAAATATCCATGGCTTTTTAAATTCAGCCCTCAATATATCCTGTAGTGGTGGAAGTAGCCTGTAATAGGATGGAACTCCTACCTCGTGAGCGTCCCTGGCTGTACGCATGCAAGCCTGCAGTTCTCTTGGCTCATGGTGCCCTCTGTCAGCTGCTGCACTTTTCAGGCCAGTGTTCATGACTCAGCCCTCCAGCTGAGTCTTACTCTAGTCATGAGTGAAAAACAAAACAAACCCCTTCTAGGGTATGTGAGGTGAATGGACCCCTTTGGGATGTCACCTGATGTGCTGAGATACCACTGAACCTACCTTTTCTGCCAGCCTGGGCATCCTTTAATTCTGTCTTGCTGGGCCAGGCTCTTAAGCCTCCTCCTTCAGTTCTAGTCCTTTTTGTTTCTAAGTATCTCTTTGAGTGGGGAGGCAGAGAAGAAAAAAACCTGAAGATCTTGATTATTTTCCTTCCCCACCTTATACAGGATTTCCGTAAAGCAGGAATCTGTTGTTTGATTGCCCCACCTCTTAGTGGAACAGTTCAGCAGTCCAAAATAGAGATTCATGTCAGCTGACTAAGTCACCTAACTGTAGAATCACTGCATCCAGGAGTCAGTGAAAATAAGAGGTGTGTGCAGGAAGACGAAGCCTTTCCACAGTCCATTAACCTTGCTGATGGGCAATCAGCCCTCTCCAGCTTTTTTATAGTGTTTCCACCTGAAGTGTTAGCAATGGGTGTTACCCAAAGTAGCATAGTTGAAATACAGACAGTCTATATTCTTAACTTCAGATACAAAAATGATACATGCATACAAATAGGATAATCATATTCAGTAAATCATAACCTTTGCAAGGATGCCAGACATGAGTTATCTTGCAGAAAGTACATCTCAGTTATATATCATAAACATATTTTCATAAAGAATATGGTGGTTAACCACTGGAATAAATTGCACAGGGAGTTAATGGAATTTCCATCACTGGATATTTTTAAGAGCAGGCTACACAAACACTTCTCGGGAATGGTCTAGATCAGTGGTTCCCAACCATTAGGACCGGTGGCGGGCCACGACCCCCTACCTGCCAGGCCGTGGCACTCTGCAAGGCCATGCCCTCAGCTGCTAATGATCCCCGTCAGCTGGGGAGCTCCCTTTCCTAAAAATTCTCCTCCCACGGTGAGTGGCGCTGGGGGCTGCCCCATGTGCCATGGCTGGAGCCGGGCCGTGTTGAGGCTGTTCTGTGTCCTTTCCATTGCAGATAGAATGTTCAGGATGAGGGAGTGGAACCTTTGTGGCCATGAGCGTCCCGGTCGATATTACTGAGGAGGATCAGGTTAGAGGCCCTGGGGAGCAGCGCTCGATGTCCATGATTTCCGACCCTCCTCTGACAGGGCCCGGTGGCTTCCCCCACAGGGTCTCTCCTGCCGGCTCCAGCCTGCACCATGTGTCTGGCTGCTTCCCAACATAGCTGGCAGCACCAGTTGGAGTTGTGCGGGGGGAGCTGGGCTCCTTGACTCAAACCAGCGGTTGTCAGGGGGCTAGTAGTGCTCGGTTGTTGGGTGGGTGTTGTGAGCCTGAAATGTGCATGGGTTGAGTGACTCTGCACCTCTAGGCCCTGACTGTTAATGACCTGGGGAGGAACTCTTGAAACACCAGAAACATGAGCCCACCCCTGTCGCTTGTGCCTCAGACACTGTCAAGCCTGTGTGTCAAGGGCTGGGCTGTCACCAGGCCTGGCAGGGGAAGGGTCTCTTCCCAGACGTGGAACAGCAGTTCACTGAGCAGTGGGATGGCTACACAGAGCCCGGCATGGAAGCCTTTAGAGCAGCTGCGACCCAGGCAGCAGCGCTCAGCTGGCAGCTGGGAGGCAGCACAGGGTTAAGTGAGGGTAACGGCATAGGCACTGGAGGTTCTGGGGGCAGGACTAGTGCTGGGGGGCTCTAAGAGGTGGGGGCTGGCACTGGGGTTCTGGGGGCAGAGCAAGTAGTGGGGGGCTTATGGGGGCAGGGCTGGCACTAGAGGGCTCTGGAAATGGGGCTAATATTGGAGGCTGGGACGGGGGAAGGATTAGAGGGGTTGGGTGCAGTGGGGCTCTGGAAACAGGAGCCTGGCACTGGGGGGGTCTGGTGGTGGTGGGCTCGAAGGGGTGGGGGGCTGGCACTGGGTGGCTCTGAGGACAGAAGGCTGGCACTGGGGAGGTTGGGTGCAGGGGACTCTGGGGTCAGTGACTGATGCTGGGGGGGAAGTGGAGAGGTGGGGAGCTCTAGAGGTTAGGGCTGGCACTGGGGGACGCTGGAGGCCAGGGCTTTTTGGTGGACCAGGAACATTTTATTTGCATATTCGTTATTTGTATAATGAATATGCAGATAAGTGTTGCCAGTCCTCCAAAAGTTTGTGAATTGGTTTGCCAGTTCCTGGTATCAAAAAAAGGTTGGGAACCACTGGTCTAGATAATAATTAGTCCTGTGATGAGTTCAGGGGACTGGACTGGATGACCTCTCGAGGTCTCTTCCAGTCCTATAATTCTAGTCCAGCTCTACATCGGGCACCGTCTCAGGTTAGCCCCCTTCTGGGGGGGGGGGGGGGATAATAAATGAAAATTCAGTCCTTTTTCTGGGCCTTTCAAACTCCTTTCTCTTGGGGCACAGTCACTTCCCCTCAATGGCTGTTAGTGTGGGATAAGGGACCTGGCCCTGCCCACTATTCTGGGTCCTAACTCAGAGACTCTCTAAGTAGCAGCCACAACCCTTTAACTAACTACCTTTCCCTGGACTCGTCTCTGTAACCTGTCTGAAATGAGTTTTGGCAACCCACCAGAAGCTATTCCCTCATCCAGTCTCTGCCAGCAACTACCTTATATTAGCACCCCCCCCCAGCCATCCAGGAGCACCTTTTGCTTCCCTTATCCCTGCAAGCAGACTGCACTCATTCTGCCCTTGCAGCTCCTTTTATATAAGCCTGCTGGAACCTCATTGGATGGTCCCTAAAACTGCTCTGGTTGACTGCTTTTCTGGAACCACTCTAGCCCACTTGGAGAACCTCTCAACTGCTCCTTTCCTGGGATGGGTGTGGCAGGAAGCTAAAGCCTCCAGCAAAGGGCCTTGTCTAGTCCATCATGTAGTGATTAAAGCTCTGTCTGATGAATTGAAAGAATTATTGTAATTCCAGAGAGCTGTATGCATTAATTGAGGACCAAAAATGCTAGAACTATGTTGTAACTCTCACTGATTTCAGAATCAAGCTATGTCTAGACTACAGGCTTCTTTTGGAAAAAGCTTTTCCAGAAGAGATCTTCCGAAAAAACTTCTTCCAAAAGAGTGTCCACACTGCAAAAGCACATCAAAAAAGCAATCTGCTTTTTCAACAGATAGCATCCACACTGAATGGATGCTATCTTGCATGTAAACTGTGATTACTACGGGCGGAATGGTCACCAGGGCACCTGTGCTTTTTCCTCTTTCCTTTTCTTGAGAAAGAACAACTTCTTCCCCGTCCACGCACGCCTTTTTCCGAAAGAGCTCTTTTGGAAAAAGGCTTCTTCCTCATAGAAAGAGGTTTACCAATGTCAGAAAACCCCCTCTGTTTTTTCAATTTTCTTTCAGAAGAATGTGATTGCACTGTGTACATAATTGAAGTTTTTCGGAAAAACAGCCATTTTTCCAAAAAAACTCGCTAGTGTAGACATACCTTTAGACTCAACGAGAATTCCTTAATGGCATAAGAGCAAATTCCCTCCTCCTATCACCTGACAGCTAATGGTGGAGGATTTTCAGCCTCTAGCCACCCTGGGACCAAATTTTGCAGACTACTGTCTCCAATATCAAACATTGAAATTTTACCCCAACAGACACAAAGTGTACAAGATTGGCCTGAGGGTTACAGGATGGGGATGATTATGGATCGGAGGTACTAAGAACCAGAACTCACTGCCACTGAATTGTAGGTGAATTATCCCCAAATGCCTTTTTTCAGGAGGGGGAAATATCACATTCTCGTTCAAACATTCCTGAATAAACAAAGTTTAGCCAGATAGCTGGATATCACTGTTTTTCCAGCAAGTGGCTGTGCAACAGACAATGCCTTCAATATCTTCCACCCTACATGTACGCCTTGGTGCTCTAGGTCACCACTATCCCGATAATCAGAAAATATGTGATCAAACATGGTTTGGTAGCACACAGATGTTACGGACATAGGTTACGTCTAGACTGCAGGATTTTAGCGCAAGAAACTTTTGTCGGAAGAGATCTTCCTCAAAAACTTCTTGCGCAAGAGCACATCCACACTGCAAAAGTGCACTGAAAAAGTGATGTGCTTTTGCAAAAGAGAGAGTCCAGACTGCTCTCTCAAAAGCAAGCACTCTCAAAAGCAAGCACTGAGGGCATGTCTAGACTGCCTGACGTTTTCGAAAGAAGATATGCAAATTCAGCACAAATTTGCATATCTTCTTCCGATCCCATTTTCGGAAGAGTTTTTTTGAAAAAAAAGCAGTCTAGACACGGTTCTTTCAAAAAAAACCCCCCCTTTTTCGAAAGAACCCTGTACACCTCATTTTTTTAGGAAGAAGGATTCTTTTGAAAAGGGTTTTTTTTTGAAAGAACTGCATCTAGACTGCTTTTTTTCCAAAAAACCTATTCCAAAAATGGGTTTGGAAGAAGATATGCAAATCCGTGCTGAATTTGCATATCTTCTTTTGAAAGCCCCAGGCAGTCTAGACGTGCCCTGATTGGTATGCACAGAATGGCCACCAGGACACCAGTGCTTTTTCCTCTTTTTGCACAAAAACCCCTTCTTCCCCATCCATACATACCTTTTCGCAAAAAGGCTTCTTTTGCAAAAAGGCTTCTTCCTTGTAGAAAGAGGAATACCAATGGTGCAAAAGCTCCTCTGTTCTTTCGATTTACTGTCAAAAGAATGTGCTTGCAGTGTGGACACTCCGCGAGTTTTTGCAGAAAAACGGCTGTTGTTCTGCAAAAACTCTGTAGTGTAGACATAGCCTTAGTTTCCTTTCATGAGTACTAGAGGGCTAGCTCTCAAGATCATACTTTTCCATCCACTAAACAGTTATGACAATGTAAGCTTTTTCACATGAGAAAAAAAAATGTATCCCCACATTTAAACTGAAGTATACCAAAGGTAATTGAGTCCTCCTGTCTATTTAAGCCTTGAGCAGTCTTTTAAGGAACAGCACTTGTTTATCAAATTTGATTGTTAAGATCAGAGCACTTGCCCACTACTTTAACCCCGGTTTTTCCATTAACTCACGTTACACACTGCTAACCAGTACCAGCTGGTGTTAGCTTTTGATCACTGTAGATGGGAGCTGGTTTTGAAGTGACCACAAAGAAGCAAATACTCTGGCTGAGGAGAAAACAACACAGAATTGGGGACTGGCTACGATGTTCCTCCTCAGTTTTTAAGGGCATAGAGGGGGATTTAAAAAAATACCCACACCAAATACTCAGCTATAGCAGATACAGGGCACTCTGATATATTCACCTTTATTAATTACAGGTTCCCTCTCAAGAATTCTAATAATTGTTTAGCATGAGATCCTCTCCCCCTCAGCAAATAGAAGCCTGACTGAAAGTACCTCGTTGATGTTGATCCTTAATTTTGATGAGTCATATTTCAATCTCAAAAAAGACTGACTGAACCATCACTCAGAGTAATATGGCCAAATTATGGATAAGACATGATACTTCTATTGTCAGGACATTTCATTCTCACTTTGTTTTTGTGCTGTATATCTGACTCCTGTCCCTATGGTCAAGACATGTGCTTCCAAACTTGACAGAATTGGGTGAAGTCTTCTGGCAATTTAAATAGTTGTTTAGTGAGTCCTTCCTGGCAAAGGTATCCTGCTTATTGACTCTGGTACTCCTGCTGGTCAATCATCCTGTGTAAGCAAGCACTGTGTACCTTCCTGTATGGGATCAGTGACATCAAATTAAAGTGGGGGAGAGATCAATTACTAAAAAGGATTTGTTTGCCACATACACCAAGTTCTATGGTAACTGTACATTCTTTTTAATATTAAAATTCTAATGTATTTTAGAAGTGGTACAGAGTATTTAATTTAAAAGAATTAACTTACTTTTACTCTATTTCTGTAATGAAAATAAGATATGGTTATCCTGTGGCTTTACCCCAAATTTGCAAGAAAGCATGAAATCTAATAGGAATGGTTCTTGTTTGAGATATGACTCTTAGAGTTGCATGGTTGCAGCCAGATGTCACTTTTCAGTTAATTTGCATAATCCCCATGTGCCAGAGTTTGCAAACTTTTTTCTTGATGAATATTGGTTTACTCCAGATAGTCCCACACAAAGCAGAGGGTGGCTCAGTCTGGCCCTACCCTGTCATTTCTGAATGCTTGTACTGTGACTATGCAACTTTCTATGCTATGCTGCAGCTAGAACTCAATTTTTTCATATTGTGCCAACAGACAACCCCTTCCCCCGAACTATCACCTGTAACTGAAATATGTAACAGTCTGATGAGAGGGCAGAGAAATCCAGAAAGCGGAGAAAATAGGATTAAGAAACTCCTTTAAAAATCAAAGAGAAATAGTCTGATTTAGCTTTCCTTCTTTCCTTCCACTTTCTTCTGTTCTAGCACCCTCACTGCTTCCACATCAAAAACTAACCCTCAAACAACAGTTCTGTGCCCTTGGACTGTTTATCCTCAGAGGCTGAAAGCAGCCACTCCCTCCTAGCTTGTGTATAAGCTAATGTTGTTACAAAGCACTATAAAACCTCAGTGGACTGGAAAAGAAGAAGCAATAAAGAGAAATGTGGAAACCTACCATAGAATTTCACTTTTATTTTCCAAATTGTAGTAGCTCAATAGTCAATGATGTTGTTTCCATTGCAGCTCCTTGTACTTAAAAAGGTATAATTTAAGATTTCTACATAATTAATTAATTTGAGGAATAATTTAGATTAACTCAGTACTAATCACATCCTGGTCTAACAAAGGCAGAGACAGAATTGTTTATTAGTCCAGCATATTAGAATGACTAAGGGCCCAGTTACTGCCTCCTGTGGGAACATCTGTATTGGAAAGCAAAGGGGAAAGAGTATTTAACATTTTGCTCCTGGATGTTTCTTCATATTCATGTCAAGAGACTGTGGTTTGGCCCCAATACGCCAGCTCTGTGTCCCTGACGTATCTTTTAGAAGGAGATTCCAGCTGAGGTAGGCACTGCAAACATAGCCTTTTCCTATATTACACTACAGGGCCTAGGAATAGGGCAAAGCTGAAAAGAGGCAGTCAGAAGGAGAGAAAGTTCCATACAACCTTCATGAAGGTCCTAATTATATCTGGGGGATACAGTGGATACTGTATGTACAGGAACATGCTTTCCCATCCTCTGAAACAAGCAAATTTAACAGCAGAGAGAAGATGAGAAGCCAAACGAGCCATGATTTTCCTTAATAGATGAATGAAGAGATCTGAAGGCAAAAGTCAAATCAAGCCATGTCTACACTAGCAAACTTGCAGCAGCACACCTGTACCGATGCAGATGCCTGGCTGTAAAATTGCTCATGTAACCTGAGGGGAGAGAGCTCTCAATGTATTAAAACCCACTTCAATAAGCAGTGGCAGCTATGCTGGTGGGAAAAGCTCTTCAGCTGACACACCACTGTGCAGACTACCACTTATGCCAGCAAACCTTATGTCGCTCCAGGGTGTGTTTTTTCAAATTCCTGAGTGACAGTTTTGCTGACATAGTAGTGTAGACATGGCCTCAGAATGCAAGCATCTGTACCAGAAATAACTGCAGAACTGTGAGTCAATACAGCATCTCTGAACTCCAGTTGGTGGAGGCACTTTCATTTCAGGATGTTTAGGGTTGCGTTATTGACATTAAACATTTATGTCTGGGGAATTTCCATATTTCCACCCTTGGGAGTTATGTACTTCTGTAGAAAGTAGAATGATGGCTTACATCCAATTGAGCATCCCTTTTAATCCTCCACAAGTGTTAATGAATCCAGAAGGTGCCAGGCAGTGGAAAAAAAATCTGGTCTAATGTACATATATGTCCTGCTACTAGTATATTGCATCAGCTTCATTAACTGAAGGACATTTCCTCTGAGCTTTGTAATTCAGAGAATAATCTACACCTTTGAAATTTGTGCTATCCAGTCAGCCTGCTAACTCTTTCTAGTCATCTTTATAAATAGCATTTGTCTTTGTATTGTCATTCAAACATGACTGGCTAGGCAAAGAGATTACAGGCCTTGATTTTACATCTCAATGAACAAGTGACTCATTCATATCAAAAGTGTTCAGTTAAATGACTTTGAGATATCAAAACTCTGTTCTGTCCAGTATCCCTTTAACCTCCGTTAGTTTTAGCATTTTGACTATCATCAGGTAAACAGTTCAGGCAGAAATTCAAGCCTGCCCAAGCAGGATACATTGTGCTTTGTGGACTGAACCCAAGTATTGCAGACACAAATTGGCAGACAGACTCTCTTTGGAAGTTGGCCCTCCAAGCCAACACTTTGCATCACAAAGATGCTACATCATGCTTCCGAGAGGCCAATCAATAAAATACCTGTAATCTGAGGGTCTACTCGCAACAGCCCCAATAAGAGAAGCAGAAGAGATATTTCCAGGGCTCTAGGAGCACACGATCATAGAGTGGGGCTCCCATTTGATTTCCTAGCATTGGGAAATCATCCGAAAACCATGAACTCATCTGTATGTTAGAACAGTTAGAGGAATGGCCCCAGGTGGCCAAAAGAACCCTTGTAGTAGATGAGCTTATCCCTAGCGTGAAAGAATGACAAAAAGAAGTAAGTCTTGAGCAGAGAAAAGGATAGGGATCCACATTCTGGGACCTATCACATTTTCAAAAAATATATCTTAATGCACCTCCCACAGGTACAGAGCTCAAAGAATGGTGGAATTTGATTCAACCCAAGTCCAAGCGCAGACAAATCTTTATAACTTTTAGTACAACTGGAAATCCCCACCTCTCGTGACCTTTTGACATAGAGCATCAACCTGGCTGGCCATCACTTGCACCTGTTCTCTGTTAAAGCTACTACCTCCCTTGAACCTCCCTTGTCCAGCACCCTCGGGACTGGAGTTGTGGAATTTGCTGGACTAGGAGGTGGTCAGGAGTCTGGGCTTTCCTGGGGTTCAACTCCTGCCTGGTGCCCCTGGAGAATCCGGAGGCCTGACCTCCTCTGGCTCTCCTTCCTGGCTCTGCTGCGCCCAGCCTGCTCGTGGGCCTCTGCTTACTGTCTTTGGCTCTATGCAACGGCAGCAGCTGCTCCCAGGGTTCCTGGCTCTGGCCCTGCACGTGCAGGGCAGCTGCTCCCGGGGTTGCCCATGGGGAATGGGGAGAAGGAGCCCCATGAACAGGTGCCACAATTCAGGGCTGGAGTTGGGAAACCCCAGGAGCAGCTGGATGGCAGCTGCATGTTGGGCTCTCTACTCCCAGATCACTGCCCCTGCAGGCTGCCGCGGACCAGACCACCTCTGCTCCCAGCCGCTCTCAACCTCTGTGGCCAGAGCTCTCTGGTCTAGCAACATCTGTGGTCCTGCTGGACCACTGTTATTGCCGGACCAGGGGAGTCCTGGACACGAGAGGTTCAACCTATGTCTTAAAATTACGAGTTCAGATTAAAGGAAGGGGGGAGGGAGGGGGAGAGTCTCCTATGCATTACTACAAGGGAAAATAAAAACACATCCGTAGGCAGCTGCCGTCATGATTTATTCTCACTCCTTGCTGAGGCTGAAAGACTTCCCAAGAATACATGACTTGAAATGGGATTCCTGCAAGCAACAGAAGCACCGTAGCAGACAGGTCTTGCGTGCCTCCTCAAAATGAAAGGTTAGAATCTATATAAAAGCAACATGGGAAATGAGGGTGAAAACAATGGGTCAGTTCACTTAATCACTCTTTATTCTTCCAGGGTGGAGGAACATTCAGAGCCAAGCTGGTTGCCCCCCTGAAGGATAAAGCCACTGAGATACTCCTCCAACTGAGGACTGCCTAACACAAGATGGAATCCCAGAGCCTGTTTTGTGGACTGCTCAGCAGATCCTCTGAGATCTGGGAATCTACTAGCATTTTGCTTTCATAATAAGATAGATCTGGCTACAGCATTTTTGCACAGCTCTGTTTACTTTTCCCATTTTTGCAGTTGAATGGTAGGAGTGCCTCCACATCCTAGCCCAGAGGTCTTTGATCTCAGGGCCTATGGAGGAGGAAGGATGGGTCACAGGTGCATGCATTTTGTCCTCCCAATACCAAGATGGCAAACAAAGTAGTCTATTCTCTGTTTTTAAACCACACTGTTTAGATACTAAGTAAACAAGAGCCCTCAACTGCAGAGAAGATTACGGTATTGTCTGCACAGCCAGTCAGTTTGCTACAATCATTATTTGAGTCAATCACATTCATGTCTGAAACAGGAGTACTAAATCCTAGCGAGGAAGAAAGTGTGTGACTTCTAATATGTCAAACCATAGATAAATTGTCAATTTCGAGGGGGCATGAAAAGTAGCCAGTCTGGTATGTAAAACAGCAAACCATTTACACTCAGGTGCAGCAATTCTTGATACAGACTGAAGAGTGGGATCCTGCTGAAGCCTCCATAGTCAAAGTTTTGTTTGGGTTTCTTTCTCTCCCCAACATATGTCTATGCTGAGAGGCTTGCTTGAATGTAAACCAGAGGAATTTTCTTAATCTGTTGCCATAAAGATGTGCATTTCCCCAGCCAGTGAAAGCTTCCAGCTTTACACAGAGACAGTGACTCTGTGCCTCCTTGGACAAGTTGACCTACGCATGGAATCTGACAAAGCAGATGCTCAGATGTCTCAGAGGCTCCATCATTAAATTAATCAGAAACAAGCTAAATTCTTAAAAGCTTTAGGCCTCTCACTGGTAGAAGTTATCACTCTCTCTCTCTCTCTCTCTCTCTCTTCAATAAGAAATAAGAACACAGTACTGTCAGTTGCCCATAGTCCTGGCAAGAGATCTAATACTGTCTGTAAAGGGAAGGGATGATAGATCAGGCCTGCCAACAGGAGAGAGGAGGGGGCAGTTGTCCCAGAACCTACCAATTCAGAAGTCTGGGGGCCCAGGCCCTGCCCTTTATGCCCAAGGCCACACCCCTTCCAGGGTCAGAAATTAGCCTCCCCCCCATCTTGCCCTGGAGCCCATGGTGACTGTTGGCCCCACTATGGTAGATGCTTATTCACTGTACCTAAAGAAAAAAAAAAAGTCTTCACTTCTCCTATGGAGCCCTAACAGAAAACAGAGCTGTCCACCTGTACAATTTCCAAGGGCAGAAGAGAGAAGTAGACACCCACATGAGAGGAGCATAGAAAATAAAGAGTGTATACACCCACATACACACACCCCATTTCCATGGCCTTTGACATCAGAGGATCTGATTTTTTTTTTAAATCCCTTCCTATCTCTTTAGTAGCTAGAGGTGACACTTTCTGTTATTGAACAACAATAGAGCAAATGCTTCAAGTTCTTTTGTGTAAGGGAAACATTTGTTTTAAATATTATTAATTTACTTAGTTCTTGTATACAGAAGATTGGACTCAAGTTGCAGGAGGAGGGAGAATGGTGTTCCTACTTCTTATGGGAAATTTACCAGTTTTTCATTCTACTGCAGTGCGGATGTTGTTTGTAGGCAGGCACTAGAAGATGACTGTTCTTTGACAAGCTGAAGCATTCCTCGCAACACAACATGCAAATAAGTCATGCTGATGATGCATGGAAAGAGTTCTGGTTTATATCAAAGGAATTTTTCAAAGTTAATGCATATCAAAAAAAGACATCTGAAGAATCTGAGTCACACAAAAATCTATTTTAAAATAAAATACATCTACATATTGTATAGAGGATCTCTCAGCTGTAGCCAGAATATCCCTCAACTGTAATTCCTTGCTACAAGGTCTTTCACTCATTTTTAGATCTAAAGTTTTTCTCACACACACAGTCCTAGCATTAGCTCAGTTTTCACTGTGTCCAACAGACATTACCTCATTCATCTTGTCTCTCGAATCTTTTATTGGACTAACTTCCATGGGTGAGAGACAAGCTCTGAAGCTTTCAATTTGATAAGCTGTGTGTAATCTCCAAAGCTTGTCTCTTTCACCAACAGAAGATGGTCCGATAAAACATGTTACCTCACCCACCTTGTCTCTCTCCTCTCCTGGGGCCAGCATGGCTTCTATACTGCAAACAGACAAGACAGACACATTGGGCTTGAATTGAAGACTGTAGAAAAATTTAAACATTTCTCAGTGGATAGTTTCTCTAGGCACATGCATGCAAGCAAGACTCTCCCACACACACATAAGATGTACAATATTCTGAGAGAGAACACAAAAGTCCCCAGCAAAGAAACTACAGACTTCCTTAGCAGATTTCTGCTTAATATATACACACAGATCTTGTCAGATGCTTATTAGAAAAGAAATAATCTCTATTTCCAGAATTCCTTCTATGCTATGTACAGTTGGACCCAATGGGAGAGTCCTGGCAGATTACTTTTTGACAAAAGGTACATTTTAGCAGCTAAGCAGGTTGAAAAAGTACTCTTTAGGACTCTCACCCAACAGCTATACTATCAGTGAAAAAGCCTAATGTCTGCCTTTGCTTTCCTTAAAAGAGTCAACACATCACCAATGTTTATGAAGAGATCTGATTAGCTTCAGGGATATTCCATTCTTCATTATTGTTCAAGCTGAGAAATACTGAAGATAAATATTAGTTCATCTGTTTCTTCACAGTCCCTTTTGTAAATAGATATGGCTTGTTTCTTACAGTCTGAAGCTAGAGAAATATCTTCAGGCTTGTCACCACATTTATTTTCCTTCAGCTATCACCAGAAACTTTTATTAACTGAGTGAACTGATCCTTCAGAACAGCAAGATGTTTACTCTCCTATATTGGGAGTCCTTTATCTACTTATAGTAAATAATTCTAAATTTTTGAGTTCTATAAACTTTGCAGTTAGCCTGCTTTAGTTTTATAAATAATTATGCTATGGGCCTGCTGTTTTGCAAGCATACACAAGGTTTCTAACACTGAGCAACTATGCTAATTTAAAATATCCTACTGGACATGGGACTAGATTTCCCTTTCAAATCTCAGACAGGAAATTCATTTTCCAATACTTCATTAGAAATTAGATTACATAGTTTGGATCCCAAGTCTGCAAGTACTTATGCAGATGCTAAACTTGACTCACAAGAGTGGTTCCCTTGATTGCATTAGGATTACTCAGATGTGGAAGTTTAAGGACATGCTTCCTCATTTGCAGGATCGGTGCTTTTACTCTTTAATCTCGGCCTCCAATTTTATCAGATTCATACCATGTTAATATAAATGCACTTCTAAGGACAGTATCTTAATCTCTGGTTATTTGCCAATATACGTCCCTACCTTAAAGGTTAAAAACATGAAAGGTAGCTCCCTGTACTTCCAGTGACATTCATTAGAGTTCCCTGAAGTTTTAAAATCTCACTTGAATGTCAATACTTATTTTTCAAAAGCTAGATTGTTTTTCCTCCAGAACTATTTCTGAAGCAGAAAGGGGAAAACCCCCACCTTAAATAGTAATTTTTCAAAACACAATTGACTGATCAATTATCAGCCTCAGAGCTTTAGTGGACATATAACAATGGCTTGTGCAATGGGGCCAAAAATAGCAGTGATGATGTCTAGGCTTAGACCAGAAACCAGACTCCAAGACCCTTCCCCATCCAGCTTTCAGAGCCCAGGTCAGCTACTGTGTCTGTGTGTTTTGGGGGGGGGGAGGGAAGGAGACTGCGTAGACACATCCCAACAACAGATAGTCCTAGCATCTTTGACCACTCAAGCTCTCAGCATCTCTCCCCATGCAGGTATCTTTCTGTCAGATCTCATCACTCCTCACACCCAGCCTTCAGCCCTCTCTGGCCCTGCAGCTCCACAGAGCCAACAGGCAACTCTCTCAGCTTGCTCTAGCCTCCTTTAGCTCAGAGAGATCAGTAAGCCATCCCCACATCTGGCTTCCTGACAGTGCCTCCCTCTTTCTACCTTTCTGCTCTCTGTAGCTTTCCCTCAGAATCTCCTGCACTTTCCTGACTCCCAGGCAGCTCATTTTCCTTTTCCTCACTGAACCAAGCAGCTCTGACTTACCAATTTCTTCCTCCCCCCGCAAGGTCCAGGTGCCCTCTTTTAAGCCAAATTAGGGTGAACAAATGAGCCATGTGTGTACTGTCCCCGTTTCCTCTGAGCAAGATCACTCAGACAATCATTAACAGTTCAGGAAAGCTAAACTCACCTGATCTAGGTTAACAACAGTTTTACTAGATTTTTCTTCAGCAATGTTCATTGTGCCTTTATTCTATTGCCTTACTCCAAGTAGATGCAACTGAAAAATAATAGGGACCACAAGCAGAGTGCGTCACTACCTCAAAGATTCCAAGAGAAATAGCATAGGGACAAAGGAATCAATAGCTGTGAGAAATCTTATCACAGTTAAAGACATGTGGAAACCAGAAAAATTCTGAGCTGTAACACATTGGCTGAACTCAGCACCATAGATCAGCAAGCTCTGCTGGGACATAGAAGTAAAATGCCAAGTGGAAGAAGTTTTGATTTGTTTTTCTGAATGGAGCAGAGTGAAGACCAAAGTGAATTGAAGATCAATTTAAAACAGCCATAAGGGAAAAGTGGTACAGGACAAGTGAATGCTGATTCATGAAAAACCTAAAGAGCCAATCGATCTCTTTTGGCTTTAGACCAAGGTGGTGCTGTCTTAGAGAAATCCTGGGCACCATTAAAAATACTGAACTGTATTTATCTTAAAAACAAACAAACAGGATCTATAGTATTCCCTGGAGAAATCTCTCAAATATTCCAACAGATAAAATGAGTGTCTGTGGTAATTTTAATTATGCTTAATGTTTTATTGTCTCCATTTTACAAATTGGGAAACTGAGGCACGGAAAGGTTAAAATGATTTGCCCAGCTGGCCAGTTACAAACCCCTGAATAGGATCTAGCTCTCCTGAATAGCAGGCACGGCTCTACTCACTAGACCACATTGCCTCATGATGTTTAATGTAGCTGATGCTTTATAATAGGGAAGTTAGATATTGGTTAATTGAATAGTCGACTAACCTCTATCAGAGGCAGCAGCGAGGGGAGTCAGTTTAAAAACCAGCTCCCCTTGCAGACCGACTGCCTGCCACACTGCACTGCTGCCTCTGACATGGCAGCAGCAGTCCCTGTCTATGGAGGTCTGAGCTCCCCACAGACAGAGGCTGCAGAGAGAGGAGGGGTGGGAGAGGTTGTCCTGAAGCAGCCTCTGTCTGCGGCAGTGTCCTCTGTGGAACCCCCATGAAGAGGGGCTGCTTCTTGACTGCCTCTCCTGCCCCCCCAGCGCTGCTGCCTCTGCCAGAGGCAGCAGTGTGGGGGAGAGGGCAGGTGTCACCATGGAGCTAGTGGTGGGGGCAATCAGCTTTTAATATGGCTCTCCACAGCACTGGCTCCTGCCCCTCCTTGCTATTTCTGATACAGAGGCAGCAAGGGGGGGGAGGGGAAATGCGAATAGTCGAGTAGATTAACTAATAAGACGAGTTGACCACTCATTCACATCCCTAACTTTATAAAGGGACAAATTAAGGTATAGGTCAGAAAAAAAGACAAGACAGCCAGGGTTTCTCTCTTCATGCTATAATTATATCCAGTCAATGAACCTAAAAGCCTCACTAATTACAATGTAAGCTCTTAGGAAGAAGCCACATGTGTTACGGTACAAAAGTGGCTTATTACTCACAAAAGGCTTAGTAATCCCATGTACTAAAGGAATGGACATCATGACAAGTAAGGGCTCTGTTTACCAAGAATTCATGCCTTGCAACCTCTGTCAGTCACTTTCACATTTTAGCAGCTAACAATACTGAATTTTTCTCTGCATGTGTGTAATATTTAAGAGAGTCACCATGATTTTATGTTAAGCCCCTAGGAGGCCTTTTACATGGAGTCTATACTGTGATGATTCAACAGTACATTGCATACATTTTCTTTTTTCTGGTTGGTACAAGTGCTTTTAACATTTTATCTTAAACTAGTAGTTCTCAACCTTGCCAGGCTATTGCGTCCCTTTCAGGAGGCTGATTTGTCTTGCACATTCTAAGCTTCACCTCACTTAAAAACTATTTGCTTACCAAATCAGACATAAAAATACAGAAGTGTCACAGCACACTATTACTGGAAAAATTGCTTACTTTCCCATTTTTACCATATGCTCTTACTCTACATGTTAGAAGTGTGCATTTGTCAGGAAAGAGAGGGGTGTGACAGCAGGGACAGTTATACTCAGGCATGACCATAGGGGGGCAGCAAGCAGGCAGGAAGTGCCCCAGCAAGCAGCCACTAGCCATCAGCACCTGCCACCCTGGCCTGCCCTAGGGAGCAACTGCCAGTCATATCACGGCCCCCTCACCTCCAGGTCTCCCCAGAGAGTACCAACATGCAGCCAGCATGGCTCTCCCATCATTGGGCTGGCTCTGGACAGTGGCTTCCCTTGCCCATGGGGCACAGCAGGTAGGGAGCCTGCCCCTCCAGGGTCCCACTAGGCTGCAGAACATTGGTGGCCCAGAGGATTGTGGCACGCTGGATCTGAAGCTTTGACCGGCTGAATTCAGCCTATGGGTCATATTTTGCTCACCCTTGGTCCATCAGAACTAAGCTGAGCTGCCAACCTCTAGCCAGACTTCTTTCACTGGCCAAGAGCCAGAGGTCTGCTTTATTTCCCTCTACAGCCTCCACTGACTCAGCCTCAACCTTTTAGCTCCTTTTTTTCAGGTTTGATACCTATTGCAGGTATATCAGGGTGAGGATGATTGAGCCCCACAGGTTGACTTAGCCCCTTCTTGCCCATTGTGGAGTTTGAATCACATATGGTTTAAATGTTTGCAGAACTGGGGCTGTTAGCCAATATCATATATTTCCAGAATGATTTATAATCATGCTAATTTATATAACTATGAACTATACTCCCAGATTGCTCTGTATTCATGCTAAGTTTCTTGTGGAATGTTACTAGGATTTAAACCATTGTAATATCTGTTTCTTCTGCTTGCATAGAATCTGTCAGAAACATGTGTGTTCTGTTGGGGATTGCCAAATGCGAACAGTGTGCCAAGGTACTGTGGGTACAGATGCTTGGGATAAGTGGTACAGATGTTTTTGCTGGATAAGAAGTATAAAGCCTGTAAACAAGAGGAATATAAATATGAACTGAACTGAGCTCATAGTTTGGAAAAAAGTGAAGCTGTAACTGCTGCGAGTCTGTTCTCCAGATTGGTAAAGTATGAACCTCTCTGTGTTGATTTATCTATGTTTAATAAACTGATTGCACTGAGTTAATTGATATCAATAAATGGAATGTATTCTCAATAGTGCCTAAACCAGATGGAGAAAGGGGAAAATATAAATAAAGTGGTCATGGTGGTAATTGACCACATTCCAGTAATATAATAGATAAATGTATCAGCCGGAGAGTGCTTGTATAGTGATAACAGTGTTTGACACTTGGGTGATCACAATTAGGCTTTAGTTATTTCCTGGATACAAAACTATAATTAGAACATACATAAGGGTTCATATAGTAGGATCCTATGGGAAAGACAAGTATAAATCTCTACATATTAATATGAGATAGTAGTCCTACAGTTTTGAACTCTCTCCATCTTATTCACCAAAATGCTGGGTTTAAGAAAAAGCAACTACAAAAAGCAAGTGGTTTTCTGAGCTCATGGTGCATTTCTGAAGAGATGGAAAAAAGTTAACATGTGAGGCCTAGTGTCTCTTCAGTAACATGTGCATAACACTCATTACTATTACATGTGTACTAACAAGAAGATTGTCCTCTATCTGAGCACTGCTGATGGGAAAAGTTTAGTTGAAAAAAATCTTTTGGAGACATTTCCTGATCTGTGAGGGTGGGGAGAAATCTTTGAGGTTTCCTTTTACCTGCGGTGTATTCTCCGATTAGATCACACCTGTTACAGTCATTTGGGTTCACTGTATTTGCATAGCTGCTGCAGATTGGTTTTTTTCCCTCCAGTTCCTATAAATGTATTTTCTTCTCCTGCCATTGCAGATATTTTCTCACTCATTTATAAAAATTAATACAAGGGATTTAAAAAAATCCTTATGCTTTCTGCATCTTTGTGTGGGTAGAGGCAGGCCTCACTGTGTGTGCCCAGAGGCAGAAACTCAGGCATCAAAAGAACTTTCAGAATTTAGCTATGGGTTTGGCAGGAATTTTGTGGATCACAGAAGACCCTAAAACTAAGACCAAAGGGCATAAGTCTGGGGTTTAGGCCACCTAAGTACCTGTGTGGATCCCATTCAGGGTACTGGCCTCTTTAAAAGGTCCCTTTCATCCGTGACTAATTAGGTGCCTCCTGATAAAGGGCACAAGGCCTTGCTAAAAAGTAATGGGAAGCAGCAGTGGTACTGACTGGAATTTTTTTGGGGGGGCATTTGCATGAGCAGATAGAGAGTGAGCAGCAGGGACACCTGTATGAGAGAAGAGCTGGTAAAGAGAAATAACTGAAGAGAGTTGGTAGTGCAGGATGGGCCAGACCTGAGGAATGATGCTGTGTAAAAGATGCATGTGGAGGTCCCAGAAACAACAGAGTGAGTCTGGAGGAACTTTTCAGTGGTTGGACCCACCAGTGAGAGTGCCAGAGGAGAGCAACGCTATTGTAGAAGCCTGGCTGGAGGAACAGTAATAAGAAGTATGAAGAATGGCCAGTGCTGTAGAGGCCTGGAATAGAGGCACAGGAATTACAGAGTGGGGTGAGGTTAGTTCCATCCCAGGTAGATGGCCAGGAGAATGGGTGCTGGAATAAGCATAGAGGAAATGGAGTGGTTGTAGATTCTCTGGTTGGGGACCTGGAGATAGTGTCTTTGGAGTGGGGCTGGAATACTGCTACTTTTCCAGTGGTTTCACTTTGGGGAGTGGTTATTAATAGGGATCTTCTGTGGCTTAGAATTGTGCTAATAAATTATACAACTTGAAATGGACTTGGCATTGGAGAAGTTGATCTGTGGGGACAACAAGGGGAAATTGAGGTGAGATTTGCTTGTACTGTTGTGGTTGGCCATGCAGGAGTGAACCCTGTGACATCTGCCTTGCAGAACACTGGAGACGGTGCAAACCATGTACTGCTTTTCCACAGCAGTACCCAGCACTGAGGCTTGGCATCAGTCACATGCTACAGACACATCGGGCTGCATTGCATCACCAGCTCCTCATGGTGTTCTCTGGAGAAAGCACATAGGCAGTCATCTCCTTTCTCCCCAATATAAGAGGCTGTGGGAACCTTTGATTCCCTCTGCTATTCAGAGCCATTTGCAAGGAACTGGAGCCCGTTTTCATTTTCAGTCTCAAATTGGGCACACTGGCTTGTCAGAGCCAGGATTTAAATTGCAAGGTGGCAGCTGTGGTTACACTTCAATTGTCTCAGTCAGATTTAAGTAATCTTAGGCAACCCACAAGTTCTTTTCACAATCAACACAAAAAGATATTCAGTACATGGGAAATACCTGCCGGGGTAGTGGGGGAGGGAGACTGAAAACAAGCATAAGGACCATTAATTTCTTATTTAAATGTTTAAATCAACATTGCATAAAAAAACCCTTCTCAAAAATCTCACCTTAATGTTGATTCCAGGAGAGGGAGGAGTAATGATAAAGAACCACTGAAACTCCAGCATCAGTCTTCCACTTTCTCAACATAAAATACAGGAGGATCATAGTCTTTTTAGGAGACAGTGTCCATTTCCAGAACACCGGGCTTGTTCATATTTCCTTATCACACGGCAATTATTCCACTATCCTATCTTCAGAGCTCAACTGTCAACCTTATCTGCTCTTCCACCAACGTCTTCCACTAATTATTCCTCCCACACAATAATTATTCCACCCATGTTCACACCAAAGTTAATTAGCCATTATTGATTATTACCTTTCTAGGATTCTACAGTAGCTAGACTTCTTGCCTAAAGTGTAATGCAATTCTGAGGATTTTTCTAAATATTTATGATCAAAACTACATAAGTGATATAGTTATAATAAACTGTCAATTTTACAACATCGGTGACTTATTCCTGGGAAATTAAAAATAAGTCTTGTTAATTTTCATAATACCATGTAAGAGTATGATGAGATAAATAAGAAGCATCAGAACAGTAAGGGCACGTCTTCACTCAGGGTTCCAGAGATTGACATTCTGTCATTCAATTTAGTGGGTCAAATATAGACCTGTAAATTGAATGTTGAGGGAAGCTCTGGCCAGTGTCTGTACTCCTCACAGTCACAAGGAGTAAGGGTAGCCAACGGAAGTGTTTGCTCCCATTGGCCACCCACAGTGAAGATGGTGCCAAGCTTGGCTAAGGTAAGCCAACTCTAGCTACATAGTCTACATGGCTGGAATTGCGTCCCTTAAGCCAACCTTCCAGGTCTAGTATAGACCTGGCTTAATAGTTAACATGTACAAATGCCATTATCAAGCATTCAAAATAGTCAAATAAGGCCCTCTCACAATTATGAATTTTTTTTTAAAATTGTGGTTATATTTGTTTGCCTTCTGTTTTTTTGGGCATTTAGGATGCACTCATTTCATGTTTTCAAACCTCTCTGAAACAAATTGAGCTAAAAGCTTACTTGCTTAAAAAACTTGAAAGCTGAGATTCTGATGTAATCACTTGACTTCAGTATCTGCAGATATCTTGAAAAATATTTATCACGTGGTTCATGAGAAAAAAAAGAGAGTAATTGGGCTCACTGTAGTAATATTAGGTCTTCATTACTGTGGCATTATTCCAATCTGAGTTACACTAGCACAAAGTTGGAGTAATGCGGAAGTGAATCAGGCTTGTTATATTTTGGATAAATGTTTTTATTAGGTTAATGTAACACAGAGCTCTGGAAACAAGAGTTAATGTAACAGCAGTTAAATAAGGGATAAGGGCATAAGAATGTCCATGCAGATCAGATCAATGGTCCATCTAGCACAGTATCCTACCTTTACCATGCCAGATACTTCACAGGAAATGAACAGGGCAATCACCAAGTGATCCATGTTCGGTCATCCAGTCCCATCTTCTGGCAGTCAGAAGTTTAGGGTTGGTGACAGCATGGGATGTATCTCTGACTATCTTGGCTAATAGCCATAAATGGACCTATCCTCCAGAAACTAAAATTCATTATATTTTTTTCTTATTATCTATCCTTTTCTTAATGGTTCCTAACATTGTTAGCTTTTTTGGCTGCTGATAAACATTGAACAGATGTTTTCAGGAGCCTACCCACAATAACTCCAAGATCCTCCTTCTTGAATTAAAACAGCTAATTTAAATCCAATCATTTTGTATGGATAGTTGGGATTATATTTTCCATTGTTTCCATTGCACTTACCGATGTTGAGTTCATCTGCCATTTTGTTGCCTAGTTTGGGGAGATCCCTTTGTAATAACTCTTTGCATTCAGCTTTGGACTTAATTGTCATAAGCAATTTTGTATCATCTGCAAACTCTGCCACTTCACTGTGTGTTCACTTTTCCAGATCACTTCTGAATATGTTGAATAGCACTTGTCCCAATATAGATCCTTGGATGACCCTGCTATTTACCTATCTCCACTGTGAAAACTGACCATTTAATTCTTCCCTTTGTTGCTTAACTTTTAACATATTACTATCCCTGAAAGGACCTTCTCTCTTATATCACAACTGCTTGCTTTGCCTAACTCTGTGGTGTGGAACCTTATCAAGGGCTTTCTGAAAGTCCAAGTACACCATATCATCTGTATCACCCTTGTCCACATGTTTGTTGACCCCTTCATAGAATGCTAATAGATGGGTGAGGCGTGATTTCCTTTTACAAAATCTGGGTTGGCTTTTTTTGCCAGCATATCTTGTTCATTTATCTGATATCTCTGTTCTTTGCCAGCATATCTTGTCTGATATCTCTGTTCTTTACTATGTTTTCATCCAAATTGCTTGGTATTGAAATTAGGCTTACTGGCCTATACTTGCCAAGGTTGACTCTTGAGCCCTTTTAAAAAATTGGCATTACAGTGACTATCCTCCAGTCATCTAACAGAGACTGATTTAAATTATAGGTTACATACCACCGTTACCACATACTTACTTATGTAAGAAAGTAAATTTATGTATGGGAGTAATCCTCTTCAAAATTATTCATGCATATGAATGTTTGCTGACCCAGGGCCTAATTCATTAATAACCATTGTTTTACAATGCCTTACATATCAAGCAGGAGTCAACAATAGTCTCAACATGACCACATGAATATGAGGATCTGCAGCTAGAGATGCATGCACCCTCTGCATGCGACTAGTCATAGACCTATGCACCATTCAAATCCCATTTTTATGGTATCTTGAGCATTTGTATTCTAGCCACAGGAATAATAGGAGACTTGAACAGTTCTTTTCAGGCAAGTGTGTGTATGTGAGAGAGACACAGTGAGAGAGAGAGAAAGAAAGAGAGAGAGAATGCACATCCATATGATATTTAAATTTCTAATCTAGAAAGAACTGTGGAAATCTGCTGTTCCCAGCATCTTTGATCTTTTTATATTGATAAGAGTGATCAGGCTGTGATTTCTCTTGGAATAATTGTTCAGCCCTCAGAGAATACACAGCTGCCTAATTCATATCAATGAATATCTGAAATATCTTGAAACATTTTAGATAGATAGATAGATAGATAGATAGATAGATAGATAGCAGTTTGAGGTTGCTTTTATAATATCTATCTATCTATCTATCTATCTATCTAATCTTATCTTATCTATCTATGTGCAGTGAAAATGTCTGTAGCTCTCTAAGGCCCAAATACTGCAAACACTCAACATATGCTTAACTTTATTCACATAAATAGTCTAATTGTCATAATGGGATTAGTACTCTTTTGAGTGACATTAAATAAACGTACTAGCGTTCACAGGATTTGGATAGAACAAAGTAGTGAAAATCACTTTAGTTCTCTTTTAACATTTAACACTCTGGAGGAATTTTGGTGTCAGATACAGAGTAAGATTGAAATTGGTACCCAACTGATTTAAGCAGGTGTACAAATTTACATAGGAATTGGATTCAATAGGTTTAGTCACATACATAAAGTTACACAGATACAAGTCTTTGCATGACCAGAGCCATAAGTGAAGGACATTAAGAAATGAACTAGAACTAGGACTTCTGGGTCCAGATTAGAGCTACTCCACATTATTTGAACTAGATGAAAAAAATAAACAAATTGTTGGTGAAAAATAAAACAGAAAGTTGTCTACATCATCATTTTTCATGTTGTGCAAAAAGACAGTGCTTTTTAAAACCTGCATTCAGTTTTTGCCATAAAATATTGGGGGGGGGGGGGTTACATCAAAACCAGGTTTTGGGAAATAAAAAATAAATAATAATTTCAACAATGTGATCAAATAAATTAAAAATATAACTCCCATCCACATTTCCCCATAAAACTATATAGTGGGTCTTGTTCTGAACATTTCAAGTGAAACAAATTCAAAACTTTTGCAAAATTGTTTCTTTTTTGTTTTTGTTTTATAAGATCTTCTATAAAAGGATGTGTGACGTGATTATGCACCACTGCCTGAATTTATCCTTTTATTCAAAAAGCCTTCAATACAGAAACTTCTTGCCTGAACCTACTTATTGATCACTTCTGGGTCTCTATGGCTGTTTTATGGCAGTATCTTCCTTACCCCCACCAAAAGCTGTTCTGTATTTCAGTTGAATCACTGAAAAAGTATGCCAAGAAATCTCTGTGCTAGATAAATTTTGTGATTAGAGAATCAAAGAGATGACCCCATCCATTTAAAAAGACAGTCTTAGGTCCTCAAGCGTCCTTCATTTTGTGATATTATGAAAATGTTGTCACACTTGAAGCATACTGTCAACTAGAGAGAGTAGCAATGTACTGAATCAACAGTAATGGTTGTACTTCATCTAAGTCACCTGTCAATTTGGTGCCTTCTACATTCGATCTCTGCAGACTGATCCATGTAAATTACCCCTGTTCCTGTGTACAACCCCACTGACTTCTGTGGCACTCCACCTGGTCTTATTTGCATGGATCAGATTGAATGATGGAGCCTTGGTGTTAGCACATCAGCTGAGGCAGACAAGAGACTTTGCTGGGCCCTGGAGGCAGTCAGCTCTGGACTGCCTGGAAGGGGAGGGACCTCAGAGAGAAGGGACAGAGCTGAGGTTAGCCTCCCCCAGCCAGTCCTTCAGTACTGCCAGAGCCTCTAGAGACAATTTAAAGGGCCCAAGATAGCAGTGGTGGCTGGGAACCCCAGGCCCTTTTAAATCGCTGGGCTCCAGGCAGCTGACCCCTTTGCCCCTCTCACTTCCCCAATTGGCATCAACACATATTAGCAATATATTCTAGTATCGACTAACACCCCTTGTAACTAACACCACCATAATATTCACGCTAGTTGCCAAAATGTTTCCTCATAGACCTCCCTAGGTTCCCTAAACCTGCCCATTTCCACCAAAAATCCCACAGGTTTTCCTGAGATCACTTTTGTCACTTGACTCCAGTCTCAGCCTCAAAACATTCTTTGTCCCTTTTCTCTCTGCCCTGACTGCCATGTCGTCTAATGTTCTTAACCCATTAATCCAAAATGGCAGGCTGTGGGGGATGACAATGAAAATCCCACACTTTTTGCTTTTATTTTTTCAAACACCCTCTTGACTTTGCCTCATGTGGTTTTCTCTTCTTACCCTGCTACAATTCAAAGACATAAAAAGCCCGACAGGAGATTTCAAACATTAACCTCATTTCCACCAAAAGAGCCAGCCCCAACCCCGTTCTTTTCAACAAGAAAAAGGCTCTTTTCTTGCTGAACTACAGACACGAATCGTTTGCAATAGATAAAATGGCAAATGGGAAAAGCCCAAGTTTCTAATGTTGCCAGCAAGTTTTATCTTTTCAGCAAAGCAGGATCATGGTAAACTGCACAGCTATCAGCAGCCTTAGTACTCTATCTCATTTTATACTTTGTAGTGCACCCCGAGGGAGACCCACCCACTTCCACACATCTATTCGCTAGTGAAGGCTATTTCTGAGTCTAATTATCACCCACTAACTGACACAGATGCTATGGGCATGGGATATAGCACATAAAATAGCATTCATCTTTAAGCAGAACAAAGTTATGCCAATCAAAAAAGCTCACCTTCTTTAAATGTAACACGTAAGGTATAGCTTTTAAAAGAGAAGACTGATGCCATGGAGGAGTGTGCATGAGCAGAGCATTTCAGACACCGGTGATACATTTGTTTAAAAAAAAGGAATCCCATTGTATTAAGAGGCCAGTGGGGTGATACAGAATCTTATCGCTGTCAGTTGAACAGGTAAGCATGTGGAAATCTTACAAGCAGTAAGCCCTAATATAGAAGTACGCCTTAATGCTCACTCAGTGAATTCATTGCCATTAATCAGCAGGGGATTAGAGGTGATAACTTAATGCAAAATGGGAGGAGGTTTTAAGTGCAGTAGGAAGGTCTCTGTACCTAGTGAAAATGGGGTAATAAAAATTCCAGATTATCTGACATTTCTTCACAGACCATGTCCCTCTCCCCTTTACCTCACCCACCACACAAACACAGGACATTTTTCCAGGGGACACATCAATAGACACTAACTTAATAATAAGTAGACTCAACAGACATAATAGGACTAATACTTAAAAAGCAGAGGCTGATTTAGAGGACTCACTGACAAAGACAATTTGAGTGTCAGTACCTGATGGAATTACACTTAGAGCTACTATGTGCTGGAGAAAACTAGACCTGAAGTATGGAGACAGAAAATTGCACAAGTTTGTCCTTCCCCTGCTTTAATTGTATGCAGTCAATGAATACAAAATCCTTGGCTAATTACTATCTAAGCTCTTATAAAGAATCCACATGTTACTGTACAAAAGAGGATTATTATATTTTCAATTTACACAAGCCTTGGTAATCACATGTACCGTAAGGCTGGACTTCATGATAACAGACAGGCTAAAATTATAGAGACCATTGTTAAGAACATGTTTTTTTGGCAACTGTTTTTTACTCATACCTTTTAGTCACTTCAGCACTAGTTGGTTCCACCGATATGCAATGTTTTAAAGAATCTTCACATTCTTTATGCATGCTTCACAAGTATCACACACTGAAATAAAAATATTACTCACCATGCATTCATGTAGTTTGGTAATATATTTACATAGTACTTAGTTAAGTGGTTTTTGATGATTTCACATTTTTTTTCATTTTCAGATTAAAAAGTCATTTATAAAACATATTCTTTATTGAGTGTTTAAAGTATAGTGTTAGAGAGATCATGAAATAATAGATGGAGCAAAATCTACAAAAACCATTTAAATATTTGTTCAAGTAATAACTGTAATCTTCTGTGATGGTATTCATGGTCCCTTTAAATTATATTTATATGAGTGATTTATTTTTGTGACTATGTCTACACTGCGGGGATTTTCCAGGAGGTATCCTGGAAAAACTCTGCCACATCCAGGGAACGTGTCTGTTCTTCCACTTTTTTTTTTTGCGGAAGAGCAGACGCACTCTTTCCGAAGCCCTGTCTTCCTCCTTCCATGAGGAAGAAGGGCTCTTCCAAAAGAGGAGGCTTTTTCGAAATTTGGCCCAGAGTAGAAGGGCCACATTTTGGAAAAGCCTCTTCCAAAAAAACTATCAGAAAAAGGTACGCAAATTGCGGAGTGCAATTTGCATACCTTTTTCCGATAGATCAGTTTAGTTTAGACATAGCCTGCTTGAGAAAAACAAGGAGGTTTCACAAATGCATTCAAGTTTAGATGCACTCCAAGATGTCTGTGGTATCTTTAGGGGCTTATCTAGACTACAAGGAACAGTCGAAAGAGGATCTTTCGATCGCACTTTTGAAAGCGGAGCTTTCGAAAGTGAAAGTAGTTTAGACGTGGCTTTTTCGGCAAATCCCCCCCTTTGTCGAAAAGCCGAGTAAACCTCATTTTTTGAGGAAGAGTGGCTTTTCGACGGGGGGGGGGAGGGGTGTTCGCCGTAAAAGCCACATCTAAACTACTTTCACTTTTGAAAGCTCTTAAAGCCCTTAAAGTCTCTAAATTTCCATCTAACTATTTATAAACATTTCAAGTTATCCAACCAGGACTAAAAATTATACCATGTAACCTAAGCAATAACACTCTATCATGAACAAATAAAAAAACAGCTGAAAGGAGGGCCAAAATGAGTAGTGCATGAACAATCCATGAAATTAAAATATGTTCACAGAATCTGAGTAATTATGATTCATAACAGTCAAAGTCTGTTTTGGACTATTCACAGACAGAAAAAAACTAACAGATAAAAAAGGCAGAGCTAAAACACAGCCATTACTATGTCAGTCAGATGGCTGTAGTCCTGTATGGCAAGTTTTTGGAAAAGAAGATGGGAGGAGTTTAGCCAAGGAAACCAGGACATATACCTCAATTTTTGATAGCAGCTACTGGATCTTTTCTGTCTGCAGAAAGCAAACAAGGATTTTATGTTTAAAGTCCCCTGAGAGAGATACATAATCTTCACTGCAGCTCATTTCATTCACCCTAGAAGCATGCGAGGCTGAGTCAATACCAGTAGTGGGTCCAAACTGTGGTTTCAGAGAGTCTGTGTGTGTTTCAATCTGGATTTATAGGCCATAACATAAGTCATCTGCTCCATTTTTTTTCATTAAAAACCTCCCAAAACAATGCTAAGATTTAACAGGTAAAATTTCCTTTACCTAAAGCTGGTGACTAAAAATGTCAAATAGAAATAGCAAATATATCGAACCTTCTAAAAAGGCTGTTTAAAACCCTCCACAAAAATCAACTCCCTGTTAATCACATTTTTTGAAGTGAGAGGGGATGTAAATACATTAGTTTCTATGGAGTCTATTCATTCTCATTTTCACTAATGGGCTCTTAGAAGGGGAACAGATCACTTCTCTGATGTAAACAGTGTTTTTTTTGTTTTACAGAAAGTAAATCCTCATTCAGGAATTTACTCCATAATATTTTTTTTAAAAAAGCCAACCTACTATTAGCTATATAACTGGCCAGACTGGTACACACAAGTAGTGTATCTAGTCTGTGACTGGACTAGGACCAGATCCTTAGCCTATGCCCAAGGAAATGGGTAGCATCCTGAAGTGGACAAATATGTAACAAAATGCTAGGGAGGAGGAAGATTGGGGAACAGGAAGTTTGGCTCAAGGCTCTGAAAACAAGCTCAGACAAAGTTAAGATACATGTCATCCCCCCACCCGCATAAGGCAACCTTAACTCTGTAGCTGCTAATAGCCACTGGGAATGATTCAGTAACAAATGACTATGAATTGCCATTCTGAATGATAATGAAGTCATTGCCCCAGGAAAGAACATGAGAATGATTTTACTGCCTGGTGGTTAGGGCACTCCCCTAAACCAGAGGAGACCTATGTTCAAATCCTTGATCCATCTCAGGTGTGGGGGGGAGGGAGGGGGGATAAGATGCTGGCTTCCAACATCTCAGATGAATACACGAACCACTATGGTAAAGCTTACGATGGCAGTGGTGCCTCCTCCTTTAGTCCCTGTGTGTGGCATGGGCTCAGTGTCCGGGTGTAGCTCCTTTTCACGTTACCTTCCTTAAATCCACGTTTTGCTTTAACATGGCAAAGGTGTTAGACTATGTCCAACTGTGCTCAGGAATTCTATCCCCAGTGCTCTGTAGCATCTGTAGGAGTAAAGGCAGAGCTGTCCCATCCATTGGACAATTCAGGGTGACCACCCCAGCTCATGCACTTTTGGGGGGCCGTGCACTTTAGGGGGACGTGGGGCTTGGGCAGCGCAGGGCCAGTGGCAGCTCCACCAGCTCTGCTCAGTGCTTGCCAGCTCCTGACATTGCTCAAGGAAGGAGGGATCGGGGGCTTTGGG
The DNA here is from genome assembly GCA_019425775.1 of Rafetus swinhoei. NCBI lineage: Eukaryota > Metazoa > Chordata > Testudines > Trionychidae > Rafetus > Rafetus swinhoei. The sequence goes on from CM033424.1 coordinate 83,660,041, forward strand.
AAGGGGATTGAATGGGGAAGGGGTGAGAACAAGGTCTGGGGCAGAGGGATGCAGGTTGCCCTAGGCCTTGCTTCCCACTAGGGATGGCCCTTAAGGACTAGTGTATGCCTTATTGAAGTATAGGGGCATTCCTCAAAAAGGGCAGACTTCAGATTGCACTGGCATGGTGGTGTTTATCATAAGTTTGTGTTTCTTTGTTTGCAGAGGTTTAACATCTGTTTGCACAAGTATTACCTTAACTCTTCATTTCTTGGTTTCCAATGGTTTGAACAGAGCTGAACTCATCATTCTGGAAGGATATGATTCACCACTGGGCAACCTTAGTTCTCTGTTAAACTTTTTGAGTAGTTAATGCCCTTGTTAAAAAAAAATCTTTGTGTTCCGCAGCCCTATATTCCCCTGGTTCCTTCAAAATAACTAAACCAGCCAGCGAAGGCACTAGCTACATGTAGGTTGTTCAGTTCCCCTGCCTCATTTCCCCTTGTGACACTGATAAACCAGGTGTCAACTCATGCCAAGACCCCGAGGCTTGTCAGAATACTGACAAATGCAGAGTTGGAAACCAGTCTGGCTCACCTGTGTGTTAGTACTGTTATAATCAGTCTTAGAGTTAGAAAAATGTGTTTAGGCTTTATGAAATGCTTGTGAGTTGCTGCCTGCATTAATCTCACTTAGCATATCTGTAACCCATGTTGTAAGACAATATTTAAATGTTTGTTCTCTAACGATACGAGAGTATGCCTGAAAGCTGTAAATCCCCAGGAGAGAAGCTTTGCCAAGTGTAAAATGCTGGTTTACCATCAGAGGTGCCATCTCTCTCTAACAAAACCAGAAAAATCATTGTGAAACAGTAGTGGACAAAAGGCTTTGCTGATTGTTGCCACCTATCCACCCTGAAGAAATGTGCACAAATCCACAGGGCCCTCAGACAGTGGGGGCAATTGCCCAGGGGGCTCAGGCAATTTTAAAGAGCCCAGGCAGCAGTGGCAGAAAGCCCTAGGCCCTTTTAAATCACCTCGGTAGGTCACAGGGCCCCTATGTGCACGTGGGGTGGTACAGGTGGAGGTAAAGGCAGCTGGGCAGGCATGTGGAAGTCATGGCCATGCTGGAAGAGGGGGCATTTTTTGAAGGAGGAACAGAAGTGGGGTGGAGAGGTCTGAGGGCAGAAGCAGAGCTGATACCCTCTCAATCTGCCGTAACTATACAGCTCTGACCTTCCCTTTTCCCATAGAAGCAGAAGCACTGAGGAGAAAGATGAGCTGGAAGTCTCTTCCCCACTGCTGGAAGCAACTTGGTGAAGTAGGGAAATTCGGAGTTCTTTTCTGATCAAGGAGCAGTGGAAGGAAGAGAAGCCCTGTAGCCCCCTTTGATGGCCTGGCAGAGCAGCCAATGGGAAGGGAATGTGGGAGGAGAGCACACATGGCTCCACTTGTGCCACTCTACTCCCTCATACATAATTGGAAGGGAAGGGCTCTTTCCATCCTTAGGGGTCTGCTCTGCCTGAAGTTCAGAGAACAAAGGTCACTTTGATGACGATCCCTTAGTGGTTGCATAACCTTAGAAAAACTATGTTTTTGTGCAGTCCAGTTCTTCTGCTTGGATGATACCTTGTACAGGTTGGACCTCCCTGCTCTGGTACCCTCGGGACCTGAGCGGTCCTGGATGAGGGAATTTGCCGGACCAAGGAAAAGAGGGTTGAAACCTTCATGCATATCCATAAATGTTAGGGGGTAAAAAGAATCATATCAAAAAGGTTCCTTGGTTGAGTAAACGTAGAAAGATCCTATGGGAGATCCGGATGAGAAACCACAGAAGGTGCCATCCCTCTATTGATGATCATCTGTTGAGAAGTCCATCAGACCCTAGAATATCTTTAAGGCTGTGAGTTGAGTTATAACTACATTCTCAGTCATTGCATGGGTTTTTTGTAGGATTTATGTATGTCATGGATCACCGTAACTTTACTGATAGCTTTAATAAAACTTGTAGTACAGATAAGACTTTGTACTTGTGATTGTCTGTGGTCATTATTTTTGGACCTCATGTCCAAGCATCTCCCCCTCTGAGAAAAGAACCGGGGGTAATTTTCATCCTATAGAACTTGAAACTGTAGCAAGAGGAGCTGAAATAATATTAAATTCATTGTAAATAAAAAAGATTACAGATAGAACCCTAACATTACAGCTTCCCAACCCCTATGCTCCTTATACTGCATCCCTCCACCAAATATTTCCCCCTTATTGCTCTGAAACCCCCTCACATATCATATTTTTGGGTGAAAAGGTAGTGAACAAGAATCTGAGAATGTTATCAGCAACTCATGTTGGGGGCTACGTATCAGGAACTCTTTAACCAAATGGCTTGTCACCTTATTTTCCTTTGGTTACACTCAGTCCCCTTATTGAAAGTGAAATGGCGAAAGGATGAAGAGGATGAGTCATGCTTACATTATCTTAACTGTGTACAAGAGATTTTAATCTTTCCTCTATTGAATTGATGCTATTTTCTCTGTCAATATTCCTTGAGGAAAATCAAAATTGGCATATGAACATCAGAATATTGCTTTCAGAACAGAGATTTTGGGCAAAACTTTCTGAATGAGTCCCTGCAGAATGCAGGAGCATACACAACACATTCTCTGAAAAATTGCCATGTTTAGGACTCAAACTCCCAGTGTATAGGTGCAGTTCAGATTTAGGGACTGCAGCTAGTCATCTTGAGCCACTGTGATAAACTGCCTCTAAAGCATCTAGCTGACACTATAGCACCAGTTGTGCTGCACTTGCACATTTCAGCCCTAGCATGTCAATTGACTGTATTTTGAATAATTACAACATTACTTCTGCAAAGTGTTGGTAGAACTACACCCTAGTAGAAGTAAATCAAAGGGATTAAAGCAATTTGGGGAGGATCAGAGCCATAATCTCAGGTGTGCACTAGAGACATAAGCAAGTAGTCAACTAACCGATAATCCTAAACTTATTGGTTAGTCAAATCGACTACTTGCATGCCCTCCCCTGCTAGCTGCCTCTGTATAAGAGGCAGCAAGGGGGAAGCAGGAGCCGATGCTTGAGGGAATTGGCTTAAAAGTCAGTTTCCCCCAGCGCCGTCTCCGCGGTGCCACCTTCTCCCTATGCCTCCCCCACACACACGCTGCTGCCTCTATCAGCCCCTGTCTACAGCAGCCCATGCTGGGACCCCCAACCCATGAACAGGGGCTGCTGCTGGAGCAGCATCTGCCCAGCGTCTGGGTTGCTGCAGACAGGGCCTGCTCCGGCCATGCAGGCAGCCTGGCCTAGTCCTGGCTCACGCAGAATCTAGGACCTATCCCCTCTGCAGCTCTGCAGTTTAAATGTAGTAGGAGCCGGGCTGCCTGCGCACCCAGCTCTTACTACATTTAAACTGCAGAGCTGCAATGGGGGTAGCTCCTGGACCCGGCACAAGCCAGGACTGAGCATTTTCCCCCTTATCGACTAATTGTGTAGTCAATAAAAATTCTATCAACTACACAATTAGCAAATTACTCACCTCTTTACATCTTGAGTGTGCACAGGAACAGCTAGACAATTCCGTAAATACATGATTTAGGGGCTGTGTATCAGAAACCTTGTTGCTCCAACAAACCTCACAGATTTCCAGACAATAAGGAGACAGCATGTGGATTTTAGAGCATTTAGAATAGTTAGGGGCCCTACCAAATTATTGGTCCATTATGGCCAATTCCAGGGCCATAGGATTTAAAAATTGGTAAATTTCATTTATTTAGCTCTTTAAACCTGAAATTTCATAGTGTTGTAAACCTGGGGTCTTGACCCAAAAGGAGTTTGGGGGAGGGGCGCATTACAAGCCTGTGGTGGGGGAAGGGTGGTCAGAGGATTGTCACCCTCACTTCTGTGCTGGACTCTGAAGCCAGCAGCCACTGAGCTTCCTGCAGCTGCAGGAGGTTCCAGAAGGTACAGGTGGGTTTGGTCTGTTCCCCCCCTCCCACCGCCAGAGCAGTTTGCAGGGGAAGGACAGGTACTGCCCATTCGGAGGTAGGAAGCCCTCCATGATGGGACACCCCTAGGAACAAGGAGAGATCAGATTTCACAGGGAAGGGCTTATATAATGGTCTGTGCTTTTTTTTTTCAAAGCCATGAAATTAATCCTTTATTTTGGAGCTGGACATAAACCAGTGTCTGTCCGATCTCTGCCACTATTTTATATGCAACTATGTCACATATTATTTGCTTCTTCTTTTAGTTTAATGTAATTTAGAGATTTCTAGGGCAAGTCTTACCATAGCTCTAAGCCTATGAAGTGTATAATCTTTTCCCCTATGGAGTGCTCTTTCTGTGCCTTCCCATTTTTGTTGCCTTTTTGCAATGCTTTCTAAAATGTGTCTTGGAGTCTTTCCCCCAACATCGTAGTGCTATGACTTAGATCAGATCCATTCATCTGGAGTATGTCATTTGCTGTATGTGTAACTTTACTGTCAAGATTTGCAACCCAGCAATTTAGCTACGGCATTAGAAAGGCTTAACTCCAAGAAGGATTCCAGGGCACAGGCAGCATAGGTTAAATTTAAGAGTGGATGCTAAGAACCTCCATGACACGTGTTAGGGGAACTTTGGGACCAGAGGCATAGCGAGGATGTTACATGCCCAGGGGCAAAGGCAAAATTTGTACCCCCCCGCTGAGGCCACACGCAGCAGGGCCCCAAACCTGATGCATGGCTGAGCCCGACCCTGGGAAGGGAGGGGGGAGCTTGTACCATGTCTTCCTCTGCCCCATCCAGTTTGAGGCCGGGCCCCTGCATGCATTAACCTGCGGGTGGAGATGAAGGAGGTTTGGGCTGGGGGCATAGAGACGGAGAGGAGACTCCAGCCGCCGGTGGCAGGCGGAGGAGGCGCAGGCAAGCCGAGGGATGATGGGGGAGTGGAGGGGAACTAAATTGGTGCCCCCCCTAGTGTGGCACCTGGGAGCACCTGCCCCGCCACACCACTGTTTGGGACTAGGTGAAAAAGGAAAAGTGAATAATATTGAATGAAAAAAATGCCTCCAAAAAAGATAAGCAAAACCAAAGTCCAGTTATTATTGCAGACACAGATGCTACAGCTAGGGGTACTGCTGCACTCCCTTACATGAAATGGTTTCCATCATACGCAGGGTTTACAGTTTGGTTCAATAGCTCTCAGCACCCACACTGTACACATTGTTCCAGTACCCTGATTACAGGACTCATCACAGGTATAGGAGCTTGGTATAGAGAAATAGGAGTTGCCAGTTATGTGAAAGAAAGAAAAGAATAGGCTGGAAGAATAAAGAGATATATAGGTACAATCACAGGTATTTTTGAAATAAAGCAAAAATGTTAGAAAACGAGAGGTACTTTAAATACCTGTGTAAAAGAATACTTGGCCGATTATAAAAGAGGTCTATTAAATGCCATTTTTATAGATAAAATGGTTGACAGCCATGGAAAATTTAGTATCTAGTGTTTTTTTTTTTTAAATCCTCTTCGACAAAGAAAGCTCAAATCAAGTCATCAGTTTCATGAGGATTATCTCTGCGGGCTAAAACTTTACAAATGAAATGTGCCACTTGGAGGGATGAATGTGAAGAGCACAAAGAACAAATAAAAATTGTACAGTATGAAACAAACTAAATGGAAATAAATCCTGAAAGGCTGGCAGGGGTGGGCAGGAAGGAACAGTGTCTTTTACATATTTGCAGAAAACCAAAGTAAAAACTGGCCATCCTCCAAGGACTGTATTTAGTGAGTTCAGAGTTAAAGTTAAGAAATTAATGCAAAAAAACATGATAAATTAAGAACTGCCAAAAGGTGTCATTTTGGGAGATAAGTGATTTAAGGAAAGAGAGCAAGAAGTTAAATGGGGCTTTTGAACAAGGCATACTTCAGTGTTCAAAAGGAATTAAGCAGTTGGGGGTTGTGGAAATGTTCAACAGTGAAAGTATTAAAGAAGCAAATGCTTTGTTTGATAATGGAACCCAGTTATGGCAGTGTAACTTGGTACAGAAGTCTTTACAGGCACTCTGAAGGAAATGGGTCCTTCCCAATGAATGAGTTTGTAAATCAAGTGCACTGGTTGCTGCAGGCACAGAGACAATCTGATCTAAATTGTTTGACTATGGACAGTTTAGTTAAAACCACTAAAGGAAATAGAAATCCCTCTATGGCTTAACTGCTTCCAAATGTACAATCAGAGCTGTAACCTGGTCACAGATAAGCAAGGTAAAAAATTGTAGTGCTAAGTTAAAGCAAAAAATAAATGAAACGGCAGCTCAAGCTGTTCATCAGAAAAAAACAAGTTTAACAATGAGCTTAGTAAGTCTCAGCTGAAATACAGAAGAAAAGTAAAGCAATGGAAAAATGTAGTAAAACTAATATGTTACTAGAATAGAGCAATTATCAGAGCCGAACCAAAAAAAGTTCTTGCCTCTAAAGAACTTCTTCAAAGACTTGAATATAAAAGAGTTTGCAGTTTTAAAATGTGGGCAACTTAAAATGTGTCATCTGTTCATAACTTTCAATTTACAAAAGGAAAACTGCAGGAGGTAAAGCCATGTTAGGAAAGAAGGTGGTTCAAAGGGTTTGCTAGCAAGGCTAAGCTGAGCAAGTCTAAAATGTTTATTTGGTTCCTCATAAGCAACTGTGCAGCAAAGGAATACAGAATTTAAGGGAACACTTTTGTACAAAGAAATGTATGCATAAAATGAATTGGCTTTTAAAAGATTCCACTAAAAATCTATCTAAATCTTTCATTCAATGTTGTAAAGCTGACACACACTCTTTTGGCAGCAGCCAACATCACCTGGAAATCTTAAATTTAGTTCAGAGACACAAGGTAGGTGATGTAATATCTTTTATTGGACCAATTTTTCTTGGGGAGAGAGGCAAGCTTTTGAACTTACCTAGACATGATGAAGAGCTCTGTGTAAGCTCAAATTCTTGTCTCTCACCAACAGAAATTGGTCCAATAAAAGGTATTACCTCACCCACCTTGTCTCGCTAATATCCTGGGACCAGTATGGCTACACAATACTGCACAGTGTTAACCTTTGGATGCCTCAATGCTTTTACAAAGTTAACATTTAACTTAGTTTAAAAAGTTTAAGTAAAAATTAGTAAATAAAAATAGGAACTAAAAGGGTGGCCAAAATCAGGATAGTGGGAAATGCCCTGGATCTTGCAAACAGGAACAGCTAACAGGGAGTTTGGAGAGGGAGTTCTCCAGGTAAAAGAGGAGTAAAAACGGGATCCTGGTGGTAAGTGGCTGTCTGGAGTGTATGTTTGTGTGGGGGGGAGTTATTTGCTGTGTGCTGACCTTGTGTTTGTCTGTTTGGTTGGTTGGTTGGTTGGTTGGTTTGTTTGAAGGAGCTTCTGAAAGGTTTGAAATCTAGAAGCCTCTGTTAATTGGCTGAGCCTCAGTCAGGGGGAGGGGCTACCAGAGCTATATAAGCCTGTGACTCAGCGACCAGGAGCTTGAACAGGAACAGCTAACAGGGAGTTTGGAGAGGGACTTTAGAGGGGAGGTTAGAGGGCACTAGTGACTTCTGACCTTCTTTAAAACATAACTCTTATAATAATCTATATTCCAGAGGTTTAAAAGAATCCCAGTTTATACTTAAACTTATTCATTAGAAAAATGGAGACAGAAGCCCAGCAGCAGAGTGGGGCTATCCTGTTTATTGCGTTGAGTGTAACATGTATGATTACCTGCCCTGTGGGCGGGTGGCATATGTGTGCACCGTTGCAAGGAGCTCCTGACCCTCAGAGACCGAGTTCGGGCTTTGGAGGCCAGGGTGGCTGAACTGGAGGAGCTAAGGGAGATAGAGAGATATGTTGATGAGACTTTCCCGGGACACTGTAGTACTGTCCCACCTCCAGTCTGAGAGCCCCAGTGCTCTTAAGGAGGATGAAAGTCTCAAGGAACAGAGCATTCAATGGGAGCAGAGGAAACCATCCGTAGTTGGGACCCTCCTTCCCAAGGATGTTGCGGTATCCTCTCGCACTGAGGATACCTCTGAGGGGGAAGGAATGCCAGTTGTTAGGAAGAGGCAGGTGTTAGTAGTGGGTGATTCGATCGTTAGAAACATAGATAGTTGGGTTTGTGATGACCGGGAGAACTGTACGGTCACTTGCCTGCCTGGTGCGAAGGTTGCAGATCTCTCGAGGCATCTAGATAGACTTATGTGTAGTGCTGGGGAGGAGCCGGTGGTCGTGGTACACGTAGGTACCAGTGACGTAGGGAAGGGTAGGAGAGATGTCCTGGAGGCCAAATTTAGGCTGCTAGGAAAGAGACTGAAATCCAGGACCTCTATGGTGGCATTCTCAGAAATGCTTCCAGTTCCACGCGCAGGGCCAGGTAGGCAGGCAGAGCTTCAGAGTCTCAATGCGTGGATGAGACGATGGTGTAGGGAAGAGGGGTTTGGATTTATTAGGAACTGGGGACACTTTTGGGAGAGGGGGAGCCTATACAGGAAGGATGGGCTCCACCTAAACCAGGGTGGAACCAGACTGCTGGCACTAAACATTAAAAAGGCCGTAGAGCAGTTTTTAAACTAAGAGATGGGGGAAAGCCGATTGGTGCGGAGATGCACGTAAATTGGAGGGAGACTTCTCTTAGAGGAGAATCCATTCATAGAGATTCTCTAAGCTGTAGTCAGAAAGAGAGGAGGGGAGAGGGCAAACCATGGGCCAGAGCAGACAAGCAACCGCATACAAAGGAATCCAATGCACCAGGGAAGGGCAGACAAATAAGCAGTGGCAAATTTTTAAAGTGCTTCTACACAAATGCTAGGAGTCTGACTAATAAGATGGGTGAACTAGAGTACCTAGTATTAAATGAGGAGATTGACATAATAGGCATTACTGAAACCTGGTGGAATGAGGAAAATCTGTGGGACACAATCATACCGGGATATAAAATATATCGAAAGGATAGAGCAGGCCGGGTGGGTGGCGGAGTGGCACTGTATGTGAAAGATAATGTAGAATCAAATGAAATAAAAATCTTAAATGAATCAACATGTTCAATAGAATCGCTATGGATAGTAATTCCATGCTCCAATAATAAGAAATTAGCAGTAGGGATATATTACCGACCACCTGACCAGGACAGCGATACTGACATTGAAATGCTGAGGGAGATTAGAGAGGCTACCAAAATAAAGAACTCTCTAATAATGGGGGATTTTAATTACCCCCATATTGACTGGATACATGTCACCTCAGGAAGAGAAGCGGAGATAAAATTTCTCAATGGCTTAAATGACTGCTTCTTGCAGCAGCTGGTGCAGGAACCCACAAGGGGAGAGGCAATTCTCGATTTAGTCCTGAGTGGAGCGCAGGATCAGGTCCAGGAAATAACCATTAAAGGACCGCTTGGGAATAGTGACCATAATATAATAACATTTAACATTCCTGTGGTGGGAAGAACACCTCAGCAGTCTAGCACCCTGGCATTTAATTTCAAAAAGGGGAATTACACAAAAATGAGGAGGTTAGTTAAACAGAAATTAAAAGGCACAGTGACTAGAGCCAAATCCTGCAAGCTGCATGGAAACTTTTAAAGACACCATAATAGAGGCCCAACTTAAATGTATACCCCAAATTAAAAACATAGCAAGAGACCTAAAAAGAGTCACCGTGGCTTAACCACCATGTAAAAGAAGCAGTGAGGACAAAAGGCATCTTTTAAGAAGTGGAAGTCCAATCCTAGTGAGATAAATAGAAAGGAACATAAACACTGTCAAATCAAGTGTAAAAATGTAATAAGAAAAGCAAAAAGATTTTGAGGAACAGCTAGCCAAAAACTCAAAAGAAATAACAAAATGTTTTTAAGTACATTAGAAGCAGGAAGCCTGCTAAAAACGTGTGTGGGTCCCTAGACGATTGAACTATAAAGGCGCAATCAAGGACGATAAAGCCATTGCGGAGAAACTAAATGATTTCTTTGCTTCAGTCTTCACGGCTGAGGACGTTGGGGAGATTCCCAAATCTGCACCGTCCTTTGTGGGTGATGAATCTGAGGAACTGTCCCGGATTGAAGTGTCATTAGAGGAGGTTTTGGAACAAATAGAAAAACTTAATGTTAACAAATCACCGGGACTGGATGGCATTCATCCAAGGATTCTAAAAGAACTCAAATGGGAAATTGCAGAACTATTATCTGTGGTTTTTAACCTATCCCTTAAATCGGCTTCCGTACCTAATGACTGGAAGGTAGCCAACGTGACACCAATATTTAAAAAGGGCTCTAGAGGCGATCCGGGCAATTACAGACCGGTAAGTCTAACTTCAGTACCGGGCAAATTAGTCGAAACAATAGTAAAGAATAAAATTGTGAAGCATGTAGAAGAATATAATTTGTTGGACAAAAGTCAACATGGTTTCTGTAAAGGGAAATCCTGTCTTACTAATCTATTAGAGTTCTTTGAAGGGGTTAACAAACATGCGGACAAGGGGGATCCAGTAGATATAGTATACTTAGATTTTCAGAAAGCCTTTGACAAGGTCCCTCACCAAAGGCTCTTGTGTAAATTACATGGCCATGGGATAAGAGGGAAGGTCCTTTCTTGGATTGAGAACGGGTTAAAAGACAGGAAACAAAGGGTAGGAATAAATGGTAAATTTTCAGAATGGAGAGGGGTAACTAGTGGTGTCCCCCAAGGGTCAGTCCTAGGACCAATCCTGTTCAACTTATTCATAAATGATCTGGAGAAGGGTAAGCAGTGAGGTGGTAAAGTTTGCAGATGATACCAAACTGTTTAGGATAGTCAAGACAGAAGCAGACTGTGAGGACTCCAAAAGATCTCACCAAACTGAGTGATTGGGCAATAAAATGGCAAATGAAATTTAATGTGGATAAGTGTAAAGTAATGCACATCGGAAAATAACCCCAACTATACGTACAGTATGATGGGGCTAATTTATACGACAAATCAGGAAAGAGATCTTGGAGTTATCGTGGACAGTTCTCTGAAAACTTCCACACAGTGTCGGCGGTCAAAAGGCAAACAGGATGCTAGGAATTATTAAGAAAGGGATAGAAAATAAGACCCAGAATATCTTACTGCCCCTGTATAAAACTATGGTAACATCTTGAATACTGTGTACAGATGTGATCTCCTCACCTCAAAAAGATATTTTGGCCTTGGAAAGGGTTCAGAAAAGGGCAACTAAAATGATTAGGGGTTTGGAACGGGTCCCATATGAAGAGAGGTTAAAGCGACTGGGACTTTTCAGTTTAGAAAAGAGGAGACTGAGGGGGGATATGATAGAGGTATATAAAATCATGAGTGGTGTGGAGAGGGCCGATAAAGAAAAGTTATTTATTAGTTCCTAAATAGAAGAACTAGAGGACACCAAATGAAATTAATGGGTAGCAGGTTTAAAACTAATAAAAGAAAGTTCTTCTTCACACAGTGTGTAGTCAGCCTGTGGAACTCCTTGCCAGAGGAGGCTGTGAAGGCTAGGACTATAATAGAGTTTAAAGAGAAGCTAGATAATTTCATGGAGGTTAGGTCCATAAAAGGCTATTAGCCAGGGGATAAAATGGTGTCCTTGGCCTCTGTTTGTCAGAGGCTGGAGAGGGATGGCAGGAGACAAATCGCTTGATCATTGTCTTCGGTCCACCCTCTCTGGGGCACCTGGTGCTGGCCACTGTCGGCAGACAGGATACTGGGCTAGATGGACCTTTGGTCTGACCCGGTATGGCCGTTCTTATGTTCTTTTCTCTTCCAGTAACAAAGAAATAGCTGAAAAAGTTTAAAAATATTCAACAAGTTCTATGTATAATATATCATTATATTAACAAGGATATGATGTAATAGCAAATAAATAGTAAAACTTATAAAAAGTGTGTATTCCCATGGAACATGGGATGTATACGGTAAAAAAAACAAACAAGGCATGCCATTTAATTAAAATCTTATAATGGCTCCAAAAAGGAACTGATATATTTTCTTTTTCTGATAGCAGCTTTGTGCTTCAAAAGCAAAACCCAACTCAATACCAAGGAAAAAATGAATACACAGCGACAATTATCGGTAAAGTTCAAACACCAAAATCCTATTCAAAAGTTCCATTCAAATTCTGTGTTCTTTTAACTGATTATTAATCATGAATAATAAAGCCCCTTTGAATGGTGAAATGTCCATTGAAAAAAATATAACAAAACTTCCAACCACCAAAATTGTATCATCTGCTTATTAAGGAAGGTTTAAAAAAAACCCAAAGAAACAAAAAAATCTATGTGGTAGAGTTTTGTAAGTAACAAGAGATTAAACTGTCCTCTGTTGGAAACAGATCCAAATAATTTAGGGTTAAGATCTAGTAATACTGTTCAAAAATGTTCAGTTTGTGTGTCAGTGTTACTATACATAGAACAACAAATATTCATGTGGAGAGAATGTTCACATATCAGTTTTAACTTAATCCATAACAAGGTTTCATCCAGCTCCTAACAATACAATCTAAAATATGTACAACTTTTGCACATTGGGATATTTTCATTGTTCTCAATTATACCTATTACCCCACAATGGTACAGTTAACTTAAAATCTTTCAAGGTGTCTGCGCTGTTCCAGTTGTGCCTTCAAAATGTGCCTTACCTGAATGAGTCTGCATTGACTTGCATGTGAATTGTGCTGCCCAGTCAAATAGCTTTGTTATATTAATCTAAAGTTTCTCACAATCCTCTCCAAAATAATTCCACACGCAAGCCACTTCTAACATTTTGGGAATCATCTAGAGCACAGGTTCTCAACCTTTTTCTTTCTGAGGCTTTCCCAAAAAGGCTATAAAACTCCACAGCCCATCTGTGCCTATAAAAGCCAGGGCCAGCATGAGGGGGAGAAAGCAGAGCAATTGCCGGGGACCCCATTCTACAGGGGACCCTGCAAAGCTAAGTTGCTCAGGCTTCAGCTGCAGATCCAGGTGGAAGGGCCCGGGGCCCCAGGCTTCAGTCCTTTGTGGCTGGGCTTCAGCTTTCTGCCCTGAGCTCTAGTCAGTCTAATGCAGAGCTGGGCAAGATGTGGCCCAGGGGCTGGATCTGGTCTGCCTATCTCTTTGATCGGGCCCACAGACTGCATCTGGCTGCTTTCTATTTATATCCTGTTGCCCATGCCACCAAATTTCCAGGTGGTGGCTCTAGCAGCAGGATCCTGTTTAAATGGCTTCCTTAAATGGCCCCTTTAAATACATGCAGCGACCCCAGGTGGCTGCCAGGCAATGCGGTAGCAATGGGGCTGACAGCTACAAGCCCTTAACTGGGTTTTAATTCAAAGCCTCCGGTCCCAGACAACTCGGGGGGAGGCTAGTCCCCAGCCCCACCCCTTCTACCCAGGCCCCAGCCCTTCCAGGGCATGGAGCTGGCCCAGGACCATGTACCAAAATTCATTAGCCTTCCTGAGAAAATTATCTCCCCCTCCCCCCAGTCTAATGCCATCCTTGCTTGATGGATCACCTGAAACCTGCTCACAGCTCCCCAGGGGACCTCAGACTCCTGGTTGAATATTGCTGATCCAGACCAGTAAGCGGTTTTCACTGCCTTCTCGGTAACCTTCAGGCACTTTATGGTGTGTTGCTGTGACTCAGATGTTGGACACCAATAAGCCTTCTTACAGTCATAAGACTTCATCAGTCTCACACCAATAGCCCTTTCAGTCCTGAGTGTTCCAAAATCTGTCCTCTGAGTTCTGAATTACCAGGCACTCTGATTTTCTCCCCTCTAGTTCTTCACCTTTGAACATGAGTGGTGGGTAAACTCCAGACTTGGGTAGACAGTGCCCTAGACCTGTCCCTTCTGCCCGAAGCCCAAATCCTGCCCCTGAAGAGCCAGGTGGGTGGCATGGCCACAAGCTATCACTTGATTCAACACCTTATTCTTTGGGATTCAACCCTCCTGTTCACCTTTCGGGGTATCTGGATCCAGAGACTCCCCAGCCTCCCTGTGCTGTGGAGCAGGAGCCCCAGACCCTTTACATTGCCAGCAGAGCACTGGATGGCACACTCCTGGTGGTTCTAAAGAGTTGGCGGGGGGAGGCAAGTTCCTAGCCCTGCCCCTTCTTCCTGAGCCCCCTTCCCCTTAATGGAGCATACAGCTGCCCCCCCATCTTGCCCAGGGGCCTAGCAATTCTTACCCCCCCCCGGCATATTTACTAGTATAAGTTGTATGCTTAAGGTCTCTTTCACATCCAGTTTTCATTGTACCACTTCAATATTAACTAGGCCATGAGAGTTTTCCCCCTTACACTAAATGGAAAAGGCATTTGGTAGACTTTCTTCCTGTGAAACTCCTGTGATTATGTAGGAATAAAATGCAAAAGATTAATTCCTGACTGGAATAACTCTCTGAATTCTTAATCAGAGGTCCTGTGAAGGCAAATTAATAGTATTAATCTTTAAACATACAGAGAATTAAATGAAAAATCACTTAAAATTAAGCACATTACTTCAAAAACAAAGGCAAATACACAATAGGTGCATGATGTGAACTCTTCAAACATTTCTACCCGTGCATCTGCCTATAAAAAGTATGAGCAAAACCAATCTCAGAAGATTCTCTATCAGATATAAGTTGAAAGAATGAAGGAACAGAGAATTAAAAAAGCTCAAGGAACAGTCAAAATGCAGAGTCACTAACAAATTATATAAAGCCAATTTGATCAATGCGGCAACTTTGGTACTTTTAAAGCTTTCAACTACCCAGAAACCAAAATAGAGAGAAGGAATGAAGATATAATATTTTGCAATTATAATAGATAGCTTACATCCATCTAGAATTAGCTAACATGATAATAGTTCTATTCAAGCTGGAACTTAATAGGCCAAGCAATATTTCTTTCCAGGAAGACAATGTTTAATAGAATTTCCAAATTAAATTCATCTCTCGCTCTTTATAATGCACTTTTCAGTATGCTGCTTTGAAGAGCAATTGCAGACACAGGGCCAAGTTCAGCATAACTCCTGGCAGATATCCACAGACTCCTAAGTTGCAGTGGCATAAAGTCTGCAATCCTATTTCCCCATCCACCTTCACTGATGGGACAATCTTGTAGCATTTTAGCAATAGACAAGCCCTTAAAATTCTTTGCTCTTTTACAACAGGTAAAAAGCACATCAGTCCTTTTGTTCAGGTTACAAGATAATCAGGGCTGGCTCTCAACAGAATGGAATATCTACATCTTCTGTCCTTTTTTTCTGTCTTGGTTTACCACCATTCTCTCTGTAGGCTATAGCCAGTTCTGTTCTACCTGCTATTCACAGTGCTCAACTGAAGGCAGAGCAGTCTCTGGCATTGCCCTGAAGTTTATGGTACCTCAGATGTCATGCATTTCTTTATACCACTCAATGACAGCAAAAACAGAACATACAGCAAAACCCAACAATAACTCTGCTCCCCTTCTGCCCCCAAAGCATTTATAGTATGCTCTAGCCTTTGCCTCATTATCTAGACTAGTTTTGGAATGTTAAAGAGATTAATTGTGTATAATTGGTAACACGACAGAAGAAGCAATCAGCCATTTGTACTTGGCATGATATTTTGTTTAACAATTGCTTTGAACTGACTGAATTATTTAAAAAACAGCTGTTGTTCATGTGTAGTAATACCAGCACCCATAGCTCTAATGTACTGAAGTAGTTGTATACATATACGACTGCAGTGAAGAAGAGTTGTGTAGATCTTTGCAATTTTAACACAATTCCAGAAGTCATGATTCTGTGACAACTGTGAATGAATTAAGGCCTGGCTTTACCTCTGTCGTGCACTTCCCGGAGAGATTTCTACCAGAATGTATTTCTTCCCAGCTAATGTTTTCACAGTATTTTCATTAAGTTATTGAGGCCTTGTTTACACTGGAACTTTTCCCCAGACATCACTATCCAATATATTTGATCAGTACAAATCCAAAGTGGAGATGTGGGAAAGCCATTATTTGCTTGAAACTGAATTAAGCACCATAGGTAGAAAATCTAGCTTTCCTTGTCCATGACTGGGGTTTGCATAGTATAGTCACACAGGTTGCTGGGAACAGCAGACAACCCTCCCCCATCAATAAGTTTGAATGTGACCACTATAGCAGGGTTTTAACACCATTACAAGTGTGTGTGTGTGTGTGTGTGTGTGTGTGCATGCTCTATTATGCTCATTTTCTCTTCAAAGGCTACGCCTACTCTACAGCTCAAGTTGACATAAATTACATTGCTAGGTAGTGTAAATTAGCCACCCTCCGAGTGACATAATTTGTCATCTTAAGCACCAGTACGGACAGCATTATATTGGCGGGAGAGCTCATCTTGCTGAACATAGCTACTGCCTTTCGAATAATTAGTGTAGTGGCTCTAAGCTTTGAGAGAGCTTACAGGAGCCCAGCACAGCTGTAAGCTCTCTATGTGTAGCCAGAGCCTAAGAAAACATATCTGGTATGCAATTTTTCATATCTACTATATATTTGAGAGAGTTTATCTGTGAGTGAGTGCATCTGTCTATTTCTTCAAAAACTTCTCCTAAATGAAATGCAAATTTGTTATGCAGCCTCCCCTTATCATAACTTAAAGCAAGGTCAGGGTTTGGTTGTTCTAGAACAATGGGATGTGCCTGGAATGTGATTGTTTCTTATCAAACAGAAGGGAGGACTTGGCTAGCAGGAACAGTTATACCATATAATGACCATGGAGGGGCAGCAAGGGGCCAGAGATGGGGAACCAGGACAGCTATAAGCCTATTGGGGCAGCAGGGTGAGAGATCTGGGGTTGTCCTCTCTCCCTGGAAAAGTCTGCATACTGAACCCCTCATCCCCAGCCCCACCCCAGAACGATGATTTGAAGAGAAACGAAAATTATTCAAGTTAGGGCCCCGAGCAACACCAGTGCCTGAAATGGGATTGCTTCTCACTAAATCATACAGCAAAGAGACAGAATCACCAGGCAGGTGAAAGCGGTGGGCCTTTCCCCATCTAGAACTGCCTCAGTCCTGAGCCTAACACCCTGCAGGCATCCTTTAGGGAGGCAGCGGGGAGGCTGAAGCTCTCCCCATCTGTGCCTCAGTTCATACGGGAACATTGCTGGTGGTTTCCATTCATCAGGGAGTGAGAGGAAAGTACAGTTTGCTGCATTCCTCACTCTGTCTGGGGAGCACAGGGAGCAGATGAACCTGCACCCCTTCCCTAGCTGTACCTACTGGAGCTGCAACAGCCATGGAGAGGTGCTTCTCCCCAACTGATGCTGTGAGAGGGGGCTGTGGTAGTCCTCTCCCCGGGGCAGCCTGCATCCTGAATCCCTCATTCCCAGTCCCACCTCAGAGCAATGATTTAAAAGAATCATGTACGTTTTCATTTTATTTAAAAAAATTAATTGCGTTAAGGACTTGAGCAATGCCAGGTAAATCTTCTAGTATATATATAAATATATATATATATATATATAAAGACAGAGAAAGAGAGAGAAGTTAATTATCTGCTAAATAAATTTGTAAGAGGAAAGGTCTTTACACCTACTCACAGCTAAGCCTGTATAGCAGTACATACTATTGCCTCCGCATATCTCCAGAAAAGAACAAAATCCACGCAAGCATAGATGTTGAGGTGTTTAAACGTCATAAGCTCCACTTTGAGTCGAGGAAAAATAAGATTTAACCCACTCAATACAAAGGGCTGTGCAACACTTACAATATGGCAATAGGAACTGCTTCATGGGCACTAAAGATTTCATTTCAACTACTAAATTGTGTTAACCCATTAAGGGCACGTCACACAGCAGGGCAGAAGTCGAATTAAGCTACGTAACTTCAGCTACATCAACTGCATAGCTGAAGTCAAAATAGCTTAATTCAGCTTTTGGTGCTGTCTACACAGTAGGAAGTCAAAGGAAGAGTGTTCTTCCTTTATCTTCCCTTACTCCTTGTGAAATGAGGGTCACAGGAGTTGCAGTAAGAAGTCCTCGAGCTCGACATTACTTCAAAATAATGGCTTGCTGCATAGATGCACTCTTCGTTATTTCGGAATAATGCTGCTGTGTAGACATACCCTAAATGAATTAATAGCACCAGTACGCTTCTAACAGGGTCAGAGTAACATGAGGATAGGAGCTGCACAGAGTAAAACAAAGTAGTCCTTACCTCCCAAAAGACCTTATCTATTGAAGTCAATTGGAAGCTGTTTAACAATTTAGACTGTTTGACAGTTTTTGAAATGGTTAATTTGATGTTCTGTGGAAAGAATGCAAAAGGCATTGGAAATGCAACAGCTCCTCAGTCTGTTCCTCGGGCAGTGCCACATACAAGGTCTTGCAGCAAAGCTCTTTGGCCCTTGCATATTACAAATAAGGCACCAGGCACTTTTAGACAAATACAGTAACACTCCAAATCTCTGTAAAGAGTGGGGGTGAAGTTTGAGAGCAGCAAGAGTATGTGTAACAGTCACTGTGGGGGTGGTAGTCACTGATTCATTTGCCTGGTGCCAATTGACACTTCATTAGGTGGCGATGGGGAGGTAAGGTGCGGGTGGCACCATTTCAGCTGCAGAGTATAACTAGTTTTTCCACACACAGTGAATTTTTTTTTTTTTGTTCTTGCATATTGCCAGTAGTCTGGCAAGCCAATCATCCTCCGCTGATTCAGCCAGATGTCTGTGATATAGTATGCTGCCCGCAACCAGAGAGACTGGCAGTTTTATGACTTTGACAATTGCTCATGGCAAAATTATAATTAGTGCACCAGTTTTGCTATGCATTCTAAATTGGATCACACTGCTTTTTGCTCCAATTTCTAAAAAAAATCAGTAAAGATACAATTAAAAAAAAACCCGCTGAAGATAAAATAGAAAGTCCAGTGGTTGTCATTAAAACACCAACATTTACCAGGCGTTAGTATCTGGATGCTGCCATATTTTACCCAATACTTGGAATAGGAGCAACTCCATATTTAAAGCCCCTTACTTTTAACTTTAAATCTATTTTATTGAAAAAAATTCAGATTTTACAAAAAGTATTGTTCTCCTTTCTCCTAATTTTCACCCTACGTTTGTATTAAATATATAACAATGTTTTATTAGGAAAATACAATACATTGTATGATATATAGGTATTATAATAGTGCATTAGTCTATGTATATGCAAAGCTTAACTATTTCTTAGTTTAGAAAATACACATGGACACAAGGTCAGAATTGCATGCACTTCTGAATGCACTGATGCAGCTCATGCCCACCATGCATATATTTGAAGCTGTTAATAGACAATGTGTTTTCAAAAAGATGGCTTAAAATGATTCCTGAAATCCTGCATAACATAAGCTCTCAGCAAATTACAATGAAGGACTTCACATCAGAAAGTGAGTGTTTGTAAATATTTTAAAATATTTGTCCCCAATTAAAAGCAATTTAATTTACATGCAATTTACATGTTTATAGGCTAAACAGTTCTAAGCTTCGAACAGTAAACTCTTGATTCAAATGAAAAGTTTTATCTGGAGGTTAGAAATGTATTGTTTTTTTAAACTCAGAGGTTACACTGGATTTTGAGTTCTGTTTTAGTTCTAAAGCAAACCACATTGAATTCTGGTCATCAAAGCATTAATCTACTGAATGCTTTCCCCCTATCTTTCTATCTAGCAAAATAACCCCCCACATTTACCCAGGAAATAGTGCAAAAAAAAATGTCAGTTGTTTTTGTTGTAATAACGAACACTGATAAACTCCCCATGAAAAAATGAATAAAATAAAAACCAAAAAGTGAAGGGCCCAAAAGATATTATACATAGAGTGTGCTATGCATTCTGAACCAGATGTAGCAGAGGCTAGCTGGGTTGGTAAATCTGTCAGTGTTAATCTTAAAACAGTTATGGAATGACAACTGATGTGGTTGGTGTGAAATTTCAAGTACAGTAATTCCTCATTTAACATGGTAGATACGTTTCAGAAAATGATTGTGCTAAGTGAAAACGTTATGCGGGGTCAATTTTCCCATTGAAAATAATGGAAAAAGTGCGGGTTGCGTTTCAAGCCCACGTGCGCTTGCAGCTCCAGCCTGCACTTGTTTGCAGCTGGGACCAGGACATAAGGTTGGGGGAGAAAGGGGACTGGGTTATAGCAGGGAGGGGAGCTGTTTGGCTCTGGAGAAGGGAAGGGAAGGGAAGGACAGAGGAGGGGGCTTGCAGCTGGCGGCTGGGTTTCCCCAGCTGGCCGGTCACCAGCAGCTGCGCGGGACCTTCCCTGCCTCCTTGCAAAGCGGCAGAGGTTCACCGCTCGCTGCACCATTCCCCGGCGACCCCTCCTCGCCGGATGCGAGGCATCCGGCCAGAGGGGGTCGCCGGGGAACAGTGCGGCGAGCGGCGAACCTCCCCCGCTTTGCAGGGAGGCAGGGGAAGCCCCGTGCAGCTGCCCGTGACCGGCCGGCTGGTAGGGGAAATCGTGTTATTGCAGGGACGGGTCGTGTTGTTCGAAAAATGTTTCCTACAAAAAAATTGTGCTATTGCGAAAACGTGTTAAGTGGGCACGTGTTAAGCGAGGAATTACTGTAATATAATATTTCCCAATAGATGTTAATACCAGGTTTATACAGCTTCTTCAGCAAGCGGAACACTCCGGCTGTGTCTAGACTGGCATGATTTTCTGCAAATGCTTTTAACGCATTTGCAAGGGAGTGAGGGGAAAGTGCTTGCATTCTGTGCATGCCTCTCACACTTGGCTGGTGAGCTCTCTCCTGTCACTTGGCTGGTGACAGGAATGCATGGAACGCAAGTGCTTTCCCCTTACTCCATTAGCATTCAGGGAACGGGATGAAAAGCAAGCCGCATCCAGGAGCGCACTGTTATTGTCCCCCCCCGTACACGCCCAAAATAGCTCCCTTGTAAGGGACGTTTCAGAATAGCGGGTTATTTCAAAATTAGATACACAATTTGCGTAGCTCAAATTGCGTATCTTATTTTGACCTACGGTGCAGTGTAGACCCTAAGTGTCTTCCCTATGATGGTGCTCCCACCAATGTAATTCACTCACTACACTGACTTAATTCCAACTCTGTGAGAGGCATAGTGCTTAAGCTAATGCAGTCAGATCCACACAGTGTCGGCAGTGCAGTGTCTACACTGACATTGACTATTGCTGCCTTTCAGAAACCATTCCATAATATCCTGCACCAGCAGTTAAAGCAGTGGTAGTGCTCCTGGTGAGGACGCACACTGCCAACACCATGAGTGCAGGGCGGACATGTAAAACTGATTCAGTTATTGCAATGGCTGCACATTGAAGTCATTTAGGTCCACTTAATTTTGTGGCTGAGAGATTGCTGTTGCTGACAGAGCTTTCTCCTCAAAAAGATTGTTGCCATGGCTGCTTGGTTCTGTGTAGGGAATAGGAGGAGCCTTTCTAAATGCTATAGCTCTGCAACAGTAACTACATTTAAAAAAATCCTTGTTCCTATATAAATTTGTTCTCATTTATGAGAGCCAAGATGATAGAGAATCTTAAGCAGCTCTAGTAGCTCTCTTATAGTTGTTTCTAGTTATGGCTACTTCATTCCCTGGAGGCTATACTTTGATGCAGTAGGAAGGCTTGTGTGTTCCAACAATCTTGATATGTTGGTGGGAGTTTTAACTCCTTGTAGGAGCACCCCAACCAATTAGGATGCAGCTACAGAACGGTCCTCTGGACCTCTTATGGGGGGAGGAGGGGCAATGGATAGGCCAACAACCTGTCTTAACAAACAAGTTTAAGAATAGAAGTATTACCAGGTGGCCAGCAAGCAGCATGGCAGACAGAGATGGCACAGTTTCATTCATGTCCTAAGGGATGTCTGTCAGCGTAGGAAGGATTCACATTGGGAGGCCACCTACATCACAAAATCTAAACAGTGTTTATGGCTTCTGCTTCTTTCACAGAATTGAATAACTGCAGCAAAGGAAGAGCCTTTTGAAGAAGAAATTGCTCCAGCAAGACACAGGTGCCTGCTGTGTTCAACAACTATTGAACATGCTGGGGAATGTCAGAGGACATCTAAAAATGGAGAAAAGGTTAGAGTCAAAGAACTAATAATGAGCACACTGAAGAGAGACCACCTTGGAGTCTCCTAGATAAAAACTGCAGCTCTTGCAAGCAGAGTCTTTTCAGGCTAAGCCTACATTGGTATTCTACAGTGCTTCAACTTTCTGGCTCAGGGGTGCGAAAACACCCTCCCTCCCGAGCGTAGCAAGTTACAGCACTATAAAGTGCCAGTGCGAACCGGGCTACAGTGCTGGGAAGCATGCTGCCTGTGCTGTTAGCTAGTCCCCTTGTGGAGATGGTTTACATAGAGCACTGGGAGTGCTCTCGCCCAGTGCTTCTGCCACTGCGCTTTAAACTTTCAAGTGAAGACAAAGCCTCAGCAACAACCACAGAGTTGGGCTCTAATCAGTCCTAAAGAACTGGTAAGCTTCAGCGAAAGCCAGTACAGTGAAGAACATAACAGCCACAACATTTCTAGGACTGTTATTCCAAAGAAGAGAAATTAGGAAGACTCTTATATCTGGCTGTGGTCACCAGACAAAAAGGAAGAGCCCTTCTTTTACAAAGAGACATGGCTGCTGCCAGAGCTCCCAAAAGGTCAAAAATTCTCCCAGTGAAATTCCTCCCACTTGGACAAATAGGCCAAATTGATAGCCCTATAGAGCAATACAGCAGAGCCCATCAACTGTACTTCCTTAGGCATTTGGGAGAGAGGTAAGGTAAGTGCTTTATTACTTACTTGTTTACTGGCTTAATTAGATTAGGTGGGTGGCTGCAGTTTAGTTATTACATGAGAGCTAAGGCAAGTGCTTTTACAGTGGTTATACCAAAACAAGTAGGAAAAGAAACGCAATCCAGTCTTCAAAAGAGAAGATTTATGAGAGTCACAAGGAACCACAGCATCTTTCTCCCCCCTCCCCCCCCCATTAAGATCTCTTGTAGTATGTGACTTCAGGATTCATAGTAACTGGTCCAGATAAAATAACCAAATTTCCCCAAAGTATACATTCCTGCTGTTACAGACTAACAGATTTATTGGAGCATACGCTTTCGTGGTCAAAGACCCACTGGCTGTGTCTAGACTGGCATGATTTTGCGGAAATACTTTTAACGGAAAAGTTTTTCCGTTAAAAGTATTTCCGCAAAAGCGCATCTAGATTGGCACGGATGCTTTTGCGCAAAAGCATCCGTGGCCAGTCTAGATGCGATTTTGCACAAGAAAGCTCCGGTGGCCATTTTCGCCATCGGGGCTTTTTTGCGCAAAACAGTTCTTCCCTGTCTACACTGGCCCTCTTGCGCAAGTATTCTTGCACAAGAGGGTTTTTTCCCAAGTGGGAGCATGAAAGTATTTGCGCAAGAAGCACTGATTTTGTACATTACAAAGTCAGTGTTCTTGCGCAAATTCAAGTGGCCAGTGTAGACAGCGGGCAAGTTTTTGCGCAAAAGCAGCTGCTTTTGCGCAAAATCTTGCCAGTCTGGACGTAGCCACTTAGTCAGATGTGGGTCTTTGTCCACAAAAGCTTATGCTCCAATAAATCTGTTAGTCTATAAGGTGCCACAGGACTTCTTGTTGTTCTTGGAGATTCAGACTAACATGGCTACCCCTCTGATACTTGATTCCTGCTGTTCTGTCCCGAGTTCATTTCAGACCCACTTGCCACAAGTTTAATCTGATTGCTCAAGTGTAAGATTGCAGGGAACCAGTCCCCTCCCCAAAAGTCAGTTCTGACAATATTTTCCCCAGACAAAGAAGCTTTATTTTTTTCTAACTGAAATATTTATCCAAAACCCACAAACCATTAGGCCTTTTAATGCTCCATCAACAATAACATACGAACTGCTGATGTCCTGATCCACTTTGCTAGGGCACATTTAATCCAAAGTACATGTTTAGTGACCAACGCCTAGAATTTGGAATCTAAATTCTGGGTTGACGAAAAGTTATTGTTACAGGTCTGGTCAACCCTCTTCTCTTGGCCACTTGCCCCACACTCTTGAAAGTGCCACATATACACATTATAAAGGGTTATTTTAAAAAAGTCAAGAATCCTTGTCCACATGCAGATCGTCACAGACTGAAAAAAATCAAAACACTACAAAAAATGTATTGCCCACTACCCAGCAATAATTATTCTTGGCTTACATGATTAAAGTCTTCTGGAGGTACAGGAGAGATTCACAGGCCTTGCCTTTAAGATATACCACTGCTCAATACTACATCAGAATGTACCTACAACGCACACAGAGCAACACATTAGATAGCATTCATTTGGTAGCAGTACTGAAGATAAAAGTATAGAAAATACATTAGCAGCAAGCCTTCCCATACACAGTCCTAATGCTTCTATATCTGGTGTGGGAGCAAATAGATTACCAGAGTGTGAAGATGAGATGGAGAAATTGTTAACATGAGTTAATGGAGAATGAGCAGATTAGGGACAGATGGCGGATTGGGGGGGAATATCTCCCCCTCCCAGCCCTCGAAAGAGTGACAAGAGCACTGTGACAAACAGCTTTTATCCTTTTTGCCTAACTGCATATGGTCGATGTAGATTATCAGTTCTTTGGGGGTGCTGACTTTGACTTCATATGTCTGTGTAGTGCATAGAACACCAGAGGCCATTAACACTATAGGCATAAACAAACAAGAACCACTGTCAGACAATTGACATTTAGAGATGTTCAGGAAACTAATATCAATTATGTTCAAATATGGCTTGCCTCAGCTGGATCTGTTTGGACAAATGATTCCACCTGTAACCCAATTTGTCATCTTGCATTGCAGTTGACTGCAAGATGTTGGATAGCATAAAAGCATGACTAAAAGGATATCGTTTCCTTTAGCTGATCTGCTTAAGCATGAACTGTTAATACTAATAAATTCCTGTCCTACCATACTTCATAATATCTCATAGACTCATAGACTTTAAGGTCAGAAGGGACCATTATGATCATCTAATCTGACCCCCTGCACAATACAGGCCACAGAATCTCACCCACCCCCTGCTAGAATAATCCTCTCACCTATATCTCAGATATTGAAGCCCTCAAATAGTTTGAAGACCCCAAGATGCAGAGAATCCTCCAGCTGTGATCTGTACCCCATGCTACAGAGGAAGGCGAAAAACCTCCAGGGCCTCTGCCAATCTACCCTGGAGGAAAATTCCTTCCCGACCCCAAATATGGTGATCAGCTAACCCCTGAGCATGTGGGCAAGACTCACCAGCCAGACACCCAGAAAGTTCTCTATAGTAACTCCTATCATCCCTCCATTGACCTATTTACCACTAATAATGAATGGTCAATTAGTCAACAAGATCATGTTATCTCATCAAACCATCCCCTTCATAAACCCATCAGCTGTGTCTACACTGCACCCCTTTTCCGGAAAAGGGATGCAGATGAGACAAGTCGAATTGCAAATGAAGCGGGATTTAAATTTTCCCGCTTCATTTGTATAAACATGGCTGCCGCTCGCTCGGGCTTTGCCGAAAGCGCCAGTCTAGACGGGATCTTTCGAAAATAAAGCCTTTTTCCGAAAGATCCCTTATTCCTGATTTTAAGAGGAATAAGGGATCTTTCGGAAAAGGCTTTATTTTCCGCAAGAGCCGCATCTAGACTGGTGCTTTTTTCCTTCAAAGCTCCAAGCCGGAAAAAAAGCGACAGCCATGTTCATGCAAATGGAGCGGGGAAAATTTAAATCCCCGCTGCATTTGCAATTCCGACTTGTCTCATCTGCATCCCTTTTCCGGAAAAGGGGTCCAGTGTAGACACAGCCATCTAGTTTAATCTTGAAGCCAGATCTTTTGCCCCCACTACTTCCCTTGGAAGGCCGTTCCAGAACCTCACTCCTCTAATGGTTAGAAACCTTCGTCTAATCTCAAGTCTAAACTTCCTACTAGCCAGCTTATATCCATTTGTTCTTGTGTCCACATTGGTATTAAGCTTAAATAATTCCTCTCCCTCCCTGGTATTTATCCCTCTAATATATTTAAAGAGTGCAATCATGTCCCCCCTCAGCCTTCTTTTGGTTAAGGTAAACAAGCCAAGCTCCTTGAGTCTCCTTTCATAAGACAGGTTTTCCATTCCTCGGATCATCCTAGTGGCCCTTCTTTGTACCTGTTCTAGTTTGAATTCATCCTTCTTAAACATGGGAGACCAGAACTGCACACAGTATTCCAAATGGGGTCTCACCAATGCCTTGTATAATGGCACTAACACCTCCTTATCTCTACTGGAAATACCTCGCCTAATACATCCCAAGACCGTATTAGCCTTTTTCACGGCCATGTCACAATGGCGGCTCGTAGTCATCCTATAATCAACCAGGACTCCGAGGTCCTTCTCCTCCTCCGTTACTTCCAACTGATGTGTCCCCATCTTATAACTAAAATTCTTGTTATTAATCCCTAAATGCATAACCTTACACTTCTCACTATTAAATTTCATCCTATTGCTATCACTCCAATTTACAAGGTCATCCAGATCTTCCTGTATGATATCCCGATCCTTTTCTGAATTGGCAATACCTCCCAACTTTGTGTCATTCGCAAATTTTATCAGGACACTTCCACTTTTGGTGCCAAGGTCAGCAATAAAAAGATTAAATAAAATTGGCCCCAAAACTGGTCCCTGAGGAACTCCGCTAGTAACCTTCCTCCAACCTGACAGTTCACCTTTCAATATGACCCGCTGTAGTCTCCCTTTGCCATTAGCCTCAATGTCTCTAACTACTTTCTCCTTCAAAATTTTTTCCAAGATCTTGCATACTACAGATGTCAAACTAACAGGCCTATAGTTACCCGGGTCGCTTTTTTTTTCCTTTCTTAAAAATAGGAACTATATTAGCAATTCTCCAGTCAAATGGTACAACCTCTGAGTTTAGAGATTTATTAAAAATTTTTGCTAATGGACTTACAATTTCATGTGCCAGTTCCTTTAATATTCTTGGATGAAGATTATCTGGGCCCCCCGATTTACTCCCATTAAGCTGTTCACGTTTGACTTTTACCTCGGATATGGTAATATCTACCTCCATATCCTTAGTCCCATTTGTTATGTTACCATTATCCCTAAGCTCTTCATTAGCCTCATTAAAGACTGAAGCAAAGTATTTGTTTAGATATTGGGCCATTCCTAGATTATCCTTAACCACCACTCCATCCTTAGTAATTAGCGGTCCTACTTCTTCTTTTTTGTTTTTCCTATTTATATGGCTATAAAACCTTTTACTATTGGTTTTAATTCCCTTTGCAAGGTCCAACTCTACCTGACTTTTAGCCTCTCTCACTTTGTCCCTACATGCTCTAACCTCAATAAGGTAGCTTTCTTTACTGATCCCTCCCATCTTCCACTCCTTATATGCTTTCTGCTTTTTCTTAATCACCTCTCTGAGATGCTTGCTCATCCAGCTTGGTCTAACACACCTGCCTATAATTTTTTTTCCCCTTTTCTTGGGATACAGGCTTCTGACAGCTTCTGCAACTTTAACTTAAAATAATTGCAAGCCTCCTCTACCTCAAGATCCATAATTTCTTTAGTCCAATCAACTTCCCTAACTAATTTCCTTAATTTATTAAAGTTAGCCCTTTTGAAATCAAAAACCCTAGTCTCAGATTTATTTTTGTTTATCCTTCCATTTAATTTGAACTGTATTAGCTCATGATCACTCGAGCCAAGATTGTCCCCTACAACCATTTCATCTATGAGGTCCTCGCTACTCACCAAAACCAAATCTAAAATAGCATCCCCCCCTTGTTGGTTCAGAAACTACTTGATAAAGGAATTCATCAGCATATCCTTTAGTAGTCTGAGGATTTTGAAAGAAGAGTGGAAACATGAGGGGAAATTTTATAAACAAAAGACACCCAGCTTCTTCAGTTTGTAAATTGGACCCCATTCTCAGAGAGGATTCTGTCCTTTCCTGGATAATTATTTTATTAAATGACCCTTTTAGTATGTTATGTGTTCTAAAACAAAGCAGATGCCAAAATTCCACAGCCAAATCCACATAAGAATTGAGAGAGGATCTCTGAAAGGATATAGATCTTGTAGGTGTTTGTCTCTGTCTGTGGGACTAGAGCAAATCCGGTTGTATCTTAGGGCTTGGTTGTCTACAATAGATTGAGAAATGTGTCTGGGATAGAAGCAAGAGGCATGAAGTTAAGTATAGCGGTCGGTAGGTTTCCGGTATAGAGTGGTGGAAATTCGTCCATCATTTAATTGTACTATAGTGTCAAGGAAGTGGATTTCTCGTGTGGACTGATTCAGGCTGAGGTGCTAATGGTTCTTGATGTCTGTGTAGAATCTGGTGTTGGTCATCTTCCTTTCCAAGTGCAAACTAATGGTTCTTATCAGTCTCTTGCAACTATTTAGTCTTTAAGGTGCTACTAGACTATTTGTTGTTTTTTAAGTTTTTCCAGACTAACTTGGTTATCCCTCTGAAGCTTATCTACTCACTGTCTCTTTTTTTCTTCCTCCCCTCTTTTTTTTTCCTTCTCCTTCCCCCCTCCCCTCCTTCCCTTACTTATTCTTGGATCTGGACTTCCTACACTCCTGTCATCTGAAGAAGTGGGTTGTGCCCACGAAAGCTCATGATACCATCTACATGTTTTGTTAGTCTTTAAGGTGCTACTAGACTATTTGTTGTTTTTTACATTTTTCTTATAATCCTTAGTCAACCTTGAAAATTTTGGCCTGAATCTTTCCCTGGTTGATAAAGCAGGCAGCTATTATCCTTCTCTAATCAGAAGAGGTAATTGTGGTAACTGATGATGTGATGGAGGCATTATTTGGGTTTTATAATGGAATATTAGCAGACATAACATCTGTGCAGAGAGCAAGGAAAACCTACTAACCTATTATGCAGCTTTTCCACAACTGACTCAGGGTTTACAATGAAGCCAGCCTGGCTAATTAGTCACACTTCCTAAATTGTAAGGTGTGAAATAGCATTCTGTCATGACTTATGTTATCTCTGTAGTGGGGATGGAGGGATTTCTTCCCTTTTTGAAGTTGCTGATGGCAAGAGGTGATACCTGGTTAACCACATTCACAACTCCTCTAGGATCAGTTCAGGTTATGGCAAGACTGGCTTTCACCAACTCCTTCTAGTGCAGCTGCATAGTCATAGTATGTGTGTTGGGGGAGGGGAGAAATCTGTAATATAGTCTATGGACGTTATAGCCAGGCAGTTTGCTTCACTGCAGATGTTGCATGAAGTGTGATTAACAGACAAGTTGTTGAATGTCATGACACTGCCAAATGTTTCTACTAACTTCAGACTCATTCTAGAGTTTTCCATGCCTAAAACTTCTAAATGGCATTTAGAAGTTGGGGAGTCTGGAGATGGAACTGATTGTGAAGAGGTTCGAAGGAAGAGAAGGGATATAATCCTGGACTAAAATTTCACATGCCTTTTGTATGTGATCAACTGTACTGATTACCTTAACAAAAATGATTGGCTGCCTCCAATCCATTCATGCACGGAGCTCCTCCTATAAGAGCCTCACTCCACATGTTCAGTCCATGGAAAAGGAGCAGCTGTGGACCCTGAAGAAGGCTATCCAGAGATGTGAGAGTACAGCCTGGGGATGAGTGGGCAGGGAAGGGGAGCCGTGCATCATAGAAGAAAGCAAATATTTCCAACCCTCCATGGTTTTTTAACCCTGTTAAAGGCAATCTTGCAATGATACAAAACACTCTGGCTGTCCCATTTGGCGGAGCAGGCCGGGGAAGGAAGCTAACTCAGAGAT
Organism: Rafetus swinhoei; assembly: GCA_019425775.1. Lineage (NCBI taxonomy): Eukaryota > Metazoa > Chordata > Testudines > Trionychidae > Rafetus > Rafetus swinhoei. The sequence continues at coordinate 83,689,783 of CM033424.1, forward strand.
TGTGAGGAGCACTCTTGCACGTGATGATCTGTAGTCAAGAAGAAGCTGTGTTAAACTGCAAGCCTGCAAATCCTCAGGTCTCACCCAAGCTCTTATGCTGACTTGTCAATATTTCTGTATGCTTCACAAGCCTCATTAGGAGCCTAAGTTTCGTACTGCAACCTTCTTGGGGTATAGCCATCCCTCACTCATCTCAGATAAGATAACAGAGAGCTTCACAAGGTCACTTCAAACACAGCTGTTAATATAATGGAGCCAACTCTCATTCACTGTGTCGCAGTCTTTCAGAAGGAACATTACAAAACAAATGCTCCTGTATCCCACATTATCATGATGGGTGTGTCTATACTGCAAAATATAGCAGCAGAAAGTCAGAGCCTTTGTCTCGTGCTACTGCAATAAAAATAGCACTGTAGAGTTCCCATTGGGGCTCTGAAACCTGCCCCCTTCCTTGGATATCCAACCCAAAGCTCCACCTGAATGGGAACAGCTACATTGGTATTTTTAATGCAGTGGTGTGAGTCTCATGAGACCAAGTCTGTGGAACTGGGCTCTGAGACTTGCTGAGATAGATAGATGTTTCTTGTTTCTTTTGACTGTGTGTTAGCAAGCTCTGTCACCTTTACCCAGCTACTGCACTTATAGAGCTACTTCTGAGCTAGGATACCTGCCTCTGTATCTCAATGCTCTTACCTTCAGTGATGCCAGGTTCCATCCTCACAGCTCTCCCAAACATGGGAATTGTTACATTTGGCCATGTCTGCCTTTCACCACCAGACCACAATCTGCTCCCAAAAACCAGCAAGAAAAACCAAAAATTGTGATGCCCAATGTCCTACTGCTATCTAAAAATACTTACCCCACTGGCGGTGTGTTGTGTCAGCTGGCTTTTAATGAGAATAATGGCATGTTCTGCTCCCTCCAAAACCAGTTATTCCTACAGCTGTAGCAGAAGAGACTGCTATGAACCTGAAGGCGATGAGATCAGACATGGCTGACAACCCATGCAGAGGGTGGGGATAGAACATCTGCAGTGAAGCAAACTGCCTGGATATAACGTCCATACACTATATTACAGATTTCTCCCCTCCTCCAACACACATACTGTGACTATGCAGCTGCATAATAGGTTAGCAGGTTTTCCTTGCTCTCTGCACAGATGTTATGTCTGCTAATATTCCATTATAAAACCCAAATAATGCCAAATAATGCCTCCATCACATCATCAGCTATCAACAAGGGAAAGATTCAGGCCAAAATTTTCAAGGTTGACTAAGGATTTTAGGAAAAATGTAAAAAACAACAAATAGTCTAGTAGCACCTTAAAGACTAACAAAACATATAGATGGTATCATGAGCTTTCGTGGGCACAACCCACTTCTTCAGATGACAGGAGTGTAGGAAGTCCAGATCCAAGAATAAGTAAGGGAAGGAGAGAGGGGGAAGGGGAAGGAGAAGGAAAAAAAAAAAAAGAGGGAAGGAAGAAAAAAAAGAGACAGTGAGTAGATAAGCTTCAGAGGGATAGCCGAGTTAGTCTGGAAAAACTTAAAAAAACAACAAATAGTATGTTATTTAAAGGTGCTACTAGAGTATTTGTTGTTTTTTAAATGTTTCTTGTTACAGACTAACTTGGCTATCCCTATGTAGCTTATCTACTCACTGTCTCTTTTTTTCTTTCTCCCCTATTTCGCCCCCTCCCCCTCCTTTATTTATTCTTAGATCTGGACTTCCTATACTCTTCTCATCTGAAGAAGTGAGTTGTGCCCAAGAAAGCTCGTGATATCATCTACGTTTTGTTAGTCTTTAAGGTGCTACTAGACTATTTGTTGTTTTTAAAAATTTTCCTCTTACAGACTAACTTGGCTACCCCTCTGAAACTTAGGATTTTAGATTTGACTAATTTTCAAAAGCATAGCTTACCTGTAACTAAATCAATACAAGTTACAGAACCTTGAAAATCAGGCCTAAGATGTCCAAGCTGAGCACTCAAAAAAATCAGCAGCTACTTTCAAAGTTGACTGTGTGCAATTTGCCCAAGGTCACAATATCAGTCTTGTGCCTAACCACAACAGCATTTTCTTTCTTCGTAAAGATCACTAGGGAATTATCAGGGCAAGTTCTGTTTAGAAGAAAAAGAGAGGGTATTATTCCTGTGGCCACAATACCTATATACTGTACAAATGTACACAGCTGCTATATAGAGTGCCAACTCCAATTTTTTTAAGAAAGTCATGTTGCAAATGGTGTATTCATGGCAAGACAAAAGCAATAGATTAAGAGTGACAAAATGTGCAATTTAAGGCCTAAATTTGCACAGTATAGAAAGAAATTTTTAATCCCAGTAATTTAACCCGTTATTACAATACAGTAAGAACAATGCAATTTGTTCCCCTCTGTGAAAGCAACCAATGTGTCCAACAAGAACAGCTGATAAATAGTCATGCTAAATTGCCACATGCTGATCAAGTCTAGCAGTTTTCCTCACAGATTTTTGGGCAATTTCCTCAATGGAAAACCCCAGGTCATTCTGCATACCAAACACTGTACACACTGAAATTTAATAAGAGAGCTACTCCATTTTACTTACAACATTCTGAAGCAGTGGAAAAAATCCAAAACAATCTTATAGTTGTAGCTTTAGGACCTGATGCAAATATCATTCAAGTCAACAGGAAGAATTCTATTGATTTTAGTGATTTTTGGATTAGGTTTATAATTCCTTCCTGTGAAAGCAATAGTCATGTTGTCTGGCATTAATATTTTTTCTGTACAGTTTTCTTGCTTTTGATAGATTTTACACTCCTGCTGCAATTCACACATGGCCATCTAGGAACTAAGCCAAGGCAAACATACAATACTGCAATGTACAGTACTTCCATTGTATTTTCTGCAACAGGATTTAAACAAATCTTGCTTGCATATGCAAGAAGAGAAGTGTACCTAACCTGCTATAAGTTGTTTTAAAAATGAATCATATATTACCATCCAAGAAAAGTCAGACATCTCCAGTGTGGATCAAGAATGTATGGTTGCTATGGTGATATAACAGTTGGCTGGCTCCATCAACAGCCAGCCCCTGATATTTTAGTGCTAGCTTACTTAGGATTTCACTGTTCAAGGAAATTAAAAATATAAAAGAGACACAATGGGTTTATTAAAAACAACTAGGAGTCCTGTGGCACCTTAAAGACTAAAAAATTTATTTGGGCATAAGCTTTCGTAGGCTAGTGCCTACTTAGTCAGATGCATGAAGTAGGGATGTTAAATTTTGATTAATCAGCTAATGGAGTAGTCAATGAAATTTCCATTGACTAGTCACTATCCCACTGCACCTTTTCCTTTGAAATGTACAAGGGCCGCCCATGGCTCTTGTATACTTCAAAGGGAGAGAGGCAGTGGGAACCCGCACCAGCAGGGAGCAAGGCAGTCCCCACTGGCATGGGGTCCCCTCTGTGCCTCTTCTTTTGAAATGTACAAGAGCCGCAGGCATCTCTTGTACATTGCAGAAGGAAAGAAGCAGCAGTGGGACCAGCGCAAGCGGGACTGTTTCAACCCCACTCGCGCCAATTCTCCACTGCCCCCAGCCTCCTCTGCCCCCCATGGAGATGGGCTATCAGAGAGAGGCAGCAAGAAGGGGGGGGGGGGGGAGAAGCAACTAGTCAAGATCCTACTCGACTACCCGATAAGCATTTGCTTATCGGGTAGTCGACTATTCGCTTACATCCCTAGCATGCAATGGAATCTTCAGTTTGGCAGGGATATAAACTCACATGCAAAGAAAAGGGCGTTACACAACTAATAGAGAAGGTTGGGTAATGGCAGTGCATCTTCGGCAAAGGTCAAGCATGGCCTGAGTCACACAGAAAGAAAAGCCCTTCCATAGGAAAAGAGGTTGGGGAGAGAGGCAGGAGGGAGCATCGTATTAGAACATTCCAAGTTGTCTTGCCTTTCACTGTTGCCTACACCTAACAGTGTGTCCACAACCACCTCAGACAGTTGATATTGTATTTTCAACAGCTTTAATTATGCTAAGATAGGATTTCTTTTGCTAGGTGGGTGGGAAGAAGGAAGAGGAGAGGAAGCCACACACACTGCGATCCTACCTTAAAAGGTCCCAGTGACATACACCCCAAATTATCCTGTAGCTTGCAAATCCTTGCAGTAGCAGATGCTCACCCTCAGGCTCACCCTCTCTGAATAACTCTGATAATCCTCTAATGATGTTCACCCAAGCAACACATTTGGCATCACCAGCAACAGTGTTGTCCCTTAGCCTCCCAATGCCAGAACATTTCTCAGATTTTTGTTAATCTGCCATAAGTATGTCGGATATATGACTTTTTCCCTCACTTTAATAAGTAAAGCTTGGTAGTTTGAAGGATTTGTAGAAGGACTATTTGCTGACGTTTAAACCTAAATTAAATTACATTTGTAGCCCGTAACACCATGTGCTATGTCATTTGCATTAGTCTCTTCTTTGCCACTGCAGCCTCCTTAAGCCACTTCTGGAGGGAGTGATTCTTTTATACAGAGAGAAGTCTTACATTTGGAGCATAATGAGCACATGGAAGTGAGTTAGAGAAACTATTGTTTTCTTCCAACTTACACTGATGCATGTCAGAACAGAATGAATGAAATGAATGCCTTCTATAGATACTCTCTTTTGAGCACCCAGAAATGTCTGGTAAATCTGACAACTCAAAAATAGACCAAATTACAAAAGAAATCAGTTAACTTTGTGATGAATTTTAGTGAAAAAATGCTAAGGTGTTGAAAAAAGATTGATGAACACATTATGCCAAAAGCAAAGCCAAAGCTTTGAAAATTCCAGGAGGAGTCAGAAACAAGCAAAGCAGAATTTACAAATTTATGAAAGTCACCACATACCAATTATATATGTACAAGCGCTTTGAAGTGACTGAGCTTTCAAGCACTTAAAAAGAGGAAGAGTTGTCTGACTTTATAAAACACGGTAAAACAGTGAAAATTCACTACACCTTTAATACAAATTCTCCCAGAATCAGGGATAGTGTCTTAGATGAAGGAGATGTGACCAATTCAGCTAGGTCCAATGAACTAAATGTAGAGAGAGTAGAGTTTACCAGATAGGGCACTAGACTTTGACACCTGGATTCTATTTTGGCTCTGCCTCTGAACTTCTGTAAGATGTTCGGCTAATCATTGCAGAGTTATTGCTTCTCAAGTTCACCTAGAAGCCACACTGTAAAATAACTCCTGAGTGATTGTATTATTGCTCAGAGGGACTGTGTTATCTCAAACTATAACCTATATGTAGCCAACTCAGGTTAAAGGCACCTCACATTCCCATGATGGGGTTGTGTGCAGAGATAACTAATTTAGGAAGAAAGTGACAAACAGTTTCTCGTTGACTGTTTTCCCCTTTCACCTTTTCTCCATTTTAATTGTTAGTTCTTCAGGGAGGCTTACTCATTTGCTACTGCACAAAGCATAATAGGCTCTGATCGCAGTCAGGACCTCCAGTTACTTCTGAATGAGGGCAGCAAGCTGAGTGAGGGCAGCCAGCTTTAAGAGTGTTACTGACCACGCTGAGTACAGCCAAGCAGCAAATTGGGAGGCATGTGATGCACAGAGGTGATCCTGCATGCAATCACACTGTGCACAACAGGGGCTCTTGAGTTTCTCCTAGCAAGCTTCCTGCACTCCACCCTCCCATCTCTCTATTATTCAAGGACACCCTGAAATTCCCCCATTCCGCTCATGCCCTGGCATCGGCCTCCCCAATCCTCCATGACTGCTTAGCAGGAGCTGTATGCCCCATGTATTCTTTCCTCCATACTCTCCTGCATAACCTTCAATAGGGGTTCCATGTGACTTCTCATTTTCATAGTTTCCCCTGAAATGGGAGAGAAGAGAGCATGGGGGACTGCCCTCAATTTTTTTGATATAGAGAAGTGGTGGGTAAACTCACTCATTGTCCACACACAGCTCATCAGGGTAAGCCTCTGGTGGGCTACCAGACAGGTTATTTACCATGCATTTGCCGGTTTGGCTGCCTGCAGCTCCCATTGGCTGCAGTTTGCCATTTCTACCCAGTGGGAGCTGTGGGAAGTGGGGTGGGCCACAGGGACTTGCTGACCACAGCTTTCAGCAGCTCCCATTGGTGGGAATGGTGAACCATGGCCAATGGGAGCTGCAGGTGGCCTTATCTGCAGATGAAAGCTGGACATCTGACTGGACTGTCAGGCCCCCGGGGAATGTGTGTGTGGGGGAAAGTAAGCAGAGCCAGTAGCTTCACCACAAAGTCATAGTCTCTCTAGGTGAGTGGTGGGCAACCTGCTGTTGTCAGTGAAGTTTACTGTAATCTCAAGCATTACACTGTTACCTGTGTTCGGTGGCAAGTGCTGCTGCTACCGCCACCGCCCCCTCCACACTTCAGTGGGCCTAATGCAAGGTAAAGAATCTGTCCAGTGGCCCACCAGCAGCTTACGCTGATGAGCCCTCGGGCTGCAGGTTGCCCACCACTGACCTAGAGAGACTATGACTTTGTGGTGAAGCTACTGGCTCTGCTTACCATTTGGCAGGAGCTGTGCATCACCCCCTGTGCCCCTTTTGTCCTCCCTCCTCCAGTTTTCCCTAGTCAATAAGGTTAGGCCCATTGATACCCAGAACATTCCCTAAAGTTGATCAGTTGACAGATGCAAAAGACAGACCTGCCTTCGAGCACAAGACCTTACTTTACTCAACATATAATAGCTCAAGCAACTCAAAACAATGCGGGTGGAATGCAAGATGATAGACCACACCCACATACAGAATATGTATGCAAATAGTCATTGCCAAAACATGAAGAGCAGGTAGTCAATGCGGTAAGAGACACAACACAGCAATGTCCCCTATGAAAGGAGATACACTGTGCAGTTTGCAAAGGAATATCAAATCCCACTTAACAAAAAAATATTGAGCATATTGTTAACCAACAGGTAACAGCATAATGCTTGAGATTACAATAAACTTCACTGACAACAGCACCTAAGCTCAGAAGTACTAAGTTAGGTTGAGCACCCACTGATGTTCAGATTGTTAGAAAGAGCTCACAGACAAGTTTTCAGTTTTGAAGGCTCTAAATCCCCCAACTAACCAAAGTGGAATAGTCTTTAAGAACCTTTAATAAAAACTCTATTATGCAAGTATATATTTAGCCTGCTTGGATTATTTCATAAAGCCAAGCAAAACTTTTACTAAGATTTGTGTGCTTCGATTGATAGGTGCCCAGCCAGGGACACCTGCAGCTCCCCAGTGATCTCAAGTGGGTAGTGTCACAGAAATGTAGTTTATCTAGCCACACAGAAAGGAAGTGAAAGTCTAGAGAAGACATTTCATGCTGTGGAATTTATAGACATAATAGAGGGGAAAAAACCAGGAAATACGGTTGTGCAAAAAAAACCCTCACAAAGAGCTTTTAAAATGCCATACAATAGATAATCTCTCTGTAATAGGGCAGGCACCTCTCCTCCATTGAGGAGACACACAATTTAGACTGTCCACACTTCTGTGAATTTTGATTTATGGTACCAGCAGTAAGCCACCGCCAGGATCCCCATGCAGTACATCTACTTCAAGTGTCCTGCAATACTCAGTCCTGTCACCAGGAAGAGGCTGTACTAATCACAGGCCAAAAACCTAGCTTTCACCAAACTCTGCTACTCCCTTATTCTTCCTTTTGCACATCTTCCCTTGCTTTAATTACCTTCTTAGCTGATGGGGCAATTAACCCCTTAGCTCAGTCTGATTAGGTAATTAAATGTCCCTCAGTCAGGGTTTCTCAGGGGCAGTTAGTCTTAAGCGATCATAGTGCTGGGTCAGCTGCCAGCTCTCAGCACTGTGTCTCATCTTCCCAGATCATACAGCAACTACATGCTCAACACTAAGGCCCAGATACTCAAGAGTATTTAGGCACCTAATTCCCAGACACATCAATACCTTTGAGGCTCTGGGCCTAAGTCACAACCCCCAGAAAACAAAATTCAAAGAGGAACCAGATTTTCTTTCCTAAAAGTGGGTTGTGCAAAGATTTCCCATGCACAGCAAGTATTGTTACCTCCTGCGGTCCATTGCCCAGGCTTTTCAAGTGGAATGCAGCCTATGAAGAGAGTGCTGAAAATAAGCACCAGACAGAAACCTGTTGACACTCATCTCTCTCAGGTGTGTGGTTGTCAAATCATGAATTTTGATAGCACATGGGTTCCCCTTCCACCATTCAGTACATGGGCCACATACAGCTTTCATTTACAGAAAGTATCTTCAAAAGGGATCTCTATTTTGGAAATCTTGGATGCATATTTTTTATATATCAAGGAGATAGGAAGCTGTTTCTAAAGCACTTTCCAAATACCTTAACCAAGCAGGCATTGATGGATGTTTGAGATGAATAGATCTGTCCTCTGTCACTCACTAGGCTCCCTTTAAGGTCAATGGTAAAATATGCACAAATCACATGGACAGAATTTGTCCCTGTGTTTTTTCCAATGATGGGTAGCATCTCTAGAATTTATTTTATCCAAGATCACTTCTCTCATCTTCTTGATCATTAGGTTTAATGCTGGAACTGAAATGTCTAACTAAACCACAAATGTTCACATTACTTTGTACAGTGTTGTGGAGGTTTTTAATTTTTAAATATCTTGTCTGCATTGCAGTGACTCAGAGGAAGTGAGTGACAGAAGGAAACTTATTACATTAACACCAGTTTGTTGGAGGGAGTGGGGAAAATGAGTTTGCACACAGGAACAGATCCAATATTATTTTATTAGCAAAGATCCAGCAGCCTGCTTCCTACTCTACTTCAGCTTATGTCCCTAATCAGTGATCCTTGATGATGGGGTCTTTACATTATGGGCAGATGGCAGCTTTAAAGGTATATATCATTGCATAAGAAATGTCACCTATATTAGATGAAGGTCCAATTCACACAGCTCATTTATGAATGAGATTCAAGGGTCTCATTCTGTTTCTAGGAGAGAAATTTCTAGCGTCTCATAAAAAACACTATAGCATTTGATATAATTCAGTGCCAGTGGGAGCTGGTGTTTGGAACTGAAATAGAGGAAGAGTGAAGGGAGTGGGTAACCAAGAGTGCTCTGATGTAGGCAATGTAAGTGAGCAATCTTGTGATGCTTCCTAGTGTATAACCACATGTGATGAACCTGGCTAATACTCGCTATTAGCGTGATCCCTGCCAGGGATCAGCTCCCTGATTCCCCAGACATAGACAATTCAAGCACTCGCCTCTTAGCTCATGTGGACTCTACTATCTCTCACCCAGGTTAGAGATAGGCACATGCCGACCTCTTAGCGTCTGTCTGATGTCCAGCCTCTCATCTACTGGAGGTTCATAGCATTCCACGTATCCAAAGGAACAGCACTCTGTAGCTTACTAGTTATGCCCTAGAACACAGCTCTGCTTAATGAACAGCACTTTGATATGTTCGTAGTGAAAGCAAGTATAAGTCCATTTAACAAAGAACAGCAAACAAAGGGCTATATATAAAATAAAAAAACATAACATGCACTCTAGAACCCAAACTCAGCTCACAAGATGCCTTATTGTCTAATATGGTACTGTATACCCCAAAGTCTGAAATTTCTTGTCATGAGCCCAAACCCACTGGCAGATTTTCTCCCCATGATGAAGGATGCCTGGGCAACTTTCCAGGTCACTAAATATATTAGACTAATTTTTTGCTCTGCACCTGTAAAGCAAGATCCTCATCCATCCCATCCCCTAGCTGATTACCTCCCCTGTCAATTAAGAGATTGCAGGGACCTGAAGGAAAAATTAGCATTTGACTCATTATTTCTATAGTAAGTAGAGGCAACATGTGGGAGGGGGTATGCAGGGTCACTTGTGCCCCAGATTTGCTGCTTGTCTTGTCCTGGCTTCTTCAGCTTAGTAATGCTGGAGAAGGCAGCTGCCCTCACTTTGCCTCTCCTCACTCTTGGGTGGAGGGCTCATCTCTGACTGTAAGCTGCACACAGAGCCGGCTCTAGGCACCAGCAAAGGAAGCAACATGCTTGGGGCAGCACATTTTCAGGGGTGGCATTCTGGCCCACAGGAGGAGCAGGTGGGGAGCCCCACGGAGGCTGCCCCGAGCTGGGAGCCCCGCGCCCGGCTGCTCGGAGCCTGCACTTGGCCCCGGGGCGCTGGGAGCTCTGCGCAAGCAGCCCCGAGGCACGGCTCCTGCTGGGGCGCTTCCTGGAGGGCGGCGTGGGGCGGCCGTGGCTGCTGTTGGTATCGCTGAGCCCGTCGGCTTCTTCTTCGCCTGCGAGTGAGTGCGGCCCCCTCCCGTCCGTGTGCCCCCCCAGCTGGCCATCCCCCTCCCGTGCACCCCCGCAACTCCCCTCCCTGCCTCCCGCCCATGGGCCCCCAGCTTGTGTATCCCCTGGCCAACCACCCCCGCCTGTGTTCTCTCCCCACAACTCCCTGCCTGTGAACCCCCTTGCCCAGCTGTCCGCCCCACCTGTGTGCCCCTACCCACTGTCCCACGACTCCCCCCCCTCCCTCCTCTCTTCTCCTCCTCTGGCTCGGCCTCTGCCCAGCAACCCACCTCCTGGCCCACTGGAACTCTGCTGGGGACCCCATCTCCTTTTCTCCCCCCCCGCACCCTGCCTCCCTGCCGCCCACCTGGATCCCCCTCTCCTGTCTTGCTTTCTAAACAATCTCCCCTCCCCCTACTCTCGGGGCCCTCCCCCCCCACACACACACATGCCCAGGAACCCAGGCCCCTTGTGCTGTGTCCTGACAACCTCACCCCTGCCTGGGACCCAGGTGATTCTCCCTCCCCCTTTGTCTGAGGAAGGGGAACTCTGGTGTTCCCAGTGCCCGTGTCCCCAAGTCCCTTCCTGTCTGGGGCAGGAGAGCTTTATTAAAATTGTAATTGTGATCCCATTTAAATAGGCTTTGTTTTAAATAATATACCTTTAAAATTAAATTAAAAATGGTTATGGCCTAAATTTATCATAACCTATTTAAATATGAATTAATTTTTAAAATTAAATAGAACATGTGTCCTGTCAACTTTTAAAGAAATTCTACCAGTTCATTAGTGTAAGTTGCTGTGTAAGCACCCGGAACCAGTGTTTACATCAGCAGTAGCTTCTTCTGCAGGTGAAGAGAGAATGTTTTTATCACTGGTTTATTCTGCTAGTTCAATTTTCATTCACCGTTGCAAAACCGAGAGTTGACAAAGCAGAAAAACTTATTTTCCTCTTCTCTCAGTAAAAAACTGGTTATGAGAGCATTCTAGAACCTGATGACTAGAATCGATCTGTTAAATTCACTATGGATATTTCCTTTGTTTAATAAATGAATTTTAGATGCAAAATGTGTTTGGATACTTTTTTGTTATGTGTCCTTAACATTTAAGGTAGTTTTATTTCATACAAAAATTAAATGCTGGTTTTGTTTATTTTAAATTGAATTTCCGTCCAGACAGAAGTAGATGCAAATCGTATGTTTTAAAAAAAAGTATCCACCACTTAGCAAATAATAAATGGGGTAAAACCTGTCTCTTAAGTGTTCCTATTATACACCATTTTGTAATAGAATAAAAATGTAAAAATTAAAAATCCGATTACATGTAAGTTACACAATTCTTTAGGCATTTATTTAGTTGGTAGCTGTACTGAGTGTATTCTCCTGGTTAGTAAATAGAAGCACCAAATTTGGCATAAAGGTTATATTTAGTTGTAAATCGATATATTTTAAAGGTTGCTAATCAATAAGACTCAACCATCCTTTAGGAAAATATTTTAAAAGTATAATTTAAATGATTAATTGCTCATTTAAACCAAGGTTTTCTGTTTGCCGGTTTAAATCATTATTAAAATTAGAAATTTAAATCAAAGCTATTTAAATCAATCCACCCTGCTTCAGAGGCTGTTTGGTCTGTCCCTGAAGGAGAAAGCACAGGGCTGCGCTCATGGAATAGGTCCTAGGCTAGTGGGGTTTTGTTGTCTGGTGCCTTTCTTCGGGGCAGCCCGTGGATGTAGGCAACCTTGGCAGTTGCCTAGGGCACCGCGTTAAACGCGGCACCCAGTGATGATGTCATGCCATTGAGGGCTATGGAGACGGGGTGCCGATAGCGCATTCCGCCTAGGGTGCCAGTTGCTGGCAGCTCTCCTTGAGCTGCTCCTGCTTGTTTTGTTCTGGACAGTTGAGCTGGGGAGTTGAAACAAAAGTTCTCTTAATCCCTTTGAACTGTCTGATTGTATAGTGAGGCTGATTCTTGTTCATGGACACCAACAGTTGGACAGCTTATGTGTTGGGGTTGTAGTCTGAGTGATTATCAGGCTTCTAATAATAAAATCCCTTTGCAGAGTGAGGAGTGGGACCGGGAACTCCAGAACTAGGTGATGTGAACAGCTGCATACTTTGGAAGTCTTTAACTGACTTGCTGTGGATGAACCTGCCCTCCCATTGTCCTCACTTGGGGAGTCCCTGGCACTCTCCTAGGAGATGAAAATGCCCTGGGGTCTGGGCTCCCCCCCCCCCCCGGAGTGTGCGCCCCACCCCCCAGGAAGCCGCACAACCTGCATTTGCACGTGCACCTTCCCTGGACAAAAAAGCAGGGGGGCGGCCAAAAAATTTTTTGCTTGGGGCAGCAAAAAACCTAGAGCCCACCCTGGCTGGCTGCACAATATACAATCATCAGCTAGGTAGAGAAGTCTCTCCCACCTCCTGTCTGGAGAAGACTGTCTCGAGGCATGCTACCTCTGAGTGACCTGCCTTTAACTACAAGGCTTTCAGAAGAGAATTTCTACCCCCGCATCCTTACATATTATCTGCACACATGTTTCACAAAGATTTTAATCACCTGTGACACATGTGGTTTCAGTAGAACCTTAACACTTCTGTTCACTAAAGAGTGCTGTGTAACTGTGAGAGCCTGGAGATCCCTGTGTGCACCCTGTGCTCTCTACCAGTTGGCAACAAGAGATGCCTGGGTCACAATCCCTGCACAGAGTGCTTCCCTGCCCACTCCATCAGTGCATGAGGATTGGCCACTTACCTACCCTAAAATGAACCATGGGACTTACCTCCATACTTTGCTCCTTGCCTTCACATTAGTCCTGGATCCATTAGTCATGCTGCTAGAGAGGACCTTGACCACAGCCAGGGTGCGCAAAAAGCCTCTTTCCCTCCTACACTGCAGTCAAGCACAGTGATAGCCCCTGTAGTTTCCAATTACTACAGTCTCCCATTTCTCTGTGAATGGTGTTTGCCCTTACCCCTCCCAAAGTATTATATTTAATAGTACACAAGATCCAATATATTGTATTGATAAATGCAATATCAACTACACTTAGTTCTTGTTTTTATAACTCTCATTATAAATACAAAAATACAAAAAATTACAAAAGCAATGTTTCAGCATCTTTGTGAAAATGCAGATTCTATGTGTAAGGGGACTGTTGGCCTCTTACTAAAATTCAGTGGATTTTTTTCCAATTGGCTAGACTCCAGTACCAAAAGAAAGGTGAAGAGTTGTTGGGAAATCAGGACTCTGAGGCTATGTCTACACTGGTGGGTTCTTGGGCAAGAACAGCCATTCTTGCACAAGAAACTGCAGAGCGTTCACACTGCCCACCCGCTCTTGCGCAAGAAGATTTACAGTACCGCGTCGGAACACAGGGCTTCTTGTACAAGAGCTACGCTCTTTTCTAACAAGAGTAAGCCCCCTTGCGCAAGAGCTCTTGTGCAAGAGGGCAGTGTGGACGCACAGCAGGGGTTTCTTGCGCAAGAAAGCCCTATGGCTAAAATGGCCATCAGAGCTTTCCTGCGCAAGAGAGCGTCAACACTGCCATGGATGCTCTTGCGCAAAAGCACATGGCAGTGTGGACGTGTTCTTGCACAAGAATCCTTGTGCAAGATATTCTTGTGCAAGAACCCGCCAGTGTAGACATAGCCTGAGAGTGAGAGTCTCCAGAAGCAATGGAGAAAGGCCAATGCTTCAGATCAGCCTGATTAACAGGGCAGGCAGGCTAATGAGGGAATCAGGAGGCCATGGGGCAGAGGGCCCCATCCTCCAGGTAAGTTAGAATTTGTCCTCCATGTGAGCTGAGTTTGCCTGGGTCGGAGCGGGGCCAAGCTCAAGAGAGAGCAAGGTGCCCAAGCTGAGCTGGGGAGCAGAGCCATGCCAGCCAGAGGGAATCAGAGAAAACAACTCAGAGCAGATCCATGCTGGGAGGAGAGCTGCAGCAACCAGAGAAGCAGCCCAGGGAGCAGCAGAGGTTGGGACTGATGTAAGGGCAGTGGGTCTGGGTGCAGTGAGCAGCTGGCAAGAGAGAGTGAGTGTGTGTGTGTGTGTGTTGGGGGCCTCTGGGCAGAGGCCCAACTTAAGGAGATACTACCAGTTAAGAGGCCTAGCCGACTAGGGGGCTGATGCTGAGAAGAAGGGCTCTGCCACCTGGAACCTGAAGGCAGGTGGCCACCGCCAGAGCAAGTACATCCCTGCAGCACAGCCAGGGTCTGAGAAGGAGGCCTGGGACATGCGAAGAACAGGCCGAACTGCCCTTACATTCCAGAGACACTGTTTGTGATGTCCCTGTGTCATAGAGCAAGGTGGTGTGTTTTCCTGTAACCTTTCCCATTTTCCCTTATTCTTTTAAAATTGATTGCTGTTTGATAAATGGTATTTGCTTTGACTGTATGTAATAACCAGTGAACCAAGGAAGTGTCTAGAGCAGAGAGAGCACCCTAGAAGAATCCTGGGCCTGACCTTTTTGGGGATACAAGGACCCTGCCATACAGGAAAGCCTTGGAGGTCAGGAAGGCCTCTAGGTAAAGGAACTGGAAGCAAGGACTCTGATCCTTTTGCTAGCCAATTTCACTCGGCTAGTGTAGAAGCTAAGAAAGTTCCTCACAATATCAGGACTATTCCCCTGCTTACATATACCTACCTAAAGTACTTTGCCTTTTAACCTTTCCTGTGCTCCCAAATTCAGAGAGACTCTAGGAATCAGAAAACTGTAGGTACATTAGCACAATCCTTGCAAGCAGGTAAGGAGGATAGTTCCCCAATTGTTTCATAATGTTTGGTGGGTTAACAGATGTTTTTGTAGCAACTGGGAAAGGGATAATTGACATATCAAAGAGACATGCTAACTTGACACATTCTGTTGCCAAGCAGCAAATATGGGCTGTAAGCTTCAAATAGCCAGATACTGACAAGCATTTTAGCAAAACAACCCAGACAAGCAAAATTAACCAACTCCCCTGAAATGTAAAATGGCAAACAAAGAATCATGTACAGAAATATTATGAGATATTTATTCCTTGTATAACTCCACTGATTTCAAATGAGTTAAGCCAGCTATATATATGGTCCAATTTCTTTGCTGAATAAATAAAATATTAAAATAATAATAAAAATAAAAAACCCCTTTGAATGGTGTCAGACATCAGTTAGGTATGTTGAATGCAGTGATGGAGTAGCTGTAACAATCCCAGGATTTTAGAGATAAGGTGGGTAAGGTAATGTCTTTTATTGGATCAATTCTGTTGGTAGAAGACAAGCTTTCGAATTACACATATCTCTTCTTCAGGACCCACATTATCTGTCAGGCTTGTTGAACACAAATGTAGATATGATGCATCAGGACAAAGGATACGAAACTGCTCACAGTTCTGAAGCCACATACCAGAATTTCCTTACTGACCCCAAACTGAATTAAGGCAGAGAAACAAATCCAGGATGGCAAGGATTGATTCATCACAGCCTCCACTGGACACGTTGTATTGAGGCATTTGTGTGCTTACTGCTTTTAAACTCTAAGGCCCAGTCTACACTAGACCAGGCAGGTCATATTAAGGTATGTCATCCAGCTATAAAAAATGCATAGCTGGATTCAGCTTACCTTAAGCCGAGCTGCCACAGTGTCTACAATGCAGGAGGCCAACGAGAGCACATGCTCCTGTTGACTTCTCTAACTCCTCACAGGATGAAGCATACACAATGTCGGGAGGGGCTGCCCTCAGTGTTTGATTTGGGTGTCTGCACTAGACCCACTAAATAGAACACTGGAAGATCGACCTCTGGAGGGCCGATCTTCTCCATAGTGTAGACAAGCCCTAAGGGTATGTCTATACAGACAAGAAAAACTCATGGCAAGAAAGTGCCAGCTGACTTAGGCTCATGGGGATTGGGCTATGGGACTGTTTTATTGCTGGAGCTTGGGGTCCTGCAGGGTGACATGTAAAGTGCAGGTGTACTACACAGCAAAACAATTACACAGTACCTGTCATCAGAGATACTTTTTAATTCTTAAGAAATATTCAATAAACTAATTAAAATTCATTCAGCACCCCTGAGAGGCAGGTAAGTATTTGTACAGACGTGAGGTAGAGAGATAAATTGAGGCACAAAAAGATTAATTGACTTGACGCACAGTGACTGTGTGTCAAACATTTGTCAGGTATTTTGAAGAGCATATGATAAACCAGATCCACAGCCAGAGTGACATTGACTTCAGAGTTTAATTAATATGATAGTTCAGGCCAGATCTTCAGCTGATACAAGATAGTGGGAAGAAAACAGGACAGACAAGCTGTGTCAAAAAATCTAAAACTGACACCTAGATTTAATCTGAAAGATTAAAAGGCTGGTACAATCCCAGAGCACCAAGTTTTTCTCTATAAGAAGAACGTATAATGACAAAACGTTTTAAAATTAAAGCACAACAATGCATCTAGTCTTAGGATGTAAAAAGTCCAGCTTGCTTTTCTAGCCATTGCTAACATTACAGTTGCACATATTTTACTAATGAAGGCCCCAATTCATCAGGTTACTTAAGCGTGTGCATACATTTAAGCATAAACCCTTGGAAGTTTCTAGGCCTACAAATTATGCACATGTTTAAGTACCTTGCTGAATCAGGCCTAACAGTTTTATTTATGAAGTGTTTTTTCCACAGTCTTTGGTATAGATTCTGCCCTCAGACTCCTTCAGTGCCTTGCATTTATGTAAAGGCAGACTTTGGCTCATAGTACTGTACGTTCATTTCAGACAACCTGAAAAGGAAGTTATGCAGTGCTAATCAAATTTAACAGTTTCAAACATTTTTCACAAGTCTCCTATGAGTGAGATTTAGCTTAAAGTACATTAATACTTCAAGAAAAACATCTACTGTTGGCAAGAATTATGACATTTAAAAGGTTCAGGAAAAGCACATTCCCCATGCATCAAGGTCAAGTGAACTAGCAACAAATCTAAACAAAACAATGTCTATACTTTCCCAGTCTAAAACTTTTATACAGAGAAACACCGTTATTGAAGCACTACACTATAAACAGTTGAGGATACCTTCAATTCAAAATAACCTTTTCTGCTGGAGAAAAATGGTAGTAGTCGCCAATTTCAATAAAAATTACTTTGATCAAAAGATTATTTTTAAATCAGAAGAACATGCAAATCATAAGCTGGCCTCCTTTTTCATATAATAAAAAGATACATGTTTTGTTCAATGGAAAGTTTCAGTAATATGTAAACTTCTCCTTGGAGCAGAGATCACATACAAAATTCCCCACACCATTTTAAGGGCCTTAGATGAAAACTCATTCTACACTGGAGACCAAAAGTTCTGTGTACCACTACACTAAAGAAAAAAAAGTAGTTTATTTTGCCCAATTTATTATATTCATGATATTTTTCACAATTTCAGTGACAGACAAATCAGTTTCATTTTTGTTTCTACTCAACTTTGTTTTTCCCTGCCAAGCACAATGTTTTATATGTTGGTTATTAATGTTGCAAGAATACATCTATATCCAGAAGGGCTGTCTTTTATTTAGCCTCAAAATATTTCTCCATTTGATTCAGATTTTGAAATAGCTTTTCAATAAAGCCAAAAGTCTAGGCTTGAACTAAATTGAGAACATTTTAAAAGAATAGCTCCAAAAAGACTATTTATATTTAATACATATAGAGAAGCTGTTTACTTTGTTCAAAGAAGAGACCCAATGATGCCACCAAAATCAGTCAGTCAAATTTTGATCTCACTTGCACTAGTTTAAATCCAGCATAATTCCATTGAAGACAACAGACATTATGACGATTATACATCCTACAGATGCATCAGCTGTACAAAACAGAAGCTAGAGTAGAGCCATTAAAAATAACTCATTCATTTTCTGTAGAACAGTTGGTGTAACTTATTAATCTTTTTTTATTCCTCTTGTCTTTTTTACTTGAAACTCTTAACCTCATACCTAGGGACTGTCCTACTGCACTGGGAAATTATATACATATGTGCGTGTATTATATATATGAGGCTACTGATTTGGAGTAGGACAAAAAAATCTATTTTCCATCTAAGATTTTTCAGAACTAGCTTTACCTTGTGTTATCTGTCTTGAACTCATGAGAAATAACTGCTACATAAAACATTAATATTGTTACACAAATATCTTGCAATATTTGCACATGAAAGTGTGCATTTAATAGAGTGGGACATGCCAATTGCTTTCTCCTCTTGTTTAAGTTTGTGGGAATTTTCTCCATCAGATTCATCACCATTATCTTTAAGCCTTAAGAAGACTTGAGAAAAGCAGACAGAATATATTAAACTTTGACACAAAATTAGTGTAATTTCTCCCTACATTCTTGTATCTTGGCAGATATGAGTTGTAAAAATTCTCTTGTTTCTCTGCAGCTTGTCATATTATTAGTATTTTATGTGAAATCTAAACCAGTAATGAGACAGGTCAGTCTGAAAGATCTATGCTATAATGCCAATATCATACTAGTGCTGTACTTCAGTATTTCGTAGATGTTGTAGTAATTTGGCGTGAAACAGTTTCCTTGCTTTCAAGCAGTCTACGTTCCTTTACACAACATTTCAAAAACTCTTATTTTTCTGTTTGGTTGTTTTTCTCTGAAATGTTGCTTTGCTAGGTTACAAATAATTAGTTCAGGTTTTGACATGGGCAAAACAATGGACTACCAAAAATCTGTGTTTCTGACTGATTATTGTTTTACACTTTTGTGCTCTGAAAAGCTCAAGGAATTGGTAATGGGACACGGACCACTGTGAATCCATCCTAAGCCAGCTGTATAGCCCCAGCCTATATCTCTGTCCTCATTTCTATACTATAGTGAGTGTCAATGCTGCAGTCAGAGGTGAGACTGCAGCATGTCTAGAGGCACACAAGTTAACTCCTAGCTAGCTAGCTAGCTCCAATGGCAATAGCAGTGAAGCCACATCAACACAGGCAACAGCAAGGCTGCATAAGCATGCCCAGGACCCTGCATATGTACCTCAATGGCTAGTCTGTACTGCTGGGACTTCATCACTATTGTTACCCAAGTGAGCTAGATCAAAGCTAGGTTGGGTATGCCTATCAATGCTACAGTCCTCCTTATGATTGCACTGGAGGTGTAGACAAGGCCTGAGAGCAGGGAAGTAAGGGTGTATTAGAAAAAGTTGCAAGCCTCCTCAACATCTAAAAATTAGGTCAATCTAGCTACCTTGCTCATGTTGGGGGGGGGGGGGGAGGAGGAAGGAAGCCACCAAAGCACACCCCTGAGAGATGCACCTAAGCTGTCCTAAGTTCAGGTATAGACACGGTAAGTTGGGGAAGAAATCTTTCATTGCTCTAGCTACTGCCTCTTGAGGGGGTGGAAAATCCCCCCTTCCATCACTGTGGCAAGTGTATTGTGAAGTGCTTCTAGTGTAGACAAATTGATTTTAAACCACATAAACTGGTTTAGCCCTTTCTGATAGAGCTTAATGCAGTAGTTTACCAATGCAAGCTAAGCTGATTTAAGCATACTCCTTAGCAGCTCTAATTTTCACTGGGCTGAGCTAGTCTGGTTATTGCAGGACAGGGGGACATAGAACTGGCTTCCTGATTATTTTCTCCAGTCCCTGCCTCCCACACAAACTATACTAAAGCATAATGGAGAAGAGTCAAATTAATCATTTCACTACCTCCGGGTATCTTAGGTCTTAAAAAAATGCAACTTTCTAAAACAGGCTACACTGCTTCTTTGCCATTTAATGCATATGGACAAAGTGGATCAAGTTTGTGGGAACAAACCCATAGCTCTGACACAGTTTAATTAAGGAAGGCTTGACAGTGAAGTAGATCAGAGCACATATCATGCAAGATTTTAATTTGTTTGAAGAAAATGGGCAACCACCATTAATTATGGTTACCTACATTGCAGAGGCTTATTATTCCAACATAGCTGGATACTAAGATACCACAATGACATAGCTGTATAAGTACATAACGGACGTACATTGCATTAATGAGAACACACGTTCATACCACCTCCCACAGGTGGGAATTTGAAATATATTTATCATCTATGATACAAAATATTCTTGTGATAAAGTTTAAAAAAGAAAAGGCTGAGAATGCGGCAATGAGTTTATGTTTGGTAATTCACCTGAAACAGAGCAGCTTGCTTATGGGAGTGCACTTTTCCTTTGAATTCTGTGTGCTGATGATGTGATCAGCCTACTCCTGCATGTGGAAGCAAACCACTAGAGTAGGCTGGACATTTATCAGCTTCGGTTCCCTGCATTGTATGAAGTTTATTACAGTTACGGAACCAGTACAACTGCAGAACCTCTATGTCAGGACATTTAAAATTAATCTCTGACCAGGACAGAATTCAACGAAGTGTTAAGCTTCCCAAGTGTACGAACTGCTATTCTTCTGCAAATCTTCTGCCACGTTTGAGGGTCAATTTATATTGATGTTCTGAAAGCCAGGGTTTAAATGGAAAAGAAGGTGTCTAAATTAAGTTTTGAAACAAAGAGAATCTGCTCAGTACAATATTCAAATGGGTGTTTACAGTATGCTACAAGTATACAGCAGTTGCTGTGGTAACTACACCTTTTTGAAAATCAGTTAGCAGATGACACAGTCATACAATATAACACACTTGTCACTTGAGCATAGGTGAAGGCTGCAGTGTACGCACTCTTTTTGCATAAGCATTTATTTTCCTCCCATTAATATGTATATTCACACATTGAAAAATATGGTACCTCACTTCTAGTACACACCGTCAGCCCCAGGGGTGAAAGAGAAATAGGAGGAACAAGTACATATATGGAAGGAACGGATCCCTTGGTTTCTCTTTTCAGCTGTGGTTGGCAGCAGCTCAAATAAAATCTTCCATCCTACATTGCATTTCTTTGGCCTTCTCTTCCCCTTCCCAATATTTATTTTTTTCTGAATTACATGGATTATTTATGCCCTTCTGCAGGGAATTTCAGATGTACTATTTCATACATTTTGTTACACAGACGGAGCAAGTCAGGTTATCATTAGCCAATCTACTGATGAAACAATTTGCATAATTGTGTTGCTAAGAAACTTCCTTAACTTGGCTAATAATCAGTGGATACACTTCTAAAGCATGCAAACTTGATTTCTTCCCTATTAAAGGCCTCTACACAGTACAATGAATCCTAAACATACACATTTTGGAGGATATATTCAGGAACTAGACTTCACAAACTAAAAGCCAAAAATGGACTTATAGGATCTGAATCCAATTAAAGAAGAAAATTGGAACATCGGTATATTTCCCATCTATAGGCTCACATACGGGAGCTAGTGTACTGTACTTTTGAACTCACGTATTTTTACTATCTTGGGCCTGCTTTCCCAAGAGGCTTTTGCACAAATAGGAGCCGTCTACACTGCTCCTTTTTGCACAAAAACCCTCTGTTGCACAAGAGCTGTTCTTCGTGAAAAAAATGCAGAAGAATGGATCTTGCACAAAAGCCTCTTGTGCAAAAACGGCGCCTCATTAATTATGCAAATGAGGCACAGCGATATTGCATGCTTCACCTCATTTGCATATTTTTTGTGCAAAATGGGCGCAGTATAGACATAGCATATGATACAACAGATTTGGAGTCTCTCTGCAATAATTTATGAATGCTATATAGTCTGCATATTTGCATGCAGTTACTTCAAACAGGGATTGGCGACACATAAGCAGGAAGGCCAGACAGTGGCTCCAGATGAAAACCCACATCCTGGCAACCACTTCAGAGCTGATGCAGAGCTTTCTACTTTGAAGTTCCTGCTGAGCTGCCCAGACTGGCTTAACCAGGCAACACAGACCTTGAGCTGGATTTGAAAAGGCAGTCCCTGAAGGACAGAGGAATTTCAAGAATGAAACTTGAAGTAAGATAGGCCTGCCTAAGCCTTTGGATGAGACATGCATGTGTATAGACTGTATGCTTTAAAAAACCTCTCATACTTTGCACTTAACAGTAGGAAAAATAGGGTTTCCAGGTGTCCGGTTTTGCACTGGACAGTCCGGTATTTTAGCTTCTGTCCAGGAAACAAATTGAGAAAATACCAGACATATAAATGTCTGGTATTCTCTAATTAAGTAAGTTTTATTATTATCATGAGTATCAGTACGTAGTTGCGTACTGCCTGGCTGGTAGACACGCTCAAGCAGTGTGAGCGTGTCTACCAGCCAGGCAGTACGCAACTACACAGTAGAAGGAGGAGGGTAGAGGTGTGGGCAGGGGCGGGGCCGGACTCGCCTGTGCACCCTGCCAGGACCATGCGCGGGACAGGCAGCGCCCCGGGATCTGTGTGCGCGCGGGCCAGCCCCGCTCCCCACCAGCCGGTTCCTCCCTGCTCCCCCCTGGACAGACCCACTCCCCACTGGCTGGTTCCTACCCCCCCCCCCAAATTCCCGGCCAGCCCCGCTCCCCCGACCCCTTCCTGGCCAGCCCTGCTTCCCGCCGGCCGGTTCCTTTCCCCACTCCCCCAGCTCTGCTTCCCACCAGCCGTTCTCCCCTCCCCGATCTCCCTGGCCAGCCCCACTCCCCCCAGCCTCCTCCCGGCCAACCCTGCTCCCCTCCCGGCCACTCCCCCTTCCCCATCTGAGATCATGTGTGTCTGGCATTTTTTTAAAATCATCTGGTAACCCTACGGAAGAAGGCAAATAATGCTTTGTCTTAGGGAAGCCGCTCTGGGTCACTGCATTCACTGCTGCTCAGTGGCTCCCAAATGGAAGAATCAGATGTACTTAGTCCAGTAAACCTGCTGAGGTCCTACTGGTTGTGTCACATGCCCTCTGAGAACAAAATAGCCTTTTGATTCTACCTCAAGTAGGGAGAGGCATGAGGTATATACCAGTGGTACTGGGCAGGTGCACTCCAAAAATCCTGAAAAAGGGTGAAGGGGGCAGTTAGCTCTGAATTGTAACAATCACATTTAGAAGACTAAATTCAACTAATTCATAAGTCTGCTCCAGAAGGCCTGGCTCCAGGTTTTATCAAAGGTGAGAACTCTGTGCCAGCACTAAATCTGGATGAGTTCAGGTTCTTATGCAATTGGCAAGCATGACTGTCTTAGCTCCAGGAAAATTCATAAACTTAGTTTGAAGTCGCCTGCCCAGCTGTGTCTACAGCTACTTCCTTCCAGTCAACTTTGGGATCCCAAACTTTAGATTTCAGTCAAGAACAACTAGAATAACTGCCCCATTCCAGGAAGAGGGGAATCCATTTTATCCCTTCTTAGTATGTTCAGGGAGATTGGGATGGCCACACACTCCTGCAGCCCAAGAAGCAACTTTTCAGATCCTTTTCTGATGATCGTAAGTTGAAAATACTCCCTCCCTCAGCTGTGGGCACGGCCAAAACACACTCACTCAATGAAAGATACATCAAGTTTATCCTACTCATTTCAGATGGTCTCAGCATCTCACATAGTGTTCCACCCTATTCAGTTTGTCTAGGTGGACCTGCCCTATGTCCAAGAAAACCCACACCAAGAAAACCATTAACAGAACATCAGTACTACACACTTACATATTAGACATTCAGGAAACTTCATCTTTGAGCTTGCATGTGTAACATTGCATAACTGCACTGAGATAGAGCCTAATTACATGACTATTTACTGTGTGTCAAATAGTAAAATGAAATACATTTGAACCTGTTTAATCTGGCAACCCTGAGAAATCAGGGTATAGAATCATAGAACACTAGAACTGGAAAGGACCTCAAGAGGTCATCAAGTCCAGTCCCCTGCCCTCCCAGCAGGACCCAGTACAATCTAAACTATCCCTGATAGATGTCTGTCTAACCTGCTCTTAAATATCTCCAGAGATAGAGATTCTACAACCTCGCTAGGCAACTTATTCCAGTGTTTAACCACCCTGACAGGAAGTTTTTCCTAATGCCCAACCTAAACTTCCCTTGCTGCAGTTTAAGCCCATTGCTTCTTGTCTTATCCTCAGAGGCTAAGGAGAACAATTTTTCTCTCTCCTCCTTGTGACACCCTTTTAGATACCTGAAAACTGCTATCATGTCCCCTCTCAGTCTTCTCCTTTCCAAACTAACCAAACCCAATTCTTTCCATCTTCCTTCTTAGGTCATGTTCTCTAGACTTTTAATCATTATTGTTGCTCTTCTCCAATTTCTCCACATCTTTCTTGAAATGTGGTGCCCAGAACTGGACACAATACTCCAATTGCGGCGTAATGAGCACAGAGTAGAGCAGAAGAATGACTTCTCGCGTCTTGCTCACAACACACCTGTTAATGAATACCAGAATCATATTTGCTTTTTTTGCAATAGCGTCACACTGTTGACTCATATCTAGCTTGTGGTCCACTATGACCCCTAGATCTCTTTCTGCAGTACTCCTTCCTAGACAGTCGCTTCCCATTTTGTATGTGTGAAACTGATTGTTCCTTCCTAAGTGGAGTACTTTGCATTTATCCTTTTAAAACTTCATCCTATTTACTTCAGACCATTTCTCCAGTTTGTCCAGATCATTTTGAATTATGACCCATTCCTCCAAAGCAGTTGCAACCCTTCCCAGCTTGATATCATCTGCAAACTTAATATGCGTACTCTCTATGCTAATATCTAAATCATTGATGAAGATATTGAACAGAACCAGTCCCAAAACAGACGCCTGTGGAACCCCACTTGTTATGCCCTTCCAGCAGGATTGTGAACCGTTAATAACTACTCTCTGAGAACGGTTATCTAGCCAGTTATGCACCCACCTTATAGTAGCCCCATCTAAGTTGTATTTCCCTAGTTTATTGATAAGAAGATAATGTGAGACTGTATCAAATGCCTTACTAAAGTCTAGGTATACCACGTCCACCACTTCTCCCTTACCCACAAGACTCGTTATGCTATCAAAGAAAGCTATCGGATTGGTTTGACATGATTTGTTCTTTACAAATCCATGCTGGCTGTTACCTATCACCTTATTATCTTCCAGATGTTTGCAGATTAATTCCTTAATTCATTGGAATTGCTCCATTATCTTTCCTGGCACAGAAGTTAAACTGACTGGTCTGTAGTTTCCTGGGTTGTTCTTATTTCTCTTTTTATAGATGGGCACCATATTTGCCCTTTTCCAGTCTTCTGGTATCTCTCCCGTCTTCCATGATTTTTCAAAGATGATAGCTAAAGGCTCAGATACCTCCTCTATCAGCTCCTTGAGTATTCTAGGATGCATTTCAACAGGCCCGATTAAAGATATTGCTGGGACAGGAAGGATGCTGAGGGGTCTGGTCAGGAAGGGGATGGGGATGGGGTGGGGTGCTTACCTGGTGCCCCGCTTCTGTGTGCATATGTGGCTCCATCACCCACACCACTCCCAGGCACTCCCCTCCCCCCATTGCTATGGGAGCGGTGGGGAAAAGCCACAAGGGAAACATGTCACATCACTGGCATTCCCCTAGCTGGTGGGTGGGGGAGCAGCAGTGCTCAGAGCCACTTCCTCCTCCATACCATGAGGTCCTGGATTAGGGACACAGAGTACGGAGGTTCAAGTGTACAAAAGCTGGTATTAGGCATCTAGGAAGAAGCCCTTCTTATCCTAAAACTTATGTTTTCGGGGGGGGGGGGGAGAACTTTCTCCTATACATTTTAGAAGCTCTGTCGCATATTTCCTTCACCCCCTGGACACTTTACAAAGTGTGCATGGGCATAATCAAGGGTGCTTTTGGAGCCCGTTCTGTAGTTGTAAATGCTAAACACCCATCACTGTAGCATCCAAGTTCCTCAAGTCCTGCACAGTTTACAAGATCTGCACAACATCTTCTGTCTTCATCAGTTCTCTCTACTTTATCCAGCAACAGAGATGACAAGCCATTTGATAGCAAAGCTAATTTACTGTAGATCTCAGGCCACAGACCATCCAGCTTTCCTTACATGATCATTTAATGAGTGCAGTGGGATAATGGGTCTATCACACCTGCTCAAAGTGCATTTTTTTCAAGATATTTGTAACTGAGAATGAAAAGCCAATTTCAGAACACGCTTGTGCGCAGTTTCCAAGTCATTTCTATGCCAAATTTCAGGGTACAAACATCAGCTGGTTCAGCTTTGGAGGTGTTCAAAATGAATAGGAGGAATTCCCTTTATACAGTCTTCTCGGTCAAAACATAGTTGACTGGTTTATCTTCAAAGTTTTGAATAAAAACATTGCCTCTATTCTGAAGCCAAACTATTAGAAGACGTGTGCCCACAAAATGAAAATACGAGAGCATTATGACTAACTAAGAACTGGACATTATAGTGGAAACTAATGCACAACTTGAAATTTAGTGTGTCACTCATAACCAGCATCCAGCTATATAAATGCCAAGAATTAACATTTTACTTCTCCAAAGAACTTTAAAATCATTAACAATGTGCGACAGCACACAGTGGCAATTCCTATACACACATAGTGCTTTTTCAAGTAACAGTACTTCAGTGATTACATAGCAATTCAATTTCTACAATGTGCTTTGGCATCCAAGGATGAAGAGTGCTTTATAAATACAACACAATAGCATTCCAGCTGCAAGGTTGCTACCACTCAGTTTTAATTGAGTGGTTTACTAACTTCCCTTTGATAGACCGGTGGCAGATAAAGTTGTAGTAGGTCTTTTATTCTATTTAAAAATTCAGATAATTTATTCCTTTAGGAAATGTGAAAGGGAAAAAGTCCAGAGGCAATAACAGCAATCCAGCCCTAGTTTAATAAGTTGTGGGACCTAATTTGTGTGACTACCACACAGAGTTTACCAGGTAACACTTGATCAGGTCATTCCCTGAAACAATTATGTAATGCAAAAAAATTATTTGCATGTGTTTTGACAAAAGAAAGAGAAGGAAGAAAATACAATAGCAAGATACAGCTTTCAGCAAGATCTCAGGAGTAAAGGATTCCAATACAGTACCAGCTGTGAGCTGTTCTGTTCAGCCTTTCGTACTCAGCCATCATCATTTCTATAATTAGCCTTAGCACATTTTACCTAATTGGTTATTTCTGTGGCATACAGGCATGAAATATACGTGCTTCTCATCCACTTTAACACAGAAGTAAGCTGCCTGTAGAGGTCAAAACTGAATAATGATGCTTCTGCTGTAGTACCATTGTAAATATGAAAGTGCTCATTTGCTCCATCTAAGAATGAATAGATCTGGAAATTCTCCTATAGTGAGAGAATGTCTTCTAGTTTTGTTTAGTCTTGTTGAACACAGGCTAGCGCTAATAATTCGATAAAACTACTCAGAGGGGTAGTCGTGCTAGTTTGACTTTAAAAACAATGAGCAATCCTGTGGCACCATAGAGACTCACAAATATATTATATCATGAGGTTTACTGGGTGAAACCATCTGATGAAGTGGGTTGTTAGTCTCTAAAGTGCCACAGGATAACTCAATAAAACTTATTAGAGATGGGCTTAAATTGTTTTGGAAACTCACAAAGTCTGTACATGGCAGGGCTGTACGCAGCGGGGCGTGAAGGGTGCAAATGCACTTCCCACATGGTCCTTCTAATAAGTGTGAGGCTGGGCAGCGCATTGCCTCAGCCTCCCTCGCCCCTGTGCTCCGGCCAGCCGGGGGAAGGCAGGAGCAGCATATTGCCCTAGTCTCCCTTCCCCATGCTCTGGCCAGCTGGGGAAAGCTGGGGCTAATTCCCTCTCCCCGACCCCCAGGAGCAAGGCCATGTGCAGAGCGGGGCGGTGGAGGTGGGGCAGCCACCAACCCCTCCCACGGCTCACACCCCACCCACAGAAATTCCTGTGTACAGGCCTGCATGGGTCTCCATCTAACAGTGTGTATAGTAGTTTAGTACCACTTCTGTGCTGCAGACAGCCATAGAAACCAAGTACACTTGTTCAAATCATTCTTGGAATAGCGGAGGTCTATGATTAATATAGTGAACTAGGGCTCTGGAGAGCTGGATCCAGGGCAGGTAACAATCTCTGTGCATCTCAGTTCACTTTCTGTAGCTGAGTCAACCTCAGAGGACTACTACAAGGATAAAAATGTGGGGAAGGGAGCTGTGAGGTGCACAGACCCTAGTCTGATGGGTACCATGTCAGTGCCTAGATAATGATAAGAAGAAACTTCTGAAAGAGTTTCCACAACTTCAGAAACTGCTATTTCTACCTCTCTGGCACTTTTAAGGGCCAATTTGATTTCTCTGAAATCACTGAACATGTTTAACCTCTCCTGTGAGGCAGCAGACGAGGAAAGTTCTGCTACTTCCTACATGAGAACCTGTTAACTTTTTCAGAAGAGCTTTGATTGTGTGGTCCAAAAGCTTTACTGTGACAGGTATTAAAAGGACTTGCATGGATGTGTTTTTAGCTTTCTTTCATGAGACTTCTGGTTATAGTAGGCGTGGATCACTGTGGTTCTGACTAAGCAGGATGAGATTTATATATACTGTTGACAAATGGTGCAGCACCACACAAATTACAGTCCCAGTCTATGTTTGTGTCTGCTGGATAGGGCCTTTGCATTTCATACCATACATCACTTTCTGCAGCCTGGACTGATCCAACAAGGTCTTCACTACAAACGAGGCAAATGGTGTCTTCAGTCCACTCAGAGGTCCCATTGAAATTTCAAATCTGCTCTTCTGAACACTCAGTTAACTGAATTTAAGTACTGGGAGACCACTCTCAGTAGTCAGCTGAGAGTGGTGTGAACATCTATAGCAGTGCATAGTCAAAAGGAAGGAAAGAGGTTAGGCTGTCATGAAAGACAGGATCACCACACGCACTTGCCATCAATTTCCTCTTCATGTAATGATGAGCTGAACCATCGATTAACAAATCTCATGTTCTGTAACAGTGCTGGAGAACTACTAAACTAATCCTTGATTGGCAAATCCCATCACAGATGTCACATAAAAATCTGCCATCGTCAGACACTGTGCACTCTTTTTGAATCCTACACTTTTCTTGTAACGTCTGGATACACTGATTCCCCAAGCATTTGAGAGGCTGTGCAATAGTTTGCCACCAGAACAATGTCCTGAGCTATCATTTCCAGATCATCAGGCAATATCCACATTATAACACTTATTCTGACAGCTTAATAGGGTATTTCCCACAAACAAGCTGGCCATAAACCATCTTCGGTATCCACGTCATCCATCCTCATATCATGATCAATGCAGCAAAACCATTCATAAGCACTGCTTCCATGCTCATGACGCCACGCAGTTTAAAGACCTCTGTGTTAGGAATTTTGTCCCACCAATCCACATGAGCAATCTTCCTAAGGCAGAACATATGGAAATGGTCAAGTTTTGAAAGATGGTGGTGATATATGGTCCATGGCTCCAAAAATGCAGGATAGCTAGGACAACTGTCAAATAAATTGCTACCTTTGAATGAAATTTAACACCATGATCATTCCATTAAGCATTTGGTCAATCTTCTGAAGGCAACGCTGGCTTTGGCTTGTTGAGCACCATCAACATAATCAATGTTTATGCTAGAGGACAGCATGCTTCCAAGGTAACAGAACTTGTCAACAGCCTTAAGGACAGCAGCAGTAACCACTGGAGTGCTAGACTTTTTCCAAACACACTGTGACATAATCTCTGTCTTCCTAAGACTCTCAGTAAGTCCAAAATGGACAGCAGAGGTAGAAAAATGATCAAAAAGCTTCTGAGCATCCTCAACTGAATGAGCCAACAAGGCAGTCATCAGCAAACAGCAGGGTCACAGATAGTTGTAGTGAACACTTTGGTGTGAGCCTGAAGTTTTCAGAGGTTGAAAATGCTACCGTCAGTTCAGAACTGAATGGATATGCCCAGTTAACAATCCTGGAAAGCAACTCGAAAAGTAGATGTTGAACAGGAGAGGAGCAAGGACACACCCTTGCTTTGTACCATTTGATACTTCAAAAAGGTATCAATGTCTCTCCATTGTCAAGGATGTGACTCAGCATACCATCATGAAAGGATGGAATTATATCAGTCGTGGGGAAATACCATCCCGCAGGCTGGATCTGGTCTGCCAGGGTTAGCCAGCCCCCCATACCACCTTAGTTACCTGCATCCCTACAGGTCTGGGGGATCGCAGCCCCATTGACTGTGGATCACCATTCCCAGCCAATGGGAGCTGTGATCGTCCATCCCTGCAGAGATGCATGTAAATATAGTGACAGCGGCCCATTAGGGGCTAAGCCTGGTAAACCACCACCATTTTATTGCCTACCCTCAACTATATGGATGAATTTTTCAGGAAAGCTGATTCACACAAGTACCTTTCAAAGCCTGTTTCAGTTGACCATGTCAAATGCCTTGGTCAGCTTGAGTGAATATCATATAGAGAGCCTGATGTTGCTCTCTACATTTTTCTTGGATCTGCCGGGCTGTGATATGTTGGCAGTGCCTCGACCAGCACAAAATCCACAGTGACTTTCAGGAATGAAGCCATTTGTGAACACATGTAATGACAGCTGATTGTAGAGGTTGCAAGCCAGGATCTTACAGAGAAATGCCCTGCAGAGAAATGCCATAATGGTCATCACAGCGTGCTCAGTCACAATCAAAGCATCTTTGTAGTCCTGTGGAACTTACTCTCTCTTAAATGGTGTTGAGTAAAGGTGTGAGATGATGCATCTCAACTGGCTGCCACTAGCTTTGTAAATCTCTGATGGAATCGCATCACCACCAGGTGCCTGTCCAGATTTCATTCTGCTTGACAGCTTTTTGCATATCATCAAAAGTTGACCATATAGCCAGCTGTGAATTCATTAGCCCACTGAGGAATCACTTCAAGAATACCGCTGTCAAAAGTTGATGTCTGGTTTAATACATTGTGAAAATATTTGGCCCAGTGGCCAAGGAGTTTAGTACTATCTGCAATCAGAGTACTGCCATCAGCCACTGGTGTAGAGCCAGCACCACACAGTCCATAGACTGCCTTCACACGGTCATAGAATGCTTTAACGTCATGTCTGTCACCTGCATCTTGAAGTTTGATTGCTTTACATTTCCCCTAGTCCTCTCTCATTTGCCGTGAAGATTGTGCCTTCTATATAGCTCCAATGTATGCTGATTTCCTGGAGGCATTCTCTTATTGTTGATCTAGACCAGGTGGGTCAAAAGGAACATGAGCATTTTTGTCATTGCCGTCAATCCAGTCCTTGCATGTTTGGAAACCAAATACTTCAACAGCAGTTTCATATGTTGTTTCCTTGATGTTGATCCAGTCCTTTTCAATAGACTGACTGCTCTGAACTGCCAGCATTGATGGCTAAGGTGGCATCAAGACTGAGTTGAAGCATTGCTTATGTCACAGTCATTTCATGTTGGCCTACATCCAACTTTTTCTGGCATATAGTAAAACGATGATGTTTTGGCAGACAGAGGCTCAAGGAGATGACACTGTGTACCATGCAATGGTCAGACCAGGAGCCAGTTCCATGCATTGCATGAGTCAACTCAACATCAGAGATGTCTCTGTTTTGTAATGAAATAATTAAGCATATTCCAATGCTTAGACCAAGAGTGAATCCAAATCGCTTTGTATTTGTTTGCGTATTGGAATAAAGTGATGCACACAAGTTTGAAGAAGGAGGGTGTAATTTGAGTTCTCACTTCCAGTACAATGATCTTCAAATACCTTGTGCCATGTAGTAAAGTCTTGAACGACTCTGGCATTAAAATTGCCAAGTATATATAGCTTGGAATTAAAAGGTACTGAAGCAATCATTGAATTCCATAGAAAACCTTCTTTTCATTGCCTGCAGCAGGTAATGTGGGTGCATCTGCACTAACAAGTGCAAGGAACTGTCCATGCTTCAGTCTAAGCTTTGCAATTAAGAGGCGAGGACTGATGGCATGTGGCTGGGATTTGAACTGGGGAACTAGTGATGTCCTGATGGTAAAACCAACTCCCGCTTGTCTTGGATGCCCCACAAAATAACATGAATAGCCTGCTGCAACCTCTAGTAAACTGTTTGATATCAGAGATGCATGTTTCACTTAAGGCTGTGCCATCGATGTTATAACATGCAAGTTCTCTACCAATAATTAATGACCTGCATTCATCATGGTCAGTAATCATGTACGGTCCAGGATGCAAAACATAGTTTCTGTTTAGCACCAAGATAAACAAGAATATATTATTTGGTTTTCAGTTTAAAGAAATTACTAAACTTGACTGCATGTCTGAGAGCCTTATGTTACTAGGTCACTTTAACTTCATAAGACTATTTACTGAGTTTTGTACCAGCACACTACTTTTACTATCTATGCATCTTCAGAAGAATGAATTGTTGCTCCAGTTATTTTTTATTCTAATTCATTTATTCTAAAACCATAAGGGACCTATATAATAATCTAGTTGGAACTCTTGCATAATACAGGCCATAGAACATTCTTCCCTCCCCCCCAATTCTTGTTTGAACTAGACCATCTTTAAAAAAAAAATCCAATCTTGAGTTAAAAAAAAAAACAGAGATGGAGACTTCATGACTTTTGGAAAGTTGTTCCAATTACTATTTTTAACAATGAAAATATACTTCTCATTTCCAGTATTGCTTAGTGAAAGTGAAGTGGGACTTTATGGGTGACCAGCACTGGTAAAGTTGGCAATAAAAAAAAAGAAGAGCAGGTGCATGAGACATTATATTGGGCCATTGGGCCATCTAGTCCAGCATTCTAACTCTAAGACAATTAATTGTGCACTAACATGTTCACTGTTGAGGTTTCTTCTCAATCAATTAACACCAAGTCCTTTGTACAAAGAAAGAAAATAGGATGTAGCCAACACATGCATAAAGGACAAGAGAGGGAACCTCCAAGCATTTTGAAGCATGATAGGAAAGAATAAATCAAATAAATCAAACCTCCATTCATTTATAACTGTGTCTCAATTCCATTCAGGCCATGTCACTTGTATCATGTGTTTCTCCTATAGCTATAGTCCTCAAGCTCTCAAATTTCTCTTGCCTTACATGAAAGACTCATTGAGTACCTGACTGAAGGAAAAGACAAATTTCATCTGTATCAAGTCCCCTGCAGGACAGAAGGCATTTTAAAGATCCAAACTTGTAGCAGCTCTCAGATCATGGCAGTTCAAGAAGATAAACAGAATTCTGCCCATATCGACATGTGCTTAGCATCCAATAATGGCAGGGAGTGAGTATACAAACCCTGAAAACACAGATTGGTCCTTATTATAAGCTGGATCAAAATAACGACACTTCAATACTTCCATTTAAAAACACCCTGTGCAAGTAATGCCTGATGTTCCATTAAAAAGAACTAGATACCTCTGCAACACACTTTTAATGCAACAGATCTTCCTACATCACTTTTGATGAACAAGTGGTCCAGAGAGCGTTCCAGGTGTTACTGTTCTCCTGTCACTATATAGCACTAACTGGTTAAATGTGCTTCAGGTTTTCAAGTCCAGAGACTTGCCTGTTCAGTCTTATGGCAGCCACCACTATTAATTTTTTAAATACATTTTTTATTAGAGATCTAGAAAAAAAAAGCTGAAACATTTATAATGAAGTATTAAGTAAATCTTTTATTTTAACAATGTCCCTTATTCCCTCTAGCTATAGAGTTTTTATAAGGACTCTCCCTGTCTGACACTCATTTAGATGGTATTAAAAATGATAATAACTGTCTCCATTTTAGGGAAGTGAAAATAAATTAGTAGAAAATGATCTGTGGCTCGTATTGAAGATTTATCTTGCTTCCTTTGAGACAGAGTGAGGGACAATAACAGTAAAGATAGAAAGTGCAGTGTCTATCTCTGAAGCTGACTTTTACTTGGAATCTTGCAGCTGGACAGGAAAGTCATTTCAGATTTTGCAGGAGACAAAAAGGGAAGCTGTAACCATGATTCCATTCCAGGACTACTAAGCACCAGAAAACTCCTGGTATTTTTGCTGATTTCTAAATTATTATCTGCAGAAAAAGAGTTGCCAGCTTTCTACTGAATCAATAGTCCACAGTCGCTTTAGTAAAAAACTGTAGGCCAATCTATTTATGTAAATAATTTTTTTCTTACCACGTTGGTCTAGATCTTTAAAAGAACCACTACTTAGAGTATAATTAAATGATGGATGGTAGCATCCATACACCTAGAACAGACAAATTTTATCAGCCAAATCTTGATTTGGGTTTATGTGCACTGCGCAGTTTATTCAAATAGTTATCTACTGTTGACTCAAAACGAGAGCAACGTATAACTTAACTAATGCCAATTAGCCTAATTAGATAAAGAAAATTACAAGGTGCGACTCCAAATCCATATCTAATCACCGGTTTACTTTTACCCCTGGTCCATGGCGTATGAAAATGAAAACGTGAAACTTTAAATAGATTTCAACCACTAGACTATATTATTTCAAACAAGCAAACAGGTGTTAATTACCACAACAAAATAATCTACCAGAGTCTACGGCGCTGGCGATCGATGTGATGCTGGTGACCTCGATCCATTGGCTCTTCCGAGCCTCGGGAGAGGAACAGCCAGGAGTCCCTCGCCGGGTGACGCCGCCGACACTGGCGACCTCGATCCTTGGGTCCTTCCAGGCCCTTGGAGAGGAGCAGCCAGGAGTCCCTTGACGGTCCGGAATCGGGTTCGATGGATCCGCCTTCCGCTTGATCACCGTCCTTCTTCCTGCACTTCGGAGGCAGCTAGAACTGACGATAGTCGACCTAGACTCTGACTACCTATCCTATCCTATTCTAAAATAAAACCCTATCTAAAGACGCGACGCACCCGCCGAACAAACACGACGACAGCCGATGTGCTGTGACCGACGCTGCCTGACAGACAGACACGATGACGTCAACTAGATTATCTAATAACTAAACTATCTAACTATAAACCTATACCTATGTTGTTAAGTGTAAGCCTTCCGCTTAACTTAATCTACTTAATCTAACCTAAGACCCAATCATTCGTCGCGTAACAGAAACGCATTCCTCTCACACCCTCTCATGCTAGCCTAGCCTAACCCTAAGCCTAGCCCGACGCCCCGACACAACGCTTGAAACGGGCGTTGCACAGGCTTTTATAGGCTATGCTAATGCATATGCATGAGGGTTCTGGTTTAAAATGATTGGTTTACAGAGGATGCTGCTTTACATGATTTTAAATTGATTGGTCCCTTGACATAACAACTTATTACTCATGAGACAACATTCTACCCTGTGAATATTCATACAGATTCAAAAGACTCAACATCAAACAAGTCAGTTGGCATTCAAACAATGTTTTTCAAAATGATGACGTAATATATATATATTCATATATGGCTACTGCTAGGACATACTAGGCTCATTATAATTATTCAAATAATTATGTCACAACTAATTAGGCTAATTACACAAGCATTCAATACAGAAACATTTAACAATTCTGTTAACACTACTATATATTTGAGAGAGTTTGTGCATCTGTCTGTCTGTTCAAGAACTCTTCCTAAACCATAAGAACTAGAATCACATTTCTTTTGCAGCTTCCTGTTATCATAACTTAAAGAAAGGTCAGGGTTTGGTTGTGCCAAGACAATGTAATATGCCTGGAATTCGATTGTTTCTCATAAAACAGAAAGGGAGGGCTCTGCTAACAGGGAAAGTTATGCTGTAGAATGACCACAGGGGGGCAGAAGGGGACAGGAGTGGAGAAAGGGACAGCTATCTACTAGTATTTCAGGGCTCATCTAGACTATGCGGAACAGTCAAAAGAGGGAATTTGCATATCTTCTTCCGATTGCACTTTTGAAAGCTCTGCTTTCGAAAGTGATAGTAGTTTAGACGCAGCTTTTTCAGCAAACTCCCCCCCTTTGTTGAAAAGCCACTCTTCCTCAAAAAATGAGATTTACACGGCTTTTCGACAAAGGGAGGGTTGCCGAAAAAGCCGCATCTAAACTACTTTCACTTTTGAAAGTTCCACTTTTGAAAGTGCGATCGGAAGAAGATATGCAAATTCCCGTGGAATTTGCATATCCTCTTTCGACTGTTCCATGCAGTCTAGATGAGCCCTCAGAGACTTCATCTGTTGGTGTGTCTGTCTGTCCTCCAGTCGGGGGACATGCAACCCTCCCTGGCTGTTCCTGCTGCAGCTGCAGCGGCCCAAGCTGCTGTGGTGACAGAGTTCCGGGTGTAGTCCCTTCTCTGTGGGGCAACCTGCATACTGAACCTCTCATCCTCAGCTCTACCCCAAGAGCAATGATTTAAATGAAAAAAAAAAATGTATTTGAGTTAAGGACCCGAGCAACACTGGGTAAATCTTCTAGTGAATAAATACAAAGGATTGGAAGTAGGTTCCTAGTGTGCTGTTATAAGGATTTGAGAGGCTAAACACCACTTCCAAGAAATTCATTGCAGGTACTCAAATTTGTGAGACTCCACCACCCTCAGAAATAGTAAAGAGTAAGGGTCCCAGGAGACAGCAGCAAACATGAGGTTCTCTCCTTTCAGCCCATCCCTCTCCCAGTCATTTTGATCCCCACCCAAAGTCTTTACAAAAAGACCCCAAAAGGGGATAATGGGTGGAATAATGCACCCCTCATTACTTTAACCACCGATTAACCCTAACTTCCACCACACCAAGTTTGGTCCATTAATTTCTGGTCCCATTCTCCTCTCCTTTACCAGACACAATCAACAGACTCCTTGGGAAGCATCAGCGGATCTTCCCCTTTGAACTAATTCAGTCTGCCTCCCTTTTGTACCTTTTCCTAAATAATTTTGCCACTGTCTCCCGGGATCCACCATGCCATTGTTGGGGTTTCAGCATCCTGATCTTGAGGGAGGTGTCTTGACCAGGACAGGGGACCCAGATGAATTCACCACATGCACCAGCTTTGCCTAAATGCCGAACACTAGCTGGGATCTGAGACAGATTCCTGCTGTCACCACCTTCCGTGGGTATCCTCTTCCTCCATTTATTTCTACCTTATTTCTTCTTTCCCCAGGATCAAGGGTACCATTTAAGGGGATGGTGGGGTTCAGCTCCCTTCCTTCCAAAATTTCCTACCATCCCAGGACACTGTCTCCTGACTTCCCTCATTAGTCAGGAGCAAGAGGAATGCAGGCAACTACCTTGCTTTGCTTACTCTTCTCCCCCAGCCCTCACCTGAGCGAGAGGAATGCAGGCTCATCAAGAAGAACAAAAGGCCTAACATGGGCTTTTTTACCTTGCACAACTGTGATCCAAAGCAGATCTTTCAAATTATAGGCCAGTCCTGCAGTATAACAGAAAAAGGGAGAACACTCACATAGTTTACAAATTTTAAACTGGACACTGTGCATGCTGGGACAGGATTTTGGGAGCTTTAGTCACTGCTGTGTAGATGTCCATGTAGTGTAGAAACTAAAACTAGTAGCTAGTAAGCTACTTTCATAAAAAGTCTTAGTGCTGTAATTAAATATATTGTATTTCCAGTAACCTGCTCTCTACACAGGGATAACTAAATAAAGATGATGTCCAGTGGAGACTATGGGAAATTATTCACCTTAATTGACTGATTTTGCAGAAGCCTCAAATAATTGTTTCCTGAATGTATGGAGCCAAAATATTTTCAGCATCAGCAAAAGCTGTAGTACCCATTTTTTTTTATCCAAAGAGGATTCTATAAACATACCAACAGTTAAATTAAAAATAGAGCTAACTTATATTCGCAACTTAAATTTTATTTGGAGGGCTTGTTAAATGAAAATCATCATCAATATTGCAAGTATTACATATGTAAAAAGGTAGGGTTTAGTGTAATCTTTTCATTGTTTCATATCAAGTCATTTTACATAATCCTCTAGAAAGTATCACAGTCCTTATGATATCCTTGAGTAATGGATTCTATACAGTTTTCTTGAGAAATTACAAGAGAATAGAGAGCTCTACTGACTGCAGATCTAAGAAAGTTCCAGGAATACGTTGCACTTATCTCACTCCAATGAGTGGAAAATTATCAAGTTAAATGAGGTGTCTACTGTGGTCCAGAGGCAACTGTGTTCAGTTCAGCCTTACTTAACATCAGTAGTGATCTGGAAAAGGCTGTGAACAGCACGTTAATGGTATTCACTATGAAATTATGGCTGATTCAGTCTATGTCTAGAAGCCTGCAATCTTTCAGAAGAAGCTTTTCTGGAAGAGATCTTCCAAAAGAGAGTGTTCACACTGCAAAAGCGCATTGAAAAAGCGATCTGCTTTTTTGAAAGATAGCATCCATTCAGTGTGGACGCTATCTTGCATTTCAGCTGTGATTACTATGGGCAGAGTGGCACCAGGGTGCCTGTGCTTTTTCCTCTTCTTTCAAAAGAACTCCCTCTTCCCCGTTCACACATGCCTTTTTCCCGAAAGAGGTCTTTCGGAAAAAGGCTTCTTCCTCCTAGAATGAGGATTACCAATGTCGGAAAAAACCCTCTGTTCTTTTGATTTTCTTTCAGAAGAATGCGATTGCAGTGTGGACGTAATTGAAGTTTTTTGGAAAAATGGCCGTTTTTCTGAAAAAAACCTCTGTAGTGTAGACATACCCTCAGAGACCAACCATCATCAGATTTCTTAAAAAGGAAAGTTTGCACTGTCCTTATTTGGGGCCCTGTCCCATGCCTCTTGAAATCAGCAAGACTCACTCCACTCTTGGAAGAGTTCTTAGAGATGCTATCTGGCAGCTGGATGGGCCCATGGGTAAGGGAGAACAAGAGAGCCTCGGCTGGCTGGAAATCAGAGATAGATTATCTTTCTTGAGCTCTCAATAGAGCTACCCCATAGGCAACTCTTCACATCCTCCATAGAATGTTGAAGGACTGGTTAAAAGGTAGGTGATATCAATATAATATTTTAAGGCTGGGATTGTCAAAGGACACTAGGGCATTCAATCCCATTGAACTGTAAGGGGACCAGGGAACCTTTCCTATTTGTTATGCAATGGTGAATATTAAAAACATGAAAATGAAGACATCCCTAATGATCAGAATATAGAGATTGCCAGAATCCTCCCTATATTATTAGGGCTTGTCTTCACCACATTGTGCATTGAGGCTGCAGTGATCAATCCACTGGCAGTCGATTTATCACGTCTGCGCTCTTCCATCAACTCCAACACTCCCCCCAGGATGAGAAGAGTAGAGGCGTCTATGAGAGAGCAGCCCCCGCTGACCTTACCACATGGAAGACACTATGGTAAGTATGTCTACTTTAGCTATGCTAGTCACATAACTGAAGAACAGTAGCTCAGATTGACATGGGGGGGGGGGGGGGGGGCATAGTGTAGACTATGCCTTAGAAATGTTGAATTATATAACCATTGGAAGGCAATATCCCTTTATTTATCAAGTCCAAAATTTGACCTATGATAACTTGTATCAGCATGACTAGTGATTCAACAACTATGAAAATAAACCACTTTTCAGACTAAAACTAAAGACAAATATTCAGATTAGGTCTCCTACTGTAGTTTTACATTATCATATAATTAGATTTTCATGCCTTGGAGCAGATACCATATCATCTTTTAATTCGTCTACAGTGCTCAGCACTAAAGTAAAATATTCTTACCTTTGAACCTAATGTCAAGGTAATAACTGTCACCACACACATATTCAGGAAAACTTTATAAATTAAACAGCATTCTAGAGAGTGTAACAAAGTTCATTTCAATTAGAAGAACTCAAACATACTGAATGTATCTGTTCTCTTGAAGAACAATCTCTGTTAGTTGCAATTTACATAAGCTACTTTATAAGGCTAAAATAAGAAATTGGAGAAGAGAAATCTTGTTTGTTTCTTACATTTGTATTTTTATGCTTTGCATCCTCCTTAGATAGTTCATTTTATGGTTGAAAGGTCTGATCATTAGAACCAGTGAATACAATTTGTAGAATTACTTTGTTTTGTGTAACCTATAAGCTATGACAGAAATTGAAATGCTTCAGTGAATTAGAATTCACTTTAGAATCTATTTATATTGGTTACTAGTACAGTTTCATCATTTTCTCCTGAACCCAAACCAATTGCTATTCAGAGATCTGTGGAAGACTTTTCTTCCAACCATAAATGGTTCCATTTGCTCTTATAAATAAGACAAACATGTAGCACACAAATCCCTGTCTGCTACAGGATTCTCTTTTGGGGGTAAGTGAACTAACTTACATGGAATTTCCTTAGGGACTCAGAGGCCCATCAGTAGTTCAACAACTCTTAGCATGCCTGACAAACTTGCTACACCTGACACTGTTTTCATAACACAACCAGAAAGTGTCTTGTAAGTATCAGATGAAAGCTGGTGACAAACTGTATTGACATGCTACAACGATGGGGAACCTACAGCCTGGGAGCTGTATCTGACCAGTGGCTTGCCTTGATCCAGCCTGTGTGGCTATGGGCTCAGCCCGCCAATGACGTGAAATGGCACTGGGGCTTCAGCCACATGGGGGATGCCATGGCCTGGGCATCAGGTCCCGGCTGGCTCACAACAATTCAGCCCCAAACCTTGCAGGCCCAATCAAAGCAAGCCGCGGGCCAGATTCAACAAGAGATAAGATTGGAGATCTCTCTCTCCAATATGTAAATTAAGCATTGTGAGCCAAAGAGAGTGGGAGCTACACTTGCAAGTGAAGCAAAGTGAAAAAAAAATGAACACGGGGAAGAAAAGGCAACTTGGAGCCACCACCCATAGGAGGAAACTCACAGGGGGTATGCAAATTCATCAGGGGAGAATACACTGGAGTCTGAATCACAGGGAGTCATCTCTCTGTCCCCAGAATAAGGATGACAACCTTTGGGAAATGTAAGGTTACAGATACACTAGAAAGTTTTAGTGACTAAATTAATGTCAACACAGAAGTCACCAGAAAAGACACCAAAGCATGTTTAAACTGGCTCCCTCATTCAACAGACCACGGCCACATTTTTAGCTCCCTCATCAACAGACTGAGCAATGCACCGTGGGGATGCATCTCAAAGGTGTGAGGAACACCTTTTGCTAGGCACTATGGGTGCATCTACACAGCACCCCAAACTCAAAATAAGATACACAATTTGCGCTATGCAAATTGTGTATCTTATTTCGAAACTATTTCGAGCCATCCCTTGTGCAATGAGGTTTACCAGGATGGCAAAATAGCACACCTGTTATTTCAAAATAATTTTAAAATAACGGGCGGCTTGTGTAGACATAGGGTAGCTATTTCGGGATACATCTGGTTTCCCGAAATAGCCGTGCAGTGCAGACGTACCCTATGGGAACACAGAATGGAGCACAGCAAAACTCGGGCATGTGAAAAACATCCCATCAGGCACCACTTTG
This sequence comes from Rafetus swinhoei, assembly GCA_019425775.1. Taxonomy (NCBI): domain Eukaryota; kingdom Metazoa; phylum Chordata; order Testudines; family Trionychidae; genus Rafetus; species Rafetus swinhoei. Next base: position 83,731,360 of record CM033424.1, read on the forward strand.
TTTCTTAGCCCTTCAGAGGCTTCTGGCTCCCTTTTGTAAAACTGGGAGTCTCTGCTGTATTTCTCCATGGTTACTGTTGAAGTTAATGGCAGAGGAAGAAGAGTCATTGCTGGATGACATTGAGTGACATGGACAGCAGCAGGCTGACATTGCATTCAATTGTCAGAAAGTACCTGCACAGGTAGACCGACACTTTTAGACTAGGGAAGCCAGCACTGAGTGGTGGAATCACTCTTTCATGCAGTTGTAGGATAAAGGCTGGTGGCTACATGTGCGGGGCTGACCCCCAAACTGCAGTGCAAGGACACGCAAATGAGAACTGGCGTCTCAGTGGAGAAGTGTGCGGCGAGTGCTGTGTGGAAGCTGATAACTCCTAATTATGATCTGTCTGTTGCAAATCAATTTTGAGTGAGGAAGTCTACCACAGGGACTGCACTTCTGCAAGTGTGAAGGGCAATAAATTACATTCTGTTGCAGAGAACTGTGACTCTGGGAAATGTAGGTGACATAGTGGCTGGCTTTGCAGAGATGAGCTTTCCTAACTGAGGTGGGGGCCATAGATAGCACACACGTTCCAACTGTCGTGTGTGGCAAGGGCCCCTCTTACCCAGGCTACCACTGGGCTGGTCTTTCGCTCCTAACCCCAGAGTTTGGGGTTCGCAGCAGGTCTCTGTGGTAGGGAGCCCAGCCACGCCTCCTCGGACTCCCTTCCTAGCTGCCTCCACCTAACGCTGTTGCAGATTGTTCTCTCAAACCTCTTTCGCTCCGTCTCTCCACCACCTCCCTTCTGTCCTCTCACACCCCCAGCTTCCAACTGCTGAGGCTTTTAAAGGCCCTCTGTCAGCCAGCAGAGGAGTCAGCTGGCCCCAATCTGCCTGAGCCAGCTCCCTCCCAGCTGTATCCAATTGGCCTGCAGTTCTCTGCTTCTATTTACAGGGTTTTTTACTGCCTTTTCCCCCCCTCTCTGCAGCAGCTCCCTGGCCTGACCCTGCCACACATGCCAGCCCACCTTGTCACCAAGTACTTCTCAAAGATACTTCAGGGGCTTGTGGATCACCGTGGACATTGCAGACATCACTGAGTGGTGGTTGTCTGGAAAGGTCCATGATGCAAACCTCCTCAGGAACGTGTGCCTATACAGAAAGCTGCAGGCAAGGACTTCCTTTGCAGAGCACAAGATCACAGTGAGGGATGAGGAAATGCCCATAGTGATCCTGGGTAACCTGGTTTACCCTTTACAATCCTGTCTCATGAAACCTTACACAGGGCACCTGGACAGCAGTAAGGAGCAGTTCAACAACAGACTAAGCCAATGCCACATGGTAGTGGAATGTGCCTTTGATAGATGGAAAGGGAGATGGAGGTGTATCTCTGGCAGGCTCGACCTAATGGAGAATCATATCCCCATGGTTCTAGCCACATGCTGGTTGCATAATATGTCTGAAAATGAGTGTGAAGTGTTTGCTTATGGATGGAGCACTGAGGCAGAGTTCTTGAACATACAAGTTGAGCAACCAGACATGGCCGGAGAGAGAAGCCCATACGGCTGCCATTAACATCAGACACGCTTTGAAGAACCACTTTAACAATGAGGGGCACTGAAATGTCTCTTTTGGGATTGCTTCTCTGCTGCATCCCATTCCTCATCCCAAGTAATGTATTCCCATGAAAGAAAGGTATGAAGAGCCTGTACCTCAGACTAAAGCAAATGCAACAGAAAATAAAGTCACTGTACCATTAAAAAAGTTTGCCTTTATTGGTCACTGCAAATCACAGTCACACAACTAAAAATCAATGTTTGCTGGGAAGGAAGGTTCAGGTTATGGTACAGCCTCAAAATTGTCCAGCTGTTGTAGTCACAGTTGAGATAGGGAGTGGAGTGCAGTGGAAATGGAGCATTCCCACACAGTGTAAAGGAATGTGTATGTATAGAGGGTGGGTTCCTGGACAAAGAATTCTGTATCTGTTGCCAGGGAATCTGAGGCCGTTTCTGTTCACTCTGCATCTTGATTAAAGACTTGAGCACCTCTGTTTACTCCTCCAAAACCATGATCACGTGATCAGTGGCATCTTTCCCTTCACTCAGCCATCGCTCCTCCCTTTTCTATGCTTCCAATTTGGCATGGTTCAAAACCTCCCTCACGAGTTGCTTCATATTTCACTTGTGTCTCCTCCTTAGCTGATGCAATCTGTCAGTGGGAGAAGTTTTGAGTTCTCAAGGTCTCACTTGAAACATAGGATGTAACAGAAGAGGGATTGTTAAATTCCTGCTTACGGTTGAAACGTTTCACTCAAAAGTGCCTTTTTTCAAACTGTGGCAGGGTCAGTCCCACTCCTGGGCCCCTGACCCCTGTTCAGCCCACTGTCCCACAGTCTAGAAGTCACAGTAATATGGCTCACTTGCCTTGGTTTGAGATTTGTTGTCTCCCTGTAGTCTTTTAACAAGGTCGATGCTGTTCTCTTGGCTCCTCTGGTGTCTTTCTCTCTCCAAACTCCTCCTCCACTCTCCACAACTCCTCCACGGCTCTCCAAACTCTCTGTTATCCAGACTCCTTCTCAATTCAATTCACTCCACACTCCCACAACTCTCCAAACTCCAGCTCTTTCCACACTCTCACAACTCTCCAAACTCCTTCCCAGCTCTCCCCCCCCCCTCACCCACAGGGAGGGTTCTTAAATAGGCCTCCAGGCAGCCCCTAATTGGTTTCACCTGGGCCTTAATTGATTTTGCAGCCGCCCTGTCTCAGCTGCCCCTAATTAGCCAGGATTGCTGCTGTTTCCTCTGCTAGAGCTGCCTCTTTCCCTTTCCACCAAGCTCTTTAACCTGCGCTATCGCGGGGCCTTGAGGTGGAGAGAGGAAGCACTCTTCCACTGACCACGGAAGGCTGCTGGTCTGGGCTTGTTGTGCTTTTTCCTCCCCTGCACCCCTCCCCTCCTCTTTTTGGGAGGGTGTGTGGGGGGGGCTACTGGGGTTGTGGCAGGCAGGCCCTGGCTACATTCTGGGCCAGGTCCCCTTTTATCTCTGCCTGCTCTGTTTGCAGGCAGCCTTTCCCCCCACCCCACCCCTCAGCTGGCTGCAGGAGCTGCTGGGGGTGTGGGGGGGTGGATAGACCTTGCTGCCCTCATCCTGGTGGGGCAGGACCCCATTTTCCATCTTTTTGGGGACTGCCTGGCCCCTTTCTTCATTGCTGCAGGCCTGGACTTCACCGTTCCTGCAGCTGCTGCTCCCTCTGGAGTGGAAGAGGTAAGGAGGCTGCTTTATAGAAGCTCCTGGGGTTTTTTCCTTCCCCTCCACAAGTTTGTGGGGGGGTGGGTGAGTATTTGTAAGGGGCCTCTTGCCATCTGGGCCCCTAGGTGACAGCTGGTACAGCTTTTGTGGGGTGCTGGGGGGTGGTTCCCTCTGCTCCCTACTGGCATTTCAATAACAGCCTGCTGGAGGACGTGGGCTTCGTAGTGTCCTTCCCGGAGTTCTGACTGGCCTGGCGCGGGTGGCGGTGCGCCTTTCCCTCGGCACGGCGGTGGTGGGATGTGGGGAAGGTGCGCACGCGGCTCTTCTGCCGGGACTACACCCCGGGGGCCAGCCGGCGGAGGGATGCGGCGATAGAGCAGTTGGAACGGGAGGTTTTAGAGCTAGAGGCAGCTGGCCACAAGCCCGAGGATCCACCCCTCTGCCCGGGCATGCCGGGAGAGCGGGAGGAACTCCGGGCCTCGAGGACCTTCGAGCCCGGGGTGCCTTTGTTCGTTCGTATCCATCTCCTTCGGAGATGGATCGAGGCTCCCGCTTCTTCTATGCCCTGGAGAAAGAGGGGGCTAAAGGCACATCGTCTGCCTTCTGGCGGAGGATGGCACCCCTCACGGATCCGGTGGAGATGCGCGAGAGGGCTCGCGCCTTTCTACGCCTCTCTCTTCTCCGGATCCGACCGACGCCGACGCCCGCAGGGTTCTCTGGAACGAACTCCCGACGGTCAGCGGCGGGCGACGGGACCGGCTAGAGCTGCCTCTCCCTGGCCGAGTTCTCGAAGCCCTCCGCCTCATGCCCACCAATAAATCCCGGGCATGGACGGGCTGACCGTGGAGTTCTACCGCGTGTTCTGGGACGCCTCGGCCCGGACCTTGCTAGCGCCTGGGCCGAGTCCTGGAGAGCGGGTCCTCCTTTATCGTGCAGGCGAGCCGTGCTTGCCTTGCTACCCAAGAAGGGGGACCTCCGCGATCTGAGGAATTGGCGTCCCGTCTCGCTCCTCAGCACGGACTATAAAATCATTGCTAAAGCCATCTCCCTGAGACTCAAGTCCGTGCTGGCGGACGTGGTCCACCCAGACCAGACCTACACCATCCCGGGCCGTACCATCTTCGACAACCTTTATTTGGTCCGGGATCTCCTAGAGCTCGGGTGTAGGGACGGTCTGTCGTTCGCCCTCCTGTCCTTGGATCAGGAGAAGGCATTCGACTGGATGGACCATGGGTATCTCCTGGGCACTCTGCAGGCCTTCAGCTTCGGGCCCCGCTTTGTGGGCTTTCTCCAGGTGCTGTACGCTTCCGCGGAGTGTTTGGTCAAGCTCAGCTGGACCCTGACCACACCGGTCAGCTTCGGGCGGGGAGTACGTCAAGGCTGCCCGCTGTCGGGCCAGCTGTATACTCTGGCCATCGAGCCCTTCCTCCATCTTCTTCGCAAGAGGTTGACGGGGTTGGTGCTCCGTGAGCCAGAGATGCGGCTGGTCCTGTCGGCGTACGCTGACGACGTGCTCCTCGTGGTCCAGGACCCGGGAGACCTGGAGCGGGTGGAGGCCTGCCAAGCTGTCTACTCGGCAGCCTCCTCCGCCCGGGTCAACTGGGTCAAGAGCTCTGGCCTGGTGGTAGAGGCCGGGTGGCAGGCGAGCTCCTCCGCCCGCGCTTCAGGCCATCAGGTGGAGCGGGTCCGCTGCTCTATCTCGGCGTTTTTCTCTGCCACGCATCCTCTTAGCCGGAGAACTGGCAAGGTTTAGAGTCCAGGGTGGCTGAGCGATTGCGGAGATGGACGGGACTGCTCCTGTGCCTCTCCCTACGTGGGAGGGTACTGGTGCTTAACCAACTAGTCCTGTCCATGCTCTGGCACCGTCTCAGCACCCTGGTCCTGCCCCCGGGTTTCCTGGATCAGATCCAGCAGCTGCTACTGCGGTTCTTCTGGCCAGGACTGCATTGGGTCTCTGCAGGGGTTCTCCATCTTCCCCTGGAGGAGGGAGGGCAGGGCCTGACGTGTTTGCGCACGCGCGGGTTTGTGTCCTCCGCCTCCAGGCCCTGCAGAGGCTCCTATTTGATGCAGGTAGTCCGGCGTGGAGCACGCTGGCGCACACTTTCTTCGCCGCTTCGAGGGCTCCGATATGACCGACAGCTCCTTTATTTGAGAGGTCTTCCACGAGACCTCCGAGCTGCCGGCCTTCTACCAGGACCTCCTCCGGGCCTGGAAGCTGCTAGAGGCGACCAGGCCCTTGGGAGCCACCGTGGGGGCAGACCTCCTCGCGGAGCCCCTGCTACACAATCCCCATCTACGTGTGCAGGCGGCGGAGTCCCCCTCGGTGCTCCAGAGGCTGGTCCTGGCAGAAGTCACAAGGATCAGAGATCTCCTGGACTACGACCGGGGAGACTGGGTGGATCCCGCAGTGCTCGCCCAGCGCATGGGGCTCTCTACCCTACGTACTCCCCGGCGCGTGCTTCAGGAGGTGAAGGACGCTTTGCCGCCCACCGCTCGGGTTTACCTCGACAAGGTCCTGCGCGAGGGTGAACCCCGCCCGCCCCTCACCCCTGGCCCGCCCGATCTATCTGTCGGCCCTAAGCCCCGCTGCACTCCCGACCGCCTCCCCCTCGTCACCCGAGCAGGCTGCACGCGTTGCAGCCGGTCCCCTTCCAAACCGCGCCAAAGAGTCACCTGTACACGCCGTGCTTCACACGCCCACTTCCCACCCTTGTGTCCCGCCCAGACACCAAGTGGCGGGACCTCCTACCACCAATGGAGGGTGGAGCCCGTGGGCCAGCCTCTATTCAACCTTGGTTCCATGGCCCACCGGGACATCTGCTGGAGAATCCTGCACGGAGCTGTGAGCACGGGCGTGTACTTGGCGCGTTCACCCCCACCCCGACACGTGCCTCTTCTGTGGCGTGAGGAGACCCTGGCGCACATCTACATCGAGTGCGCCAGGTTACAACCCCTCTTTCGGCTCCTCCAGAACCTTTGTTGAGGTTCTGGCTGCACTTTTCCCCACTTGTTAATTTATGCACACCCATCCGAGGCCCCACAAAGTGGACCTCCTGGTCAACCTCCTCCTGGCTATCGCCAAGATGGTAATTTATAAGACCAGGAGCAGAGGTTGGCCGAGGAGGGGCCTGCAACTGTGGGGCCTATTTCCGCTTCCTGCATCCGCTCACGTATCCGGGCAGAGTTCCACTGGGCGTCCGCTGGCTCTCTCGAGACCTTCGAGGGGCAGTGGGCGCTGTCCGGGTTCTCTGCTCGGTGTCCCCATCCGGTTCCCTTGTTTTAGCCTCTTGACCTCACACCTGTCCTTGTTTTCTTTATTTGTCCCAAGTAATTACTCGGTTTCCTGGGCTCAGTGGACCCTCCCCATAGGCTGGGGGGAGGTCCTTTAGATGTGGATGGGCTAACGCCCGCCCACCTCCCGGACTCCAATAGGCACAAAACATATGCAGCCACTTTCCTACTGGCCCTTGCAAGGCACACATTTCTGTGGGCACTGTAAACATGAGTTTGCTGAAAGGGGAGGAGGCGTGCATAGGGACATAAGAAAATATAGTCCTGGCTTGTGCTGTCGGTTTGTATGGAAATAGTTCTAATGATGCCCCACTGGTTCACAGGCTGGCATTACTCTCACTGATCTCCCTCATGAGGATAAGTAGTAAACCCGGAGGTCTACTTTTGGATGCTAGAGGATGTTGCCTTGCTCCTTATGTGGGCCAATGAAGTGCCGCTTTGGTCCCGCAATACTGATTAAGAATGTGACGGTATCATACCATTGGCAGTGGGGGGAGTTGGCTGCCTTGACATGTAATCTGTGAGTGAAAAAAAAAATCAATCAATACGGCAGGCAAAGTTTCCACAGCATCTCTCTGCAGGATTCCATTGACATCTCGGTGTGTATTAACAGCCTGCTTGGGCATAACTTCTAGCCATGCAAAGCTATGCCACCTCACAGAAACACACTCACCCTCCTTCCTTTCTGTGACCTATTCTCTTCTTCCCCCCTCCTCCCACCACTTCACTCCCCAAGCCACAGCCACTTACCCTGCATCTCTTCCTTTTCTTCCTGCTCCCCGTCGAGCTGCTGCTGAGACTCACCATTTGCCTCAGGCTTTGAGAACAGTTCCTGGCTGCTTGCCATATATGGTGACCGCTGTGAGCTCCACATCCTCCTCCAGCTCTAAATGTTCATCTATAATTTCATCCTCCAGTTTAAATCCTCTTTCTGATGACTCAGACCCTTTGGAAGTATGCAAAGGATTCCTGGCTGTGGAGGCGGGGCCAGTTCCCAGGATTGCTCTGACCCCTTACAAAAACAGCATGTTTTGGGGGTAGCACTAGAATCATGGTTTGCCTCTTTCACCTTATGGTCTGACTACCTCAGCTCCTTTATATTCACTCTGCACTGCATCCCAGTCATACCTGCTTTCACATGAGGATGGAAAAATGTTGATAGATGTGTCACAGTCCCTATGGGTCACTCGCAGCTGGATCTATACAGACGCCTCGCTCATAGGAACTTTTGACAGAAGGGGTGGGGGGACGAAGAGGAAAGAAAAGAGTCCCTTGTGGAGGTGGAAGATTTTTGTTGCTGAAACTTGGCGTTTCACAACTTTTGTTAAATTGCAGCGTGAATGCTATTGGAGTTTTGTCACCAAAAAATGGGGTTTGGTGACAAAACTTGCCAATGTAGACATGCCCTAAGGAGAAGCAAAAAGCCATTTTTATCCATTTCACTGAGGAACACTATAGGTGTGTCTAAACTACACCTCTCTGCCGACAGAGGGATGTAGATTAGGCACATCGCTATTGCAAATGAAGCGGGGATTTAAATATCCCACGCTTCATTTGAATAGAAATGACCGCCGCTTTTTGCCGATGCGGCACTTTGCCAGCAAAAAGCGGCAGTCTAGACGGGGATCAGTCGACAAGGAAAGCCTTTTCCGACCGATCCTTTATGCCTCGTGCAATGAGGTTTACAGGATTGGTCAAAAAATCCACCACCTTCACACCTTCAACCACAGTTTAGATCATGAACCCAGATGACTTGCCAATACTTCCCCCCCCCCCCCCAAACAAAAGGGAATGAAGGAAATTCATCTATTCTTCAGGTCTTTATGCAAAACTACCCTTTCCATTTTTGCAGTGCCTTCCCTCGAGCTGCCATAACCTGTCCTTCATGAGCACATGGCCAACCTGAGACATTAGGAAATGATTAATGAGGTGAGTCACCCCATACATAACCAGCTCTTCAGCTCCCACTGTCCCAGCCTCCTACTACAGAATGGGAGCCTCACTAGTGCTTTTTTAAACTAGCAATCAGCGTACTCAAATTATGTTTACAAGACTTTTCAAAAGGAAAAAGAGCTAGAATCTAAAGCAAAACCAAGGTTCCTTTATGTTTCTAGACTGCTCTACAAGTAGAAATAGGAGGGACCTGTGGCCATGGGTCTCCTGAAGCTTGAGGTCCTGTTGTGAGACACTGTGGGCTTCATTATCCCCAAAAGGGATTTGCGGATCTCCCTTCTGTCATCTTCTGGTGGTGGCCAGTTAGTATTCTGTCCATTGTCCAGTGGACCAGCTGGCCTGGTCCCTCCTCCTGCTTCTTCAGCAGGCTAGCCTGACTGGCTGCTTCCGCCACAAATTCAGTGGCTTTGAGGAATTGTCAGTCAGTCCTTCCCAAACCTCCTGTATCTGGGAGGAGGCTATGTCTACAATACAGTTTTTTCCTGGAAAAAACGCCACCACATCCAGGGAACGTGTCTGCTCTTCTGCTTTTTTTGGCGGAAGAGCAGATGCGCTCTTTCAGAAGCCCTGTCTACCTCCTCCCACAAGGAAGAATGGCTCTTCTGAAAGAGGAGGCTTTTCTGAAATTTGGCCCAGTATAGACGTGCCAAATTTCAGAAAAGCCTCTTCTGAAAAAACTACGCAAGTTGCGAAGTGCAATTTGTGTACTTTTTTCCGATAGATCATTGTAGTGTAGACATAGCCTGAGCCTCATAGATTGGGTTTTGAAGTCAAAAGAAAACTTCATGTTGATATTTTTGAATGTATCTTCCAGAATTCATATTTAAGGGGATATTTCTAAATGAAGTTTGTTTGGGTCTGTTCTGAACGTTGTTTTATTTCAATATTTTCCATGGAAAGGGAATTCTGGGTTCTGGCCACCCCTGTTCAAAATTCTCAAGCTCATTAAAGGTGGGTATTTTAGACAGACTATGCAAGGTGTACAGATCCTATGCCAGGGCCTGATGAAAAAAGTAAAGTCAGTGGCATGGAAAAGGCTAGTTGGCAATGAACTCCCAGGCACTCAGTCACCAAAAATGGGCTTTAACCAAAACAAGTTTGGAAGGTATTATATAGTGAATAAATCCAGCACAGAAATTCAGCCAGTACTGAGGTAAAACGTGGAAGATGTTTAACAGACAGTACTCAACAATTCAGAGCAGGAAATGACCATTGTATCAATGGAGGTTATAGACTGAATTAAACTACCCCATCTGAATGTGTCCACAACATCCAGGCTAACACTCCTCACATTTTTTTGCCAAAGCTGGACAACCATAAAGTTGTCAGGATCTTGATTTTGGCCTCTAATTCAGCAAGCACTTCAATTAGACTACTTCCACCTTTAGTTACACATATGCTGAAGTATTGTACTGAGCCAAAACCTCTGCATCTTTATGCACATGGCAGCATAATGCTTACTAAAAGATGACTGAAAAATAATTTTAAAAGATGTATAGAGCCAAATGCCCTTAGAAAATAGCAATAATACATCTAGTTTCTCAGGTACATCTATACTTTTTTAACAGAGGTTTTGACTTTTGATTGGACAGCTGGGTTAACGGTCAACTCTACTTTCATACATAGGCTAATTGTGGAGGAAGTGCCATATCGTATCATCTCTCTCAATTATTCACCATTATCCTCAATCAACTGCCCACAGATTATTGCCTTCCAAACACAACAAGGAAAGTCTGTTTGCTATTACCTCATGAAGAATTCACACCCTTGCATAAGCAAGCCCTGTATCTCTGTTGCCAAGTTATTGGCATGAGTACAGATCCTACGGTGATGGATAAGGTAGAGGAGAAGACTCTGAATAGAATAGGACAACATGCATTCTAACATTTGTTCTACTAGATTCACAGCTTTTTTCCCCCTGTTTGTATACTCAAGTCCTTGATGCCCACCAGCACGCTACACGTCCTTCTTGTATGTTAAATGTATTCTTTTATTGAATATTCCTGAATGGCCTGAAATGAAATGGCTTTTTAGGCAGACCTTGTCTTAGGATAGGGGATACATTCATCTACACATTCTGATAAGTAGGATTTCATCAGTGGGAAAAGGTAGCTAGAAGCAGCTTGCTGAAATGTGAGAACTTTTATTTCTTTTACAGAAGCAAGCTTTGGGACATGTAAACGATAGAGAGAAGTCAGAACAGTGGTTCTCAACTAGGGATGTGTGTACCCCTGGGGGTACACAAAAATCTTCCAGGAAGTACATCAGCTCATCTAGATATTTGTCTAGTTTTACAAAAGGCTACAAAAAAAGCATTAAGTCAGTACAAACTAAAATTTCATACAATGTGTTCATTCACTGAAATCAGGGCAGCAGGTTTGCAGAAATTTTGGTGGTGCCCAGAGCCAGCACCCATCTCCCACTCAAACTCTCTCCCTCATACCCACCTAAGGATTTGGGAAGGGAGTTTGGGTGCAGGAGGAGTGAGGGGTACAGGTTCTGGCCTGGGGCAGGAAGTGGGGTCCTGGGGGAAGGTTCTGAGAGGCAGTTTGGGGTCTGGGGGGAGTTTGGGTGCAGGCTCTGGATGGAGTGCAGGGGATGCTATTTCTGTTATTAGGGACAAAAGGGAAAATATTTAAGTGTTTCACGCATTCTGTATGTGGATTCTATATTTCACTAACCTCTCAGAATATTTTGTACCTCTGTAGAATCTTGTGGATCCTTCTGTGAAAGGGATAAATCGTGTATCAGAGCCATAAAATTAGCCACCCATGAAAAAATAAAAAGACAGATCTGAGGAAGTGGGTCTGGCCCACGAAAGCTAATAAACCGTCTTGTTAGTCTTTAAAGTGCTGCATAGTCCTGTCTTTTGTTTCAGCAAGACCAGACCAACATGGAGGGAGGTACTGAAAATGCTCCTTGATTGGAACACTATTAGGTCCAGGGCCAGCTCTGTTTACTCCCACTTACTTTGGGCAGGTAATGGTAGATGGAGAGTCCAGCCCAGAAGCCCCTTTTCTGTACATTAAGAAGGATTTCACTTTTCAGTTTTCTCTGGTTGTACTGCAAGACAGTGATCACATTCAGTTTTGCTTTTAAGTGAAATGGCATTTTATAGAGACATGCTCGATTGTGTGCATTGGGATGATGGAAGAGAGGTCAGGAAACTTTTTTGAAAACTCATTCTAAAGAACATCTGAGAAACTGAAAAAAATCAGTTACTGTGTAACAGGTAATTGAAATGCTGCTTCTCTTTACATTTATCTGGTGAGATGTGCTATAACACCGTGACTAAAAGAACTTGGGTGATGGGACTACCTCCATTAATCTATTAATTAAGGAAGCTGTTCATTAATTAGACTGGACAGCACAATCAACAACTGCAATTCAATTCACTGTTTGACTAGCACCTAATTAAAAATTAAGGCAGAAACTATGGAAATGTGTGCTTTTCTGGTAGATTCAGGTGTATACAGAGCAGTGTTTCTTAAACTATGTTCCGCGGAACACTGGTGTGCTGAAAACAACTCGCAGGTGTGCCGCGACCTACTCTTTGTTTTTGTTATTTCTTTTGTTTTTGTCTTTTTTTGTCTGACAATTTTTTTTTGAAGAAAATTTTCGTAGGTGTTCCACATAAAAACATTGTTTGGTGTTCCATGGTCTCAAAGTTTAAGAAACACTGATATAGAGTCTCTGGGCAAGTAGGTCTAATGTACCCAGATAATCTATATACTCAGGGACCAGTTACAAGGGTTTTTTTTTTTAAACCCTATCATTAGTAAAAAAACAAGGAGTCCAGTGGCACCTTAAAGCCTAATAATTTTATTATGGCATAAGCTTTTGAGAGTTGCAACTCATTTGTTAGATGCACAAAGTCTTCATGCATCTGATGCAGTGAATTGCATCCTACATAAATTAGCAATAGAGTCTTCCTAGTCTCAGGGATATCCTTTTGCCCTCATTTCTTAACTTTTTAGTGTTTAATTCTGCAGCCTTAATATTCTTTTTACATAATGTTATATAATGAATCAGATTCTCCATTTTTCTGTGTATATAGGAGTACTCCCATGAACTTCTATGGAGTTACACTGGAATAAAACTGGTATTGCAGAATTTATCATTAATAATAAGACAGACATAGACTTTGATATACTTTCTAGGTTATGCTGGGCAAAGTTCTAGGTTGCCCTTGTGGGTCCTGAGACAAAAGGAATGCCACAATAGAAAGACCCAGGGTAAAGTTTTCACAAAACTAGGTGACTTCTAAAGCTCCACATTAAGGTACACCAATTGTGAGCTGGGAATTGTGATTTCCAGCTTGGGAAGACATCCATGTATTTGCCTGAGATCTGTTCTAAAAAATAGCAGCATGGCCATTGTGGCATAGCCAACAGCTTGGGCTAGCCAACTAGGCATGTACCTAGAGGGTCTGGCAGGACCGTACTTGGATGGCTAGCTTAAGCTACCATCTATGCCACTGTGATCACACAGCTATATTTTAGGTACTAGTTTGAGCAGAGCTAGCACCTGGATGTTTAACCAAGCTGGGAATCATCTCCCAGTTGTTGCATGGGCATACCCTTAGATAGGCACATTAGAAAACGGCACTCACTAAGAAAGAAAGGAAGAATGAGAAGTTCAGACTTATTTTTAGCAAGTGAGCAGAGAGCCCAATTGCATAAGAAAGTGATGATGATAGTAATAAAACTAAGGAAAATCATTGATAAAACTGACAGGAGTTTTGAAAAGTGAGTTTTAATGCTTTCATTCTGCACTAGCAGAAACTAGACAATTATATAAGTTACATCCTCTTCATTATGTAGTTAAAGCTTCTGTACAATATGAACTCTCAGCAGAAGAATTGTCAGAGTCAGGTTATTGGAAACCCCTTCTCCCCCCACCCAACACCCCCTCACACACACACACTGTAGCAATGATTTTTACAATGTGGTAATATCAGATGTTCTGGGTAAATCTAGATTAAAACTACAGATTGTTTAAATAAACCACAGTTGATATCTCAAAGGGAATAAATTATTTTCATTTCTATTAGATACCTATATGCTAAAGCTATTATATGTTTGCCTTATTGCATGTGGTACTACTGTTGCTACTCCCTTGTATTTGAAAGTGAAATGGACCTAAAAGACAACTTCTATATTCACCTCTCCTACGAAATTGGTGGTTTTCTCAATCTAGATGCAAGTGTTGTGAGCTCTCTCAACTGCCTTTTCTGAAAAAGGGAGGAAAACCAAAATCCTCAGTCTAACTTTGGGTGGGAATAGGGGATTAGAAAAATCAAGATCTAGATTGAAATTCTACAGCTCAGACCTACCTAATTGTAAACAAATGAACAGGAAATAAAGAGCTTGATTGATTTCTGGTAGTGTTCAGGTTACTTTAGATCATTTTCTATTTACTTTTCTATTCCATGTTTGTAATTAGATCCATTCTGGGTTTTCTCTAATGAGCAGTTTAGATAGAAAAGAAATACAAATTATTCCCACTTTCAGTTCATTGGTGGTGGCAAAGTCTGGAAGTAGATAAACATTTGTCAGGGATGATCTAGATGGTGGTTGGTCCTGCCATGAGTGCAGGGGCCTGGACTAGATGACCTCTTGAGGACCCTTCCAGTTCTTGTATTCTATGGATTATATGATTCTAAATATATAAGTGCTGGTAGCTTTGTTCTGAACTCCTTTCATTTGAAACCTAAGTATTCACTGTGGACATTAGCATGGATCAGTTAAGCAGTGCAGGTCTTTAGTGAAGGGAAAAAGACTTGTCAACAAGTGAAAACAAAAGAAATAGGATGGTAGCCAAAAGCTTTAAAATGTTCTCTTCTCTTAATGGGGGATCAAGGTCAGTAGAGACTCACTGGAGCAAATGGATTTCAGGCTGTAAAAACTTCCCGGGTTGCAGTAAATAAAGAAAAAAATTGCACAAAAATGTGCGCTGTGCTCCCTTACAAACAAGAAATCAATGGTTATTTGTATTTAATACCAGACTCTTGTAAAACAAATGCCTGTGAGCTGCATTAAAAAAAAAATCTACAGAACTTCTAATTCCAAAAAATGGTCAGAGTTAAAATGTTTTCCCTTCCTGTGCCACTGTCTGTCTCTGGAAAAGAATTAAAATGGCAGTGGGCTGATTATCATAGGTGCTGAGCACTCACCACTCCAGCGAAAGTCAACAGAAGCTGCAAGGATTTGACATCTTGAAAAACCAGGCTGCTTCTCTCCATAGACTTTTCTGTTTATTTTCCAGATGCTTCCCCCCTTTAACATATTGGATTGAGGGTTCTCAAACTTTTTTTGCTGGCAAAATATTTCAGTCTGTTATACCCCCTCTCCCCAAAAGTAGTAATAGCAAATTACTGTACATATTCATAGCAGGGCTGGTGATTGCCTGACCCTGGGCTATGGGTGGGGGGCTTGGCTTGGCTCTGGGCCACCTGGAAGAAGCAGACCTCAGGCAGAAAGGGTGGGAATAGGGGCAACTAGCCTTCAGTGCTGCCCAGACTGCGTTACATGGATTTCCAGCATCCATTTAAGGGGCCTGGGGCTTTGGCCACTGCTGCCGCCACCGCCATGGTAACAAAATGCCTCACAACCACCTTTTGGGTTGGGGCCCTCAGTTTTAGAAACACTAGACTAGATTCCCCATTTAAAAAGCAGAATGGAGCAAATGCATAAATTGAACAATAAGGGTTGAGTTCTGTGAGAAGAACCCTCTCATTTCATGGCACTGGTTGCTGTAACCGTGTGACACATTTGAGCTGTCCACTGTGGCTCCAACAGGAAGCACCAGCCCAAGTACACTACGAATGGATTTGGTCCAATTGAACTTCCAGTCTTATAGTAGCAAGTCACGGCTCAGTGGCGAGTCAGAGATGTTAAGGGAGTTTAGAAGAAATATGTTTGAAAGGAAAAGAGCAGGGATGGAGCACTACCCTCCTGTGTGAGAGCTTACATGCTATTGAAAAGAGTGGCCGATAGATAGCTTGTTCCAATGAGTGGGCAGGGGAAACAGGATGATGGGAAGAGATGCTGCTGAAATACAAAGAAAGACTTTGAATCAATGTTGGGCCAGTGGTGCAAGGTAAGGGGGTGGGAAAGTTCTTTAGCCCTGGATAGAAATGTGGTGATCACATTATGGGACAGAGGGAAGAATTAAAATGTTGTTAGAAAGTGGAGGATGTGTCGAGTAAGTGTCTGTTACTCTATAAATATTAATTGAAATCAGTGCAAATTATGGCACTGAAATCAGGATCCCTCCTTTGTGTCTATACTAACTCCACTTCCTTCTACTTTTAAAAGCACACACTAGATCAAGGAAAATAGTACAAACTACTGTGTGGTCAGTAGGAGGCTGGAAAAAGGAAAAATATGTTAATCTGTTATAAGAGACCTAGGGTGACCATATTTCCCAGAGGAAAAATGGGACATCACATAGTGATAGCCCAAGTTCTCTGCTTGTCACGTCTTTACTGCCCCCCCTCATCTGAGCTTTACCTCTCCCTGTGCACGGTCTGGCACTACCACTTCTCCCCCACACTCTGGGTACATTCCTCCACATCCCATTGTTTGGAAACAACGGGCATTTGTGCCATTTGCTCTTGTCAACTGATCAAGATGGCAAAAACAAATAGGACAAATGCCCACTTTTACCAAAGAACTTGGGACAGAGCTTTAAAGAGGGACAGTCCCAGCCAAAATTGGATGCATAGTCACCCTAATATCTTATATAGCTAAAAAATAAATAGGAATAAATTAAAAAGGGCTGATGATTTAAAGCTAAAGTGCAAGAAACCTGCACGGTTAGGCCTGTGAAATATATAGCTTAGCTAAATTAGACATTAGTAGTTAGGATAATTCCTCCATATTGTAAAGAAAAGTTAACAGTGAATTTGCTGAGCTTCTATGTTTGTATGTCAATGTATTGACAAGTAACTGTTGCTTTTGAACAGCAACATTGGTTCTATATCACTAAGAACTACAAGGTGACCACTGGTAGCAAGGGTGAAAAATTAGAGACTTCCTTAAGGTATTTGCATGCTACTAGAGTAAGAGGGTGACAGAGTTAAAAGAAGAAGAACTTACAAGTGGGTTATCAGATAAAGAGCCCTGATAGTACTTGGGTGACACTCCCAAAGAGTGACTTTAGGGGCTTACCGTCACATATATAAATTAACTTTGGTGGGCATACACATAACCCATGATAAATAGAGCATGGCTGGAGATTGCCCATTTCCTGACCCTCAGCAAGAGCTGGCCCCTTCGACCCTTCTTCAGGATACCATATGGACATGTGCTTGAATGTGAAAGTATTTGGAATTACCAATGCGGGACATTTCATTCTTTTCTAATCATTGTCATTTGTGGCAGTTTTAATTGGGGTTTTCTAGGCGATATGGCTTTTAGCAAAGATACTCCTGATTAAATATGATAATTGTTTCTCACATGTGCTGCAAGCCTCCAACAAAGATGCTGGTTCACAGGATGGCATTAGCCCTCATGTTTTAAATACTGGAGTAGCTATCAAGATCAGATTTTTGTTTAATATTAGGCTACGTCTACATTGGCAAGATTTTGCGCAAATACTTTTAACGCAAGAGTTTTTGCGTTAAAGTATTTGCGCAAGAGAGCGTCCACACTGGCATGTGCTTTCGCGCAAGAGACGTGCTTTTGCGCAAAAGCATTCGTGCTAGTGTAGACGATCTCTTGCACAAGAAAGCTCCGATGGCCATTTTAGCCATCGGGCTTTCTTGCGCAAGAAATTAACGTTACCTGTCTACACTGGCCTCTTGCGGAAGAACAGTTGCACAAGAGAGCTTATCCCTGAGCGGGAGCATCAGAGTATTTGCGCAAGAAGCACTGATTTTATACATTAGAACGACGGTGTTCTTGCACAAGTACTCGCGGCCAGTGTAGACAGATGGCAAGATTTTGCGCAAAAGCAGACGATTTTGCGCAAAATCTTGCCAATGTAGACACAGCCTTAGAGTTTAAAAGGGGGTTATCAGTGTTATTCAGTATAACCAATGAAGCCACAGAACCCAACTGAACAATCAGTTTTCAGTTGTTTTTGTTGCCACCTAACATTAAAAAAAGCACCAGAAAGCAGGGCAGATCATGAAGACAAATACTTTTCTGAGATTGGGGGAGTTTGGGCTTTCTTTTCACGATAAACTTTCCTACAAAACATTAGCAAGCAAGAACTAAAAAACAGTAATGCCAATAGAGCAGGCCATAAACTTCATGAATCCTTCTTCTGCTCTGCTGCATCTCTGTGTGTTAAACTTGAGACATTAAGATTCTATAAACTCTCTGAAGGACTTAGGCTTAATAACTGTCACTTATCAAGTGCTCTCAAGCATAGAGCTAACATGTTGTAAGTCACCCAGGTCCTCCTGGAGCATAGTTCCACATGATAGAAACTCAAAAATTCCCACTACAGATTGCCTGCCACACAATGTTCTTTAAAAATGCAACATGCTATTCAGGCCTCTCAGCAACATAGCTTTTGCTGCTAACAAATAGCATATAGCAGGGAAAGTGCTTCTTTGCACAACAGATTTTTTTATTTAATTTATTTTCTTATTGAATCAAAGAAGTCACATGCTAAGGACCAGATTTTGCACTCAGGCAAGGATAGGGGCAGAAGTCACTCTAGTCCCAACCTCATTACCTCTTTCTAATTCTTGTTTTATTTCAGAGTGTCATTTTTAATGCAGGGACTTTGTCGCTTATAAAACTCCTTGCATAATTATGACAAATTAGCTCCACCCCAGAGCAGCCACTGCACAGCTCTTCTGAGGAGGTGGGTGGGTGGTAAATTTTCACTGTGCACCTGCATGGGTGGGCACCTTAGAGGAAACCCTGGTCTCTGCCCACATCTCCAGCCCAGCCAGTGCAGGGCCACTGGGGCACCTGACGCTGTCCTCTACAGCTATGGAGATAATAGGCTTTTTTAAATATATATATATATATATATAAATAAAACACCCTTATCCAAAGCACTTTACAATAGTTAGCTAATGGTACAAACAATATTTGTAAAGTTCATTAAGTGGGCCACCGAGACCCTCAATTTTCAAGTGGTCTGTGGAAAAAAAAAAAGTAGACTGCAAAGACAATTAAGACACCTCACTCCACCCTCCTCCCCATTTACTTTTTATTGCTTATAATCTAGAAGGAGGATGAAGAAAGTGAAAAATGGGAGGGACAGGAAGAGAATGTTCTTTTTCTTGGCTGGGTCCCTGGGGGACCCCCAAAAGGAAGCTGAGCACTAACTCTAAATCACCATTGCCTGGGGATGCAGTTAACTAGGCACAGGTGGGGTTGAGCCCAACTCTCTTAACAGGTCAGCCTATTCTGTGCCACTATCAATATGGTTTTGTTCAACATTAAAACATTTCATAAAGTGAAACATTATGGAGGTTAAACAGATCCCCACAAACCTCATCACTTACCATTTCAAGAGCAACTCACATCTTTTTGACTTTACTATCAATAACAATAATATGCTGCTCCAAAAATAAAATAATTATTTGTTTTAAAACATCCACATGTAATTTTTTCCATGAGTTGGGAAAAGAAAATAAAGATTGAAACAGACACAAATGAAAGATGTTAGACATGTTGTTTAATGCACCATTGGATGTTGCTCAGATACTTTGGTGATGGGCACAGGATAAGTACCTGAACAGAATGATGTTGGGACTGACACCTTCCTATGCTTGCCTAGTGACCTGCTCCTTGGCATGGCTTCCTCCCCAGGTAAGTGATAGTGTAAGAGGATCAGTACTCACCTCACACGAACACTCCCCTTTGGGAGAGTGAGGGTTCCTGCACTACCTCAGTCTTTTAAAAGCCTTGCAGCTACTTGGCCCTCTGGCCAAATCACACTCTTTTATGTAAACACAAACCCCTTCCCAGGTACACCTCTAATGGAGGCCCATCCTGGTGCCCTCTATAGAGTGTCTCTCTGGATCCAGTCTCTCACTATTTCCCCACTCAGTAACAGAGTGGTGCCTTCAGGGCTTCTCCTGAAGAGTGTCCTAAACAGCTCACCACTCTCTGCTTCTGCCATCCCCTTTGCTCTCCTCCTTTCCAGGTAAGGGCTGCAACTGAGCTGCCTCTAGCCCTGCAGTGCCTCTTATATAGTCCCTCCTGCCCCCTGATTGGCTGATTTCCTTCTAGCCACTCGAGCCTCCTAGAGGATTTGTCTATGGCCCTTTTGGCCTTAGGGCCTAGTCCCATTACAGGCAAATTTAGCTACCATTGTCCCCATGCACTGTAACTTATAGGCAGGGCATTCACAGGAGGGAGACATGGCTTGGTGCTGCTGAGGAGATGTGCTGGGCCTCTGCTTACCTCAGCAATCCTTCCACCGCTTTTCTGCTGAGCGTTAGCTTTCTGAGGGAAAAGTGGGAAGGTTCTGGTTATTTTCCATTACCAGTGGTAAAAAAAAAGCCCTGTACTTAGGATTTTGTTGGTAGAAATTGCATAAACCCTGGTTAAATTCTTGACTTTAAGAGAACCTGCAGTAAGAATAACCTAGATGGGCAATTTTTAGAGTATGTTGTTCCTGTGATGAATCTATAGTTCACAGCGTGAGGGAACTAGTTACTTTTATTTGCCTTTCCTTACATTATGGCACCATCCTTGTATTTTTTACTTGTCCCTCATTTTTAAATGGTACAGATTTTCCTGCCCGCATAAAACAAATGATTTACATTTGAGGATCATGGCTATTGAACTTTTGATACTAGATGACTTTAAAGTTATCTTTGGCTTCTCATTTGTTAAATTGTAGGGCCAAAATTAGATAAAGTTTTAATTTAATCTTTGCCACCAAGATTACTCTTCATGTAATGCTACTGTTACATCATACAATTAATTTATCAAACTTTATCACATCCTCTGAAAGGCTCCTCTGACTGAGAACTGCCCCTTGCTGCCAAGAGAATCAGGTAATGTCATTTATTCCTTTAAATCAGTTCTGAATTGTTGCAGTGTGATTTGCTGGGTGTCCACAACCTGGAAAATTGTTTTAATTCTTCTTTTTCTGCTGTCATTGACAGAGTAGCATTGCTGTGCAGTCATTTCAGCATAACCTCCATTAGACCTCTCTGGCTAAACAATGAACTCAGTAAATTGGAAGTATTAGGTCAAAGATTACAACATGAATGGAGAATTTCAAATCTCGCTGTGGACCTAGGGATTTGGAAATGGAATTTCTCATGCCATCAGAAACCTACTTCTGAAGCTTACAGTTATGAACTCTTCATCTGTCATTCAGAGGGATAAAATCTGACCAACTACATCCTTCTGATGCTGTTACTCATTGGTGCTAGCCTTCTCTGGCTGACCAGCATGGCACGCTGTACCTTACAACAGCACCCTGGAACCTCCATATTCAGCCCTGTCATAGAATAAATGCAAATTGCATGTAAAGCATGACATGTAAGCTATCATATGAAAGGTCACCATCTGCTGAAACCCATTCTTATGTTCAAATATGTATACTGTTTATGCCCTTCCCTAGCCAGGCTCTCTTGCAGCCAGCTGCTGCTGCATACAGAGCATGCCAGGAGGAGAAGAGTGTTCCTATTGCTTGGTTCCTACTCCAGAAGCCGAGCCCAGGCAAGGATCATGTTGCAGCTGCTACCACTCCCCAGCTAGACTTTGGTGTATGATCGTTAGGGACAGATGTTCTTAGTTCGAGAATCTCTACTAAAAGGCAGTGATCCACCCCTGGGAGGGTGGTAAGGGACCATTAATAGGGCAGTTGTAAACAAGGGAGATAATTCAGTGATGTGTGCAAGCACCACGCAACGGGGCATAGACCACCGCCTCCCCATACTGTGGGACACCAGCTAAAGGGCAGGACCTGTGACCTCCCCATGCCTGCACTGCCCCATGCCCCGGACCTTGCCACATGTGGGTGGGAAGGAGAGACTCTGTCATCCTGCTGCACTGGCTGCCCCCCAACACATTCAGCTGCTCTTCTTGGCAGCCAGGCCCAGAGTGGGATGGAGTCACTCCGGGTCGCTGCTCTGTGCAGCACAGCCAACTGCCTGGGAGAGAGTCTAGCTGGGAAGGGGAAGCAACTGCAACCTGATCCTTGCCTGGGCTCGGCTCCTGGGGTAGGAACCAAGCGATAGGAACCCTCTTCTCCCCCTGGCATGCTCTGTGCACAGCAGCACTTGAACATTCATGCCCACCGTGACGCATCACCTCTGCAATGGGGACTGCTCAACTCTATGGCTCAGCTGCACAAGACCATATCTGGGGAATTGCTCAATGCCATGCCTCCTCAAAGCCCACCAGGACACATCTGGGCTAGTATTTTCCTGGCAAATGAATGGAGAGTATAAAGTAAGGGAGAGTGGCAGCATACTTCTGCCTTTCTCCTCCCCTACCTACGCTGGAAGCAACAAGCTTGCTGGGAAGAGAAAGACTGTAACCGAGGAGACTGGTCCCAGGCTTAAAAGGGAAAATCTGTGTGTTTAGAACTGTTACTTCCACAAAACTGCTTGACCCCAATATTGCCTAGTGTTATAAGATTGAGACTGTGCAATTACCTTTTATTTTCTTTGGTAACTATCTCTGACTTTTTGCGACTGCCACTTATTACCACTTAAATCTATTTTTCTGTGGTTAATAAAGCTGGGTTATATTTTACCTAAATCAGTATATTTTGGTTGAAGTACTTGGGAAATCTCAGCTCAGTTTGCAAAGGCTTTTATATGCCCTCTCCATAGCAAGGGAAGGCTGGACTGGGTAATACATTTATACTAGTCAGACTTCTGACTAGGTCAAGATGGTATAGTTCTGCAGTGCAAGGTAGGAAACTGGGAGGAATTGGCTAACATCTTTCTCTGTTATGATTCATGAGTGGCTCAGGGAGCATGCATGCAATCTGGGTGGGTGTGGGGTTTCATATGTGCTTGTACTGAGTGATAACAATGCCTGGAGGGGTTTGCTGTTCATCACTAGCAAAGTATTATGTGAAGGAACCCAGGCTGGAGAGTTAAGGGGGCTCAGCAGTTTGCCAGTTCCAGGTTGTAGCCCTGCTTATAGTCATAACCAATCTGAAAATCTGAATTTTCTTCTGCTAGAGAGAATCCCAAGTAGTTTGGTCTGTTTTTCAAAAGAAAGATCTGCCTGCTAACCTTTTGTCAGTTTGTTGCTGCTTTCTCAACTCAGGGGACATACATTATATTTGGAGGCTTTATATACAGAACACCTGATAGGAATTAATGGTTTCAACATTAGTAGAATAACCACCAGGCCTTAGATAATCTTTCCTATTGGTAACAGCGGGAGGTTGTCTTAGTAGTTGGAATGGAGGTAGCCAGGTCTAGTGACTAAGGCAAGAGCCAAGTTATCAAATCCAGGGAGCAAGCTAGAACTGGAAGCTACGGATCAGGGTTCAGAGCCAGAGCAGGCGCAGGGACCTGGAGTGGGAAACTGGGAGCAGAACCAAGGACAAGGAGCAGAAAGTGAGAACAGGGGTCTAGAGTGAGGGCTAGGAGCTGGGAGGAGGAAACAGGCCCAGAAACAGAGCTACAGCCATGAGCAGTGAGGAAGTCAGGACCTCTGCTGTGCTTAAGCCTGTGCCTGGTGGAGTCTTCATTAGTTGATAAGCTGAGGGTCTATGGGCAAGGGTCTCTCTTCAGCTGTGGATCCCTACACATATGGTAGGCTTTTTTGGCCAATGAATTATTCTGGGAAAAATGTTGCCCTGTTTTGGACTTCTGCCAAGGCTTGTAAAAATCTGATCTGTGCACTGATTAATTTAAAGGAGGATTAAAGATTTTTGCAAAGAAGGGGAATTAATTCATGTTGGAATGTAATTAGGAATAGTTTAAAGATTTATAGTATTGATTTCAGTGAGCACTATGAGGTAGAAGCTGGGAGGGGGGGACCTCTAAAAAAATGGAGCCATGATTACTACAATGCTTTACATAGTGGGTAAAAGTAGACTCAACTTTTTTGGCAGTCTGCCTGTAACAAACATGTCCCACAAGATCCTACAGCAACTTCTCTAAGGAGCTCTGGCCTTGGAATCACAATATATCACTAGAACTGGGAGAACATTGTAAAATAAACTTTGACTATTTATTCTAATTTCCAAACCAATTTGTGTCAGTCGGGTTCTTACATTTATGTATTCATTTTCTCCATTTATTATCTACAAAAATTTACAACAGAAAACTGTGATTTATGCTCATCATTTCAGGAAATGCTAACAATATCATGTGACTTCTATGACCTATCATAACTAAGCAGCATAGAATTTCTGATCTGAATTCCATAGCAATAATTAAAAATCTTTATAAAATAATTTTTAAAATGTTGACATTTCTTGGATAAAACTGTGACCTCTATTGAAAACATCAACTACCACAAGACGTGTAATAAAACTGAGTTGGAAGCACTGTAAATATAGTAGTGAGTGGTAGATGGGTCAAAGTTGTGGTATTTGCACCTGATTCCTCAGAGTACCACATGAGAGTTGAATGGTACTACAGATATCTGAGTTGCTGAGTACTCAGAAACTAAAATAGAAGCAACAATATCCACCAAATCTAGGAGTGATATCCTGACTTTGTTTAAATTAATCAGAAATTTTCCATTCACTTCCATAGACCTGGATTTCATTTGAGATCTTTACCACACTTCACAACAGAAAGCTTATCCTGATTTGCTACTCAAAAAGATTCTTATGTGGAAATAATTAATAAAATCCTACATAAGCAGCAGGAACTTTTTTGCTAAATAGTTTAATAATTTAACAAAAATAGGACTTCATATCCAAAATGGACTCCCATGGCCTAATATGAAAAAAATTAACAAAATGTAAGGCTCTTCTGACTATTCTCTAAATTCTGAAGCTTCCTCTTCAAGCCAATCTCTCTTGAATCAGGACATTAATTTATGTGTATAAAAAGAAAGGTTGTTTTTTGAAAATGTTCTCATTTATTTTCTGAACTAAGAGCTGTGGTTTATTGTAGATCATTAGCTTGAATATCTAGCCAGTTTACTGAAGATTGTATCATGGCTGATGTGTGGTCTGAGCATGCCAGTGCTTTTAGCTGGTACAACTAATGGGACTTGCTCAGACTTGAGAGGGAAACAACTTATTTCTTTAGAAACATCTACACCTAAATCCCAGGAACTTCAATAGCACAGAAGCCAGTAAAATGCCCAAAGTTCCTTCATTATATAAGGTTTCAATCAGAAACATTTTTTATAAACATTTTCCATGAATGACCTTTTCTCTGCTTAAAAAATAACCCTAGAGATTTTTTTCTGGTCTTTTGGAGTCATCAGAAGAGAAAGGAATATTTGCCTACTGACTAGATTTAAGAAAAAAAAATTCCAGAAAAAAACACAGGCATATTACTAGAATGGTAATGGCCCGACTCCCTCTGGAAATTAGATGGCACTAGCAGTGGGGGAAGGGAGCACAGCTCTTTATCTTCTTAGAGCCAAATATTGTGAGGTGTTAAGTGCCCTTACTGTGCCAACTCTGTCCACGTATCTATATAAGCAACATCATCACAGGACCTAACTACATAAATCCCCACATTAGAGGCTTATATAACTTCACATCCACCAATGTGATCTATGCCAGAAATGCCCCTCTGCCATGCATATTGGCCAAACTGGACAGTCTCTATAACAAAGGATTAATGGACACAAATCAGATATTCAAAAAGGTAACAAACAGAAACCTGTTGGGGAACATTTTTAACTTCCCCAGGCAACTTGACATCATTAATGGATTTAAAATTTTCCATATTATTACAGTAAAACTCCAATTGTCCAGCATCCAGTGGTCCGGCACTCCTGATAGTCCGGCACCAACTGGAACCCAGAAGTGCTCCAGCCAGCCGGACAATTGGAGCTCCTGTGAGCCCCATGCGCGCTCATGGGCTGGGAAAGGAAGGAGGAGAGGGAAGGGGATTATACCCCTGTGATGGGTCTGCCAGACCGCATGCGTCTGGCCGCGGGGGGGGGGGGGGCTGAGGGGGGTCAGCAGGGAACATCGCGGTGAGGGGCGAACCCTCCACCGTTTTGCAGGGAGGCGGGGGAAGCCCCGCGCAGCTGCCTGCTAAAGGCGGACTTGAGGAAGCAGCAGGGCAGAACACCTGGGGTGCTCAGGTGAGGGGCGGTGCTGCGGGGCCAACCTGGCAGCACCCTAGCTGCTCTGCCCCGCCGCTTCCCCAAGTCCACCACTGCCACTTGCAGCCCCAGCTGGCCTGTCGACGGCGGCTGCAGGGGGCTTCCCCCGCCTCCCTGCAAAATGACAGAGGGTTCACCCTTTGCTGTGCCGTTCCCCGAACCCCCCCCCAGACCCGTCACAGGCCCCCCGCCGGAGTACCTCCTGATACTCCGGCATATCCAATAATCCGGCACCCTCTGGGTCCCAAAGGTGCCAGATTATCAGAAGTCTACTGTACAAGCCAATTTCAAAAACCAGCTTGAAAGGGACTCTGAAGAACTTAATTTCATTTACACGTTTGATACCTACAATAGAGATTTAAACAAAGACCTTAACTGGATTACCTGCTACATTCCACATCCTAATGACATAAAAAGACAAACAGTACTTAAGAGTACTTAGAATCCTCTCTATCAGCCTCTTTTAGCATGGATACTCTAATTGACTATTCTTTTCCCATTTTTTCTCCTTTCCTTTCCCTCCCCATCCTTTCTCTGCTATTTATTTGGAACCTGGACCCCTTAAACTCCATTAATCTGAATAAGTGGGTTGTGCCCACAAAAGCTCATGATACCATCTACATTTTTGTTAGTCTCTAAGGTGCTGCAGGACTATTCGTTGTTTTTAAAAGTATTTTTTTTTCAATTAGAGATTAACATGGCTACCCCTCTGAAACTTATGTCTGATTCAGTTGGAGAAGAGGGTAGTCACCACTTTTCACAAGGTGTTGGCACTTTGCAGGATCAAGTCTTTATATTCATCTACTCTTGGGAAGCAGTGGCAGCCTCAAGAGATAGAGAAATGGTGGATTGCTAAAGGCTGATGTCTTTCCCCCACCTCCTGATCAGTCTCTGTTTAACACTCATTTTTATTAACTGGCAGACACGATGATGACTTGTTAGCGCATTCTCCTGCTAATGAAGGATGCTTCTTTCAGTGTATTTTCTGCTACTTTGTCTACTCTAGTCATTTTCTAATTGTCCCTAATTCTTTGCTGGTGTAAACTGGTGTTGCTCCAATGATGTACGTCTATGGAGTCAACAGCTGACAGTTTACTTATCTGACTTACATAGAAATAATTACCCCCCTCTTAAAACTGATTTAGCAGACTGCAGAATTGTCGCTGCCATTTTTTATTCTTGTATTTCTTTTTATTATATACTATGCACAACATCAAAATATAAATGCATTCTTATATTCCTCTAAAAAAGTTGGTGACCCAACATAGGTATTCCAATGCTATTAGCCTGCAATAGCTCAAGATCTTCTTGTCAAGCTGTTTCTATTTTAAACACGCATTCTGCCAATATATATGTTCTTCCAAACTCAGATCCCAGGATAAAGGTTCCATTCACTAATTTTATAATCAAAACAATGTAATGATTGACCATTATTAATCGAGGCTTTGTGATTTATATTATTTAAGAGACATTTATATAGTCTTACAAAATTTACATGGTCAGCCATTTCTGATTCCACTATTCTGACTCAATACTCTCAAATATCCACTTGACTCAATTATCCCACAAATCTGGAGCCTGATGTTGGACTCAAATGAGTCCAACAAATGATGTACAAATGTTTTCCTTATGAGCTACTATCATTGCAAAGAAATCGAACCAGCCATTGTGTTGGTATTAGCCAGTCATGGAGCAGACTTTCACCAGTAATTTGTTGCTTTGACTGATAGGTAGTGATTTATTAACTACAGTAAATCAGATTAGCAAACAAAGTCTCTTCGGACAATGTAATTGTATCACTATTTGTTCAGAAACAATTACACCAGTTGCTACCAACACAGAATTCAACACATAGCCTTAAATACTACTACTCTAGCTAATGAGACAACTGTAGCAGTCTTGAGTTCTATTGCTGATAATGACTGATATCCTAGGGAGAAAATGAATTAAATATATCCTCTTTTTAAAAAAAATAAAAGTCTTCTGTGTAAAGCAATATTTTTAAAAACTTGGGACTCTAAGGAAGTAATTGTCTAAACATCATCACAAAAAAGGTTCACGTCTTTATTATTCATTATATGCGTTCATACCTTCAGCTCAGCCAAGGTGTGTATACTCAGTGGATGATTGACAAATGTTCATCCATGAAGATTAATTTTTACTTTACAGTGTGTAATTGCTTTCTGGATGTTTACCAGGTATGGGGTCCAAAATTCCAATTCCACGCGGAATTCCATAAAAGGGAATTGAGAGGCTTTTAACCCGCCAAAACCCGAGTTCAAGTTCTGAGGCCAAATTCTGGTCTCGCAAACAGATGGGGGTAGAAAGTAAGAGCAAAATTTAGCGCAGACTGAATCTCTAGCAATGGTATGCACTTTATGTGGGGAGCTGCCTTCCTTGGCCTGCTTGGAATTGGAATTGGAAAGAGGGTGTGAATAACAGAAAGGGAATCTTTCCGATTTGCAGAGTGGTTTAAAAATAAACCTTACTATGAACAGGAACCATGTACAAAAAATGTGAAAAAGCTTTCTATGACTCTGGCTAGCTGTAGCCTGTGACTGCAGTGTCCTGGGCTTCTTTGTAGCTGCCCCACAGCAAGTGTTGCCAACCTCACAACTTGAGTTTCTGTAAAAATAGCCTCAAAATTGCAGAGATGGCAATACTGCTCCTTCCACATCTCCCTGCCAGCAGCCCACCCTCTTCCTCTGCTCTGCCTGAGCAGCACTATGCTCTCCCTCCCCAGCTGCAGTCCTCTCCCTGATTCAGGCTACGTCTAGACTACATCCCTATGTTAACAGAGGGATGTAAATGAGGCACTTCGAAAGTGCAAATGAAGCATCCCCCACTTCATTTGCATAATCGTGTCATGGCGCTCTTTTGAACAAGCGCCATTTCGAAAGTAAAACCGTGGTCTAGACGCGGTTCTTTCAAAAATGGCAGGCTATTTTTGAGGAGTACAGGATCTTTGAAAAATCCTGCCATTTTCAAAAGAACCGCGTCTAGACCGCGGTTTTACTTTCGAAATGGTGCTTGTTCGAAAGAGTGCCATGACACGATTATGCAAATGAAGCACAGGATATTTAAATCCCCACTTCATTTGCACTTTCGAAGTGCCTCATTTACATCCCTCTGTCAACTGAGGGTTGTAGTCTAGACACACCCTCAGAGACAAAAGCCTCCTCTTGAAATTAGATTGGGCTGCTACTGCCTCCTATCCCTCCCCATCTCTGTGGCTGCAGCATCAACATTTACCTTGCCACTCTCTCTTTCTTCTTGGTGTTCCTTGTTTCCCTTTGGTTTTCTTCCAGCCTTTTGCTTCTTTCCTTCCGCTTCTGCTACTTTTTGGACCCCAGTTTATATAATGAAACCTGAGTCCTGCTTAGCTATACCTTAACCAATTATTTTAGTATAATTTTACTAACCAATCATAACAAAATTACCTAACCAATCATACCCCACCACCTTAATTGATTTACACCTAGCAAAATTAATTATACAGCAGACAGAAATAATTACAAACCAGACAGAGATCATACAGGCAAACAATAGAAAAGTGAGGATACTTAACCATAGAGTGCAGATTCCACAACCTCAACTATTAATAAGCAGTTTCTTGCCAGACAGAATGGTGTTACTTAAGTTTTCTTTACCCTTCTTGAGATCTGTTTCTTTATCTAGTGACAGTGGGAGAGCTATCAGGACAAAACCCCCTTCTCACAACCTGGTGTGACACTATTTTAATACAATTTAGATGAAATGTGAGTATGTGACTAGGCCTTACAACTAATGGCTGCTGCTCTTCAGTCTGGCTGCAGAGGAAAGCTTTGGTTCAGGCCTACCACAGGCCTTCCAACATGGCTACAGGAAAACCATATTGTTACACCTGCTGTTTCAACACATCCCTTATGCCTCATAGAACGAGGTTTACAGGGATGGCAAAAAGTGCATCCGCTTTACCGAAAATTTTTGTAAAACGGTATCCCGGAAAAGCGCTGCAGTCTAGACGTAGCCTTAGTGTGAAGCTATATAGGACTAGATGCCATGTGATGAAAGTAATACATTTTAGTGTATCCACACAGATCACAGTCTAGGGAATAAGGATAGGGAATTCCTTGCTACCCCCTTCTCTATTGTTTCTCTTTCATTCTGTGTTCTCATCCTAAATACATCACTTTCATAAGCAGTATTTTTTCTGGGAACACAATAATCCCAAACATTTTCATTATTTTCACAGTTTTCCTCTCTTTACCTACCACAATTTGTATGGAATTCATTGTAGACATCTAAGGCTTCTGTGGCTGCCCCTGTTAAGAGCAGAACAATTCTTT
The DNA here is from genome assembly GCA_019425775.1 of Rafetus swinhoei. Classification (NCBI taxonomy): domain Eukaryota; kingdom Metazoa; phylum Chordata; order Testudines; family Trionychidae; genus Rafetus; species Rafetus swinhoei. The sequence continues at coordinate 83,761,362 of CM033424.1, forward strand.
GCCCATCCTGCCATTTATTTTGCTCTGTGACTTTAATATATAGTCCAAATTTGTTCTTTGAACCTCTTCCAGTATTGTTCAGCATTTCCCTAGATTCTCAGGGTTGGTGGGGGGTGTTAAATATGGTAGCACAGGTTTTGTTGCAGCCATTACAATGTTATTTCATGCTGCGTCTTCCAACACATTATGCCTTTCATTGATGGTGCCATGTTGTACTTTTAACAAGCAGATCAAGTTTTGTGTTCCTATCCTTCTGCACCTACATACTTCTCAGCCACTGCCTGTTCTATTTTCTCTGCTTCTTTCTGTCCATTGCACCCTCATCAGCTCCTGTCCCACTTTTCCTCTGCTTCTTCCCACCTTGGCCAGTCTTCTGTTGCTTTCCCCCCAGCTCCTGATCAGGCTCCTATCAGACCTCTGCATTAAATTCAGGCCATTTTCACCTTCTCTCTGTTGCCTAGGTAGCATCAGGAGCACAAGAGAGAGTTTCTGTCCTCAGTAAACTCTGGCAGCTGTAACTTGTGCTCAGTCTATGCACCCATCGTCAGGAGAATGGAAGGCTATTACATGCAGTTTGATTGGCACATAGGAGCTTTCAGGGGATAAAGCATGTCCAGTATAGATTGAATCTACAGAGAATTTAGTGGCCACCTCTTACAAGTTTCTGCTGACCATGTGTAAATCAAGATTTTTCAAAGGCTTATAACTGACCAAATTTGGATCAATTTTTTCATTGGAGTGGAAAAAGGCACATCTCTGCCACAAAGACCATCCTCTTGCCAAATTTCAAGTCCCCTCTCCAAAACATAGAAACACTAGAATTTCTCAACAAAGTTGTAAGAATTGTTTTAATGTGGACAAAGCAACACATTTTTCATAGCCTTGTTCTTGGAAACGACTGAGTCATTTTAGCAGAAGCTTTCCAAAATAATTCATCACTCATCAGGCATGGAAAATTTCAGTGTGAACAGTTAAAGTTGGGTAAAATTATAAGAAACTGTTTTCAGGTGCTTACAGTGGAAAATGTCAAGCAACCTTAACCATCAGTGATGCTACCATTGCCACCTATAATTTCAATCAGTACTGCCCCCCAAAAGAATTTTTTGTTGTCACTAGATCCAGAAGATATGGCAGAACAAAGGAAGAAAGTATGCACATTACTCCAATTGTTAATTATTATTTTTATACGTATACATCTGCCTGGGAGGTGGCATTCTACTGTGCTTAATGAATCAGAAAATGTAGGATTTATTCTCCTATCAGTTTATATAATTGCCTACATCAATCCCATGTGCACTAATGGGAGAATAAAATCCCTTAGAATAGAAGGTAACATAATGTTGTTAACAAAAGAAAGTCACCACAAGCACGTATTTTAGTATGCTTTGGTGGTAGTTTCTATAATTTCAGAGTGTCCTCAAGGGAAGTAATATAGAAAAATATTTGTGTGCTTCAACTGGAATAAATGTTGGTTGGAATGGAAAAAGGTAATTTTTCCATTTTAAAAAGGAAAATCGATATAGAACAACTTAAGCTTGTTAAAATTCTATGTCTTCACAAATACTCCGAGCTGTGTACAAGATCAGACTGAAGCATTTTCAGATGGCTTTCTTCCACCATGCAGTAATACTGGTGTTGCCTGAAAATTATTCAGTCCTGTTTCTCTTACAGTTTCTGACAGTGTTAGTGAAAGGCATGCCATGGAGCATTAGCCAGTATTGTGAGAATTAATTACATGGCATTTGTTTAATTTCTTTTGTCATCTGTCTGCTCCTGCAGTTTTCATAGTGATTGACTCAGCTAAATGATCTCTCCTTCCTCACTCCGGTGTCTGTGTGCTGTCAGGCAACTTTCATTTTCTCGTTTCCAAGGATCAAAGAAGCAGTGATATTAAAATAACCTCAAATTTGCAAAATGTAATAACATATTTCAATACAAACTCTGGGTTTTTAATCAAAACCATATGTGTTCGTGCTCTCGTACCTCTCCTATGGGGTGGAATCTAACCTCTACAAATAGCCCCATACATTTCAGTCAGGCTGCTTGTGGAATAAGATGCTACTCAGCGGGAGCAAGAGTATCACAATATGGCCATTACTATTTCAGCACACTTTATTACAATTATTTTAAATTATGATTTATTTTTGAAAGCCCTACCCAACCTTCTCAGCTGACTCTCTACAGTATTATAATTCTTATAGCTATCAACAGAATGAAGACACCACATACATGAGAACCTGACTACTGTAACCCCTCACCCAGTCGCCATTATTTTCCTCACCCTTATTGTCTCCTATTTTTCTATTCTTCTAAGACGTACCTTTTATAATCCCAGATCATCACTCCTCTCACTGTCAGATTGCAGATAATGGCACAATGTTTAAGAAGTCGGGACTGCAAGTCCCACACTTAAGATAAGGCCTAAAACATATGGATGGATGTAACAGTCTCAGTTGGAAACCCATAAACCATGATGCCTTTGCACCAGATACTTAGATATTGTAAATGGAAATATGCCAGATTTATACCAGCTGAGGATCTGACCAATATTCCATCTATCTTTTCCATCCATGTGTGGATTTTTTCCATCCATGTGCAGAATAAATTTTTATGTGCACCAAGGCATGCACAGATGTGCACAACCAGTAAAAACATAAACCTGGCTGTGGACATTCTGCTAATCAGCTGAGCGGCATGTGAATCTCTCCTAACTGGCCATGAAGCTGCACAGCTTACAGGGAACACTGGAAATGACCTGTTATATCCAAGTCTACAAATTCTTCCAAGTCCTCCTAGCCACCATCATTAATCTCAACACTGAGACTAATGAAAAAAATGAGACCCAGTAATAACATAAGGAAGAGCAAATAAAATGTCAATAAACCACACCAAGGTATTTTGAGGTAAAGGTAAAATTACACTGTATTTATGTGCCATCTTATCTTTTATCACTTCGATTATTTACATTTTGCTAAATATTATATTTCAAAATTGCTTAATAAAAAGATTATACAGAATAAGTTCGGATCCAGTTCTGTAACCATTGCTACTGCATTATTGAGAAGTACCTTACTCTTCAATGAGAGCTTACTGATTTCAATGAAAATACCCACAGAGTAAATTACTATTCCATAGAAATAAGGGTAGAAAAATCAGAACAGAGCCCTTAACAATTAGATATGCAATACAACAATATTCCATGGTTTTTCACAGTGTTCAAGTGGATTCAAAATTAGGTAATACATATTCAACCATCTCTTGCACATAACAGGCTAGATCAAGACCTCTGAATTCAATGGACTTTGGATCTGGCCAGCATACTTGTATATTACTGATTTTCTGAGATAATGTAAGTGACTAAAGCAACTCTGAAATCCATTAAGAAAAAAGCACAACACTAAGCATTAGAGATAAAAGAGACCATTTTCAGGTCAGTATAATTTAAATGATAATTACCTTTTGAGCAAAGCCCACAATGTCGTTAATTCTAAATATAAATCACAACTGACTCACTAGTTTCACTTGAAATTTATTCAGCAGAACTAGCAAGCCAGTTTTTAAAAAAGTCAAAAGGATCTAATTTCTTGCCTCATGTGTATACGAGGCTCCAATTGATCTGTGTTTGGTGAAAAGTGGCATCTTGCTTCTGAGGAAATTTGAATTAATAGTAACTGGGGTGCAGCTAGACAGCGGTGCTATTTCGGGATACTTCCAGTATCCCAAAATAGCATTTTCCACATCTTGACAGCACACCTGTTATTTTGAAATAGCTTTCGAAATAACGGGTATGCTATTCCAACATCCCTATAAACCTCATTCCACAAAGATTAAGGGCCATTTTGGAATAGTTCTCTATTTCGAAATTAACTCAAAATAAGCTATGCAATTTGCATAGCTCAAATTGCATAGCTTATTTCGAGCTAAGGGTACAGTGGAGATGCACCTTACAGACCAAAGGTTGTGTCCATATTATATATATTTTTTGTTGTCCAAATTTGTTTACAATGCATGTATTTGGTTTTGCTACTAAATTCAGAAGTGTCATCCATACATTGAGGCCCTGCACAGGTTGGGGTAAGGAGAAGGGAGAAAAGGTTTTTTCCAGCATGCATTCTTAGGGCCAGAGAATGAGTGGGTAAGTTTAACTTGTAATTTGACTTGTAATTTACATGCCGAGAAGTTGCAAAGTGTGGGTAGTTTACTGTCATTTACATTCTTGGTTTAACTGCTTTTCTCACTGCGTCCTGGTCTTTGGCCTGAAATCCCAGTGTGATGTTTAAGAATAGATGTAAATTACACTCATTTAAACTCCCTCTACTCTTCATCATATGTAATGTGGATGTTTGAGGGGATCCAAAAGAAGGCACAAATTACACTCACTAAGATTTCTCTCAGAATTTGGCCCACAGGCTGTAATCCCAATGCTTCTCTGATATGTTTTGTGACACTTCACTGCCCCCATGAGTGCCAAAAGCCATATTGTACCACTGATTTTTAAACGGGATTTTCCACTGACTTCAAAGTACATGATCTTATCTTGAGGCAATTCTGCTTCTGTGTCATTGGAACTATTTTTCCTCCTTGTTTTCACTGTAAAAAAAAAATTACATAAAAAGAAAGCATTTCAACATTGAGAGATTCATCTGCTCTTGTTGCTTCTTCTGTGCCTTGTTGCTTCTTCTGTAGTCAGAATCCTGTTCCTGGGGTCACTGATTATCATGTGGAGAAAGTTGAGTTTAAAGTGGTTTAGAACGTCAGGAGCCAAATGAACAGCAGCAACACATGACTTAATAAGAAAAAAGAGGCAGGTCATTGTCATGAAAAGGATGCTAGCAATAAAAAAAGGGGGGTGGGGGACCCAGAAAGCCTGTACAAGATTATGTCCTGACAAGTTTGCACACAATTCCTGTTGAAATCAATGGAAGGTGTATGGAAATCAGAGAGAAGAGTCATCTCTATACAGAACATAATAGCAATGTGGTTTCCAACTGTATTTAAATACAGTTTATGAAACATCATATGATCTTTCACTTCAAGTTTCCAAAGCCTGTAGCATGCTGCAATGGCCACATTTTCTCCTCATTTATATTCCCATTCAGCTCCATTGATTTCACAGGTGTATTGGAAGACAAAGTGTGAACTAAGAAATGTAAGGCCATTAGTACTTGAGAAAACTGCTCTAACAGTTTTAAAATGCTCTACCTGAAAGATGTAAGGCAACAACCAATTCTTACAATACAGCAATCTTTGAATGACAAAGCACCCAACATACCAAAGCAAATTAACATCAGACACCATAAACCCTTTAAAATACAAGAGATGATATATTTGGGAGACAAAGTAGAAAATTCTTGTTCTTTGGGAAGAAAAAACACTGAATATTAATGTCAACCAGTCAGAGAAAATCTATACTTTCATTTTTTATATTGGGATGATTTTTCAGCATGGAAAAAAAATCAATATATATAAAAAAAAATTATTGACTCTTCATTCTGATGGTACCATTTAATATATGTGGCTAATAGTATCAAAATAGTTCAATAATAATTGTATACAATTAATTAGAACAACAACAATATTTTTCAATGTCTATGTTTCTAGGAGCACAATGTGGAAATACTAAAGTACTAAAATTCTGCCCCCTGACCTATATCAGCAACCCCCATTGGCTTCAATGGGAATTTCACCCATATATTTGAGGTCAGTTTATACATATATTATGTCCTATGAGGCTATCAGTATTCTACACTTGCATGCCAAGTACTAATTACATGTTTCCAGAATATAAGTAGTAAACACGTAGGTGGAAGTTTCCTGTGTGATTTTTCCTTATTTAATTAATTTAATAAATACTTAAACCTGAGGAGTTTCTCCTTCTTCCAGTTTGATACACGCCTCATTTCTACAGATTAGAAATTAGGAGAGACTCAACGTTATGTATTATTTAGGTAATTTACAAAAACTAATAATGAGTACTCTTGTATATGTTAATTTCCTGCAGACAGCACCTTGATTAACCACACTATCACTAAGGAAAAGACAATGGCAATGAATTAGAAAATAAATAAAATAGCATCATGATTATTTTTATTACAGGAGTGCCTAAAAACAGATTCAGAAGAGCCCCATTGTGTAAGGCCCCATACAAAGTAGTTGACAGTCCTTACATGAAAAAATATATATAATCTAGATAGACCGGACATAGGGTAGGGGAATGGGATAGAACACACAAGGAGAGTGAAGAGAGTAGTGGCCAGCAAATATCATGGTAGGTCAAGGATTTTTTAAAATGTTGGGATAGGGTTTAATTAGAAAGAGTTCAGCTAAGCAGAAAGATAAAAGAAGAGAGAAGACATTGAGGATAAAGGGCAGAGCAGGGGAGAAGAGGGAAGGAATCAAGGAAGGGGTGTACAGAGAGCAGGTGAAGAGATGGAGGAAGTGGGTAAGATACACTATCCAATCAGAACTTTTAAAAAACATTCTGCTGACATCAATGCCAGATGGTCCCCACAGTAGGACTTGTTGAGACTGCTTTTGTGTCTGCTTCCATCATCTTCAATTTCTTTTACCCCGGGGGCTGGGTCTTCCCTGGGATTTAATTTGTTTCCAAAGCCCACCTGGCTCAGGAGAGTAGGGTATAATCTTTTCTGAGTCCTAATGCTCATTAGCAGATCACCCCGCCTCAGTTCAGGGCCTGGTCAGTGATAGGGGAAGGGTTCGTCACAGCTACACTTGTCTTTCTCCCAGCCAGGTCCATCTTCCAGCCAAATCCTGCCGTATTTCTTGCAGTTGCTTCTCTGTACCTACACAGAGTTTGCCGTACAAACCTATGTCAAAAAAACTGAAAAATTCACTATTTGCTTGTTTTCAAAGAAGTCAACTTTCTAATGAATATTAATATGATTAATTATAATCAGTTGGTTAAAAAAAAAACACCAACCCAAAAAAATCCCTTCCTCACTTTTCATTTTTCCTTCTCCTTTTCTCTTTTCCCTTCTTCCTCTTGCCCTGAAACAAAAATGGAGGCATGAATGGAACTATTAGGCCATCAGAGGTTAGTGAGTGATACAATGGGCGAAGCAAAGAATCTAGACATATATGTCTAGAGATAAAGAGAGACAGAGCTGGAAATACAGCAATAGCTGGATTGCAATGTTTTAACACTGCGAAGGAATCCTCAGTTCCTGACAGTGATAAGCCTGTTTTACAAGACTAAACCCTTGGGCACAAAGCAGGCTGTTGGCAGTGGTAGATGATGGCTACTCTGCTAGAAAAGATGGGTTTGGAGTAACAGCAGTCAGGGTGAGACAGTGCAACAGTGAAATGGGGAAAGAAAGATGGGAGAGAGAAAGACATCACTAAGATTCTGACAAAAGCAGTCAGGACCAAGGGTCAGGACAAGGATAAATCTAAAGAGAAGAATAGTGGAAAAGCTCACAGTCAAGTTTCAGGCTGGGGTCAGTAGAAAGCATTAGAGTCCAACTCAGGTTCCAGGGCCCAGGTCAGTAGGCAAAGTCCACAACAAGCAACGTCAAAGCCAGGGGCATGAGAGTAGATAGTCATGACAGCTATCCTAAATCCCCACTGTTGCCTAGACCCTTCCTGGAATGCCTATAGGGTGGGAAGCCAACCAGGAACACCCCACTGTGGAAAGAGAGAAGGCAATTTGGTAACTCTCCTCTTCCACAGCAGGCCTGGACGCAAAAGATACCACCTCCTCATGCTTCCTTCTCCCACCTCTTCTGCTCCCAGGCCTCAAGGATTGATGGTGAAGGATTGATGGTGGCCCAGTTACCTGATTAGGCCAGGTTACTGACCCACTGTCGCTCCTTCTAGAGTGGGGATATGGGTCAGAAGTTCTCTTACTTTTCTCTGCTTGTTGCTTTTTTTTTGTCCTCCCATCCCTTAATATTAACCCCCCATATATACCCAGAAAACTGTGAAGTTAATTTTTTCCATCCATTTTCAGCTTTAATTTTTTTTAAATAAATACCAATAAATTCCTAGGAAACTTTAAAGTAAATAAAAACCACAAACGAAGGGCCTTTCCTCTGTTGTACCATTGTAAATGGAAAATAGATCAATGTCCGAATAGTTTGCTTTGTTAAATACCATTCTAACCAGCATTGCATACAGAGCATTAGGCATGTCAAACATGGATGCAAAGATGAGATTCTCCCTACTTCATTTATATAATCAAAGAAATATCCAAACTGCAAGAGAGAGTTTAAAGAAGGCTGTCGTTGTATGCATAATTAAACTCATTAGTGCTAGGCTGCTGGCTTAGTGTCCTGTTTACATCAACACCTTAACTCTGTAATCACATATGAGAATTCGAATGTAAAGATGGTTAAATTCAGGATCCTGACAAAAGGAAGAAAGGAGAGCAGCAGAATAAGGACTCTGGACTTGAGAGAAGCAGACATTGACTCCCGCAGGGAACCTGATGGGCAGGATCCTCTCTGAAGCTAGTATGAGGGGGGGAAAAGGAGTCCAGGAGAGCTGGCTGCATTTTAAAGAAGCCTTATTGAGGCTGCAGGAACAAACCATCTCAGTGTGCAGAAAGAATAGTAAATATGGCAGGTGAACAGCTTAGCTTAACAGAGAAATCCTTTAAAAACTAACCAATAGTCCTGCAGCACCTTAGAGACTAACAAAAAAATGTAGATGGCATCATGAGCAACCTTTGTTGAGCTTAAACAAAAAGGAAGCTTACAAGAAGTCGAAACTTGGACAGATGACTAGGGAAGAGTATAAAAATATTGCTCGAGCATGCAGGGGGTGTAATTAGGAAGGCCAAAGGGCAACTGGAGTTGTGGCAAGCAAGGGATATGAAAAATAACAAGGAGGGTGTCTACAGGTATATTAGCAGGAAGAAGATGACCAGGGAAGGTGTGGGATCCTTACTGAATGGGGAAGGCAACATAGTGACAGATGATGTGGAAAAAGCTGAAGTACTCAATGCTTTTTTTGCTTCAGTCTTCACAGATGACGCCAATGCCTAGACTGCTGCATTGGGCAACACAGTATGGGGAGCAGGTGAGCAACCCTGAGTGATGGAAGAAGAGGTTATGGACTATTTAGAAAAGTTGGACATGCACAAGTCCACTGGGTTGGATGTAGTACATTTGAAGGTGTTGAGTTGGCTGATGGGATTGCAGGGCCATTATCTTGGTGGGTGGGGGAGGTCCTGAACAACTGGAGAAAGGCAAATATAGTGCATCTTTAAAATAGGGAAGAAGGAGAATCCAGGGAACCTCACCTCAGTCCTGGGAAAGAACATTGAGCAGGTTCTCAAGGAATCTACCTTGAAACACTTGGAGGAGGGGAAGGTGATCAGAACAGTCAACATGGATTTACCAAGGGCAAGTCATGTCTGACCAACCTGATTGCCTTCTATGATGAGATAACTGACCCTGTGGATATGGGGAAAACAGTGGATGTGACAAGCTTTTGATACGGTCTCCCATAGTGTTCTTACCAGTAGTTAAAGGAGTATGGCCTGGATGAATGGATAATATGGTGGAAAGAAAGCTGACTAGATCATTGAGCTCAACAGCTCAATGTCTAGCTGGCATCAAACAGAGTACCCCCGCGGTTGGTCTCAGGGCTGGTTTTGTTCAACATTTTCATTAATGTGCTGAATAATGGGATAGGTTATACCCTCAGCAAGTTTGCGGATGACACTAAACTTGTGGGAAAGGTAGATATGCTGAAGGATAAAGATAGGGTTCAGAGTGGTCTAGACAAATTGGAGTATTAACTCAAAAGAAATCTGAGAAAGTTCAACAAGGAAAAGTGTAGAGTCCTGCACTGCTACAGGCTGGGGATCAACTGGCTAAGCAGCAGTTCTGCAGAAAAGGACCTGGGGATTACAGTGGATGAGAAGCTGGATATGAGTCAGTGGTGTACCCATGTAACCAAGAAGGCTAATGGCATATTAGGCTGCACTAGTAGGAGCATTCCCAGCAAATTGAGGGAAGTGATTATTTCCCTCTATTTGGCAGTTGTGAGGCCACATCTGGAGTACTGTGTCCAGTTCTGAGCCACCCCATTACAGAAAGGATGTGAGCAAACTGGAGAGTCCAGCAGAGGGCAACAAATATAAATAGGGGGCTGGAGCACATCAGTTATGAGGCAGGCTCACTGATGGGGGGGGGTTGAAGAGGGCAAGAGGACAATTGCCCAAGGGCCCGGTGTTTCAAAGGGCCTTGGAGCCCCCAGCCACTGCCGTTACTGCAGCAGCGCTGGTGGCTAGAGCCCCACACCCTTTAAATGGCCACAGGAGTGCCATGTGGCGCATTCTAGGCAGCGCTAAGGGCTGGGGGGTGGGCACAGCATACTCTGGGCAGTGCTGAGAGCTGCCTGGGGGGCTGGTGTGGCATGCTCTGGGTGGTGCTCAGGGCTGGCTGCCCCAGCCCCACCCTTTCCGCCTGAGACCCTGCCCCTTCCAGGAACGCCGACCTGCCCCACGCACGGAGGCTGTCAGTGCCCTTTTTCATAAGGTCAGGTTGAGGGATCTGGGTCTATTTAGTCTACAGAAGTGTGAGGGGTAATTTGATTGTAGCCTTCAACTATCTGAAAGGGGGGTTCCAGAGAGGATGGAGCCAGGCTATTCTCAGTGGTGGCAGATCACAGACAGGGCCATCTCTACCATTGCAGGTGTCCTATGCAGCCCAGGCCCAGCACTTCCCCCTGGGGGGGGGGGGGGCGTGGTCACTTTGAGGGGTGGGGGTACAGTGGAGGGGGGAAGCAGCAGGATTGCCAATTCTCCTGGTCACCTTTGATGCAAATGGCGTCTGGTCTGTCCAGTTGGGAGAGTTGAGAACCCTAGGCAGCAGTGGGGACTGGGTAGATGGTGAGCGATGAGAGTGTGGCCAGACGAGCAGAGGGCAGCCACACAGCCAGCCAGAGTGACGTGGCACTTTGAAGGGGAAACCATTACTTCTCTCCAGCTGTCGACTGCTTGGTTGCCCCTTGCTCCTCTGGAGTCCTCTGGCCTGAGCTACCACTGCTCGCCACTGCCTAGTGAACAGAGGGCTGAGCACTGCCCACAGGGGAGGGGGAGAGGCTGGGGCCTGGGGCTGGAGGCCAGAGTTGATGCAGAGTCCATGGGCAGGGGCCTGGCCGGGGGATGGGTTTGGGGGCTGCCAGAGCCCATATACAGCACCCAGTTTCATAAGGCACCATGAAATTTGGGGCAAGTTAGAGTCCCAAATTGCACAGTGCTATACATGTGAAAGACACAGCATATTATTGACACTTTTCTGAAATATTTCACCTAAAAATGCAAACAGAATAGTTGAGAGGTTTATTTTTCCTCCTTCACACATTAAAATTTAACTGATGTTCCCCTGGTTTACCTCATGCTTATACCAAGCATGGGGAGTTTCAATACCAAAAGGGTTTTATATTGTCTACTTTTTTGGAGAAAGAAGTTTGAAACTACTACTCAGCTTTCACTGAAGTTTACTACTCAGCTTTCACTGAAGTTTTCTGCCTGAGAAGAATACTCTAGTGAGACAGCGTCAGCACTGCCTGATTGAATTGCAAGCAGGAACATATTGTATGAGAAAAGACAGAAATGGGAGTTTAAGAATGAAACATACATATTTAATATACTGTTATCTTCAGCCCAATCATATAGTAACTTGAATGAAAAACGTAACAAAATGATGGTGATGCAATTTATGAGGAAAAGATGTATATAATTATATGTTATTGATTTGTACAATTTACATTTTAGAATATGAATTAATGCCCCTATTCCTGGCCAGGCCCCACCTTAGGGCAAGGTGAGCAAGGCAGTTGCCTTGAGCCCTGCACCTTCAGGGCCCACACTGCCCAGTGCCCGGCCACCCGGCTGCTCACTCGCTGCCCTGTCTGGGAGCTGCTGGGCCATGCAGTGCAGCCAACCACAACATGCCGCCTTGGGCCCCGCAAACTCTTTGGCCAGGCCTGCTCCTACCCACAAATTGTAAAAGACACAACAGAAAAGGGAATTTCTTCTACGTCAAGAGCACAGTCTCGCGATGTGCACAGTGCTCTCAACTGAATAATTCTACCCTCTGGCTATGCTAACAAAATATTCAAAATATTTGAAACAATTATGGAGAATTGTATTAGGCAACACAGAGAAATCTAACAGAGATTGTGGAACAATGGAGGAGCAGTAAACTAATAAATAGATGCTAAAACTAAAACTGGGACAAAAAGAACCAGTTGACCAAATGGAACTAACATAACTAGAAGGCAATAGAAAGCGGAAGGATGATTTTATGGTAAAACACAGGAGTAGGACTGAGGAGACAAACTGAGCTCAATTCCAAGCTCTGCCACAGACTTTGTGACCTTGGGCAAGTCACTTGATTTCTGTGCCTCTGTTCCTTATCTGTAAAATTAAAATAATAACACTACTCTTCCACTATATGTCTGTCTTATCTATGTAGATTGTAAATTCTTCAGGTCGGTACTGTCTCTTACTCTGTGTCTACACAGAACTGAAGATGATGGGGTTGGGATCTCATTTTGTGTCTGTTGATAGCACTGCAGTACAGATACTAAAAGAAACTATGTAATGCCTAACAAACACTGGAATTGTTTAAAATGTTCTATAGACTACATTTCAATTAAGATCAACCAATATGTGGGAAAAGTAGAAGTGAACAAGGCAACTCTATTTATATGTTTTAGCACTGTAAAAAGTACATACATTTTTGGGGTTAATTCTGGATAGGGGGCACATAGATCCAGGTTTCTCACCTAGTGCCAATGTCAACTAACCACAAGGGAGTTGTGTTATGAAAAGCAGAAATAGCAAAACGAATTATCCTTTATCACCAAATAAGGCACTTTGCCCTCATCAGTAGACCAGTAGCTATGATCTTCTGGACAGAATAGCAATCTATGAAAGAATACCAAACACATTAAAAAACCAAGGCCCTAATCCTCAAAGGAGTAAGCTAATCGATAAGACTTGATAGCTAGAGAGTTTATTACCTTTTATGGTCTCATAAAATTTTCCTTTATTGCATAAAAAAAAGGTGATTACAGTATCTCATTCAGGGCCTAGAAAGTTCAGTGCTTGTCTTTCTTCATTTGTATTGTGCTTCTGTCCTCTCTCATTGTTTATGGTCATATGACCATTGCTACTGTAAACTATACTGTTAATAGTCTTGGCAATTTTCTATCAATAAAAATGCAACTGATCATAAATGAAGAGATTTGCCTATAGTTTTGTCATTGACTGTGATCACAAGGACAGACAATAATTATTTTGTGTTGCACTGAGTAATAGCATTATTCGATTATAGTGATGTAATATTTTATGGTAATAGCAGGAAGATACATAGGATTCTTAGAAAAGAAAAAACAGATTGGCATTTCTGTTGCTGGGCATTAGGTGGCACAATTGTTCTGTTTTTGTGTTATGTAGTCTACCAACACTCTGTATAAAAATACTTTAAAATATATGAAAGTCATGGAAAAAACAGGAGATTATTTATTTTCCTTAATATAATTAATGTAAACATAATTTGTTAAATATGTACATTACATTCCATTTTTAATTATAGATGACTAAATAATTTATAGCAAATAGTCCATTCAGCTGATCTAGCCTCTATTTTTGTTCATCTGACACCCATGAGCATCTTATGATTCTCTTAGATTTGTTATTGGAAATGATTTTGCAAATCATTTCCACAAATAAATATTTGCCAATACATTATGAGACTTGTGTATTCAAAATACATGGTCTATTGGCAGTTCTTCACAAGGCACCACAGATTTTCTGCTCCCTAAGTGGAGGTGAATAGCTTGACGTGGTTTGTAATGCAAATATTCATGTTTTAAAACAGTTCACTAGGGGCGATCATTAAAAAATGCAAAATTCACTCTTTCTCCAAACATTCTTGCCTGAATATTCATTTGCTAGAGTATTCACAGAAATCAAACATGTGAAAAGCTTCTATTCAAATGGATATTTGCAGCATACAGAGGTTTCTACCATGCTCTGGGAAGGTTTCTTCTTTTTGCTGTGGCCACAGCTAAAGTGGCTATAAAATCTCCAAGTCTAGCTGGGAGAGAGTTCCTCTGGAACAGAAAATGAGTAGGACACTTAGCCTTGGTCTACACTAGGGCGTTATTTCGAAATAACCCTCCTTAGGTTCAATTTATAAGCAGAGCGTCCACACTACCAAGCCCATTATTTCAAAATAACAAGCCACTTTTTTTTTAAATCTGTACCCCTGCTTTCCTCGGGGAATAACACTAATTTTGAAATAATTATTTCGAAACATCATTAGTTTGGATGCTTCGGTGCTGCTATTTCAAAATAATTGGCCTCTGGAGGCCTCTCATAGCTGCAGCTCTGACTGCAGCAGGAGAAGGGTTTGTCCCAGTGGTAAGCTGTGAAAGCCCTGTGTGACAGAGCAGCAAGCAAGATAGCCACGAGCGACTCCGATGCTCCAGAAGATCCTCCCACTGCTGCCAGCAGCACTTCTGCTGCTTCCTCAGCTGCCACTGACCAGGGATGCAGGAGAGCTGTGACCTGGTCTGGTGTGGAGATCCTGTACCCCATCAAGGTCTGAGGGGAGGAGACCAACCTCCAGGATTTGTGGGTCTCTATGTTGACTAGCTCTTAGTGGTTAGGTTAAATGGGCTACAATTTTTATTGGCAGGGGCACAACCACATTGACTTTGATTACAGAGGAGTCCCGTTGGTCAATAACATTAATGGGTCCCGCTATGCCCTTTTCTAGCAAACTGACTGCTTAGGTTTCTTAGAAGAAGAGCTAGAGCATTTTGATCTTGATCTCCAAAATGATTCATCTGTCAGGTTCAGTAGGGAGACAAACTAGGTAAAAAATGTTAGACCAAAGACAACATCAGTCCCTTGCTGCAACTGCTTTTTTATGTTAAGTCCATCCTAGACATTTTAATGATTTATTTGGGGGGGGGGGAAGGTCTTTTATAGATGAAATACTTTTATAATAATTAAACATTAAAAATAAAGACATCACATTCTGCACTAAAAATCTGTGATCAATACATGAACAAAGGAAAAATGTTGATTTGAAATATCCCAAGATAAATATATGCATCCCTAATTAATAGAAAGACTGTATTGATGCAGAATTGTCCTAATAAATATTTGATTAAATATTCTCTACCTACTTTGTCCCTAGGTCTCTGAGATTTTAATACACTTTCTCATTCTCTCCCAGTTGTTATAAATTCTCAGAGTTCTGCTTATCTGTGATCAATCCATTTCTTGTTACCAAATTGTGACTGGCAATGTTGATCCACCTGTCATGATGTTCATTCTGAACTGTTAAAATGAAGATTAATTAAGCCATTTTTCTCTACAGAGGAACAGGCAGCTTGTCAGAGTTCCAGTAACAGAGCATGGTAATTGTCATCAGTGTCATCAAATGTAGAAATCAGACAAAGTAGAACCCATTCTTTCTTCAATGGGCCAATTATTTTTAAGGTAATGGAGTTTAATTCTCATCCACATGTGAGCATGTCCTCTGTACATCAAACAGTATAGATACTTTATTTTTATTTCATTTTACAGTGATAAGAAAAAACCCACTATACTAAATTTTGTTGAGAATAGAGGCTACTGGGTGTTGAACATTTTTGAATTTCTGATTCCCATTGGCTGTTATTTTTTGCAGAACATCTAACACTTGAAGTGATAGATACAGAGACACCAACCCAGCAGCTTGTAATCTCAAACAAGGGCAGAAGAAAGGGATATAATATGAACAGCAAATTAGAGACAATGGATTTCAGGAAGGCAGATTTTGGTAAGCTCAGAGAGCTGGTAGGTAAGGTCCCATGGGAGGCAAGACTGAGGGGAAAAACAACTGAAGAAAGTTGGCAGTTTTTCAAAGGGACATTATTAAGGGCCCAAAAGCAAGCTATTCCGCTGCGAAGGAAAGGTAGAAAATATGTCAAAAGACCGCCTTGGCTTAACCAGGAGACCTTGCATGATCTAAAAATAAAAAGGAGTCATATAAAAAATGGAAACTAAGACAAATTACAAAGGATGAATATAGGTAAACAATACAAGAATGCAGGGGCAAGATTAGAAAGTCAAAGGCACAAAACGAGCTCAAACTAGCTACCGGCATAAAGGGAAACAAGAAGACATTCTATAAATATATTAGAAGCAAGAGGAAGACCAAGGACAGGGTAGGCCCATAGCTCAGTGAGGAGGGAGAAACAGTAACAGGAAACTTGGAAATGGCAGAGATGCTTAATGACTTATTTGTTTCGGTCTTCACCGAGAACTCTGATGAAGGAATGCCTAACAGTGAATGCTACTGGGAAGGGGATAGGTTTAGAAGATAAAATAAAAAAAGAACAAGTTAAAAATCACTTAGAAAAGTTAGATGTCTGCAAGTCACCAGGGCCTCATGAAATGCATCCTAGAATACTCAAGGAACTGATAGAGCAGGTATCTGAGCCATATCTATCATCTTTGGAAAATCATGGAAGACAGGAGAGATTCCAGAAGACTGGAAAACGGCAAATATAGTGCCCAGCTATAAAAAGGGAAATAAGAACAACCCAGGAAACTACAGACCAGTCAATTTAACTTCTGTGTCAGGAAAGATAATAGATCAGGTAATTAAGGAAATCATTTGCAAACACTTGGAAGATGATAAGGTGATAGGGAACAGCCAGCATGGATTTGTAAAAAACAAATCATGTCAAATCAATCTGATAGCTTTCTTTGATAGGATAACGAGTCTTGTAGATAAGGGAGAAGCAGACATGGAATACCTAGACTTTAGTAAGGCATTTGATATGGTCTTGCATGATATTCTTATCAATAAACTAGGCAAATTCAACTTAAATAGGGTTACTATAAGGTGGGTGCATAACTGGCTGGATAACTGTTCTCAGAGAGAAGTTATTAACGATTCACAATCCTGCTGGAAAGGTATAACAAATGGTGTTCCGCAGCGGTCTGTTTTGGGACCAGTTCTGTTCAATATCTTCATCAACTATTTAAATATCGGAATAGAGAGTATGCTTATTAAATTTGCAGATGATATGAAGCTGGGAGGGGTTGCAACTGCTTAGGAGGATAGGGTCATAATTTAAAATGATCTGCACAAATTGAAGAAATGGTCTGAGGTAAACAGGATGAAGTTTAATAAGGACAAATGTGAAGTGCTCCACTTAGGAAGGAACAATCAGTTTCACACATACAAAATGGGAAGCGACTGTCTAGGAAGGAGTACGGCAGAAAGAGATCTAGGGGTTATAGCGGACCACAAGCTAAATATGAGTCAACAGTGTGACGCTGTTGCAAAAAAAGCAAACATGATTCTAGGATGCATTAACAGGTGTGTTGTGCGCAAGACACGAGAAGTCATTCTTCTGCTCTACTCTGCGCTGATTAGGCCTCACTTGGAGTATTGTGTCCAGTTCTGGACACCACATTTCAAGAAAGATGTGGAGAAACTGGAGAAGGTCCAGAGAAGAGCAATAAGAATGATTAAAGGTCTAGAGAACATGACCTATGAAGGAAGGCTGAAAGAACTGGGCTTGTTTAGTTTGGAAAAGAGAAGATTGAGAGGGGACATGATAGCGGTTTTCAGGTAACTAAAAGGGTGTCACAAGGAGGAGGGAGAAAAATTGTTCTTCCTGGCCTGTGAGTATAGAACAAGAAGCAATGGGCTTAAACTGCAGCAAGGGAGGTTTAGGTTGGACACTAGGAAAAAGTTCCTAACTGTCAGGGTGGTTAAACACTGGAATAAATTGCCTAGGGAGGTTGTGGAATCTCTATCTCTGGAGATATTTAAGAGTAGGTTAGATAAATGTCTATCAGGGATGGTCAGTACTGGGCCATGCCATCAGGGCAGGGGACTGGACTTGATGTCCTCTCGAGGTCCCTTCCAGTCCTAGTATTCTATGACTAGCCAATTAGCCCGTCATAAGACAGGATTTTCAGGTCTCTCCTCCACATCAGTCTTCTCTCCTGAGCCTCCGGTCTCTCACTGCGTCTCTCTCTCTCTCTCTCTCTCTCTCTCTCCTCCTCCAACTGCCTCCCCCCCCCCCAGGTCTCCTCCGCCTCCTGCCTCTCTCTCTGTCTCTCTCTTTCTCTTCTCCTCCCCCTCCTGCCTCTCACTCGGGGGACTGCGGAGCCCAAACGGTCACTTGTGCCACTTGCTCCCACGCAGAGGCCTGGCTGAGCGGTGCAGAACTTAGCCGAGCGCCACGGCGGGAGGCGAAAGGGGGCCGGGTGGTGACATTCACGGCCAGGGGGCGGGGCCTGGAGCCGCTGTCACACCGCACGTCACCACCCCGCCCCCCTTCGCCTCCTGCTGTGGTGCTCGGCTGACTTCTGCGCTGTTCAGCCAGGCCGCCGCAGGGGAGGAAGCAGCCGTTTGGGCTCCCCCATGGCGGCCCGGTTGAGCGGCGCAGAAGTCAGCCGAGTGCCACAGCGGGAGGTGAAGTGCAGCGGGGCAGTGATGTACTTGGCCAGGCCCCGCCCCCTGGCCATGTACATCACCGCCCCGTCCCCCTTCCCCTCCTGCCGTGGCGCTTGGCTGACTTCTACGCCGCTCAGCCGGGCCGCTGTGGGGGAGCAAGCAGCGCAAGCGGCCATTTGGGCCCCGTACTCCTCATGCAGCACGGGCCGCCCAGAGTGAACAGGCAGCATTTCAGCAACAGCGCCGCCCAGAGGGAACAGGCAGCATTTCAGGCAACAGCACCGCCCAGAGGGAACAGCCAGCATTTCAGCATTACAGACTCTCAGACACTGGGCTACTATATATATGATTCTATTCTATGAGGAGAAATATTAGACACACATCTTGTTTTTGGTTTATTTTTTTAAATAAATTCACTCCTCCTGTTGTTTGCAGTTACTCCCTATTGCTACGCCCCATTACAAAAAACAACCTATCATCTGTCTTCCAACTTTGCATTCCACATTTGTATGTCAGTGAGAGATGTTTACACACACCAGAATAGAAAACCAAGTTATTTGCATAGCAGATAGCAAGCTATCACTTTAAGGGTGAGTATCACAGATTGGCAAAGGCACAAAGGTATCAAACCACAGAACTCATAGCAAGAAAGAGATTATGGTCTGGTCTTTTCCTTTTACTTGTATGCAAATCTTGTGTCATGTATTCACCTTGTACGAGTCAAATAATTTCTTGCCAGTGATTATATACCTGTCTGAGAAGAGAGTAAAAACCTGTAGTTTGCTTCTATTTTTGGAAGAGGCGGACAGATAGAACTTGCATTAGCATTTGTCAGGTGAAACTGCAAAGAAGGGAGTTAATTAGTGCCATATGAAGTGTGGACATGTACACTAAGCTGTGGACTAAGGACACCGACTTGCTTTTCATAGACCTGGCTCTGATAGATTAGAAAAGGGACAAAGCTGCAAAATTGAGACCTAATTTTACACTTCCCCACCCCAAAAATTCTTGTGTGCATATAAGGCCATTACAAAACAAGGGGCTGAGAAAACTCTAGCTGGATTCAGATTCGTTATGGCCCACAGGCCAGATCCAGCACACCCCAGGTCTTTTGATCCGACCTGTAGCTCACCCCTGTGGCATGGAGCAGCGCTGGTCAAAGTGGCTAGTTGCTTCTGCTGGCTCTCTGCACCACGGGGTGGGGGGGGGACAATGGGAGATGAGAGATTTTCATGGAGGCGGAGGCAGCACAAAAGCTCCCCCCCCCCAGCAAAAAGAACCACATGGAACAGCCAGCTGGGGGCTGCTGGAAGGCAGGGAAGCCTGTTTGACAGTGCTGCAGACTGGGAGCTACTTAGGTAAGCACCTCCTGGCCAGATCCTGCCTTTGGCACCCCACCCCTTCCCACATCCAACTCCCTCCCAGACACTGCACCCCCTCCTATGCACCTCCCCCAGGCCGGAATCCTCTCCTGCACTTATACCTCCACCTGCACCCCAATCCCTTGACCCAGGTCACCATCCAAACCCTCTGCCCCCTCTTCTCCACCTGCCCCAGGTCAGAACTCCCTCCCAGATCCTGCACCCACTCCTACATCCCTCCACCAGGCCGAAATCTCTCCTGCACCCATACTCCCTCCCAGACCCTGCACCCCAATCTTCTGTCCCAGATCACAACCCCCTCCTTCACCCAAACTCCCTCTCAAACCATCTCCTGCATCCCAGTCTCCTACCCTGAGCTCCTTTCTGCATCTAACCTTTGTCCCAGACTGTAGAAAAGTGCAGCCATTGACCACTTTCCAAAAATTTGGAGCAGTCCCCCGTAATACTTTGTTTCAATGGGAGGCCACGCTGACGCACAACAAGCCCCCAGAGTTCGGGGCCTCAATGGCCTGACTGCAGGCTGAATATCAGTTCTAGCAGCCCACCCTTGTTCAGAGCAGGGCAGCAAATAAACAGTTAAGCAGTCTCTGGTAAACCAGGCAGCTGTTTAGGTGCCACACCCTTGTTCGGAGCAGGGCAGCAAATAGACAATTAAGCAGTGTCTGTTAAGCCAAGGCCCTGGGTCAGGGTGAGGCAGCAAATAAACAGTGAAACAGTAAAGAGGTTCAAAGGCACAGGCCTGTCTGCAGGCTGAGCCAGGGGTCGGGTCTCTTTGCTGGCGGAGAGCCGACAAGCTCAGGGGCTTCTTTCCCTACAGGGGGAACCTGCCACCCAAGGGAAGGGTGGGGGGAGGGAGATGCAGTCCCACCAGCTCCACTGCATCCCAGCCCAGGGCCCAAGGAGTGGCAGTGTTGCAGCCACTGGGTCAGTGGGGATCCAGACTGCAACCTGCTGTCCGTGTCTGTTGGTCAGCAGGGGTCCGAGCCGCAACGCGTTGCCCAGCTGATCTCCATTTCCTCAGCCGCCCCGGGGTCGGCTGTCCTTGGGCCACTTCCCTGTTCCTCCTGGGGGTCTACCTGGCTCAGATGCTGCTCCTCAGTGTCGGCTGTGGATGGAGGCGCCGGCAACGTGTCCATAGGCTCGGGGTTATGTGCGGCTAAGGGTCCAGGCAGTCCAGCCCACTCGGCTGTGCCTAGCAAGGGTGCGGGTACATCTGTGGGCCCAGGCAGCAGTTTCCGCAGCCTTGTTCAGTTATGCGGGTCCGGCAGCAGTTGTGGCAGTCTGGGCCAGTGCTCAGGGCCCTGCAGTGACCCAGGCAGCCCAGCCCAATCCTCCCTCTGAGGGCAGCATAGCAGGGCCTTCCTCTGCTGGGGCTGGGGAAGAGCCTCTGCCCTGCTCAACAGCCGAGCTCTAACTGAGATTGGAGTTCCCCTTCTTATACCCCTAGCCATGACTTCCTGTTTCCTGTGGATGGGGCTGGGTGGTTCTGGCACTGCCCACCAAGGAGTTTTGGGGTGAGTTTCCTCCTCAGGGTCAGCAGGAGGCCATGCTGACTCACTACACCCCCCCATTCAAAAATGATTGCCCACCCCTGCTCTAATCTTCTGGAGTCTGGAACTGTTCACATCTAGGTGTCTGTTGTAGGGGCATTACTCAAATACTCTCTCAATGCTAATTTGGTCTGAAATTTGAACTGATGAGTCCTTTGGAGATGGTTTTACTTCTTTTCTATTGTTGACCTTGAAATCTATTCACTGGCTGCTAGCAAAGAGATAGTATACATTCTTCTCACTATGTATTCCTGTCTGCCAGGATTTCTATTCTAGATAAAATATGAATTATTGACATCTAGTACAGGTTGTACCTCCCTTAACTGGGACACTCTGGTCTGGCAACATCTGTGGTCCGGCAGGACCATGGATGTTCCTGGACCACAGAGCCCAGGTATAGGGAGGTTGGCCGTGGGGCAGGAGCGGCAGACGGGCTCAGAAACTCAGCCAGGAGCCAAGGGGCAGGGCGCAGAAGGGCAGGTGGCTCAGCAGGGAGCTCTGGGCCCTGCGGCCTAGCGGTAGCAGGGGTCTGGCAGCAGCAGCCACAGAACTCTGGCCCCAGCCGTGGAGCTCATGGACAGCAGTGGGAGCTGTGGAGCTCCTGCCCTGGCTGTGGAGCTCTGGCAGTGGCGATAGCCACAGCTTAGGCAGTCAGTAGCAGGGGAAGGCTGGAGCCCTAGCTGGGGCAGCAGGACATCAAGGGCCATGTTGGGAGGGACCTTCCCTGGTCCAGCAAATCCCCTCGTTCAGGAACAGTCAGGTCCGAGGATGCTGGAGGAGGGAAGTCCAACCTGAACCTCTGGTTTATTATAATTAATTGTAAACATTTATTATAAAATTAACTTTATATGACTGGATTATTAGCAGCTACTTTGTCTTCCATGCCATACACTCAATGCACTCTCAGCCCCCAGTCTTTAAAATTTTGCTGCAGCTGCTATTGCATGAAAGCACTTGTCAGCCAAGAGCAGGGGCAGAAGGCTACCTAAAAAACTAGTCTACATGACCTTTTAGATTACAAGGCATACAGGACACCAGAAAACTGCTTTGATAAGGTCAAATGAAACGGCGGATACCACAAGAGTAGAAAAGAATTCATCGTGTTGTGTCTGCTTTTGTAAGCAGCTTCCTGGGCAAAATGTTCCTAACAACCCAATGTAGAGTTGGATGCCTGTACTACTTATCGTGAGCAGCACTACCATGCCCCCAGGTTGGACTTTATGATTCTAATTGGGAGAGATGTTCAGTACTTCATGTCCTTAACTTGACTCTAATGTCTTGCCTTGCTTCATGTCATTACCTATGACCACATCATCCTGAGCCCTGATCCTTCCAGACTGCTGCACCAACAACCTGTGTTGTCAGGGTTACCATGGTAATGCCAGCTTTGCCTGTGATGCCGATCACTGCTATGCCACTCTGACTCTGCCTAAGTGTCATCTGCAAGCCTGAATCAGTGCTAATAGCCTGCTCTGCTGATGTGTGCAATCCTAGAATTGGTAAACTTCTGCTATCCCCATTGCCAGATTGAAACTACGAAATAAAAGGTATCAAATCCAGTGCCTTTTTGGATGCATAACCAAGCTCTCTCTCAAGGTCACAGAGATGGTGTCGGGGGAGTCAATATATCCATCAGCCATTTGGGCAGTTAGCCTGGCAGCCACACAGTCCTTTGGTGTCAGCAGAGAAGTAAAACAATCTATGCTGCTAACTTCTGGCTTAAAGGTTAGTGCATTGTCATTGTAAAGGATTAAGAGGACCCGGACCCATCCTGCTCCATGGGTCCCAACAGCTGGTGATCTTGCCTGTGGATCAGCAGGGAAATGTGCAGTCACTGCCTTGCGTCCCAGCAGCACTAATGAACCAAAGTCTTGTTTCCCTTGGCTACTTCCTACTGGCTCCTAGTGGCACTGTTCCACTACCTCTTGGATCTGGCTTTCAGTCTCATGGCTGGGTGGCCCTTCCTCCAATCTCTCCCAGGGATCTTTCATCTCCCGGGGCCATGGGTTGCCTTTTCACCCCACTGCTGGTCACAAGCTCTGCTGAGGGCTCAGCTCCCTGGGTGAGGCATTTGCCTCCTTCCCCAATCTGTCCACAACTAAACCTCAGAGTCCCGTTCTTATTCTTCCTGTCCTAACCCTGCCCTTCCTGGGCAGGGTTGGTTGCATCCACCACCTTCCATACTGGAGGGAGGCCAATCTACCTCACTACAGGATGTAAAAAATAAATGGATTTTACCTCAACACCCTGCTTATCTGCTATATCACAGAGTGGGCAGTTCACTATCCAAGCTTTGCTTGTCTGACAGTTCTGGCTTAAGAAGCAATTTTTTTAAGGCATGAGTTTGGAGCAGGACCTACAATAGCACTACGCTGGGTTAGCAGGTGCACAGTGGAGGAATTTGAAAATAGACTGAGTGACATTTTCATTACTGTGTCTAAAGTAAATGTGCATTCAAGAAGAAAAAATAAAGACTAAGGAGCTTTGCATTCCTGATTCTGTGAAGCAGCTTGTTCACATCTAATGCACTGATGAGTTTTTTGAAACAGTTTTTGTTCATATGAAGACTGTCTTGTAGTGCTGCCAAAATTTGTTAAACCCAACATTGCCTGTTGTGTAATGGAGCATCATGCAAGTTAGAACACCTGTTTTATGAAGTTACATTTTTAAGGATCTCAAAATCCAAAGTCGTGATCCAAAAAAATTTGTGTGAGAGCTATAGGTGAAGAAAAGTTCAAATCCCTCATATGGGGAGCGGATTATAGGTCATGAACTTTTTCAGTGCAGAGTAGCTATTAGGAGGTTCCCTTTCACGGATGACTTCTCTTCCCAAATTCCAGTTCCTGCAACATCCCCATGTAGTACTGTAACATAGACAAGTAATATTAGAAGAGCTTTTTTTCTATATTAGTTTGCAAATTACATTTTTAAAGTATGAGGATTATAACTAACAAAAAATCTGCACTTTCAGATCTGATAAATGTATCTGTACCCAAGCAACATTTTATTCAAGTGCCTCATCTTTTTAAAAAGATTAACTCTACTGTCAATTCCTGTTTTGCATGTTTCTGATCCCTCTGACTTCACCACTCTCCCATTTTTAAAGTCTTGGGAAAGATCTCTTTTATTCTCCTTGAGCAAAGAGCTCAGGACCAAGTCCCCACTATCCCTGCCCTTCTGTAGTGTGGAACACTAACAATCGCCAACAAAGGACTGCAATCAATAGCTACAATTTGGCCCTTAGCATATGAAGTCAGATCTCCTTACGCAGATGGCTGAGATGATATGTCTGGGGCCCAACCCTGCCTCTACCAGTGCCTCTTTTGTAACAACAATAGAAACAGCCATTCTCAGATGCCTATTAATTAATTAATTAATTAATCAATCAGTAGTAGTAGTATTTATTCACCAGAAAAAGGAAGGCATATTTAAACTTTCAGTGCAGTATTTTTTAGTTGGCTACTTAAACAAAAGCATAATGTCCACAATCAAGCAACATACCATGGAGGAATATGCAAGCAGACTCCACAAGCATCCAGGGGAAAATGCAGAGCTAGCACTAGGCATAAACAGGCAGCAATTGCTTATGGGTCCTGAGCAGCTCAAGCCCTCCCCTCCCCATTTGCTTTGTATTATATACTGGGGAGGGGCAAAAATATTCCTGTTTAGGGTCTCATGAGCTAAGACTGTCTCTGGGAAAATGAAAACAGTTCATACTGGCAGCTCCCTCTCTATAGAGTCTACCCCCTCCTTATGTGCACTTCTATTAGAAATGCATCATAGACATCTGAAGTAAATCAAGCTCAAAGGGGTTTTCCCCCTGGGTCCTGACTTTCATTGATTCTATCCTGTACTAAGCCTTAGAGAAAATAGGACAGGGTATATGGATCCAGGTGCACTGCATATTCCAATGATCAATGTCTTTCTTAAGCCACATTTCCTTAAAGTGTTCTTCTTGTTCAATAATCAAATGCAAGTTTTTGGCTGTACCTTGATTTAGACTCCATATAATTTTTTGTGTGGATTTTGAATTTGAAGTTCCTAAATTCAAGGAAATTGATGACACATTGTCACTTCTGAGTATTTTGAAACCACCTCATGATTCATAAATCAGGAGCCAGTGAAAGCACTTACACTGAATTTCAGTTACTTTTCAATAAAAACTTCACAATATTATTTTGTTATGGAACGTAGTAGGTTATGTTACATCTGTATGCAGCTAGTTGGCTCATTCCCCTCCCAAACCATGACTGAAGACATTCTTCTTGTAATCTCAGAGCATGTTCACTTTAATTCCCATCTACTATATATTTTAGAAATGTGCATCTGACTGTCCATTTGTGAATCTGTTTGTTCAAGAACTCCTCCTAATCCATAACTTACAGCAAGGTCAGGGTTTGGTTGATCTATGACAATGGGATATGCCTGGAATCTGATTATTTTCCATAACATGGAAAGAGAGGGGCCTGACAGAAGAGACAGTTAGTTTCCACAATAACCACAGGAGACAGTGAGCGCGAGGGACAGTTATACTGCAGAGTGACCACAGGGGGGTGAACACACCAGCAAAACAGTGGCCAATAAATGCATGCAACCCTATTCCTGTCATGAGCGAAAGCTAGCACTTATGGAAATGGTAGGAGTGGGAACGAGATCCCCACATTTATTATTACTTTTGAACTTGGAAAAGTAATCTCCTCAAAATGGAAAAAACCATACGTCAGATGCCTTCATGGTAAAGTGGGAAGTTAGCAGGGGAGATGCAAGAGATGGACACTAAGGGTATGTCTACACAGCAAAGTTATTTCGAAATAACTTTACTAGCGTCTACACAGCCAAACTGCTATTTTGAAATTAATTCGAAATAGCGAAGTGCTTATTTTGAATTTGGTAAACCTCATTCCACAAGGAATAATGCCAAATTCAAAATAGCTATTTCGAAATAAGTGCTGTGTAGATACACATGTATAAATAGGGGGCCTCCAGCCTTCCCAGGGTGCCCTGGTGGCCACTCCGGCCACAACCAAGAACACTCCTCTCCCTCCCCCCTTCCTGGAGCCCTTAAAGGGGTTGACTCTGGCCACGTGCCTGTGCCAGCTCCAAGCCTGCCAGCCCAGAGCCAGCGGTCACTGCCCCTGACCCAGTGGCCCCAGAACATGAACCAGCAAGCAACTGGCAGCCAGCCCTCCACCGCTCCCCAGGAGCAGTCTTCCAGCTCCTAGGAGCCTGCCAGGGCCCGGAGAAGGCGGGTGCCTTCCTGGTCCAGGGTGGAGATCATGGACCTTATTCAGGTTTGGGGGAGACGCCCCCAATGTCCATGATCTCTGCACTAGATGGAGGAACGTGGCTGTCTATGGCAGGATAGCTGCCAGCCTCGCCACCAAAGGCCACATGTGAACCCAGGAGCAGGTTTGCATGAAAATCAAGTTGGTCCAGCAAGACCCCCAACCCTGAGCCCTGAGCTTCCCCTCCCCATTCTTCCCCTTGCTTCCCCCTTCCAGCTCCCTCCTCCCAGGTTTCCCCCTCCCCTCTTCCACCCTCTCTTCTCCCCTCTCCGCCTCCTTTCCCCAGTCTCACCAGAGTTTCATTCCTCCCCAGTTTTGTTAAATAAAGAGAGTTTGTGTTCATGAAAATACGTGTATTTTATTTGACATCAGGAAGGGGTTAGGGAGGTAAGTGGAAGGACGTGAGGAGGAATGAGGCACAAGCCTCCAGTGGGGCAGACCAGGGAGGCTCTTAGTGCTCCTGAGGGTGGAAGCTCTCCCGCAGGGCCTCCTGGATACTGACAGCCCCCCGATGGACCTCCCAGATGGCAGCCTGCAGCAAGTGCAACCAGGCTCGCAGCAACGCGTCCACAAGAAGCACCAGAGTGCCCAGGGGCAGCTCTGGCTCCATGTTGCAGAGTGCTGTGGTGTCCTGAGTGAGGGCAATCAGAGCACTCAGAGACAAAATGCTTTACTGTCCCTCATCAAGGTAGGCAAGCAAGCAGGGAAAGCTGAGAACCGGCTGTCCGGGGGTGGGGGGGCCTCCCTTTAAGCACAGGCCTCAGATAGCCTCAGGCAGCAGCCATACAATGTAACTCCTGACCTGATGCCCTGCCGGACCTGGTTCCGGCCGGCCTTAAATGCGATTCAGTGTCCACTCAGTGTGGATGCGCTATTTCAAAATAGCAAAACGCTATTTTGAAATGCATTTTGTGTTTAGAAGTGTTATTTCGAAATAACTTATTTCGAATTAACTATTTTGAAATAAGATATTTCGAAATAATGCTGTAGTGTAGACATACCCTAAAGGACAAAGTCAATGAGGCTTCAGGGAGAGGTCTGTCTCCATGGATCTAGCCTGAGAACATTACTTTGCCACAACTTACCTCCCACACAATGTTATTTACATAAATTAACAACAATGGTCTTAGATTGGAAACTTCTCTCTGTAATCAGGATATTAGTTGCCTATGGTCATTTTCTATGGATGCTTGACCAGTAGGGCATATTGCTAATAACATGCTAATAAGTTTTCCATTAGCATGAATATATGAAGATGATTTATCACATCAAAGCCTGAATTCTCAGTTTAAACATCTTGCCAGTGTCATAAAGATCCTAGCAAGATGTTTAAACACAAAGTATCATTTTCAGCTTTCCAAAGGGCAGACTTGCAGGAATCATCAAACTCTAAAATAAGCCAAACTGCAGCTGTGTTAAAATTATAATAATAAAATTGGGTCAGGTAATCTGAAACCTGACTGCAATCAAATTTCTTTAAAGGTTACATGATACAGACGTACCCGGAATGCTTTTCCAGTGGCTTAGATTGATTTTGCTTCTCATTTTTGCCAGGGAATAACCTTAGCAAAATTTCCAAATTGAAAATAATTCACTAGTTTCAATGGGCAAATGAAATAAATCTGTAATAAAGAGGGTTGCCTAGGGAAGGAGAAGCTAGTTAGGAGAGTGTAGGGCTCCAAATCATCAGTCTATGTGCTCTGTGTGATTTGGTACTGAAAAGAGCTTGGCTATCTTCATCGAGGCTATGAAGGTGAAATTGAGATAAATTATCACATGAAAAAGGATAGAATAGAGCAATAGCCAATGGGAAGCATGATTTATTTCCTCCTTTACAGAGCAATATATTTTATATCAAAGACCACACACCAGTGAGTGAAATTCTGAGGCATGGTCTTGGCATCATCCAAATTCCTCCTCCTTCCCCACTGGTAATTGTAGGTCTCAAACTTGCTTTAGCTGTTCATTTTTTTTATCCCAGTAATCAAGTAAAACTAGAATTTATCCTCCCTATTAACTACTTTAAACATGAAAAAATAGCCATCGCCAGACAATATTGATTTTCTGCATCTCTAGCAAGTCACATATTTCACAAAAAGTAAATTACTAATCCTGGAGCCCCAAAAGCCTTAGGATTTTCAATTCTAGTGCAAATGTGTAACACTGCACAACTACCACAGGAAGACCCCAGCTGATATATCGGTGCTAACAAATGCTAAAAGTGTAACCACCACTTAGACCTTGCTAGCTTCTGGAGTGCCAGACTGAACTTATATAAAGGGCTAGAATTTTAATGGCTACTGGAGCCCTCTAATACTATTTCCCAGCATGCTAGGAGGCAGAAGTGCTGACAAGATGGACTAGAAACTCCTGCTGAGACCAACAGAGGCTTCTGCACAGGATAATTTGGGCAAGCAGTTTCCTGGGCTAATAATGAGCCAGGGTTGGTCATCTTTTCAGTGGAGACACTGTCTTACTCAGAAAAAAAGAGACTTTAGTTTCAGTTTTTTGGTTTCCATTTTGGCTGTGTGTATTGTCACAGTTCAAGTGGACTGCCCCTGTATATTCCCTTGGTAGTTCAGCAAGGGTTCCCTCCCACTCTTGGTTTTCAACTTCTTAGCTGCTGCCTTTCTTGGGTGGAGACGTGTCTCTCTCCCTTCTGACCTGGATATTTCCAGGCAAGGCAGTTCTCTGCCTTCACTGTGTCATTCCCGGTTCAGACAGGTTGTCCCTAGGACACATGCTTGCTTTCTCTTCAGACTTCAATAACTGTGTAATTCAGCAATGGGCAACCTAGGCTAGTGAATGGGCTGCACGAGTGGCCCTCCTTCATCTCTGTGGGCCACAACACTATTGCAACCAAGACAGTCTTCCAGGATAGGGTAGTTTTACTAACTGCGCTTGCATACTTCGAATTTGTGTGCCAACTGTACTGTGGCAGTTCTTTTATTGGCTGCAGAAGGAGCACACAGCTCTCTCAGTCAATGTTGTGTGCAATCAGCATGCCCCTCCCTTCATGTGCCCTTGCTTTACGTGCATGTCACTTTAGTCATACCAGTAGGAAAAAAATGACATGGATGGAAACCTGCGTAATCTGACAATCCTGCACATGGGCAATGGTAAAGAAAATATGTTGTGGACCACAAATAGAACCTCAGTGGATCGCATGTGGCCCTTAGGCTGCAGGTTGCCAACCACTGGTGTAATTGCTACAAATATAAGTTACCACAACTTTCCAGCAAGCCTACACATTACAGAGAAAACATATTAAAACAATACAAGAACCTACATGTATAATAATAAGTTTACCAGAATTCATCCTAACTGTGGTTACAACTCAAAACAATCACACTCATAACATGTCCAGTTTCTTTTTTATACAGTTCAGGGGTCTTTGAAGGGAAGTTTTCAGAAGCAGGTAGTTGCTATACAAAGGTTCTCTGTCTCCAGGGTAGATTTTCAAATGATCCTATATATTTTTGTTAGTCTCAGTGGGGTACCCGGGTTAGTCTGTAACTTTAAAAACAAAGAATAGTCCTGTGGCACCTTACAGACTATCTAAAGGGTTGTTAACTTGAAAAAAAAAAGAGTTATTTACAGATGAAAGCAAGCAAACACATACAAATGAGTTACCATCTGTGATTACTAAAGATGTGATCATCTGTCAATTCAAAATGTCTTTCTGGTGGCCTTCAGGTAACCCGTGGGTATCTCTGTCTTAATTTGGGGTCATTGGCCATATGAAAGTTCAAACAACAAAGAGATGAAAAATCTTCATGTCAACTATTTTTATTTTCCCCTTTCAGCATTCGACCCAATGGAAAAAGGCCATCTGCAAGTGTTTCTCCATGGGTGGCTATGTCAATTTTTGTTTTATGATGGCCAGCTTAATTTTTGTTAGTCCTCTTGGGTGGGTGGGAGAATTCCTGTACCTGGGTTCACAAGTTCAGAGCAAACATTTTCAAAGTTATATAGCAAAGGTTATCAATGTCTTTATTAGAGAGACAAGGTAGGTGAGGTATTATCTTTTAATGGATCAACTTCTGTTAGTAAGATACAAGTTTTTAAGTAACACAGAGCTTTTCCTCTGTGTATGTTCAACGGTTGTCTTTCTCAGCAACAGAAATTAGTCCAATAAAAAATATTACCTCACCCATCTTGTCTCTGCAATATCCTGGGGCTGGCACAATTACAATTATATCTCACATTTCCTTATAGCATGGAATACAGACATTGCAAGTCAAATTAATGCATGCAGCAACTTACAAGCATTTCATAAATCTAAATACTAACTACATTCTTGGAAGACATATGTTGAACAAAAGTAATATACAGGTGTGCTGGTTTGGTTGCTTGCTATGAGTTTGTCAGTTTTTAGCTAAAACCTGAGGCCTTGGCCAGAGGTGGCACTTGGTTTCCAGCATCACAGACTCATAGCCTGTAAATAATTTAATTCCTTTTAATACAATAATAGTGAAGACAGCATGTTTGTTTGTTTTTAATTGAAATGGTAGCTTTTGAGGAATCCACACCAGTTTGCCAGTGGATGTTAGATGTGTGTGGGACTCAAATGAGTCCTTTTAAGGGATCATTTGAATCCCTGATTGCATTCCTGGTTGGGAGTGGCTATATCATTTCTCTATAAGTCTGCATCTCCAGCTGCATGGTTTTGTCTGGACGGTGTACTGGGCTCCTGCTTGCCTCTCCAGTTATGATTTCTGCATGCCTCTCTAATCATTCGCTCTCTCCTCTATAAATCCATGCCAAGCCCCAGGCATCCATTTATATAGGAGGCCTTATTGCCCCAGATATATACCAAGAAAACATCTTGATAGTGAGCTGTGTTTGGTTTTGATCAGTCTCCCAAGGGTAATGATTGAAACTCCACTGTTTTGTTTGGAATTTAAAATAGACTAAACAGGATACTATAGAGAAAGTGCTGCACTGAACACACCTGGGCAGTCAGGGAGAGAGAGGTTCTGGACCATTTAGCCACTCATATCCATCCCTAGACTCTGTTATTTTCAATATATGAATTTCCTGGCACAAAAATAATCAGTTTCATTGGCATATATTTTTCAATAAAATGTTATTATACCATAGCCAGACATTGATTAAAGACTGAGTGGCTGTGGTTGCAGCAGGAAATCTCTTTGTAATAGTTTTATTCTATTTGTATTGAAGTTACAATATATTTCCTTATTAGGGACCACTGAAAAAATATTATTTTAAAAATCAATTTATTTAAAAAGGTTCTGTTCTACTTTAGCACAGGAGTGCTGGAGTATCATATGAGTCAGTTTTGGATAAGGGTGCTGAGAAATACTTAGCGTAGTCAGATGTCTAACCTTTCCAGTATAAGTTGTTTGAAATGGGGGATTAAAACACTGATTTAAAATCTTAAAAGCACACAACATTCACTATTGATTTTAGCCATGCCACATACATTTAGCAGGGTACCCCCATAGATTTAGCTGAGCTCATTTTGCGTGGCTGAATACTTTTGCTGCCATGATACATTGTAGAAATTGTATTGTGTGCAGGCAGCAGCTTTATCAGATCAAGGAGTAAAAGTTTTATTAGGTGAAATCTAGGTCCCACTTAAGTTAATGGGAATTTTGCCAGTGACTTCAGTGAAGTTCGAATTTCATTTGTTAACTTAGTCTGGGTTTTGCATTAGTAAGAGCTGGGCAAAGATTTTCTACATGTGGAAATAACTGAAATCTTATTCAAAATATTAATCTGCTTAATTAAACCTTTTGGAATAAAAATGGACATAGTGTAGGTTTCATAAGGGAACTGGACTGGAGACAGTACTCAGCCAGTTGCCTTTCCAACAGTGACATCAAATACCTCTAAATTCACTTAAAACCTAAATGTGTCCTATTTCTAAACATCAGCTGGTGCCTGTGGCTTTTAGGTATGTCTAGATTGATACAGGCTACTGCATCATGGATGGCTAAGCAGATTATCTTTTACAAAAGCACAGGTACAACTTGCTTCCAAAAAGAGACAATTTATTATAACCCATCCTCTTGATAGAAAGTGACAGCTACATAGAACTGTATTGTTTCTGGAAGGTATTTAGAAAGATGTATGTGAAATCAAAAGCTGCTTGGATGAGATTTTAGGGTCACTGTGGATGACAGATAGCAAGATTGTAGGCAGGGTATTTATTTCTGAAGTGCACTTGTGACTCAAGGTTTGTATTAACAAAACAGACTCAGTTTTACAGTTCTCAAATAAATGTTGGCTTTTCTAAAACTAACAATGTCTAAACCTACTACAGCACCTAACTCAGATCAAATACATTCTGCCTCCCTGAATTCCCTATCAGTTTCAATCAAAATTTGGTATTCTTCATATCTCCATAGAATAATGGTTTTCCTCTAGCCACAAACCAAGGAAAGCTGCCTTTTTTTAAAAGCCATACCAGCTGAAGCCCAGTCAACAAAACAGTACAACACTTACTTACAAAGAGAACATTCGATAGGACCTTTATGCCACAAGCTATTACAGATTGTGGAAACAGTTCTGACATTCTACCATGTACATGCATGATGGCAAATGATATCTGTTACTGAATCACATAAGGTGTCTCAAGATCATCTCATCTGAAGAAGTGGGTTTTGCCATGAAAGCTCGTGATAAATATATATATATACTAAGGTGTCATGGCATTTGTATGTCAGTATGATAGGGTGCATGGAGGCTGAGTGGCCTATCTGGCGTAGTGGGTAGCATGTCAGACTTCTGGTCCCTTGACTGTGTCAGGGCAGTAGAAGTGCCTGTTCTTATCCCTAACCAGAGAATCTTCAGCTTTTCAACCATATCTGGGCCTTACCCCTCGAGAGGTATGGCAGGGGGCCCTCTGTCTTCACTAGGTCCCAGCCCAGGGCCTTGTGGGAAGAAACACTAACAGGAGACTCACTGAAGTGAGTCCAAGTTTGCTGCCTGATACTACTTCCCACCTATCTGTCCCTTCAGTTTGGGGCATGACCCTATTGTTCAAATAATCAATCACCTAACTAAAGAGTCAGAAGGAGCAGGGTCCAATAGGACCAACTGGCTCTCAGAAGGTTACAGGTGGCAGTTGGAGACAGGTCTGCCTCTGAGCATTACTTGCTCTGTTGTCTCCTGTCAGGCTCAGCCTTTGGTCTGGCTTCCTCCAGAAGGCCTCCTCTCTCCTGCAGCCTGCCCACCATCATTTGTCTGGGTTTCTGAACTCCTTTTATCCACCAGTCAGAGTATGCTTGGCAGTTCGGGCAGGGGGAAGGGGGCTGGTCTTCCTGGGTCCAATATTGCCTTTTAACCCTCTCGAAGCCCCTGTGGGGTTTGTATTCCCCACCACAGTCAGCCATATCATATATGGTCAACTGCTCTTTAGAGACAGCAGATTTAATGTATTGCAACTGTGACTGTAGTCCCAGGGGAGCCAGCTGAGGTTACTCACTTAGGGCCAAACTGCAAATGGGGGAGCCATTCCACAAAGCTGGGGGCTATTCTAATACTTAGATTTACCAAGCCAGCACAAAACAGCTTCTATAATACCTTACTGGTTACCCAGAAGCCAACAATACAGTTCCCCTAAGGCAACCCAGCATTAGGCCACCATCCAGATATCCAAGTCAAATGTGATGAGGATCACTGAAGATCTTATTAATCACATAAGAAAGTTCTACCAGTTCCAAAGGATCAGATATATCATTCACCAGGTTAATAGTCTCAGAGGGGTAGTCGTGTTAGTCCATATCTGCAAAAACAACGAGGAGTCCTGTGGCACCTAAGAGACTAACAGATTTATTAGGACATAAGCATTCATCACAGGACTTCTCATTGTTCTCCCAGGTTAATGACTATTTCAGATCTTAACCCAAATACACACTTGTAGCCATTTCTTAATAACTAAACTGATATTTATTGAAAATGAAAGAAAGGAGAGGGAATATTGGTTAAAAGATCAATATCCTAGGTAGCAGGCTTAAAACAAACAAAAGGAAGTTTTTCTTCATGCAGCACCCAGTCAACCTGTGGAACTCCTTGCCAGAGGGTATAGTGAAGACCAGGACTTTAACAGTGTTCAAAAAAGAACTAGATAAATTCATGGAGATTAAGTCCATCAATACTTATTAGCCATGATAAGTAGGAATGGTGTCCTTAGCCTCTCTTTGTCAGAGACTGGAAATGGATGACAGGATAGGGAGCAGTTGATGATTCCCTGTTCTGTTCATTCCCTCTGGGGCATCTGGCATTGGCCACTGTTGGAAGACAAGATGCTGGGCTAGATGGACCTTTGGTCTGACCCAGTATGACCAGTCATGAATATAGTTCTGAGATCATATTGATGATCATTGTAGTTGCAAATAATTCTTACAGCATCAGTCCAGAGTTATCAATACGATGTCCATTTTAATGGTACCAGGATATCCTGGGATCTCAATCTAGTGACTTTCAGTTTTTCACATTGAGCATCCAAGCAGATATGAGATAAAAAGGATCAAGTCCCAAAGGTCTTTATATAGATTTTTCCATCAGCCTCTTGACCATTCAGGGTGAACAATAGGCAATCATGGAGACTAAATGGATTAGCATAAGATGATGGCTGTCATTCACAGATGATTTGCTACAAAGAGAGATGAATACAGTATGGACAGGAATCATTTGATTACATTGTTTACCTCTAACACTATTCATGAAAACACACTCAAAAACATGAACATTATCTACTGCAATATCCTCTAAGGTTGAATTGAGGTCATTTATCTGGCAGGATGCTTTACCTTTTCTGAACCTTGCAGCACAGAACCATGCTCACAAAAAAATGATTATACTTAGACACCTTGGTCTTGAATAAAAACAATCAGACAATATAGAAAGAGCATCTTAGGCCTTATCTATACTAAAAGGAAGATCGCCACTGCCATGATCGATCTTCTGGAGTTTAATTTAGCCAGTCTAGTTAAGGCTCACTAAATCAAAATCAGAGGGTGCCCCACCAGAAATCCAGTACTCCTCCTTTCGCAAGGAGTAAGGGAAGCCAGTGGAAGCATTTGCTCCCATGAGACTCCCTCTGAGGGGATGCTGCGAAGTTCAACTTAAAAAGTATTCTATATAGCTGGAGTTGCATACCTTAAGCTGAGCTGCCAGGTCTAGTGTAGACCTAGGTTTAGTCTGATCCACAAACCACCTACTTCCTGCAAGCAAGGCATCACAGTCCTCCCTGAGTTCCTTTTATAGATATTCACCAGGTAGCTACGTTTGGACCTATGCTGTGAATCCATGTACTTTTAAGCGTCTTTGAATCTGGGTAGTTTCTATTTTTCTGATATGTTCTCTGTCTGGTGATGTTTCTAGGGAATAAGATGCTGCATTCCAGCTGCTCTGGAGTACAGGACCACCACTAATCCCCCAAGAAACTTCCATCCCTCAAATACACCTTCCCTAGACTCCACTGTCACAGGTAGTCTGGTTTTAAATCTTTCATGAGCAGTTGACACAAGTAATGCACAGACTTTGCAGAGAAACGTCTAAATCAAACATACTTTACCCACAGACAATCACACAATATATGGATCTAGACAAAATAATAAATACCTGTACTGAATTCCCTACATCAGTGTCCTCACTATTCATGAGACTTCTTTGGGTTTTTATGAGTGCTTCCAGGGGTTCCAAGTTCTCTCTCTTGGATCCCATTCTTCCTTCTCTTGCTTAGTCTTATTATTATTTTTTGTCTGTTGTCCAGCCTCAGTGGTGAGCAACACAATGCAATAATCTACACATCATATGTTTGTCCTAATGAAATGAGTCAGATCTTTGGGGGATGGAAGACTGATATGAACTGATAGCGTCATTAGCTACACACTGTAAGCTGCCAGTGACCTGGACTGGCAGAGACATCATGATCTCTTAAAAACTGTGTATTAACGTACATCTAACTACAGAATTTTCCCAGGTCAGACAGGTCCAGGAGCAATATTCAATCAAGCCTAAGTCTTCATATGCACTCCCTGTCATCTTTATCTAGGATCCATATTCTGAGCCTATAAACATGTTTCCTGGGTGCACCGTGTACTCTTTACTACACAAAGCAAATATACCTTTGGCATGCCAATCTTCTGTCAGGTGGACATGCAAAGCAAGTTTTCCTGTGGACACAAATGCTTGCTAACTTGTTAAAGAGTAAAGTGAAGATTAACCAAACCCTTACCAGATCAATATAGCTAAAGTTGCTGGCCAGACAACGAGGGGCATGGTCTTGGAGTGATTCCCTGGCTTCACTGGTGTGACATCAGTGAGACCAGAATTACCCTCCTAACAGGTTCTGAAATTACAGTGGAGCTGCATTCTCCCCATAGTTTGATCCATGACCCTCACAGAGAAAGTGCCGGTGAGGCTGTGTTAAGATCCAAGTGTACGATAATTGTAACACTGTTAATGTTCATGCTGATGTGGGGGGAATGGCAGACAAGGGAACTTTATATGGAGGATAATCTGGAAAGTAACCACAATAAGTGTGGAGCTAACTCTAAGGTTTCCCTGGGAAAGCTGGCTCAGCAGAACTTTTTGTACCCAAGCTCCTGTAAGCTCCAGGACCAAAGCACAGGCAAGTCCCTTTCTGTGCTAGATTGGCTTTAGCTGATATCATCACTAGAGCTATGAAGGAATGAAGCAGTTGATTTATTACATTATATAGCCTACTCAACCCTTAGCTATGGGTTCTTTATTAGATAATTACACTGTGAAGGGCACTTTCAGCAGTGTGTTCCTTCTACCTCATCAGATAGTGATGAGAGATGGTGATTATATTGCACAATTCACTGGCAGGCAGCAATGTGCAAGCAGACAGGAATCTTGTTTATATGCTCACACATACTTGCTAATGCAGGTAGCCTTACTGATTTCACCTGGGGCAGTTTGATCTGGAAGGATGTAGTCTCTCGGATAGTTTGCCCCAGGCCCTTTAGAGCTCTAAAGGCCCAAATCAACCCTTTACATTCTACCAGCTACTTCATGGGTGGTTAGCACAGGTCCAAAAGCCCAGGTGTCGTGCTCCCAGCAAGATGTTTCTTATAGCAAGCAAGCCTCTTAATTCTGCGACTGCTTCATTTTCAGAAAGCCCATTGAGAACATCACAGTGGTATTATCCAGGGGTGACAAAAACACTTATAACAGTTGCATAGTTTATGTCCAAAAGAAACTGATGCAATCTTCTGGCTGCCTAGAAACAGAAAATAATGGATGTTGTCAGAGCTGCTACATGCACTTACAGCAACTGGGAGTCCACCTAGACTTCTAGGTTTTACACCTTCCCACACCATATATAGAGCAAACCTCATCAGTGAAAGATTGTAAACGTTTTCTGCCACCCCTTTCAGCTTTTTCTCCAAACCAACATGCCTCACCCCAGTCTTCTCTCTATTGTAGTGGTCACCAACCAGTAGATCAGGATCTACTAGTAGATCTTGGAGCCTCTGACAGGTGATCTTGACTGGTTTGGCCAAGAGACTATCAAGTGCCAGCACTTCAGCTGCCTTTCCCTGCACTGCTGAGCAGCTCCTGCCCTCTGCCTTGGAGCTGTCCCCTCAGGAGCCTCCTGCTTGCTGGGCAGGGGAGGCAGAGGACGGTGCCAATGTCAGGGTGCCCCCCACCCTCTGTATCACATCTCCACAGAGCAGAGAGGGGACACAACAGGACTTGGGATGGAGTTTTCTGGCTGCTTTTAGGAGTGGTGCAGGTGCAGGGCCAGGGCCAGGGTGAGCCTGCCTTAGCCCCACTGCACCACCACTCAGGAGCCACCTGGGGTCAGCAGAATCCAGATGGAACCCACACCCTGAAACCCTACCCCAGCCATGAACCCCCTCCTGCACCTCAAGCCCCTTCCCCATCCCCGAGCACCCTTGCATCCAAACATACTCCCATAGCCTGCTTCTAGAACCCCCTCCAGCACCCCAACTGCCTGTCCCAAGCTCAGCTCAGAGCCTCTCATACTCTAGATCCCTTAATCCAAGACCAGAGTCTGCACCCCAACCCTCAGCCCCAGCCTGGTGAAAGTGAGGGAGGATGGAGTGTGCAGGTATGGGGGACCTCAGAGAAGGGGCACAAAGAAGGAAGGGCAAGGATATTTGGGTGTGAGGTAGATCTTCGATTGCACTTAAATTCAAAAAGTGATCTTGTGCTTAAAAAGGTTGGAGACCCCCGCTTTGTTGAATCTCAGCCAGCTAGCTTCATCCATGCCCTGATCTCATAGAGCAGGAGTCAGCTACCTATGGCTTGTGAGAGATCTAAATATGGATTTTTCACTAGTTGTGTGCCTGGGGGGCAGGGCACAAAGCATTGTACTTTTGCCCATCTCCTCAACAGTAGCAATACCTTTGAAGGTGGTGCTGGCGGTACGCTTACAGGGAGAGGAAGACGGAGGAGGGGGGACACTAGGACCGTGTGGCGGGTGGCTGCCGGTGTTTTCTAGAGTGCTCCTCCAGGTCAGGCCTGCAGTGGTGAATGGAGGGGAGTTGGTGCAGAACCAGGCTCTGGGAACCCTGCCCCACTTCTCTCCCTTCTTTCCTCTGGTTGTATCCTTTCCTCCGGTTCTTTTGATGTGGTCACCACTGTGCTGGCTCTGTGAGCTAGTGCCCAGGGCAGTGCTATGAGTCAGCGGGACCCACATGAGGGGATAAATAGACATCCAGGAGCCACCGGCCACAGAAAAACAGGACAGAGAGCTGCTCATTGCCCCGCCAGGGAAATAAACCCTGCTTGGGTGGCCAGAATGGGAGGGAAGTTAGGGCTCTAGACCAGGGAGGGAAGCCTGGGTTCTACCCCAGTCCAGCCGGATTACACCGGACGCCCGCTGCCAGCCAGCCTTCAGTATGCGGGGCACCCCGGGAAGGCAGAGTGCGCGAGTGCGCACGCGTGTGTGTGTGTGTGAGAAACAAAATCATTTTACCAATCACTGTTTCCACTCACATTTTTCAATGACCTCTCTTATACACAGTCATTGTGTGACTATTTTGAATTCCTTTATTTAAAAAAATTGCAGTCCACATTTACAAAAAAAGCATTCCACCCTCCCCCCCCCCAGAAATTC
The DNA here is from genome assembly GCA_019425775.1 of Rafetus swinhoei. Lineage (NCBI taxonomy): Eukaryota > Metazoa > Chordata > Testudines > Trionychidae > Rafetus > Rafetus swinhoei. The sequence goes on from CM033424.1 coordinate 83,801,121, forward strand.
TTGCATATGGGCTTGTCTTGAATAAAAATGTCTTGCAAGTCAATTATGAGTCCACTGTTAAATACATAACTATTTATGCTATTATTAATCATCATGTCAATTATCAAAAATATTACCTTGTATTTTTTCAGTCATGCAAATGGGCATTCTTATATGGCTCTTATATGGGTTGCCAGTCCCTGTCATAGAGCATGGAGCGCCTATATGCACTAGATAGAAAAGGAGAATAAATGTGGAAGACCCTCTTCTGCTACTTTGAATGAGGTGCACCAATTATTCTTTTTAATTCCCTGATCCTTATGGAAGCAAGAGCACAATTTGGACCTAGGACTATTAAGGAATGACAATTCTAGAATGCTCTGTTTCATTTTATTTTCATAATCCTTGTGCCTCAAAAAATACAAGTTATGGACATTTTTTAGAAAAATTTTCAAAGATCTTCTCTATGAATAAAAGCTTGACTTGGTCCTGAAATTTGAAATTATGTTTAAAGAAGTATTGAACCAGAGCCTACATTCCTTTTTCTCTCAAAAACCTATTGGCTTTGAGGAGAGTTTTGCCTGAATGGCAGGTCCAAGAATCAACCTATAGCATTTATATTTCCTGTTGACTCTAGAGTTTTTAATGTTATCAGGACTTATAAGTGATGCCATTATACTTCTTGATGCCATTTGGCTTTCTGTGGCCTATTGCCAAAGGCATTTTTTCTTTTGTTTTTTCAATCTTCCTTATTTCTTAGTCTGCCTCTTCCCAAGCATCTGTACTGCACCCTCTAGCCTCAGTTACAAGCAATTTCTCCTCACCTGAGAAGTGAATGATTCCTTGAGGAAAAATTTTATTGATTATGACATACTTGCTTTACCCGGAGGATATTTGAATGGAAATGTTTTTTTGCAAACAAGGTCATTCAATAAAAAATATCCCATGTATTTCAGAAAATTGTGATGCAGCAGAAGCTATATTTTTATGTTTGCCTCTCGAAATACCTACAGATATGAAAATTAGACATTAATTTGCAGTCTACCATTCTTGATTTCACCTTAAATCACTGTGTTTGGTAGTGGGATAGGCCCATAGATATGAGTTGAATATATCCAAATTGAACTTAAAAAACCACCTGATTTTTAAAATAAAATAGTAATAAAAAACCTTCTATCGGGTAGTCTAGGAACACTGAACAATACTACAAAATAAGATACTTTAGCTCACTCAGCTTTGGTGCTATAACCCTCACCACTGAGCTGCCTCCAATCCACATAATCACCATACAGGCAAAAACCAGGAGTCTGAGAGAGTGTGTGTCAGACTGTCTTGCGTATGGAAATAGCATTTCAGAGTGAAAGCCCCTCACCTCCTGCAAGTGCCACCCCAGTCTCATTTCTTAAATCTAGTGAGTGTTAATTCAATTACATCAAGTGATCTCAACTGCTGTGGTGACAACTGGAAAAAAGAGTCTGTTTCTCAGGCTCACATACTATAAGGCTGTATCCTCCAAGTACATATGTCATGGCAGATCCCCTTACACTCAATTCCCTTCTGCTTCTTCCAGTAATTCATTCATAAACTGAAGTATTGTGTCATTTCCCATGCTGGGGGGAGCTAGTTTATTAAGCTCTTACAGAATATCCTTTGCCCCTTCAGCCCCAAATCTTTTCTTTTTGTGCTCCAATTCACCTTTGATACAGGTTTTCAAGTCCCAGCTGCCCCCAGTACCCACCAACCAAGACACTCTGCTAGTCTCTGTCTACCCCCCTGGATTGTCTGGGCAGTCTTTTCACTAGGTCCCCTCAAGACCCTAAGCTCTGAAACATTTTCTCCTTGATTCTAGGCTGTTACACCATTCAGGGAGGTCTCCCCACTGCAGTCTCACTCCAGTGAGCCTCCCTTGGTCCCCAGATTCACAAACTACTTCCCCTAGTTCTGGGATTATACTGCAATCCTGTGGTAGCATCATTAATCCACTAGCATCCAGGTTCTGGTTCCCACACTAGGCTCCTCTTTCATGATCCTTCAGCTTTTATCCTCCAAACCAAATGCCTAGGAATCAACTAACAGTTTATTTTCCCCTAGACCTACTACAGAAGCCTATCTGCTTCTTACAATTTTTCTAGCTCATCTGGGCTCTTTCTGGCTTTTATGAGAACCAGCTGCCCTTCATGCTTGCATCACAGCATAGATTCATTCCAACCTGTGATAAATCAATCTCCCTTTTAAGCACTCATCACCATGTGACAGGGGCTTTTTAGGTTAATGTTCACACCAAATTTGAAAATCTCTCTTTCAGTAAGCAAACAGGACATGTTCTCATAATATGTCTATAATGACAAAATAAATGCAGAGTTGGAAGATCCTAAAATATGTAGTGTATTCTGAGAGAATACCTGCTAAAGATAGTTGAAAAATGCTTTCTTAGTTATTGCTGTGGCTAGTCTTGAATTAACACCTGAAGAATCGGGGGGAAGGGGAGAATCCCCACAACATCATAACACACCCTATAATTCTACTAAAGTACTAGTCAGTAAAATAAGCAAAAATAAGACTTAAGAGATACTAATTCACTTAACCCACCTCTTCTGAAGAAGTGGATTTGGCCATGAAAGCTCATGCCATATATTTTTGTTAGTCTCTAAGGTGCCACAGAACCACTTGTTGTTTTTAAAGTTACAGACTAATACAGCTGCCCCTCTAAGACTAATTCACTTATAACTAAGTGAATACGGTCCCTACACAATCCCCTCTAAATAAATCACAGGATGAAATATTTTAAAATAAGCAAGATCTAGGAGAATAACAGTCTTCCATTTAAAAAAAAATTAATGAGGGTACTAGGAATAATACCTCTGCTTTTGGTAAGCCTACACTGCTCTGGGGAAGAATACATTACAGTGGGCTCACTTCTTAATCCACTAAGTACATCATCCTACAAGCTGTTGTGTGCAGGTGGACCTCCTGGCAGTCTTGTAGGGCCCCATTGTAATCAGTGAGGCTGTGCAAAGGCTCAGAGCTTTGCCCTCATGGAGTCTATTACTGAATCAGTGATCCAAGTAGGTAACCAATGGAATGTGTTCTCTTCCATATCCTTTCAAGTAGCTATTTCATCCCCAATGATTCCAATCCAACTATGTCAGTCTCCTTAAAAAAAATATTTTGCATATATACCACACTCATAACTGTAATATATCAGCATCTTCCAGTAATGCACTAATCAATGTGGCTCACAGCTGTTTTATGTTGCTTGTTCCCTCATCCACTCCTGCCCCTCTACACCCTCCCCCGCCTCTGCAGAAGCATGTACAATAAAGTGCCTTGTTTGAGTAGGGTTTGTTGTTGTTGTTTTTTAAATAGATATACCTGTTGCTATGTACTTATGTAAGACAAGGTCAAAGAAATGCACCTTGTACTGGGACTCAGAAACAGTGACATTTGTGATGGTCATTTTTTGAATGAATTCATTCCATAGGCTTGGACCAGCCTTGGAGAAAGTTTTCTCTCCTGCACAGACAAGCTTTATTCGTATTGTATTTGGGTTGAATGGAGCACTCATCTTCCTCTCATCATCTCCTATTTGTGCACTATGAGGGATTATCTAGTGAATCCGAAGTTTGTTTTCCTTCTGTTAATATATATCTAGCAACTTAATAGCATTTGTATTTCATATCACATACAAAAAAGACAATTATATATTTCACTTAAGTTCCATCAGTAAAAGGTTCTCTTAACTGATGTGTATGTTTATTATTATTGGCAATTTCCATTTTCAGATGCTGTAATGATTGTGGAAATTCAGTTAGACAAAATGATTAACAATAACTCTAATTAAAATGTGGCATGTACTTTTTGTGATAATACCAGGAGATATACAAGATGTTCAAACTCTAGCAACAATATTAATTTGTCATAAATAAAATTCATATGCACTAAAATGAAAACAAGCATGTTTCCAAATTATAAATGAAAAGTATGGACATACATTACCCAGGAAATTAGACACAATATTTTATTTCTATTTCCCCCAAAATCTGTAGAGGAAATGTTTGATCACAAATATTATGTGTTGCTGTTACCTAAAAATAAATTATAGAATCTAACCTAATGAAAAAGGTATCAATAAGCATGGCTGGGGATAATCACAGAAGTAGCCAACCTCACTTAGCATTTTTGGTTTTTGCTGAGCATGAGTATTTCTATGTATTTATATCTCCTTTTATTTCTTCTGCAAGTGATGTGAGAAATTATTCTATATCACACTTTAAATATTTTGATTGTATCAAACTGTTAAAATATGAGTGTTTGGGTTGGACACTGCATTCATCCTCCCCCCATGATCTCCTATTTGTAGTGAAAGTGTCTAGTGAATATTGCTTTTCTTCTGATATTAATATATACCCATCCATTAGAGATGTGTACCACCTGAAATTTTTAGTATTGGTAAACACACCTCCATTTTATCTGAAATAATTTCTAGTCAGTTATTTTTCTCCAGAAACATGATCTTCCTACCAAATACTAAGAAGCAGATTGTTTCTTTACCATACTGAATATGCATCATGATAGGGCAAATTCTTCTGTGAGCTACACACTGCTGCTCAGTTACACACAGAGCAGATCATAGCTACATATTCTGGATGCAACCCATGTAAAGGAACTTCAATTGTCAACAGAAGAGATAAGTGTACAGTCTGTATCACAGATACATACAATGGATATGAGACCCATACTGAACTTCTAAGAGAAATTTTACTAGTTAGATAACTATCATTTTCAAGAATCTTCCTCCATGCTCCATCTGTAGTTTTAATCTAATGTGACTGAAAGTTTCAGTCTGAAAAATAAGCTGATCGGACAAAGAATAAAATCTTTTCCCTGTTTCTGAGAACTCAGACTTCTGTCATGACCATGCAATTGGTGGACATGAATTACCTGTGGAAAAGAGTGTTAAAAAATGACTAAGACACTGAACATAACAAAACGTGTTCTAGAATTCTGAGAGGCCATATTGCCAGTAAGCTAAGGAGGAACGTGATGCACAATGCACTTTAGTTTTGAGAACCAGTGGTTCAAAGAGGTTTTGAAACTGCACTAAAGGGTTTTGCATATATGAGAGTCAAGATTGTTGACAAAAGACAGTTTAGAAGCAACTTTGAGAAGGAAAAGTATAACTTGGGTTGTTTTTTGTGAATTGAAAGAATATCCTCACAAGGACAATGGGCATCTCCTTTCCTTTGTACGCCAAGGCCAGGTCTACACTGGACCTGGAAGGTCAGCTTAAGGTACGCAACTCCAGCAACATAAAATGCATAGCTGGAATCAGCTTACCTTAAGCTGAGCCATGGCAGCATCCACACTGAAGGAGGCTGTGGGAGCAAGCGCTCCTGCCAGCGTCTCTTATTCCTCACAAAAGGAGTAGTGCCAGACACCAGCAGCCTTCACAGTGTCAATCTCAGGGTTGCCAACCCACAGAAATTTCATTTATGGACAAAATGGGAAAAATTTACGGACAGACAAATTTTTTTAAGGACATAATTTTTATACTATATTAGGACAAGATAAATGGCCAAAAGGGAAAAGTAATCGTTGTCATTCATACATCACAAGAACAATATGCTATTTAACTCACTTTCATTTAGTTAATCATGGTCCTGGAAGTTTTCCATTTTGTGATCGTACATCCGAACACTGATGTTGTCCCAGATCCATTTCTGACAGTTATTAATCCTTCAAGCATAGGAGTGGAGAGTTTATTTCTTATATTTGTTTTGGTACACAATCCATTCTTCTCATTGATTTTGACATTGTAAACTTTAACAGTAAACAATATTAAATTACATAAATTGCCAATGTGCTGACGCTAACTCGGCGGGATAATGTAGATGATAACATCACGTGGATCACCTCAACCTCAACCATTGAGCTAAATAAACAACTAAAACATCCAATTTCTGCTGCTCCGCGCAGTAAAATGGCTGAAGCAGCGCAGAAGAAATTTAATTGTTATAGAATAATAGCTGTTTTTTGAAATTTTATTGCACTTTTACTAAATTTACGGACACCTAAATTTTTTTACAGACTTTATGGACATGTCCAATTTCAGCTAATTTTTTTATGGACTGTCTGTAAATTTACTGACGGTTGGCAACCCTGGTCAATTTTCCGGTAAGTAAAGACATGCCCCAACTAAATACTTCAGTGGCTGGAAAGCATTCTCAGCCTCCAGACATGGAGTCACTCCAATCTAGCATCATATTCTAAATTGTCCTTTCCTGCCCGGCACATTCAGAATGGACCTTGCTCTTGATCTACTTTTTTTAGACTTCCAGAGAAACTAATGATACACTGGCTGCTTAGATGGAAGTCATCTCTCAGCTCACTGGTGATGCCTTCCCTCAGCCATATGTCATATGACCAAAAACAACAACAACACTGCCACCACCACAACAGTTTCTTCCTTCTCTTTGTTTTTGTCTGTCTTTGATTAGTGAAATTCACTAAATAAAAACTAAGAATTATGTGAGTAAGCTGAGGATGTTTAGTTGCAATGCAGTTCAACTTTCCAACATTTAAGGATTAAGAAACTGGTTTTATTATTTGGATTTTTCCTTGCATGTTTAAATAAATGAAGATGGAATGGGCCTGTCTCATTATCTGGCTATCAGTCAATGGGAGGTAATACAACAAAGCAAAACGTTAAAGTATTAGCGATCATTAAAGAGTTAATCCTCAGCCTATGAGAAAGAACCTTAATTTAGCTAAATTTAGCACTGCAGGTTTAGTACAAGCAATAAGGTAAACCAAATAATAGACAAATAATCTATAAACCAAAATAATACTCTGAGAAATGTCTCATTGAGTAGCAAATGCAATTAAGAAAGTTTGTCTCTTTCTCAGACTCCTGACGCTGCATTTGCTTTTTCCCCCAAGTGAAATATTTCTAGGTGGGTTACAACTTGTGTTCATTGTGGCCAGTATTACAGAAATTCATCTGAGGGAAAAACAAAATCATTTGTGCCAGATATAAGTGGATTTTCATTCCACTGGTCTCAGAATGCAACCTACTATACAAGAGTATGTCTACACTACATGGCTCCGTCGACGGGAGCCATGAAGATGAGGGTTGTAGACATAGCAAAATGAAGCAGCAATTTAAATAATCGCCACTTCATTTACATCAAAATGGCTGCCGCGCTGTGCCGATCAGCTGTTTGTCTGCACAGCGCGGTAGTCTGGATGCTCGGCGGTCGACATCAAAAGCCTTTGTTGACCGCCCCGGTAAACCTCATCCCACAAGGCATAACGGGGTGGTCGACAAAGGCTTTTGATGTTGACCGCCGAGCGTCCAGACTACCGCGCTGTGCCGACAAACAGCTGATCGGCACAGCGCGCGGCAGCCATTTTGATATAAATGAAGTGGCGATTATTTAAATCGCCGCTTCATTTTGCTATGTCTACAACCCTCATCTACATGGCTCCGTCGATGGAGCCATGTAGTGTAGACATACCCCAACAGCTGAACATAAAGTGAAAAAGTCACCTTCAGTTAATTTGGGTTTCGTGTATACTTAATGCACTTCTGTACCAATTTAGTATTAGCATTTAAGGGCATTTTTAAGTGTTACCACTTTAGTACATATATATAATGTCAATCTATATTAATATTGCAAATAGTTGAAGTCATTTTAAACACAGCAATTTGGAAACAAATGTCTACTATCACAAAATTAATACATAGTGTATTTTCAATCTTGTGAATTTTCATACAGCCGCTCCCCCGAGTTGCGAACGGCCGAGTTACGACTGTTCGCACTGATGACCAAAGCTCCCATAGAGTGCTCATAAAGGCAGTCCCCGAGTTACGAACGCGACCTGCGCTTACGAACAGTGTGGTCACGTGTAACTCAATGGGGTCTGAGTTATGAACGGATCGAGTTACAGCCAAGTGTTTGGTCCGTAACTCGTTCGTAACTCGGGGAGAGGCTGTACATTCAAAAGCTTTTACATATTTTACCTATTTTAATTCTATTAGTAGTTATAAATCTAAGCACATATGAATTTGCAAAACCAGAGGAAGAATTAGGTAGCAGTATTATTATTGACAAAATTAAAGGACGCTTTGAGGCTCACAAATGATTTTTGTGCAGAAGATTAGAAATGTACCAGCCATTTAGATCATCTTCAGCATACGTAAAAGCAGTGAACTATATGTTTGTGGATAATGTACTTTGTAAAGAGATTGTAAAAGACTGAAAGAGGTTTGTGTATGAAACTTTCCAAATCCATTTTTACAGCTGATATTTTGTACAACACAACATTTATCAAAATAAAACACAAATTCACATATCAAGGTAACCTGAAAGCAGATCTCCTACATTCTACAGTATACTCTTTAGTTGATGTAGACAACCCCTAGTAAAATCTGTTACTCGTGGAGATATCTGCCATTTAAATAGACACAGATCGTGCACATGAGATTGATACAGAAATGCACTAACAATAAGCTTTTGCATATAAAACCATACCTTAAGAGATTGTGCTTGAAACTATTGTATAGCTACAGTATTTTTATGTTATTATGATTAAGAGGCACTGCATAAATATGAAGTTAATCACCTAATGCACTTAATAATTCTTAGTTGAGGCCTATTGCAGCTTTACTCTATGTCTAGGTGCTGATTATACTTTGGTTTGCTTTACGGTAGTAACATTGCACTGGGGGCAACACAAACTAAGAGGAAAGCTGGACATATTGCCAACTGGAGGACCAATGCAAATAGTTCACGCTTTCACTTTTTTTCATGCTTCTTGGTTAATTCCCCTCTTTCTAACTGCAGGCTCACACTGCTGTTTACTCTCTTCTCCTTTTGTTGAGTCTCCTGAGAGACTTGCTGAACAGCCTGCAGAATGGCAGTTTGCACAATCTGTTTGCTGGCATTCTGCAATGCAAGTTCTTCTTGGTCATTTCCAGATTTCTCACCTACAAAAGAAAAAAGAGTTTGGGAAAAAGAATTTAAGTATTTTTTCCACTTAAAATACATTAAATGTACCAGAGAAAAGTTCCGTTAGCACATTGGTCCTAAAGGCACCTGGAGAATACTAAGCTCCTTGGACTGGCGGATAGATAGCTGAGATTGCTGAAGGTAAACTCAGAGGGAACTCATAGAAAGGGCTGATGATTTCAAATTAAGATGTGTTCTAATATGTCTTGCCTCCAAAGGTTGTAGCTCATAACTAGAAGGATGAGCCATGTAAGTTGTCCTTGTTGAGTGTTTTCCTATTGTAAAGTGGGACCTCTTGAATTGCCAAGGAACATGATCTATCCTCCTTATCTAGCCACTCACAAGCCATGCAGTGAAGTGAAGGCCATTGAGGCCCAGATGCAGTTTATGACCATACTGCAGTAGCAGTAGGTCCTGGAGGAGAGGCAGAGCATGAGGAATTTACACTGAAAGACAAGTCTGAGACCCAACACTGCCTGAGCCATGTCAGGTCTCTGAGAATTAACCTGACTTGATCTTGCACCTTTGTGAATGACTAGAGGATCAGGGAAAAGCACACATTGGATCCAGTCTCCACTCCAACAAGAAAGGGTTGGTGAGAAAGTCTAAACTGTGACCCACTTGAGAACAAACCAGATGATTTTTCCTATTGTCTTTTGTAGTGAACAGTTTCACTAAGGGAATGCCCCCATGTTCAGATAATGGACTTCAGCATGCTGTTCTTGAGAGACTACTTGTGACTGTGAGAGAATATCCTGTGCAGGAAATCAGCCAACTGATTCTGAGGGCCAGGGAAATGTGCCACTACAAGGGGTGACCTTCTCTGTGATGCAAAACTCTCAAAAGCTCATTGCTTCTTGATAGAGCTGAGTGGAACAAGTCCCACTCCCCTCTTGTTCAGATAATACAGTGGAAAGGTACTGTAGTTAAAATTTGGACCAATTAACTCCTGTGATGAGAAAGGCAGACTCAAGATGCTCTGTGAATCATCCAGAGATCAAGGACACTGATATGAGATTGGACTCTTCCTCTAACCAGGGCACTTGAGTTTGTGGCCCCTCTTGGTGAGCCCCCCCCCCCCTCCTATTACAGAGACATTTATTACAATTGTCACAGCTGAGGTTGGGGGAGAAAAAGAAATGCCTACATATACATTGTCTAGGGTCATTCACCATCCTAGGGAACCTATTGCTACAAGTGGGAGCCATTTAAACCAAAAGAACTCACTATTTAAGCCAGGAGGAGGCACAGAAAATGGTCCGAGCAATGAGAGGAATCTGTGTCTGGCTGCTATGTTGGAATTTCTACCTTCACTCATGGGCCCTACCTTGTTCCTGATTTCTGCCTTCCTGCCTATTCCTGATTCTTGCCTTGTTGCAGATCCCCACTTCTGTGCCCACCCTAGTTAATGTCTTTGTTTCTGACCCTTGCTTCAAGTCCTGACTCCAGCTCTTCAGTTTGACCTCTAACTCTGACTGACTCCTCTGAGCCCAGAGCTCTTTAAATTGCAGCTGGAGCCCTGGGGTGAGGGGGTAGTGAAGGGTTGGCTGAAGGAAGGTAGTTGCCAGACCCACCCCTTCTGCCCAAGGTCCTGCCCCTTCCGGGGGGCCACCCATCTTGACTGCCTTGAATACTATTAACACCTTCAGGAAATTTACTATTTTAAAAATCCTTTGACTGTGAAATTAACCAAAATGGCCCATGAATGTGGTAGGGCCCTAACCAAAGCCTGCTCCATCAGGTGCCATTTCAAGCAAAGGTCTCTAGAAATCTGCATTCTTTTTTTAAATCAGCAGCTATTGTGCCCTTCCTTAGTGTGTCCCATACAATCCCATACAATGGGCAGTGCTTAATACCTGGAGAACACTGTATAACCTACTAAAATTAACCAAACTAACTTTATGCTACAAGTACTAACTGCTACTAACTATTTACACTTCAAAGTCTCAGCAAGTAGCCATGGCACAGAAAATAAACTGTGAGAACAGAACAACAAGGGGAGATTTACAATAAGTTGCTGGCTTTAGGGGTGTCTGCTGGATATACCCTTATATAGCCTTGTGAAAGTCCATGAAAAGGAGCAAGCTGTGTGTACTGCCCCAAGAGGTACTGCGGTGGAAGAAAAGTCTTTCAGGTACTTGGTCCTGCCATGAGGGCAGGGGACTGGACTAGATGACCTCTCAAGGTCCCTTCCAGTTCTATGAGATGGGTATATCTCCATATATTAACCCAGATGGGTCTTTTAGTGCACTAGACATGAACATCTCTGAATGGAATGCCATGTGAACTACCCAGATTACTGAAAGAAGTATCTACAAGAGGTTCATATTGCTTACTTAAGAAAAATTGACCTATTGATTCTTATTTCATTGGTGTTACAATCAAGAGAAGAATTGGAGTAATGTAGCAACAAAGGGTCAGGCCCTTTCCTGGTGTAAACTTGGCATAGCTCCACTGAAGTGAATGGAGCTACAAGGATTTACATGAGCAGAGATGCTAGCCAAAAGTCTAAAGTGAAGGAAATGTAGCTGGGCTATAGTCAGGAACAATCATTCAACAGGAAAAACACTATTGTGTTAAAGGTTTGTCTTGGTACAAGAAAAAGAAATTTCAGAGTTAAGGACACAGGGTCAGATTTTGTTAGGCACTTAATGATGCAGATAGGCACCTAATGGGGATTTCAAAACCAAGAAATAGATACTTGGGTCCAGTTACTTAAATTTATTTAGGTATCTAACACCTGGGAGTTAGGCGCCTAAAAACATTTTGAGGAACGTGACCCTACACACATTCCACTAGCTGCCTATCTGCATCTTTAGGTACCTGAAAGCCATTGAAAATCTGAGTGCACTCAATACAAACTCAATAATGAGTGATCTCGTTTAATTCTTAATTGGCCCTATTGTTCCTAAGTATCAGGATATGTAATTGGCTCTCTGGTCTGAATCCACATGAGAGGAGCTTTTTACATAATAAGTAGGGTAAATCAGAGTCCACTGAAGATTAGGCTCTTCTGTGTGTCGCCCATGTGTTCTAAGCTATGTGGAAATCCCTGTCTTCACTTTGTGAATCTTTTAAGATAAAATGTAAGATCCTTATGACAGAGTAAATGGCAAAATATTGTTCTCAACTGATGGTAAACAATGCAAAGCCTTGGTCTTAAACGTCCAAATCAAAAGCATGACACCACCCAAACTACTAACCTTAAGGCTACGTCTAGACTGCAGGCTTCTTTCAGAAGAAGCTTTATTCGGAAGAGATCTTCTGAAAAAACTTCTTCCGAAAGAGAGTGTCCACACACAAAAGCGCATTGAAAAAGCGATGCACTTTTTCGAAAAAGAGTGTCCAGACTGATTGGATGCTCTCTCGCATAAAAGGCCACCCAGAACCACTTCAGCTAGGGCTTTAGGTCACCAGTTGCTTCTGAGTGCTGGTGCCAGAGCTTTGCAGAGACACGTGCTTAAATGGACCTCCCTGGACAGCCGTTTCTCTGCTTCTGCTGCACACTTGCTACCTCTTCGAGGACAGCAAAGCTCTCGCAGTTCCTGCTATGGTTGCCCTGCATTTGTGGACATCACAGCTTTTTTCTTTGTGCCATGCAGCCAGAGCTGCCCCTGGGCATGCGATGGCCCCAGATAGCGATACTGCAGTTTTTGCAGCACTTTGTGCCAACTGCCTTCCTGGTCCTGCACGAGCATGACTCCAAGCTCATTTTGGGGACCCTCTCCCTAGGTGCGGGTGCTACACTCTGGCAACCGCACCCTACAATGAAGAGGCATTTCTGGAGGCTCAACACCAGTTCGGATTGGTGGGACCAGCTGATTCATGGAGTGGTGGGATGACCAGCAGTGGCTCCAAAACTTCCACATGCGGAAGGCCACATTTTTGGAGCTGTGTGTCTGGCTCGCCCCTGCCCTCCGGAGACGTGAAACCCACTTGCAGCCCACCATCCTCCTAGAGAAGCGGGTCACTATTGCCCTCTGGAAGCTCACCACCCCAGACAGCTACCCATTGGTGGGCAACCAGTTTGGTGTGGGGAAGGCCACCATCGGGGCCCACATCATGGAGGTAAGGCACTCTGGGGCTGCAGTCCCCCGCATGGAGGGGGGGAGTCCTTGAAAAGATGGACCCTAGGGAAAGAGGGGTAGGGAATAGAGTAGGGGTGGGGGGGAAGCCCCGTCCCAGGGGGGTTGTGCCATCCTGTCCTCACACAGCCCTGCTGCTGGGGGGGGGGGGCTCTTAGGGCGTGGCTCCTGGGGTGTTTGACGGAGGGAGTTGGGCACTGCCCAAGGGCTCAGGCACCCCCCTCTCTCATTCTCTGTTTTGTGTGTTTCTTTGTCTCCTTCTGTAGGTGGTGAGGGAACAGATCCTGCTGCGGAGGGTCATCTGCCGGGAAGACCTGGACCTGATTGTAGCCAGATTTGCTGCCCTGGGGTTCCCGAACTGTGGGGGAGTGATCGATGGGACCCACATCCTGATCTACGCACTGGACCTTCGAGTGGCCCAGTACATGAATTGCAAGGGCTACTTATCTATGGTGCTGCAAGCCCTGGTTGATCACCGTGGACACTTCACAGACATTTTTGTCAGGTGGTCGGGCAGGGCACATGACACCCGCATCTTTAGAAACATCAGCCTGTACCGCAAGCTGGAGGTGGGCACATTCTTTCCCCACCATGAACTTGCTGTTGGGGATATGCAGTTGTCACTGTGCATCGTGAGAGATGCGGCCTACCCCTTCATGCTGTGGCTGATGAAGCCATACACTGGCCACCTGGACTCCAGCAGGGACCTATATAATGCCCACCCGAACCGTGCCCAGATCCAGGTCGAGTGCACCTTTGGCCACCTCATGGCATGGTTCAGGTGCCTGCTGACCCACCTCAACATGGAGGAGCACAACATCCCTGAGGTGGTCGTGGCATGTTGTGTCCCCCACATTATGGAGAGGAAGGGGGAGGCCTTCCTCCCTTGGTGGGGGGCAGACGCGGGCCATGAGGGGTGAGCATTTGAGCAGCCAAGGACAGCTACCATCCACCAGGCCCATCAGGCCAGGGAACGCATCCGGGAGACCCTGAGGGAGAGGTTCTCTCAAGGACCCCAGTAACTCTCCCCAGGGCCTCCTGAACAGGGGCATCTGGCTTGCAGCCCTCTCCCTTCCCCACCACAACCCCTCCCTTCACCCTTTCCCTGACCTTATAATAAAGACACCTGTGTGGTTTTCAACAAAATGAAGTCTGTATTTATGAAACATTATGAAAAGATGGGCAGGGGGAGATAGGGCTCATAACCTGGAGGGGGAAGGGCCTCCTAACTTGGAGGGGGCGTGGGAGGCTCAGGGCTGGGAGGGCCATGGGGAGGGTGGCTAGATGTGCCACCTCGGGTGCAGGGACCTTGTCGAAGTTGGGGTTGGGTGGGTCCGGGGACCACAGGAGGTGGACAGGAGGGGGGGGCTGAGTGGGGTCAGCGATGGCAGGGAGGGCAGGCAGAGGGGGAATGGACATCACTTGGGTCCCATGCATGGTTCCCCACTCAGAGGCCTCGCAGACATGTCTTTGGGTCCCCTGGGCTTGGAGGCTGGCTGCGGTGGTGTGGCTTGCCCCTCAGTCCCAGCTGCTCTGCCTGTGGAGAACACAAAGAGGGTAAGGCAGTCAGTCATCCCTGCAGACACTGTCCCTGAGGCCATGCCCTCCTCTGCGAGTAGCGCTCAACAGTCCTCGGAGCAGAGGAAGAGGGAAGTATCCGGCCACACTGGGATCCCCGCCTGGGTGGCAGAGGAGCCGGGAGCAGCCTGGCCCTCCCTGATGTCCGCACACACAGCTGTTGGTCACAGCACAGTCTGCAGGAGCAGGTGCTGCTTCGCACGTGTAGGTATGCCTGCATGCTGTGTGCAGGACTCCTCAGTTTGTGTGGGGTTGTCCCTGCACCCTTGTGGATGGCCTGCTTCCAACTGTGGCGCACTCCCGCCCCCTGTGGCAGTACGTGCGTGGCCTCCCCTGAGCTTGGCAGCAGGATCCAAGCCACGCTCAGGGGCTTCCTGCTGCATCCGCGTACCACACACTAACGCTGCATGTGGTTGCACGTTCATGGACTGCAAAATGATGTCCAGCCCAAGCAGCCCGAGTGATACTTGCCCCCTACCTCCCCTGTGCACCTGACTCCCCTGCTCTTTGTGTGTGACAAAGTGAGACCACTCACCTAAAGATCCCCCCCAGGCATCCGAGGAGGCCTGGGAGACATTCTGGCTCTCAGGCACTGGCTCCAGGGAGAGGGTCACGGTGTCCATCTCCTCCTCCTCTGCCTGGCCCTGGTCCTCCTGCTTCTCCTCCGCCGAGACCTCCGGCTGAGCGATGACGGGGGTCTCCACGCTGGAGTCCACGAGGACAGGTGGGAAAAACATTTCCCCACCCCCCAGGAACTGGTGCAGCTCATCGAAGTAGGGGCAGGTGTGGGGCCCTGCCCCTAAGCTCAAGCTGTGCTCTCTGGCCCAGACATATCCCTGGCGGCGCTCCTTAACCTTACTCCGGACCTGTTCCAAGGTCCGGGGTGGGTGTTCGCGCTCCGCCAGGGACCCGGCCCTCCAGCCATAAATGTCCACATTGAGGAGTTTGGCCCAGAGATCCTGCAAGGTCTCCTCCTCACCCCACAGCTTGAGGAGGGACAGGATCTCCAGTCCGGACCAGGAGGGTGCCACCTCTTGGTCCCCCTGGGTGGATCCTGGGTTCCCCCGGGGATGCTCCCTGCAAGAGCCAGGAGGATTATGGGGGGCTTGAGGCTGAGCCATGAGCGGCAAGGCCTGTGGCAGGGAAAGCCGCATGGTGAGTTGCTGCTCTGAGGCCAGCTTCCTGCCACAAGGCTTGTCCAGGGTGCCTGAAGCTTTAATAGGGGCCAGGTGACAGGAACTATAGAGTCCTGATTACTTTGTATGGAGTGGCTACTATGCCACCTGTGCTATTTCCTGGAGGCCTCTTTTTTCGAAAAAAAATTCCTCCTCCCCATCCACCACGCCTTTTTCCAAAAGAGCTCTTTTGGAAAAGGTGTTCTTCATTGTAGAAAGTGGATTTCTACAACATTGGAAAAACCCCTCTGTTCTTTCGATTTACTTTAGAAACAACGCGATTGCAATGTGGACGTTCTGCAAGTTTTGTCAGGAAAATGGCCATTTTTTCGACAAAACTCTGTAGTGTAGACATACCCTAAGAATAAAAGGGAATTTGTGAGCTCAATTTCTTTGTAAGGCCAGATATTATTTACTGTTAGCAAGGACATTTTGAAATGTAGCAATTAACTTAATGCAATTTTATCATTATACTTTAAGCTAGATTTGGGCCAAAAAATAAAATAGGAATTACATTTTAAAAGAATTTAATTTAGTATCTGATCTGACAAAATTTTGTCCCATATTAAAAAAGCTAACTCAAACTTCTAGAAAGCCAGATTTTAGGTGGAAACATTGACACATAATGGAACCACTTAAATTCTTGGCACTATCTGTTCCCTTACATTCAGTTTCTTCCATTTCCAACATTTGAAACAGTGTTTTCTGGATGCAATTCAATGTTTTTTAACAATAAAGAACACAATATCTTTCTATTATCCAAGAACTAATGTACTCCTTGCTATCACAGAGCCAATTTATTCCCTTGAAGTTGTGAGGCAGTTAGAGATGTGCCAACTTCAGCTGTTGTCTTAAAGGTGATATTTTAATCAAGGATGGATAAATATAAGATAGAAAACAGAACTAAATGTATTAAAATAGAGATTATGTAGTTTCATATAAACTTCTAGAAGCTTGAGATGTGTCCAAAAAAACCTCTCTTCATTGACTAAAACAGTTTTATAGCTAATAAAACATATTGTACCATGCATGATGCTGTTGAATGTCATTTCTCCCTCCAAACCCTCCCACCTTTTATCTAGAGGTACTTTCATGTTTTATTTCACGTTTTTTCTGATTTTCTGCATTTAGATTATACTGTATAAATCTGAACTTGAATATTTCTGAACATGATGCATCAGGGATTTTATGCACAATAATACCAGAAGTTCACAGATGTTTTTCACACTGTGAATAGCTACACGTGAATGCATTTTCTACCTGTGAAGTTTGTTCTCCTAATGCCCATTAAACATTGACAAACAATTAAGTGTGGTATGTTTCCCAAATCGATTAAAATATGACTTATTTTTCCCTGTGATGATAGAATTTTTGCACAAGTCTGGACTGCAGCATGCATAATGTAACATGATTAATTTGTTGTTTGGTGTTTTGAAAGCATCCAGCAAATCACTGAGTTATTGTGCTGACATTACATAATGAATCAGCCTATGAAGTTTGGAAATGTGTAACAGTAAGAAATTTATTAAAACCCTTACAATATTGCTGTGTGAGTATTTGCATGAATGTTTGGCCTATTTTATACCAAGAAAATCCTGTCCCGGCCAC
This sequence comes from Rafetus swinhoei, assembly GCA_019425775.1. NCBI lineage: Eukaryota > Metazoa > Chordata > Testudines > Trionychidae > Rafetus > Rafetus swinhoei. The sequence goes on from CM033424.1 coordinate 83,818,557, forward strand.
AAGGGAGGGAGCTCCTTTCCCAAAGTGGTGCTCCGAAGGGCTTGGTTTATGGCACAGGTAGGGTGCTTTGATAACAGGAAAAGGCTGTAGAGTTTTGTTTTGCAGCAGGCCCACTTCCAGAAAACTCTAACTGTAATGAATGTTTCAGCAGAGTGACTGTAGTAAGGTAACAGCATTGTGCTCACAAACTAACCTTGTTAAATGACTAAGATCCTGATCTGTGTTTAAAAGGGTAGGAAGGCATGATTTGGTACCCATACATTTTAGTCTAGGTTCTTATATTGGCACCCATCATCAGAGGGCACCAACAGACTTGCTGGGCCCCTGTGCAATGTGGGGGGCCAACTCTGTGCTCCCAGAAAGGGTGGAGTCTTGGGCAGAAGGGGCAGGGCTGGGGCAAACAGCTCTCAATGCCAACTGGAGCACACCATGCTGCACTCCCCCATCCCCTAGCACCCCTCAGAGCTACCTGGAGAGCACCACACTGCACTCCAGCTGCAATTTAAAGAGCCCCAGACCCCACTCGCTGCTGCTGCAGTAGTGGTGGCAGCAGCTGAGAACCTCGGGCCCTTCTGAATCACCAAGGCTCCCTTCGCCCCCGCCAGCAGGCCTACCCATCATTACGATTCCTCTAACCGCACAACAGAAATTTCTAAGTTACCTGACTCAAGTAAAAAAAACCAAAAAGCAGTGCTTTTGGAGCAAGGGGTAGTTATATTACTTATACCTAGCTTTCCTTTAACTAGTTGTTCAATTCAATTGTGGGGACACATCAGTTGGAAGTAACGGAGGAGGAGAAGGACCTCGGAGTCCTGGTTGATTATAGGATGACTATGAGCCGCCATTGTGACATGGCCGTGAAAAAGGCTAATATGGTCTTGGGCTGTATTAGGCGAGGTATTTCCAGTAGGGATAAGGAAGTGTTAGTGCCGTTATACAAGGCATTGGTGAGACCCCATTTGGAATACTGTGTGCAGTTCTGGTCTCCCATGTTTAAGAAGGATGAATTCAAACTAGAACAGGTACAAAGAAGGGCCACTAGGATGATCCGAGGAATGGAAAACCTGTCTTATGAAAGGAGACTCAAGGAGCTTGGCTTGTTTACCTTAACCAAAAGAAGGCTGAGGGGGACATGATTGCACTCTTTAAATATATTAGAGGGATAAATACCAGGAGGGAGAGGAATTATTTAAGCTTAATACCAATGTGGACACAAGAACAAATGGATATAAGCTGGCTAGTAGGAAGTTTAGACTTGAGATTAGACGGTTTCTAACCATTAGAGGAGTGAGGTTCTGGAACGGCCTTCCAAGGGAAGTAGTGGGGGCAAAAGATCTATCTGGCTTCAAGATTAAACTAGATGGGTTTATGAAGGGGATGGTTTGATGAGATAACATGATCTTGGTAACTAATTGACCATTCATTATCAGTGGTAAATAGGTCAATGGAGGGATGATAGAAGTTACTATAGAGAACTTTCTGGGTGTCTGGCTGGTGAGTCTTGCTCACATGCTCAGGGTTTAGCTGATCGCCATATTTGGGGTCGGGAAGGAATTTTCCTCCAGGGTAGATTGGCAGAGGCCCTGGAGGTTTTTCGCCTTCCTCTGTAGCATGGGGTACAGATCACAGCTGGAGGATTCTCTGCATCTTGGGGTCTTCGAACTATATGAAGGCTTCAATATCTGAGATATAGGTGAGAGGATTATTCTAGGAGAGGGTGGGTGAGATTCTGTGGCCTGCATTGTGCAGGGGGTCAGACTAGATGATCATAATGGTCCCTTCTGACCTTAAAGTCTATGAGTCTATGAGTCTATAATTCTTCATACTGCATTTAATTCAACTTTTATTCCAGTGGACAGAATACATGGGAAATTGTTTGCAGATTGAGTAGTTTTGCACAAATATCCCCAAAATAGTTTCAGAGGTTCCAAAACCCTCAAACCCTAAGAGCAGATCTACACTGCAGCTAGGACCATGCTTCCCAGCTTACGCAGCTAGACATATGCTAGCTCTCTTTGAATATCGTGGCACAGGCAGTGGCTCAGGTTAGCCACTTAGGTCCACATCTATACTTACCCATGGATTGGCACTCCGGAGATCGATCTTCTGGTGTTTGACTTAATGGGTCTAGTAAAGACCTCCTAAATCAAATGCTGAGGGCACCTTCATCAGCACTGGTACTCCTACTCCTCATGAGAAGTAAGGGAAGTCGACAGTAGCATTTCTCCCATTGATCTCTCACTGTGAGGATGGCACCAAAATTCGAATCAAGATACGTTGACATCAGCTATGCAATTAAGGTAGCTAGTGTTGCGTATCTTGATTCGAACTTCTGGGTAAGTATAGACGTGGCCTTGTATACAGACCCAAAGGGTCTGGATGGGTTTGTACTCAGGTGGTTGGTGAAGATGCCAGCTGATGTAGCCCCACTATACTGCTATTTTTTAGCACACTAACTCAAGTGGATCTAGCACATGCCTTTCTACTCAAACTGGGAAACATGTTCCCCATCTCAGTGCAGGTATACCCAAAAAATCACCAATCTTAATCTTGGTGTTCCAGTTTTACTGAAAACTGGCACCATACATCAGCAGCTGAGCGTTTGATGTACTCTAGGCTGGGATGAAGAAATACTGAAAGAAATACTGCTAGTAATTTTGGGAAAATATAGTATTACTAATAGATATCAAGGATTTTTTGGTTAATTAACAGAATAATTGTATTTAAAACAAAGAATATCTTGGGCTTTATGGTATTTCCTGTTCTCAGAGTACACATAGAAAAAGCTTTTGGGAAATTGGATGGTTATACACAAGGATTGTAAGAACAGATTAAGATTTTCAGAAAGGTGTCTGTTCACCCAGTGTTCATATAGTCTCTCTCTCTCTCTCTCTCTCTCACACACACACACACACACACACACACATCACCCCATCATGCATCTTCTTGAAATCAAATGCCTGTCCCACACTTCATACTGCTGGCCAGCATTCAGATTTGTTGCCTTCAGCTTGCTATGCAAATCAGCTTTAATAATGTGAGTATGTCCCAGGAAGTGAGTTTGCAACAGTCATGCAACAGTAGGTCTCTGAATCACTCCTCTCCACATATCCATGCACAAAATGGTGGGATATTATTGTGCAGTTAACTCACTAAAGACACAAATCTACTATTATATAGGGCAAATCAGAAATAGCACCATTAAGGTTAATAAATTTTCAAAGATATGTATAATTGGTTTAAGTGGCAGCCAAATCCAGTACTTATCAGGAAACAAAGAAGCAGCATTTCTGATGAACTGAAGGAGAGCAGTGACAGGATGGTAAATGAGGAATGATCATGAGGGGGGTCTTAGACTGTAGGAAAACCTGAGAAGATATCACTTCTCACTGCCAAACAATGTGGCATTTACGAACTCCCATCATATCTTCCTACAGAATAGAGCTCTACTTAAGGCTCATGAAATGACTGGCACCTTTTCCTTTTCAGTGATAATGTTGTGACTGCTCACATGCATTGAGGATCCCTAAAATAGAGTAAATGGAGCCAGGGGCTTCTTATTTAGTAGACATATTATTCATGAACACATGTGCATGTGAGGAGAATGGCTGAGCACATGTCTCAGGCTGCATAAATCCAAGCACAGTGCATTTCAAAGAAGAAAGGCAGCCAGAGTTTTAAAAGTGTAGGTTCTGCTTTGTAGCAGCAATGCGTGTACTTTCATTTCAGCAGACATACACTAGAAACTGTTCTTTATTTAAAGTTCTTTTGGCTGACTTTTTGAACTAAATCTGCATTTTAAAAGTGTGTATCATACTTGCCTACATTCTCCAGCCTTAAAATTTACCATTTAATTGTATAACTATACAAGTTTTCATTGGAAGACTAATGATTTAAAAGTCTCTTTCATGCATTTGCATGTTCATGGGTGCTAAATAATGTATTGTGCTATTTAGCAAAATTTTTATTTTTACACAATTAGGTTATGTCTAGACTGCAGAGTTTTTCTGAGATACCTGCAGTATCCCGGAAAAGCTCTGCCGCATCCAAGGAATGTGGCCGCTTTTTCGAAAAAAAGTCAGAAAAGTGGACACATTTTTTTTGGCATCCCTGTAGCCTAATTTTACGTGGAAGAAGGGTTTTCCAAAAGAGGGTTTTTTTTCCTGAAATTTGGCCCCATGTAGGCAGGACAAATTTTGGAGAAGACTCTTTTGGAAGTAAATTGGAAAAAGATATGCAATTTGCATACTGCAAATTGTGTTTCTTTTTTCTGATTTATCTTTGTAGTGTAGACATAGCCTGACTCTGATAAAGTCTGGATATAGCAAATTAATAAAATATTACTAGCATTTATTAAAAGTTACTAAAATGAAATTTATGTCAACAACTAAAAGCCGTAGTGCAATTTCAAACTGGGATGGAAGTGTGAGAAAAGGAGACTTGTTTAGTCTCCTAGGACACTTGTTGGTTAAGTGCTTGTGGACATCTTATTAGGCACATTTTTAATAGAGGAAGAATGTATTGCACAAATGTGAGTAGTAGACTGTGTACTGCAAAATTGTGACTGGCTAAAATTGTTTAAAGTAAAAGAACTAAAAATGAAACTAGATACTGAAAGTGAAGAATGAATATAGCTCCTTGCAGAATATATTTATTATAGATAAATTTGAATAGTCCACAATGACAGAGTTCTGAATCTTTATTTTTGGTAAATTGTATAGTTGGCGCAATGCTATATTTAGCATTTGAACATTCTTGTAGAATGTATTAAATTGAGAAACTTAATTTGCTTCTAGTTAATCTTATTGAAACAGTTGTGGGAATGAGTTTAAGAATAGAATATGTGCTTAAGCCTCAATCATCAACAAAAATAGATTGCTTTAAAAATTGCTTGAACTAGTGAATCCCTAATGCAAGCTGGATGCTTCATTTCTAGTGAGCATATTTCAAACAGAACAAGAAAATTCACAGAAGTCTTTTAAAAATATATAATGTTGATACAACTAACATAGTGAACACAACCACCATGGCCTTTTTTTATATGTGAATGGACATGTTCTTTGAATTTTATATAGATATAACTGCTTAAGATCCTTAATTGTTAAAGGGAAGTTCTACTCTGAAAATGGCATGTGTGTCTCTCAATTTGTGTATCAGTGGTGTTCAGTTTAAAAGCAAAAAGATGTTTTGTCTCTCAGCTGCCCACACTACAAGCTGATCCCTTAGGCTGCTTACTCAATTTTACTCTGACCTACTAACACACATTAAAACTAAAAACTGTCTCATCTTCACTATAATTTTTTACTTTGTGTTAGTTATCATTTGTTTGCTAACACATGCTAGAAACACATTTTTTCCTAGTGTGGATTTACCTGAGGTCATTTTCCCTTATTGTATAATGATGTAAATTCATGTCTGATCAGTTGCCTATTATTTCCTTTAGGAGTCTTTCAAGTTTGGTCAGCTTCAGATGATACATAGAAAAGTGTGTAGTTGAATCCTGGCTATAGGAGAATTCTCCCCCCCTCCCCACTCCACCAAAAGGAGATGACCCTTTCTGATGCACAAGGAATAATATCAGCAAATCACCACCCACTTTTGGGAAAGAGGCCTGGCTATTTTAGAAAGCCAGCAGAAAATTAAGCTTCTTCATGAGGTCTCTCAGTAATTCAGACTGATTATTTACAAAGAAGGTCACAACAGACAATAAAGCAAATAAGATTATGTACATGTAGAGTACTCCTTCAATCAGTGAAGAGTAGGTCTGTGCACAACAGCAGCTACACTCTTAGGTGACTGTCCCCTTTGCAAGGGCTGTTGAAAACTGGGTGAAGCTGACCTGCTTCCTCTCTGTAAATCCCTTTGGGTACTACTCACAGGAAAGGAAATCATAACCAGGAAGGCCTTTTTTGGGGATAACAAATGCATATCCCCATTCACAGAGACCATTTAATGTTTTCAGCAGCTGCTCTGAATTAGAAAAATAAGACCAAATCTGTAGTATTACTACATTAAAGAGGCACCTTACAAACAGTACAGTGTTTGTAATACAGTGCACCACTTCCTGCCTCTCATATTTGTGCATTCCTACAGAAGAAATATGTGGGCAGAACATGGCTCATCTTATTTCTTCAGACAGAAAATTCCAAGATCTCTTGTAGACAGAGGTTGAAAGAATCTTGAAAATTGCTACTTCAAAGATTGATGAGGTTGGATGAGAGCAATACAGAGCTCACCTGCCTGAACTTCATAGACTGATGGAACCTGAAGCAGTGTACACTAAGGTCAAACTATTCATTTCTGCCAGCACTGACACAGAAGCTGCTGCAATTATAATCTCTGAAACTATAATAGATAGTATTCTGTAAAAGTTTATAAACTACTAGAGAAAGTGTATCCTGATGTAAGGCTGGTTGTTTTGAAGCAACTTATTTCATCCTTTCAAACTATCTATCTAGCTATCTATGATTAATATATATCTATATATATGAATGATTAACTTTTAGTTTGAAAGGAACTTTGATTTGAATATTTGTACTCTTAAAGGAGCCCAAGTCAACAAGAACAAGTATATGTAGATGAATTTATTTCCCATTAATGTTGCTGGACAAACCACTGGAAAATGAAGTATCATTTATCCATAGAACAAGTACAGCAGACGCTAGCCAAGCAATTTTCTCTAGAAGAACAATTCTCATTCCTGACCTGGAGTGACTAACTGTAGAGGTAAGAAGCTTCAGGGGGGTAGCCGAGTTAGTCTGTACAGGATAAACTTTAAAAACAACAAGTGGTCTGGTAGCACTTTATAGTCTAACAAAACATGTAGATGGTACCATGAGCTTTCGTGGGCACAGCCCACTTCTTCAGATGACTGGAGTTTTGAGTTTAGGATGAGCAGACCCAAAATAAATAGGGGAGAAGGGGGAAGGAAAAAAAGAATGGGGGGCGGGAAACAAGGAGCAGAGGGTATGGAAATATCAAAGGGAAAAACAGGAAGGCAGAACTGGCAATCAGTAAGCACCTGAAGATTGGATAGTTAAAATGAAGCAGATAAGAATCAAAGGCAATAGATAGGAAGGGTACTAACACAGGAATCTACACAAAGAGCTGTTTGCACCTTCATTGAATGTTAGGTTGATAATGTCCCAACCATCCGTCATCACGATTGAGGCCATCAGCATGAGAACTGAACTTGCGGATGAATTGTAATTCCAATGCCTCTCTGTGTATTTGGCCTAGTAGAATTGGTTTGTGACAAGACAGCCACTTGAAGATCTTTTAAACAGTGATTAGATAGATTGAAGTGTTCCCCAACAGGTTTCTGTATGTTCCCTTTACGTATATCTGATTTGTGTCCATTGATTCTTTCCCGTAAGGACTGTCCAGTTTGTCCAATATACATAGCAGTGGAGCATTGCTGGCATTTGATGGCATAGATCAAATTACTGGATGTGCAGTCAAATGACCTTTTGATTTGGTAGCTTATGTTGTTTTCGTAATTTCATAATGAATTCATCACTGGAGCCAACAACATAAGCTACCAAATCAAAAGGTCATTTGACTGCACATCCAGTAATTTGAGCTATGCCATCAAATGCCAGCAATAGTAGACTAATGCTGACCACACCTTAATCGTCTTAATTTAATTGTATATATCAGATACTTGTCTGGGATTGCCTGTTTAACCACTCAACCACACAAAACTCATTGTAATACAACCTTTATGTCATACCATGCCAAGCTTGTAGGGTTTGCAACACCTTCTCTTATAATCAGTAGAAATGTTGCTATACAATGGGTTTTGTCAGTCCTGAGCAAAGGAGTCATAACCCTACACTGTGCGTGCTTTTAGATCGTACATACATCCTCGTGTATTGGCTTCTTTCTTCCTTTGTAAGAACTGACTAGAATACCGGAGGAGCAATTACAACCATAATGGACTTTGCATGATAACTAGAATGTGTCTAGTACATGATCTACCCTGCTACTGCTATCCTGAAGGGTCAAACTTCCTTTGGAGATAAGATAGTTCTAGCTGTGTCATGCTATGGAATTAAGATTTAGGATTCAGAATCTTACAATAGGGTATCTTCAGAAGGGAAAGTAATTCTCTTTGTTTTTCACTATCCTAAGGGCTTGGGTGGTGCTCTGGAGACAGAGTTTAGGATTGAGAGCAATCACCGCACTCATAAGTAACCAACAAAAAAACACCATTTAGAATTATGTCACATATGACTATGCACCCCGACTTCAACGTCTGTATTTTTTAAATTAGACAGGATTATGATTATTCAGCTCAGTAAAATATTTAAGGATGCAGTGGCTATCTCTTCAATTGCATGTTAATGTCACTCCTAAAATTCCTTTGGTACAGGTCACACTCACAATCTGCAGTATTGTCATACAAGTGGGCAATGCTATTAGCTTTAATCAATTTGGGTGCATTCTACACAGAACTGTAACTCGAAATAAGATATGCAATTTGAGCTACGCAAATTGCGTATCTTATTTCAATGCTATTTCAAAATAGCTTATTTTGTCATTTGGAGCTGTCTACACAGTGCCAAATTTTGAAATAAAGCACTGTTCTGAAACATCCCTTACTCCTGATAGAATGAGGTTTACAGGGACATCGGAATAACGAGCCTGAAATAACAGGTTTGCTGTGAAGATGTCAGGTAGCTATTTCAGGATACTCCAGTATCCCAAAATAGCGTTGCAGTGTAGACATAGCCTTTATGAACTGTGCTAGTGACAGGGTTATTGTTGTAAGAAAATGGTGCTGAGCAGTGAATACCCTGAAGTAAAAGGCCAAGCTAGTTAGAAGTTATAGAAATATATTTGCACAATGATCCTCTTTTATAGCCTTCTAATTTGGTCTAACAAAAAGGCAAATTCACTCATTGGCATGAGTTAAAGTAGTCAAAACTGGGGTTATCCAGAACACAAGGGTCCTTTGCCCATGCCATCTTTCCACAGATATACACCTTCCACTGTGAGATGGCATTGAGTAGCTACATCACCAGTGGGTGTCCACTGCAATGTAGGACTCCTAAGTACCTGTCTGAAATGGCTTTACAGTCCCGGTACATAGACACTATGAGCTAGGTTCTTTGCCAAAATGATTAGCAAGTCAACCAATGCAGTGAACCATAGTCAATTTCTTTTTTAAAAAAGGAAAATGTTATAAAAATAATCTCCTCTCATTTTGAATGAGCTGCTCCATTCCCTGGCACCCTGTATAATCACGTATATCCATCTTCATGAATTAAAAGTGGGTATAAAATACGATCACATCAATTTTACACAGGTGTGAACAAAACACAGGGTGAAAGTCAGTGAAGAATAAGGCACTTTTTTGAACACTGAAAGTTGCCCCTCATTTACTGTCTAAATTTCACAATTTATAATCTAATATAAATTAATGCTGTGGAGTAACTTATTCATTACTTGCAGAGCTGAGATTTTTTTTAACATGAACAAAGTAACTCTATTGCTGCCTACAGCTGAATATGATTTATTATCTTAAATCATATTATTTATTTTCTGGAACCAATGGCTACTGGATGTTTATCACTTTAGACATTAAGCTTAAGGAAATCACTATATAACAATTTCCAGATACACAAACAATCTATATGTACTGTGAAAGATACATAAATGAAAAAGTATCAGCTCATACATCATAATAAGATACATTTTCTGCTCCTAGGACAGAAGAAACTCCTATTTTAAAGCAAACATGGAAATTGTGTTGTAGCACAACTACTATAAGAAAGATTTACAAAATTTTCCAACCTTCTTATAGAATTGTAACATTTTTGTATCTAAAGTACAAATAATATCCAGACTGATTTGTAGTAAGAAAACTAATTAAGAATGTAATTCATACATGCTTTTTCCCCTCTCATTTTAAGATAATGTCAAACTCCCATGAGTGATTTCTAACCTCCTAGATATCCCTATTCATTACCCTATCTATAATACAACACCAGTTGTAAGGGAACATGAGCAAAGGAATTACTGACTTTTCTTACTGACTGTTTGAAACAGAATTGTTGCATAAAACAATTTCCTATTTATGGCATGTGGGAAAAAAAAGTTCTGTGTAGCACAGGAGATATCAATGGAAGATTTGTTGTCAGTTTATTACCATCCTTTGGGGAAAAATTGTTTTCATTATTTTATCTCTTGCTTCAGTACTCCAGTCCCATGGTGCATTTTTACAATGCTGTGTTTAATAGTGAGAGACATCTGGACTGTCAGATAAAAGGAGTATGAAGGGTATGCGACAATAAACAGAGTCTGGTTCAGTTGAGACAAACAACTTGTTTCCTTGGTTTTCTTTCCAATCCAAAACAGTCTGGGGGGATGTATCTAATTAGCAAGCACTGGACAGCTTGAAATATAAGGCTAATATTTTGATTGTTGAAAATAGATAATTTCTCAAAATACTAAGTCTTTCAATTGTCAGTCAGATTCAACCAATCAGGCTTTTTGAGGCTATTATATCCTTCCAGCATTTCAGACTCCTATCCCCTTAACTGACAGGATACAGACTTCTCTAAAGAAAGCAAAAGAAACTTGAGACTGGGAAAATGAAGACATTTAAAATTCAACCCTCTGAAGTTACATCTCTCTTACCTCTGTTTTGCTACACTGGTCAGGAACATTTATGCAACTGCCTAAATTTTAGGGAAAATATGAAAGGCAATATACTTCCCCTTGCATAAGCTAAGTTACATTTAGGCACACCACTCTGATTTTCTTCAGTTTCTCCCTACCCCACCAAAATACATTGAGTCCAATGCAACTCCATGTGATGATCTTTTCAGCAACGATTTACTGCATTTTAAGTCTATGGGACAAGATCCTAACAAGATGCTCAGTGAAGTTTAACCCAGTAAGGATTGCAGGAGGGGCCCAGGTGAACTCTCCCATTCAGATACTTGCAGACAAAAGAGATTTAGTGTCTGTAGCATTTTCAGCAGGACCTGAGTTACTTAGGAGCCTGGGGGAAAGCCTTTGGAGCTTCCCCTCTGCAATGAGAGGTAGGCTCGCCCTGCACGTGGGCACCTGCCCACCAGCCTGTGCCCTCTATGAAGTACAGCTGCTCTTTTGCCTGTGCCAAAAGATCTTTCTCCTGACAGCAGCCACACAGGTGACCTTTTCCCCCCAGCTTACCCAAGTTTATTCCTCGGCAGCCTCCCCTCTCCTCTGTCAAGAGACCGCTAACCCTGCTAGCAAGCCTGGGGCGCTTTCCTTAACCTCCCCCCACCCTTTTAGCCTGCCTCCCTGATCTGCCTCGCTGCCCCACAGCGGAGCCAGGCGCCGTCAGCAGAGCCTCCCCTGCCCCCCAGTCGCTTCCAGGTGCGCAGCGAGGGGATGCTCAGCTGCCCCTTCCCTCCCCGCTAGGAGAGCGGGGCCCGCCTCCCCGGGCGCTAGGTGCGGGAGCAGCAGGGCAGCGAGTTACCTGGCGCGAACACCATGCTCGGCTCCGGCCGGGCGCCGCGGGCAGGGCGGGAGGAGGCGAGAGGGCCCGAGCGCAGGAGCGGGCGGGGGTGTCGCAGCGACCGCGGCACCTTGGACAGCTCCCAGCGTAGGCGCTTCCCGGCGGCAGGAGGCTTCCTCGGCGGCGGCGGCGGGACGCGGGCTCCCTCCACAATGCACCGCTCCAGCGGCCAGGGGAGGCGGGGGACCAGGGCTCGGCGCATTCCTCGGTCCTTTGCCTGCTGCAGGCGCCGGCCCTGCGCAAGGAGCCAGCCCGGGAACCCCTGAGCCTGGCGCAGCAGCGGGGGAAGGGGAAGGCGGGAGGCGGGAAAAGCAGCTTCCCAGCGGGGGCAAGCTAATTGCTCCTAATTACCGCCTCTCCGCGGCCCCACTGGAGGCTGCCTGACATTTAGGGGGTGGCCTTTCAACCGTCGTGTGCAACCCCGGCTAATAGACTCCGGCTTCGCGGGACTTCGCGAGGCTCGGTCGAGTTCCCCTGGGGTTCAAACTGAAATGACTTCACCAGTGGATCGCCTGCGCGGTCCCTCCTCGCCCAGGGTCTGGCCGCGCTTAGGCCACGCGAATAAGGACAAAAGAAACGCGACCGAGGGAAAGGAGAGGGGAGAAATAAAGAAGAGGTTGTTGATGCCCCATCGAGCGACTAAAGGGCAGGAGGAGATACAGTGGTAGAGGAGAAAACAGTCCACTAACTTTTAGCTCCCGGAAGCTGTTTGTTCGGAGAGAGAACATGTAGCACCCATATTTCTGGCAGAGACATTTCTTCTCCTCCACAGTGGAATTTAGATCAACCCCGGCCAGCCAGAGATGAAGCACAACGCTGGGGAACTGCTTGTACACGGACGCCTCGCCCTGTTTGGCATGATTGCTTCAGCAATCTAAAATAAGCCAAGTAGAAAGCAGGTGGCAAAAGTGCATTTCTGCAGTGCACAGTACATTTTAGCATTCTGCCTTCACCATGCACACAGACGCCTATAAGCCTTCTCTTTTCTGTTCAACCATCTTTCCCCCAATGTATCTCCCCCCACCACCTATGCTTAGAGAAGACTATGTCAAGTGAGTGGTTCTTTAGGAGAGGTAATCCAGAGTTCAAGCACAGGCAAAGAAGAGAGACCAAAGAGGCAGATGGCTAACGGGATGAACAGCATGGCCACAGGGAAACTGAAGTTACAGAAGGGGAGGGTGAGATCTCTACAACTATGAGGCAAAATCAGAGCAGATGATGGTTGAAAAGGAATCTGGAGGGCTGTCAAGGATAGCTCCTTTTAAACAGGCAATGTAGTTTCCTGAAAAAGAGCAGTAAGGAGAAGTGGAAGTTATCAGGGTACATCTACACAGCAGTGTTATTTTGGAACTGACATTATTCTGAAATAACATACTGCACGTCTACACTACCTGCTTTTATTTTGGAATAATGTCAAGCTGGAGGACTTCTTACTTCGACTCATGGTAACCCTCATTTCACAAGGAGTAAGGGAAGTCAAAGGGAAAGTGTTCTTCCTTCAACTTTCTGCTGTGTAGACAGCACCAAAAGCAGAGTTAAGCTATTTCGACTTAAGCTATGCAATTGAGGTAGCTGACTTGCATAGCTTAATTTGACTTTAGCCCTGCTGTGTAGACATACTCTAAGAGACCAACATCTTGAGTTTGGAGATGCCACATTTGAATTAATTTACTACATGGTGTGAATGATTTCCTTTAAAAACATTTATGTTAAGAACTCAAGGTTGATTTGATTTCTTTACTCACAGACACTCTTCCTATTTGACCTCTCTATAGCTGAGCTCCCTCTCTTTGACTGCAACTTCTTCACCTTCAGTACAACCAGTCTTCCATCAGTTCAAATTCATCCCAGTTCTGAAATTTGTTATAGAGGACTATGCGAAGTGAGTTAGTCTTAGCTCAGTTCCTAGTAGATAGGGCTCGAATCCACAAAAGTACTTACATGCCTAAGTATTTGGTTTAGGCATTCTGGTCCACAAAACTCCCACTTGGCTGGTGTATAAGCATGTAGGCTCTTAAATTCACTGAGCATGTAAAGTTTTGCAACAGAAAGTCTGTAGGCAGAAACATAGGTGCCTCTAAGCATGTGCACTGCTGCTTCTAGGGCTACGTCTACATTTGCATATCTTCTTGCGCAAGAATGCACAATGAGGCACGTCAATGAATATTGCTGCACTTCATTTGCATATCTAATGAGCCATCATTTGTGCGCAAGGGGCTTTTTTGGGCAGAACGGCTCTTGCGCAAGAGGGAGGGTTTTGCACAAGGAGCAGTGTAGACTGCTCCTTCTTGCACAAAAATGGCAGCTCATTAGATATGCAAATGAGGCACCTCATTTGCATATCTTCTTGTGCAAGAATGCGCAATGTAGACATAGCCTAGGTGTCTAGATACCTATCTCTGGGCTAAGCCCTAGAGAGCAATGTATTAACCAGGGAAGACTGGACAGTGTCATAATGCCTACATTTATTTGTGCATCTGGGCCTAAGTGACTATATCCTGCACAGAAGCATATTAGTACAAGTGAGCACCTGTATTAGTAGTTTCAGCAGGAAAGTCAGGGATTGGGCAAGCATACTATCATTCCTAAGAAGTTCAGGAATCTAGGTCAATGCTGAGACACAGTCTCAGGAAAAGAGCTGCTTTGATTTATGATGTATGCTTGTGTGGGCTCTTTCTTTGGCTTTCAAATATTTAGTGGAGATTTGACCTCAGCAGGAAAACATTCATCCAAAATCTGCTTATTTCAGAACAAGTTTCAGAGGGGTAGCTGTGTTAACCTGTTTCAGCAAAACCAACAGAGTCCTGTGGCACTTTAAAGACTCACAGATTTATTTGGGCATACGCTTTTGTGGGCTAGTACTCACTTTGTCAGATGCATCTGATGAAGTGGGCTCTAGCCCACAAAAGCTTATGCCCAAATAAATTTGTTAGTCTTTAAGACGTAACAGGACTCCATGTTTTTATTCTAGAATAAAATTATTAATTGTAGTGTTATTAACTAGACTAATAATGGGGTGTGTCGTAAAGTAATAGGTTCCTGAGAGTAGAGCAGGAGGAGTTGGGGGAAGGAAGGGAAGATAAATCTCTTGCTTAATTAAGCCTATTAAAAGATTTCAAAAAAACTGTGTATTGTCTTATGACATGAACTTCTATGAGCCACCACTGTAACTCTGTGTGTATGTGTTGGATTTATGGTGAAACTGAAGGGTTGTTGTTGTTGTTGGACACACATTATTGCTATTCATTGTTTATATATGAAGTTTTAAAATCTTTTATTTGATTATTGGAATTCTATATTTATCTTCAAATTATTCAATGAGTAGGGCACAATGGGTATTTTATTTCAGAATCTTCTTAGCATTTCTGGCTCATGTTTCATGCCAACACAAATCAATGTTTTCTAGACTACAATATAAAAAGGCACCTTCGATTTTTTTTCCTATCTAAGGGAAAAAATTTAAAATACAAGATTTATCACAGACTTGAATATTTAAAAATTCAGAAAATGAGCTATAATACAATTCAGGACATCATCATAGCAGTGGAATCAATGAGTGCTTATTGAAATAATTGCAAAGGGCATAGTTCTATATTGAATGGTTATACTAAAAAACTGAAGTAGTAATAGAGAGAAGATTTTCCTTCCACTTAGGCAGCTTTTCAACAGCTCATAGACACAGTAGGCAAGGATTATAATTAACACAGCACACTTTTGCCCAGAGAAAATATTGTAAGAATGATTGATCTGTCATTGAGTGCAAGTCAGTGAAAAAATACCATGTTTGGTCAGGTTACTGAAAAAGGACCTTAATATGTGAGGGTTATATATTATGACAGTGATACTGTCTACTGTGGGGGAGGGAGACAGAGTAAGGGAGGAAAAATAATATAGCTACTTGAAAGATTTTTACCTGCTACTGTTATGCCACGTTATATTACAAAAATTGACTCATAAATTAGTGAATTTTTGTTTAATCGGTTTTATTGTTTCCCTTGCATATCATTCAGGTTCTCCTGGCTGAAGAGAACCTTATGAACATCAATGGAAAGGGAGGTGGTTGACCGAAAGGACAGCTATACTGCAGAGTGACCCCTGGGAGACAGCTGCACGAGAAAGAGAGTAGCCAGACAAGCTTGCCATCTTGCCAGCCATTGGACCGGGTAAGTGGCTCACTTTCCCCAAACTCCTCCCCCTGGCCTTCAGCTGCAGTGCCGGAGCAAGGGGAGGGAGCCCTGCTGGCCACTAGCCCCACCACTGCAATCCCCCCAGGACTACCCCTGGGGCTGAGCACCACAGCCCTGCCCCCCAGGAGACCATGCCCCCCCCAGAGGAGACACTGGGGGTGCTGGAACCATGGCCACGCATGAGAAGATGGTGAGGATGAGGCTGGAACCATGGCCCGGCCCCAGTGGAAACTGTGGCCTGGATGCACACCCCCCCATGAGTAGAGAACATTAGGGCCAGATAACCCAGCCCCTTAGCTTCACCTCACCTCCCAACCCCTGCCCTGAGCCCTCCACTCTCTTCCCTGACTCCTGCACTCCCACCCTTGCCCTTTGCCCCTCACACTTCCCATCCACTGCCCTGAGTCCCCTGACCTGTACCCCCCACCCTTTGCCCTGAGTCCTGAACCTCCCAGCCCCCTTCCTCAAGTCCTCCACCACCTGTCCTAATCCTGCACTTCCCACCCTCTGCCATTAGTCTCCCCACACCTCCCAGCCCTACCCTGACTACTGCACCATCCCACCCCCTACCCTGAAACCACACAATTGTTTTATAAAAGCTTCCTCCCCAACACAGACAATGAGGCAGACTGGTAGACGTGGCCCTGTGTAAGTGAATGCCCCTTTTTCATCCAAATCCACCAACATCTAAGTAGAATCAGGTTGCTAATCTAATCAGTACATTGGTTGAATGCTTTAAGATATTTTGGATGCTTTAAGATATTTTATAGTGCTGGGTATTATTGTTATAATCTCTCTCTATTAAAAAAAAAAAGGTTTTTCCTGCCTGATGGGCGACAGAATGACCACACTCATCATGCTCTCACACTCTCTGGCCGTGAAGGCTGCCAGAGAGAGGGGGGTTGGCGAGCGTAGTGAGCCAGGGGCACAGACCCCCAGTAAACTTTAATCTCTGTTTGGAATTTAGTGAATGACTGATTGGATAAGACTCACAAAGAAAGCCCTAACCCAGTGATCTCGAACCTTTTTAAGCATTACTTTTTGAATTTAAATCCAATCCAGGATCTACCTCAAACCCAAGGCATCCTTGCCCCGTCTTCTTCTTGCCCCTTCTCCGAAGCCCCACTGATTTTTATCAGGCAGAGGGCTGGAGTGGGGGGCCGGGGGGATGTGGACTCTGATCTTGAGCTAAAGGATTTGGAGTGTGAGAGGGGTTCTGAGCTGCGTCTGAGCAGGGAGTTGAGGTGCTGGAGGGGGTGCAGGGTGCAGGGGGACTCAGGGCTAGGGCCAGAGCTCAGAATGTGAGCTCCAGCTGGACACTGCTTATCACTGGTGGCTTCTGGGTGGTGATGCAGGGGGCTAAGGCAGGCTCACCTGTGCTCTGGCCTTGCACCACTCCCCAAAGCAGCCAGCAAACTCTTTCCATCCTGCCCTCCTCCCCACTCTGTGGAGATGGGGTACAGGGTGGGGGGAGGGGCACCCTGACATCAGCACCCCCTCCTCTTCTTCCTGTGCTCTGCACAGCAAGCAAGAAGCTCCCTGGGGTGAGGGGCAGCTCCAAGGCAAAGGGCAGGAGCAGCACAGCAATGCTGAGAGGGGCAGGTTATTACTTATGCAAGATCTACTGGTAGATCCCCATCTACTGCTTGGTGACCACTGCCCTGACCTATCAATGCATAGTTCATAGCATATGGAATTTTGGCACTGTCTACACTTTTATGTTTTTAAAGCACAGCCATAGCAGAGCTTTAACATGGCAGTGTGATCCTGGCACCAGCGCTGGGAGAGAGCTCTCCCAGCACTCTAGGTAAACCACCTCCAAAGAAGGAGTAACAACAGCACTGGGAGTGTGGGACTGTAACTTGCTGGGCTTGAGAGTGGTATTTTTTTACTCCCCTGAGAAAGTTACAGCACAGTAAAGTGACAGTGTAGACAAGCCCTAAAAGGAGGCTATTGCGAAGATGCCATTGGAATGCACTGTAGGTTTTAAAAACACCAGTTCAATTAACATCTTGTTAATAAAGTGATTTACATGATGTAGAAAATAACAACTGGTAGAAGTAGTTATTTTATCACAGACCTAGATTAATTGCTCAGTAATTAAAAATAAGCACTGAAATATACAAAGGTGGGAAAGCAGAACAAAGGAGAAAATGAAATCCAGAAACAACTTTAAAAGGAAAATAACAGAAGGGATAACCATACTAGTGGTTAACCATACTAGTGAGAGCAATAGTCTATCTACTCTAGTAACCTGTCTTCCAGCAGTGGCTGGTACTAGATCAGGGGTCTCAAAATCATGGCCTCTAAGGCCACCTGCAGCCCAAGCAATTCCACAATCAGGCCTGCACATGGATGCTGGCAAGAGAGTCCCTGTGGCCTGGGGGGGAGGGAGGGGAGAAGCGTCCATACCTTTTCCCCAAATCCAGCCCCTGCTCTGCCCTCACCCTGCCTCTTCCCATCCCTGCTCTGCCCTCTCCCCCATCACACTCCTGCCCTCAAAACCCCCTTCCCGAGGGACACTGCCTCAGGGATTACGGGGGGCCTGGCACAGAGGGGCAGCAGGGGTTGTTCCCTCGGTGGTGGAAGCTGAGGGAAAGTGGAGCAATGCAGCAGCCTCTGCTCTGCTCTGCCGTCATCTCCCAGGCCAGCCCAGTTGCTCCACTTCACTGTGGCAGTGGGAAGCGGAGCATCGCAGCCCCAGCATGGGCTGGCTTGGGAGATGGCAAAGGAGCAGAGTAGGCTGTTGGGTAACCCTGCTTCCCCACCTGCCACCACTGGGCCCCACAAAGCATAGGCCCTGTGGCGGCCATGCCGAACCATCCTATGCCTCTTGCGCAAAAACGGCTGCTTATTACTTATGCAAATGAAGCACAGCAATATTCCACGCCGCGCTTCATTTGCATAAGCTTTTCCGCAAGAAGGCTAAAGTATAGACATAGCCTCGGTGGCTCTAAACTTCTGACTGCCAGAAGATGAGCCTGGATGAGAAGGGATGGATCACTCAATGAACTGCCCTGTTTTGTTAATTGCCACTCAGGCATATAGAATGGGGGGGTCTCAAAGTCAATTTACTTTAGGCCTAGTGCCATTCCTCAAATTCACCTTGTCAGCCATCGGGCATCCCTTTCTGGTGGGACTCCAGGGAGTACAGGGGTCTCCACACATTTCCCACCTCAAAAAATGAGGAAGAACGGCTCTTGCACAAGAGAGGGTTTTTGCGCAAAAAGGAGCCGTCTACACGGCTCGTTTTTGCGCAAAAGCCTCTTGCACAAAAACAGCTGCTCATTACTTATGCAAATGAAGCACAGCGATATTCCACGCTGTGCTTCATTTGCATAAGCTTTTCCACAAGAAGGCTACAGTATAGATGTAGCCCCGGAGTATGGGGTTGTGTCCTTGACCATCTTTGTTAAGAGACATTGATTGTCCTGTTTTCCATGAACTTACCTAGTCCCTTTTAAAACCCAGTTTTACTTTTTGCCTTCACAACATCCCCCGGAAATCTGTTCCATAGTCTGACTATGTGTTGTAGCAAGAGGTACTTCCTTATATTTGTTTTAAGCTTACTTTTGTTTAGATGACCCCTAGTTCTTGTATTATGTGAGGGAATAAATAACTCTTTCTTATCATTTTGTCCACACTATTCATGAGTTTAGAGCTCTCTTTCTTATCGTTCTTTAGCTCTTTCTTTTCTAAGATGAACAGTCCTAGATTTTTTAATCTCACCTCATGTACCCCTAATCATTTTTGTTGTGCTTCTCGGTACTTTTTCCAACTATAATATATGGTTTTTTGAGATGGAGAGACCAGAACTGCAGGTAGTATTTAAGGTGTGGTGTAGCATGGTTTTATATACTGGCAATATGATATTTTCTGTCCAATCTATTCCTGTTTTTATGGTTCCTTACACTGTTAGCTTTTTTGACTGCTACTATACCTTGAGCATCTGTTTTTAGAGAACTAGCCAAAATGACTCAGATACATTCGTGGTGTAATCTTGGAAATAGGACTTTGTGTACATTTTTGGAAAATAAACAAGAGCACCATGGAAAACAAACAACCACAGTTTCCTTATTCAGAAATCCCCAAATCTACAACTACTGTGAGTACTGCATCTTAAGAAGTTGTGTCTCTGCTTCCTTTAAGGATCACACTCACAATGCTTTCTGCTCCTTCTAATACACAACCTGTAACCAATATGTTACCTCCTGGTTTGCAGACTGAGGGAGCCTCTACTGATTTAGCTTTGCCCTGTCAATGAGCAGCATGTGTCTATAGTTATTTTTACTTCATAAAGGGTATTGATTGATCCTTCTGTTGAGCCTATAAAGGAGCACTTACCACATCCATTAACATTAATGAGGCCTGTTAATTGTGTATCCAAGACACACATCCTGCCAGCGATAGCCATTTGCATCCAGCTAAATATAAAATCCCCCACTCTATAAAGAATGGTCATACAAATATAATGAGGTACATATTATTATAACTTTTTATGGCTATAAAAACAGTAAACAAAACACTCCTTTGGCTTCAATTGGATTATCCTGGAAAGACTACAGAATCCAGGCCATCTAACAGTGGAAAATGCATTCCATGACAGATGGGAAAAGAGCAGATGTGATTTGTAAGAGTCAGCTCCTGGAAAATGCTGTTCAAGGGTTTCCTCAGTCCTTTTAGGCTGCTTACTGAAAAGACACACTTCACAACAGAACACACATCAGAGAACTCACACTTTGAGACTCACTAGTCAGGGATGAAGAGCCATTTCCAGTGCTCAAAGAAGTCTGTGTGGTGGCATGTTGATTATCATCCACACATCTGTCCTTCCTCCTGCTCAGCAATTAACTGCTCTCCAGTCACCAAATCAATTCTGCCCCTCTCCCCAGCCTCACCTCTCTCCTGGGGTTCTTCAAACCTCTCTCCCAGGCCTGGGGATTCAGGAGTCCTCTCCGCCCTTCTCAGGAAGGACTTTGCAATGAAGTCAAGGAGTGGAGTCAAACTTTATCTTCTTCCTCCCCACTTCCTCCTGTAATAATGGAATCAGCTCCAGGGAGGAGGAGAGCTCTGTAGAAACCCTAATTGATTCCTCTTCCCCATGAGGTAGGCAAGTAGGGAACACAGTCAATCAGAGGTTTTCCCAATGTGATACTAAAGTTGTGCACTCCTTAGTGACCTGGCTCACTGCTTAGAAATTTTATTTTCCAGGTCAGTCATCCAGTTCCCCATGGCATACTTAAAGTGCTACAGTAGCAGCCACCCATCAAGTTTGCTGCCTTAGATTTGCACCTATTAATTGGATCCAGTTTCCCCAGTCTCTGTCACCTGGAGCGTGAGTAAAATATTCCTCTGGGTCCTAGAGCCAGAGATTAGCTGTTTCATTAGAGGAAATGGGGGAATCATAAGGAACTTCTTGTGGGACCCAAAGGTTCTTTACTGCTCGGAACAGAAGTTGCACCTGGGAAATAAGAGCCATATATTTCTACAGTGCAGTAGAAATATATAGATGTAGCCTGGGTGTAAATTTAAAATACAGATTAGATTATATTTAACATTTAGATTTAGGATAAAGTTTATGGGTAGTAAAAAACTTGTGAACTGATTGTGGTAAACCATAGTGATTAAGCATTAAGCATCCACTAAGGTTGCCCACAATCAACTAATATGTTTTTCAGTACAAGTTGTCTTGTCTAGAAGTACAAAGTTGTGTGTAAAATTGTGTCAGTTAAAATGTGTACCTAATATGGTTTAAAACATAGTCATTTCCCCTAGTCTACATGTGCCCTCACATTAGTTTAAGTAGCCTTTAAAGTGATATATCCACTCCAACACTGCTACCTGACTTTGTTCCTTTGACCCTAAATATAATCATAGAATCATAGACTATTAGAACTGGAAGGAACCATGAGAGGTCATCAAATCTAATCTCCTGCACTCATGGCAGAGCAAGCACCACCTACACCATTTCTGACAGGTGTAAATATATATAAATACAAAATGAACCAAACAAGGCACACATAAACAAAAGCATAATAGGCTAGATTCCCTGGTTTTCTAATGCAACCTTATACTCTGTAATCAGTGCACCATCACCTTAAATCAGTAGGAAATAGCCAGTGAAGAATTTCCTCTGTGCTGGGAATTTTCTGCCAAAGGAAAGTTAGCACAGGTGACTCCACCGTGCCTGTGCCAGCTTCCCCATCAGCGTGGAGCATAGAAAAAAGGAAGGCACATTTTGTAGCCGGCATATTGGAGTAGAGCTTTGCTATAACCAATATTCTAGAGGCAGGAGGGTAAGGTTTCTGAGGCTATGTCCACATAGCAGCATTATTTTGGAATAACTGATGTTATTCCGAAATAACAAAGAACACGTCTACACTAACAAGCTTTTATTTCAAAATAATGTCGAGCTGGAGGACTTCTTACTCAGACTCATGGTAACCCTCATTTTACGAGGAGTAAGGGAAGTCGAAGGAAGAGTGTTCTTCCTTTGACTTCCTGCTGTGTAGACAGTGCCAAAAGCCGAGGTAAGCTATTTTGACTACAGCCACACAGTTGATGTAGCTGAAGTTGCATAGCTTAATTTGACTGTAGTCCTGCAGTGTAAATGTGCCCTGTGGGGTACTTACACCAGAGGTATAAATCAGGGGTGCTCCCGTGGAGTCTTAAAAGGAGCTGCAACTGGCTCCCTATGCCCTCCAAGCTTTGCTGCTCTGACAGTGGAGAATGAAGACCTTTGTGCTTCCCCATAATGCTTCTTCCTTTGCATTTATCATCCCTTATTATCCTGTTTTATTTGGAGCCCTATTATACACATTGTTGTTCATGTGAGTAAATGTTACCTAAAAGAATAATCCCACTGATTCTGAGAACACAAAGGAATGCTATAAATGTTGATTTTGTATTTGAACCACCTGCTTTCAACCTATGCACAGGGTATCCACAGTAAACATATGAATGAGCCAAGTATCCTTCGTACTAATCAAACTGGAAGGTCGGCAACATAATATGTAGCCTGTACTACTGAGTAGAGTAAGTTAATTTTTTTTCAGTGAGAAAAAGACTAAATGAATAATTTAATCTTTCTTATTTCATTTTTATCAAGGTTAAAATGTTTCAGTTTAACTTTATCTTTTCAGCTCACATAATTTTGATTTTTACATTAAAATATTTAATTACATTTACTATATTTTATATTATTTTGACATGAAACAAAATGTTTTCTCGTACCAAAATGAAATATTTTTCATTATCAAAACAAAATATTTCGGAATTGAAATTCTTCAGAATTTCCTTTCCACGAAAAAGTGTGACTTTTGGTTCTGATTTGGAACAAAACAAAATTTGAAAGATCAAAATTTCCCATGGAATGGAAATTCTATTTTCTGACTAGTGCTACTGTTGACCTGTGACATCACTATACAGAGACCACATACCATCTACTCCATGTTATTGAAGGGAGTGTAAGACCAGAGCATAATTGCTGCATTGTGGAACTCATCGTGGCTGTATCTTTTCAGGCACATGCATAGAATTTGGTCCATATAATTATCTCTTATGCCCTAAATTTTTCAAACATTAGTGCATAAAAGTAGGTACCCAAATACATCTTTCGGCACTTAAATAAGGTGGCGTGATTTTAAAGGTAAAAATGTCTTTGACTATAATCAGCGTGGTTTTGGGAGGCCAATGCGGTTTAGGGAGGAGGAAGGGGGAACAAGAAAGCCCCCATATCCCCCTCCCCCCAGCTGTCCCAGGAAGGGGCAGGGGAGAGAGTCCCCACTGGCCCCTCTTGCACTCCTTGTGCCCTGAATCCCCCACATCTCCAAGGCTCTGTCCTGACTCCTAAGCTCTCCACTCCACCAGGCCTCCCCCCCACCCTAAAGGACCCCCACAACACCAGGTACGTCTTCTAGTTTTTCAAATATTTTTTTCATTCTAGCCTCTTCGATCTACATTTTTTAAAATTAATCAAACCTCTAACTAAATGTCTGTTTTTCCTTAATAGTATTAGATGATGTCTCAACATCCCTTCCAGCCTTATATTTCTAGGATTTGATATTCTTTTACCTAGAAGCCTTTAGGCTAGACCCTCAGCTGCTGCAAATCTGCATAGTTCTGTTGAAATAACTTTGAAAATTTAGTCATTTTACAGGAGCTGAGGATCTGTCTCATTATATATGAAAGCTTTGATCCTTCAAAAATTTATGCGGTTGTACAACCTCACAAATTTGGATGAATGAATGACACCACAGATCTATTCTTATGTGTTTTCAGGACATAGGCCAAAAACTTTCAGTTTTAGCTATCTTGCATATATAACACACAAAGTTTAATTTTGTGGTGGAGTAATTGTGTTTAATTATTTATGGGATCAGGGTCCTTCAGTGAGACTATTTTTATTATTTTTTAAATTCTGGTACCAAAGAAATATTTTAGTTATACAAGTTGTTTTTCTGTACCATGTACAATATTCTTGTGTACTTACAGTATCACTTTGTGATTTCATATATTTTTTACATTATACCCTTTTTCTGTATAACTTGTTGACTGTATTGACTGAAAACCTGGTCCCATTGAAGTCAATGGTAAAACTCTCATTGACTTCAGTGGGACCAGGATTTCACTCCGTTAATCTGACACAGTTCCAGCTCTCTTTGGAAAGGAATAAGTATACAAACTTTTAATTTATTTGAAGTATTAACTACAGCCTATAGCTATCATCACCGACACATTTCCATTCTAAGACTCTTACTAGAATTTTCACTTTCGCTATTCTGGACTGCTATTTCGCTATTCTTAGACATATCGAAATTGCAAATAAAGCTGGGATTTGAATTTCCCGCACTTCATTTGCATAAAAGCATCACAGCGTTCTTTCAAAAAAGAAAGTACAAGATCTTTCGAAAAAAGTACGTGATCTAGACGCGGTTCTTTCGAAAAGAAAGTACAAGATCTTTCGGAAAAGGCTTTTCTTTTCAAAAGAACCGCGTCTAGACCACGGTTTCACTTTCAAAATAGCATTTTTCGAAAGAATGCCATGATGCTTTTATGCAAATGAAATGCAGAAAATTCAAATCCCGGCTTCATTTGCAATTTTGATATGTCTAATTTACATCCCTCTTTCAAAAGAGGGATATAGGTTAGACGTACCGTTTGAGGGCAGAAATTTTCCAACCCTCATCGTTTATCTGAGATAGAAATATTTTGCAAATTGAACAGAAATTGTTCAAATGGTGTTTTTTTGGTTTTTTTTAAAGAAAGGAAAAAGTATACAATTCCCAATTAAAAAAAATTCTGCTATGTATTTGACAGGTATACAGTAGAAAATATTGGAAACAGAAAGCTGAAATTTGGCAGGAAAATAGTCCTCGGGGAAGATAAATGCCTCAGGGTTCTAGTATGCATTTTTATTGGACCAACAAATCTTTTCTCTCTCACCAACACCTGCCTTTTCTCACCTTTCTAGTGTAAATTGCTTTTAATTTTGCAAAGATACCAAGTTTGAAAAAAGATGCATGGGTTTTTTGTTCTGGTAAGAGATTGTACTTTTAGCTCCCAATATCCAAAAGGAAATCAAGCATGGGTAAATTACTTGCATAAAAAAATATGCAGAGAATTTGTGTCATGAGGTCTTGATCCAAAAGCTTAAAGACAAAGTTGTCTCTAATGCTAGCTTTCCTGAAGAACCTCAGGACTGCTGCTCCCTGGAATACACTCTACAATTGTAGAAATTGTGGCATGCAGGTAACTAAAATTTACCAGAAAGCCTAGCACCCAATTGTACAGCCATGGCAGTAGTCCCATTGCTTTCAATGGGTGTAATGTTGTAACTGAGGGATAGCAGGACTGAGGTACTTATGTGACTGTTCAAATCATTGGGAACAAAAAAGTTCTGTCCTTTATAAATTGTAATTATTGGAGTATGTTGTTTTTTCACTGCAATGCCATAACATATTTCAAAATTATATAGAATCAAAGAATGTACAGGGGAAAATACTGCAGCTATTTTTAAAAAGGCTTTTAAAATAAAGTTTAAAACATTTTTATCTCAGCATAGGTATTAAGTTCTTGAAAATTTGAAACAAATTTGTTACTGATCCCATAATGGTGCAGACATTAGTTCATTATTTTATGGCATTTTACAAACGATGATCTGTGTCAGACACGTAGATGAACATAATTTGTTGGGGAAAAGTCAACCTGGTTTCCATAAAGGGAAATCATGCCTTCCTAGAGTTATTTAAGGGGGTCAACAAACATGTGGACAAGAAGGATCCAGTGGATATAGTGCACTTAGATTTCCAGAAAGACTTTGACAAGGTCCCTCACCAAAAGCTCTTAAGTAAAGTAAGTTGTCATGGGATAAGAGGGAAGGTCCTCTCATAGACTGATAACTGGTTAAAAGACAGGAAACAAAAGGAATAAATGGTAGGTTCTCAGAATGGAGAGAGGTAACTAGTGGTATCCTACAAGGGCCGCACTGGGACCAATCCTATTCAACCTATTTATAAATGATCTAGAGAAAGGGGTAAACAGTGAGATGGCAAAATTTGCAGATGATACTAAACTGCTCAAGATAGTTAAAACAAAGGAGACTGAGAAGAGCTTCAAAAAGATCTCACAAAACTAAGTGATCGGGCAACAAAATGGCAAATGAAATTTAATGTTGATAAATGTAAAGTAATGCACAGTGGAAAAATAATCCCAGCTATGCATACAAGTGGGTGACTAATGTATCTATAACTACTCAGGACAGAGATCTTGGAGTCATTGTGGATAGTTCTCTGAAAAATCCACTCAATGGGCAGCAGCAGTCAAAAAAGCAAACATGTTAGGAATCACTAAAAAAAGGGATAGAGAATAATACAGAGAATATCTTATTGCCTCTATACAAATCCATAGTATAGATGTGATCGCCTCATCACAAAAAAGATATATTGGCATTGGAAAAGGTTCAGAAAAGGGCAAGAAAAATAATTAGGGATTTGGAACAGGCCCCATATGAAGAGAGATTAAAAAGACTGTGACTTTTCAGCTTAGAAAAGAGGAGACTAAGGGCTCGTCTAGACAAAGCAGAATGGTCGAAAGAGGATATGTAAATTCCACAGGAATTTGCATATCTTCTTTCGATTGCACTTTCGCAAGCAGAGCTTTCAAAAGTGAAAGTACTTTAGACGCGGCTTTTTCAGCAAACCTCTCCCTTTGTCAAAAAGCTGCTCTTCCTCAAAAAATGAGGTTTATGCGGCTTTTCGACAAAGGGGGGGGAATCACCAAAAAAGCTGCATCTAAACTACTTTCCTGTGGAATTTGCATACCCTCTTTCGACCATTCCGCATAGTCTAGATGAGCCCTAAGGGTCTCCACAGCAGCTTTATTTAGGAATAATGTCCGTTATTCCAAAATAACTATGTGAGCATCAACAGGGCCAGCCTGTTATTTCAAAATAATTTCAAAATAATGGGTGGCTTATTTCGGTGTTTGCAAACCTCATTACATGAGGAATAATGCCTCTTCCGAAATAGCTATTTCAGGATAGCAGTACAGTAAAACTCCAATAGTCCAGCATCCAATAGTCCGGCACTCCTGATAGTCCGGCATCAAAATGGCAAGAGCCTAGTGAGTGAGCTTCGGCCAAAAATGAGTCACAAGGTAACAGCGGCAGCAGCTGAACTGAGCAAAAAGGGTAAAAAGGCTTAAAAAAACTAAAACATTACAGTATACTGTATACAGTATGTACAATAAAAAGGGTTAAGAACACTTTATATACAGTATATAATGTATACAGTATATATATAACCTGCTTATAGTACCTCCTGATATTCTGGCATATCTGATAATCCGGCACCACCTAAATCCTATAGGTTCCGGATTATCGGAAGTCTACTGTAGTATGAACGCTCCAATACTGATATTTCAAAATAGCTCCTCCCCCAAGCCATTCAAAGTAATTACTCCTCAGTGCTTCCTGGGGCTCTAAATCAAGGCAGTGTGTCCACATTAGGGCAGCCTGCCTCGGCCTAATTTCCAGGCTTCCCTGTGGTATAGACGCACTATTTCAAAATAAGCTATTTTGGAATATTTCTTTCAAAATAGCTTATTCCGAAATAATCATGTAGTGTAGACGTAGCCTAAGAAGAGATATGCTAGAGGTCTATATAAAATCATGACTGGTGTGGAAAAAGTGAATAAGGAAAAGTTATTTATTTGTTTCCATAAGAACTTGGGGTCACCAAGTGAAATTAATAAGTAGCAGGTTTAAAACAAATAAAGGAAGGTTTTCTTCACGCAGTGCCCAGTCAACCTGTGGAACTCCTTGCCAGAGGATATTATGAAGACCAAGACTTAAACAGGGTTCAAAAAAGAACTAGATAAATTAATGGAAGTTAGGTCCATCAATGGCTATTAGCCAGGATGGGTAGGAATGGTGTCCCTAGCCTCTGTTTGTCAGAGGCTGGAAATGGATGACAGGAGAGGGATCACTTGATGATTACCTGTTCTGTTTACTCCCTCTGGGGCATCTGGCATTGGCCACAGTTAGAAGACAGGATATTGGGCTAAACTGACCTTTGGTATGACCCAATATAACCATTCTTATATTCTTATGTTTTAAAAAAACAAACAAGATTAAAACTTTGCAATCACCAGGGAAGATACAGATCAAATTTTGAATCTACTATTTTTATCTACATTTACATGCAACAAACTGCAAAGTACTTTTACACTATTTAGTGTATTCCTTTGTGGAAAGCTATAAAATTAAATGAGTACTTATTTGACATTGCACAAATATAAAATGGATAGTTTGTTTACAAACTAAAAATGCTAAATGTAAAATGAAGAAACATTTAAAAATATATAGGACAAAGTCCAAAATTTACATATTCTAAAATATTCAATTCATGTTTTATTTACAGAACAATTTTCAAACTATTGTTGGTAATTTAATATAACTGCTTAAACTTCTGATTACATTAAAGTTACACAATGAAGTTGTAACAAAGAAGAATGGTCAGTTACAAAAATGTTATTTTCAATTTATATTTAAAAATGCAAGAGGTGATTTACCACACAATAGTTTATAAATACTTGGTCTGACAACTTTTATTTCATGGGTCATCTTAAGTGACCAATTTATTCCAAACTTTTGTGCAAAAGAGTGCATTTTTGCCCATTTATAGTTGAAATATAACATTGATAATAATTATATTATTTACACTTAAAATAATGAAATGTTCGTGTTCTTTAGGATCATTTTAACAATATTGTGAAGTTCTGACTCTCTATTTCCATATATGGGAAACAGCTCAGTTTGTAGTATTTTAAGCTTTGTTTAGCTAGTGGTAAGTTAAGAAACAATTAACAACTCTTCTCTGCCCCCTTCCTGTCTCTCCCTCCCTCCCCGCCCCCCAAAAAAAACCAAATAAAAGCAAAGCAAAACAAAACCTTGTCTGAATTACTTCAAAAATACATGTCGCTGATCTAGGGAAATGATAGTTGGAAACACTGGCCAGGATCATTCCTTCCCACGGGAGATTTCTCAGACCAGGTCTTCACTATACAGAAGATTGATGCTGGTGTGATCCATCTTCGTTTGGTCGTTTTAGCGAGTCTAGTTAAGAATTTGCTAAATCAAAGTCAGAGGGCACCCCCATCAGCATCCGGTACTCTCCTGCTTTTAAAGCCCTTATAAATGTGAAAAAGTCTAATCTTTAAAAGTAAGTATTTTATTCACCATCTAGATTAAAGAGAGGAATTTAAGGAGGTGGACGAAGAAGCAGAATAGCTCTACTTGACCAACTACTCAAACTGCTAACCCTTCCCTTCACTAACAGCTAATAAGTAGAGTGAATGAGGAAAAAAAGGAGGAAATAAAGATGTCAGGTTTCCAAAAGATTAATTTTTATGAGTTCTAGCTGTACTATGTGGTCCTTGCATTACTACACCCCAAATTCTTTTAAAAAGGCGTATTTTGTTCCCATATTTATAACTTTTTCTATAAATTTCAGACAGACATAATTTACCTAATTGGCTTTACTGGTTACAAAGGACAAGTATGCAAAGGTTGTAGTAAAACATCAGAGATTTCCTTGTTTTGTTTATAAAGGACTCTATCATTTTCTGAAATTAAAACATGTTAGTGCTAATAACAAAATTATTTTATATTCTAAGAATACATACCTTTGAAATATTTTAAAATACCTAACCAAGCACTGCTAATATGCTCCTATGCAGTGTTCAATCCCTTTAAAAATATTTTATCCTGAAAAGATAATGATCAGTCTTAACAGGTTTCAACATTTAATATTTGTTCAATTTAATTACTTAAGTTATTTTTGGATAAGTTTTCTGCTTTTGTCTTTAACTACAAGCCATAGTTTCCAGTTGCTGCTCTGCTTCAGCTGCCATGGCTGCTGCCTGTAACTGTTCTGTTTCGCTCTGGATGGCACTGGCTGTAGTAATTTGTTTCCTTTCACTGTGCATATTGTTCTCATGTCTTTTTAGATCAGATGCTTTAGCAAAAGCTTTAGTGCAAGAGCTGCAAACAAAAGGTTTCTCTCCTCTATGTCTTCTTTCATGATCTTTTAGATGGGACTTATGCTTGAAAGCTTTATCACACATATGGCACGTAAATGGCCTTTCATTACTATGAACTCTTTCATGCTTTTTCAGATCTGGAGCGCGAATAAAAGACTTTCCACACACCTCACAGCTGTACGGCTTGTAACCTGTATGGATTTTCAGGTGCTCTTTCAAGTGAGCTTGTGTAGTAAACCCTTTAGTGCACATTTCACAAACAAATGGTCTATCAGCAGTGTGGAGCTTTTCATGTTTTCTCAATCGTGCTTCATCAGTAAATGTCTTACCACATGCTTGGCATGCAATCTGTTCCCTGTGACCATAAAGCAAATACTCAAACTTCATGTCAGCGGCTGCTGTTGTCCATCCTGGCGTCTGTTCATCTTTCACTTCACTTATGCCATCATTGAATGTTAAAGCCTGAGGGGTTTGAGATCCTAAGTCTTTTGATTCAGTTGTTTCCATGGGCTCCACTTCTTGACCATAGCAGTTTACTTTTCGAACTTCTTCACTCCCCAACTCTTTCAGAATTGCTTCTTGAACTCTTAGTGTATTAGTAGGGGATTTCCCATCTTCCTGACTTGGAGGAGTTCCTTCTACTGTCACATCTGATGGGCTATCATCATGATCTCCAATTTCCTCAACTTCATCATCTTGGTTATCATTAGATTCACCAATAGAACGATTTATTTTCAGACAATACTTACTCTTGGATTGGGCATTTTCTTCGGGACTAGATACATCACGTTTCTGAGAACAAAGTTTATCCAAAAACCTAATGCCAAGAATCTGACCAGATGACATCATCAAATTTACATCTTCCTTCTTAACTGAAATCTTTGCAGTATACATATAATTTAGAACCTCTTCAAATATATCAGAACGAAGGAAATCTATCTCTATTACTGATGAGCTATCAACCTCCAGTTTCTTGAAAAGCTTTTTGAAATAGGTGCTGCATGCAGCAAGCACACACCGGTGTGCTCTGAATTTTACGTCTTCTACCACAATAGCTATGTCACAAAATTCTCCTTCCAAACGTTGCTCATTTAATGTTTTCAGAAACACAGTTTTGTGATCATCATCATTATATTTAATGCTTTCAGACATACTGATGAAAAACTCCTGTAAAGAAAGAGAAAAGTCTTGTCTTTTTATGTGTTACTCTAAAACACTAACATATAAAACATGATTCTGTCATCTACAAAATCAAAAATAAGAATAATTTGATCAGAATATGTCCTCCAGCAGCAAATAAAGATATATGGTAAACCAAATTTAAAATTATTACATATGCAAAGGTTTTCCATTATCTATATATGCTGAAGAAAAATACAATTTTTTTCAATGACCAATTTTATTTTTAAGGAAATATAAGTTTACTCACACATTTACATAAAATCTGCTTTTGTAATCCTAACTGACATATTTCAATTTGACATATTTAGCAACTTTGTGAAGTAAATTCCAGAATCTGCTGTAACATTAGTATTTCTTATAACAAAAAAGTCAATATTTACACATTTAAAACACATAAGCTCTAGAAACATACACAAAATAACCATTTACCATTGTAACCCAAACTAAATAAAAATATAAAAGGTTAAGCTATACCATGAACAATGCAGGAAATTTTCTTAATAATCGATCTCTAAAATTTTGATAGAAGACTAGTCCTTAGTATGGGTACCCCGAAACTGAAAGAAAGAACATTGGGGAAGGTAAGAATAGATAATTATATGCTGTCTTCATCTGTTTCTCAAATTAAATAGAATTTTCAGCAATATTTACAATTATTCGGGAACTTAAAGAGTCTATTCCCACATTTTCAAGTAGTTAAAAACAATGGAACATATTTTGATAAAGTAAAACACAAGTGAAATTAGATTTTGACTCATTTTATAGCAAACAGTATTTGATCTAAAAATTGTAGAGATGATTAGGAAAGAACCATAAAAACACACCATAGCTCCAGAATTGTGTGCAAAAGGCACAATGAAATTCACAGCCTCAAGTTAGCATGCTAAAATCCCCATACAATTCATAGATTCCAGAAGGAATCATTATGATCATCTAGTCCAGAGGTGTTCAAACTGTGGGTTGCATCTCACCAGGTTACGCATGACAAGCTGAGACACATTTTGTTTACCTGACCACAGGCATGGTCACTTGCAGCTCCCAGTGGCTAGAGTTTACCACTCCTGGCCAATGGGAGCTGTGGGGAGTGCTCCCATGGGATGGGAACAGCAAAGCCTGGCCACTGAGAGCTGTGAACGGCCATGCCTGTGGATGCTCAGGTAAACAAACAGCTTTGAAGCCCGCCAGTGGTTTACCCTAATGCAGTGGTTCTCAAACTTTCTGGCCAGTGGCCCACCTGGCTCAATGCAAACTTTTCTGTGGACCACCAGCTAATGTTAATTACATAATTACATTATGTAATTATGCCATTATTTACATAATTATGCCCAAGCCATTTTGCTAGTGCTGCAGCTAGGGAGAACAGTTTAATTTAATCAGTAAGAAAGGACATATTAAATTATTTAAACAGATTAAGGGCTTTAACTCCGTCATGTTAGTTTATCAAACTTCATTTTAAATAAAGTAAAATATTTATTTATGTCCAACACAAAAGGTTTCAATGTTTTCTTTATTTATGGCAGGGATGGGGAAACCTTTTTGGATCAGAGGCCAGTGACCCACAGAAAAAAAATCTATTAGACCACACAAGTGAGAAGCAACAAAACCCCTCCAAAAACCCCAACCTCTCACTGATGTGTCCCCCAACTTAGGGTACGTCTAGACTACAAGCTTCTTTCAAAAGAGATCGTCTAGACAGCCACAAGGGTTTCGAAAAAGCAATCCGCTTTTTCGAAAGAGAGCACCCAGGCAATCTGGACGCTCTCTTTCGAAAAAGCCCTGTTTGCGTTCAAGAACGCCTTCTTTTGAAAGTGCTCTTTCGAAAAAACGTGTTCTTCCTGGTAAAAGTAGGTTTACCAATTTCCAAAAAACCGCCACGTTCTTTTGATTTAATTTCGAAAGAATGCAGTGGCAGTCTAGATGTAGGTGAAGTTTTTTTTGGAAAAAGGCCACTTTTTTCCAAAAACCTCAGTAGTCTAGACACATCCTTAGACACCTCATTCCTCTGGCACTATAGCCCCAAGGGGGAAGGAGGAGGGACAGGGAGAACTGAGGTTCAGGGCTTCCCCTGGGCTGGATTTACTCTTCTGGGGTTCTGGAGTTAGTTGATTTTGTGGACCCCCCTAGGCTCTTGGGTGGGGACAAAAATCAGGGGTTCAGTGTGCCGGACAGGGCTGCCACTAAGTGGGATAGGAATGGGGGTGCAGGATCTGGGTGGAAGGTAGGGTGCAGGAGGGGGTGAGGATGCGAGGTCTGGGTGGGAGGTGAAGTGCAGGAGGGGATGATAGGGAGGGCACAAGAGCAAGCTGGGAGTAGGGTGTCTGGTGAGAGGGGAGAAGACAAGAACAAGGGAAGGTGAATGTGAGGCCAGGAGAGAAGATCCTGGAGCAAGGCTGGGTTCAGGAGCAGGGTGGGGGTAGGGTGCTGACTAGGCGGGAGGGTGCAGGAGCAGGCTGGGGATGACGTATCTGGCCAGGGGAGAGGGTGCAGGAGTAGGCTGGAGGTGAGGGGGTCTTGGGAGGGGCCGGTGCAGGTGCAGGAGCAGGCTGGGGGTGCAGGGTCTGGGTATGAGGGGGTGGGAGGACATTTACTTACTTTCATGCCCCACGCTGCTCACAGGCCTCCCACTGTTCTCATTGGTCACAATTCCAACCAACAGGGGCAGCGGGGGAAAGCCTCCAGGCAGCGCATCCATGCACTGCTGTTTTCCTAGCCGGAGGAGGAGAAGCAGCAGCACGCAGAGTCACTTCTGGCTCTGCTTCTTCCCCATGAGCCAGATCCAGTAGGGAGGGTTAGGATTTCTCCCACTGCCTCCCCCCCAGGAAGCCATGCTGTTGCTCCAACCTCATGGGGGGAGGGAAGGGGAAGCGAGGGTGGAGCATGCGGGCTCCCTGCTGCAGGGAGAGGGAGGGGGGGAACTTAGCTCAAGACATGAACCGCCTGGAAGGTGGCTGAGAACCACTGCAGTTTGCGAACCACAGCCCTAATGAGGCATGCCCCAAAATTTGAAAACCACTGACCTAGTCTGACCTTCAGTATAAAACTGGCCACAGAAGGTCCCCAAAATAATTCCTAGAACAACTCTTTTAGGAAAACATCAAATCTTGATTTAAAAACTACCAGTGATGAAGAACCCACCACAACCCTTGGTGCATTGTTCTTATGATTAATTACCTTTCCTATCACCTTATTTCCAATCTTAAAGTGCCTATCTTCAATTCCAGCCTTTGTATTGTATTGTACCTTTTTCTGCTAGATTGAATAAATGTATTATATATTTGTTCCCCAAATAGATTCTTACAAACGGTAGCACTGGAACAGCTTTTATAGAGGGGGAGCTGAAAGCCACTGAACAAAACTTTAAACATTGTTTATGATGCAAAATACTTCAAGCCAGGGAGTGCTGTTACACCCCCCAAAACTCCTAGTTCCAGCACCCCTGCTTACAGACTATTATCAAAGCAATCCCTTAATCTTCTCTTTGTTAAATAGCTTCTATTACTAGAAGGCACTTTTTTCTAATCTTTTGATAATACTTATGGCTCTTCTCTGAACTCTTTCCAATTTATCAACATTCTTCTTGAATTATATGGACATTAGCAGCAATAGCACCAGTGCCAAATACAGAGGTAAAACAACCTTCCCATTCCTATTCTGGTTTCCTGTTTATGCATCCAAGGTCTAGTTAAGACCTGCTAAATCAAGCACTCAGGGCACTGCCACTCCTCGCAGTCACAAGGAGCAAGGAAACGCTCCCGCTGACTTCCCACTGTGAAGACGGCACCAAAATAGGCTTAAGGTATGCTGACTCTAGCTACATTATTTACATAGCTGGAACTACATACCTTAAGCTGACCTTCCGGATCTAGTGTAGACCTGGTCCTAGCTACCTAGGGAACTTAGGCACCCACAGAGAGTTAGGTGGCATCTGGGCAACAGTTCTGTGGCTCTCAAAGACACCTAAATATTAGTCTTAGGCAAAGTCCTTTTATGCATCTAGCCCAGGCCTAGGCAAAATACAGCCCACAGAATGGATACAGCCCGCCAAGCCACTGGATCCAGCCCATGGAGGCAGCAGGGAGCCCCAGGCAGGCTCCCCAGCTTGCCCCACAGCCCCACATGCTGGGCAAAAACGTGGCTGCAGGACTCCGTTTCTGTTTTGAAGCTGGAGGGGAAGAGGGCAGTTTTAGGAGCCACCTCACCCCCAGCATGTTCCCATTGGCCAGTTTCTGGCAGAAACCAACCAATGGGAGCTTCTTGTCAGAATAACTGGCAGCTAAGAAGAACCATGCCTCCTCTCCTGAGCTGAGTTATTCATGAAGCACGTGGCCAGGCAAGCAGGCTGGGAAACATTTTAAGCTAGGCAGGCAGGCTAATTTGGCAACTGGCAAGTAAGTCTCTTGGCCACAGCCTGCTTCTGGCACCCAGCCCTTTCCTGCCCCAACTCCCCTGCCCCCCCCCTCAACATACCCAAACCCTCTGTCCTCTTCTTACACCCACACCCCCTCCCAGATCTGGCACCCCAATCTCCTGCCCCAGGTCACAATCCCCTCCTACCCTAGGTGAAATCCCAAACCCCTGCACTCCAGTACCCTAACCTAGGTCACAACCGCCTGCTTCATCCCATCTCCCTCCTGCACCCCAGTCCCTTATCCCAAGCTCCCCTTCTGCACCCAGCCTCCATTCCAGACCCCACACCTGTGTTAATATCATGGAAGAGTGCAGCGCTCAACCACTTTCCAAAACTGTGGAGTGGCCCCCCCCCCATCAAAAATTATTGCCCACCCCGATCTAGCCTTAAATACTCAAGCAAACAATTCACTTCAATGAGAATGCTCACAGAAGTAAAGCTATTAGGATCCCAACCCCCCTTTTTCCCAGGTAATGACATTCTAAAATAATCAGCTAGGAGAGGCATTCAGAACAGTTTTATTGTATAAAAGAAAACAAGAGCTTTTAAAGCCATGGACAGTAGCAGTGTTCCCTCTAATTTTTTTTATGTCCATGTGTGGAATGACTTTTGTTATGTGCACCAATATGGAGATTATATGCAGGCTCCTGGGGCAGCCACCTGGCGCCCTGTGCTGCTGTCTCTGATTCAGCAATGCGGGGTGGCTGGTGGAAATTGACTGCCACCCCGCATGTAACCGTTGACATTTTCAGTGGTTAGTTACTTAAATACAAGCATTTTAACATCCCTAGGCTGTGTCTACACTGGTGCATTCTTGCGCAAAAGCGGCCGCTTCTGCGCAAAAACATACTGCCTGTCTACACTGGCGGGGAGTTCTTGCGCAAGAACACTGACATTCTAATGTGTGAAATCAGTGCTGCTTGTGCAAGAGCTATGATGCTCCCGCTCAGGAATAAGCCCTTTTGCACAACTGTTCTTGCGCAAGAGGCCAGTGTAGACAGGCAACATGAATTTCTTGCACAAGAAAGCCCTATGGTTAAAATGGCCATCAGAGCTTTCTTGCGCAAGAGAGGGTCTACACTGGCATGGATGCTCTTGCGCGAAAGCACATGCCAGTGTAGACGCTCTCTTCTGGAAGAGTTTTTGCAGCAGAACTCTTCCGCAAAAGAGTTTTTGCGTGAGAACGCGCCAGTGTAGCTGTAGCCCAAGCGTATACAGAGTGAAAATAGAAAGCTGGCTAGTCTTTTCCAGTGCTTATTGTTGAATAGCATGCCACTGTGCTGCATACTGTTGAGTGGTAGTGTGCACTGAGGCAACTAAAATTCCACTTTTCAAGGGCAACTTCTTAAAAAAACAAGGCAAGTACAATAATATTTTATTTTTCCTTCTAACCAGTTGGCACCTCGAGAACAAAAAGAGGAGGGGCAATTTGTGCCTGGGCTGAGCCGTGTTTTGGGCAATTCCAGGTGTCGGGAAAGCCCACTGAGGCAGGGATGTTTGTTGGTTCCGTGCTTCTAGCCACCGAACCTAAGGTAAAACAACAGCACAGCTGCACGAAGCCAGGCGGGGTTCCCTGCTCACCAAAACACCCGCGTGTGAGCAGCGGCGTGCGGCGAACACGGGGGGAGGGGGCCGAGCCGGGCGTGCGCCCCCGGGGGTGGGGATCCCCGGCCCGGTGCGTGCGCCCCTGGGGCCGCGGCGCGAGCGGCGCCAGGCAGACACGGCCGCCCGGGCGCTGCTGCTCGCTGTGCGCGGCCGGAGCCGGGGCTGCTGCTGCGGAGCGAGCCTGGCCCGGGCCCGTCCCCGCCGCCTCTCGGGGCTGCGCCGAGGGCAGGCGGAGGCGGGACCCCCCATGCGGTGCCCGCGCAGCGCCCGCCCCCTCCTGTCCGCAGAGCGCGCGCGGGCGGCGGCCTCGCTCCCCTTTGTTGCAGCGGGGCCCGGGGCTGGCGCGCGGCAGCGGGCGCCTCCTCGCGCGCGGCGGGGAAGGGCTGGCGGGAGCGGCGCGCGGCTGGCGGCGGCGGGCGCGTCTGTGGCGCCTCCATGTCCCCGGCCGGCCGGGCTGACGGGCAGCAGCAGCTTCCGCGCGACGAGAGCGCGCGCAGCGGCCCCGCCGTGTGTCTGCGCGCGCGGTGGGGGGGCGCGCTTACCTGCCGCCGCCGCGCTACTGCCGCACTTCGCGGGGACGCTGCTGCTGGTGGGACTTGGGGGGGGGACGTGAAATGGGGGGGGGTCTGCGCGCGTCTCTCCGGCCGTCACCGCCGCCTCCTGCACGAGCACCCAGTGCGCGCGCGCGCCGGGGGTACGTGCATGCGCGGTGCGGGCAGGGCGCGCCTGCCGGGTGGGGGAAGGGGGACTCGCTCATTCTCGCGGGCGAGTTCTCCCCCCCTCCCCTGCGGGCCGCGCTGTGCCGTGCGAGAGGGTGGCGCTCGCGCGCCGCGGTGACGGCGCGGCCGCGAGGCGGTGACGTCATCTCGAAGCGGGCGCCGAGAGAAGGAGCCGCTGGCTCGGGCACCCGCCCCAGCCGCGCCTGCGTGCGCGAGCCTAGCGCCCGCCCGAGCCGTCCCGCAGCGCGGCCGCGAGCGAGCGGGGCGGGGTGGAACCCTGGCGCTCTGCTCCAGCCGCTGCGGGCGCGAGGCAAGGGGGGGCGGGGCCGCGCGCCCGCCTGGTGCAGGCGGCTGAGCGAGTCCCCGTGGGGGCAGCTGTAGAGGGGCCGCAGCTGCGGTCCCAGCGCTGTGCATGGGCGGGCCCAGAGACCTCTGGCTGCTGCGGGCGAGCCTCCCCCCGGGGGAGGAGTCGCGGGAGGAAACCTGCGGGGCAGGAACAGGAATAAGGGGGAGGGGGCTGATCACGGGCAAGTGCCCCTTTGCCGTGCGCCTGTGTGAGGGGCCAAAGCCAGGGGTGGGGCTCGGCTCGCACAGACCCGCTGCCTGGTGTAAAAGAGGAACATGGCCACGATATCGATTTTCCCCCGTCAGCGCCTGCCCTGTCTCCCATCTCTCAGCCAAAGCAGAGGAAAGGACCTGGCTAGGGAATCCCATCCCCCTTGAGTGCATCGCTTTCCATTGCTCCACCTGTCTAGCACTCGGGGGAGCTGGGACAGTTTGTGTTCTTAGCGGTGGTGGGAGCCACTGAGCCAAACTGTAGACCGGGTGTCTGATGGAAAGCATCTCGAGCCAGCAGCCCTAAAGCCTAGGCTTGGGTCCCACAGTTTGCAAGAATAATAGCTCCGCTAACCAGCAACGGACATTTATTTCATTGCCGATCTTGTGTTCTTGTTTATTTCCAAATGGGAAAAAAATGTTTTCTTAAAATAGCAGCCAGATGGCAAAGTGTTCAGTGAAATAGTTTGCGGGTGAGTATAAATATTGAATGTTACAACATAATTTCCTTCATTTTTTAGAATAAGGCAAAATGTGCAGAAATTGATATGGAAAAAAATGCAGTTTTGACTCAGGAGCTGTTTTTGACAAAGAATGCCAGAAAATATTTCAATAAAAGCAACAGGTTGGACCTCTATCGTCCAGACTTCTGGCAACAGCTGTGACCTGACATCCCAGTGGGTGCTCCCAGGCTGGAGCACACAGGACAAGCCGGTCCCACCATCAGCTTCTGGAGTGCAACAAATAGCTCAAGCTCCTGGAGGGAGATGGGATTGTGGGGAGGCTCTGGGGAAGAGACAGGGTGACTGCAGAGCCTCCTGGCTGGGGGCCAGGAGCATGGTTGGCAGCAGGGGCTGGGAGTGCAGCCCAGTGGTAACATTGACCTTCTCTGATCCAGCAAATTCCCTGGTTCAGGACTGGTCAGGTTGTGAGGGTGCCGGACCCAAGAAGTACAGCCTGCTTTGCAGTGGAGGAGGAAAAGTGACTTGATTCACTACCTTGATAAATGCTGACCCTTATCCTGGTATCTCTATGAAATTTTTATGTAATGATATATATCCATTAATTTTATTTCTACCTGACCCACATATTTTAACTATTAAAGCCATATTTTAACTGTTAAAGCCAATATGTATTGCTTATTGTCCATCAGTTTCAGATTTAGTAGATATAATTCCATATTGTGCCACTGGATGCTGAAGGTTGCCAACCTTACAATTTGACAGTGATATAGATAGTTTATATCCAAGAAGTTGTGCTTTAAGTCTACTAAAATAATAATATGAGCTTATTTTCTGGAAATCATAAATTCTAAGTTTCTTTCTGTATGAAGGGAGCATCCTTTAAACATCTAAAATACATTTTTCTTCCTTCAATTCCCATTAAAAATTGCTGGCTGTCATACCTAGAACAATATAGATAACAAATGAGGGGCTGGTGTGCTGAAACCACTGCATATTATGCTGACCCATAATGTCTCACTGTTTTTAGTGCTAGATTCATTATCCACCTGTTTTGTTCTATATTTAGCTTAAAAAGCCCTTTTCTACAGGAGCAAGCTTTGATGGGTTTGTGCAGGGATAGACCAGTAGGAGCCCGCAATGGACAGGTCCCTACAATACAAATAATTACAGTCCTTTAAAGAACTCGGTGGAGAGCAACACAATTACACAACTCAGTGACATAGCAGAAGTTGCAATTTCTTTTTCCTCCACCTTTTGTTGAATGTGGACTACATGTTTGAATGTCCCTCTAGTGGTAATTCCTACTTAATACAAGAAATATATGCATGCTAGCTACAATAATTTGCAGAAATAGTGGCTAGGTCTACACAGCAAAAAGAAGAAAACCCAAAGCCTGCATCAGTGCAAACCTGAGTAAACTGTGGCTAAAAAAACAGGGTACACATTCTAGCTGGAGCCTGTGCTTGGAGACCCTTCCCTCTTCATGTCTCTGACTCCAGACCAAACCCATGTCAATTGACACAGAAACCAAAACTATTTCCTGGGGTAGGGGTTCATTTTTTGTTGTGTAATTATTATTTTTGCATTTGAGTAATGAAAAATAAAGTATGGTTCATTTTTAATATAAAACCTTAAGCTTGTTTTTCTGACTGTACAATGTTATACAAAAGTTGGCAATGGTGTGAACGTGACCCTAAGCACCTCTTATATACACATTACGCACTGTTATAATAAATCTGTACAAAATATGCATTTTCAGGTATCAATAAGCCATTGTTCATTAATATTCTTGTGGGATATATGTATGTTGTGTGCATTAAGAGTTATGGCTATATGATCAAAAATGATTAAAATGTATTTCAATCAGGCATGTTGGGAAATTAGTAAATAGTTCAGCCCTAGACAAAGGAATGTATTTGCTTCTCTGACCAGCTCAACCATCAGACAAAACAATCAAGATCCATTTTTACATATAGGTAAACAAAGCTACAAAGTAGGGGATAAGCCAGCCTGGCATCTATGCCTGCCAGGAGAGAGAAGTTTAATCTCCTTTATACTTTTCAAAGACTGCATTTTAAAGGTTACCAGTCTGCAAAGACAGGTGCCGAACATCAAGTGATAAGCAATACAATCAAATGATTGTGAACAATATTGCTGTGTTATAAAAAAGCATAGGGCGGTTCTTCCTAAAAGTTAATTACACACTGGTGATATCATTGTGAAATGTATGTATTACATACTGTATTCAGAAATATAGATACTTAATTACTTGCTTTCTAGTCTGTTGCCAAACAGGAAGAAATAAGTTCCCTCTCAGGACAGAAGGCAGCTATTTATCTATCTTCTAGGTAAATTAAACATGGTGGAATCAAAACAATGGAAACCCTATTTACATTCAGGAGATGGGAAATCTACAGGGCATGATGCCATCCTTCCTCTTGGAGCAGTCATTGAACTTTAGAAAATATAAGTGTAGACAGAAGCCACCTTTGGCATCCCATCGCTAGGCAGGTTGCTGGGATCAGAGTTGCTGAACCAAGGCTGTCTGCATAGCACACAGATGTTCAGTTTGTTTCTGACAGCTTTCTGGTCAAAGAGTTACAGTAGCAACCATCACAAAACTTTGCTACTGTAGCTCTCTGTAGAGTTACTCTGAGTTACAGAGTAGGTGAAAACAAGCTCCTACTGGTCTAAAATGCACTCCCAAATTTATGACAGAACAAACAGACAAAGACTTGCTGATTTCAACCTGGTGATGCTAGTGCATTGTGTGCCTGTTAGTGATATGGCTGAAGAAAAACAGGTATGTGCTTATGAACAACAGGACCTCAGGTTTTGGTTATTTAAATTTAGTAGTACCACCTAATGAAACAAATTACATGGGGAACTCAACCAGGCATTTATACACAGCTTAGTTTAAATTGTTGGTGGGAGACTTACTCATTTCCCAGTTGAAACAGTAAGCAAATAAAAATTCTGGCTGTATTCACTCTTTAAAGTAATGATTTGGAAATGGTGAGTTTAGGACTCAAGATTTTATTTTCCACTTAATTTGTGAAATATGATTAAGCAATGGGAATGGCCAACAAATAAGGGCAAAGGTAGTATATGTCACAGCAAGATCAAATGTTTCTAAACTAAATTGAAGAAAACTGAACTAAAGGAAGAAAAAAAAATCAAGGACTGAAGTAAAATATGTATGCTTTCCCCATGCCAACAAAAGTTAAGATCAATTAGTTTAACACATGATTTGCTAATAGAATAATAAACTTTGGTGTTGAACAAATAGTATTGCTTTTAATAAGTGAAAACTGTGATTGTTCAATAGAAATGTACATGTGCATTAAGACAATGTAGCTAGCAATGCATATGGAGAAGGCACTGTGGTATTGCTTATGAGGAAGATAAGGAAACACTGATTGGCTTTGACTCTAGAACAGGGGTGGGCAGTAATTTTCACAGGGGTGACACTTCAAGAATTTGGTAAGTGATCACAGGCTGCACTTTTCTACTATAATAATGGAGGGAGTGCAGGGTCTGGAACAGAGTTTGGGTGCAGCAATATCTGACCCAGCTGGTGTCAATCATTGTAGAAGTATCTGATCAGTATGTAAAGGGTGTAAGGTGTATGAGACAGGAAATATAAGTCTGTAGAGTCTCTCCATCCAAATAATCTGTTCCCTTTGAGTAGACTTTCTGGGTGTGATTTTAATTCACTCCTGATTTATGCTGATGTAATTCCATTTATTTGAATTGACTCAATTTACAGCAGTGTGAGAGAAGAATCAGGACCCTCAGAATTTTTAGAATTCTCAGTGACTCCATCTGTCAAGGAAACAGCAAGTTCCAACCAACATGAAAAGAAGTGTTTATGGAAGAGGTGGGAAACCTTTTTTGAGGTGGGGGCAGCTGTCCCACAGAAAAAAACAGTCAGGGGCTGCACAAAGATGAGAAACAGAAAAAAACAACCCCTCATTGAGGCCCCCGAATAAGGAGAAAGACACTCCCCACGTTCCCCTCAGACACCAGAGCCCGGGGGAGCCCAGCCTAGTAGATTTTGTGTGCTCCAGCCCCATGGGGGAGCAGCAGGTAGAACTGGAGTGTCAGCGCAGGCTCACCAATGTTGGGGGAGAGGGGGCACTGAGCTTCGGGGGCCAGATCCAGGCAAACTGAGGGCCGCATCCGGCCCCCAGACCTGAGGTTCCCCACCCCTGGTTTAGGGCATCCATATTGATGGTACTCTGCAATGGGTACAGCAGCACAGTTATAACTAAAAAAAAAAAGTATTTAGAAATTCAGTACATTCCAGAAATTGAAACAGGAAATGAAACCACAATGCCCATCCAATCTGTACTCACAACTCTCCTAGCCAAATGGACATAAAATAATCCAGTTAAAATATACTTATACCTACAGGACATAATCTGAATTTGTTCACATGGTCAGAGAAATTTATCTTGCAATAATAGATAATATAGTAAACACACTTAACTGTATAGCAATTAACTATTTTAGTATAAGAGATTAATTTGCATATTGTATATAAAATTATAATAGTTTGGTTGTTTTCTCTGTGTGCTCGTGCATGTATGTGTTTCCTCCTATGTAACAGAGTAGGGGAGTGTGACAGTAGTAAGAGAATATAGTGATAAATTGTATATGTTCACACAAATCCCATTGAAATTAATGTAAATTGTACTTGCATATCATATTACAAATTAATGGATGTTGCAGC
The DNA here is from genome assembly GCA_019425775.1 of Rafetus swinhoei. Classification (NCBI taxonomy): domain Eukaryota; kingdom Metazoa; phylum Chordata; order Testudines; family Trionychidae; genus Rafetus; species Rafetus swinhoei. The sequence goes on from CM033424.1 coordinate 83,862,465, forward strand.
TGCATATCTGAGGACGGAATGTAACCCTATATATAGTAAGGTAAATATTGAATAGTCAACCCAATAAAAATGTAATATAACAATGTCAGTATAAATTACTTTTATTATGCAAATCTTAATCTTTTCATAGTATGACCCTTGTGCATTTAAATGTGCACCGTGTTGCAGAAACATACTGTAAGTTTTTGCATTTAGTTTTCTTGAATCAGATGCTTCTCTCTACTGTGCTCAATGAGCAAGAGAATACAAAAATAAACACAAGGGACCCAATGTTAATTAAAGGGGGACCAAATAGCAGAACCTGTCAGCAGACTCTCCCACTGCAAACTGCTTTTGAATCTCCATGGGATGTAAGTGAATTTACTAGGGAAGAGGGGGATGGAGTCAGGGAGAAAATCCTCTATGCAGCATGCTCCCCTAGCAACCTGGCAGACTTACGAAATGAAATCTGTGTGGGAGTTAATGATGTTTCCTACAGCATTAATTCCCCCCCTGTAGTTTCTAGACTCCTCAGAGAAGATAGTGTGAAGACACATTGGAAGGGTTGGGCTGCAATACAGAGGAGGGGGAATGGCAGCACTGACCATGGTTGAGCTGTTCTACCAGGAAGGAGAAAAGAGGTTTAGGAATGGAGCAGAGTGAAGATGCCTCTGTAAATTTCCAAAATTCACAATTAGAAGATCCTTAAACTGAGCACGATTAAAGGGCCATGTACCCCACTACAGTATGGCCATAAATCCTTTGATCATCCCAGAGACCTTGTTCACTCTGGCCCTAAATTTCTATACTGCACTAACATTGCTTTAAGTAATTTTCTTAGCAGAGGTTTATGTACGCTTTGTCCCACAGGTACACAAGGCTGTACAGTCATATGCCACATGTGTATCTAAGATTGTGAGACAGTATACATTATATTGTATTCTGTATTCTTAATAGTTGCAAATTGGTTCTATTCCCAATGGTTCATTTTTTATTACCAACTCAAACTTTTGAAACATTTCCTAGCAAGTTACCATAACTAGCTGTTTGACATTCTTGTATCTTTTTTCACTGTTCTTTGCCCTGTCTCTCATTCATTAAACTCATTCATTTCAGTTTTGCTTTCATTTTGTTACTCTTCTTTTCTCTTGCATACCCATTATTCATCTCCTCCTTTCTTAATCTTTTACTCTAAGGACTCTTTGTCTTGGTCCAGTCCCTTCCAACCCCAGTTACCTCTTTCCCCAGTGATCTTCTCTTGTTTGTGCCACCATCCTTCTGCTCTCTCTTCTCTGTTTTGGAGCTGTTTCCCTGCAACCTCATTCTGGGCTTCCACTGCCTCCTTGCCCATTCCAGCTGCACATTTCCTCATACCCTTTCTTCACCCCATGGCAAGCAATATGGTTTCTGCCTAGTGCCGTAGAGACGGTAGGGAAAGCTGCTGCATCCCCTGCTTTGAAGTGGTTTCCATCATTTGCAGGGTTTACAGTTTGGGCGAATGGCTCTCAGCACTTCCACTACATAGATTGTACCCATCCCCATCCCCATGTGTCCCATGCGCTGTGGCAATAGGCCCTGGCATCTGATCATGCTCTTAGCCATGCCTGGCTCAAATCCATTTCCCCTTTGCACACACGGGCGATGTTCACCTGAAAGCTCTTCACCCTGGTGTTGGTGGTGCAGCCCCACAAGGTGCTGCTGGCCATGAAGAAATGTGGATTCAAGGCTGGGCAATGGAACAGATTTGGGGGCAAAGTGCAACCAGGCTAGAGCATAGAGTAGGCAGCTCACAGATGAGACAGGCAAGGTTCTACCTGGGTACACATGCACCGTTGTTAATGTGGGAGGCAGGACCGGGGGAAGGTCAGGACCGAGGCCAGGCCCAGTCTCTCAGTCCCACCCCCGACTGCTGGGGTGGGCTAGGCGGAGACCATGGCAGCTGGGGAAGGGAGAAGAGAGCCATGGCCCGGGGCGGGGAGGAGGGGGAGAAAGTCAGGTCTGGGCTGGCCTCAGCCCTGCCTGATGGCCCGGAGTGGGGGAGAAGATGCAGGCCAAGGCTGCCATGCCAGGGCTGCCTACCCCCAGAGAGAGGGGGGTTAGCAAGCATAGCGAGCAGGGGACACAGCCCCCTAGTTTGGCTTTTTTGTTTTAAATGTGAAAGCAGCTTCTGGTCTGAGACATTCATGCAGAAGACATTGCCTCCAAAGGGAGCACATTCCATGGCCAAGCAATCATGTTACTATGCAGCCCTCATCCCTTTTTCTCAAGTCTTTGATAACTGCACATTATATCATGTCTCCAATTAGACTGTAAGGTCTTTGTGACAGGGAGGTTGGGTCAGAGTTTACATTGCCTTATACAGTAAAACTCCAATAGTCCGGCATCCATAGTCCGGCACTCCTGATAGTCCGGCATCAAAATGGCAAGAGCCTAGTGAGTGAGCTTCAGCAAAAAATGAGTCACAAGGTAACAGCGGCAGCAGCTGAACTGAGCAAAAAGGGTAAAAAAGGCTTAAAAAAACTAAAACATTACAGTATACTGTATACAGTATGTACAATAAAAGGGTTAAGAACACTTTATATTCAGTATATAATGTATACAGTATATATATAACCATTTTATAGTACCTCCTGATAGTCCGGCATATCTGATAATCCGGCACCACCTAGGTCCCATAGGTTCCAGATTATCGGAAGTCTACTGTACTGTCATTTACACCTGTGCAGGCAAATATCAGGTGCTTTAATTCTGATTGGATAGTTTCATTCCCACAGGTGTACATGGTGAAATAAGTTGTAAGGATTCCAATACCCTGGTGGAGTCATCTGCAGGGAATGGGCCCAAGGCCACTGAATGGAAACACTTGAATCCCCATAATTAGACTAAAGGACAAGGGCCCTTAGCTAGGCATCAAGATCCAGTAGCAGATTCCTGAACCTCACAAACTGAAGAGGCACAAAGAACCACATTGGGTTAGGCTTACAATAATCCTGGAAGAATAAGGTTCTGTGCCTTTTATTTTGTCTGTGACGCGTCAAGCATACTTTGGCAAGTTACAGTTGTTTCCTGCAGCAACTGAGGCAAGGCATGATTTTCTTTTTCTGAAGATATATGGTTTAATAACCAGGGAATCACTGGTTAAAGAAAGCACTGTAACCAAGTGCCTAACACCAGCAACTTTGTACATACACCCAGAGTTTCCATAATTACAAGGCATTAATATTAGTCACTGTTTGTACATACCGATGATTCCAAACAAACAAAAAAAGGTAAAATAAAGGAGAAAATCACTCTCCTCTCTTCCCTTGCTTCACTTCCTCATCAATATAAAGTCAACAACAGTTCAGAGAGAGGCATGAATTTGCGGAGATTGCAGGAATTCCTCTGGAGATTTTATTCCTAATGTCAGTATATTTAGGGAGGCTTCTCTAAATAGTTGAGGAGAGTGTTTGGAGAAGCATATGTTAAAGACAGATGGAGCGAGCACTCCACGTAGATGCCAAGTTTTGTGCAGCTCCATATGTGACATTTATGAACATTTAATAAGTGAGTTGCCTATGTACAAATAACTATGAACTTCAGTGTAGGGGGTGAAAAGCATGTTTTAGTGCTAGTGAACGGCATGTTTCAGCTGGCGTCAGTTCTGATCTGATGGGAATTTCCTTCAGGGGTAATAAGAGTGATTCTTGACAATGCAACCTTTAGTCTCACTGCTGAGTCTGATGGTCCACGCAAAGTGTGGTGGAGATTTTGTGATATCAGAGCTGGAATTGAGATCCACCAACTTAATCTCCTATAGCAGACAACCAAAACTTCCGTTAGATGGAAAAAACTCAGTGCTTAATAAACTGGGCTAGATTCAAACTACAGGCAAAAATCATAGCCCATCAGCAATATTAAAATAATTGGTTATAAAGTGGCTCAGTGAATCAGTAATCCCTTTCCCATCAGGATCATCACCTACTAATATGGCAGAGTATTTCAGGCAAGCATTGGGAGACTTTTATGTATCTCCTCTCACCAGAGCTACACCCAAGACATACTCTCTTTTTTCCCACATGTAACCAGTTGGAGTCCAGTGCCCAAAGACCTGAGAGCCACAGCATCACCTTTTCTGCAGCCACGACTTTCACACGTGACCCGCTGAAGCCCAAGAGAGAAAGGTAAAGTGCCTAGGGCAATAAGAAGACTAATGTTTCTATGAGTTGGCCCTTAATACTTTCATTGATGAGGGAATTACTGCTACAGAATATATCTGTCCTTTTGAGCACAACTGACCTGAATGTTTCTGGTGCTCAGGTCAACTTCAGCACTTCTCAACTAGTGTTTGGATGCACCCTACCTCCATCAGCCTGATTATGATATTGTTAGTGAAGCCTTGAAATGTCCCAAAAGCCTCACATGCAGCGAAGCACAGGTGAGGAAAAGTAGTGTATTAGAGCACACGCAAACTGAACTGGATTCTCAATAGAGTTGCACAGCAGTCAAGACTGCTGGTTTCAAACAATTTGAATTTACTGACTACCATTAAGACAAAACATAGTGAGTTATGGAGAAAATCTACTCTTAAGGATAAAATGGAAAGTTACACATACTAACAGAAATGGATTCACAGCTCTTCTATGCACATCAAGGAGTTCAATCATTAAATGGTCTCTCATAGCAAGTGAGGCATAGTATTGCTGAATACCACATGCTGCTGTGAGATATTCATGAACACTTCACATTCGAAGTGCTTGCTTTAGAAAATAAATAGTGAAAACAATCACAAGTTAATGCTGCTGTATCACTCCACTTCCTGCCTCCACCCCATCGGTAGAGCTGACTGTAGATAGATGCCTTTCTTAATCAATAGTGACATAGTTGTACTTTGTGTTTTTTAAAAAAGCTTTTAAACTGCTAGTTCACTGAACATTAGTTAAAAAAAGAGGCTGACAAAATATGCTGTAAGTATTGATATGTATTTTTAACAGGTCTAGCAATGAAAGAACAATGCAACATTTCCTTTCGCAGACACATAAGCTGGCACAGAAACTGCATCTCCCTACTACTGAAATCACATAGTACAATGAATATAAAATTTACTAATTGAAAGTTGTGTAAATAAGTAGCTACTGAAATAGCTACAAATCATGTGTGCTTGCTTGGCTCAAATCACATTTTGTGAACATTCTTCACTGACAACTGAGTCTTTTCAAAAATACAGAATGTACTCAAAATGAAACATTTCCAAATGTCACGACTTCCAAATTGTGGGAAGCAAGTCAACATTGCTTAATCATTATAAGTAAGAATAGACTGAATAACCATCAAGCTTTCTCATCAGCCACACAGTATTCACAGTCTGATTTGCCTAATAGATGCTTTGGCCCTGAACATCCACTAGCTTTTCAGCCAAAGCCATTACTGATATAGCTACGGTCTCTGCTAATTGTATCTTCCAAACTTCTTTGATTGCTGTAACTAATTACTTCAAAATCAGGTAGAGTTGTATAGCATTGCATCCATCACCCAGGACAATCATGAATGCAAATACCATTTATAAGGCTGAAAAAATGCAGTCGTATTATCACTACTCTTAGGATACGTCTAAACTACGTTTTTTTTTCCGAAAGAGGATATGCAAATTCTGCAGGAATTTGCATATCTTCTTCTGATCACTTTTTCAAAAGCAGGTCTTTTGAAAGTGAAAGTAGTTTGGATGTGGGTTTTTTTCAGAAAAAAACCCCCTTTTTTCACAAAAATGCTCTTCCTAAAGGTTTACATGGTTTTTCAAAAAAGGTTTTTTCCCCCGAAAAACCCATGTCCAGACTACTTTCACTTTTAAAAGACCTGCTTTCGAAAAACCGATTGGAAGATATGCAAATTCCTGCGGAAAAACCCCCATAGGTTAGACGTACCTTTAGTTGCTTACAACTAGACACATTTATTGTTCAACCCTTATTGTTCAATGGCTCAGCCTTGCCTCTTGTGATCTTTCCTCTACAATTCCCCTACAAGTATTTTGACACTGTTGCACAGGTAGATTCTGAGGAACACTGGGCAGAAAAGACCATCTAGCTCCCAACCCACATTTCAGAAAATCTTCAAGCAATTCTCCAACCCAAGTACAAGAATTATGATTGTGACACAGACTAAGACATGCCCACTTCTCCGAGACCTTGTGTCTGAGGCACAAAGAGATAGGTACTGCTCACAACTGAATAGCAATAGCACTTTCTCTGTAACTACATGTAAGTTGTACATATTATAAGGAGCCACATGCCAACAGAGCATGATTTTTCAGGATAGCTGTATAGTGGTTCAGGCTACAATGTGCCAACTAATCCTATATTTGAAGAGCAGTTAATTCTGTATTAGTTGTGCTCCTCCCCTGCTTATTTTCTGACATGTTTCCAGTATAATTATTTCACAGGATATTAACATGATGTATGACATCTCTTATGATAAATTTTCCTGAATTTCATAATACATTTCATTAAGGGTACGTCTGCACTGCAGAGCTATTTTGGGATATCGGAAGTACCCCGAAATAGCTATTCCATGTCTACTGAAGCAGCCTGTTATTTTGAAATAGACTTTGAAATAATGGGCATCTTATTCTGACATCCCGGTAACCCTCGTTCCATGAGGGTTAAGCGGAATTTCAGAATAGCGAGTTATTTCAAAATTTGGTGCTGTGTAGACAGTGCCAAATTACGAAATAAGCTATTTCAAAATAGCATTGAAATAAGCTACACAATTTGTGTAGCACAAATTGCGTAGCTTATTTCAAGCTAACGGTGCTATGAAGATGCACCCTAGGTGGCCTAACAGGATTTTTTGGACAGCCTTTTCCAAGGTGTAAAAACAACAGTTGTGTACACATTTTTGTAACATCACTGTTATCAGGTGCCAGATCCAAAACAACATATGTAGTAATTAAAGTGACATACTAGAAATATATTTAAGAGGTTACATTGAGTTTTTTTTACTAAAATGGTTCTAAATGGTTACTAAAGTAGACTTCTATTTCAGCTAGTCTGGTAGGATTTTCAAATTATGCTCCTGTTACTATGTTTACTAACCAATTTTACTGCTTCCCAAAAATGTTTTGTTCACAAGTAGAAATTAAATACTTGACTCCTTCCAGCCCAAACAAAGTTCATATCCAACAACTCTCCATGAGTTTCACACGAGCCGTTAAAACCTAAGAGAACTCCTTCAGTTCCAGATGTTCAATGAAAATGTCTTTCTCCAAACTAAAGCATAACCTTTCTATGAGAAGTCTTTTAGTCTTTCTCCTGTAATACAGGTATGTGCTGTATTTTTTTTCCAGTTCTATCACCACTTTATCACATGCATTCCACTACATGTGTGTTTCTTAGCAGAGTTAGCCCAGGGAGCTAAACACCCACTCTATCTTCCCCAGGTTTTCTTCAATTCTTCAGCATCTTACCTCTTGTGTAGTTATTTGCAGTTATGTAAGAGAGGACATGAAATTATACCAAATCAAAAGGATTGCATTTTTCCACTTACAGTAAACTTCCGATAATTTTACTGTGGGGTGGGAGGGGATGCCACCCCAGACCCCTCATAGCCCCCCCTTCCGATAGTCCGGCTCTGCCCCAGGCGTCCCTGATTCAGCCGCTGCTGGTCAGTTTCAGCAGCAGCTGAATCGGGATGCCTGCAGCAGAGCAGCTGGGGTGCTGCCGGGTTGGACCTGCAGCGCCGAGGGGCGGCGCTACGGGACCAACCCAACAGCACCCCAGCTGCTCTTGGGGACGCCTGGGACAGAGCAGCTGGGGTACTGCCTGGTTGGTCCGTGGCGCTGCCCCCTCGGGGCTGCGGGACCAACTAGGCAGCACCCCAGCTGCTCTTGGGGACGCCTGGGGCAGAGCAGCTGAAGTGCTGCTGGGTTGGTCCTGCAGCGCCGAGGGTCGGCGCTACGGGACCAACCAGGCAGGACCCCAGCTGCTCTGCCCCAGGCGTCCCCGATTCAGCCGCTGCTGAAACAGATCAGCGGCTAATTCCAGGAAGCCCGGGGCAGAGCAGCTGGGGTGCTGCTGGGTTGGTCCCGCAGCGCCGCTCCTTGGCACTACGGGACCAACCCGGCAGCACCCCAGCTGCTCTGCTCCTGGCTTCCCCGATTCAGCTGCTGGTCAGTTTCAGCAGCGGCTGAATGGGGGAAGCCTGTCCAGCTGCCCCAGCACTTCCGGGTTCCTGATGGTGTCGGACCATCAGGAGTGCCGGAGCATTGGATGCCGGACTAATGGAGTTTTACTGTATTTGGCACAGGTTTAAGTGACTAGATACAGCATAAGGCAATGGCACATCAGGTCCATGGTTTGTAGATCAGTTGTGTCCACATGGTGGGCTCTCCACCATGCTCTATATGCCATTTAACTTTCAAATCAGTCTCACTGACTGAAATTTGGCTTTTTAAGAGCTACGTCCAGAGGACTGTTGTACTTCTGCTGCAAATCTCACAGCTGCTGCTGGACTTGTGTGCGCTTAAATTTGTTTTAGTCATAAGAAATATACAGCAATTACTCTTATTCTAAGAATGGATACGCAAGCACAACTGTACATTCTTATATCCAACAAAGGGTCACTCACATTAGTTGTGGACAGAATAAATAAATTACTTATTCAGTCTCGATTAACAAGCCATGTGGTTGTAACAATTAGGGATTCCTATAGCTAGTGTGATGCAAAACTATGTCCAACTACTAATGTTGCATGTTGGATTTGTTTTCTTTGACAAACTGAAATACAGGCCATGTACTGATAGCCTGGCCTAGTTCTTAACTTCCCTCTAAATGAAATTTACACCATATTAAGTTGTCATCCATAGACTCACACACTTAGGCCAGGTCTACACTGGGGGAGAAAATCGATGCAAGAGATGCAACTCCAGCTACTAATTTTCTGGGGCAGCCCCCCAGTGGGAGGTTGACAAGAGAAATGCTTCCATGAACTTCCCTTACTCTTCGCAATGAGGAGTACTGGTGCTGACAAGGGTGTCCTCAGCATTCGATTTAGCAGGTCTTTACTAGACCCATTAAAATGAACCCTGGAGGATTGATCGCCAGAGCGCCAATTCTCCAGTAAGTGAGATGCAATCGTATGCTTTGTCTATACAACATTGCTTTTACCCACATGGTTGTGTTGACATGGCTGTGTAGCTAAACATCTGGGCAGCGTAAAATCCGTTTATCAGCACTTTTGTGGGCTTTATCAGCAGGAAAGCACACCTGCCCACAAAGTGCTGAATACACTAGCACTTGCCATCACAAAACTTTTGTTGTTCTGTTCGGGGATGAGTTAAGCACCTGTGAATGACATAAGCTTTGTCGCTCAGTTGTCAATGTGGACCAAGCCTTAGTGACTTGCAAGTATCTGTGATGTGTAGCTAATTTAGAATTCAGTGACTGCCATTAAACCATGTGTTTTATACTGTCAGTGGTACATGGTGAAGAATGAACGCATTATCTGTATTTTGTATGACTAGCAAATGCACCCATAATTATCTGCTTGTTTTTATTCTGCTTGACTGCAAGGAATTGAATAAGAGTGGGATGTTGGACTGAGGGTGCAAACAAGAAACGAAACTATGAATAAAATCAAGTACAGCCAGACAGAATACCTAGGATCCATGAGGAAACAAGGGAATTCTCTTAAATAGGAATGCCCCTGCCTGGCTCCATCCAGGATAGCATGGATTAGTCTCCCCATTATAAAATTTACATACATTAAAACATTTACTCAATACCAAGGCCAGATGGGACCATTGAGATACCTCAAGATCCTGCTTTAAAGAGGAAGGAAGCATCTATGCGGCATTCTCTAAGGCAGGGGTCACAAACTTCTGGCTGGCAGGCCATCCCTGGCTGCAGTGATTATGCAATCCTGCCCAGGACTCGCAATAGGCTGGAGGAGGGAAGGGCCTGTCCATTACCAGCCCCGAATCTCCCCCTTCCCACCACTGCCCTGCTCTCTTCCCCTCCCCCCCAGGGCTCATGCGGTTTCGGGGATCACTGGATGGGCCTGGTGCAGTGTGGCAGCAGCGGTTGCACCCCCCTGCGCCTTCCCAGTTTACTCCACTTTCTCTGCAGCTCCTGCTGTTGTGGGGGGAGTGCAACTGCTGCTGCCACACTGCACCAGCCCCCCCACCAGTGATCCCTGAAGCTGCATCCTCAGGGGACAGCTGCCATGGGGGGTGGAGAAGATGGGGCAATGGTGGGAAGGGGAGGAGCTTGGGGGCTGGTAACATCCCGCCGGGAGTCCCAGGCCAGATTGTGCAATAGCTCCAGTCACAGATGACCCATGGCCTGGGAGTTTGAGACCCTTGCTCAAAGGAGAAGACTGACAGAGAGCCAAGAGAATGCCCTGCAGCATCCTTTCACTTCCAGCTCTGCATCTGGGAAGGCTTGGCTCCGTAGCATTTACCCAACTCTTCCAACACATCAATATAGCGTAGGTATGAACAGGAATACAAGCCTTTATAGTTTTAACCCTTGTCGCCGATTGCTATGCATCTTGGGGGGGGGGGGGGGGGGGGGGACAAATAAATAATGCTTTGTTTTGAAAATGCTGTTTTTCAGTCACTTTAATCAGTTTCTTGTCACAGGTCCTAAGAGTAAAAGGGCTTACAAGTGTATTAACATGGTTGGGAAACAGCCTAAAGATCCTTCCGTTGCTTGTTGCCACCTTGATAAAACGAAGGAAGCTAGACTTGCTACTGAAGAATGCACTCGAGAGAGACAAATAGGGGTGTAAATCACAGCTCACTTTGTAGCAGTGACAGACATTAAATGTGGATATCTTTCAGCCAACCAAACTGCCACCTACCCGCCAATGCAGTGTTTTCAATAATTCTCATTTGCATTGTGCAATTAAGAGTGGTGCAAGTGCCCAGGAGCAATTAGATGGTAGTATACAAAGTCATTCATGATGGAAGCTGTAAATATGCATACAATTTATATCTCTAGCTACATTAATCACACACTTTGAAAGAAAGACATGGAAGCAGAGGGCTCTCTCTGAAAGCCCCATCATAATAGGAGCTGCTAAGGAGAGTCTGACTTACCTGAAGAGTGAGGAAATGGTTAAGCAATTCTGGAAATACACCTGAGGGAAGGGGATTTGGGCATTCAGCCAATGAAACGCAGATAGGAATTTCAAACCAAGAGAGGGTTTTTCTCTTTCTTCTTTTGTTTGGAGATCAGAGCAGTTTTCCCCAGGTAACAAGGGAGTGGGGCTCTCCCAGGAATGGACTCCTTGAAATGTGTAAGTAGGGAAAAGTTTAGATAGTCCATCAGGTTTTATTGTTTTCCTTGTTTGCGGGGTTGGAAATCATGTCTGAGCTGGTTAACTGTTTTTCTCTTTTGTAACTAAGGATTATAACCCAGGGATTTCCCTGAGTCTATTTTACTCCATGGATTTTAACACCCAGTCTTTTACTATGCTTGCAACAGTAATTTTGTTTTGATAATAAAAGTGTTTCCCTTTTTGTTTTGATTAACCGGTATTGCTTGATTGTTGTGTCCTTCAGCCTACGTGCCTAAATTACCTGGGAGGAGCAGAGGCCCATTGTTCTCTGCGAATTCCCTCTGCTTGTTTTCCCAACTCCAAGTAAAATAGAGGTTTGGGAAGGGGGGAGAGTTTTACCTTAGGGAGGGGATTCCCAAGTGATCTCTTCCCTGGAAAAGGGTTTATTTTATATTTTTTAACTCACTTGGGTGGTGGCAGCGACTGATGGTCTCTTTTGGGTCTCAGGGAAACTGAGACTGAACAAATTTGTCTCTGGGGAGTTACAGAGACAGGTTCTTATAGAGTTTATTCTGCTAGCAGGCCCCTATACCTGCACTTGAAATGCCAGGTTGGGGAATTGAGCTATGACAGCCCTAGAACAAGGCTCTAAACATGCTTAATCATGCTTAATCATGAGACTATTATGAGATTTTTAACTAGACACATCTTCTATGATTGGCATTTTGTATTTATGCTGAGTAATGACCAAGCAGTACCATGGCATTGCTGGTAGTCTGAACATTTCAGCATGTAATAGCTGCCGTTGCTGGCCTCAGTCATTAGTTTTACATTGCATGGCAGTGCTTATCAATGCATCAGTTATAACAAGTGCTGGTTTTATCATGTTCCTCAGATATACCTTCAGCCATGCAATAAAAAAATGCTTCTTTAGGTTACAGCTAATTTCCCCTGGTGTATTTGGTGCCACAGATGGATGGCACTACCCAGTGCACAGTCTGCCCAGCAATGAAGACACATAGCAATGGGAAAAATTTCCAAAGTGCATAATATTGTAAATGTTCCTGCTAATTCATCAAGCTTCCCATTATGACTCTGTTTATTGCTGATGGGAGCTCTATGCCCGGAGCCAGTGCTGTGTGGTTTGCAGAGACAGGGTGGCTGAGAAAGGGTTGTGCATGTCAGCCATTTCAGCAGCCATCCCCAAAACCCCAAGCAAGGGATATTCTGAGGCAAGGCTGCAGGGGTAGGGGAGTGGGCAAGATAGTCAGGCCATATTTTAAAATTCCTCATGGCCATAAATCACAATATTACTTTCCTAAGAAAATTATGACAGAAAAGCCCCATGACAGCCTCAGCTCATGCCTTGGCCAAAGCATCAGCCAGAATAAGGGAAATGCAAGCAACCATTTTTCAGCCCTTGTGTTGATTCTAGCACTGGTGCATGCTTGAATCTGGCCAAGGAGTTGAAGTTCACCTCTGTGCAGGTGGCCACCAGCAGCCCCAAGAAACACTTAATTGCTGTTATGAGGGCTTGTGTGATTTCAGATGTGCAGAGCTAGTCTTGTGCTGGCCTTTTACAGAGAAGTGAATTTCATCCTTACGGAGCTGGTTGTGCAAATTAAGAACTAATTGTACATCAGGACTATGTGCAGCAGATGCATTCTTTATCCTAGGAAACACAAGATGGGTTTTTTTTTGTCAATAGCATAGCAATCGAGGTTAGTTATTATCTTATTCTACTGAGCACTCTGCCTCTATTTGTAGGCAGTAGGATGCGTATGTGAGTGACACAGCACCTTGTGAATGAGGTGAATGAGCAAGCTCCCTGGAATATTGTGATACACAGCATTTTTCTTTCTGGGAAACATGCACCTACCCATATCAGATTGACACAGGATTCTTCAATCTGAATTCTATTTTAAGTTTGAACTGGTGAGTTCTCTTATTTTAGAACCTAAAGCCTCATGTTAAGTCACTTGGGAGTCACTAGATGCTTTAAGAGTTATTTATAAACCTGAAGCAAGGTTATAAACCTGAAGCGTCATATGCAAATGGCCAAATGGCCAAGCATGACAATGTGCAGTAACTGTTATTTCTTATAGAGAGGAAGGGCTATCTAGTGATTAGGATGCTGCCCTGGGCCTTTGCAGCCCTGTTCCTACTTCAATTCCCTGTTGTACCACAGAGTTTCTGAGTGGCCTTGGGTAAGTCACTGAAGTCTCTATCTCTGATCCCTACTGTAAAACGGGGTTTTGTTAAGGTAACTATATTACAAATTGTGGGCTTCTCTGATTTGCTGGTCACAGAGGCTGTAGAAATTCTTAAGAGAGTTATTTTGTTAGCACGTTGGGGCACTACTTTGCTAGGTGCTTTCCAACCACAGAACAAAAAGATCACCTCTGGCCCAAAAGAACTTACAGACCACATATTGTAAACAGTGACATATGGCTAGTGCGTGTGGCTGGTAATTAATGCCCAGCATAATGACCCGCTCCCTATTTCCCTTGATATCTGAAAACCCTGAGTAAGCTCCATTCATATTTTTGTTGAACAATAAATAATAAGAAGGTATCCACACATTACAGTGGGTGTATTTTTGTAAAGCAAATCCTATTACTTATCTTCATTTGTGCGTCTATTCCTTTAGCATTTCACTGTGAATGTTCAGCTGCCAGGGCCTTGAGTGTAGGACAATTTTGTCCAAATATTCATTTGTAGTAGTATTTGACCAGGCTTGTTTTTAGCTCCAGATATTAGCTGTGTAGAATGCTGAGCATGTTCATGTGACATGAATTAAATGATAGTGTCGGGTAAGGAATCCAATGCATTAAGTGCAACAGATGGAGAAAATAGATTGAGTGCACTGATGGGGTACGGTGCTATTTATGATCATACGGTGTCAACATGACAGAAAATGATCAACACCTTAATGTTCTGCCATTGCAAGAGATAGTGGAAGAAAAAGTCCACCTGTATTTACTTACATTGTTCTGGTGTCCGCCGACTCTGGCAGAAGCAGTTTATAGTATTTCCCACTGCAAAACATGGTGGCTGTGTCTACATTGGCACCCGTTTCCGAAAAAGGGATGCTAATGAGACACTTCGGCATTGCAAATCCGCGGGGGATTTAAATATCCCCCGCGGCATTTGCATGAACATGGCTGCCGCTTTTTCCGGCAGGGTTTTACGGAGAAAAGCGCCAGTCTGAAACGATCTTGCGGAAAATAAACCCTTTTCCGGAAGATCTCTTATTCCTACTTTCAAGGAATAAAAAGTAGGAAAAAAGCGGCAGCCATGTTCATGCAAATGCCGTGGGGGATATTTAAATCCCCTGATTTGCATCGAATCTCATTAGCATCCCTTCGAAATGCCAATGTAATAGAGCCACGATATAAATAAATGCAAAAGCACATTTTGGATTATGAAGATGTGCTTTCACCACTCTGGAGAGCGATAGAACCCCTGAAGGCTTATAGTCTATGTAGCTGAACAGCCACTTTGCACAACTTTGAGTGGCCGAGAACTCTGTCCTTGAATTATGATGATACTGTTGCTGCAGATAGATCATTGTTCTCCTTGACAAAGTTTTCTGAAGATGGGAATAGACAGCCCTTTGGTCCTTATAGTTACCTCCTGCTTCACAGGGGCCTGTGAAGAATGGATAGTGGTTCCTACGATCCTACTCTTGTTGGAGGAGCTCATCCTGGGACTTGAACTGGGGCTGTGGGAAGATCATCTCCACAGTTCCTTCTTATGCCGGGGGGAGGAAGGCCTGCATGGTGGTCACATTTCTGAAAACGATCACCTCCATCCTGGACTTGGAGATGACTAGCGCAATGTGTTACAGAACTCAAAATAGTCCCTTTGTAGCAATCCGTAAGGCATGTCTGGATCCAGGCCTTGTCAAACTCTTCATTGATGCAGTCCACAAAGTCCTTCTCCTCCAGCAGCAGCCTCTTGCTCGGTTAATTGGAAGAAGCTCTGGCTGCTTTATTCAATGGAGACTGCACAAGAGAAAGTCCTTCATGATTTCTATCCTGGGTCTCTTCAGACAGTCCCATAGGCTGGGTTGCAGACACTGGTTGCAGACATCAAAGGCCCTCTTCTGTCAGTCTCCTTCTTGTAATAAAGTTCTCTGAAGGTGGAAAAATACTAAGGTATCAGCTCCTCCAGGTGATGCTGATAAATGTTCTGCAAAAGTCATAAGGCATCTTCTGGAAGGCACTGGCAGCCTCCCCCAGCTGTGAAGTTTCAGGTCGATGTTGAAGGATGCATGGGCGTGAAGTATCCCATGGTCCTTCTGCTGTAGCCTCTCACTCATTATCCACAACAGTTCCCTGTTTGTAATCTCCATGCAAGTGAACCTTCTGCCCAAGATACCCATTTCCCTAGAGACACTGCAAACTGACTTCACACCCACATTCCTATATTAGAAACTCTATAGCCATATTGCATCTTGGGTTCAGATACTCCAACATGTGGATGGGTTGTTTTTGGTAGCTCAGCTAGCCCTAGACTGTATGGAGAATTTATTCAACCCAACTCCTCCTGTTCTCCAGGCCCTTGCGTAGCTGGCGTGAACATTTTTGTGGATTTGGGGCTGGGATAAACTCACCAGTTTCCTCCATGTTTTTGCAAACTTTCATTCCCTTTCCTTGGGCTTCAGCTCCCTCACACTCATGTCCCACATTAGCCTACCTTCCCTTCAATCGTGTTCATATGCCCATTCTGCACATGGTCTATCTTGCATCTTTCTGGATATGAATGGCCTCTTCAGACTTGGAAATAGCTCTCCAGCATACCTGGAAAGATGTAACGCTTCAGAGAAGGGCTTCTCTGTGTTTCTCTACTAGGTTCAGGCTCAGTTCATGTGACAAATTAGCCCTATAGACTCTGCAGCATCTTCTGCTCCCTGTCATCCAGCATCTGGTAGACTTCTAACTTTAGTTCCTCAAAGGTACTGGGTCTGAGGTCATCTTGGGATTGGTTCTGGAGAGTAGTTTCTACTTTGGATGCCTAGAAATACAAAGGAGGCCTGCTGTTTAAGTTGCACCTTCCACTGATCACCATATAAGAATCCTAGTAACGACTACGGAGATCATTTTCCCCAAAATTGTGCATCTTAGTTTCTCTGACTCTGCAGTGTTAGATGCCAGCTGGGCATGATGATGAAAAACTCATCCTGGACCAGAGAGGATGGTGTCAGCCCTCAATGGCTGATTTGTCTTCCTGGTCAAGAGTGACTGTGTAATTCTGTGCAACCTGAGCAAGGAGCCAACTTCTGAAGGGTTTGCTGCCATCATTTCTGTATGACTTCCATGAGAGGTTTTCAGGAGACTATAATGTGCAAATAATGCATGCGATACAGGCTGTTGGACTTCAGAACACAGAGGTGTCAATTCATTGATGATGTAATTAATTTATTCCATTACACTAGTAAGTAGTGTAGTACATCATAATCATTGCATACCACCTTCATATATGGCCACGGACAATGCTGAAGAAAGGCAACTTGTTTGTCCATTTTGGGGGAGCATCATGCAATCATGGATATTCAGACGTGTCTTTCCAGACATATACGAAATTGGTTATTAGCAAAATTCTGGGCCATAGGTTATGCAGCAATATTACTTCATACACATTGCAGCAATCCACCCAAAATAAGCTCCTAGGTTTTCTCAGTAGTCTGATTGGAATGTTAATATACCAAATCTTTAAGAAGGGCATAAAGTGCTGAAAATTGTACATATTGGGCAACTTGGCAGTGGCTTCAAGGGAAAGTTATGCTGTCTCTCTATTTCTCCATAAACGGATTCAAGCAACCTTTCCATGAATATATATCCATAGAGTGGAGGCACATGCGTAGTCCAGATCAATTTGCTAATGGAAGGAGAATGCTGCTGTCCTTACTCCACAAAGTCCTCCTATGTCAGGTATACACTTACGCAGGAGAATGCTAAAAGCCCTGTACAGCTTTTTGTACACCTTACAACTATTTGTGACAGTAATACCTGTACCAGAGGTATGTGCTTAGCATTAACTATTTGTAACTTTTCCATATGTAGCAGATGAAATTATGACTCCAAGTGATTGTCTAATGCCTCTTCTAAGGATGGCATGAGGGAAGCACTTCTCTTCCAGAGGCTGCCCCACAGTTAGTACTGTGTTGCAGGATAGTATCACTGACAGACTTTGGCACTGGAGCTCTGACCATGATGCACATGTGTATCTTTCACCAGCAGCTAGGGAACCAGGAGGTGCTAAGTGCTAGTGGGTAGATTAACACCACCGCCTCCTGCTATGTAATAAGACTTATACTTGTGTGAATTATGTGCAGGCTGTGACCTAGATGAATGGAATAAATGCCTGCACAGCTAGGTCCCTATTACCTTTAAAATCCTGGGGAGAAGGCATGTAGCTGAGAGCTGCACAACTTATGCTATTTTTACCCCTTGTGCCAGGAATGAGCATAGGGTTTGGGTCCCACTCCTCCTCCCAGAAGAGATTTTGTGGACTCACAAACATTTTGATTTTGTACCTTCACATTGTATTTTTCTTTCCTTCAATGTCATTCCCTCGACCCCATTCCACAGGAGAAAATTTGGATATCCAGCCTCTGGGCCCTTTCACGCATTTCATCTGAGATTTACCTTTGGGACTATTATCATCCTGAGAAATAAGACTGGATCTTATCCAGGAAAAAACACTCTGTGCATGCTTAATTATTAATAATATGGCTTAGAATACAAGGTGAACTGTAATCCGGCCAAAGTAGCATTGATACAGTAAAGAACAGTATAATTTGTGATTCAGAAGCAACCTTAGCACCAGTAAAATGCTCTAGAATCCAGACAGAATTTTGCAAAGCAGAATGGCACTGAGGCTGGTATCACTACTGGGGTATGTTTGTGTGAGTGAAAGAACAGACGAGCTCATGTATCACTGTAACATTTCCTGCTAAATAAATGAGAAGCAGAGCAAATTTCTTAAAATAAAATTTAAAAACATCATGGCAGAGGCAGAAGTGTTCTCTGAACATAAAGTGGCCATTAGCTAAGCTATTGTACTGGAGAAAATAGACTTGACAGAGCCTACAAAAGATAAAAATAAAACAGTAATGAGACTAAAATTAGTGCTGTCATCTTCATTGCTTTCCTTTAAAGCTCTCGCTCCTGTATAGCCAGTTAACCTAATTATGTGGTATGGTGGTTATGTTACAGACTAGAATGAGACCATGAGACTATAATGGTGAGATCTGTCCTCTGGTCTGTGAAGTGAAAGGAGAAGAGGTACTGTAGATTACATATAAGCAGATCAGTCTTTCTTCAAACTAGTGTTTTTAAATCCTGGAGCTAACAGGCTGAGCAGCATGACTGTGCCCTCGAATAGGAGCAAAAAAGGGAAACAGATATGAAGAAGCACAAAGAATATTTCACAAAATTACTAAGTGGCACAAACTTTAGTGGTAAAGATGCTTCCTCTGTGCTCTCTCAACTCAAGCAGCATTTGTAACTGGAGAACGATGCCCTCTTTTGGGAGTTATTGAATTAATACAATCCTTCATTTGCTTTTTCACCTAGAAATTATATGATGGAATGAACCCTCATCTTGGCACTTATATTTATTTAATAGATGCAGCTAAACCTGGTGATCCACAGAGCACTTCAAGGTGTTCTGTGTAGTTTCTTCTGTCACAAAGTGGGAGCATTTGTCATATTAAAGCAGCTGTGCTTCTTGCTACTAGTTGTAGTTCAAACCAAAACTCCAAGGCTATGTCTACACTCACGGCTTCTTGTGCAAGAAGTCTTGCGCAAGAAAACGTCCACACTGCCATGTGCGAGCTGTGCTTTTGCGCAAGAGCGCCCATGGCAGCATGGACGCTCTCTTGCGCAAGAAAGCTCTGATGGCCATTTTAGCCATAGGGCTTTGTTGCGCAAGAAATCCCTGCAGAGTGTCCACACTGCCCTCTTGTGCAAGAGGGCTTATGCCTGTTAAAAAAGAGCGTAGCTCTTGCGCAAGAAGCCCTCTCTTACCACGCCGTACTGTAAATTTCCTTGCGCAAGAGCAGGTGGACAGTGTGGATGCTCTGCGGATTCTTGTGCAAGAACAGCCATACTTGCACAAGAAGCCGCGAGTGTAGACATAGCCCTAGGGTTTCCAGAGGGTGGTTTTCTCTCTCTCTCTTTTTTTGATCAGTTAAACTCAAGGAAACCAGTATTTCCCTGAACTGCCTTTTTTGTCCCTCTTTGGTGTATATTCGGCTGTGATCAAATTCATAGACGCCACCAAATTGGAGATATAAAGCATATAGAGTACATCTACACTGCAACACTATTTCAAAATAACTAGCGCTATTCCAAAATAACTAAGTCAAAATACTGTCAAGCTGGAGGACTTCTTACTCCGACTCCTGTAACCCTCATTGTATGAAGAGTAAGGGAAGTCAGAGGAAGAGTGCTCTATTTTGTAATAAGTGCTGTGTAGACATTCCTTATTTCAAAATAAGATATACAAATGATGTAGCTCAATTTCCGTAGCTTATTTTGAGGTAAGCCCTGCAGTGTAGATGCACCGATAGAGGGCAGACCTAAATTGCAAAGGGATCTTGAGAGAAATTATAACAGAAAGGGCTGCAGACAACATGAAGAAACTCAATATTAATGAAAGACCTCATCTCAGAGAGATGCAGTCAAGAAAGATGCAACTTGTTTTCATTATAGCACCTTAATATTTGCCTGATATATTACTTTTCCTTCATATAATAAGGCACTATAATTGCTGCAGGGAGGTCATGAATTCAAAACTGTGAGGTGGAAAGGGAAGTAATTGTTGGTAACCTGAACAATTTGGACTGGAAGAGTGGACTCAATCACCGTTATATGGTTTGGGACTTGCCTGGCTTAGATGCTGCCTCTTTTCCTTATGATTTACTGCAACGGTTAAAATCAGCTAAAGAGCTCTTGCTGGTATTAACAGCCCTTTGAAGACTGAAGTTATAGGGTTTTTAATACAGGGTCTGTCAAAGCTTGGGTTATTGACATCAAAGCATTATGCAAGATGCATTTGCTCACCTGTGCACTGTTGTTATAGTTCTTTACAACATGCAAGAGTAATCTGAAGTACTGTCTACTGGTGTCAAAATTTAGTATTTTATATATAACATATACCACATGCCCAGATGTTGTAACAACAGGTTGTAAACAACGTATTTACATAAGTTAACGTATCACCAAAGTTGAGGAAAGGTTAAGGCATGGGAGTAGGATTCAAAACATCAGGGTTGAGCTTGTCACAGATATCTAGTGTAAAGTCCTATAGCCTCTCTGTGCATTCATTCTCCATCTGTAAAATGGTAATAATGATATCTCTCAGCTAAGGCTTGTGAATTGTGAATATTCCATGGTTCACAACAGCATGCAAAACCCAATGACATTAAATACTGAAATGCTGGTGGTGTCCGACAACCTTTCATGAGATAAACCAAATTGGTATCAGAGATTTCCTTAAATTACAGGTTGTTACAAGAATGAAGTATGGGCTGATTGACAGAAGGTGACATGTTCACTTCCTCAACTTCCATTCAGATATTGTTCCCATTAGCACATTTTGAAGGTAAATTAGACAATCAATCTCGTCTGTGAAGAACATGGGTTAAGACATTGGTTCAGGGTCTGATCTAATTTCTGAATATGGAGGCACATTAGAAAATTCCTGTGATGTTTGAACTTGGTCAAAAGTACTTATTTTATGTATGATCAATGATATGAATGATCAATACTGATTCCCAAGGACAGTTTTTGTTTTTAATGATTGAGATTATTGTATTTATACTATCTGTATCCAGAATGACTGGTCCAGTAGCCCTCAGAGGCTAACAAAAAAATATAGATAGTATCAGGAGCTTTCATGGGCAAAACACACTTCTTCAGATGACTGGAGCAAGGGGGCCAGAGGTACAAATAAATATCAGAAAAAGAGAGGTGATGGGGAGGGAAAGAAGAAAAACGTTGTCTATTAGAGAGTCTGTGTGAAATGAGGCTAATAGAGTGGGCTGTAAGTGCCCGATACTTAGCTTTTGACGTCATTTGGATGTTGAATATAACAGCTGATCCAAGAAATCTTTGTTCAGTCCCCTGGCTAAATGCGTCAAATTTGCATATGAGGGCCCGTTCCACAGTCTCTCGCTCTCTAACTGGTTCCTGAAATTGCTTTGTAAGAGGATAGTCACTTTTAGATCCATTAATGAGTGCTGGGCAAGTTAAAATGTTCCCCAACCAGTTTTTGTGTGTTACCATTTCAAATATCTGATTTGTGTCCATTAATCCTTTGTTGTAGAGACTGTCTAATTTGGCCAATATACATGGCAGAGGGGCATTGCTGGCGTGGTATACATCACAGTACTGGGTGTACAGTTGTATGAACCTCTGATGTCGTGGCCTATGTGGTTAGGTCCTGTGATGATGTCATTTGTATAGACGTGTGAGACAGAGTTGGCACCGGCGTTGATTGCAGGGGAGGGTTCCTGGGTGAGTATGATGGAGGTGTGCTGCGTGGTTGCTGGAAAGAATTTGTTTCAGGTTAGGGGGTTGTGTGTAGGTGAAGACTGGGCTGTCCCCCAAGGCCTGTGAGAGTGAGGGATCCTTTTCCAGGATAGGTTGTAGATTGTTAATGATGCACTGGAGGGGTTTAAGTTGGGGGCTGTAGGTGATGACTAGTGGTCTGTTATTTTGTTTGTTGGTCCTATCTTGAAGAAGCTGATGTCTGGGTCCTCGTCTGGCTCTGTTACTCTGTTTTTTCTCTTCCTCGGGTGGGGTTTTAAGAATACCTGATAGAGATCCTGTAGGTGTTTGTCTCTATTTGTGGGATTGGAGTAAATCTGTTGTATCTTAGGGCCTGGCTGTAAACAATTGATCGGGTAATGTGTCTTGGATGGAAGCTAGAGGTGTGTAGGTAAGTATCATGGTCGGTAGGTTTCCGGTATAAGGTGGTGGAAATGTGGCCATCATTTAATTGTACTGTAGTGTCAAGGAAGCGGATCTCTTGTGTGGAATGGTCCAGGCTAAGGTTGATGGTGGAGTGGACCACTCTTTTGAGTTCTTTTTAGTTACAGACTAACATGGCTACCCCTCTGTATCCAGAATGGTCACACCTGCTATGTTCCTTTTTTACCTGATATGCTAATTCCATTAAACTCTAGCTGACATCAGGATCCCTTAGCTTAATGATGCAGAACATCCATTCACGTGGTGCTGTGTTGTCAGAAATTATTACTGCAGCTGCAATGAGTGGGATTTTCTCTATATCGGTCTCTGAGTTAGCAATGGTGCGGGCCATGTGACAGGCAATCTGTTTGTATGGACTGCTGTAACGGCTTTGAGCTGACAAGTGAGAAGAGACTCAGACAAAAGGCATGTGGTAGAAACAGGAAAGTGTTCTTTATTTCATGTGGCACAGCATTAGGCAGACAACCCAAGAATAGTCACTAACACAAATCAAATCTATTATTCCTAGGAATCATCCCCAGGAATTACTTCAAACCAAGGTCTGCTGCTAACAATGACTGAGATGTCACTGCCTATCCACCCGAATATTCTCTTACTCTGTACATGCGTAGGCCATATCCTTGCTACGAGCATCCTTTTCAAGGAGACTAACCTTAAAGATACAGTATCTTTAGACAGCATACATACTGTACATAATCACTATAGTACATTTCCCTCAAGCCATGCTAAAATATAATGCTAAGGGTAAATCTGGACAGAAGGCAGTACAGTAGCCACTCACATCTCTGAGGTAACAATGCTGTTTCTTAGCTGACAAGTTATGGGCCACCTGAGGGAAAATCAATATGGCTTCAGAGTCTGTTTTTAAACTCCTGATGCAGAAGCAAGAGCCTGGAATGTAATCTGCTGAGAAACAGAGTAGATACCTCTTCTCTCTGTAGCTGACTGGGTGAGGAAAAGGTGGAAGGGGGAGGAAAGAAATCCAATTCTAGTGCCATTGGGAAAGAATAGAATTTATAGACACATTCTGTTATGTGAGGAAGAGGGTCAGGAAGAGATAATGCCAAAAATATGAACAGAAGAACACAATCTTTGCATTAGTTAATAGGTGAGAGATGACTAATAGTCTAGAAGGGAGATACATACAGGGAGATATTAAACAACAAAGAATGGCTGGTTGAGAACATCATTTTAGAGACGTACAGTGCTGCAGTCAAAGCCTCGGGAAATTTTTTAAAATTCTTAACTAAAGATTATTCTTGTGATATATTCTTTCTTTCTAAATTAAGAAAATAAATACTTCCAACAAATCTGTGGGCCAAATCCTGGCCTCCACTGAAATCACCACCATTGGATTCAATGAGAGGGAGCCCTATGTACAGAAGTTCACTTGTATTTATTCTTGCATTCTACCAGGGCTTATGAACTGAGGGGTGAGTTAGCCTCTACAAATCACTTTAAATCACCAAGGGAATGCCACCAATATATGGTCAAGGCGTAAGCAACAGCAAACAGAAGAGTAATGATTCTCTTACACAGATAATTCACCCATGATTTGGAGCAAAAATATAAAAGAAAACAGATCTTGAGCCAATGCTACACTTTCATTGTACTTTTGTGAGCCAAACACAAATAATCTTATTTTAACTGAAACACAGTACACAGCTATAGAAAAAAGAATCATGTTCTTTTTCCTTTGCTAACATTTTACCCAAAGGAGTATATTTTCATATAATCCCTGCAAACTCCAGTTGTCTGCACAGCATACTGTGGTCCATTGTAAGACAGGACACATCTACTATGCAGATGAATAAAGCCTTTGATATCATACAGTAATTATTTAAATTTTGAATGTAAAAACACTAGCTTCTTTTAGACACAGAACAATACAGTTTTGGATGCATTTACCACTTTTATTTCACTATGCAGAAACATACATTCACCATGTGTTGTGATGCGTCTGAAAGTTTAATGGAGACTGTATCCCTTCAGTGGATATTATAACGGAATACTAATGAGTTTTCAGTGGATGTTCTGTACAGTTTAAGGCCTGGCTCTGAACTAGATAGTAAATGCGGACCAGATTCTGAAATGAAACATTTTTTCCTCTGAGAACAAAAGGGAGGTCATAAAAAACCTTCAAGGTTATTTCAAGGTAATAATTTTTAACACTATAAGCTAAGGAAAATACAGACGTCCTCCAAAATAACTACATATAATTTACAGGGTTAGAACTTGTGAAGGGCAACTGGAAACTTTCTGACTTTAACTTTGAACAATGCTAACAAAATTTTTTGAAGTCAAGTATATGTTCTGAAATCATGACTACCTCACAAGATATTAAATCAAGTATACAAAGCATATTTTATAAGCATTTAAGTATTTTAATAAGATTAGAGATTGATCATTCTTTATTGGGCAATAATAATAAAACCCGATAAAACAAATATAAGATTCAAATTGTTTCCTGAATAAACTGTGTTATTGGCACATCTAATGTGTGATAAAACATTATACACAGTACCTATTTAGCTTTTAGCAATTTAGGGTAATCTTCATTTACAGTATCCATAAACAACAATTTATTTGCCACCTGGCAAATCTTAATATGTTTAGATTTAATAAAATGTGAAAGGCATGAACTGTGTATGTGTTACATTAGATCACGGTTTATATTGTTTATGAACGTGCAGGTATAGCTGAAAACTTAGATATAAGGAAAATTAAAAATGCTGCTTTTCTGTAAATTTATCATTGCTTCATGCAATACTGTTTTACTGATGCTGATTCAGATTGCTTTATACGGGAAATATCTCTGCCAGTGTCTTTATTAGCGGTCAAGATCAATTCTTCGGTACTGAAATTTTCCATGGACAGATACAAGTCATTCAGGTTAGAACTGAGTCTCCATATAGGCTCTGGTATTCCTAATCGTGTGCATGACTGGATTCGTATGCAAGCTAAATTATTCCTGCAGAAAGAGAACCAAGTTAATTATTTGAAGAAAAAAACCCGTGGAGTCTTCCTCTCTCAAATCAAGGTTGAAAAGGGACACATACATGTTCAATGATTCAAGTGACAACATTTAAAACTGCATTACTCCAGTATAAGTAACTGCCAACCTTGGGCCTGATGAGAAGGCCACTGGAGGCAATGCAAAGACTCTCATTGATTTCAGTGGGCTTTGGATCAGGCCACTTCATTGTTTTCTCTGAACAGATTATCAGAAGACTATAACTGTTATTGGTGCTCATTCCTTAGGGACTAGCACCATCTTCCAAAATAAGTGGTCGTGGTCTGATCACATTTGCTTTGGGTATTTATATTTCCTCATCCAAAGCAGAAAAGTAATAACCTTTCAAGAGATGCTGCACTTCATACTATGTTACTTATACCAAGTGCTAGGAAATACACTGTGGTTCAAGAGCATGATGCTGCTATCATTTCAGACAAATTAGACAAGCAGCCTCTTTGTGTGTGTGCGCGCGTGCGCATACAGCATTCAAAGCAAACCATGGATGATGCTGTCATTAAGAGCTCTTGCAGAGCTGGTTAGTATGCATGATATGTTTCTGCACATACAGTAAATACAATACTATCAAGATGCCTCTTTAGCCAAACTTAGTTGAAGAGCATGCCTTTACTGAAGAAAGCTAGACACAAGAAAAGCTGCATTATCATCTCACCCTGAGAAACAATGCCACATTTGGACACAAAATGACCTTTCAAAATACAAGGAAGCGAAGACATCCAAATAGTGACACAACAATTTGTTTTTTTTTTAAATTGGATCACACAGCTTTAGAAGTTTGAACTAAAAGCCTAAATTGTCACATAGTTGTGCCTAAAATAGGATAAGTAGCTAAAGTCATTTCTCTCAGCCTTTTAAAACAAATTAAAATTGTACCTTTAAGAACAAAAATGCTTTTGTTCTTAAGTCACATACATAAACAGACAACCAATTTTTGACCGCAGGGTTAGAAATTTTAGTAATACATCAAAGCATGGATAACGAGTAACATTGAGAGAGACAACAAAAGCAAATTTCTATTTCTCTAACTGGCACTATCACACAAAGAAAAGACATAGAACTAAATGTATATAATTTATATCTGAAGTAAATTCCAGAATTAATATTTGGCTCCTTTTTTTTTTTTTTTTTTTGCAAATGCCAGTGAGAGGAATAAGGAGTTAGAGGTGAATTATGAAAGGAGAATGCCTTTGCTGCATGCCAGTGCGGTGAGTGCCTAGGAAAGATTATCTGTTCCTCTTACCTGCGGGTCAATCCTCCCCATCTTCTGGTGTGATTTCTGTCTCTTTATGTACCACTACTTTGGTCACTGACATATCAGGGTGCTGCTCTTTGGCCTCTTTAATTGCCTGAGCCAGCGCCTAGCCCAAGGAAACCACAGAAGGGCAAAAACAAAAAGGAGGTGGAACATGCATGATCAGTAGCCAGGTGGAGAGAATCATGAGCAATTAGACAAATTACTAATGAGGAAAGATGATTAAAATATACTATAACTGATTTATTTAAGTACTAAACCAATTTAAGGCATGCCAATCTGAATAGTGTTTTAAAGCTTAAGGTTAAGTATTCCATCTTTGGTAATCTTCAGTCCAGGGCTTATTTTAGTAGCTTATATACTCTACCTGATCATGGTCAATATCTGCATCTCCTGTGATGACTATTCGTTTTTCAATTCTTGTCTCTGAAATGCCTCCTTTCACAGTCTAAATGAGAAGAACAAATACAATTAAACATACTCATTTAAAAAGTGGCGCTGCTTGTTCAAAGATTAAATAGCTCCAGAATCTGAAAATAATGAGCAGGAATAGTCCCAGTTAGCAAGATTTGCAGAAAAGACGGCTATGTGGTGCATATTTCAGAATGGTTGGTATCAACTGCATATCCATCAAATGAAAAAAAGCATAGATATACAGCATATCTACATGCACAACAGGTTAAGCACAAACCCTCTGCTCCCACTTAAGTCCTATTGTGAGGGCTCTGAATTGGGGTATGGCCTGGTGTGGCTCCTTTAAGCAGAGATGAATTTCACCCAAGGAGGATTAAATCCTGGGTTCAATAAATATGCCTACCCAGCATTTAGCCATCCAGCACTGGCCTGACTCAAGCTGACTCAGGCTTGTGGGACTTGCACTTTATTGTTGTGCAGACTTCTGCATTTGGGCTGGGGCGTGAGCTTGGGGACATCTTACCCTACAGCAGGGATGGGAAAAGGGCCTCTGCAGGGCGGATTCAGCCCGCCAAGTGGGTGGATCCAGCCCACGGAGGCCCTGCTGCTCCCTGGCCCCGAGGCCAATTAGGGCCTGGGGGCGGAGGAGCACCCAGAGCCTTCTTTATGCACTCCCCCGCCCCCAGGCCTTAATTGGCCTGGGGGCCGGGGAGCGTGCAAAACCTCCTCCCGCCCTACCAGGAGCACGTGGCACTTTGAAGCGCCACGTGCTGTTCGCAGGGCAGGGGGGGGGGGAGAAAGGAGGAGGCTTCGGCCACTCCCCCAACCCCAGGCCAATCAGGTCTTGGGGGTGGGGGAGCTGTGTGAAGCTTCCTTCGCCCTGCCCTGGCCCTGCCAGGAGCCCACATCACTTCAAAGTGCCACGTGCTCCTTGCAGGGCAGGAGGAGGCTTCCCGTGCTCCCCTGCCCCAGGCCCTAATTGGCCTGGGGGTTGGGGAGCGTGCCAAGCCTCTTCCAGGGCATGGGTGCCTAGTGGGAAGGAGGGGCGAAGGGGCTCCCCCAACCCCAGACCAATCATGGTCTGGGGGTGGGGTAGCCCCGCCGCATCCCGTTTAGGCCCCGCTCCTTCCCGTTTAGGCCTGCCCCTTCTGGGGTGGCCCAGGGCTACTTCAAAAATTTTTGAAGTGGCCCCCGGGCAAAAATTACTGCCCACTTCTGCCCTACAGGGACCTAGAGCGCAGACCCCCATCCTGAACCTGGAAGCCTACACAGCAGTCAAACAGCTGGGCCAGCTACTGGTTGTTATTCACCTTGTAGACACAAATGGTGAGGTTAAAATGGGAGTTATGCTTAGTGAGGAAACATGGTCCAGGACTTAGGGTACTAGCAGGGGACCTGGAAGACCTGGATTTAATATCTTGCTCTGCCACAAATTTACTGTATGACCATGGGCAAGCCACCTAAACTCTTTATGCCTCAGCTGTAAAATGGGGTAGAACTGCCTACCTTGAAGGGATGATGAGGTGTGCAAACACTACTGCCATGAGGACTACATAAGTACATAAAGGAGGCAGGGTTTCATACAGATAGTATTAGCATGCACTCATCTTTTGAAATAAATCTGGATTTATATGGGCATGTCAAAGTTCTGAAAATACATCTAATTCAAGGACTAAACTCATTTTCTTACTTTGGTGATATGTGTAGTAGTTGTCGTACTGGTAGTTTCAGAAGTGATGGTTTGTGCACTCATCAATACACCTGGCTCTGAGTCAGCACCAGAATCCATCTAAACAGCCAAAAGAAAAAAAAAATGCCACAAACAGATCATGAAAAAAATAGATATTGGATGAGCTTTCCTCTCTCTAAACTTCTGCATAAAAAATGTGGCTGATGATATAAACTAACTGCTACTGGGATGTTCCCTTTACAGCTGACAGGCTATTCCATTTAACTGAAACAACAGCATTTCTGTAATGCCTGATAGTGTTCAAGTGCTTTGCAAATAGTACTTATTGAAGCCTCACAACAATCAGTGAAGCAGTCTAACTGCCACTGAAATGCAATCACTTCTGGAGTGGAACGCAGCGGCTGCTTTACAATATACATCAATAACACTTGATAGTTTAGGGCACAAAATGAAGAATTCTACATGCAATTGGAACTTCCCAGAAAATTCAGAGGTACAAGTTAATTGCTTGAGTTGGAATTTAGTCTGAAAACCAAAATTAATATCCTTACTTTTACAGAAAATAAATCATGGGGCTCTTTAACAGCCAGGCGTGGTGAAGACCTGTCCCATATGACTTAGATGTTCATTCATTACTTATGTCTCTTCAGAATTTTGCATCACCTTATAAGTTTACAAAAATACTTTTGTTTGTAATACAATGTGTCTCATACAGTTTTTTAAAGATATATGTTTAACATATACGTCTAACACCGTAGTCTAACCAGTGTTCACAAAAAACTATATATTGGTACAAATAAAGGAACCTTCAGATAAGCCTATGTATTTATGTAGTTGTTCTGTTTAGAATAGACTTACTATAGGTGATATTACTGTTTCATATGGTAACAGTTTAAAGCAGATGACACTCAGGTATTTTTTAGCCCCTGGTAAATTAGGTCCCAAGTCCTGCAGAGTTTCTTACCTGTGATGATTCATATGTAATGGTTTTTGTTTCTGTATGAACTACGGGAACTTCCTTGGAAGAAATTTCAAGCTTCTCCCCACCTGGAGAAACACTGCCAAAGCTGATGGTTTCAGTCTTCAGAATTGGTGACTGCTTCAACGGAAAAGTAATTGGAGCATTTATTAAAGTTTCTGGATTTTCAGAGAGATTGTTTTTTGGGTTGAGGAGTGGAAAATAAAATAAAATGAAATAAAATAAATGTGCTCTGCATTACAGGAAGGAAAAATATGTCATTGTAACAGTCCATACATGTATATATGTTAACAATACTCCAAGGCGTTTTTTTATATCTAAAACTAAGATATACTTCATGAAAGTTAACTTCAGAAAAGATACAAATATTAAAAATTTGCTTATTTCAAAATTACAATAGAACAGATTGAGATTACAAGTTTATTTTCTTGTAATTACCTCTCAGAAAGAGAAGCAAAACAATATGAACGTTTTTAATTCCTTAGTCTAGATATCCTGCTTATGAGGATAAAATGAGAAAATTTAATAGTTTAAAGATGGTGCAAATTATTTCCAATTGAGACAAATACAGGAGAATGTATATCATGTATATTATTTCTGTTTCTTTTGGACAAGTGAACTCTATAAATGTTAATGAACTTGCCAAAGGCTGAATTCTTAGGATCAGCTACATAAAAGGCATCAGCTTTTAGCACTGCTCACTCTTTTATATAAGCATGTTCCAGGCCTGGCCTTACTGGTGGGCAACCGAGGTGACTGCCCAGGGTGTTGTGCTCAGGGGACATGCTGCGCTCAAAAGAAATGGAGTGGGTCAGGCCTGGGATGCGAGGCTGTGCAAGGGAGCTCAGGGCAATTGGCGAGGAAGCCTTGGTATGAAGAAGGGTTGGGGAGTTCTGGGAGGCAGTGGTGCCTAGGGATGATGGAAGGGAGTATTGGATGGGAAGCCCTGGGAGGCAGCAGGAGCCAGTGGTGCCAAAATACAAGTTTGCTCTGGGTGCCATTTTCCCTAAGGCTGGACTATTGTCAATAATGGAAACCAGCAGCAAGCCTCAGAACTGCCATGCACGAAGGGAAGAAGAGGAGAAACAAACTGTCCACTCTAAAGAGGTGATGATTTAATCTACCATCTGTATATTTTATTTAACTCTTCATCGGTGCAGTTAATTTTATCCAATATCGTCCAGTGATTCTCAGACCTCAGTGGTTCAGGAGGCAAGTTAGTGATCAACATCATCCACAAAAAAAGCAACAGTCATGTGAATTCATTGTTTCATTTATTATTCAGATACACACACACACACACGTACGTGAGAAAGTGTGTGTGTGCGTGCGTGTATATATATATTTTTTCCCCTCACAGCAAAATGACTGACCAAGTATTCTATAACTGGTGAAAAATACAGTAAAATTATCCTGATTGGCTAATAATTAAATCACACAGTGTTTTAATATCATGTGCTGCAAAGAGCAACAGCAGACTTCTTAAGGAGTCACTTGTGGCTCCCAAGCCTCAGTCTGAGTATCACTGCGATTATACTGCAATGCAGAAATTACTGATTATTAATAACTAGTTACCTCAAAATGAGGTTTTCTTTCCAATGTATCTGAAACGTGGACTGTTGCACTCTGCTCCTCCTCTTGCAGATGAGAAGCAGCAGCAATTTCTTCCTGTTTGGCTACAGCTTTATCAGCCTCCTCCCTTTTTTCCTCTTTAGCCCCCTCAGTCACAGCAGAGCCCTCCTTTCCTGTAATACTAGAAGCCTCAGCAGATACTGCCTGTGCCATAGCATCCAGCAGATTTCCAGCCAATTTAACAGCATCCCCGCTTGCATGCACATTCGTCATATATCTCTCCTCGACCAATACAGTCTCCTGCACAACCTTCTTTGCTGCATCCTGATGTGACTGAATCTCTTGCTTCATTTCGCTGGCACTTATCTGTTGTCCTGTTGTTGCTTCTGTTCTCTGTAGGGAAAAGGATCTAAATGTTAGAAGTGAAAAATAAAACTTAATCCAGCTCTTAATGCCAATGTACTGTAAATATAAGCAACAAATGATACTGAAGTTTGCCAGTTTTTTTCTTCTGCGTCGTTAAAGTTTTCACTTTAAGGTAATTATTATAACAAAAGTGTAGCATGAACCAGCTTTTTAAAAAAGGGAAAAGAAATTTTGTAGTATCCTTTTCATTGTATCAACGCCCTAGCATTTTAAACGCAAATCAAATATCCTGTAAACTGACAAAAGAAACAAAAAGAATAAAGCCTGATTTTCTTTTGAGGTTTCTAGTCGTGATCTAGCTTTAGGAACCAAAAGCATACCAAGCATTTGCATCAATCTTAACCATGCAGGTTCTGAAATATGAGTCAAACATACTTAGGTGCAAAGAGAGGGAACAAAAAAAATAAACAAAAATCAGTAGCGGGGATTATAAAATTCATAGATGAAATCAAATGGCCACCTGAGCCCTGCTATGTGAAGTAGAAGTAACCTCTCCTATGAACTCAGTTGGTTTTCTTGCAGACTCTATTAAACTGAAGATATCTGAAGCGTCCAAGGTTTTTTCACTGGAGGATTGTTTAGTCTAGTTGGACAAAGAAATGTAGAGTCATACACAAAAGAGAGACAGACAGAAAGACAGACATGTTAATTGACAAAACTGTAGGCTGAGACGGAGGAAAGGAGGATAAGGTTGCAAGGGCACAGACAGGCTGAAAACAGGAAAAGAATGGGAAAATAAATGAGCACAAATCTGTAATGACTCTTAGCAGTAATTTAAAAGCATACTTGTTAGCACTGGGATTTTGCTGGTCCAAGCAAATCTTTTTTTCCTCATTACAAGCCACAGCAGCAATATTACATTTCAGCAACACAGATCTTTAAATAAATCTGAAACGTTTAAAGCATCATAATGCCTGCTTTGGACCGTGGTACTGACTTAAATCATGAGAAAAAAATAAGCTGGGTTGGCTATTGTCAACATAAAGCCAAGTAGCAAGAGAATTGAAAGGCAGGGTAGTGTGAGGGTATTGCCTAAAGAAGTCATGCTGTAATCGTTAAACTGTGGCACAAAGTTAAAGCCACTCGTTACCACTACTCTTGATGCAGACGACTCAGTAACATAGTGAGCAGTAGCAATGGTAAATGGCTGTTCTCTGGAATATCTCCACTCAGACAGGCTCTTATCTTTCCGACCAAATGCCCCTGTTTTCAGAGCTTCGCTGTCAGGGAATTTTTCAGCTCTGCCAAACTGCAAGCTCCCCAGTGTATCATGAAACTGAAAATCTTGGTCCATCTTTTGTGCTTTCTTCAAACTTTCCTCTTCAGGACTATGCAACTGAGACTCTGCTTCCTTTATGGGTGTCAAAGATTCAGACAGCTTTCTTTTTGTGCTCTGTACATCGGATCCCCTCCTGGCTTTTTCGTCAGTGATGGGCTCTAGAATTTCATATTCAGCCGCTACTGGAATGATTTTCACGGATTCTGGCATTCCCCTCTCCATTTTTTGAAATGCTTCTAGTGATGACTGCACTGTTTTCTCTCCCTCTTTAGCTTTACTTGTCATGGTTACAATTTTCCCGGATACCGTGTCATAGGACTTTCCTAAGGTGTACATTTTCTGTTTGTTTTCCTCTTCTGATTGTATTTCCTTTTCCAAGTCCTCAAAGCTCTGCATTTCAATGGTACTGGATTTTAATATCTCAGGTGGAATGTCAACAGCTTTACTGCTCACAGTCATTACTTTGTATGTCACAATTTTTTTCGATTCACCATCAACTACCTCAGTAGGTATTTTGTCTACAATAACCCAATCCTCAGTGCCCTATATTTGAAATATAAAAGCTATATTAGATCATCTAATTGTTTATCTCTGTTTTAGGAACACTAAAATATTAAAACTTGTAAGAAATTTGTGGTAGCTATTTTGAGAACAGATAATAACTATGCCTGACACAGCAGCATTTAACCTTATTAACACCATCAGCGTTTGCAACATAAAATCTACTAAGAGTTTCTTTTTGTGACCCTCCTGTTTGAGGCCATTTATAGCGTGGCTGCAAACATTTGCTTTAGGCACAGTCTTACTCTGACAACTTACAGCTGAGTAGCATTCAAAGAAAATAAAACACTGGCTGTTTTGAGTAATCCTAGCTATAAGTGCATGCACCATAACAATACCCTATCTTTTAATACAAAGTTTAAAAAAGGTTAAATTAGCCCGCTTAGTCAGCCCCATACACCTGCATGCAAATATTATTTTGTGAAAGTATTTGGAGGCCTCAGCACAGTGCATATTTTTATATACCACAGTCTTAACTGAGTATTCTTGCTTTTACGGGAATAAATCAGAATCCCTTAGCATTATTTAAATTTAGCTGTATATTAAATACCCTGAGTATTCTGGATTTTGTTTGAACATAATGCAAAAGATACAAATGCAATGTGCCTGTATACATCTATCAGTGTGCTATATGTTTTAGTTTAAATGCACACAGTGTCCAATAATGTGTCCCTACAATGATTTAAATTGATTTAACTAAGCCAATGCACTGGTTTAAATCAAATGAATTAAAAATAACCTCTAAAGATGATGGGACAGTTTTCTGGAAAATGATTTGATGAGAAGTAACAACAGTGCCAGCAGAGTCTCCTTCCTGCAGCGTCTTCTCTAGCACCCTTGGCTAATGGAAAAACCAGTAAGAATTCAAAACTTCATCACTCAAGATAATCTGGAGTTACTTGACACCATAAAGGAAATTCATTCTAATGACACCAACGCCTCATTCAACATAATGTTTTCAGTGAGATTTTTGTACTCTGCAAAGGCATGCACAATTAGAGACTGCCCAAACACAAAATCCATTCACCCACTGCTGTTTACCACAGGGAAATAAATCTCTAATAGTCAGACAAGAACTTTGGAGGGTACTCATTTCTCCTTCCCCAGCATTCTGCCCACAATAACATACCTACTTGTGGAGCTTTTTGAAAAAATGTAATGGCTTTGAAAAGGAAAATGATAACCAAAGAACAACTCAATAACAGTCTATTTAATTGCATTTGTAAAAAGTATATTTTAATTTTTACCTGGGACTCAAGGAATGTACTGCTTCCTTTCTGCAAAAATATAAGTTTTTCAGATTTTTCTTTTTCTTCTTTGGTCTAACGAATAAGAGAGGGCCAGGAAGAAGACAGTTTTAATAACTGAAATTCATTCTTATTCCATACTATATGCAAACTTGCCTATACGTCATACATTTCTAATGTGCAAGGAAACCATTCATTGCCAGGCTATTTCATTTGAGAAACTAGCAAACAGAATTAAACAGGAACGATTTTAGCAAAGAACTTTCTAAGCAATTAAAAAAAAAAAATCAAGGAGTACCCATTTGCTCAGGACACAGAGGTAAATGAAAGGTAGATAGTGGGATGGATTTTAAGCAACAGGCTACAACTTTATTAACTTGCAACTAGTATCGATGGAATATAACCACTCCAGCTCATACACTAGGCTTTTAATGGGGAGTGGTGTGGAGTAACAGGGCTCCCACTATATAACCAAAACCCACCTGCCCGACAGGGCTCTACTCATTTCTGAGTCCTCTCACCTACTCCCCTTCCTCCATGATGGGAAGAGAGGACACAAATGGGAAATCTCAATCTATCAAGCTTTCCTCAATAATCCATAACATGCTTCCAAATTCTAATCTTATGTAGCTCAACAATAATGCAAGGAAAGTGAAAAACGCTTTGGAAACTGACACGTTTCACCCAGTGTGGGGGAAAAAATCCTGGCCTCCAAAAGGAATGATTGGTCAGACCCATCTCTTCCCTTCCAGCATCCTGGAAACAAAATTCACTAATTATAGCTAAAGCAGGGATGAGTCCATCCCTTTTCTGGTCCTACAACATCCCACCATCTCACTTGCTGAGTTGGAGGTGGGAATATTTCTCAGGCATGCACTCTCCCCCTCACTTCCAAGGCAGTGCATTTACTAGACCAAACATCACCCCTGCCCCAGTGTGATGGGGGAGAGGTAAAGTTGTGGGAAAATCCCCACCTACTATAACATCCAGTGTATTATTTATTTATTATAGTTTTGCAAGTATTATTGCTGAAGCAATACAAGGGTAATCTTTCAACATTTAATGTGACATCTGCATGTTTTACTCACTCAGAATACAAATTTTAACAATGAAAAAAAAGATAACTCAGTGCTGAGCTTCAAGAAACAAATAGCTCAGGTCATAGACTAATCATGGCATTTGCAGTTCTATCCCAGACACTGGTTCTATCCCAGGTCAGTAATAACTGAAAAAAAAAAAAGCTTCAGGGGGTAGCCGAGTTAGTCTGTACAGGATAAACTTAAAAAACAACAAATGGTTTGGTAGCACTTTATAGACTAACAAAACATGCAGATGGTATCATGAGCTTTCGTGGGCACAGCCCACTTCTTCAGATGACTGGACTTACGAGTTTAGGATGTGAAGACCCAAAACATGCCACAGTTTATAGGGCACGTCTGGTCCCCCTTTCCCCCCAGCTCCTTCTTGCCAGACAACTCTGACAATGGGGAAGGAGGGTGGGAAGTTAAATGGACATGAGCAACACATCTCGAAGAACACCAGTTACTGGAACAGGTAACTGCCTTTTCTTCCCTGAGTGACTGCTCATGTCCATTCAACATAGGTGGCTGGGAGCAGTATGCCTGGAGGTTGGAGGAGTTCACTGGCATGCTGACAGCAACAAAGCTGTTTCAAAGGCAGCATCCTCTCGGGCTTGTTGCAGCAGGCCAAAGGTGTGTACAGAAGATGACACTGCAGTTTTACAAACGTCTAGGATAGGAACATTGGTGAGGAAGGCTGCCAAGGAGGTTTGTGCTCTGGTCAAGTGAGCCCTGGTGAGCGGAGGTGACTGAGCACCCACCAGCTAACAGCATGTCCGAATGCTGGAGATAATCCAATTAGAGATCCATTGTGTGGATACCAGGAGCCTCTTCATCCGCTCAGCATATGTGAAAAAGGCCTGCAGTGACTTGCAGAACAGCCTTGTTCTATCCATGTAGAAACTGAGGGCCCTGAGAACATCCAGGACATGCAGCCACCTCTCCTCAGGGGTTGTGTGAGGCTTTGGATAGAAGATCGTCAGGAAAATATTCTGACCCATATGAAAAGCGGAGACTACCTTAGGTAGGAAAGCAGGGTGGAGGTCACAGCTGCACCTTGTCTTTACAGAAGATGTGTATGAGAGATCCAAAGTCAAGGCCCACAATTGGAGACCCTTCTACCTGATGGACTAGGCAGACCACCTGTCAGGACAGGTACAGAAGGGAACACAAGGCCATCAGTTTGAAGTAGGGATATAAAATCCTGTTTAATCAGTTAACTGGTTAAACATTGTGTTTAACTGGTTAATCGCTTAAACAGGGGCAAGCGGAAGGGCTGCTCCAGCCTGGCTGGACTGGAGCATTCCCCCGTACCATAAGCGGGGACTGCTCCTGCCCCCACTGGTTAACCATAACTAGTTTACCATTCACATCCCTAGTTTGAAGGGCATCCCGGTAAGTCTGGAGAGGACCACATTAAGGCCCCATTGAGGATCATACATGTGGGAAGAGCTGCTCAAGGCCTCGGAGAAATCTCACCATCATGTCATGGGAAAACACAGTCTGACCCTGAAAAGTTGAGATTGCTGCCAAGCGTCCTCGGCTAGATGACAGCACCAAGACTTCCTCATTGAAGCAGAGAAAATAATCAAGGATGGTCAGGACAGGGGCCTCAGTGGGGATGAGACCTCGCTGGTGAGTCCCATGCCAAAACCTGGGTGCACTTGGCTATGTAAGTCTACCTGGTCAACGGCTTATGGCTCCCCAGCAAGATTTGCTGAATGGCTCCTCAGTCATCAGCCACAGAGCAGCCACACTGCAAGGTGGAATGATGGGTAGTCAAAGTGAAGAAGGCAGCCAGAGTCCTGAGAGAGTAGGTCCAGGCAGAGCAGCTGGGCTATGGGGGGCGGAGGGGACACACCACGAGGCTCAGCAGAGCGGGATACCAATGCTGGTGGGGCCACCGTGGTGTGATGAAAATTATCTTGGTTCTGTCCTGCTTTCCTGTCCCCAGAACCTTGGGGATGGGTGGGATCAGGGGAAATGCATACAGCAAGGTGCCCAACCACTAGCTGAGGAAGACGTCTCCCCAGGAACCCTCAATCCGCTTGTTGGTCTGGAGCAGAAGTTTTAACACTTTGTGATATGTGCTGTGGTGAAGAAGTCCACCGGGGAAAGAGCACGGCAGCAACCTAGGATGGAAAGCCCACTCGAGGTGAGAGGAGAGCTATTTAGAAGGAAAATAAAGTTCAACTAAGGAAACGCGCAACAGCTAACACTGAGACAAGCAGGTTCCAAGCACCGTTATTCACAGCAGGAAAGAACTGAGGGTGGAGGGAGCCAGAAGTGTCCTATATAGCATGGCACCTGCACACCACTCCAGAGGGCATTTAAGCCAGCTCCCTAATGGATACTGCTTAGAGAAAATCTTCCAGCACTGGTGCATGTGGTGAGCACACACAGCTACATTGAATGGATATGAGCAATCACTTGAAGAATTATTAGTTACCACAGGATGGCTTTTTATGAGCTACCGCTGGCTGAACTTCACTGCCAAAAGTTGTGTGTGTAGTTTTTAATATCACATTTTCCTATTTTTAAAAATGTTAGTCTTTCCCCTCTTATTGTGTGAAACTGACTAATGGACTATGCAGGAAAACCTGTGAAAATGACTGCAAATTGCTATCTAAATGCATGAAGTATTCCAACTGGAAAGACATGGATTTTTTTTTTAAATCCTCATCTCTCTTTTCCTTATAGTAATTTTTGGTGTTACTTTGAAATTTACTAAATAATGCTGAAGTGGACTGTGTATCTCTTTTAATAGATAAAACTATTTATAAAAACAAGTGAAACTGGATGTTGTCAAAACTCTTACATTAATATATCCAGTTCCAAAAGGACCATGCAATTTATTTGAACAAAATACATTTCCAGTACATGAAAAATAATATAATTCCATCACTCAATGCATTAGACAAATCAGTGGTGCTTAGTCAAAGTAAATAGGCCATTATAACTCAATTATAATATAGATCATAAAAAGCAGAAGGTGATACTAAAAATAGGTATCTTCCAGTTTCCTGTGTCAGATAGTGCCAAATGGGTCAGTAGATGAACTAAACAATTTTAAGTTTATAATTCAAGGATATATTGTGATACCTTTACTGATGTTGAAAAGACCCATTCAAGTCAGTGATGCTAACTGTAAAGAGATTCTACTCTTTGTAAGAGCACTGTAATCTGACCCCATCTGACTGACAAAAACAAAAAACAAAACAAAACAACAAAAACAAAACCTACCTCAGGAAAGACTTCTGTCACAAGACAGTTCTCACAGCATCTGAATACTCCTTGACCTTTATCAGTCTGGTTGTGCTTGTGCCCTATTCTCCAGTTTTTGCACTGCCTCTGACTATCCTAGTGGAATTTGAGGTATTGATTTTGACCTATAAATTGCTTGAAACCTGCCTGACAGCTTCCCAACTTTTTGGGCAATAACTGAGCAGGAATCCCTTTGGTCTGTAAGAGAGACAGTATGCTGAGAGGTTGTCGTTAGTGAGGACCCTTCATCTTTGGAATGGTCCAGAAGTGCCCTTACATCTATGACTCTTTAGAGCATTTTGCTAAACCTCATCTATTTGGGTAGGATTCTGGGGAAAACTGAGATGCATACAGTTGGTGAAATTGGGTGGCATGCAGGGTTTTGAGAGTTCAGGTGGTGGGTGGGTGGGTAGAAATGGCTGCTATTGTGCAGAGTTTGTTCACTCCAACTGGTTTTTTATTTTGTGTATTGCTTGGGCTTTTAATCATTGCGTTAAGGCGCCTAGAGTCTCATAGTGTGATTTCCAATGCTAAAGATGTGTACCATGAGTGCTTTGTCATCTGCTTACAGGGATTTGTTCCTTGGGGGAGGCTAGGAAGGGCATTCCAGCCAACTGTAGCTATTACCTAGGCATTAGCTATGTTAGATAGATTCCAGTGACTATAAAGATATCGCTCCATTCACAAAGATGTCATTAGTTGCTATTCCAAGTGTAAATTCTGAGGATTTTCTCAATACAAGGGACATGAAGTGTTCTCATATTCATGTAAGCCATCAACGAAGAAACTATATTTCATGGAAGAGACACTCAGGGTATGTCTCCTCATTGCAGGAGGAGTAACGGTAGTTCGAATTAGGAGCTTTAATTCGAACTACCTAGCCCGTGCCGCGTGTAGCCGCGGGCAGGGAGTCCGAACTACCGGGCATTTAAAAATGGCGAAGCCCGGGAACATGCAAATAAAGCCCGGGATATTTTAATCCCGGGCTTCATTTGCAAGTTCGAATGACTACATTAGCCACCCTAGTTCGAACTAGGGTGGCTAGTGTAGTGTAGACATACCCTCAGGGATTAAATACATTTGGTGTTGCTTGGTTACCTTCATCCAGATTAAATTTATCTGATGTTAGAAAGTGCGATTGCTCTTTGGGAAAAATTTTACTATAGGAAGGTTACTATGCCACACTATTAGAAAAAGGTGTTACTACTTTCTGCAGAACTGTACAGAATTTTCTTTATAAGGTACCAGTTCAGCCAGGTACTTAAGGACATGCACAGTTTTAAACATCTGAGTAGTTCCACCAGAATCAATGGGGTTATTCAAATGCTTAGAGGTATGCATTGTGCTCTGTATGTCCTGAATCAAACTTAATTACGGTGTTTAGGAATTATATCTTTTTACCATACTAGAAATGGAGTGCTATTATGTAGTTGCATTTTTAGGAGACTCTTCCTTAGACATCTGTAGTGTTCCAATCACCACAGTGTCATTGCATCTGCTGAATTCAAGTTGAAAGACCACAGGATCATCCCTTTCTGATTCCTACTGGCTTAGACTTCCTTACAAGTCTGAGGCAGTACATAATTCCTGATTGCATTGCTCTGATCCGCATAAGCAGTTCCTTGTGATATTTGGAGACCAGGCCTTTTCTGAGTAAGAGTCTGTTTTCTCTCCTCAGACGTTCAAAGAACAGGAAGCTGAGGAATGTTTCCAAACATATACGTGCATGCTTCTCCATACCTTCCCATTATTGTCTTTCTGTAAATACAACCCCACGGGGGGTTCAGCTTCCAAAGCAGTACCAATTGTGATGGTGCTTCTAATGATGCAGACATCTGCACACCAGGAATTGGATTAAGAGTATGGGTTCTCTCATGAAGACCACTGGTAAAAACTTTTGAGTCCCTACTGATTTGGACTAGATTCAAATTAGCAGAAGGCTCAGTATTACTGAAAAGGATCTGGGAGTCACAGTGCAGCAAAAACTGAGCATGACTCACCAATGTGCTGCAGTTGAGAAAAAGGTTAGTATCATTGTGAGGTTATGTAGAGGGGGTTTACAACCCCATAATGAGCACAGGCAGAAGGGAGAGGAGATTCTCCCCTGCTTACAGGCAATCAGGCTGACCACACACTAGCACAGCTGCTAGAACGGCCAACTGTGGAGACATACACCCACAAACAGGACCAATAAAGAAAACTAGTCCAGCTACAAAGGACGGAGAACAGAGAAGGAAAGGGGGCAGAAAGGTCTGCCTCTGAGAAACCAACAGAGGGTACGTCTACACTTGCACCCTCTTTCGAGAGAGGGATGCAAATGAAGATATTCAAAACTGCAAATGAATCTGGGATTTAAATATCCCGTGCTTCATTTGCATATTCGCGTTATGGTGCTATTTCGAAATAGTGCTATTTTGAAATAACAGACGCTGTTATTTCGAGAGAAAACCCTTCTCTTGAAATAACCCTTATTCTTCATACAATGAGGTTTATCAGTTATTTCGAGAGAAGGGCTTTCTCTTGAAATAACCGCGTCTTAACAGTGTCTGTTATTTTCAAATAGTGCTATTTAAATAGCGCCATAATGTGAATATACAAATGAGGCGCGGGATATTTAAATCCCGTCTTCATTTGCAATTTCGAATGTCTTCATTTGCATCCCTCTCTCGAAAGAGGGTGCAAGTGTAGACATACCCAGAGACAAAAGGAGACTGCAAGCTCTGGAGTTTAAGGGCTGGTAGACTCAATTTAAGACAAGAATTTATGAACTTTTCTAACTGTAGATGAACTGAAGGGGACCAGTTAGGAAAAAGTGAGGGCCCCTAGAGAAACTGCATCAAGAGCAGCTGACAGGTATATTAACAGGAATGTTCTATGTAAGACAACGAAGGTAATCTCCTGTTCTACTTAGTACCTGGTAAGGCCTCAGCTGGAGTCTTGTCCATACTTTAAGAAAGATGTTGACTAATTGGAGAGAGCCAGAGGAAAGCAAGAAAAATGACAATGTTCAGAAAACCTGGCCTATGGGAAAATGTAAAAAAATTGGGAATATTTAAGAAGACTGATGGAGAGTGGAACTGGACAAATATGTTAAAGGGCTGTTATAAACAGGTCTATGATCAATGGTTCTCCATATCCACTAAAGCAGGGGTGGCCAATCCATTCTGAGCAAAGAGCCAAGATAGCAGTGGATCGAGCGCGAAGAGCTGCAGTAAAGTTGTCGAGGGGGAAAAAAAAAAAAGCTCTGCCCCTTTAAGAAAATGCATTTACACGTGTTTAGAGGCTTTTTGGCCACATTAGGCTCCTGCCGGCCAACACCATCTTTAATTCTAAATCTTTCATGGCCGCACCAGATGACTCCCCTGCCCAGGTCAGCACAGGGAGCTGGGAGGACAGGGCCATTTTTGGGGGCACGGGGGCGGCTTACGAGCCACCGGGGGGAGGGAGGGAGGGAGGGAGACTTCGCAAGCCACACCCTGGGAGGGGGAAGAGCTGCATGCGGCTTGCGAGCCTCAGGTTGGCCACGGCTGCACTGAAGGCAGGACAAGAAGTAATGGGCTTTATCTGCAGCAAGGACGATTTAGATTAGATGTTAAGAAAATCTTTCTAACTATAAGGTAGTTAAATCACTGGGATCGGCTTCCAAGGGAGATTGTGGTATCTCCATCATTGGAGGTTTTTTCAAACAGGTTGGACCAACACCTATCAAAGATGGCACTTGGTCCTGCCCCAGCAGAGAGGGCTGTACGTAATAGCTTTTCAAGATCCCTTCCAGCCTTAAATTTCTATGATTTCAGGAGTCTGATGAAAAGGTGAGCACTGACCTCTTCAGGCACAAGTGGTTCAATCATAGGAGCTTCCTCATGTCTCGTGGCAAGCCGAACTGGAGATGTGGAAAGCCTCTTCTCCCATTCGTTAGACACGGCGGTGTCTGTGGAGGTTTCCAAGAAGGTTCGTTTCAGCTCGCTTATATTGGTCTGGTGTTTCATCAGGTCTTCTTGATTTTTGTCTAGCTCCTGGAGAATATAAAAACAAGAGGATTTTGTAACATCCACCTAAGCTGTCAATATGTAAAAATCAAAACATGTAAATTGGTTAGTGAAGAAGGTAGTAAGTATTTTAGGGGATCAGGGATCACAGCACTAACACAACACTTGTGGAAAATGTGGTATTTTGAAGGATAACTGCACAGAAAATCTAGTTCATGTGAGCAGCAAGAGACTCCTAAGTTTACCCATATACACTGTAAGCTATACCTGATAAAGAGACTTTTAACATATATACACACATATTTATTGAACAAGGTAGAGAAAGCCATCATAATCTGAGAAAAAATAGCCATTTAATTTATTAGCTGGTGGGAATACACAGTTCATGCATCATAGTGCAGATCCACAGGTTTACCACTAAAA
Source organism: Rafetus swinhoei (assembly GCA_019425775.1). Classification (NCBI taxonomy): domain Eukaryota; kingdom Metazoa; phylum Chordata; order Testudines; family Trionychidae; genus Rafetus; species Rafetus swinhoei. Next base: position 83,905,912 of record CM033424.1, read on the forward strand.
CCAACACACATGTACAATACATGCACTGGTATATACCAATACCAACCTCTAACATAAGATTACTATGTTTGACATACACATTTTCACCCTTTATTCGCTTAATCAGACTATTCTGAAAGAAGTGAAAAGAAAGGGAAATGTAAGGGACACAATATTCAAAGGATACAAAATGCTGTTCTATGCTTGACAAATGGCATGCTGAGAGATATGAACAATGTGAATACCCACAATTCAGTAACACGCATTGCCTTCTGTTCTGTACCTGTGCCTTGAGATCTCCGTCTTCCTCTTGATCCGACTGCCAGCATAAGAAAGATTTAAAAACAAAACCTTACCAACACAAGTCAGAGAAAGGTGACAAAAGCTGATAGGTATGTTTTATAATACTAATATGACAAGTTCTTTCCATTGAGAGAGTTGGAGAAACAGTTAGACACATTTATCAACCCAACCTTTCATAGTTCTCAGATCTAAAACAAGAACCTTCTTCTAAACTTGCTAAATGTAAAAAAGGCTGCTAAAGCTTCACTTATCTGTACATGTGTATTCTCAAATATTCACAGATTCTCTATCATTTATCAGACAGCATTCAGACTTTCCTACGGAGATCTAATGTTGTATTATACTGCCATACTAATAGTAAGAGCTTCAGATCTACATGACACCAAGAGTTTAAAAGTGATGAATAAAGGTCTGCTAGCAGTCTCCTACAAACTTGGAAGCAAGGGAACAGTGCTAAATGCTACCTACAAAACTGGAGCATCATCTAATTCTGCAAAATATTATTTCACTAATTTTATTCATTCGCTGTCTCTGAGGCTGTGTCTACACTGGTGCGATCTCGCGCAAAAGCGGCCGCTCTTGCGCAAAAACCTGCTGCCTGTCTACACTGGCCGTGTGTTCTTGCGCAAGTAAACTGACGTTCTAATGCATGAAATCAGGGCTTCTTGCGCCAGAACTCTGACACTCCCGCTCAGGAATAAGCCCTTTTGTGCAACTGTTCTTGCGCAAGAGGCCAGTGTAGACAGGCAACATGAATTTTTTGCGCAAGAAAGCCCTATGGTTAAAATGGCCATCAGAGCTTTCTTGCGCAAGAGAGCATCTACACTGGCAAGGATGCTCTTGCGCAAAAGCACAACTTCTTGTGCAAAGGCACATGCCAGTGTAGACGCTCTCTTTTGGAAGTGTTTTTGCAGAAGAACTCTTCCGCAAAAGAGTTTTTGCATGAGAACGCGCCAGTGTAGACGTAGCCTGAGCGAGTGGTTTTTTATACACCCCTTTTAGCTATAATATATATTTACTGTCTCTGGATCCACTTATAGGAACTGCATTCTGGAATGGCATATCCCAACTTGAAAATCAGACCCTCAATAGGTGTTAGGTGCTCAACACTTTCTGAAAATCAAATCCTTAACAAGACACCTCTAGTTGGGAACCGAAACTTAGGGTTCCAAAATCTCTACCCGTGAAAATGTAGCTTAAATGTTTTCAATTTGCCATTTCTGCACGGTTAAAATAAGTATTTCCTATCTAACATTTTAACGCATAATTGTATTTTTCTTATTTGTCTTAGCATTCATAATATTGCAGTTCCATAAAGGGTTCTGCTGATTTTAGGGTCGCTATTGTTGATATTTTTAAATTTACTCTTAACTTGTTCAAATAACTGCAAATTCTATTTTTGACATTAAATTTATCACTCAATTTAAGTCTATTGTATTTACAGGCAAGATCTGATTGCCATTGATGTGCTACATACAGAATATTTCCCCGATGATGATTTTAATTATAATAATTTGAAATATTGATTGGCTCATTTTGAAAACCTTTAATAATGCTTGTGCACTCTGTAGTTTTACCTCATATGGGATCAAATTCAGCTGTGGTGTATGCAACTGCAACTCCACTGACACCACAGAACTTCTACCTTCTTCCCTGGAGCTGGACCCAGGCTGAATGTAGTGTATTCCGTGTACTTACTATATTGTGTATGCTTTAAGATTTTTGTTTATTGGAGGAAGAGGCCTAAGCTATTTATTTTCATCCTCTGAAAATAATACACATTAAATAGAATTCAAGGTACAATCTCAGATATGACTGAGCAAACTTGAGCACATTCCAGGAGGAGAGAAACTGTCTCAGCAGAAACTTTTCAGTATCTGTCTGTTTTTCATTTTTATACATTTAATTCTCCTTAACATGCTTCTCTGAAAAATAATGTTACAACCTCAGTCAGCATTGCAGCCCAGGGATGCAGCATTTGTTCAGGCTACTTTATTACCATCTGCTATCTACACAATACACAAAAATAGTTTAACAGAATTTCCCAAAAGAAACCCAAAATAAAATTCATTTAGAATGAATATTTGAAATTTAAGGGATCAAATAAACTCACATATACCCAAAAGTGTATCTAAATTGCAGCAACAGAGCCATAAAATAGTGCTAACATATACAGGATCTGAAGGAGGAGACACTACATGCTACATCCTTTGGTAACTACATGCTGGTGACTGTACAAACCTCTGTGGCAGTGGTTTCACCATCAGCTGCAGTATCCGTCTGTTCACTGTCAGTCTATTTTGTTACACAAGTAACCAGGTTCCAAGGGGTAAGCAGAAATAAACAAACAAACCCATCTTGTCAGTAAATGTGTATCACAGCTTGAATTGCTAAGTCTACATCCCTGTGCACTGCATCTGCATAGCTTTTTAAACCATATATCATTTAAAGAAGCAACATAAAAATGCTAGATTTAATAAACAGAACAGACTCAGAGGTAGACTCAGGGCATACTGTACACAGTAACTGGCTTTACCATAACAGCTTTATTAGCCTAACAAAAGATTATTGAAAAATATTATTTGAATCGCAGGTTTTTTCCTCTTAAGAAAGCCAGGTGGCTTTTGTAAAGAATTAAAACCTTGCAAAAATATATATAATTAACAAACTTTTCCCCCACAATGTAAAAATAAATAAATACGATCCTGTTAATCAATTGCTTATGCTAGTGTATATAGCTATTGTGGCCTTTGATTTTGTAGTTGGAGGGAGAAAAGATGGTAATTTTTAAAAAAACAATAAAAAGCTACTTTAACAGTCACCTGACTTTCAGCCCCTCATCTGTATAGATTTTATTATTGTCCCCACATTTAAACATTATGAGGCTGTCTGCATTACCAAGGAGTTCAAATAAGTCAAACAGTCATCTACAGTCCAGCTATGTGATTTGTATAGCTCAACACCTATTTGTTAGTGTGAAACTGGACCCTGCCAACATTCTTTCTAATATTAAAAAGGAACAAACTTACCATTTCAAAAAAGTATACAGTGTTAAACTCCTTTCATTCCAATTAAAATATTGACAAAACAAAAACAAAACAAAACAAGTACAAGTGGTAAAAATGAAACAAAGCACAGCATTATGCAGCTTAATGTACCCCTACTTTTTAAGCTGCACAAGTAGAACATCGACACCATCAAGTACACCTTGGAATAAACAATGAGTGTCAATAATTTAACACACAGAGAGTCAAATTTAGGGAATTCCTTATGAGGTGGTAGTTAAAATGGTTAATAGACCTACAAATCAAAGTAATGACTTTAAAAGCAAAATTTAAATGTCATTAAATACCATTAAGTCACTTGCCCTTGATCTGCATGCACAAATTAATGAATGATCGTCAACTGACCAAGGATCATATATGGTCATAAGACTATATACACAGTAATAAAAGTCAGGTAATGTATAGTTAAGACAATGCTCTTCATCCTTAAGTCTTATCAATATGAAGAAAGAGAAAAAGGGCAACACAGTCCAAGGTATGGATGGAAGGTCTCAACTTTGAATTTCCTATCTTCTGTCAGTCTGTGACACTTTTAATATTACATTAAAGTCACTTTTGAAACTCCCTTCATTGCCTTTGGCTATCATTACCTTTTGAATAAAGGGTACAGAATGTGTATTATTCATATGATAGTCAGAACTGATGTACGTGAGTTTGACTGGACAGGTTATTTTCTGTAGGAAAGTTTAGAATCAGAATAATTCATAAATCAAAATAAATGGATTATAAACATAAAGCATTATAAAAAGTTTCTGTAGAAGTAGCTGCTTTGCTAATAATGCAGGCATTCATTTTTATACTAACTAAAAGATCAGACCTCATTGTAATTTTATAAGCAAAAGTGTTTTTAAGTTAAAATAGTATAATTAAAATCCAATTTACATCTGCAACTTAAAATCTGTATAAAATGTGTCCAGGTATTTTTAAAAAAATAACAAAAAATGTTCTGGGGCCAAATCACTGTAATGCTAGATTTTGGCACAGATTATTACGGCTATTATACCAATTACACTTTGGAAAGAAGGCTGTGAAGAGTTTCAATCACAAAGGGTACGTTTACACTGCATGGCTAAATAGCTACCCCATGTCTACACAAGCCGCCTGTTATTTCAAAATATTTTTCAAAATAAGGGTGGCTTGAAATAGTGCGTTATTTCGAAATTTGGCATTGTGAAGATGTGCCAAATTTCAAATTAAGCTATTTCGAAATAGAGTTGAGATAAAATATGCAATTTGCGTAGCACAAATTGTGTATCTTATTTGAGTTTAGGGTGCTGTGTAGGCACACCCTAAGGTGTGAACCATGCAGCTAATGATATATAAAGGGACAAATTCTGACCTTGGAGAGACAGACAAATTTCAGTAGGAGACACTGAAGCATGTCTCAGGATACAATGTACTCAAAGAAGAAGTTTGAGCAGAATAAGGTCTGCAGGGGAAGGATATTTATTTTAGCTCTTAAATATGCTATGCACTTCATTGGGTACACTATTGTTAACGAAAAGTACACGATCATACAGAGAGTTTTCTATTTTTTCCCTAATGAACGTGAAATTCTAAATGAAATATAGAACTCAATATATAATCACAATGGACAAATCTATTAATAAACAAATCTACACCAAGAAGGTAAAAGTAGACACAATTGAACTACTTGTCAAAGATTTGAAATTATTAAAAAGCAGTGAAATGGAGGTTTAATAGACTCAGCAAGGCAGATTTCACTAGGAGCAGAGAGTTAAAAGAATGGCTGGTTAAAATTATACACTATTGGTAGTGCTCTGGATGATATGCAGCTTCTGGAACTAATTGGCAGGCTAGGGGATATGAAAGAAAAAAAAGATAGCTAAATTCTGATAAGCTTCAGTTGCTCGTCCTCTAGTTTGTGACAATAACTGCTGTGATTTGTTTTGCCAATGTAATGCAGACATGCCCAACTTTAAAACATTAACTTTCATGCAATAATTTGAACAAGAAATACACCCTGGATTAGGCACAAGTCTGTGTAATTTGCCAAACAAGTACTGATTCTGGGGTAAACACTGTCACAAAAGAATTAAATTGCAAAGTGTATTTTACACATGATATTCACTGATGGTATTCATGATGATAATCTCTTTGACCGCTACATCTAATATCAAAAGAGGAGCTCTTTTCTGAAAGAAGATTTTGCAAATTGATTATATGAACACTATCTTATTATTTTTGGCTATACACTATGCTTCTATAATTGACAATATGTTATGTTTTTACTATTATAATCATCTTAAGTGCAGAACTATGGTAAGTTAAAATTTGATGCTATTTCAAAGTAAAGACATGAAATGAGACAGTAAAATGGGTCTTGGATGCCTTTCATCCTAAACTGCAGTTCTTTTCTTAAGCACTAGAACCAAGAACATATGAAGAACTTGTATGGTGCAAACAGACGTAACTCAGGCATTCCAGGAAAGGAAATGACAATCCTATAATCAAATGTTCCTGAAAATCATGGAACAGATTTTAAAAACCTTCAGGTGAACAGAATATTCATACAAATCAGTCCAATAATTGCATGTATAAATGCCTAATGGTAATTTATATAGGCAATTACCTGATTTGTGTCTGCAAAGACAGTACAATTGTTTGGACAAAACAGGCATGTAGTTGTGCATCTAAAGATTCTAAAAATCCAGACCCATGCTTTTACTCTGTTGGCACAGAAAAGGTCAGAAGTAAAATAGGTTCCACTTATTCTGTGTCTGTTACACAATCAAGTAGATTCCCTTTCTTCTTCTTCTGATATATAATTACATCCAAAATTTCTCACCAATACTGCAGACTCTTGTTACCAGGCAAATTACTTCACTTGCATTTTGTTATAAGCCATCCACTTTACTGAGAAAAAGGACTAATTCTCACAGTGCTAATTTAAAGCAGCAATGCTGCCGTTGCAACTGAAAAAAAATGGTGCCCAAGCAAATTTTCAGTCAAATGCACTGAGTGGGATACTAGCTGAACCTACAGTACAGATAGGATCAAGCCATAAAGACCAGACCCAGACTTTGATGTTCAAAAGTTAGGAATATTAGGAACTGAGGATTTTGCTTGGCCTGATAAAAAATTAAAGGCCATTTTCAAAATGCTAACTCTGATTTGGATTTTGAGCACCCCCAAAATTTGGGATAGTGCCAATAATTATCTGTTTGATATGTAACTATGCATGCAATTATACTTAATTTCTCATTACTTAAAGAACTATTCTACTTGCTTTAATGAAAAATAGTATTAACTGGAAGAAAAAAACAGATTGGGGAGAGAGAGAGAGAATTCAGCTATTGCTCTTTAAAGCTGATTTGTGGCAAATCGTAAGTGTAATTCACTGCACAACTGATAAAAGTTTGAACCAAACTAGTGAACCTCATTCACAGTGTTGTGCCTAACCCTGGGACCCAAGCTGCACTCCCAACACAAAAAAAAAACCTCTTACATATCAGCACAGACAGAAATGAGGTTCTGAAAGTAGGACCACTATTGCAGCATTCTAACACTGTTTAGGACTGAATCACTGAACACAAAAAGAAGTGTGTTCTATGCCGAGGTACACACCTCTTCCTCTGAACTGTCACTCAGGTCATTGTCAAGTGAAGCACTCAAGGAGGCCGCCTTGGGCTCCAGGTAGCAGAGGCACATAGCCAGAGGAAAGGAGAGAGTGAGAGCATATGGCACTGAGAATGAGGCAGATAGCAGAAAGAAAAAGATGAAAAGGAAACAAGGCACAAGGGACGGTGATCGAATGGGAAGGTAATGCTGCACACTTTCAGGCAGGAAGTTGGTTTCAGAGAGATTAGGGAAGGAAAGGTAGCCATCATCATCCAGGAGAGAAGGAAATGACTCTGGAAGTTGCAAGGAGAAGGAAAACAGTGTTCCACCATTACCAGCTTTTTGCTTGTAACTAAAAGGCATGTCTTGTTCAGCAGAGCAAACTCTTCCTTTCCTGTCAGAGTCCAAGTCAGACTCACCGTGCATTTGCATAATGTCTTTAGATGACTCACAACTTAATGATTTTCGAGCATTCTCCTTACATCTCCTACGAAGCTTTGTTGAAGATACAGGGGGACTAGACTGTGAGGTTGATGAGGAATGAAATGAATCAGTGCCAAGCAAAGATGACTGATGAAAGAGAAAGACGAGCAAACAAAGTGCAGAAGCAAAAGGACAAAAAGAAAACTGTAATTAGTTAATTTTCTTCTGTGTTTATATATACAAAACTTACAAAACAGAATTTTAACCCCACAGTTTTTCACTGAGTTAAATTATATGAATTCTCACGCTGCATGCCAGTTATTAATGATTGAGGGTTGCAGCTTACAAAAAGCAACTTCTTTCAACATTTGTCTGCCCAGACATACTGTAATACATGATTTAAATAAAAATCCTTTAAAGGAACCTTGCCCAAGTGCACCTCCAGATGCTGTGGATAACTGTCTATTATAAGTGCTTTCAAATATGAAATATATGGATAACAAAATAAAAAACTAAAAACAAACAAAAGAAAACTCCAAACAAAAAAAGAAAGACTTTGAAACAAGAAAAAAAACTTCTAATCTCTATTCATATGATAACGTGTCCTGCATCCTTATTCAGTCAAGTCAGTGGAAAATTATCCTGGGCAAGGACTAGGCACATAAGGAGAGATTTTTAAAAGTACAAATGGCATTTAGACATCTGTCTTCCAAGACAACACTATCGAAAGTCTTTTCCCAAATCTCCTCTGCAGAGTATCTATAATGACCCAAAATTAAAAATGAAAACATACTCTAGTTTTGGGAAAACTGGTAACTCAGCAGAAAAATCACACTCAGTAGGTGAACACAGTGGGACAGATCCTTACCTAGCTTTGCAACAGGTGAGGATCAGCTCAGTTTATTTAAAGTTCTGGTCTCACTTCTCTTTTGTGATTGGGGCCACCAAGCCCATAACTAATTTGGCCACATGTAAAGAAGCCTTGCCTAATAATCAAATAATAGTTGTAAGTAAGTTTTCAGAGGATCCAGGAATGGCCCTCATCACCAAAGACAACATGAGTACATAGTAAGATTTCCATATCCCTTCGAAAGAGCAACTGCATTGGCCCCAAGCAAGCTACTAGGTCCTGGAGGTTTGGAGCAGACTGGAGAGGAGGAATAGGATCCTTGGCTATGCAAATGCAACGTCCTTAACATATCACCTCATTCACTGTGCAAGGAAATGCCACTACAATCTATTGGATACTGTTCCAACTACATGAACCTTGTGGGTAAGGGCTGAATTTCATACAAAACCAAATTTCTCTGGTTTTGCATGGAAGAGTGATTTCATTAGCCTTTACGCACAGGCAAAAAATGCAGCCAATACTCTTGCTAGAAAGTTCGCTCTACCTCTGAAGAACAAGTAAGATTTACTACTCTTTCATTAAAATGCAAGAATATTAGAAAGGCATCCAGATAAGCCAAGGGTGTGAATTGATAAGGGAATGCACAGTATTAGTGTGCAGTGAAATTAACACATTCCCTTGTAAGATGCTCACTGATATTCTTAAAAAAAAAAAAAGCTAGTAGTTTTATAATAGTGTTGATTTATTTTTAGACATGCTGGATCAAATTAAAATGGCCCACTGTAAATAAACGGAACAGAGAATTAGCTCCATTGCCCAAACGACAACATCTCAAACTGTGCCCATTATTATTGCCTCCCTAGACTAGTTTTTTACATTTCACATACATTTACAACCTTATACCCTGATTCTGAAACCAGCTCCATGTAGCAACAGGCATTTGCCTCGCAGAGCCATTTGCAAGATAAGGGGTCTTAATGCCAGGTCATGTAATCACTGGTTACCATGCACAAGCCTTACTACATATGTAGCGTAGTAGTGAAATGTGGTCCGGATTGTCTTGCAGGTGGGCTGTGGGAAGGCTGTGCTGGTGCTCCAGTCCCACAACTCCCCTCCCCCCCCGCTCCGCGAGGTTGGTTTCCCACTCTGGGGGGAGGGCGAGCCTCGCAGGCTGGATCTGGCATGTGGAGGAAGGAAGTGGCCAATGGGAGCAGCAGGAGGCACGGAGCCAGGTAAGCACTCCCCATCCTCCTCATGCCCAGACTCCGCACTTCCATCCCTCTCATGCCAAGACCCTGCACCTCCATCCTGTTCCTGCATCCTTCCTCCCCCCCAGATCCTCCACCCTCAGCCAGCTCCTGCACCTTCCTTCCCTCCAAGAACTTCCCACTCTCAGCCCATTCCTGCACCCTCTCTTCCACCCAGACCCCCTACCCTCATCCTGCTCCTGCACCCTACCTCCCACCCCAGCTGGTTCTTGCACCCAACCTCCTGGCCATAATCCCACCCCCAGCCTGCACCTGCTTTCTCTTTCTCACCCAGACCCCTCCTCAGCCTGCTCCTGCATCCAACCTCCTGGCCAGAGGGTAACCCCCACCTCCTCCTGCGCCCATTTTGTCATCATGTGTGGTGGTCCGCAGAAAAGTCTGTGTTGAGTGGGATAGGCCATGGGCCAAAAAGTTTGAGAACTACTGTGTTAGTAGGGGCAGACCCCTTAAGCTTAATGTTTACACTAAAAATTACTGATTGTTTTAATTATTTTCCTACTCTCCAAACAGATCACTATACACTTCCTGATTCCAGTTAATTGAGGTAATGACGCATCCAATTTCACAGCATTCCAGATTTAAAAAAAAAAAAAAAAAAAAAAGAAGTAAAAGCATTTTACAATTTTAGATACTCATACTTAATATAATATCAAATTTAAACACTTTTCAAAATGAATTCCTTTGTAATGATGTGCCAATAATTTTATGTTCAAGTCCATGTATATTCTGAAGTGCCAAACAGATTCAATGTGGATGAGATTACTGTTTTAAATGTGATATATGCACACAAACATTTCTTTACAATATGAAGTCAAAAGTCATAATTTATAAATTCCTCCTCTGCCAATAATGTTTTAATTAATGTATATGCTTGGAGAATTGACTTTTAGAATTACTCCAGGAATACTAGTTAAATCTGAAATTCAAACTATAAAATTTTTTATCAGAAAAGTTGAAAAGGGATATACAAATGTTTATATTTCTTTGAATAAGAATCACATTGAACATTGGTCCAGTTGCTTCTTCAGGTCTCATCTGAATTCCCATTTAAATCAATGACAAAGCTCCCTTGAACAGATCCTCAACAGAAACAGAACTGGATCTTCATATTTGAAAACAGTTATCTTAATTGATTAAACATAATTTTTATTTTTAAAAAATAAATCACGTATTTTGGGGGTAGTTCAATTAACATCACAATGTTCTTCTGAAAGTGTCAATAGCAATTTCCAGCTATATGTTTCCTTTGAACTGCAGCTCACCCTCCTCCTTGACATAAGTTAGCTATTTCCTAGAGACACCATTTGTTTCCAGTGGATATTTTTAGTCCCGTCTCCCCCATACATGTGAATTTCAATATAGTCTTTTCCATTCACAATCCTTGTTAAAATTTACAAAGGTATTACTTTTTAAAATATAGAGCTCTAAAGGATAGTCTTTTTTTATATGATTTGCATCTGTACATTTTTTTCCTGAATTTTTACACCTATAACTTAATGGCAGGTATCTGAGGACTTGACCTTCCAATTACTTACCTCATTGCAAGCACATCTCAGGTAATGAGAAGTGCAAGCTCTCAGATTTGTATCCATAATTCATTTTGTGGCTATAAAAATGCACGTGCGATTTTGTGCTTCTAAGCAGAAAGGCTGGGTTTCACCCTCCCTTTTGAAAATGTGCTCTTTAATATGGACCAAAGTTCAAGAAATGGCCCTTTGCATTATATCCTAGATGCAAATATTTCAAACACTATTTTTTTCTGATGTAGGAGAATAGGAAGATTGTTTGGTTTCACAGTCTATTTCCTGATTCTGCCTGCTATTTCCTCAATGCTAATCAGTTCAGCATTTGCTCTGTTTGGTGAACTCTTTTAACAAGAACAGAGCAAGCTGAATTCCAGAGTTATTGGGACAGAATGAATGACAGAAATCTACACCACATGACTGAGGAGTAGAGAAATGCCAGTAAAACTGGGCTTTCCAGTGCAAAACTACATAAGAGAAGCCAACACCTTACTAAGCCAGAAAAAGCCATGCTACACTAGCACTGAACAGTTAGGTGTAGAGAATAGGCATCCATTAAGTATGTGCTGAGATAAAGAATGTGACCTGAAAAAAACCAGTGATGCTTCAAAACATTGAACTGTGCAAAAAAACAAAAGAACATAAAAAACCACACACTGAAAAATATTGTTGCCCATTCAAAAGTGAACAAAATAAATAAATAAAACAAATAAAGAGAGCAAAAGTGTACTATGTAAATGCTGCTTCTTTAGATATCCCCTGCTGAAAGTCTAATCACATTGAGTGATAAACTAAACTTTTTCTAAACTGAATATCAGAAAGTATGAATTAACTTCAAACACATCACATATACATGCCTAGAGAGTACACAGTACCAGAACTATATAATAAGCAATCTTTTAAACATACATTATGCATTTTCTTATCCTTACTGAAGTTCATTTCTCTCTAATAATTACTGTGGTACTCCAAGTACTTCACAGCTGGGTTAGTTAAATAGCAAACCTGGAAATATTACCTTTGTGTCGTGTCGTATTGCGGAGACTGGAGTGATTTCCTCTCCCTTTTTTTTGCCCTCTTCCTCATCTCTTTCTTCCTCTGGCTTTTTCTCTGGAGTCACAGTAGTTATCAAGTTGGTCTGAGAGATGCCCTTTGTTGTGGCGTACTGGCCAGTACCAACCTCTGCAGCAGACATAGAATCCTTCATGTACATTTCATGGTTTTCATTCACTGATGCTAAAAGCAAATATAATTTAAAGAGATCAAGTCTGAAGTAGCTTGTTCTGCAGATCTAAATAAAGTTAGAAGCTGGGTTAGTAAAATATTATTTTGCTGAGAATATCATATTGCAGGAATCCAGAAACATGCATACATATTTAAATAAAAGTGTTATATGCTTACTTTAAAGGTCTGGGTTGTGTAGGCATAATATACACACCGTATTTTTCAGATGTATTTGTATACACACACTGCATTCATAATGCATGCATTATGCATTATTTTAAACTGTTAATAAGCTGTTAAAGTGCTTACTATGATTTAATATCTGAATGAAATTAATGCATTGCCATATTAGTAGGCCAGAAATATAAGGAAAAAATAGCTATGACTTCAGCCATGGGTAGAGGAACAAAGGGTTTTTTTGAATCTCTGTCACAATATAACAATGCAAACCAAATGCATTATATATAGCAGCATTGCATTACACACAATGACATTCTTGACGTAAGGCACGCATAACATTTGAGATTCAGAAACATAAGAATGGCCATGCTGGGTCAAAGCAAAGGTCCATCTATCTGTGCCAGGTGTCCTGGAATTATTATCCAGAATTAAAAACTGACAGTTTTAATGCCCCCAACCTCACAAATAGAATAGCCAAAAAAAAAAAAAAAAAAAGATTGTAGTCAGGTCAATGGGACGATCTGTGTAATTAAGCCAAACAAGATGTGGCTTTTCTCAGTATTTTATGGACTTCAAAGTTCAACAATATATAAACCTAAATACATATTAATGATTCCAGAAGAAGTAGAGATTAACAAATACAGTATAAATATATGTCCAGATCCTACATAGGAATAACTTTATACACGTAAGCAATTCCTAATCCAAAGGGTTTGCTCACATCCATAAGGTTAGCACATATGAATGTTTGCATTAGCCCTGATCCTGCAATTTTATGCAAGACCACATAATACAGTTATATTTTCATTACACAACTATGTCAGTGTGCTAATCTGAATGAATGCCAAAAGACCCCTCCTTTCATTCCTACTATGTCTATGCAAATTGACATTCTTAAACCTTGCAAATCCTGATACAACTGTAGGACAGCATTTCAGATTTCTTGTCTCTTAGATGACCTTTGTGGGGACACGGGAGGAGGGGGAGGGCTGTTTGGATATAATAAACAAAATAAAATAAGACAGAAGGGCAATTTGTGCTTGGAGATGCATGCATAGCAGTCAGGTCACTAGTTGCTTGGTAACCAGCATGAAGCGTATTAGAATTAGAAGGATCAAAATTAATGAATGATAAGCACCGTTGGTATCCGTTTCATGGGGAGAAGAAAGGGATTGTCACTAATATGTTTATATTACAGATTTCTCCCCTAACCTCAGTAGTCTTCGTTATGTATCATCTGTGTAGCATTTGAGATATCCTTTTGTCATCACTCGTTTTTTAAAAATGAGGTCATTTCAAATAAAGCTTCTTAAAAGACTTCACAAAAAATAAAATAAAAAACCAGTTATGTATATGGGGTGAAACAGTACAGTACTAAAAACTGACCAAGTAGTTTAGATTTCTGAAGAGCATGCTGCTTTAACCTAAAGGAGAAGCAGAACCTTGATTTCCATGAGCTACAGAGAAAGAAAAAGGAGGAGGAAGTAATATTAACCTATGCCACATTATCCTTGAAAGTACATAATCTGAATTAGGTTATGTAAAAAGCTATATGTCATAACATGGTAAGCAACTATGCCAGACAGGAAATAAGAAACAAATGCTGTGTGTTACTCACTGCAGAGAAATGATTCACCTGTGAATTTCTATGATATTATGTTATTTCTATGCATAAAATTGAATTACATCCTTCCTACTAAACCAGCAATTCAGCTAAAACCTGGAGAAGACTTTGAAGGCTGGTTTGCAGATGCCAGCAGCTCCATGCAAACACTTCTGAACAGCCCTCAAAAGTACTTTGCAGTGATGTGGCTGAGGAATGCAATACATTAAGTGTTTCCAGGGATATAGCCTCCAAATTTTTTTTTTAATTTCTGTACATGCAGTTTAGTGCCTCCTATACTCTGAAATGTTCTTCAGACGAGTCTCTATGCGTCAAGGATAAAAGTCATCACTGGGAGGATGGGTAACATTCCAAGGTGGAAAAGACTGAGTTTTCATCTATGTAAAATCTGACAATAGGTGTATTTTAATGTAACAGTTTTCCATTTTACATATTTCTGTTCCTCAGGCTTAACTACTCCCCTCCCCATTCTCAAGGTCGACCTCTGTACACGCACTCAGCTCTCTCACACTCTTTCGTACTCCCATCTTAACTGTACCCACTTCATACATCAATCACTTATCCCTTTTCCTGACAAGTACAAGTACAATGTAACTTGAAGGGAAGGGGCACACTAGGCTGGGTGCCTTTCATGGTCATCAAACACTAGGAAATGTGTTCTTCCCCTTCTCGGGCTAGATTGGCAGTTTAGTCAATGGTAGAGGTGCTTAATGACTTCTTTGTTTCGGTCTTCACCAAGAAGTCTGATGGGGAAGGAATGCTTAACATAGTGAATGCTAGTGGAAATGGGGTAGGTTTAGAAGATAAAATAAAAAAATAAGTTAAAAATTACTTAGAAAAGTTAGATGTCTACAAGTCACCAGGGCCTGATGAAATGCATCCTAGAATACTCAAGGAGCTGATAGAAGAGGCAGGGCTCGACAAATTATACAATCTACTCGCCCGTGGCGAGTAGATTGTAACCCGGAAGAGCTGGGTTCGGGCGACCTGTGCATGCGCAGATCGCCGGACAGCGCGGCTGGCGAGCAGGGCTCGCCGCGGTTCAGCAAGCCCTGAGAAGAGGTATCATCTTTGAAAAATCATGGAAGACAGGAGAGATTCCAGAAGACTGGAAAAGGGCAAATATAGTGCCCATCTATAAAAAGGGAAATAAGACCAATCCAGAAAACTACAAACCAGTCAGTTTAACTTCTGTGACAAGAAAGATAATGGAGCAATTAATAAAGGAATTCATCTGCAAACAGCTGGAAGAAAATAAGGTGATAGGTAACAGCCAGCATGGATTTGTAAAGAACAAATTATGTCAAACCAATCTGATAGCTTTCTTTCATAGGATAACAAGTCTTGTGGATAAGGGAGAAGCAGTGGATGTGGTATACCTAGACATTAGTAAGGCATTTGATATGGTCTCTCATGATCTTTTTATCAATAAACTAGGCAAATACAACTTAGATGGGGCTACTATAAGGTGGGTGCATAACTGGCTGGATAATAACTACTCTCTGAGAATGGTTAACGGTTCAAAATCATGCTGGAAGGGCATAACAGGTGGGGTTCTGCAGGGATCTGTTCTGAGATTGGTTCTGTTCAATATCTTCATCAACGTTTTAGATATTGGCATATAGAGTATGCTTATTAAGTTTGCAGTTTCCAACCTAGGAAGGGTTGCAACTGCTTTGGAGGATAGGGTCATATTTCAAAATGATCTGGAGAAATGGTCTGAGGTAAATAGGATGAAGTTTAATAAGGACAAATGCAAAGTACTCCACTTAGGAAGGAACAATCAGTTTCACGTACAGAATGGGAAGCAACTGTCTAGGAAGGAGTACTGCAGAAAGGAATCTAGGGGTCCTAGTGGACCCCATGCTAAATTTGAGTCAACAGTGTGACACTGTTGCAGAAAAAGCAAACATGAGTCTGGGATGCATTAACAGGAGTGTTGTGAGCAAGACATGAGAGATCGTTCTTCTGCTCTACTCTGCACTGATTAGGCCTCGATTGGAGTATTGTGTCTAGTTCTGGGCACCACATTTCAAGAAAGATGTGGAGAAATTTGAGAGGGTCCAGAGAAGAGCAACAAGAATGATTAAAGGTCTAGAGAACATGAGCTATGAGGGAAGACTGAAATAACTGGGCTTGTTTCGTTTAGAAAAGGGAAGACTGAGAGGGAATATGATAGCAGTTTTCAAGTATCTAAAAGGGTGTTACAAGGAGGAGGGAGACAAATTGTTCTCCTCGGCCTCTGAGGGTAGGAGAAGAAGCGATGGGCTTAAACTGCAGCAATGGAGGTTTAGGTTGGACATTAGGAGAAACTTCCTAACTGTCAGGGTGGTTAAACACTGGAATAAATAGCCTAGGGAGGTTGTAGAATCTCCATCTCTTGAGATATTTAACAGCAGGTTAGACATACACCTGTCAGAGATGGTCTAGATGGTGCTTGGTCCTGCTGTGAGGGCAGGGGACTGGACTAGATGACCTGTGGAGGTCTCTTCCAGCTCTAGTGTTCTATGATTCTATGATTAAAAAGCAGATAGAGCAAAGGGGATCTTTGCTCTCTCTTGCAATCATCTCTTTTCCTCCTGCAACCTAGAAAGGGAGGTCTCAGTGCAAAAGATTCTTGTTCTCTGGGGACAGGGGGAATCAGGAACACAACAGAAAGCACTGGGAAGTTGAAACTCTGTCTCATCCTGTCTGGATAGCAAGGCGAATGGTAAGGTCCATGTATGCAGCTGGGAGCCAGGAGGCGATAAGAGGGGAGCTGGCCTATGCAGGTTGCTACTGGGAATGCCTGATGAGATTCCTCATAGCTGAAATCAGCAGCATGGAGCAGAAGTCAACAGGGACTTATTTCTATGTTTTGGCTCATCATACATTGTGCTCCTTATACATCAACAACCAACAGATAGACACACTGGTTCCAGAGAACAATCTGTGCTTGCATGCAAGGGGGTACTGGCTAACCCTTTAATTCAAGAAAATAAGTAGTCCATTAGCTTCCTGGTCCAGACCTGACTGCAGATAGCTGACTGTGGAGGATATGTTCAAAGGCCCCAAGTAACAGAGGAGAACAACTTCTTTTGAAAGTCAGTGGGACCTGGTGACTTAAGAGCCTTTGAAAATCATGGTGACGTGGCAGCTTCTGGGGAGCCTTTGATAAATCTCACTTTGCTTGCTTAACTGGAGAGAGATGCTTGGTGGAGTGACTGTTTAGCATCAAATAATATCTGTCCAGAATCAAAACCTTTTACAATCCATCCAGATGGACAACTATACAGCATTTTTTTTTGTTCTCTTGCCACATAAGTCTTAAGCTATAGACTATGCAAACTTACTAAAAGCAGGAGACAGACTAATATTTATTAAAAGGATACCTACTTATAACAAAGAGTCATCATGAATATACTTACAGATCTCATTCAGCAGAAGCTGAAGGGACATGAGAACACAAGAAATTTATATCTATGTTCTAACACTTTCCTTTAGGGTTATAATTTGTGACAAAACTCGGAGGAAGACAATTAAGAGGGTCTTACCCCCATCTAAGCTGCGAGACATAGTGTAACGTTTGCTGGAAGAGCGCTCAAAGTAAGGTGCAGGACGGTCTATTAGTGCACTGGCTCGTCTGGTTTGGGCTTGTGTTCTTCCACTGTACCGAAATTTGGAACCCAGTGTAAGGAATTTCTTTGGTGGGGCCTCTGGTAACAACAGCCTAAAACACAGAGAACAGTACAAATATTATTCCAAACACAAAGAATTTATTTTCTGGATAAAAAAAGCAAAATATTGTGTGTCTGTATCTATCTTAATCTGTTTTCTGTGAACCTCTGTATAGAGGAAACATAAAGCATGCCCTCAATATTACATTGCACAATTACTTTGCCAGTGGTACACAAAAAGGCTGAGTTTTCCACAAAAAGTCTTCATGGGGAAATCATGTTATTAGATGAGCAAATCACTGCTTTTGTTAAAATAAAGAGATGCCCCTCAGCACTGTTTTTTTGTAATCACCAAAAAGAGAAACAAAAAGTCTATGTTCATAGGAACTGTCATTTACACTGCTTGAAACCAGGAGAAGGCCCTTGCTTACATTTGCGGTTTTTGTTGGTACAGCTGCACTGGACACTGGCCATAGACCCCTGCAGTAAGGCCAGATTTCAAATGTACACAAGGTCCTACATTCATACAGGTGTTAAAATTCTGCCATTACATGGTTACTGGAATTGGCTCTGTGCCCTTCTTACCATGGAGTCATACTGCTAAAACTAGCCTTTCCTTTGGTGTGTATGTGGCAGGGGGTGTTATATTTTTACCTCATATGATTAGAAAGAAAACTTTCCAAATGTGAACCAAATGTACTCAGTGGAGTAGATAAAAAACTGATGACTTAAAAATAAAATAATCTGATTTTTTTAAATTTAAAATGGAATTTTTAAACAATAAACCAATTCAAAATGAAATTAGAAACTCAACCTACATTAAAGTCTAAACTTACTGGAATATAATCAAATCATTTAATATTATTTCTTGTATTTAAATTAAACAGTATATATTTGTTGCCAAGTCATAAAGAAAGTCAATCCACTAATCTGGTGGAAATCACTGCTAGACAACAAGTACCAGAGTTCCCTGAAGGGCTAAACCAGCTTGTGACAGCAGCAGCCACTTCTGCAGGTGCAGAGAGAATATATTCTTTGAATTTATTCCAGTAGTTCAGTTCAATGTCTAGTTCATTCAAAGCTAGAAAACCATTTGGGAGCTGACAAACCAGGAAGGCTTGTTTTCCTCTTCCAGTCTATGAATAATAACTGTGTGTGAAAGGGTAAGGTTTCTAAGATCTTGAAGGTTTCTAAAATCTTGAAGGCCATGGTGATCAGAAACACTCAATTCGCTAATTACGGATAACATTTCCTTAGTTTTAAACACAAAACATGTTTTGATAAACTTTATTTCTCATGTATCGAGAACATTTAAGGTGATTTAATAAAAAGAAATCAAAATGCTGTTTTTGTGCATTTTACTTGCATTTGAATTTCATTCAAATAGAGTGTGACACAAGCCACAAGTAAAAAATTAACCATATAGTAAATAAATCCTTCATTCATCATTTTCTAATGTAATAAATATGTAGAAAATTAACAACCTGGGTAATATAAGTTATATAATTGCTTAAATAAATCTATATAGATATAAAATATCTTCCTGGTGAAAGAAGTACCAAATTTAATATAAAGGGGATATCTATCTATCAATTATCTATCTATCTATAAAGAAATGGATCTTCTTTTAATGTTCACCTACCCCTGAGAATCAGTCTTTCTTTAGGAAAAAAACTAAAAAGTACAAACACTCAAAGCATAATTAAAATCCATCATTTAAATGAAGGCTTCCTGCTTGTTCATTTAAATCATTATTAAAATCAGTGATTTAAATCACTTTGATTTAAATCATCTACCCTGCTAACCACTGCAGCAATATCTGCCTGTGTCTGCAGACAGTCTGAAGCAACAACTCTCAGAAAGGTATGAAATGCTCCATTCATTTCAATGGTGTTATACCTTAAAATATAAACATGTTAATTTAAGGTGGGATTTTTCAAGATCACCAAATAGAATTGGATGATTTTCAATGGGAACTAGATGCATTCGGTACCTTTGAAAATCCCACTCTCATATATAAACATTACTAAATATCCCATTACTAAATAAAAACATCCAGCTAGTGTGTTTGCCCAACACTGCCAAATTGTCTCAGGTATTTGGACAAAAGGCTTGTGGTATCTTCACAGAAGCTAAATCCCTCAGATGCCTAAGGCACATTAAATAATGAATATTGTGGGATGGATGCAATAAGTTGATTCAAACATCTACAGATGTATCCCAATAATCATAGGATTGATTGAAATTCATATTTAATTTAACCAAAATCTCATTTTTTTCACTTTTATTCAAGTCTACCATTTTTTTCAATTGCCACACAAGCAGTGTGTGTGAAAGAGAATGGGTAAAAAAAATATGGGATAAATTTCCAATCAGCCCATTAACTATAGGTGTTAGACAAAGGTTAGCTGATAACATCATTGTGAATATTAAATGAAAAATATCAAATTGGCAATCAAAATCACGTGATATTTTAAGGTCCAATATCTAGCAGTGACAATTGGAATAATTTTGGCGAAGTATTACAAACACTTTGGGAAAAGCAATCTTTCCGACTACAGTTCCAGAACAGCGACCAGAAAGGCAATAATTTGATACCATGCCATTTGGACTGTTAGCTCTCTCTCTCTCTCTCTCTCGGTCTCTGTGTGTGTGTGTGCGCATGCACTTTATTCTAAGCCTTTACAAAGGCTTTATTCTAAGCCTTTACAAAGGAAACGCCACATACCTGAAAAATGTGTGATGTTCAACACATACTTTCCATAAACGCTTTGCAGCACGATGATTTGGCAACTTAAATCCAATAGTGCTTTCAAACTGCTCAAACTAGGTAGAAAAAAAAAGAAAAGAAAAAATTGAGTAGTTATAGATTTACATAGTTTTGAAAACCAGAAAGGACCCCTGTCATCACATAACCTCATCTCCTAACAGGCCACAGAACTTCCCTGAATTAATTCCTGTTTGAAACAGAGGAATCACAAAATTCCTCTTTTACAAAAACATCTAACCTTGATGAAAAAATTGCTACCGCAGCCCCTGACAAGTTGTTGCATTGGTTAATTATCTTCTGTGTTAACATTTTTCACCTTATTTCCAAATCTGAATTTGTCTAGTCTCATTTCCAGGCATTCCTTTCTCAATTAGTCTGAAGATTCCCATCATCAAATATTTGAACCCTGAGTATTTATAATCAAGCCACCCCTTAACCTTCTTTTTGTTAAGTTAAACACATTGAGCTACTTGAGTCTATTGCTGTTAAGACGTATTGTCTAATAATAGAATGGTAGGACTAGAAGGGACCTCAAGAGGTCATCTAGTCCAGTCCCTTGCAGTCATGGCAAGACTAAGTATTATCTAGACCAGGGGTTTTCAAACTTTGGGCCACAGCTTGTGGAGGCAAGCCACTAGCTGGCTATGAGAGCCTTTGTTTACTTGTGCCTCCACAGGCACAGAGGATCACAACTCTCGTTCTCTGCAGATTGCCATTTCTGGTCAACGCGAGCTCCAGGAAGTGGCATCCCGGTCCGCACCACTTCCTGCCACTCTCATTGGCCAGCAACAGTGATACATGGCCAATGGGAGCTGTGATCACCTGTTCCTCAGGAGGTGCAGGTAAACAAAGCATCTCGCGGCCAGCTAGTGGCTTGACCTCACAAGCTGAGACCCAGAGTTTGAAAACCCTTGGTCTAGACTGTCTCTCTAACCTGCTCTTAAAAATCTCCAATAGTAGAGATTCCACACCCTCCCAAGGCAATTTATCAGGTGGTTAACTATGCTGACAGTTTGGAAGTTTTTCCTCATGTTCTTCTTCAGTCTTCACTTCTCCAGACTAAACAAACCCAATTTTTCCAATCTTTCCTCATAAGTCATGTTTTCTAGACCTTTAATCAATTTTGTTGCTTTTTTTTTGACTTTCTCCAAACTGTCCATATCTTTACCAATATGTGGAGTGCAGAATGAGACACAATACTCAAGTGAGACCTAATCAACACAGAGTAAAGCAAAAAAATTACTTCTTGTGTCCTGCTTACAGCATTTCTGCTAATACATCCCAGAATTATGTTCGCTTTTTTTTTTAGCGACATTGTTACACTGTTGACTCATATTTAGCTTGTGGTCCACTATGCCCCCAAATGTCTTTCCTTAATACTCTTCCTAGACAATCATTACCCGTTTTGTGTGTGTGCAGCTGATTGTTCCTTCCTAAGTGTAGTACTTTGCATTTGTCTTTACTGAATTTCATTCAGAACATTTCTCCAGTTTGTCCAGATAGAGTTTCATATTCATTTTCTCGACCTATGACTTCATGTACCTACCTGAATATCTGTACAAATACACATACACATACACAGAGTCTCCTGATTTCTGCATTGAAATTCCAGTTGGGGGGGTGTGGGGAGATGATAGAATAGTTTGCTAGGTATCCAAATGAGGAATGAGAGGGTATTGATGAAGATGGCTGCTCAATGCACCGTAGCACAGAACAGAACCTTTTAAGGAAGGGCTTGGAAGATTTTGGAGGAAGAATAGCGTGGTTGGTATTGTCTCAATACTCCAAGACCATTCTCTTGAGTTATAATAGCTACTTTAGTACCATCATTTTGTGTGTATAGTTGGGATTGTTTTCCAATATACATTATTTTGCATTTATCAACACTGAATTTTATCTGCCATTTTGTTGCCCGGTCACCTAATTTTGCGAGATCCTTTCGAAGCACTTCATAATCTGCTTTGGACTTAACTATCTGGAGCAGTTTTGTGTCATCTGCCAATTTTGCCATCTCACAGTTTATCCCTTTCTCCAAATCATTCATGAATATGTTGCATAGGATTGGTTCTAGTACAGTCCCCTGGGGGGACACTACAAGCTACCTCTCTCCATTCTAAAAACTGATAATTTATTCTTACCTTTTATTTCCTATCTTTTAATCAGTTATTAGTCAATGGGAGGACCTTCCCTCTTATCCGAAGACAGCTTACTTTGCTTTAGAGCCTTTGGCAAGGGACCTTGTCAAGTGCTTTCTGGAAATCTAAGTACACTATATCCACTGAATCCCCTTCGTCCACACGCTTGTTGACCAATTGAAAGAACTCTAGGAGATTGTTGAGGCATGGTTTTCCTTTACAAAAGCCATGTTGGCTCTTTCCCAACAAATTATGTTCACCTATGTGTCGGACAATTCTGTTCTTCACTATAGTTTCGATCAACCAATTTTTCTGCTTCTGAAGTTAAACTTATCAGACTGTAATTGTCAGGATCACCTCTAGACCCCAGTTTAAAAACTGGTGTCATATTAGCTATCCTCCAGTCATTTGGTACAGAAGATGATTTAAAGAATAGGTTACAAACCACAGTTAGTAGTTCCACAATTTCATATTTTAGTTTTTAGAACTCTTCGGTTAATACCATCTAGTCCTGGTGACTTATTACTGTTTAGTTCATCAATTTGTTCCAAAACCTCCTCTACTGACACCTTGGTCTGGGACAGTGCTTCAGATTTGTCACCTAAAAAGAATGGCTCAGATTTGGAAATTTCCATCATGTCCTCAACTGTGAAGACTGATGCAAAGAATTTATTTAGTTTCTCTACAATGACCTTCTCATCCTTGCGTGCTCCTTTAGCATCTTGATCGTCCAGTGGTCCTACTGGCTGTGTAGCAGGCTTCCTGCTTCTGATGTACTTAAAAAAATTGCAATTACTTTTTTGCTAGCTGCTATTCAAATTCTTTTTTGGCCTTCCTAATTATATTTTTATACTTCATTTTCCAGAGTTTATCATCCTTTTTATTTTCCTCACTAGGATTTAACTGCCACTTTTTAAAATGATGCTTTTTTATCTCTCACTGCTTCTTTTACTCAGTTGTTAAGCCACAGGTAGGGTTTCAGAGATCATTAGGATTGGGGAGGTATACAGGAAAGGAACTAGAGTTAGTAAGTGAGAGTGGAAAATGTTTGGCTCATCTATCTCTATAGGGTCGAATACCATCAGAATTGAATAAGAAGGGCAAGTCTTTGAAAGTTTGTGGTGGATGCTATGCAGACAATCCAACCACCAGAGGGCACTCTTTATACAAGAGTTCATAACACTTTCAAACATGTTGGAAGATCAAGTGCTGTAGATCTGAAACAAATAATATTCTTATTCAGTACCAATATTACTGATGGCTAGATATTTGATTCCATTGATTTAATAGTCAAAGATATCTGTAAAACATTCAATATGTTGTCTAGATGCTCTTCTGATTGGAAAGAAGGAAGAGACCCCAGTTTAAACCATGTGTAATCTATGACCAGCTACCAATAAATTAGTGTATTCTATCCATATAGTATTCACATTTACAAAATATTTGTGAAGTGGTAGATAAGAGTGTTAAATTTAAATGCAAATTCATCCTTCATGTTATTTCATGACCCAGCGTGTATTTTAGGCAGGCATTTGCTTACTCTTTCCAAAGAAAGGGGATAAAATTAAATACATCTTTAAAAATGTAGATGAAGAGTATTGCTACAAAATTGTGAACAATGGCAAACAAACCAGCCCATGAGGTCAAAGGTATTTTTCATAAGTTTCATATACAACAATATGTGTAAGGATCTACTTACCTCTCCGGGTCGGATTTTGATGTAGAAATTGTTCCTCTTATATGAAATTTTCAGAACTTTCGGCCAGGCAAATCTATTTATCCTGAGTCTGTCTCGATATATTAGGAGACCACTTGCACAAACCCCTAACATGATTTCAACTCCTTCAGAATCCTGAAAAAAGTAAACAACATACTTTGTTAATTTCTCCTCTCCTTTTCTGAAGTGTCATAGTTTTTGTTCGTCATGTTCTTATTTGAGCTACATATCTGAACTGTGTTAGCTAGGGGGGGCTCATCAGTTAACCTTAGTTTACTAGCTTCAGAGGGTAGCGGAGTTAGTCTGTGCAGGTAAACTAAAAACCAACAAATAGTCTGGTAGCACTTTATAGACTAACAAAACATGTAGATGGTATCATGAGCTTTCGTGGGCACAGCCCACTTCTTCAGATGACAGGAGTGTTGGATGTCTAGGACCAAAATAAATAGGGGAGATGGGGGGGGAGGGGGTGGAAGAAGGGAAAATTGGGAGAGGGGGGAACAAGAAAAGGCAGTGGGTAAAAAATATATCAAGGGAAAGCCAAATCAGAGGTTCATTCAACTGCACATCCAGTAATTTAATCTATGCCATCAAATGCCAGCAATGCCCCACTGCTATATATATTGGACAAACTGGACAGTCCCTACATGAAAGAATTAATGGACACAAATCAGATATCCGTAAAGGGGAACATACAAAAGCCTGTGGGGGCACACTTTAATCTCCCTGGACATTCGTTAACAGATCTTCAAGTGGCTGTTTTTGTTACAAACCAATTACAGGAGCCAAATACACAGGGAAGGACTGGAACTTCAGCTCATTCGCAAGTTCAATTCTCACACCTCTGGATTAAACAAAGATACTGGATGGTTAGGTCATTACCTACCTATCAAACAATGAGGGCGACAATGGTTCTTTATCTTTGAAGAATCTCATGATACCATCTAGATGTTTCATCAGTCTTTAAGGCTACATTTGCATTGCACTTTCTTGCGCAAGAACATATATGCAAATGAGGAGTAAGGGTTTTTTGAGGAGTAAGGGTTATTTCAAGGGAAGGGTTTTCTCTCGAAATAACCCCGCGGGGATCGAGTTTGATGTCCCGAAATAGCGCTATTGTGGAAAAGTGGAAGCCTGCGATTATGCAAATGAAGTGCGGGATATTTAAATCCCAGCTTCATTTGCAATTTTGGATGTCTACATTTGCATTCCTCCCCTCGAAGGAGGAATCAACTGTAGCCATACCCCCACAGAACTGGGATTGAGCAGCGACATTTTACACTATCCTGTTTACTGTATACTTTCATCATCATGATTGTTGGTTTTGTGCATTTTTCACCTTTAGTTCTTCCTAATGTTGGTTATTTATGTTGTTGCATCTATGTCCAATACTCTTCCTTCCTCATTTCTCTGCCAGTATAAATGAATGCACAAGTAGCAAAAGAATAAGCATATAAAATGGAATGGTTCCTTAACATTTTGCTTATGGTGCTCATGCTGTCAGTCATTTTGTCTGAGAAGCCAAGCTGCAGTTCAGTTTTCTCAGGATTTTAATGAGATGTCTTCTTGTCACCCTTTAGAAATCTTACAAAACAGTCTAAAAAAACCTACCTTTGCTATTTACTACAGGTTGGACCTCCCTGGTCCAACCTCCCAGTAGGTATGCTGTCCACCAAGTCATAGATAGCATTTAAATTTTCAATTTAGCAATTAATAGACTAAAAAGGATTGCCTTGCATTCTGTAATACACATACAGAATTCCTATGAAATGCCTCATGCACATAGATGAAGACCCTTTCAAGATCCAAGCAGCACATTTATGTCAGCTGTTGAAAGGATCTGATGCAGAATGACAATGGCTCCACGGTAATTTGACCTTCACAAAAAATGTGGTGCACTTCCAAAGCTCTGGCTCTTTTGACCTGCATCAATTTGCCAAGGACATTTACTGACTTCACTCCATAGTTGCTGAAGTCTAAGAATATTTTTCTCAAGAGTGAATCTGAAATATTAAAAATCAAGAGCCCCACAACTGTACTAAATGACTGGAGAGCTCTCATCAACCACAGTGAGTGAATACCCCTTGATCTGTGAATGTACCCTTAGCTAGCTGATGATTTGAGAAACGTCATGGGAGACTGATTTCAAGAGAGTCCCTATTCATTGGGCTAACTGAAACAAATACACTTCTTTCAATGAGAGCTAGCCCTCAGTCCTTTATCACTACCAATCTGATTAAGTTTCAATACAGTTAAAGTGCTTCACAGTACTTCTGCAGTGTTAGAAGTGGTCTACTTGTCTAGATAAAGCACCATAACTGACTATTACATTGGAGAATTCAGCTGAATTAAATGACATTTGCTCATTGTCTGGATGTCTTCTGATAAAAATACATGCATATTTTTCAAAAAAATCCAATCAAAGGCTTTAAGGCTCATTTCATTAACTGTCTGTCAGATCAGAGCGTCCAAAAAAGACTTGTTTCATCAGTTTGACAAACTTTTTGAAACATGCATACCAACAGCTGATAGAACTGGAATCAACTACAGGTTGAATCTCTCTAGTCCGGCATCCTCAGGACCTGATTGGTGCCAAACCAGAGAATTTGCGGAACCACAGGAGGTCAATATTGTCTACCAGCATACCAACACTTCCATTGCTTTCACTGGGTTCTTAGAAGATATTTAGGTGTACATTAGAGCGAAGTAACAGCACAGAACACAGAGCCAGGACTGGTGGCTATAAGCAAACTTCATGGGACCACATGAAACTTGGCTACACCCATGATAAGTGGACACCCAGCTAACTAAAATCATGCCAGACCATGGATGTTGCTGGGTCACAGAGGTTCAACCTGTAGTTAAATCCTGCAACAACTTCTAAAAGATAGCTGCATTTACACTTAAATCAGCCATGCAGTAAGCAATAACCTTTTGAGTAGTTACTTAATCTACAAGTTTTTCCACTGACATCAGTAAGAAAAATTCAATCAGCAAGATCTTGTGAAATAAAGTCCCTGGTCAAACTGAGAAGGGATATAAAAATGGGCCCAAAATATGAAATAAAGAGTTTTTAATCACAGTATGTACCTTGGCATGATGCAGATCAACTCCATACATTGATAGTTTCTTGGCATTCTCCAAGAAATGCATCTCAGCTTCTGCAGGTGTCATTCCCCTGAAGAAAAACAGTTATTGCTAATATCAGTTTTGAGTAATCTTAATATGCAATAAAATCCAATACATGGGAAATACATTTTCAGAATTTAGCTAGAAACTTCCATGCTAAAGAACATTCTTTTCTGCTAGCAAAACAGTCTTGTTCCTTTAAATGACCTGTACAGAACTACTAATTCCCTCAAAATAAACACTTTCCATCAGATTCTAATATTTCATAAGGAGAATGCTCAAGTTCCAAAGCTGAGTGGAAGCTGAATTGTACATTCCTTTGCTCACCTGTGGCTCTTATGCAGTTCGATTACTTTGTCCTCCAGTTCTTTTGTATGATTTGGTGCAAACCGGAATTCACTGACATAATCACCTCCATATTCATCTGGATCATAATCTCCTAGTTCTGATTGGACTGTATAGGACCCCAAAAGGGCAAGAGTAACAAAAGAGCAAGGTAGCCGCCCAGACACTATGTCATCTCTCAGCTGCAAGCAGAGGTAGTACCTACAATAAATAAAAACCAAAATTGACAGTTCTCCCAGGACTTTTAGAGAAAATGATGTGTTTCAGTCATTAGTACAAATTTCTGGGTTCTCAGCTTGACTCTTGCACTGACTTGCTGTGTGTTCTTGGTCAAAACACTCAATTTATGCCTAATTTTCTCTATGTGTAACTCTAGGATAAATAATGATTGCCTATGCACCAAATGAGTGCTAACTTTTAAATCATTAATATTTGTAAAGCACTTTGAGATCTGTTGATGAAACAGGCCCCTCTCTGTCTATATAATTATAGTATAAGTTATACAGAAAATTCCCCATTAGATATTAAATATACTGAGGTATCCACTGTCATGCAGATATCCCGAGCAACTCATCTTATTTGATCTATAATATTCTGTAAAAAGCACTGTAGAAGTCCATCGATGGCTAGTAGCCAGGATGGGCAGGAGTGCTGTCCCTAGCCTGTTTGTCAGAAGCTGGGAATGGGCGACAGGAGTGGGATTACTTGGTAATTACTTGTTCTGTTCATTCCCTCTGGTGCACCTGGCATTGGCCACAGTCAGAGGACAGAATACTGTGCTAGATGGACCTTTGGTCTGACACAGTACAGACGTTCTTGTGTTCTTAGAAATATCAGTTAGTTGATTAGATAAAAAGTAATTGCAACAAATACTATTTCCCAAAAAGGGTGGCTATGCTGCTAAAAATGTCCCATTAATTATGCAATGTAAGGGTGAGATAGTAGAAACTGAAAATAGTTTCAGAGGAACTA
The DNA here is from genome assembly GCA_019425775.1 of Rafetus swinhoei. Taxonomy (NCBI): domain Eukaryota; kingdom Metazoa; phylum Chordata; order Testudines; family Trionychidae; genus Rafetus; species Rafetus swinhoei. Next base: position 83,934,657 of record CM033424.1, read on the forward strand.
GAAAGGAAGGGTGGTCTAGTGGCTCAGGCAGAAAACCCTGACTCTTCCACAGATTTACAGCAAGTCCTTGGGCAAATTGCTTATTCTCTATGTCCAAGTACCCTCCTGTAAAATGGGGGCCATAAGTCTTCCTTTCCCCCTCCACCCTTTGCCTGTATTGCCCAGTTAGATTGTAAATTCTGAGCTAGCATCTGCCTCTTGTATAGTTCCATCCAATGCCTAGCATGATGGGGCCCCAATCTCACCTGGCCTGCTAGATCCTACCATAGAGCAGTAATGGTTTGAAGGCTGAAATGGCCAGAGTGAAAGCAGGGGCCTGGAGAAAAGTAAAGAAATGGCCCCATAGCCTGAGTCCTTGTGAGCCCAAGTTGGCTGCCATGGGCCAGCTGCAGATCTTTTTCACTGTGTAGACAAACTCAGAGAGGCTCTGGAGGGGACAGGAGGAGTGGGCCATGCTGACTCTGAAATCCTTCTATGAGGAAAGGAGGAAAATGCTGCTGCGAACTCCTGGGAATTTATTCAGGACTTGATTTTACCCTGTCAGAGCAAATCTCACTATAAAGAAAAAAACTCTCAAACCCTAGCCATTTTTAGTCCTGCCTGGGGAGAAAAAAAGCCCTCTCTCATTTCTACCTTCCCACATTCTAGGGATGGATGAGTGGAGCAGAATTAATCACTGTAGAGAGGAAGTGGCTGATATGGCATTTCTCTCGGCGGGGGTGGGGGGTGAGGTGGAACATTGAAAAGAGTCAGAAAATAGATAAAAAATATTGAAGAAATGAACGATTTGGGGACCAATCTCATGATTTTTTTGGGGCATGGGTCATGATTTAAGTGGCTGGCAACAGTGTGTATGAAAGATGGGGTAGACTGAACTGGACAAAAGAAAAGTATAAGCTGCAAATAAACTACCTGACTAAAAACAAATAGAAAGAGGATAGAGAGGAAACTAGGAAGGAGAAGCTAGTGGGGGAGAAATAGATTGGGAGAAAAGCTTGTGCAAATAACAACACTTTACAGGGGAGCCTGTATTATATTCGAGGCCCCATAATTAGTACCCTGCAAATCTGCAGATATCTGCATTATATTCACATATATCTGTGGCTCATATTTGCAGATATGGATGCAGAAATGGATATAAATTTTGTATTTGTGTAGGGCTCTACCCATAATTCCCTACAATTCTGGGCCTTTCTAGTTGTGTAAAAGTGAACATTGCAGCCTGGTGTTTTTCCAAATCTCACAACAGCCCAGACTACATGAGACTGGGATGCAGAATGCTTTAGACTGAACTACATAAGCCAGCAGATGGGTGCTGCACCACAGGGACAGATAGCAATGGTCACTTAGCCCCAAGAGGCCCTTCTCAGTGATAAGGAATGACCAGAAATTAGGTTAGGCAAGGTCTAGTTTTGGATTTGCTTTTGAGGATGAACCAAGGATAGAATTCAGATTCACAGACGTCCTGAGCTGTTCTTGTGAAATGTTGGCAGAAGTCTCATGAGACCAATTGATGTGAATTTCCTGATACTTTGGGCTGTATTCAAAAATAAAGACAGAAATTAATCCACTTCTGAGTTTGAAAATCAACCCTGAACCAAAACCATGGGAACAGGCATAGAACTGGGGATTTAAATTTGAAAACAAATAACTGAGGAAAAGAGGTAAATAATGTTTACTTTTAAAATTCTGATTCATGTCTGTGTCCAGTTTGATGATTATAGTTGCATTTGTGGAACACCGTGTATAGAGGACTCACCAAAATAATAACAGGAAAGACTGGGTACTATGAAGTTTGTCAACTCTGAAGCTACAATTAATTCTTATTAGAAATATGTATTGAGAAACCAATATCAGGCTATCAGATTATCGAATGTGAAGGTGTTCTAGTTTTGAGGACAATACAATGAATCAAAACTCAAACTATTAACCTTTTTTTTTTTTTTTTTACTAATAGAACATCAAATATTTCCCATAATCTCATAATTAGAAGTGACTAATAGTAAAAATAAAAACATTCAGGTCTCCAGACAGATGTCACTGCTGTAAAAAATGTGTTTAAAAGCACTTTTGGAAAAGTATTTATTATTTCAAATACCTGGTAATATCTTCAGACAACTGGGAAGGATCTGGAGGGTAAAATTTCACATTAAAGGAGAACTGCCAAGCACCACCTGAAAAAAAAAAAAAAAAACCACATAGGTTCAGTGAAATTTCCTACACAAGTACAAATGAAGATGTTCACACTGTTAAGTTACTAGCAATCTAAAAGATAAATTAGGAAATATTCAGTCAAATATTCAGTAACAACAGGATTTATACTCTTTTTCTTGTATACAATATTTAAGATACCTTCCTACTTCTCATAGTTATAAGTTTAGGCCTACAGTTCTTTCCTAAGAAACAACTCTAACTGGTTTCAGGAACAGGATTTGCCTCACAGTGAACAGCAATTTATTTCTAATACCCTGAAAATTTAGTAAGAAAATAGTCTGTCTAGTGAGATTAGAGATAATAAAATGTAGCCTGCAGGAATAAAATATAAAGAAAAAAATCCCATGGAGATAAGCATTGGAAACATCACAGGCTAAACATTAAAATGGGCTTTAAATATGTGACCACAGTTATGTGCAAAATAGATAATTCTATCTACCTATTAGGCTATAATGTCCATGCATCAGAATCTAAATGCCCTTTTAACATACACTGTATCTTTTCAGATGGCATAAATTATCATGCAGACAAAACTGCAAGGAGAAATTTAGAGACCATTACTGAAAAAAATGGATCCAAATTTTTAACCCTAAAGAAATGTTAATAATTTTAGTACTTTAGACGACTCATGTCAGTCACCAATAACTTTGCACATCTTAGAAGACATTTTTAATAGGACTTCACTTTTCAATACTATAGAAAAAAATACTATGAAGATTCCTTTTTTTTAAAAAAAAAGGAGGATTTAAGATAAGGATTCCTAGAGATAAAATACATGCCCTATGTTTAATAACTGGCACAGATAAAAAAAACCCAAATATTTGGCTAACTAGGAAGAAAACCAACCAAGCAAAACAAAACACACACACCCCATCTCTGGTACAGCCTTATCAGCCACCAAGATTTTGGTGCATTAATTATAATCTATATTAGTACTACCGAGATCACCACCTTATACACAACAAATATGTGAGGTGACTTTACTGCTGGAATTGATAAGAGGATATGAAGATAACCTGATGCTTTTATTTTCTAAAATATGTTAACCTATTAAAATGCAGCACTTAAAATTCACTTTAAGAAATGCCCAACACACTTGCTCCAAAATAATGGTTGCAGATTATTTGCGGGCACTATGTGAAACAGGATTTCTCTTTATAAACCCCACTGTGTATTCTGTCACGCTAACACAACTAAAAGGTATTTTGCTCTGTCTAAATTGTACATCTAGTGATGAATATACGTTCTGAAAGTGCACCAACATCTACTACTGGATTTTATGCTGGATAGAAGAAAGGAAATGTTAAATATTGACTATATTGCAAATGCTACTTTTAAATTGTAAAGTGTATTTGGGACTGTTCGTTTAGGGCCTACGATGAGATCTGTGTGGTTCGGTCTTTGCCTCATGAACAAGGTCTTTAGATCTTCACCTATACAGATTTAATTGCAGGAACAGGAACTTAATTTGCTGAATCTTTTTGAGAACATAGATTGCACATGCTAAAAGACGGTGAAATTCAATTTTGAGGAAGACAGTACCAAATCCTCTGTGAAATTTTTGGATTCCACTCTTGTTTGATAGAGAGGAGAGATACAACATCCCTCTGACAAACAAGAAATAAATTAAACCTATGTTGCGTGCCTCAGGAGTATAATTCTGCAAAGAAAAAAAAAAACCCATAACAGACCTAGGTGTCTTCTTTCTTATGTTGGTTTCAATAAAGAGTAATTCCACTGAAGTCAATGGTTTTTAACTGGTGTGAGGAGAATGAGACCTAGAAACTTTATACAGTGCCAGACCAATTCTTCTCTTGAATACTGCCTGCACTGGAACTGAGCACTCTTGAAAGCAGAAAATTGTCCTATATTCTGATCATGGTATTCAATACAATTGTGCTTTTCATGAAATGTATAACTTGTAAAACAGTTTTATTATTCCAAAGTTCTTAACAGAATTATTTGAACCAAGAAAATTAACAGTCATCTATGACAACTCTAACTGTTCCCAGTGTCGACTATAGGACTAGACTTTTTTGCCCTGGTTAGTCTCTTGCTGTCACAATCTTTCACTGTCTATCTCTAAGCTATGACACATTAAATACACTGCAGTAAACTGTATGTAGCTGGACTTGTTTAACCGCATCAACAACCTACATAATTTGTCATCAAAGTCTACAGCACTTTCTTTTCCTTTGCTAACTTTTCTGTTTCCTATTAAAAAATACACAATGGAACACAGATTTTAATTCTTTTCACTGCACATCATTTTTAGACAGGGTATATAATATCTATTATAGTTTGGAAAAGGTGAAGTTAGAGTATTTTTCATAATCATTAAGGGAAGTTTTCCACACAAAGTTTAAATTGACCCTTTGCTTCTTGATTCTTTTAGGGTCTGATTCTAGAAAAGCAAACTACTAGATGGAATTGCTTGTAAACGATGAGATGTCAAAACTGATTATTTATAAATGGTGTGGAGGAGAATACTTGAAATTTTCTTGCCAAAATAAAATCACATTGATAAAATTACAGCAGGCTTTCAAAGAGATACTGGAAGAAAAGAAAGATAGGTCACATTTTCAGCCTAGCAGCCTTGACACAGGGTCTCTGAAATATTTTTGGATTACTAACACAGCATACCACTAAATTCAATAATTGAGCCTTTAAAATATTCACATGAAGCAGAAAATTGATTTTCTTTGTGAAGCATTAAGTTATCTTAGGAACAAAGCTCAAGTTATTGGAAAAATCAGTTTTAGAAATGCAGGAATGAGATAAAGATGTTTTTGGTAGAGGAATATCTGTGCTGACAGTTACGTATTTTGGTACCAGCAACATTCCCCGGCATGACCCAAATGACAGTTATTCAAAGAAAACAATTTATATTTTGTGAACTGGGCCCCTAAGATTATATTGCTTAATGCTGACTTTTGCCTCTCTGCAAATGTCAAGTTGTATTTAGAAATGAAACATTTATATTTTGTGATCCTCACCAATTGGCTGATTTTATTAGAGGATAAAAAACACACGAAGAAAAAAGTGCAATAATTCTTCTTCTACAGACTCAAAAATGGATCCAAATAACTAATATGAAACTTAACATTTGAGATGGGTTTGATGATAAAAGTGATGTTTTTTCTTGAAGAGGGAATGCAGTATTCACAGAGGTTTCACCAACGGCCTGCTTCTCCTCCCTGTCTTCCCCATAGAATACCAGTCCTTGATGTTAGGGAGGGTGAGGCTGGAGCTCAGAACTGCAAATGATTGGTAGGTTTGTACCCTAATGATCATTCTAACTGGTAACTCAGGTTGAAGGGTGGAGGCATTTAAAGAACCACATGCTTGGGTGAGGAATATTTAAGGTTCTCAGGATGCCAGCCAGAGAGCTTCTCTTGTAGTATTAATCCCCTACACCAGAGGTCAGCAACCTTTCAGAAGTGGTGTGCCAAGACTCAACTTATTCACTTCTGTTAATGGATCTGCGTGCCACTGATACTTTTTAAAGTCAATAATAGTCCTACTTACATTTTAGCAGCTTCATTAGTCTCTCTCAGTAGCCTCAAGTGTGCGCCATATCCTCCTTCATCCCCCCCTCACATCCCTGTGCCTCCAGCGCACACACCAGCAGGGCAGCAGTGCTGGGACTTGCAGCCCCCCCAGGAGCAGCGCTGGGGCAAGGAAGGGCTGGGGGGGAAGGGTCAGAATCAATTCCCTGCCTGGCCCAGCCCTTTGCCCAGGGCTCACCCCTCACTTGCAGGCTCCAGGGCTGGGGCAGATAGAGCCCAGGGCTGCCCAGGGCTAGCTCCAGACCCCAGCCATGTGCAGCAGGGCACTGGGGAAGGGTCTCCCCACCTGTGGGGAGCAGCCACAGCTTAACCCAGGCCCTGGCTTCCCACAGAGGCAGCAGCAGCATGTGATCAGCCTTGCTACCCCATCTGCACAGGAGCCTCAGCCCTGCCCCCTCCCGGAGCAGGAGGCACAGCCTGCAGTGGCTGAAGGGGAGTGTTAACCCCTTAGTTCCCAGGAGCTGCACATCCAGGCCAGGCATGGGCAGCCCCAGGGATGCGGAGCGCAGCGCAGAGTTGTGCTGCCTGCTCCCCTTGCCCGGCCCCTATGGCATGCTGTGCAGTGACCATGAGGCTCTCGCTGCAGCACGGGCTCCCTGCTGTTTGTGTGTGGGGGGGGAGGGGGGAAGACTGACAACCTGGGAGGCAGTCATGTGTCACTCAAAATCACTCGTGTGCCACTTATGGCACACATGATGTACGTTGCCGTCCCCTGCCCTGCACATTATACTGGACTGGAATCTTCCACTAAGGCCATGTGTAATTAATGGCTCAGTTGAATGGAGTTCAATTCTTCTCAGTATCCACTCTCCCTGGGTTTTTGTGCCTGATAACAGGTTAGATTGTCACATTTGGGGTTCGATCATCCTCTACTCAATCCAGCAAAGGCCTGGTATAATTATAAACGTGTTTTGGTGATGGATAGACAGCAGCTTTTTTATGGTGAGAAGTGTTTGTGACTTTATCTTTTAAGGGGGTAATTATTTTTAATGTCTGAAAAGGCTCCAAGAACATTGGGCAAGACAAGAACATGGTGAGGGTCACTTCCAGGGTCTAATTTCTCTCAGAAGAAGAGGGGCATAGGGGAGAGGGAGGAGAGAGATGCAGTTTGCAGAATGTGTGCATCTTTTTTTGAGTAACAGTTAGGTTTATTTGGTGGATTTGTTGGGCAATACATTAATAGCAAAGTATCAGGTTAACTTGGTTCACAAACAAAGTTGCATCTGGAGGCCTTAAACCATCTGTGTTGATTCAGTGTGCTCAGTGCATGATGTTCTTCCAGTTGTTACTGGTACTTTATAGAGAGCCCCTCATTTATGTTCTCTGGCAGTTGGGAAAATGTGTTGACATGAAACTCTTTGCAAGAACTGTAGGACTTTATAAACCTCTTTTCTCATACCATTTATTACATACAATCCATGTGGAATGCCAGGGAAAACAGCATTTCCATTTTATACAGAGCACTGAAAAGATATTTTGCAATAACTATTTTTTTTCAAAATTATCCACACTGCTCTCCTTATTAAAACATTTTCCAGGTCACTTCTCACAGACACATGATTGATTACAACTTACTTCGGATCTGCTTTTTGATTTCCTTTGCAGGGTCCAACCAGTTCTGAAAAGAAAATTTTTCTTTTTGAATTTGACTAAAATACAGTAAAAATTATTTTAAACATTGATATGAGCACTGAAATGAGACAAAGTAACGCTAAATGCGTTCAATGGCCTTTTAAAAACTCAGTAGCAGATGCCATGGTTATTGGCTAAATGAACATCTTGCTCTATCTCTTTCCTTTGGAACACTGTAGCAAAGCAATTATTCTATGTTAATATGTTTATCTGATTCCTTGAAGGGCTTGTTGCTGCTGTAATCACAGGATTCTGCAGATTATGTTAGAACACAGGCATCTTCTCACAGTATCCACTGATCTTTCATTTGCACACCAGGAGGTTTGTTTGCTTAAACCAGGAAAGGCTGGAGGGACTGAAGAGTCTGGCTGTGCTTAGGTAAATAAAGAGAAAGCAGAGGACATGAGCCTCTCCTCTATTTGCACCCTCATGTAGAAATCAGGCTTTAAACCGTTGAGGAGTGCACACACTGTCCCTTGCTAGAATTACTACCAGTGCCAGCTTTCCAAAAGGGTAAAGAGACCTATGCAGTGCGTTCGTGTACAATGACCGGAAGAGCTTGTCAGGTGTATGAGAAAACTGTACGATGCACCTGTTGAAGAGATGGGGAACTGCCAGTGCAGTGCATGCTCTCTGGCAAGTCAAGGAGGAATTGTGCCTGTCACAATTCCAATTGGGATACCTTGCTGCAGCATAGTGTTGCTAACCAACCAGTCTGGTCTGCTTTGTACCTGTTTTTCTCTCTCAGATATTGGGAGGTTATGTCCCTGCACTTCAGCATTGTTTTATTGCACTTCACCATGCAGATTAATATTTATCACATAGTTACTAACAAAAACGGCTTGTTAATCCCCTAGGAAAAATTCCACTTTCTCCAAGGAAAGATAAACAAATCTGGCAACCCCCCAAATCAAACAAACCCCAGAATAACCTTTGAGCCTTGCTCCCACAAACAGTTGGCAGCTTCCCAGAATCAATTAGTACTCTTACATATGAGACTACAAGAGTATAATAGTGCCACTTGTCTCAAGGTTTCTTTTTAATGTCCTGTTATCAGGTATTTGGAACAATTTGATGTGGATTCTTATATAGCATAAAGATTTTCAGTCTGGAAAACTCTATGTGTATGTGTGTGTTGGGTGTTTGTCTATGTATGTACACATGTTGGGGTGTGTGTACAAGCTGTTTTTACATTTTAAAATGTAAAAATCTATGTAGAAATTAAAAATAAACTATTGTTCTGATACCATCGGGTACATGTTTTTAAAAATAATTGACTTATTCTAGCCCCTTTTGTAAAGTAACTTGAGATCTATAAATGTTAAACATTATTATTAATAATTATAATTTGACATGATCTCTAAATATACACTTATTTTGGCCCTAATTCAGAAAAGCATGACTGCTCAGGAAAGAATTTAAACATGTGCTTACTTTGAGCTTTACCTTAACATTAAGTAAGCGCTTAAGAGTTTTCTTGAATCAGGATGGAGCAATGCACCTACTTAATTGATTTTGCACTTGTGCCAAAATCTTCATTTTAAAAAGTCTATAAATATAGAAAGCAAGGGTTCTCACTAAGAGAAATCCACCACATACTTCCATGAAAATCTTTCAGGGGACTCTTTTATAATCTACATTTTAACCAAGACATGTCAAAAGAGAGTTAACAAAACACTTAAAAGAAATGTTTAGAGAGTCATTTGATATGCCTTATTTTAACACGTGTACAATGTGTATGTTGCATGGATCTTAGGGATGTGAATGGTTAACCAGTTCTGGTTAACTGGTAAAGGCTGGAGCAGCTCTCCGCCCTCCAGCTGGCCAGAGCAGCCCTTGTCCATGGGTCAGCCCAGTCCAGCTCAGATCCTCCCTACAGGTAGGGGCTGCTCTGGCCAGCCATGGTAGGAGTGGGGAGGCTGGAGTGGTCTCCCTACTCCCTTTTAAATCAGTTAATCGGTTAAACATTGTTAGGGATGTAAAATCCCGGTTAATTGGTTACAATTGGTACATACATTAATTGGTACATACACCAATTGTAACCAATTAAAAGAGATTTTACATCCCTAATTCCAATACTAATGAGTAATAATGCTCGGGTAAAGATAACATGAATCTTGAAAGGGAATTAGCAGCAAGTGACTCAGCTTCTGCCTGTGTGCATCAGAACCTTAATATTGAATAAATTATGTACAGTGCTAAATATATGTATGGATGTACCTCTGACTTTCAAGGCAGTAATTGGAATAAACCATACTAGAAAGGGAAAGCTACATGATTAACTTATGTTACATCATAAATAATCATGGCAGAAGGAAGACAGAAGAACATTATTTGTGCCTTCCAATAACAGGCATAATTAAAAGAGATATATTAAAGAAAAAAACTATAACATCAACTCTGGGTTGTGGGTAATTGATCACAAGGGGGAAATTATCTGACCACCACATATCTTAACCCTTGCAAATTCGAGATCAGTGCCAGTTAGCAAGATTCCAGTTCTGTTGATTTTTCTTTCTACTTCCTTTTAATTCAAGAATACCCTGGCTCCTCTGTTTTACCTTTTGGTTTTCCATGTCTCTGTACGTTAGCCCAAAGTAGTCTTTTTCCAAAAGATTCAGATGTTCACATACTTTGTCAAACAATATTTGACCTCTGGAACGTTTCTATGGAAAATGAAAGAAAAAATATTTTAATCAATTTCAAGGTACAGCAACATTTAAATAAATCCTCTTCAATATAATAATTAATTTACTAAAGCACACACATATCAAAAGCATTGATTTGGAACTATACAAAATCTGCTGAACTGGGTTATTCTGCTTCCAATAAAATTTCAGGTCTCTATGTGGAGTTAAAATAAACAGAAGAAACTTTCTAAGCAACACCTTGAACATAATATCTCTAACAAATACTAGTACTTAATATATTCTGAGCTCGTATTGCAGTATAAATGTAACCTTCTTTACATGTGACACTAGTAACTACTATTGGTCTGAAATACTTCTCTATATGGATCTGAAACCTGTGTATCGTGGAGCTATATTTTAGAAGCAAAGGCATTTGTGTGGATTGCACCCCACTCCCCAAGTCCTTCTTCTATGTCCATGTATTGGGGGCCCGATACAACACTCACAGAAGTCAATAGAAAAACTCCCATTAGTGTCATTGGTTTAAGAAAGCAAAAGCGCAGGATGCTCCTGAATCCCACTGACATTTCTTAGCCCAAATCTCTTCTGTGACAGGATAGTTAGTTTTTTTAAACTCATTCAGGACCTGGCTATTTGCTGAGATTGTACCAGCTGTGGTGATGGTTGTGTTATATGGGCACATGCCTGAAACTGGATTGAGTCCCAGACAGCCTGAGTTTATACTAACTTTCAAATGCTGTAATTCTGAGCCAGATAAAATTGGTGACCTAGAGGTGAACAGTTTCTATTAATAAACAACAACTGAAGTAAAACTGTTACAATAGCAAGTGATACTACAGTTCAATAGGCAACATTGCTAGGGGCATGGAACCTAAGTCGACCAATTCTAAGGCCTTGTCTACATTACCCTCTGCCACTGATCTACTTCAGCTATGCAAATAGCGTAGCTGAAGCTGACATACTCATTGAAGCATTTTGTGTGCAGTAAGATCGATAGGGGCTGCTCTCCCGTCAACACCAGCTACTCTTCTTATCTTGGTGGATTACCGGCGCCGACAGGAGCGTGCTCAGAGATTTATTTATTGCATCTTCAGCAGACTCGATAAACTGATGGCTGGTGGATCAATCACTGCAGCATTGATCCCCAGTGTAGTGGAGACAAGGCCTATGATTTATCAATGAGTATTTTAACTGTATGATGCTGAATGAAAGCCAGATTCTGTGAGGCACAAAAGTGTCTACAGTAAATTGTTGAGCACCTGCAGTTCTGAGATTAATGAGAGTGGTAAATATTCCACACTTATGTAAGAATGGCCATACTGGGTCAGACCAAAGGTCGACTTAGGCCAGTATCCTGTCTTCTGACAACAGGCAATGCTAGGTGCCCCAGAGGGAATGAACAGAACAGAACAATTATCCAGTGATCCATCCACTGTTGCCCATTCCCATCTTCCGGCAAAAAGCTTCCTAGTAGGAGATGCTCAATAAATTTTGGATTGGATCTAAGCATTACCTAGGTCATCAGACGGGTTTACAAGGCAAAGGTCTCCTTTTTTAATAATCACACCTGTTAATTATATCTAGTTATGTTATTTAGTCATATTTAAAGTTCATACCACAGAGAATTCAAGCAACATTCTGACCATTATTTCACCATGACACTTTGCACAATCTTCATATATTAAACACAAAATACTTCTGGGTTTTTTTGGTATGGATATATGCACACGTGTGTGCATACACACAGAGTTTTTTAGTTATCCTACATGTAAGTGGAACAGTTTCATTATTAGTAAAATGTACCATGTATACAAGTAGAATAGCTATAATCTAGTACTTATTGACTTGATTTTCATTAAAAAAATGAATATGACTAAAGAGCACCGTAGGTACTATTATTTCAGCCTATTTTGTATGACAGTAAATTGTGTTTTGAGTAACATGGTATAAATTAATTACAGTTTGTCACTCCATAAAAGCTGGCCATTTAAACTGTCAAGCTGTTTTAGATTTGTATTAAGAAAAATCAAACAAATAAACAAATGTAAAGGAAGGCTTTTGTACAATTCAGTACAAAATATTTGAGAAAACATTTTGGAAATGGTTATTAGCAACAACATAGCAATTAGCCCTTGCATGACATTTTCATCTGAAGATCTCAGGGTGCATAAAAGAGGTCAAAAAGAATTATTCCAGATGGTGAAACTGAGGCACACCACTGTTAAAATGATTTGTCTAAGATTACACAGGGAATCTGCAACAGAGTAGGGCAAAGGCCACAGGGAGCAGCTCCTCAGCTGGTGTAAACTGAAGTAACTCCATTTACTAAAAGGGAGCTAAGCCTTTCTATGCCAGCTAAGGATCTAGTCTCAGGGCATTGTACTACTTGTCACTTGCTTTAAACATTAGATTAAATGAAGTACTTGGCTCTATAGCCACTGTGGTTGTATACTTTCAAACAAATATTTAGTCTATTCCTCCAGCCAATAGACCCACTCCCCTAAAACCCAGAATTCAACAGATAATAGAAGTTGTTTGTTTCTCCCTTTAAGTTATATATAGTGTTTTAATTACAGATACTGAGAATGAAGCAAATGTAGACTTTCTAGGAGAAATCCGACAACTATTTGGTTTGAAACAGTAGACAACACCATGTTTTCCTTACCCAGTTTACCTTTTAATATCAATTGAAATGACTAGATCTCTGTGTGGGATAAGTGGTGGACTGAAATCTACAAAAATCTTTGGCTTAAGAAAAATAATACACACAACTGTTATATTTACATGTATTTGTATTAAGGCAGCTCAATGTCCTGTCATTTAAAAAGGCATACAAGGTCAAAACTGAAGCTGTTTAAGCTAGCAGATCCCTGCAGTTGAACAGGTATCTTATCTTCTTTGACAAATAATACAGAGCAGCAAAAGACTTGTGTAAGTGGAAGAAGCCTTTAATGTGTCACTCCACTGCAATATAAGCATGAAAGCAAGGCAGCTGAGGTACAGATGAAGACTAAATGTGAACTTTGGGGTAAAAATCTCTAATCGCTTTTTATTGCACTGTCATCCCAAAGACCTGATTAGAGACCCACTGTGCTCGGTAGGCGCAGGTGATGAAGATAAGAGCAGTAAGTTTGGCTAACTGTGCGAAAAACTGGACGGTTCACGTTTTAGCTGTTATAAAATGCTGTCTACCTTCTCCAACCTTTTTTCCCCCTGTGTAACAACCCTATACCAGGGGTGGGCAAAAGGGCCTCCTTGGGCCAGATCTGGCCCACCAAGCGGGTTGCTCTGGCCCTTGCAGGTCCTGCCGCTCCCCACCCAATCAGAGCCTGGGGGGGAGGGGGGGAACACATGAAGTGTCCTTCAGCCCTGCCCTGCAAGGAGTGCACTGTGCTTCTAAGTGCTGTGCACTCCTTGCACAACGGGGGCAGGGCGGGAGATGATTTTGTGTGCTCCCCTCACCCCCAAGCCATGGTTGGCCTGGGGGGCGGGGGGAGTGCACAAAGTCTCCTCCTGCCCTGCAAGGGGCTCAGCACTTAGAGTCAACTGCCAGCTGCTGCTCAGCTGGTGGATGACTCTAAGCATGACGCTCTCTTCCAGGGTGGGGGCAAACTGCACATGCTTCCTCCGCCCCCAAGTCCTGAATGATCTGGGGGTCAAGAGGGGGAGCACTCTGAACAGCTTATGGCTCTCTCAAGGGGGGGGAAGGAGGAGAAGACTTCATGCACTCCCCCAACTACAGACCAATCAAGGTCTGTGGGTGGGGAAGCATGGAAGTGTCCCTTCTGCCTGAAGTTCCTTCTGGGGTGGCCCACGGCCACTTTAAAAATTTCTGAAGTGGCCCCTAGTCAAAAATTATTGCCCACTCCTGCCCTATACCTACTGGGGAAGACTTCACAGCATTGCAGCTGAATCAGAACAGAATATGGCACAATCTGCTTCTTGTTACTAAGCTAAAAAGGATGCTGGAGAGTAGGGATGTTAAATTGTGTATATTTCTGTAAATGTGTAACTGCTGAAAATTTCAGCGGTTACACATTTACATGGGGGGTGGGAGGCAGGAGGTCGTACACACAGGACTGGCTCCCTCTGTGTACTGGCTCCCACCTGCTCCCTCCCTCCCCCATACTGTTGCCTCTGTGTTAGAGGCAGCAGCGGAGGGGGCAGGTGGCTCTGCCCTTCCCCGCCCTTGTGCTGCTGCCTGTATGGGAGGCAGCAGCGTAGGGAAAGGGGGCAGGCAGCAGCCAGTGTGCATAGGGAGCTGGCTTTTGCAGAGCCAGCTGCCCTCCCTTCCCCAGGCTTCTGCCTCTATGTGAGGCAGCAGTGCGGGGGTTGGGAATCGGCAGCTCCATGGGAGCTGGCTTGTGCGGGAAGCTGGTTTAAAATCTGGCTCTCTGCATGTACCAGCTCCTGCCTCGCCCCGTGCTGCTGCCTCTGATATGGAGGCAAGAACAGGGAATGGGGGGTGGGTGCATGTAACCATGAAGGTTAACTGATGAGTACACAAGTACATGTTCACATCCCTACTGGAGAGCAATATGATCTACTACATATCTACTACTACTTACGTCAGTGCATTCAATGAAAACATGTAATGAAGTCGCTAAGGGAGGGACCTTGCTGGGATGACATTCCTACCTACTTATCACATGTAATACGTGGTGGCATTAGAATAGAAGAGTTACATATGTCAACCTCTTCCATTGCCTCTTAGTGCCACAATCAGATCTTAATGAGATGCTACTGGACACCTTGTGCTATCTGCCTGGGTACTTACAATAGAACCTCAGTTACAAACACCAGAGTTATGAACTGATCAGTCAAGCACACACCTCTTTTAGAACGGGAGTATGCAATCAAGCAGCAACAAAAAACCATGCCAAATATATACAGTACAGTGTTAAATGTAAACTATTAAAGCAGCATTTTTCTTCTGCATAGTAAAGTTTCAAAGCTGTATTAAATCAACGTCCAGTTGTACATTTTTGAAGGAACCTTAATGTTTTGGTCAGAGTTATGAATATTACAGCATTACAAACAACCTCCATTTCCAAGGTATTCATTACTCTGAGGTTCTACGGTACATAGCCCTTGAATGACTTCTGGAACATGCCACTATCTATATCAGAGAACTCTTGCTGCAAAAGAACAGAAAAAGAGCAAACAGGACACATGTTTACCACCCACATGCCACAGCCAAAGAAAACACTGCATATCTGCATAACTGCTTATACATTTGCACAAATTCCTGTATGCCTTAGGGATGGCCATAAAACAAATGCCATTTCAAAAAAATGTTAAGCTTTCAAAATATGTATCACTCAACTGGGAGGCTGGAGACCCAGGTTCAAATGCCTGTCTGATTCAGACTAGGGATGTGAAAGGTGATACTTACCAGTTCCAGTTAACTGCTGAGGGCTGGAGAAGCTCTGCACCTGCTGCAGGCAGGGGGGATGCTACAGCCCTGTAGGGCTCATCATAGACAGAAGCTGCTCTGGCCACCTGGAGCAGCCCCTGACCATGGTGGGCCCAGGTGCGTCACAGGCAAAGGCTGCTCCAGGTGGACTGGTGCAGCCCCCCCCCCGCCCCGGCCTATTACCCCTTTAACCAGTTAACCAATTAAAAGGGACATGAATGTGGGTTTCATGTTATGGGCTGACTGCCCTAATTACCAGGCAGGACATACAACTTCTCCAATCTTCCTCCTTCTCTCCCCGCCCCCCCACCTCATTACTATGATCCTGAGAAACTCCCAGATGAAAATGGCATTGTAACAGACACATTTCCATCATAAGTTTCAGTGTCAAAAAAAAAAAAAAATCAGCATTTTCCATTGGAAACAATTTCACTGAAATTCCCATCAAGATCTAGCATATAAACACCATTAGATGCAAGTATCTTCCCATTTGAAAATTATAACAATGTGAGGAGGTAATGGTATATATAGATGGGATACAGTGTTTTAGTTAGGAGCAATATATCAATCACCCCAATAAATAAAACTTCCAGGCTCTTATTCATATTATTTTACAATAACCCAAAGGTGTGCTAGGCACATTACAGCTTAGATAAAACACAGTCCTGTCCCTTAAGAGGGATAACAAGCAGGAGAAGAATAAAGAAGAAAGGCAGTAGGTACAGCACCAAGATCACAAAGCTTTCCAGTTTATGCCATAATATTTGTAATATAATTCCTACCATCTACTGATTCCCTGCTGACAAGCCCTAAGATGTTGGGAGGATCAATTGTCTCTTACTAAGACTCAGAACTTAATACTCTCAGTGTCAAAAGTGCCAGGTCAGCCTCAGCAATCTGTAGTGATGTGCTTTGCAGAGTCTTAGGTTTTTACATTGGAAAGTCATGAATCCTAAAACATTTATTCCAATTTCCCTGTTTGCAGAAACATTTACCCTCTAATCCAACAGAATACCCTAAACAATTCAAACATAACAACACTCTCCTTAAATTCTCCAACACAAGTCAAACATGAATGTGATTAAGTGAAACATGTGGCCATTAAAAATCACTGTGAAAAATGTCTGCTTAGAATTAGTTTGAGTATGAGTGAGCCAGCAAAAGCATGAGGAATGTACATTTGGATAATATAAAGGAGATAAGTTGTGGAGTAAAAATGTTACTCTTGAGAATATTAGTGCCAGGTCAAAACACACCCAACTCTCTGCTCTCTGAATTCACATGAAGCCTATAATTCTCACTGACCTGTGAGCCAGAAAAGGCAGTACATTGGTCAAGCTTCCTATTAGAAAAGACTAAAAAGCAGGGGGACGGGGCAGGTCCGCACTTGTCAGCAGTTCCCACATGCAAGGGAGAGAAGATGATGCATCTTTGCTACCACTTTTTTATTATTCGAACTGCACCTCTCCTTCCACAAGCTCCCCCACCTGGCTTCTGTAGATCTTACCATGATAAAAAGCCTGCCTCTCCCACTCTGTTCCTATCCTACTGTAGCTATACCTACTCCTTACTTCACCTCTCTTCTCCCTGGCCCACTCTAGCTTCTCTCCTTACCCCTTTCCAGTTCCCTCTTCTTCCCGACTGCTTCTCCTCTTTTCCCCACTTTTCAAGAGCACCCTTTGCTGCCACAGCCCACCTGACTCCTGCCTTTCCCTGTCCTATGAACACATTCCCTATCTGCCTGCTAGCCACTGATTTCTTCATGCCTGCAATATTGAAAAGGTTGGACTGTAGGGATAAACAATATGAAAAATAATGGCATAATGTCCTGGTTAATTAAACAAATTTATATTCTCTGGATATGTGTCCACTGATGTGAAGTTACAGAGATTTGAAATCCTCTTCAGCCTCTCCCACCACAGCATTCATCTAAGCCATTACAAATACACTCTCACACTTCCACTCCTCACATTTCAGCAATAAACCATGAGACTGAAGTAACACATTACTCATCAGATGTGAATGAGCAGCCTGAAAATTAAACACTTCAGCCAGGCATTGTGTGGATAATAGGGTTATTATCAAGCCAATTATTCTCACTTGTTAACATCACAGTACAATTTCTGAGGAAATAGGGAGGAAGTTTTCATTCACTTATGCATTAAACCCATGAAGTGTATTGTATTTGTCAAGTTGAAGAGACATAATGGTGACACAGTAGAAAAAGCTTTTGTATATTCTTTTGTTGCTTATTCATTATGTTATTCTATTCACTAAAATAAGTACTGTGAATTATTCTCAAACTTACACTAGGAAAAACATTTTTATTTATGTTATCAGGAATCAATGTTATCAGGATTCATTTTTTTTTTAAGGTAACCTTGTAGTAAGTTCTTTCCAGACAACTGAGATGAGGACAGTGAGTATTGGATCTATCAGTACACAGGTGGTCAAGTTTAAACTTCACAAAAAGATAGATAGTCTCTTGTTCCTCTGAACTTCAGAATATCAGGAAGCTAACCAAATTTTCTGGTCTAGCTGAGAAGGCCAGCAATAGGTGCTGCATCTTGAGGGCACTCAGAATAAAACTGATTCATATTCCCTCTTCTAAGAGATCAAAAATACATGGAATCTGATCCTTTGTCTCTCTCTTTTCCCCACTATCTTCTTCCAGATTCTAGCTTATGCCACAGTATTGACTCTCTTTCTGGGGGAGTGAAAAATGTTGAGCACAGATTTCTACTGCAGTTTTTCACTCACCCCTTGCATGACAAACAAAATATTATTGAGTTACGACAAGATGCTGCCTCTTAGTGAAGGCCCTACTGAAGATGGACAAAGAACAGAACAGTCCCATTGCCTTCATCACAAAGAGATGCCATTGTCGTCATGCTGGTGCTGTGAGGATCACAGAAAACTTCCCTCTTCAAAATTTAGGGGGACTTAAGGTATAATAATGGGATTGGTGAAGGGTAAAAATGTCTCCAGTCAGAAAGCAGACTGGGTGCCTTTTCTCTGTTGCACTGAAAAAAACAAGCAGAGATGGCAGTAAACTGATGGTGGCTTCCTAATTCTGAAGGGCCAAGATGCCACTTTAATTTCTGCTACTGGCATAGGGCTCAAAGGACAGGTGTGACATAGTGTAATGTACTCTACCATGCTCCTTTCCCTGCCTTTCCAGTTACTTCTCCTATGGGTGGGGATGTGTGGCTAGCACTGGAGCTGCCTCTAGAAGCTTTATACCGGTGGGGAGTTCTCCTACATTGGTACAATTAGTTTTCTCATGCCTCTCTTTGTTCTCATCCTCCCCTGATAATCTACTATTTGTGTGGAGAGAATGGCTCCCCCAAATGCCATCTCTGCTAGCTTTACCCCAGCGGGAAGTTCCCCTATGTCAGGCCTGGGCAAAATACAGCCTGTGGGCCGGATTCGGCCTGCCAAGCCACCAGATCCAGCCTGTGGAGGCAGCGAGGAGCCCCAGGCAGGCTTCCCTGCTTGCCCCACAACCCCGCGCGCTGGGCAGAAAAGCGGCTGCAGGGCTCCGTTTCTGTTTTAAAACTGGAGGGAAGGAGGGATGTTTCAGGAGCCGCCCTGCCTCCAGCACAATCCCATTGGTCGGTTTCTGGCCAGAAACCAGCCAATGGGAGCTGCCTGTTGGAATAACAGGCAGCCACGAAGAACCACGGCCCCTCTCCTCAGCTCAGTTATTAAATGAAGCACATGGCCAGGCAAGCAGGCAGGCTGGCTGGCGGGGAAACATTTTAAGCTCCGCAGGCAGGCAAGTTTGGTAGCTGGCAGGTAAGTCTCTTGGCCACAGCCTGTTTCTGGCACCCCAGCCTTTTCTGCCCCAACCCTCTGCCCCTCCATCCCCCACTCAACATACCCAAACCCTCTGTTCCCTTCTTACATCCATACCCCCCCCCCAGATCTGGCACCCCAAAATCCTGCCCCAGATCACAATCCCCTTCTACCCATAGTCACATCCCAAACCCCTGCACTCCCGTCCCCTGCCCTAGGTCACGACTGCCGCCTTCACCCAAACTCCCTCCCAGACTCCAATCTCTCTCCTGCACCCCAGTCCCTTATCCCAAGTTCCCTTCTGCACTCAACCTCCATCCCAGACCCCGCATCTCCTCCATTAATATCATGGAAAAATGTTTCAAAATCTTGGAGTGGCCCCACATCAAAAATTATTGCCCACCCCTGCCCTATGTCAGGGGCATTTTGTGCTGGCCATTTACATCCGGAATTCAACCCCATAAATTCACACCCCATTCCTATTTGTAGCTATAGGTCTGTATTAATAGTCACTTAATAGTTAATTACTTTCTCTATACCTGACTGAGGAATAGAGTGGCAGGCTACCTCTATTTTTAATTCACTGCTTCATTACTTTCCCTTTGCTGGCATATCAGATAAAGAGTGAGCAGGTTAGGAGCCCTACACAACACTCTTAACTTCTTAGAATTAAAGCTATCACAGTGTCCAAAGTGCCACGTGTTACAGTGAAGCTATTTTTTGCATGCAATGCTGCAGTCTCGTGTGTATACAAAATGCTGAACAAGGGGACAAAAAAAACCCACAGCCCACTGCAGGAGGAAAGAAATGTGTCTTCTAAAGACAATTAAAAGTAGGGTTGCCAGGTGTCCGGTATTAACCCGGACAGTCCGGTATTTTCACCTCCTGTCCGGTAAAAAAAAAAAAAAAATCAGAAAATACCAGACACCTAAAGTGTCCAGTATTTTCTGATTTTTTTTCCCTGCCAGGAGGCGAAAATACCAGACACCTGGCAACCCTACACACACTCAGCAACTGGGCCCAGCCCTCAGCTCCCCCCTCCAACACCCGCTTACCTGGTTCCGCAGGAGAGTTCTCTTCCGGCAGAGAGTAAGAAAACAAGATGGCCGCCAGAAAAAAAAAAAGCCCCAAAGGTCTTAAAGGGGCCATGCTGGAGTTTTTTTGCTCAACAACTTTGGTCTCCCCCTTTTTTTTTTTTCTTTTTTCTCAACAGTGGGGGGTTTTTTTTGGGGGGGGGGGAGGTGGGTGTTCAGTATTTTTGGTTAAACCAACTGGCAACCCTAATTAAAAGTGATAACATTCAGCACAGAGTTCTATCGACAAGGGGAAAAAAGCAAAGACAGAGAAAACTGTACAAAAGGCTAACTTTAAAATAACTTATTTTCATCTGTGATGCCCATCTTCTTGTATGATAAATACAGGGTCAAGACAAAAACAGAGTTCAAACACTCTCTTTCTGTTCATCATCCAAGAAGCAAAGCAGTGCAAGTAAATACTGTGGCTACAGGCATTCATTTTAAATAGAAAATGTGTGTATGTGTGTACACACACACACACACACACACACACACCCCCTACCTGCTGTCTTCATGACTGCTGGCAAGTTGCCAATGCAGCCCTCAAGAGTCAGAATTAGCACCAAGTGACTTTTAGGTTGTACAGTTCAGTACAATTGTTATACAAATTTCAGTGGGCATGACCATAGGAACAAAGACACAGATTAACATCATGAAACACTGTTAGAAATAATTGGGCTTTGAATGATTTTGAGGTTATCAGATTCTCTTTCCTAATTAGCATTTGCACTTTCCAGTGGATCTTTACAATATAAATGTGCACATACTCTAACCTTGCATAGTACAGTATCTTTTGGCATTTGACAGTACAGACCTTTTCCATTTTTTTCTTTCACAATGTGCCAGGTGGAAAAGGTAGTATTTTATCTTAACACTAATTTATAATTTTATTCAATCCCACAAATTTATTTCAATTTGTGTTTTACTTGAGTAAAAAGGGCAGGATTTGGCCCCATACGTTTTGTAGGTTATTTTCTTAAACACGTCAGTTTTTGCATTGCAAAAATGACATGGTAGTATCTTCACAAACTTTTTGCTCAATTAAAAAGAAATGGCAAAAACGTGTATGTGGGTATATTGCAATATTGTTGCAGCTGTGTTGGGCCCAAGATAACAGAGACACAAGGTGAGTAAGGTAACATCTTTTATTGGACCAATGACTATTGGTGAGAGAGACAACCTTTTGTGCTACACAGAGCTGAGACCCAATGAAGAGCTCTGTGTGGCTGAAAAGCTGTCTTCTTTCAGCAACAGAAGTTGGTCCCACCTTGTATCTCTCTCTCTCACACAGACTTCATCTTCCACAATTAAAACTGTAGCAGAAACAAGCACAATCCTTAGCTGATTACACCAAATACATAGAGTATTTCTGACAATGAGCAATCCCCTCCCCTCCCTCTTCCCCTAGCTGAAAGATTTTATTGCCCAAGGTAGGCCACTCTCTCAACTGCTGATTTCCATGACAGTCTAATGTCAATGCTACTGTCCTCATTCTTTCCTCAGATTTCAAAGGTCTTGGACAAAAAATGGGACCAATCCTTTACTTTCATGATTAGTGATATCAAAGTCACATCTATACAAGTCTCCATGATCAGGGTCATTGCCTTGATACTATCTGAATGCCTCCCAAATATTTAAAAATTAAAACAATACTACTCTCTTTCCCATCTTGTAAAAGAAGTATCTCAATTAATTTATGTTTTTTGTTTGCTCTGAGTGTCTCTGCACGTGTAGGTGGAGAGGAACGGTGTAAGTGTGAAAAAATGAATTTTGCATTTTATTCAAAAAGCAGTAAAGCAAACAATCATTCTTCTCTCTTTAGGAATTAGCTCAATTTCTTATCACAGGTGTCTCGTGTGTTCTTGAATTGGGACCCTCAAGGGTAACTATGTTAAGAATATTTGTATTTGATTATGAACAAAAAAGGTGTTCCCTGAAAAAAAAGTATGTGAAAATGAGACAAAGCCTACTTTTACCATATCCTTACCATTTTTTCTACTCTCTTCTCCCCCCATCTTGGGAAAATCCCCATCAAGAGATTTGTGAATCATTTCCATGCCACTTGTATGATCTTGAACAGTGCAGAAGGAACAGAATAGGGCAGAGAATCTGCCCCAAACTACTGAGGATGCACTTTGACCTTTTTTAGAAATAGGTTCAGCCTTCAGGCTGAAACAGGTTGGGTTCCACTGGTCAAGATCCACCTCCTTTGAAAGTTCTGTCTCCTGCATTTATAAGCCTTCCTCCTTTCATGAACAATTTGATGATTTAAATGAAACATAGCTGAGGTGGGTGTTCTGGTAACAGAGGCTTGATGGGAGCTCTCAGATTGCTATAACCAATTCCTTGGGCAGTTTTGAATATCAGGACAGAGGCCCTGAACTGGATTCTACACTCTAGGTGTTTTATATATACATAGAAGGTGCGTCTACACAGCAGATCTTAAATCGAAATAAGCTACGTAAACTGAGCTACGTCAATTGCATCGCTTATTTCGAAATAGCTTATTTCGAAATTGGAAGCATCTACACAGCATATATTTCAAAATAGAGCACTCTTCCTCCGACTTCCCTAATTCCTCGTACAATGAGGGTTACAAGAGTTGAAGTAAGAAGTCCTCCAGCTTGACAGTATTTTGACATTGCTTGGAAATAACCGCCTGCTGTGTAGACGTGGACGAATTTATTTTGAAACAATGTTGCTGCGTAGACATACCCAGAATGACTACACAGTTCAGCACATCATTAAAGGAAAACAGTTATTTTCTTACTCCCAATAATATCCTCATATTTTCAAATATTAACATTTATTTAAAATCTAATGAGAGCAAAAGGTCAATTTTACTAAAAGTGCCCCTGGAATGCTCCAGCAATGGGTAAGGCCCTGCGGCTTGCACATGCACAGCATACTGGATAAGACATAGCATTTTTAAAAGCACCCACATTATTGAACTCCCTTTGTGAAAGTATTACTTGAGGTCCCTAACCCCCAAATCCGATATACCAGAAAATACAGCATTCTGATAGAAATATCCTATGAATTATGTGATATATTTTATAAATAGCTCACTGCTCAGTCACCAAAATAAAATAAAATCCAAGAAACCATGCTAATGTTCTACCATAAACAGGTAACGCCTGCTAAATCAAAAATTCAGATTGCCATCTTCCAAAGTCTGGACAGTCATGTAGGCTTTACACATGAGTAATCACATTGAAGAATATAAGCAATGAGCCACCTGTCTCTCTCTCTACTGCAACTGTTGTCTTGTCAGTTTAATAGAAAAAAATCTTATTTTAAATCACACAGATATATAGACGATTGTAAATAAATGTTTATGTAGACCTGAGCTTCTCTTGGCCAGTATAAAATTCTAGCCTCAGTTTACAAGCAGATGCACAGCAGATGATAAAAACTTTCTGCCAATCTTTCAGGTTCATTTTATGAGAAATCTTTTCAGATTAGAAGTGTAAGTAAACAAAATCAGTTTTACGGTATCTAAAAGTAAACATTAATTTTTCAAGAATTTCTATGGTAGATTCCACTGGCAGATGTTGGGAAGTGCACCTCCAAATAAAATCTACTGGCTGGGCAGTATTTAACTGGGTATGAGAAATCACTGAGGACAAGCAGATGCAAAAAGATTTAGTTTGATAAAAATTATAGGTTTTAAAAAAAATCATATTTTAGGAGAAAACAGATATATATTGTGTTTGCACACAGACACTGCAAATAATCCTTCTATTTGTTTATTCACAATTTAAGTGGATCAGTGCACATTATATATTTCTTACTAAGCTATTAACAAGTATCTTGAATATTAAAGAATTCCATTACAGAAATTATTATTTGTTAAAGACATGTATTTGCTACACTAAAAACTCCACAATATCTCCATTTACTTCACTGCTACACAGGGTCAAACTTAATTTAATGCCTCATAAGAAAGAATCTTATTACAGATTAGAAAGTATCATATTTATGTACAATAAAGGGCATTCATTTGCTTTCATTTAATTCTTTGCACTATGGTACTATATGTATGTGCTCCTTCACATTCCTTGTATTTAGCACCCCAAATCATCTCTTCATTCCTGAAAATATCTGCCTTTACAACCTAGATCTTAAAGTTTTAAAATATGTAGAGGAATACATAGCACTTGCAATGCTATAAAAACATGTATACACCAAGTGTCAGTGACATTGTATAAAATGGCATGCTTCTATCGGGTACAACCTTCTTTAATACTGTTTGAGCTCACAATCCTAAAAAGCCAGCAGTAATCTTAAAAAAGTGGTGGTGGTGGTGGGGAGGAGGATTGCTAAATCCCACTAAGAAGATTGGTGACCTAGTCCCAGTTGCGGAATTGGACCAAATTAGGATCTTTGCCTGCTACATCAGCAGCAGAGATCACACTTGACCTAGCATTATATGAGCTCTGACTACACTGGTGTAGCTCACAGAATTTTCATGGTTTTTGTACAAAATGCACATCTCAGTATAACTTGTGCATTGGAATCCAAAGCAGCAAAAGGAAACATATAAACAGCAAACAAATATTTGACGAGTATGGGTCCCTGCACATGGGAGGAGAAAAGTCTCACACATGCATTCTAGCTGCATAAATGTATAGCAGCCCATCATTTTCTATTGTCTAATGTGATAATTATCAAGTACTTGGGCATTCCAAACCACAAATGTATCAGGAGAGTATTTCTGAAGCATGAATTTAAAATCCAGTATATCTGTTATGCTCTTGTATACAATAAATCATAACATAAAGGAAATAAATCAGACTTTGTGCATCAAGAGGCTTCTTGATTGAGATAAAACTATGTACAATGGTCTTGATGTACAAGGTATTTTTCTGAAATTGTGTGATTTTTTTTTTTTAAAAACCAGCACTAAATACGTCCATAAAAATTCTGTAGTAATTAGTTGGATCAAATGGGTTCAAATGTAATAGCTGAAGCCTAGAAAGGCATAGTAATTGTACACATTTTCCTCATTCCACGTTTTTAAATGGCATCAGCAAACTCTCCCCTTTCCTGTGTACTTATTTGTGTATTTGCATGCCACCTTTCATTTGGTACATCGGTCTGATGCAAGATGATGAAGAGGATTCACTCATATAAACTTGATTATTTCCTGCATTAAGAGAGTAATTAAGCACTACATAATGGGATAGTTAATAGCATCTGTCTGTTGCATTAATGCTAAAATTTTGTTTATTTTCAACAGGAAGAAATCTCCTGTCAATACAAAATGATTTAATGTCTAATCTTCCCATTTGAATTTAACAGCCACAGAGCTATCCCTGATCTCATGAAGGAGAAGAAAAAAAAATCACAATGCAACCAAAGCACTAAGGTACTTTCTGCAACAGGACAGGTGGCATTCAGATTTTTAGATCTGAGGTTCCTCTATAAATAATCATACCTTTCACTATCTGTAGCTGTCAAGAAAATATAGTTTGAATTATTTATTTTTAATATTTGCTGGATTTTTTTCATTTTTGGCTACGTCTGCACTATGAGCAAGAGGTGTGATTCCTAGCTTGCTTATACATATTCACTCTAGCTTGACAAGCCCTAATGTGAATGTAAACAGTAGCACAGTGGCAGTAGCGCAGGCAGCAGTGGAACAACTTAGCAGTGCTGAGTACGTACCCAAAGGTTTCAGGTGCATTGGTGCACGGCATGACTAAAGTGAGCCACCACTGCCCATGAAACAACAGCTACACTATCATTTATAGTTACATTAACCCTAATCAAGATTGTGCAGGTATGGTGATATGGGCTGGTACTCACACTCCAAGCTACAGATATAGCCTTTGTTTGTTCCATTTTAAGACAGACAAAGATACTGAAATATTCACTGGGTTTGACAGGAGTTATCCTGATGATACATTAGGATTTTGTATCTATGGCAGCTAATGTTTTTAGAAGCTGACAGGAGTGGGTGTAGGGTTTTTATTTTTTTATTTTGACCTGTTATCACTTAGAACAGTTATTTCCATGTGGATGAAAATGGGAGCAACTGACTCCTGAGATGGAGGTTAATTTACATTGTTCAGGGGGAAGGGGAACGCGTAAACGACAATTCAGCAACTGAGAAGAGAGGCAGGACACGCACCAAGAGATATCACAGAGGCTCAGCAGCAGGGTGATCTGGGCATGTGGCAGGAAGATTGGACATCTGGGAGAGCTGGGTAATGGCTCTTGTCAAAGGTCTGGGATGGACTAACTAGACTTGGGAATTAGTAGATGGATCTGGAATAGCAGGGGGTTTTAGCTTCTGGGATCTAGTCATAAGTTGTTACTAGGCAGAGGAGAGGAAAGGTTAAGCAGGACACCTCAGCTGCTAGGGACAGGGTTGATGCTTTATATGACAGTAGTGCTTACGGATCTCAACCAAGATTGGATCCCCATTGCATTAGGTTCTGTACAAACACAGAATACGAGAAGAACTACTCCCCCCCCCCCACACACACACACAGCAAATGTGTAGACGAGATACATTTGCAGTGGGAAAGGAATCACGCACACAGAGAAAGGACTTCTCCAAAGTCAAACAGGCAACAAGCCACTAAGGCAGGACCAGTGCCATGTTCACTAGACCACACTGCTGTCCATGTTAAGTGACCTTTATGGAGAAGTTTTTGGAGAATGTTGGGGATAACTTCTTGGTACAAGTGCTGAAGGAACCAACCGGGGCCATGCGCAGCTTGACCTGCTGCTCACAAACAGGGAGAAACTAGTAGGGGAAGTAGACATGGGTGACAACCTGGGAAGCAGTGATCATGAGATGGTAGATTTCAGGATCCAGACCAAAGGAAGAAAGGAGAGTAGCAAAACACACACCCTGGACTTCAGAAGAGCAGACTTTGACTCCCTCAGAGAACTAATGGGCAGGATCCCCTGGGATGTTTACATGAAGGAGAAAGGAGTCCAGGAGAGCTGGCAGTATTTTAAAGAAGCCTTATTAAAGGCACAGGAAGAAACCATCCCGATGCGCAGCAAGAAAAGAAAATATGGTAGGCGACCAGATTAGCTTACTGGGGGCATCCACGGTGAGCTTAAACACAAAAAGGAAGCTTACAAGGAGTGGAAACTTGGACTGATGACTAGGGAGGAGTATAAATATATTGCTTGAGAATGCAGGGGGGTTACCAGGAAGGCAAAAGCGCAATTGGAATTGCAGCTGGCAAGGGATGTGAAAGGTAACAAGAAAGATTTTACAGGCATGTTAGCAATAGGAGGGTAATCAGAGAGGGTGTGGGGCCCTTACTGGATGAGGGAGGTAACCTAATGACAGATGATGTGGGAAAAGCTGCAGTACTCAATGCTTTCTTTGCCTCTGTCTTCACGGACAAGGTCAGCTCCCAGACAAATGCACTAGGCAACGCAGTATGGGAAGGAGGTGGACAGCCCTTGGTGGGGAAAGAACAAGTTAGGAACTATTTAGAAAAGCTAAACATACACAAATCCATGGGCCCAGATTTATTGCACCTGAGGTACTGAGGGAGTTGGCAAATGTCATTGAGGAGCCTTTGGCCATTATCTTTGAAAACTCGTGGAGATCGGGAGAGATCCTGGATGATTGGAAAAAGGCAAATGTAGTGCCCATCTTTAAAAAAAGGAAGAAGGACAATCCAGGGAACTACAGACCAGGCAGCCTTACCTCAGTCCCCAGAAAAATCATGGAGGGGATCCTCAAGGAATCCATTTTGAAGCACTTGGAAGAGGGGAAAGTGATCAGGAATAGTCAACATAGATTCACGAAGGGCAAGTCGTGCCTGATCAATCTGATTAGCTTCTATGATGAGGTAACTGGCTCTGTGGATATGGGAAAGTCAGTGGATGTGATATACCTTGACTTTAGCAAAGCTTTTGATACGGTCTTCCACAATATTCTTGCCAGCAAGTTAAGGGAGTATGGATTGGATAAATGGACTGTAAGATGGATAGAAAGCTGGCTAGACTGGTCGGACCCAATGGCTCGATGTCAGGTTGGCGATCAGTTTCTAGTGGAGTGCCCCAAGGATCAGTTCTTGGACCAGTTTTGTTCAACATATTTATTAATGACCTGGATGAGGGGATGGATTGTACTCTCAGCAAGTTTGCAGATGACACTAAGCTAGGGGGAGAGGTAGATACGCTGGAGGGAAGGGATAGGGTCTAGAGTGACCTGGACAGATTAGAGGATTGGGCCAAAAGAAATCTGATGAGGTTCAACAAGGACAAGTGCACTTGGGACGGAAGAATCCCAAGCATTGTTACAGGCTGGGGACTGAATGGCTAAGTAGCAGTTCAGCAGAAAAGGACCTGGAGATTACAGTGGATGAGAAGCTGGATATGAGTCAACAGTGTGCCCTTATAGCCAAGAAGGCTAATGGCATATTAGGGTGCATTAGGAGGAGCATTGCCAGCAGATCCAGAGAAGTGATTATTCCCCTTTATTCGGCTCTGGTAAGGCCACATCTGGAATACTGTGTCCAGTTCTGGGCCCCCCACTATAGAAAGGATGTGGTCGCATTGGAGAGGGTCCAGCGAAGGGCGACCAAAATGATTAGGGGGCTGGGGCTCATGACCTATGAGGAGAGACTGAGCGATTTGGGTTTGTTCAGTCTGCAGAAGAGAAGAGTGAGGGGGGATTTGATAACAGCCTTCAATTTCCTGAAGGGAGGTGTCAAAGAGGATGGAGAAAGGCTGTTCATAGTAGTGACGGATGGCAGAACAAGGAGCAATGGTCTCAAGTTACAGTGGGGGAGGTCTAGGTTGGATATTAGGAAAAACTATTTCACTAGGACGGTGGTGAAGCACTGGAATGGGTTAACTAGGGAGGTGGTGGAATCTCCATCCCTAGAGGCGTTTAAGTCTCGGCTTGACAAAGCCCTATCTGGGTTGCTTTAGTTGGGATTGGTCCTGCTTTGGGCAGGGGGCTAGACTTGATGACCTCCTGAGGTCTCTTCTAGCTCTGTGATTCTAAACACACAGTATTGGTTTGTGGTGCAACTCACAAAGGACAAATATGCATTTGAGGGCTAGCTTGGGCAAAGACCCATGGGTAATTTCAATGAACAATTTTAGGGACACGTAAAACACCACTGTGGCTTTTAGCCACAAGGAGGAATGACAGAGGCAAAGTCACAATCTTTCCTGTGGTGCTACCTAATGCACAGAGGGAGTGTTCTGGCTGCAACTTCCTGTCAAGGTGCAGCACATACTCCCCTGTACATCAAGCTCAGCTGGTTTGTGCGGAGTGAAGGGGAAGGAAAGCATCACCCTGCCGGATCCTTGCTCCCCTAGCTCTCCAGGAGCTTAGCTTTCCTGGCTACCAGGAAATTCTCATGCTCAGGACAAAGCCTGCTGTATCTGTGTCTGCTTTCGTAGAGGAGATAGAAAGCAATGGTGGAGCTCTCTGTCTTCCCCCAGTCTTAACTGGGGCTATTTGCAAGCTTTACCATAAGATTTGGATTTCCACAGTGTGCCACAAACAAAACATTAGTCAGAGCGTAGCAAGGCTTCCCTCTTCCCACCAGATCATTCAGTAAGTGGGAGGAAATAGAGGGAAAAAGCTGGAAGATACGGCAGCCCAGTTACAGATCTCTAAGATACTTTGCTTTTGAAATTAAGGATTTTTATTCCAAAACAGTAACTTTAAATAGAAAGACAGGAAAGTTGCATGTGTAACTATATTCATTTACAGCATGCTCAAGCTTGGAAGGCTCCTACTGGCGTGTCAGGTAACATAGCCTTAGCTGAGTTCCTTGGATAATTTGAATCTGCCCCAATTAGGGAGTGTGGAGAAAGAAAACATTCTCTCTGATGCTGCTGCTCAATCCAGTCACATATTAACTGCTTACCAAGAATGCTTCAAGTAAAACAAACAAAAAAACAAAAACAACCTTAAACCAAAACTTCTTTTGTTAAACTGCTTCAACGGCAAGTGATGACTCAGTCAACACAAGCAGCATGAGTGAAAGCTCGCTCTTGTATTCAGTGACAAGTTGTGTTTTATGCCACGTGTATGAGACTGTGTTTGGAATTTCCTCTTCCATATGCTCCCTCAGCACATGTAGGAAGCTCTACATTATTAAACACACAACTATAGTGAAAGAATAGATCATGCTACTTAGCTTTGGAGGTGATTCAGAGCCATTCTGCCTCAGACACCATGTACCCTGAGCTCCTGTATGCAGGTACAATCGTCTCCTTCCCTCAAGCTTGCCAACACATCTGTCTACTTATGTGGCCCTCATCACTGTAGTATGCCTCTCACAATCACTAATGGATTTGTAACCTCACAAAATCCTTGGGAGGTAAGGGAAATACTACACCCATTTGTCACAGAGAAAATAATGTCAATGGGATCTTCTCTTCAAAAGTAGTATTGCACGCTAGGTGTGAAAAATGCAGAAAAACAAATACAGGCACCTTACCAGGTGATGCTTATGGGTAATGTTTAACCAGTGCTCGGGAGCATCCAGGGCTGCTCCAGCCCCACCAGGCCCCTGCATGGGCCTGCTGGTTCCCAGCCCAGGAGGGGCCGGGAGCCCTGTGGGCTGCTCTAGCTGGGCTGGAGCAGTCCCTTGCTCAGGATCCCGCTTAGTCAAACTGGTTAAACTTTAGGTTAACCTAACATTTAACCGGTAACTGATTTAATGGAATTTTACAACCCTACTCTTAATTGCCTGCAATGGTAATAAAATGAAAAAGTGAGAATGCATATTGTATATATTTGAAATCAAACATGTGACAGTCCTTTAGGACTAGATGCCATTTTGACCTTGTCTAGTTATACCAGGAAAAGATCTACATACTCCCACTTGAAGAACTTTCTCTTAAAAGGGAAGGAGACATAATATGTGTCTGTGATATGCAAAGCACCATTTATCTAGCTTATGTATGTCTCTAAATAAGAATTCCACCACACACTGGTGCAGTAACTAATCTGCTTATTCCAATATACACCTTACATTTTAGAATACTATTTTGAGAATAGTATTAGTTGCTAGATATCTAATAAATCATGTAACTAGTCAGACACAAATATCTGAACATACAACCTCTAATTTATTTTGAATTAAGCATGAACATTTGATACTGTCTGGGGAGCCCAAGGAAACCTTTGTGGGATTTTCAATATTTTTTCACAGAACACTTTTAATACATACATGTAATGGACTTGTTCATCTGGTATATTAAATTAGCAATTATTACCCATGTCAAGACATAAAGTTGATGGAAAGAACTGGATGAAAGAGAAATTCATTAAACAATCCTAGGAAAAAATGAGAGACAAAACTAACAGTGCTCTTTGAAATATCCATTTTCTTATTTTCTACAGAATATCAAAATAATATAGCAATAACATGAATTGTTTTATTTAATACTGTAGAGACCACAGAAATAATTACCATGGAAACTTTTGTTATCCATACCTGAAACCCTGTCTGGTAAAGCTCAAAGATACAGGAATAAAGTCGAAGAATGAATTCTCAGTGGGTTTTAACTGTTCATCCTTTTGAAAATAAGGGAACTATTCTGTCATTTATTTAGACCTTATAGGTTGTAAGTTTCTGCTCATTCAAGAAATTGGTTATTCACCTGTCTGTAAATATTCACATTTATAAGTTTAGAGTAAAAGCCACAGACTACAATCTGTTTTAGGAAATCATTTCATATTTAACCCATATATATGGAGTGGTCAGTAGCTGGATGCCCTGGATTCTTTTCATTAAGTTGCTCTAATATTGCAAATAGAAAGTCAAAGCAGGGGGAAAAAGCAAAAAGAAAATTCTTACGCTAATACACCTGGAAACACGTTACTTGAAATTGGAGAAACAGAGAGAAAAACAATGTGTATTTTTACCTCATTTTGGGGGAACCCTGAATCAGAGAACTCTCTTTCAATACTTTCAGAGGATCTGAAATGGTAGAGGTCAGTCCTGAGACAAAGAAGTTTACTTAACTGGATTTCTGCATGGCTTGACTAGAAGATTACATACCTCTAGGATCCTTTTCCTCAGTAGGATTAGTTAGGACTCAAGCACCTGTCCTGGTATCAAGGCAACTTGTGGGAGGAGCAAAAACGTCACATGCCCCTCCTCAGACACCTTTGAGGGGCACATTCAGTAGGGAACCACAGTTGCAAAAGGAGATGACCCACATTAGCAGCTCCTCTGGCATGGATGTACCACCCCCAAGTCTTTCATGCACTACATCACTTGGCGTCTGTACAACCCCTCAGAAGGAGGGGGCTAGAGGCAATATTGGAACATCTGCGCCAGAGGAGACAACCCACTCTGGGAACTACAGAGGTGAACAGAACAAAACATCAGGGCCCCAGCACTGCTCCCAGCTCCATCCTCCAACAGGGATGTACAGACCCCAAAAGACACAGTTGTGAAGAATAGCTGGGGGTAGCATAAGTGTGCTGAAAGAGCTGCCGGTATGGGGCCATGCAGCGGACCCATGTTCTGCTCCTTTTGCAGCTATGGTTCTGGAGACCCCTGCAGCTCAGAAGTCTCCAGCGCAGAGGGAACAGGACAGAGTGCCCCGTTCCCCGTTCACCCAGTAATGTGGGATAGAGAGGAGACGGGGATAGCGCAAGGGCAGGGCAGAGTCATGTGGGGAGGTCACATAGCCTCCTTTAGCAGGTGTTCCCCTTTGCGTCCCTCTCATTAGTCACCTCAAGGGGACAACTCCCACTGGGTTAATTTCCAAGGTGAGAAAGGATCCGTGGAAATAACACTCAGCATCTTTATTGACCTGACCACATTGTTGAGGTACCATATTTTTAATTTAATTTCTGTGATCAATCCTGATCTTTATTATAGGATTACATTCAAGGGCCAGAAGCAACATCAATGGTAAACTGGTGGGACACACTGCAGGACTACTGTGC
Organism: Rafetus swinhoei; assembly: GCA_019425775.1. NCBI lineage: Eukaryota > Metazoa > Chordata > Testudines > Trionychidae > Rafetus > Rafetus swinhoei. The sequence continues at coordinate 83,967,926 of CM033424.1, forward strand.
TGCATTGCTCAGTGGAACAGGATAAGCTGCTTTGCCAAGCATCAAACAGCTCCCTTGATACTCACACATCTGACACTGATGCCTTCCCACATTTCACAGATGATGTCATATGATGTGCTCCAGAGAAAGACTCTTGGCCCATAGAATCCCTTTAGAATTAGGACCTAATCTTAAAACTGACTGAAGTCACTGGAAAAAGTTCCATTGATTGCACTGGTTTAGGACCATACCTTAGAGCAGTGGTAGTCTATTTTTTAACCAAGATCCACATTCCTTAGTCAAGATATAGTCAAGTTCCAGACTCCAGAGAAAATAATTAAAAAACAACAACAATAAAGATAATAAGTGAATAAAAAATATTGGGGTCCATTTAAAAGCATCAGGCTGTCCAGATTTGTGGACTGTCAGGCTTGTGGCCCACCATTTGACTACTTTTGCCTTACAAAACTAATTTTGTATTCATGAATCTTGAAATAACTATCACTGTCATTGATCATTTTACATATTGTGAAGCAATGCATTCAAACATGATTGAGTCTTCTAACTATATCTATATAGACAGATGGATATAGATATATTAAAAGCACTTTGTTCAACACAATGTAAACATAAAGGGCCAAGTTCTCAAAAAGACATCAAACCTGGGTCCCAAATTTTGTAACCAGATACTTTTTTCACCTAATCTTGTGTACATGAACATTCAAATTTGTTTGTGCACACTGCAGCTGCATGCATAAAAATATATCACTAGATACCAGATTTGCACACAGAAATGCTTTCTATATTGAGCTAATTTCCATAATGCACTACATCGTTTTACCAAAATAAATCTTTCATATTCATAACCAGTGGTTCCTCTAAACTGCTCAGTAGCACAGCTTCGCAGCTTCGCAGGTGATTAATCAGCCTGCCTAGTCAGTCAGCTCTGACTGGGCGGGGCTGATTAATCACCTGTGAAGCTGTGCTGCCCCAGCTTAGAGGGAACACTGTTCATAACCTAGGAAATATAAAGTCTAAGACAATTGCACTTTGAGTAATGCTTATTCATAAGTCAAAAACTTAAACTGTACTGCACTGGATAGATTCCTTTTCATGTTAGGCTTCGGAAGTCAACTCAGATTTTACATTAAAGATGTTGAAAAATAGATTCTTCTTCTTTAGGAGACTAGTATAGCAGGATAGAGAGCTGAGCAGTAATCTTCTAAGAAGCATTGTCTGACAGAAATAATTACAATTTTCTTCATCTATAATCTCCCCATTAGAAGTTGAAATTGATCTCTGACTTTCATTCAACTGGATTCGCTCAGGTACCTCTTTTCCACAGATCAAATCCTTGAGTTGAATATCTAACAATACTGAATGAGCATTGAGCGTCTTCTTTCTCATATTTCCAACTAGTCTCTAAATATGACAAGTTCATGAGTTTCATAACTGGCAAGTACTTTAATCCTTCACAACTTGAACCATGGGCCTCTTCCTTTTCTGCCTCATTTCACTCATCTGTCGGTAATCTCCCTAGAATGCACAGCAACTCATGAGCTATCTTCTGTCTATTCAATGTGTCAATCATCTTCATTTCCTTCAGGCATTTGAGAGATTATTCCTTCTCCCAAGAATTTACTATCCCTTTCGCACCATGGTTGGGCCTGGTATGCCACCTCTGTATTGCTGCTAGATGTGGTACATACCACATACTGTACATACAGCTGCTCATGCTCACTGTGGTATCAGATTGCACACTCTCTGTGACTTCTGCTGCAATGCTCTAAGCAACCTTTGTCCTATTTCCCTTCAGCTTTTCTTCCTTATAGTAAGTGTATGCCAGCTCAGTGACTGTTTTGTTTTTGTAAAGTATTTATTTCCTCACAATCTTTTTTTGTCCTTTCTACCACTTTAAGTATCCCATGGACCAATAAATTTTTACTGCACCATTTATTTTTTGGTGCAGGAGTTATATTTTCTGAGCTATTTCATGAGGATGTTAACCTTAGTGACAACAGCGGCACCAAAACATAAGATGGAATTCTCACCATGAGTGGTCATTTTAGATGAGCTGAGAAGAGGTCTGTTGATAGGTGAACTAATAACTTTCAAAAGACTGAAATTCCAAGGTTTTTTCCAGCATAGAAATCCTGTACATGAAGGGTACAGCAGCACCTTTTTTTAAATCATTTTATGTTTTCAGGTGACAAATGTATATATCGGAACGATGTATAAATAAAGACTTCTGCTCTTCTAGTAATAGTCATTCCTGGGAAGGGACCACAAAGGTAGCATTCAGAAGTTATGCAGGGGAGGAGGATGTATGTGCCTTCCCCCAATGATCCTTAGTTTTCTGCCAGAGTTTGTATTTTTTTAGGGTTGGGGTATGTGTGGACTGTGCTCATAATGTGTGCCCCTCCCTATCTATAGTTAGGCATAGTCTTTGTGACTCCAAAAGAAAGGCCTCCTTACACTTAAACCCACTGCTACCATCAGTAGATTCATAATGTAAAAAAGTGCAGTGGAGTTTATTGCATTGAACCTATTTTTTGCGTTTTTTTGCAGATCAAAAAGGAAGTTTTGTGACCTATCGTTGTTTCCAGTTTGGCATGCCTTCATCCCTTAAAACACATTCCTGGGTTCGAATTAAAGCCCTAAATCGAACTACCTGTTAAACCTCATTCCAGAAGGAATAACAGGTAGTTCGAACTAGGGCTTTATTTCGAACTACCGGGTCCCTGCCGCGTGTAGACGCGGGCAGTTAGTCCGGACTTGTAAATTTCAAAAAATGGCGACCGGCCGGAAGATGCAAATCAAGCGCGGGATATTTAAATCCCAGGCTTGATTTGCAACTTCGAATGCCTACATTAGCCTCCCTAGTTCGAACTAGGGGGTTAGTGTAGACATACCCAAAGTGAGTTCTTTCCAAATATGAACTGAAGCACTATCAAAACAGAATGTCCTGGTCTAATGCAAAATATTGGAAGCCTGACAGAGAGAGAAAGTTAGTAGGAGATGAAGACTCCTTAGCAGTAATAATGGAAGAAGAGGAGGTTGATACAGAGAATAGCAAGGAGATAATGGATTAGTAAAATCTTTGGTGTGTCTGACTCCATGAGTATATGCAATTCTAACTGTCAGATTATCATCCATATGAACACATAATTGATACGCTGTAGGTTGTGTTCTGAGAGTAATATACTACTTTAAATGATATTAAGCATTCATAAGATACTTGTCACCTGTGAAGCAATCTACAAACCAACTAATTGATCCTCACAGTCCTTGGAGAGTCAAGTAGTGAAATATTATCCTTGTTTCACAGACTGTGGAATTAGTTCTAGAGGGTAAATGACTTGTACAGGTTCACACAAAGAGTGACTGGCAAAATAGTGTTTCTCAGGACTGGGATTCTAACTTCCTGAGATTTTGCTTCCTCATGGTCCCTTTTGGGGTACTACACAAGACATTCAACCCAATAACACAGATGAGATTATTACTATGCAGTGACACTTTTTGTCAACATATGGTAGTTCACCATATTTCCTGTTGGCTCACTGCCTTAAAACTTACAGATGAACAGTACACCTCTTGTAAGAAGTAATTAAATGGACAGAAGCACAATGAACCTCAGCATTTAATCTCTGAATATTTTTTTTCTAAAAAAGCATCTGGTTTTTATGGAGTTCACATCACATCCATGCCTGACTTTTTAGGCCTCTCCCCTCGGTCTCCTATTGTTCAGTTTACCAAGACGGAACTAGCATGACTGTGCTGAGGGACGGCATAAATTCTATCCTTTGGGGCTGTCCTTCAAATGTTGATAAAAGCTTTCTGGAAGTGACAGGTGATGTTTCCCTTATCATCCTCATCCTCTCTTTGATCAGCCATATCATTATACTACTAGCCAGAGCTGCTGCACAGGAACTTTCCCCTCCACTTCTATTTGAGGCATGAAGTTTTCCTGAGATCTCTTTCTATTTTCTTTCCTCAGTCTCCCTGGCCTACTGAACCTTCTCGGGAGGTCAGTGTATAGTGTTAAAAAGGAATCACTCCTCTTGCCATGGTGTCATGCCCTTTCTTTATCAGGTCAGTTGTGCCAGCAGCACAATCTTTTGCAGAGAAATTACACTCTTTGGGGATCTACAATGCATTCTTGTGTGCTGCACAGCACCCTGCAGTTGGTTGAGAAAGCACAAGTTTAATATACAAACATGCTGATAGTTTAATATATTGGTAAAAAGGCCTGATATGGGACTGCAGTGCCAACAGTTTGCCATGTTATGGTACACAAATTCATATGTACAAAACTGTAGTGGCACTTCAGTTTTCTCAAATATATTTCATTTTGCATTTCTGGTAGTGACATCTGCTTTGGTGAATGCAGTTCTGTGTGGATCATCATATTCTTGAACATGTAATAACCAAAGTGTTATCCATTTAAGTTGGATAATTTGTGGATTAACAAAAGCATTTCTGTGCTGTAGTGGATATTATGAATAAAATAATATTTTAGTCATCTGAGTTGATAAATCTTTATATTGGATATTGGAGAGTTAGTAAGGACAGAGACTGAGTAACCATATAGACTTATGGGAGAGAAGTAAGACAGGCAAAAGGACAATGACATCTGTATGCTAGCATTTTGACACTTCAACTTATATTGAATACATATTTGGAGAAAGAGTGCAAATTCCTAGAGGAAAATATTATTCATAATACTTTATTAGCATAAATAAAAGGGTAACTTAATCAATCTCTCCTTCTACTGTACATTATGTCCTCATAAAACTTGTTTCACTCATATTTCCATCTGTCTAGCGAAATTTGCACTCCACACAGTGGCTTCAATTTTCCACCTAAAGTGATTAAGACTGCACTAAGTTCAACTCTTCCCATTAAAGAAGTACGTGTAGATGGGTTTCCACACTATTTGCTGTCAGATATAAAAAGGGATCTGGAGGTCAAAACATGAAGCAACAATCCGAGATTTGCAGTAACGTCACAGCAGCATAGCACATCAACTATCTATTGCTAGCCTAGAAAGAAATTGTACTGTACCCAGCCAATGAAACTAAAAGTATCTGACAGCATATCTGTCAAGTTACTATGTATGTAATAAACCATTCCTGCTGTTTGCAGCTAAGCTCTTGGCACTGCAAAAATACTTTTGTTCCAAATTTTAAAGTGTTGTCATTGGATAAAATTCTGAAGTCCTTGCTCAAGCAACTTTTCTTACTGAAGTTAATAGCAAAGGCTGAGTGAAAACTGCGTAAGAACGTCTGAATATGGGCCCACAACAGCAGCAACCTTCTGCCTTTAAATCAGTGGCTCCCAAATTTTTGGATGACAAAAGTATTTCTGGACTGCAGTGGATATTCCAACTATCCACTGCATAACAAGGGCCTTAGGAAATTCATGACCAAAAAAAAAAAAAAAAAAGTGAGTCAAGCTGTGAAATCTTGTCTTTTATGTGCGTTTACCTACACTATACAGATTTCACAGGGATGACCAGTGTTTCTCAAATTGGGGGTCCTGACACAAAAGGGAGCTGGAGGATTGTTTTAGGAGGGTTGTGGTATTGTCATCCTTACTTCTGCACTGCCTTCATTGCTTGAATGGCCAGAGTGGCAGCTATTGGCCAGGGTCCCGGATTTGAAGTCAGTGCCCTGCCAGCAGTAGCACAGAATTACGGGTGGCAATAACATACCATGCCACCCTCTCTTCTGTGCTGCTGCCTTCAAAGCTAGGTGGCCAGAGAGCAGCAGCTGCTGAGGGCCCAGCTCTGCAGGCAGCAGTGCAGATGTAAGGTTGCCAGTACCATACCATACCATCGTTACTTCTGTGTTGCTGATCTCCTGGCCAGCAGCCACCACTCTCTAGGTGTCCAGCTCTGAAGGCAGCACTGCCACCAGCAGCTGTGCAAAAGTAATGGTAATAGTAAAACAATCTCACCCACACATACATCATCTTGCAAACTCCCCACAGCTCCTTTTTAAGTCGGGATCCCTACAATTACAACACCATGAAATTGCGGATTTAAGTAGCTAAAATCATGACATTTACAATTTTTGAAACCCTATGACCATGTAATTGACTAAAAAGGACCATGAATGTGGTAGGGCCCTAATTATAACTCCCAAACTTGTAATGGAGTAATGGCTGCTTCACCATTTAGGGCCCCTCACATCCTTCTCTGGTGTGATTGCCACATTTCACCTTCTCCCCACTTCATTTTTCTCCCTGGATTTTTTTTCCTCCAGCCTCTCCCCTCCTCTCACTTGCCATCAGAGCTCTTTCTTTTTCTGCCTATTTTCACAAGTTTACTTTACATTTTTATTCCATCCTTACTCTTCCCTTTCCCTGCTTCAACTTCTTCCACATTTTTACGGTCTCATTTTTTTCTTTTTCTGCTATGACTAGTGGCTTCTCTTCCCTACCATATAATCCTCAGTTACCAGAAGGATCTGTGCTGGGTGGAGGGAGCAAATGGCTCCTGTGTGAGGCGTATAGGTTGCAATGGGAGCACAGACAGGACACATCAAAAGGGCAGCCTACCTGAAGAGAATGCACAGAGAAAATGGGTTGCCTATAAAGCTGCCAGCTGCTCTCTACTGATGGAATGTACTGTAAGTCTGCATGTTGAGTGGCAAGTGCAAATTGCAGCTTACGGAGACATACCTAGGGTATCTCTGATCAAGCTAGTGTGATAAAAACAGAATGCAGTCATGGCAGAATGACTGGCGGGATGGGCTTGCCACCTGAGCACATACCAATCAAAGACACATGTAGACTGTAATGCGAGTGTCTTGGAGAGACACCTGCTGCCAGTGAAGCTATGGAGGCCACACTGTTTTGTAGTGCACTAGTTCATAAATAACTACAGGACCAGGTAAAGGGGAAGCCCTTGGAGATCAGAGATCCCTTTCTTTAATGAGTTTCACTGTCAGTGGTCCAGGCTGAGTGTCACAGCCACATGTATCTAGAACTGCACGGTCCTACTCCGGAATGCTCATACGCCCCTCTCTGTGGATTACATACGAGTTCAGCCCTCAATCTCCTAGAGAAGACAATGGCAGCTGCTTGGCATTTGGAACTTGTGAAAAACCAGACCATGTATTTAGATGCCAATATATAGGTTTGGGAGTCTAAATTTAGGCTGCCAATTTTTAAAATCTTGCCCCATAAATTCAACTCAATTTTTTTTCGTAGAAGATTTTTTTCTCCATAATAGACTTAATTAGTATATACAGGTAACAAGAGATAAAGCAAACTAAAGGAAACAACAATTTACCTCCACTTCACATCCATATTCAGAGCCATCCAGGAGTGTCACTTTGCACTGCATGTTTTTTGGCTTTTTAACAATCTTCAGAGGAGATCTGGAGAGTTTGCTACAGGATGATTTTTGAGAGAGCTTGTCCTCTTCAAACTGCTGGTACTCCAGCTGTTTTGCAGCAGCAGCAGCAAACTCCTGCTCTCTTTCAGTGACCTTTGAAGAGCAAATGGGAAGATTAAGTTTCAATTTCAGATTAAAATAGTGGCTGTACAATGCAGCCACTCAGAATCAAAATGCACAACTGGTTTTCATCTTAGGGAGAGACTATTCACCACTAACAGCTATAACTGATGCCCAGCTGCTGCACAACAACAAGAGCTTCATCTTTATTGTTTGGGAAAGCCTGATTTGGCCAATAAAACAACTGTGCCTTCCTGTAACTGCCACTTTCAAAGACTAATATATGGCTGGGAAAACCCACTGCAGTACAGTTATTTTGAGCTTATCCATAGGTTAGCATTTGAGACCTCTCAAAAGCTGTTATGATGCAATATTGATTGCGGTCCCTTTCCCTGGCACAGATCGTCAGAGCCACTCTACCCTTTATAGATCCATCCTTTAACAGTAACTGCACTACAACATTGACACTCCATTCCAAAAATGGTTATGTCTAAAGCCAGTTGTGCCCGTGCCAGTCTCCAGACAACATTTTGACAACAAAAGCATAATCGTTTAGTCATCTCACCACCCAGAAAAACACCCATCTCATTTGGCTCTGAACAAATTCAATATAATCAGCAGCCAGCAGCACTGAAATTCATCACAATTTAATCTGCCGAGCCTGTTTTCCTTCAGCACAACAAACCTTCATGAGACTGGATCAAATCTGTCCAAAAGCTTTAATCTTCTTTCAGACCAAACCAGCCCTGTGTCACACTGGTAGTGCGCAAAACTGGACAGTGTGCAAGGTATCACCACAATATTCCACCTAAATGTGGGGCTCTTTCCCTGAGGAATCCCCTGGAAAAAGGTCTCCAAAACATTAGCTTTCCTTCTTTATTCGGTTTGAAGAGGAGTGAGGCACTTAGAGCTAGACACATGCTAACTGGCCCCAAGTCTGCAAGCAGAGAGCTCAGTTGTGGTTTGGCTAAGTCCCAGGGCTAGGGGCAGAACGTAGCAGTGCTGTCCGAGGAGCAGACAAGGAATCAGATTGTGATGACAGTCACAATCTGGTCCTGGGTTCCCCCCTTGCTCCGGTCAGGAACTAACGGAGACCAGCTTATATCTGGCTTACATTATTTCCCCTCCTGTGCCAGTTTAAATATACTGGTGAGTGTATGACATTACCATGTCCCTATTGGCTGACTCCCACCTCACACCCATGCAAAGACTGGTCACCCCTTGGAAGTAAGGCAGCGCCTTATGCTCCTTTCTCCCGTGTGAGAATGCAGCAAGGTTCCCATTCTGGCCCTCAGCTTGGAGCAAAAGGCATGAAGGAAAGTCTGCTGAGGAAGATATAAAAAGGCATAGAGAAGCCTCTTTTAAAATCAAGCACATCCTCTTAACAGCAAAAAAACATGCTGAGAGAGCGAGGGTGCAAGGGAAGAGAATCCCTGTTATCTCAGCTGAGTCTCCTGTCTTAGCTCAGCCACCTATAAGTTAAACGCTTTCTCTTCCAAGCACTTAGAGCCAAGAACCTCAACTCCCCCTGATGCTAATGGGGGTTGACGGTATTTAGTACGCCATAGGATTGAGACCTAGTAGTGCAATTAATGTTCATAGCAGCCAAGGTATGTAGATGAAGGAAAGCTTTGGAGAGCAGAGGAGGGGAATGAGCATCCCTGAAAAAGGCAGGAAAATTGCTCAAAAGCAAAGACCAATAATAACAAAAGCAGAAGAGATTGCTGTTTAAGAATACGTCAGAAAGAACTCCTGTACCTCCTCCTTATAGACTGTCGATTTCTTTCAACGAAACCTGCAACAGATATTAATTTCTCTACATATGCATATAAGAGATGGCACTAGTATTATTTTGTTGGACTAACCAAGTAGACCCAAACTAAACTAAACAAAATATGTCCAAGGTTACAACCACAAAGGATTTTCTATAATTTGCACAGAGACAAAAACATGCCAGGAACTATTAGGGAGGGCCCCAAAACTGTGATGACATGTCCATGCATTGAGATGATTTCAAAGTGAATTAAGCCTCTTCCTCTTAAAGAAACTTGACATTCTGTTGGCGCGGTTATCTAGGACAAAAGCAACCACTGAGAAGCAACTGTATTTACTAGGTTATTTTGAATTTTGCATGTATAGGTGCATTCCCTCCCACATTCCCCACACAGCACTTTTATGCTGTATTTTTGGAGCATTTCAATGCCCTGGTCTGCCATACCATCAACACTGAACAGAGTAGAACTTGCTTCAGGGTTGTTGTTGGAACATAATTTCTACAGTTGCAGAATTAGTGATACAGACAGAAAAGCTTTACAGCAGCAGGACTGTCTTCTGATCTTATAATTTGGGTGTTGTTCGAGCAATTTACTGCAGTCCGGTGATTCAGAGTCAGTGAATAAATAAGGGGTTTTCCACTAAAATGTTTTACTTCTGAATCTTTCAGGGATGGGCATGTATCTTGTGTTTAGTTTGAATATTCCCATTTCATTTTCATTGGTTTCAAGATAGATTAACTATGGAGGTCAACAGAGGGGGGAGAACTGTCATAGCTAAGTCAGTAGAGCCCTTGAAGTGACAGATCTGAGCCAGTAATCACAAACTGGACAAGAAATGAATAATTAAAAAGGCCTCACCTGGTGGTACGAACATTGTGAAGAGCTAAAGAAAGTCAGGGTTTGGTACAAGCCCTGGGACTCCACAAGGCCATTAGGGATGTGCAATATGAAGATGCTAACTTTTTAGCTTGAGTTGGGCAAAAATGGCAAAAACATTCAAGACTCACATGTTGAGATTTACAAAGTAGTCTACAGGATTAGGCATTTATTTTCCACCAAAATTAAGAGAAAGTAAGTGCCAAAAAATGGAATGGGTATGGGGTTCAACACCGGTTTTAAAACAATACGGTCATCTCAGCTTTAAGCAAACACAAAAAAAAAGCTGGGTAGGCTTCCCACTTTGCAGTTCATTAACTATCAAGGGCCTAACAATTTGTCTTATGGAAATCAAATCAGGTTACCTGAATGGTGCATTATACTTACACATTACTTTAGCTCTTTTAGCACAGTTATGTAAGTATGCTGGCCATAACCATGTTACCATGCCATTACTGTATTACCTTAACTTCTCAAAGTTTAACATTTTGTAATGAATTTCAGCAGAGACTGGTTATTTCTTGTTATGTCATCAGAACATAAGAACATAAGAACGGCCGTACCGGGTCAGACCAAAGGTCCATCTAGCCCAGTATCCTGTCTGCCGACAGTGGCCAGCACCAGGTGCCCCAGAGGGGGGGGTGGACCGAAGACAATGATCAAGCGATTTGTCTCCTGCCATCCCTCTCCAGCCTCTGTCAAACAGAGGCCAAGGACACCATTTTATCCCCTGGCTAATAGCCTTTTATGGACCTAACCTCCATGAAATTATCTAGCTTCTCTTTAAACTCTGTTATATTCCTAGCCTTCACAGCCTCCTCTGGCAAGGAGTTCCACATGCTGACTACACGCTGTGTGAAGAAGAACTTTCTTTTATTAGTTTTAAACCTGCTACCCATTAATTTCATGTCGGAGAAAAAGCCCTTGATAAAAGGCCAAATAAAACCAGAATAGTTGTTAAAAAAAGGGTGGTGGTGGTGAAATTAACTCATATTTCAGGTTCAATACCAGAAAATAAGGAACACAAATTTTATTGCAACTGATTGCACCTGTGTATTTTTAGAAACACTACGTAATGGAAATCTTTCCTGCAGAAAGCTACATCTGGAGAGGAGTGCCAGTTCAGGTTACAGTGCTCTAAAAAAAACTAAGATAGATGTGTGTGTGTGTGTATGTGCACATACACGCCACAGCCTTTACCATGGCCAAAGTGTGTGAGTCTCTCTCTCTCTCTCATTTATATATAATCTGGTGCAACAATGCTTTCAGAATTACAGAATCTAGCAACAGTGGTCTTTCATGCTGTCCAGCCTCTGCATCAGGCAAGATACAGTAGTAAATCTGCCAAATATCTACATGTCTTCAATTAGGTAGATGCTAGGTGTTTAGAGCCCAGCATATGGACTTTCTTCTCACTATGTCACCTTAGGTTAGGAGAGAAAGATGTGTTAAATTATTGTGTTGGATAGAATTCAGTTTTGGAGTAGATTCAAGAGGTGGGGCTCAGCACCAATATTCCTTATAAAAAAAAAATAGAGACTACTTCTCTTCTTTTAAAAACAAAACCACTTTTCTTGTGGGTGTAATGACAGTAAAGAAAGCCATTGTAAATGGATAATCAAATATATCCTGTCCCTGGGATTCTCACACTAAACTGGTAACAACAGCAGAACAAACTTCCTCACTCTCTCTCTCTCTCTTTCGAGATTGAGGAATTGAGGGCAGGGGATGAGAAGAAATTAAAGCCCATTGCCCATTTGATTTTTGCCCTCTTTGCTGAAACAGCCAACAATGGTGCTGGTTAGTGACACGTCAATGGTATTTTCTGTGATGTGAGTATTTGTCCACTAGGAAATATTCTAAGAATACTATTTCAAATAGGTTACATGTCGAACCTCCCTTGTCTGGCACCCTCAGGACCTGAGTGGTCCCAAATCATAGAGTTTGCTGGACAAGGGGAAGTTAAGGCTCTACTCGGTTGTAGGAGCTGCTCCTGCCTGGGGCTGTGCTCAGTGCCGCCTGCCCCGCTGCCTCCAGCCCCCCACCATGCCAGAGCTGGCTGAGGCTGCATCTGCCCAGACAAGGGCCAGCCATGCGACCTCCAGCCATGGCCAGGCTGCGTGCCCAGCTGCTGGCTCCACTGACTCCAGCCCTCGTCGGGGCTGCACTCCCAGGGGCCAGCCCTGGCCAGGGCTATGCTCCTGGCTGTTGGCCCTGCTACCTCCAGCCCCAGCTGGAGCTGCGTTCCTTGCTGTCAGCCTGGCCAGGGCTGTGCTCTCTACCATGCCACCCCACTGAGGCTGCGCTTCCCACCACCAGCCCAACCCAGGCCTGCCAGCCAGGGCTGTCTGGTTCAGCAATATCCATGGTCTGGATATTTCCAAACCAGAAAGTCCTGGATTTTAAAGGTTCAACCTGTACAGTCATCTCACAGTAATGACTTCTGAACTCAAATTGGTGATCTAGGGTCAAAAGGTTCCATATTTCTGAGAAATCTAGCTTTTTAAGAGCTTTTAACTACCCAGAGAATTAAGTAATTTGTGAGTACATGTCATCCATCCAGTCTCATAGGACCAGTTGAGACAGATGGCAAAAATTGGTGTGTGAGCTTTGAAAGAGAAAATGAATTGCAAATAGTGAACTTGAATAGCACCTCTTACAAAAGGGATAGATTTATAAGCACATAATTTAATTTTGCACCACAATTATTTGCTGGCACAAATGACATAATTAAGGTATTCAATGATGCAAATACATTGGGCAAACCAGCTAGACACAAAAATGAGCTGATCATGGTTCAGAGTTCAATTAATTTGTGCCAGAAATGACTTATGCCTGCAATTTTACTCCCAGAGTAAAGCTTAGTGCAAAACTTTGGGCACAAGTGAGAAAGCTTCAAATTCAAAATACACAATCTACACATGATCAGTCATGGGTCACAAGGAATGCTTTAAATATATGTTCATGTTTTCCATCTTTGCCTCATTTCAAAGATAATACCCTGAATTGGTTAAAAGGTTTACTTCAGAAGGGGTTCAACTAATTTTTATTGCATACTTCAAAGATGAATTAGATTAAACAAGGGTCATTAACCCTATGACACTAAGGGATATCTACACAGCAGCGTTATTTTGGAATAACATCTGTTATTCTGAAATAACTATGTGAGCGTTTACACAGCTAGCCTATTATTTCAAAATAATTTCAAAGTAATGGGTGGCTTATTTTGGCATTTGTATACCTCATTTCACGAGGAATAACGCCTCTTCCAAAACAGCTATTTCAGAATAGCAGTAGTGTGGACGCTCCACTGCTGTTATTTCAAAATAGCTTCTCCCCCCAGGCTGTTCAAAGTAATTACTCCCCAGTGCCTCCTGGGGCTCTAAATCGAAGTACCACATCCACATTAGGATGTCTAAATCGAGCCTGCCTTGGCCTAATTTCCAGGCTTCCCTGAAGCATAGACATGCTATTTCAAACAAGCTATTTCAGAGTATTTCTTCTGGAATAGCTTATTCTGAAATAATCATACAGTGTAGACGTAGCCTGAGAGAAGAGTTTTCCAGATAACCTGAGTTAATGGAGGGTCTCTTATCTGCTAAAGCTAGTTGTTGGCCCTCCTCACATAGTGACTAGGAAAGATGAGATTAAACTGTGATATGATCATTTATCATAACTATGCTATGATACATGTATAAATGAACAACAAAATGAATAACTATTTAATAATTCTTCAAAGCTAAAACAGCTCATCGTAAGAGTAATTACAATGGAGTCATTTTTGAACTATAGTGGTTTAAAAGATTTTGCACCGGTCACACATCTGATGAACATGCACAACATCAGTTTTCGGCAGGCATGAGTGTGTAAACAAATCCTATAAACACTTACACAGTTTCTATAAAGAAGTGTGATCTGACGTGGCGCAAGACTGAAGGATTTCCCTCCCTGCTTTTAAGAATAACAGCTATTGGAGATGCGACACTAATTCTAAAACATATTTCCTGTCCGTGAACTAAAATATTTCTAAGCCTTAAGGACCACTCAGTCCATATCTTTATTAAGTCTCAAAAACTGTCAAACAAATGGAACTTTTTAATTGAGAAAATAAAATTGTTTTGACAAAACCACGTTACCTTCTACCCATTAGTTAATAAGATAGCATTTAATCAACCATGTTCACCAAACCTAGAAACGGTTCACTTGCCTGCTCTTTTTTCACAGGCGTACTGTGTGCTGCCACAGCAGAGAACTGGTCTATCGCGTTCTGATGTTCCTCACTCAGCTGCTGCTGGTCTTGAGGTTGTGTCCCAGCTGTCCCTTGCTGAGCAGGGGCTTCTTGCTGATCTTGGTCTTGATCCTTGGATTCAGAGTCTGATCCTGATTCTGTAGTCATGGTTGATTATTCTGTAAAACAAGATGTTCAGACCTACTCAATATTGTTCTTGCAACTGCTGCTATTTTCTCTCTTTCGGTTGCAACTGAAAATGGAGAAAGATAACCGCTACATTTTTATCTCATTGTTTCTGGTCCTGAAAATCTAAGTACAGTGGATCATATTCATTTGTTGCCTCCGCTGTTTAGTTTCTTGGAAAAGCATCTCTTGACACGGAGTACTAGGACTAATTATATTTATGAATTTTAAGGTGGTTTATGCCTCCATAAAATTTCACTCTGTATTACAGTCATTTAATGAGATATTGCAGGAAAAATACATTAATAAAATAATTAGATATAATCAATTAATAAAACAAAGACAACAAGTAAAATTTTCAAGAGCATATAAATGACATATGAACCTAAGCCCCACTGATTTTCCTGAAGCATTTGGGATTCCTTATAGTCTCACTTAACATCAATACAATACTGGCTCCTTAGTGCCAAGTCATTTTTGAAAATGGGATTTAGGAGTTTTTGAAAACTGTAACAATACCCAGTATATTCAGTGTTAATATTTAATTGACAGGCAGATATTACATGAAAATTAACCACTTTGCTATATTTAAACAGTGTTATATTTACACAGATTCAGTGAATGCACATAAAAATTCATTGTAGATCTAGAGCTATTATTGGTTCTAGCACTAGTTCACATTAAAAGTAAAGGGAAATATCTCTGAAATCTCTCAAAAATCAGTAACAACATTAAGTGTGCTCTCCACAGTACTACTAACTTCTATGAAGCCCTACTTGAATAAGTAAGCAGAATTTGGCTTTATATTCTATTCAGCTCTACACAGTCAATCATACTTTTCATCATTCCTCTATGTATGCCTAAATATCCATAACAACATAAAAACCTTTATTACTTTATCCCAAGACATTTAAACTTCGCGGGAGTGGTGGGGGGTTAATGGAAACAAGAAGCAGCCTCAGTATGAAACTTTTGTGTTTGAGCTTAGTTTCATTGAGTAATAAATCACCATGAAAATATTAGCAAGAAAATATTTCACATTAAAGTAACATTGTCAGCATAGAGCTTCATTCCAACAAGGAACAAAACCCAGTCAAAAAACACCATCACCACCGTTCTACATCAACAAGGAACAACAGATTCTACATTAGCACAAGTGACGCTATGAATAAATTTAGCATTACCCATCAGTGCGTGAGCCTTATTAGCCATTACTGTCTTATGAATCTGTATCTTGATTTAAGCCATTTTATAAAAAATCAGGTTCTTCAATCTACTTCTGTTCATCATCAAATCATAATTTCTTTAACTGTAACCATAGTTACTTTCCAATTACAAGCAATTCCACAGATCATATAGCTGCTTATTAATATGATATATGAGTCCACTATCAATTCTCAGATTAAGCTAGTGATTCTTGCTAGTACAGAAAGTTTGGTTCTCTCTGTTCTTTGCATTTTAATGGGTTCATCTTTTTTCCAGACCATTTACTACAGTTCTTTGTTTTAATGAAAATGTTTAGTGAGGTACTTGAAAATATAACTTGATAAGTCAATCTGCTGGTCAACATTTTCTATACAGTGAAGACCAAGTTTTCAAAGGGCTCTGTTTTTACAAGCATAGCTCTATGTGTGCAATGTTTGTGCACTCTCACTTGTGCACATAAATGATGAATGAATAAATAAATAATACTCAATATGTGTTCAATTTTTGTGTAGCGTGCACTAAGGACATTAACAGGTAACCCTAACCCCAGCCCTTGACTGGTGATGCTTACCAGGTAATGGTTAACCAGTACCTGAAGAGCTGCCCATGGCCCACTGAGGGCGGAGGGCTGCTCCAGCCCCACCAGGCCCTCGTGTGGGGCTGCTGACTCCCAGCCCTACTTGAATAAGTAAGCGGGGCTGCCACTTCTGGTCCTATGTGGTCTGGGAGCCAGCAGCCCCATTTGTGGCTGGAAGCAGCCAGGTTAGAACAGCCCCTGCTCACAGCGGGGGCCCCTGCCCTCTCCCATTTAATCAGTTAACCGGTTAAATGAAATGCTTAACTGGTTAACTAATTAAATAGGATTTGACATCCCTAGTAGAGTGTCTAGGTAAATTCTTACATTGTAAGCAACAAGTGATAGGACACAAAAATTATGTAAGGAACATGCAAACTGAGACCACACTATGCAAATCTGTCCTCAAATAGTTAATCTATTATCGCTTGAGAGATTCATTTTGAAGGGCACCATCTATTTTTCAATACATTTCTTTCACACAGTATATAACATGTATCCTTTAACAATTTTATTATTTTAACAATATATAAATACAGAGAGGATCAGGAGAGAAAAAGAATTGCTGGAGGTCACTTTATAAGAGCTGATTATGGCTCAGAGTTCAATTCATTAAGACATTCATTTTTGTTTATGTTAAAAAATAAATTGCAAAATAAGGTTAATCTCTTGCAGTTTTGCATTGCCCATCTGTCACATCAGCATGTAATGACCTATCCTTCATCTGATGCTACTACTACCACTATTTTAAACCACTGCTGTCTGCAGTGTTGTTGTAATTGTACTGACTCCAGATATCAGAGAGACAAGGTGGGTAATATCTTTTTATTGGACCAAATTCTGTCAGCATGAGAGGCAAGCTTGTAAACTTAGACAGAATTCTTCTTCGAGTCAAGACCTGAAAGAAGAGCTCGGTGTAAATGGGAAAGCTTGCCTCTTTCATCAACAGGAGTTGGTCCAATAAAAAATCCTACTTCCCCCCATACTGTCTCACTATTATAAACCACATTTTAAAAAATTATTGCCTCCTAAAGGAAAAAAGTCCTAAAATTCTACAGCTTCTTTTGTAACAACTGAGAACACAGATAATATCCTCTAACTATTCAAATATTCATTCAACAGATTCAATAGAAAACTATATATTTGGCTTTTCTAGTATACAAAAATGAAGAGATCAGGAAGTAACAAAATTAAGTTACAACTATAAAACCAATGAAAAAATTAACTCGATAATATACAATTTTCAAGAACATTATTTATCAAGAGTATAATATATATAATTCACTAAGATTTTTACTCAGGAAGCCTGATTTTCATATTAGCTACATTGGTGTAAATCACAAATAAATCACTAAAGTAAATGGAATTACTCCTGATTAAAATGGAATCAACCCATTGTCTTCAGGATTGTCTTCACTAATATCACGCCAGATTATCAGCAGCTGGAAATCGCTGTTGCGCAATTTATGTATCCGGTAGCTCTTGGGATGAAGAAGTTACTCACCCTGTGCAGTTACAATGGTTCTTTGGAGATGAGTGTCCCTGTGAGTGCTCCACTCAGGTCTCTGTGGTCCTTGGAGATTTTTGCCAAGCAGTGCCTTCCCGTGCTGTGCATGTGCAGTTGCCATCTCAAGCTGTTTTCATCCGTTAGGTGCGTGTGCGGCACGAGCCTCCCTCTGTTCCTTTTCTACTGGAAATCTGATAAAGGACTCCAAGTAGAGGGGAAGAAGGGAGGGTAGCGGAGCACCCACAAGGACACACATGTCAAAGAACCATCGTTATTGCACAGGGTGAGTAACTTCTCCTTCAAGTGGTGTCCCTGTGGGTGCTCCATTTAGGTGACTAAGTAGCAGTACCCGCCATATGGTGGTGGGCGTTGGGAGTCATTTATATAAAAAGCAAGGAACACATCTGCTAGAATGGTGTCCTCTAGCGAACAATGCTAGAATGTTCGCACCATGTTGTGCGAAAGTATGATGAGAAGATCATATTCCTGCTCTACAATTGTCCACTAGTAACACATTATGTAGGAAAACAGTTGATGTGGCCATCACATGTGTGGAGTGTGCCCTAATCATCCGTGGTGGAAGCCAGGGGAGCCGTATATATGCAGCTTGCAATCCACTTGGAAATCTCTTGCATGGAGACGGCAGTTCCCTTGTGGGGACCGGACAAAGAGATGAAGAGTCTGTCTTATTTCCTGGTCTCTTGGTTCTCTCTAAGTAAAAAGCGAGGGCTTGTCTGGCATCTAGGGTGTGCAACATGGATTCTCTCAGAGAGGTGTGGGGTTTAGGAAAGTACATGGGTAAGTATATGTGTTCATTCAGGTGGAAGTCTGATATAACTTGGGGAGGAATTTGGGATGAAGCCTGAGCATGACCTTATCCTTAGTAAAGGTAGTATACAGTGGGTGAGCCATGAGGGCTGCGATTTCACTCATACATCTCGCATCTCCACTATGAAAGCCACTTTCATGGTTACATGTTATGGTGGGGCCGTCTCTAGTGGTTCAAAGGGTGACCTAGTGAGTGTCGTATGAGATTAAGTTCCCAAGGTAGTACAGGCGGGCGTAAATTTGGACGTGTTTTCCATAAGGCTGTTAAGAAGCACTTTGTCATTGGTTGTGTGCGAAGAGTGAGAGATCATCGACTGGTTCGTGGAAAGCCATGATAAAGAGATGGACACGAACCGAGCTGATGGAGAGGTCTGCGTTGCTGAGATTCATTACGTATTCCAGTACGGTAGGTATAGGAGTGGGGTTTGGCTGTAATTGACGAATCCTACACCACTCCTGAAAGCGTTCCCATTTGTTTTGGTAGGTGTATCTTGTGGAGGAATGTCGACTATTTTGAGTAGGATCTGCTTAACACTCTCTGAGCATGTAAGTTCTTCATTTTGGAATCATGGAGAGGCCATGCTATGAGTTTCAGGGTTTTGATGTTTGGGTAGTGGGTCTTGGCTTGGTGTTGGGTTAGTAAGTAGGGACTCATGGGGAGAGGAATCAGTTGAGTTATTGATAGGTGATGTAGGTAAGGGAACCAATGTTGTCTTGGACGGTAGGGAGCGATCAGAATTACTGTGGCCAGGTCCGAGTGGATCTTGTTGATTACTCTGGAGAGTAAGGGAATTGGTGGGAAAACAGAGTAGCAGAGCAATCCAGTGAATGGTGAAGGTGTCTCCCTCCAATCTCTTGCCCTGACCTGCTCGGGAACAGAATTGGTTGCATTCGTGGTTGGTTGCAGTCACAAATAGATATATGATCAGGAATTCCCAATGTCAGAAAATTGGGAGAACACTGAGTCTGAGTTCTCATTTCTGTTGTTCAGAGAAGTGTCTGCTCAGTTTGTCGGCCATGATATGTAAGTGGCAGTTGGTGTTATCTGATTGTTGGGGCACCAGTTCCAAAATCTGATTGCCTCTGTATATAGTGAGAGTAATCGGGCACCACCGTGTCGATTGATGCAGAGCATAGAAAATGTGTTGTCCATGAGGACACAAATGGTTCTGCCCTTTATAAGGGGAAGGAAGTGAGCGCACGCTTTGAAGATTGCCCTGAGTTCCAGGATGTTGATACAGAGAGGCCCACCGGTTCAGAGAACGTAGGACTACTGGTGGAGTGTAAGGCGCTTTGTGAAGCTGTGTTGGTTGGGAATGTAGATGGTAGCAAACCAGGACTGTAGGCAGCGCATATGTAGTCTCGTGAATAAGACGATGTAGTTTGTGGCTGCCATGTGTCCCAGCATTTGAAGACAGGTGTATGCTGTGGTGAAGGAAGCATGTTTGACTTCCCTGAAAAAGTCATATAATGTTTGGAATTGTTGCAGTGGGAGATAGGCTTTGGCAGTCACGGCATCTGGGAGTGCCCCCAATGAATTCTCTCTTTTGGGTAGGTTATAAGGTAGATTTCTGGATATTTATAAGGAGGCCCAGTTGGGAGAAGCAATCTTTGGTAGTGTTTGTCATGGTTATTGTTTGTTGATGTGTGGGACACTTGATTAAGCAGTCACTGAGGTAAGGAAAAATAATAATCCCCTGCCTCCTGAGGATGGCCATGACCTTGGCAAAAGTCTTGGACAATACTCGAGGGGCTATGGACAGACCAAAAGGAAGGACTCGATATTGGTAATGCTCTTGTCCTAACACGAACCTGAGAAATCTCCTGTGGGCAGGATGTATGGTTATATGAAAATATGTGTCTTGAAGATCGAGGGCTGAGAACCAGTCCCCTTTGTCCATTGCTGGTATAATAGTTGCAAGAGTCACCATTCTGAATTTGCTGTTGTAGACAAACTTGCTGATCTCTCCGAGATCTAAAATGGGCCTCCAACAGTCTGCTTTCTTGTCAATCAGGAAATAGAAACCTCTTCCTCGATATTCTGTGGGAACTGATTCTATTGCCCCTAGGCTAAGCAGCTTTTGTACCTCTGCTTGTAACAGGAGCTTGTGAGAGGGGTCCCGGAGGAGGGGCAAGGAAGGAGGGATAGACATAAAAGGGATTGTGTAGCCTGATTTGATGATCTCAAGATCGTATTTGTCCATAGTAATAAGGGTCCATTGTTGTAAAAGGGTATCAGATGGTGAGTGAAAATTATCTGGGGATGCACTGGATCTTTGGGGTGGTCACTCAGACCCCAGACCAAAACTTCAAATCTGCTGTTTGAAGTGGGTTGTGTATTAGAGGACTGGTTGTGTTGAGCCCTCCTTTTATTGGGATGTTGCTTGGGCCTGTTGTCATACGGCCTCTGCTGTTGCCTGTGATAGTTCAAGTCTCTTAGCCTCCCATAGCCCCATGGTCTTTGGTATGGAGTGTATCTGCGTCTTATTAGGCAGGGTGTACGTGCCTAAAGTACACAGTGTGGCATGGGAATCTTTCATTGAGTGTAACACCTCATCCATTTTTGTAGCGAACAGCTGGTTCCGATCAAAGGGAAGGTACTCCACCTTGGTCTGTAATTCTTTTGGGACTCCCGATGATTGTAACCATGACGCCCTGCACATTACTATTGCTGTAGCTGTGGTCCTAGCTGCTGTGTCTGCCACATCCATTGCAGCTTGGAGAGCTGTTTTTGCTATGGATTGGCCCTCTTTAATGATGGATTGGAGATGAGATCTCGTTTTCAGGGAGGTCTTGTAATCTGGAGTAACTGGCATGATCATAGTTAGTCAGAAGGGCAATGTAATTTGATATTCTGAACTGGAGGGTGGCGGAGAACTATACTTTCCGGCCAAAGAGACCCAGTCATTTGTGTTCTTTCTTTTGAGGCGTAGATTTGTATTGAGGGTGTTTTGATCTGTGATGAACAGAGTCCATGACCAATGAGTTTGGATGGTGATGGGAGATGAGACTTTGCAGGAACAAAGTATTTTCTATCCGCTCTCCGATTGGTGAGAGAAATAGAGACTGGCATCTGCCAGAGTACATCTGATGATTCCATGATAGCCTCATGGATGGATAATGCTATTTTGGAGGATGTACACCGTGGGAGTATTTTGAGTAGTTTGAATTGTTTGTCTTTCACTTCTTGGAGTGCAATGTCCTGAGATTGAGCCACTCGTTTGAATAATTCTTCGAACTGTTTCAGGTCATCTGCTGGTGGAGAGGATCGCCTGGAGCAGCAGAAGACTGTGGGGCCTGTGAAGAGCTCTCTGAAGCAGACTGAGATAAGTTCTCATCATCATCTGCTGGATCCACTTGGGTAATTACCAAAGGAGGGGGATGAGATGGTTACCAATGTGCCGTGGTAGCTGGACACCGTGTAGCTGTATGTGCTGGTGTAGAGGCTGGTGTATCTCGTGGGCAGAGGTGATAGGAGGAGCAGGGGCGATATTGGTTCCACGGCTCCCAAAGAAGCCACTGAAGCTGAAACTGTTGCCATGGATACGGCCATGAGTGGTTAAATCACAGAAGTTGTGGGCGTTGTTGAAAGGGTTGGTGCTGAGTGGCATACCATGAAGCCAGTTGGGAATGAGTGCTGTGACAAAAATCTACTCCCCTGCATGCAGCCATGTTCAGTTCATGGGGACGACGGTGTGGAGGAGTAAGAAAGAATTTCTGCAATTTGTCTATGCGGATTAGAGTGAGGTAACTAACCTTGGTGAAGCTACTCTCTGCACCGTTGAAGATGGTGAGGCTGGGTGTGGGGCTTTTTGTACATGGCACATCTTGTTAGCTGCCACCTTATGCTCTGGTGCCCAAGCATGCTTTAATTCTGACTGCTAGGAACTGGCTTGTTTGATCGGTGCCAGGCTGCCTGTGAGTGCCAGCACCAGCAGCATGTCCAGTTTTGTCAGTGTTGGCTAGTTAACTGCATCAGCGGGTGCCAAAGGGTAGTCTGCCATTTCGGTTCTGACTCAGCTCTCTTAGGTAAGATCACTTTTCGCTTCTCCACAGTGCAACAAGTGGCCTGGAACATAGTGGGCAGCGATCATGCCGGGGAAGCCTGTGGCACTCAAGAGCTTCTGTGGGTGCAGCTGCGTCTCTGGGGACTTATCCTCTGGTGGATGAAGGGAATTCTCCCAGAGGAGATTCTTCAGCCTCATTTTGTTGTCTTTCCTCTCTCTGGCCGTTATGTTTTGACACTGCGGGCACTTTTGCATGACTTGACACTCACTAGGTCACCTAAGCATTTAATACAGGATGTGTGTTCATTAGAAACCAGCACATGAATCACATTTCTTGAAGCCAGGAGAGCCTGGCATGTTGAACCAAGGTGAAGATTCAAACCTTGGAGAAAAATAGAGTAGGGAGGGGGGAAAAAATGGGGAAGATGGTTTTTTGATTTTTTTTCTTAAAAAAAAAGTAAAGAACTAGGTAAAACAAACTATAAACCAACTAAAACTATTAACTCTTAAGCTAACTACACTATTTTTTTTACTTGCTGCCAGAAGGGAGAGCACTGCTGTGACTGTCTTCAGCCAAGGACAGTAGAAAAGGAACTAAGGGAGGCTCATGCCGTGCACACACCTAACGGATGAAAACAGCATGAGACAGCAACTGCACATGTGCAGCGCGGGAAGGCACTGCTAGGCAAAAATCTCCGATCAGTGGTGTGAGGACATACCGAGACCTGAGTGGAGCACCCACAGGGACACTTCTCGAAGGAGAATTAATTTTTGTATCACATATGGCTTCTCTTCTAACAAAAGATGCTTATCGCAAGATTTAGTGG
Source organism: Rafetus swinhoei (assembly GCA_019425775.1). Lineage (NCBI taxonomy): Eukaryota > Metazoa > Chordata > Testudines > Trionychidae > Rafetus > Rafetus swinhoei. The sequence goes on from CM033424.1 coordinate 83,991,381, forward strand.
AGATAAGCATTTATATCTAAGTTAGTCCTGTAATGGGCAACATCAAAACACGTGAATTGAATATTAGGTTTGAAAGTTTCATTTTACTATATGACTGTGAAAAAATATTTGTTACTGTCTATTCCAGTTCTGCAGAGCAATCTTTTTTTAAACAAATATTTTTCCATTTTTTAAAAAGATTCTCTTGGAAAATTTCAATCTGAAGTAGAGCTATACAATTTTGTTAGAGTGATTCTCTACATTTCATTTTAGTTGTCCCGAAGTCTCAGCATTTTTTGTGTGTTATCAAGCCTTTGTAAGTCATTACTTAGACACAATATTCCCAAACTATCAGATGGATTTTGTTAACCCAAGCTTCTCCTATTCCAAATGTCTTATTTACTTCTCTATGCATAGGGCTATGATTTTGTCATGGATTTTTTTTAGTAAAAGTTATGGACAAGTCATGGGCAATAACCCTCCTCCCCCCCAAAAAAATCACAGTAGCTATGATCCGTCCCTGACTTTTACTAAAAACATCCCTGTCAAAATGGGAAGGAAGGTCCAGGTCCCTGATACGTCAGCCCACCAGGGCTAGGAGTTGCAGTGACCTCATTTCTCAGTGGCCCAGAGTAGTGGCAGGGGAGCTGTGGGGGAGGCATCCCTTTGCCAGCAACAGCTAGTCACCTGTGGGGCTTCCAGTGTTAGAGAGGTCACTGTAAGTCACGTTTTCATGGCTTCCGCAATCTCCGTGACATAATCTTAGCCTTATCTATGCATACTGTCAATGCTTAAATACTAAAGCCAAATAGTTATAATAAATTTGGATTTAGAGTTTGTTAGCTGTGCTTCCATTTATGTTTGGAAGACAGTAGCATGAAACTGTCAGATATTTAGGATTTGTCTCTTTTTATCCAACGCTGGTTGAAAACACCTAAAGATAATGTGTAAGCCATCATTCTCTCTCTCAGAAGTTGAAACAAGAACATATGATCCACTAACATCTGCTCTACAAATCAATCGCCAATCACTGAAATTCAACTATTATAAATTAAATATCATCATCTGAGGGGAAAAGTAGTCTGTTTTTTAGAATAAATAACATAGGAATGTTAAAAAGCAGCAAAGGTGTAATTTAAATTCTCACTTTTGTTTATATATAACAAGAGACATGTACACACAAACCATATGTATAGATTTTGTCAAACATAATGCTATTAGCTGAAACAACTTATCGGCACTACTACTCCAAGCTAATCAATAGATTTTGGTGCCAAAAATATGACCCTGTGATCTAAAAATTTGCAAACCCATATTACAAGGGATACAAATCTGAGGCAGAATACACTTAAGACAAAGAGACACTGGATTTGAGTTATTTGAAGTTTTTTTTATATGTACTGCAAGCTTGGGGTCACCTTCCTCTTCCTAAATATGAATTGTTTAAACGTCTATCTGTTGAAATGGTTAATCAGATGTGAAGTAAAATCAATTTTAAATAAACAAATCACCAATATAAATTGAGCAACATGATTCAATACCTTGATTCATATTTGGGTATCTAATTTTGGGAATCTTTGGTTTCCAAATTTTTAGGCAAAATTATATTAAATTCTCATCCCTAAAAAATGCTGAAACAGGAAGGACGGGGGAGAAGATTAGCCGGGGCTGAGTGAGAGCTACAGAGGGATGCAGCAGCTTTGTAAAGAGGTTTCACTTTTGGTAAGTAAGTCCTGTTGAAGTTTGTTAGTACCTTGCTTGCATGATACAACACAGCTCTAGTTGAAGTTAATTTGCTTTACTAAATTACATACAGGCCTTTACAGTTTTGAAGAATGCAGCAAAGACTGTATAATTAAAGATGACTACTTCACACTGAAGTTAAAAAATACTGTATACACTAAGGATGTTAACGAGTAGTTGACTGGAGTATTGACTACTCGCTCCCCCCCCACTTTCTGCCTCTATAAGCAAGGTGTGTGTAGGGGGGAAACAGGAGCCAGTACTGGGAGGAGCCCACTTAAAAGATGATTCCCCCCAGCACTGGTTCCATGGTGCCACCTCCCTACCCCCCTCTTGCTGCCCCCGCCAGCTCTGCTTCTCGCCCTTCCTCCCGGCCCCCGCACCCCCGCCACCAGCTGTGCTTCCCGCTCCTTTCCTCCCGGCCAGCGCCGCACCCACCCCGCCTGCCGCCAGCTCTGCTTCCCGCTTTCCTCTCAGCCACCCTCGTGGCCTCCAATCCCAGCTGTGCTTCCTGCCCCCTTACACCCGGCCGGCCCCACCCCTTCCGGCCCATCCCCCTCCCCGATATCCCGCGGCCAGCCCGTTCCACCGCCCCCACGACCAGCCCTGCTTCCCGTTGGCCCCCCATCTCCCCGGCCAGCCCCATTGCCCCCATTAGGTGTTTCTGGCCGCCACCCCAACTGGCCAGCACCGCTCCCTTCCTGGCCTGGCCCCTCTCCCCAATGAAGCGTGTTTGGTTTTTGGTTTTTTGTTTTTAAATGATTATCTGGTAACCGCTAGCAGTGATCCAGGTTCTCGGAGGTTGTGTGGGGTTTTTTTGCTCAACAACTTTGGTTCCCCCCCCCCTTTTTTTTTTCCTTCAACAAAATTTTTCCCTGGTCGTTTTTTTTTGGTGGTGGGGTTCGGTATTTTTCTTTCAGCCATCTGGCAACCCTAGGAGCAACTAGTCATGTCACTACTTGACTACCCAATAAGCATATGCTTATCGGGTAGTCAACTAATCATTTACATCCCTAGCCTATAATGATTCTGCAGTTTATGTAGTCATTGCTAGAAAGAGACACTAACATCTTACTTCGCACCTTCCATGTGCAAACCAGAGACTTCACCTTCCCTTTTCCAATTATTTGTTATGATTAAGACAAAATAGCATATTACCTCATGCTCCATATACAGAACTCAAACTATCCTTTCCTCATTCTACTGTGAGGCAAAGTGCACTCTCCAATCTATCCCACTCCTTCTCTTGACAGAAAAAAATCCTATTATCCCTTCCTTATGCACATGGCCATTCAGAGTTTCAAACCCTGCTTCCAAGTTAACAAAATACAGATCTTTCTTCACCCTGCACCTGCAAGCCACAGATTTCAAAATGCTCTGTTCATCAAAGCTAGAGGCCAGTATAACCCAAGATGCAATGCAGGTGAAGAGTTTCATAGAACTTCATCTACTTTCAATACCCCCCCCCCCAAAAAAAATCTGAATATGTTATGTAAACATAAAACCAAATTACAGGAGAAACTGATGATGAATTTCAAAATAAACAGCAATGTAATAACAAAGCAAATATTGTAATTGAATGAACTAAATATAGTTGCTATTTCCTGTAATATACTGATTAATGCTTTATATTTTAAAACTTCAATGATCTAATTAATGCCCTTTGAGAAAAACTCTCTTAATTATGATCATTTCTAAACATTATAAATCATTAGACTCAGCTTTGCAAGTTACATAATAAAGCAAGAATCCCAATTTTAATATTTATGTTCCAAATAACAAGGGCCATATTTGTCCAGGAATGACTTTTGAAAAGGATAGCATTTTTCTAGTATATTGAGGACAATCTTATTATTAAAACCAAGTAATAAATATATTTATTTAGTGCAGGAGTTGACCATGCATCTGATCCTTGCACTTTAAGCATGAGCTATAAATAATTCACAAAATTACTGTAAGACTTCATGAATTTTAGACCAATAAATTCCGCATCGAAAAAGTACATTCCTTTTTGGAATGTTAGACAGCATGTAATTGAATAGTCGTGTAACCGTACAAACTATTATTGATTACATGACTATCCAATAGTCCCCAGGGGTGGAGGCGGCAGTCAGTGCACTCCTAGCTCCATTCCTAGGGAGCCCCCTGTCACCCCATGCTGCTGCCTCTCTATTAAAACTAGCTCCCTGCACAGACCAGCTCCACTTGCCACCTTGTGTTGCATTCACAGTGGACAGAGGCTGGTCCGCAGCAGCAATCCCTGTCCGCAATGAGCTCAGACCACCCCTGGACAGGGGCTGCTGCTGTGGAGCAGCCTCTGTTTGCGGCAGCCTTCCCTGCGCCCCCCCACCATGCTGCCACCTTTCATAGAAGCAGCAGTGCAGGGAGAGGGCAGGCAGCACCGCAGAGCCGGTTCTGGAGGGAGTATGGCTTAAAAACTGGCTCCCCCCCAACACCAACTCCTGCCCGCCCCTCCCCCACTTGTGCAGGAGGCAGAAAGCAGGGAGGGGAGGCAGGTCCATAGAGCCAGCACACATGGAGAGCCAGCTTAAAAGCCAGTTCCCTGCATGTATTGGCTCCCACCTGCCCCCCTTATCCTCCACGCTGCTGCTTCTCTATCAGAGGCAGCAAGGGAGGGGAGATGTGTAGTTGACGGGATTAACCAATAAACCCAGGTTTATCAGTTAATCTGGTAGATGACTTCATGCTGACATCCTTAATTCTTTATTTCCTCAAAACGTTTGTGAATTTTGTGTTCATGTATGTGAAATTATTAGGGCTGAATACTGGTTCTTCACACACTAAACTGGGGAGACCTCCAGGAAAAGTAGATAAGGACTTACGGTGGGTGTTTGGAATTATAGTGGCTCATGCTGCACCTGCCTACCTCCACCCCCATCATCATCTCCATTAAGGCCTTCGAGTGGGTTAGGTTTGAAAAACAATCTCTTACCTCCCTTTTGATAAGTGGGTTTGAAGCACCATTGCCACTCTCTGTTTTGATCTCCTTGGTGCACAACAATGACTCAGTGCTTGATTCTTCCACAGAGGCTGTTTGCCCTCCTGCTGCCTATTGATTGTTGTGTTTGAATTTAGGTCACTAATTTGCTGTGTATTACAGAGTGTCTAAGATCACAACACCAAATGCATAAATTAAAAAAAAAAAGACAGCAAATGGCAGAAAGCATACAGAAACTACTGCATCAGCTCTGCAGGAGATTCTCTAATGAGAGGCAGTTCTCAGCAGGAATAGAACCAGAACAGTGTCATCTTACATGAGCATAGCACCTAGGACCTAAGACAGGATGTCCAGCACGACACAGACCTAAGACAGGGTGCGGCCAGAGCACAGCATGCATTGGCTATCCCCAGCTAATGAATAATTCCTTTGAGATCTTTACTAGTTGCCACAGCTTAGAATAGCCCCCAGGCTGCTCTAACCTGCCTGGGAGAAAGGGCTCCCTGTTTGTCCTTCCACCTGAGCAGCTGCCTGACACTCTCCATTCTGCTGCAGTGAACCCATTTCACCCGCAGCAGAGAATATGGCCCTGAAGTTTTTTTCCCCCATCGCCTCCTAAGATGCATTGCATCATTCCTCTACCCACCCCCAAATGCTACAGTTTCATTTAGCAATCCAGTTTTAAAGAAATCACCACACCAAAGCAGGCAAACATAAGCATTCCAGAGAGTCCTGCATTTAACTGTTGAAAACTGCAGACTATATAGCAAAGCTTTTACTGTTATTTAGTCTGTATAAAAATATACAAGTTCATTTGAAAAACCCTCCTGTTGTTTATAACAGTGTTCCATAAAGCTGTCTATTACTGAGCAGCTTTAATCCACATCTTGTATTGTGACCTCAATAAAGTACTGTGAGATAGTAAAATAATAGACTCTGTAGAAAAACAATGGTGGATTGAGAAAGAAAACAGATGTTATGAGGGGGAGGAGAAGGAAGTGAAGGAACTAAGAATATAGGATACAGAAAGTGATCGGGAGATGGTGGTGGGGGGCTAGAAATTGCTGACTTCCTTCACTGTTGGTTTATATTAATACATGTACATAACAAAAAGGGATATAGAAGAAATTATAGCTAAACTACTATTATTACTATTAATGCAAACGAATGATAAATATTTCATTAAACCATTATGAAAGGAGGGTAGAAAGAGCCACAGAAATGTCACATTATGGTTCTCTATAGACTAGTGGTTTTGAATATTCAGGTTTAAATTTCCTTGAGATTTTCATCTTTCTGAACAACTATAGAACCAAGTGTTCATGTATCCTACTTTCATCACTATGCATCAGCCAGTATCTCCAGCCTTATGACTGATGAAGGCTGCAGTGAATCTCAGTGGGTACAGATGAGAGTCTGGAAAGAGCTTAAGTTACTGCCTCATCACTTTCTTGAGGTGTGGGGACCATTAGTCCCAATCCATTGCCTGGATGATGCTGTGAAAGGCTTTGTCTACAGGGGGGACACATTGACCACTTAAAAGCTTCTTTTAATGCTTTACAAAACTGAATGTGCTTCAGCCATCAGTTCTTCAGACTTCATTCTTACTTAGCTCAAGTAAAGCCAGGAGAATGCCTTTAATAAAAAGATGCAGAATCTGCTCAGACATGAAAGGGGAGGTCAATAGCTACAGCAGTCACTCCCCTTTCAGGTAAACATACTGTATTGAATTGTTTAAAAAAACAACATTCTACATACCTTGTGTTATCTATAATTCTCATATCCCAGCACTCACAAGCAAATGTTCAGACAATCATTACATAAGTTAGAGAATTAGAAATGCAAGAGCATCCATTCCATTCTATGCAAGAGCCTTTTCTCTCCGCCCAATTATTTTACCAGATCAAAGAAATAAAAACTAATTCTACTGAAAAATCTATTAAGTAGAAGGGGGGAAAGCCCCATATCACAGACTAGCACATAAGTCAGAAATATCTAAATGCTGGCTTTAATTTCCATGAAATCTTAATGACTCAACCACTTGTGCTTTACATTATATAGTGGCACAAACAAACTGTTCATGAAGTTACCATGCATCGTTGCTTTACACACTCATGAATCTATTGTATGTTGAGAAAGATGGAGCGTTAAATCCTTAAGCTTTTACAGGTAAGTGGATATTGTTCCCATTTTTGGTTTTGGTATTTCTGTATCTTCCTCTCCCACCAAGTATCAAAAAAGAGAGGAGAAAAGCATTTGAAACAGAAGTTTTCAAAGGCAGCTGGAAAAATTCAATATTGTCAGTGCCTATCTTTTCCATCGTTTGTTGTTAGTCTATGCCAGTTGCTAATATGTTATTTTTGAAAATAGCTCTGAACACAATTTACATCTGTACAGATGATCAGTCCCAACATCGGAACAAAAACGTTACTGCCCACTTCATATTCAGTTTCAGTAGGTGCCAGTTCATCTTTGTAAACCCATCCAGAATGAAGATTTTTTTTAAATGTAATCAATCATTTAGACTATGAATGTCACAATGGGACAGCTGGCAGAGTGCATGCATAACAAGGTGCTTGGGTGACTACTTTTCCCATGGGCCTTTAGTTATACCAGATCAGTGCATAGTTTCCAGCCATATAAAAACTATTCAAATGTTTTCAATTCTAATGGCAATTTTCAAGACATTTTTTGAAAGATGGATTAAAGTAATTGGGCTAAACTCACCACTGAGGAGACTCCACTGACCTTGGTGAAGTCATGCACATAAAAATGACATTCAAACGTCAGTCAGGCTAGACAAAATGAGTTTCAGCAGTCATCTTACATTGTGTACTGCAATTAATATTCTCCCTCATTTCCTTGTTTCCCTAGAGAGGGAATGGTTAAAGTGTTAAAAAGGAAACCGATTCTAGCCAAGAGTCTCTCACTGACTTTACTCATATCAGGATTTTACCCATGCCATGGTCTCTTCCCTGAAGTGCTTATGGTATAAGCAGTCAACATACAGGCTATGGATGGAGCAAAGAGGTGCAACATATGAGCAAAATGAAAAGGTGAGGCTAGGTACACTTCTTGTTAACGCCAATGTTAAGTCTATGTTCTTGTTCTTGCCTATTCTCCCCCTGCTACCAAATGGCAAAGCCCTCATTTCCCAACTTCATTCCTTCTCCCCTACAGGCCTTCATCTGCTCTTAAGAGGTCTCATGAGGTTTGAGACACAGATGGAGCATTAGTCAATCAGAAACAACTTTCTAAGGTCTTGATCCTGCTAGGTGACATGCATGGATGGACCCATTAAAATAAATGGTGCTTCGTGCAGGCACTTGGCTCTGCCCTCGGAGATCAACTGGGAGGATCAAGACATAAAATTTTCCAACTTAATTTTACTAGAGTTTTCTAACTGCTCTATCTATACCCTCTCCAGATTTCAAGCCTCCTAAGAAATTAAATGGGTTTGCCACACCAGGACAATGTTATTAGGTTTCACACTGTGGGAAACAGGCAAAAACCTCCTCCTCCTCCCATAATAATGGATTATTCACTTCATGGTTATATTTTAATCTGTCAGATGATCATTTTAGCTGGCTGTAAATTTAAAGTATTTTCTGTAATGGCAAGTAAAAGGATTTACAGAGCTTTACTTAAGCAAACCATTGACTTCTGAAGTAATTACAATGGTCTCTCCAAAACAAATAAGATCTTATGAGTATAAACAGCCAGAAATTGTGGCATCAGACATCCACAATTTTATATTTCACCTTTTCTAGGTCTCTCATATTCCTAACCCTATAGTTTCATCTCCTGCTACAGATTAAAAGAAACCTGCTCATTTGGCACAGATAACTGGTCCATTATATCCAGACTTCATGATACATTTTTAAGAATGGCACTATGAACAAATTCTTTTAGCTCTAACAAGACTATTGTTTGCCAGCTGATCAAATTGGTAGATACTGCTGAAATGGGCTTTTGCTGCTGGAAGTATCTTTAAAACTCAAATGTGTACCACAAGACCCACCCATCATGGTCCATACACAACTCCTCTCTTTCAACTTCTAAAATGCACCAGCTGTTAAACAATTTACTGGATTCAAATCAAGTTCTACAGATGGTGTGGAAGCAAAGACTTCAATGCACTAAGCAGTCAGAAAGGAAATGCATTATTTAGGAGAACATTTATGATGGACCCATGGAGCTGGATATTACAGCTATCTAATTTAAAATTCTTGAGCAAATGGGACACCTTGCCAGCTTCACAAAATGGGTCCACTTTCTAAAGATGCTTTATAGATCACAATATTTATGCTTTTGGAACATACAATAGTTCTGTTGTAGCTAAATTTCTACAGATGATCAACTGTTAATGAAGATCAAACAGCTTGCATCTTACCTGATATCCTGAAGCAATATATGGAAACTTTTCCAATAATAGATCTGATACACAAATAGTTCTTTGCAGCTACTTGAAACAGTTTAAGACTAAGTCTGGCATGCTATGAAGTCCAGCAATGAGAAGTAGATCAGTTCAATACTTAAAACTGCTGTCTTTGAAGGGGATTCTTTTGTACTTTATACTAACAGATCTAAAAGTGCTCCACCACAAAATATTATTATTAGCTCAAATTTCCAACCCAATGCCCTATACACTATCTCAGATATAGAGGTATATGACCAAATCTGGCTTCTTCCTGGATCTGCTGGAGGGGAAGACTCTAAATTGTGGTTATAATTCAGGCATAAATTCGTGTTGTTGTCCGCGCAGTCTTGGCCCGTTGATCACAGTTTCATTTTATCGTTTTTAAATGCCAGGGCATAAATTTGCTATTTCATGAAAAGTGCAGTCAGACCCTCTTTCCCCCGGAATTTCATTATAATTGTGTGCGCGCGCGTGCGCGCGCACGCACGCACACACGCACGCACGCAAATCTATTTGTTCAAGAACTCTAGGGGCACCAAATTTGGCATGCAGCTTCCTCTTCTCTTAACTTAACACAAGGTCAGGGTTTGGTTATGCCAAGACAACTGGAAGCCCCGATAAAAGGACAGTTTTCCATAACATGCAAAGGGAGGGGGCTGCTGTTCAGAGGGACGTGAGATGAGTGGCACCACTGGGGGCAGTGAACCTACAGGGGAGAGCTATCCTGCAGAGTGGCCACTGGGTGCAGTCATACCACCAAGGGAGTGGCCAGCCGGGCTCAGGCTCTGCCACCTTGCCAGCCAACACACCAGTGAGTATCCCTCCAGCCACAAACCCTTTCTCCCCCTCTCAGCCCTTGGCCGCAACATCGGAGCAGGGAGAAGAACAGGCTCCAAGCGGGCTGGGTGGTGGCCGGAGCGGGGAGGAAAGAACAGGTCGCAGGCAGGCTTTGGAGGGTGGTTTAGGGAGGAACGAGCAGAAGAACAGGCCCTGGGTGGGCTGGGATGGTAGCCTGAGGGGGAGGAATGAACAGGCCCTGGGCAGGCTGTAGGGGTGGTCTGCGGGGGGAAAACAGGCCCCTGCTCCCCGCCTCCCACACACACATCCCCAAGGCACTGCCCTGAAGGACCTGGGCAACACTGGGTAAGTCTGCTAGAGCCAATATAAAATAAGTACATTTTGCTTTCTGAGAGTTTCTTACATCGATGTCACCTCCCTGAATTTGTTCAATAAACAAAGCAATTTTGTAAGAATATTTAGGAGATACACAAGTGTCTCAATGAACTAGTGACTGATTCAACTCAGTGCCAAGTTAACGGGCATGCCTTAGTGGAGAAGAATTTTTCTTTAATGGTTTACATATGTGAAGTTGTCTACATATTTTCTACAGAATGATATTTACGGTCATTTCAACATGCATTTTGTTTACACATTCATCATGATTCTAAGCCTTCTGAATCCAATGGAAGAACTCTCATTGACTTCAAGGGAATTCGGATCAGGCCTAATGTAAGATGTATTCTACATGTCTTCATTCTGGAAAAAAGTTGTAAACTCTAGTAACATTTTGGCCTGAATTAGTCATCTGTATAAAACAGATTTTCCTACCTAGTTTGTTGACTATATTTCTTAGTCAAACAAAGTAGAATATATTAAATATTTCATAAGATAACAACACTGAAGTACTCTCCAGTCATGGTTTCAAACGATAAAATTTGCCTGACAAGACCCACTTGAAACAAACTCAAGTAGGTGTGTTCTCTTTTGTTTACCTCGGCCTATTTATTAAAATGTGCTAGTGAATACAATTAGAAATATTTACTCCTTCCCCTTCAGTTAGCAGCCTTTGATCTAACAACGATACAAGAAATACCTGCCTGAACATCTGACAAATGTTGGATTAATGAATAATTGTTTGGCCAGTTTCACACTTCAGCATATTTTTGTTGCAGTACTATAAATACTTCTAATATTTCAGGGAAAAATAATCTCTTTTTCTTGTCTGGTTTTAAGAGCTCCTGGAACATATGGTGAATTGAGTTACAGTGCTGACAGTATCATAATTTATTAATAAATTGAGAGTAAATCTCTGTCCATGAGAAAAGCAAAAGATGGTTTATCCAATTGACTGGCCTCTACCTCACCCACAAATATTAAAATATATATATTACTTCTGTCACTTTTTATAACATGTTTAGATTAATGGAGCTGCAGTCCAAAATTCAGAGACTCCTGCACCATCAGAAGGAGTTTTTAAGAGACGCTATCTACAACAACAGTCCTCAGATTTCCTTAAACATGCTGGCAAATCCATGCTTTCACTCTAAACACCAAGGAATACAATGGCAAACAAAGAGTGAAACTTCATGTTATGCTACGCATTTTACATTTAAATATGCTCATTTCAAGTATTATACGCTAGGCCTCAGAACTAAAAAATGCTCGACCACCAGCTGATTTTTTTTTCCCTTTGTGCTCACTGATTCAGGTCCAATGTGTTTTGGTTTTATGAGTTCCTTAATTTTGTTCTGCTCTGCCAATACATTTCTATTAGATGCAGTACAGGTAACCTTAAAAAAAAAGCACATAATTCTGATTACATTCATACATCATTAGAGTTATGAAGGGGGGACCAAGTACAGTGCAGTTTCATTACACTGGAAGGGAAGGATGAGAAGAATTTTGAGAAGCTAGGCAAAAAAAACAAAACCAAAACCGTAGTTTCTCTGAAAGTAGGTTATCCACAGCAATTATCATCTACATGAGATGTCAAACAACTGGCTGACACACAATTACATAATATTGGTCCCATAAAGCTGGCACACCAGTTGCCAGACAATGACTGACATTCAAAGGATTCTTCCATTGAAAGCTTACAAAGAGTTCCCTCAGGCTATGATTATTGTGGACTTAGGTGTTTTAGGAGTTCTCAACAGGAACCAGAACATTTTAGGGGTGTAGATACAGGATTTTTATAAAATCAAACTTGATTAATTCTGACAAAACAGGGCATATGATGGAGTCTTTTGCACCCAGCTCACTTCTTATCATTACAGTCGCTGTTGTAATTTATATGATTTTTCCAATATTTGGCACCTCAGACAGAGGGAAAAAAATAATCAGATGACTACCCTCCCCAACAATCAGGCCATAAGCTGAGAGAGGGAGTTACCACACAAAAAAACAATAACCCCAAAACAAAAACAAAACAAAAATCCCACATATCTGAAAACCCCTGAATCCAGGACTTCTTCCTACTTTAAAACTGACTCATGATACTGTGGATTCCAGGGACAGACTGAGCTGCCAATGGAAATCACCAACTCACTTTATCACTTGATTTATGTTAGCCCTTCTACTGACAAAGAATGTTGGCATGCTTTTCTTAAGTCAAGGAGGTTAAAGTGTAAAACTTCTCATCAAACTCAAGAGCCCCCTCTTTTTTTTTTATTTTGTTCATTTGCATTTCAGAAAGGCAGAAAATTTGTGCTGCAAATACTTGTCCAGCATTTTAAATACCAAGAGAAAGGCTTTACTTCCACTGCCAGACAGTTTACCAAGGAACATAAGCACTTTAAGAAAAAGAGGTGTAAATATTGTTCTTTGTCCTTTTCTGTCAAGCAGAAACAGTTGCACTAGACTTATAGCCAACAGTCACTGCTGCAGAATAGCTTCAGTTTTGGACATGGGCCTGAGCTTACAATCGTTACTTACATGAGTTCTCCCAATGAACACTCATGTGAACAGTGAATATTTGTGGGTATAAGGCAGGGGTGGGCAATAATTTTTGAAGGGGGGGGCGATTTCACAAATTCCTGAAGTGGCCCCAGACTTCCTGTGCTCCCCTACCCACAGACCCTGATCGGCCTGGGGCCTCACAGATCCAATCACTTGCCCCCTGTTGCCTAAAGAGAATCCCCAGATGTTTTGAACAGCTGGTGGTTCCCTCTAGGCACCACCCATCCCGCAGTGGGAGGAGACTTAGCGCACTCTCTCCGCCCCCAGGCCAATCAGGGTCTGGAGGTGGGGGAGCGTGTCAAGTCTTTGCCTCCCACCACCACCCTGCAAGTGGCACCCAGTACTTAGAGTGAACTGCCAGCTGTTCAAAATAGCTGGTGGTTCTCTTTAGGCACCATGTACCCCTACTGGTGGGAGGAGACTTTGTGCTCCACCCCTTCCCCGCTGTGGAATCAGGGCCTGGGGGTCTGGGAAAGTCTCTCTCTTCCCTGCACTGCCCTGAACAACTGGTGGTTCCCTCTGGTGCTGCGCGCCCCTGGCACGGGGAGGAGACTTGATGCGCTCCTCTGTCCCCCGGTCTTGATTGGCCTGAGGGCAGGGAAGTGGCAGGGCAGCAGTGGGCCAGATCAACCAGCTTGGCAGGCCAGGCCCACAGAGGCTGTCTTGCCCACCCCTGGTATAGGGGTTGCAGGAACATTAGCCACGTCACTACACTAGTGAGCAGCTTTGTACTACAAATAGGACAGACAACATGAAAGAATACAAATGTGCAATACTAAACTAAAACGGTCAGTTATTTTTCAGCAAGTCAATTGCACTGACTCCTCTCTTAGTTGTACATTTAATATCAGTATTCATACTGACATTCCCCAAGGGAAACTGACTTACCTTGTTGCAACAGCGTAACTGTTCTAATATCCAGAAATCTCATATACACTGTGAAAAGTGCGCTATATATTTGAGTAGGTAGATCTCTTTTTTACTTACAATACATAATCCTGAGATTGTGTATTTTTTAAAATCTCCAAATAAGAACCTGTGCAATATAGATATGACTGCTTGATATATTAAAATAATGGCTGTATATTTAAATTAGCTTGTACCAGGAATGAACTTTCAAACCAATGCATCAATACTTCCATACCATAAGGTCTGTGGTAGAGATGCAGCAGTTCTTTCATGCTTATTAATTTAACGAAGACAGATCTTAACGCATATTGATTACCAAGGAAACAACAACATCTCTTTAAATGGTATTATTTGCAGAGGCATTTAGAGTAAAAATACTGATGAAATCAAATTACTGCACATGTGTTATAAGAACCATGCAAAATTAAATAATTTGGACATGTTATTATACTCCTCTTCCTCCCAAAGATCCAGCCCGTGTGATTAGAGCTCATCATGAATAATTTGCCAATTTAAAAACAAATATTCAGTTATAGAAGGTGCAAAAAATATTCTGATCAACTTATTTTAGGAGAACTTGCATTTAACAGGGAAAATATATGTTGAAGAGTCAAGCCAGATCCAATCGTTTTATGAAATAAGTAACTCCCTACACCCAAGAAAAAAAGGCATTAAGGGAATATCTACCCAACCACAACTACGCAGTGATGCTAGCAGGCACTATTAATAGAAACTGGAGGATTTCCCATGCCATTTACTGTCAAGGGAACAAGGATTTGGAACCTCCCAATTTTAACCATTAATGCAGATTCCCAGCACAACTGCAATTATAGTGTTTTGATAACCAAACTGCGGATGCAAAGTGCTTATTCTTTACTTTTTATTTATATCTGCTCATGTGCAAATGCTGTCATGCAGTCTCATGTTTTATCCTTGAATAGGGAGAAAACCATTGCTCTTGGTTGTGAATTGACCACATATTTTTCTCCCTCCCACAGGTCTTCTTTGTGCCTAAGCTCTTAAAATGATTTCATAGAAATTAGTTTCATATATCAAGAACCAAATAAGCTAGGGCTTTAAAATGTTTAAAGCCACCATATGTTGGACAGTACACTTTATTTTTATTCTCCATGCACTTTGCTTCTTTGAGGCCTGCGGCAAACAGCTGTCATTAACATTTACCCCTTCTGCTAACACTTCCCTTAATCCCTGAAGGGCTCCCCAGCCTATAATTAAACTTTCCAGCTGCCACACTAATAGATGGCACCAATATGCATCACTTGTTTTATAATAATTCCTTAAAAAGCTCTTTTTTCTGGTTTTATCAACCAGGTGCTAGAACCACACCCCTTTTGAGAGTCAAGTTTTGTACTAAATGTTCTCATTCTCTTTCAGACCATCTTTTATTAATGAATTTAAATTTAAAAGTGAATTTACTATTTATAGCCTGAATGTGAAAAAGAACTGAAGAATAGTCGACAAAAGTGGGTAAACTCTTCTACATTATGAATGGCAAAATATTCCAAAAAGAACACTTCAAAAACTGTTCAGTATACTGAAATAGCTGGGGTCTGGAAAGCCATTTAATAAATGCAAGTCAAAGATCAAATATCTCACTACACAGCTTTTAATTTGGATTAGCAATATACACACAACCACCCAAAGGGACTGTTTTTCACATATCAGTAAATATCCTATCTTTTGAACAATGGTGAATAAACTAATTTTTCCTGAATTTGACCCCTTTGAACATGCTAGCTGCAAAATTTTGATTTATTTAAACATTACTCAATTGGCATCTGAAAAAGGAGAGAAAAGGCTTGAAATAAAAAGAAGCCGAATACTCTGTTTATATGTTACCTTCCACCAACTACTTGTGACAGTTTAGCTTTTCTGAGTAGGGGGTATTATCCTTCCCCTTATGCAGTGCATAGCACAGGAAGAGTAGAAAATATATTAGCCAACTGATAAATAAATCCAAACTTAGATTAGTTGAGCATCCACAAAATAAAATACAGCTTGAGAGGTTTGCAAAACTCATCACGCGCTCTTGCTTCTAATTCACTGTGATGCTGGCAACCAGGCTGTGCAGTAGCTTATTTTCAAACTACTGATCTTGTACCTGATAAATGAGAAAGCGGGATGGAGCACACAGAGGCTTCAAAATACAAACAACATTGCTTACTGTTCTTGCTGTGCTACTTTTACAAATAGCAAGTGATCTCTATTCACAATGAGACTGGCAAATATCCGTCAACAACCCCAATAAAATATTATCATGAAGCAATTGTTTAGCCTACTGAGGAATGTTCTAGGTCAGTTACTCCCTTGAATTCTCTTAAAACGTTTGGAAGTCACAACATGCTTTGGCTTAAAGTCTCGACTAATACGTCAGAGATAAATTGAATACTTTGATCTAGCTTTCATGTTGTTGAAATTACAGAATGTTTTAACATGAGATTAAACAGCTGGGTTGCTAAAAGCTGGGTAAGGTAGCCACTGTTTCTCAGCTCTTTTGCCGACAAAATACTTCCACCCCAATAAGCAGTGTTCATTTTGTCAGCAGGAGAGTGCTCCGGCCAACAAAGTGCTGTTCACACTGGCACTTGCTGTGGCAAAATTTTGCCTTTCTTGGGAGAGGGGTTAACACCGTTCAACACCAAAAGTTCTTTTGTTCAAATGCCGGCGTACACATAGCCAAAGAGGGAGCACCATCACAGGAAACACATGCATTAACTTTAATATTATACTATTGTTGTAGTTGTTGCTTTTTTTCTTGAGTTTCTCTAAGATGCCTTACCTTCAGATATTCACATTGGCAAAGCTTTTTCTAAAAGTTATATACTAGCTCTTCAATTTAATAATTACTGGTGCTGGTTAGGAATGTTTCAGCAAAACGATTTTCTGTCGAAAAAATGCCAAGTAATGATATGTTTTTTATGGTCCCAAATGAAATTTCTGGTGGATGTGGGAAAGCATTAGTGAGAGAGCATCCACCCTACAACAGCCAATAGCCTAGTGATTAGAATACTCCCATGGGATGTGAGAGACCAGGTTGAAATAAGGCATAGCAGGGCTTGAACATGTGTCTCCCACAACTCAAGTGAGTGCCCTGACTACTGGGCTACTGGTTATTCTGTGGTAAGAGTGCCTATCATTTTTGTTCTGCATCAGAATGGAAAAAATGTCAAAACCTCCCAACAAAATGTTCATGACATAGAATTCTTGTTTTCTAACCAAAACCAATAATCACACAGCTAAAATGTAAGCTAAAATTAGATAGATTCTTTTCTGCAAACTCCTAAAAGATAAATAATTCTGTTTCAGCCACATCACGTTTTTTTTTTAAATCACTTCTTGCTAAGGATTATGTACAAGCCATGTATGGCATTTCAAATTTTGTCCCTGTATGAGTTATCCCTTGTGGTAGTTTGGGGGTGGGGTGGGGGGAGAGGGTAAGTGGGAAAATAATGTATTAGTTATTCGTTCAAAAGTTGGAAGTTTTCTTCTCTCCACTTCCCTACTTTGAACTGACTTTCATAAAATCACTTTTGGGCACAGGAGAATTAACTCTTTAAACATCAAATGCAAATGTTTTGGAGAGTTATGATAAACTAAAGCAGTGTCTCTCTGAAAACTGTTTGCAAGTCTTGTCATTACTAACAGTGTAAATGATATAATTTAAATATTCACAGGGCCAAAACAGTATTAGTCTTTTACAAGTCCTATAGAATCTAGTTCACAATAGCTCTCGATTTGTGTGTAATTATTAAACTCAACAGCTAGTATGTAATTTCCTCACATAATTTGGGAAAGGGAGGTTTGCCACATCCCTGAGTAAACCAAACATAATCTGGCTCTGCATGGAGGCTCTATGTCTTCAGCACCCAATCTACCTCCCGTCCATAAGGCTCCAATGATGCCATCCAGTCAGTCAAGAGACTGAGTCAGTAAAAAGGCTGTCCCCAGAATCGACCCCACACCATGTCACAGAAGGCCTATGTAAAAAGGTAATACATAAGGCCATTTTGCACTTGGGGGGAGGAGGTGCTTAATCTCGGTGGAGTCAGGAGGTTTGTGCTCCCTTTGCCTTTTAAACCTCCACACACACACCCTTCTAGCCTGGTGAGCCCCACCCCACCTGATCAGTCTTTACCCCCTGCTGAGAGCATGGCTCAGGAAAACAGTCTGGGGGTTGTGCCACAGAAGGGGGAGGAGGGAGTGAGATCCCCATCTGAAGGACCACCTCTGTACACAGGTCAAGGTGATGAAAATGCAAGATTGATCACACGTAGCAGAAAATATTACTCTCTATGACATATTTAGGCTTGGTCTACACTACACCAGGAAAGTTGGCTTAAGGTATGCAACTCCAGCTATGCAAAATACATAGCTGGAGTGTGAGTACCTTAAGACGAGGCTTGGCAGCATCCACACAACGGGAGTCCGATGGGAGCAAACGCTCCTGTCAGCTTCCATTCTCATAAATGGAGGAGTACCAGACACCGGCAGGGTTGCCCTCAGCGTTTGATTTAGCGGGTCTATACTAGACCCGCTAAATCGAAAGCTAGAAGAACAACCTTCGAAATATCAATCTTGAGGTAGGTATAGACATTCCCTTAGAGTGTAGAAATGCCATATGAGCTTGTGTTTGAGCACTTGTTTGCTTAATTTGTTTATTTCCGTAGATGCTTAAAGAATTTACAGGATACCCAGGCAAATGTCAGTAGAGCTAACTTTTTCCCACCTGTATCCCCAGAACAAGGATCTTATATGATCCTCAAGTGAACAGCTTCTTTTCCACATTTTATTCATTTTAAATCTCTCTCTCTCTCTCTCTCTTTTTTTTTTTTTTTTTTTGGCCAAACCCTTTTCTAACTCCTTAAAAACTCTGGAAATTAAAATGTTAATATCATAATTTTTTTTTAAAGTTAAGGTTCCATCATATTCAAATTACAGGAAATAAAAGCCTTAAGATTCAGTGCATCATTAATTGGCTGCATTTCACATACTTATTTGCATTTCACATACTTATTTCCTACTGCTGTTTTCCTCAGTATATATGCAGCCTAATAGATCATCTTTAAATCACCTAACTTATGTATCAAACACACAGAATGAGCAAGTAGCCAAGTTAATGTGGTGGTCAAAACTAGGGATGTTAAAGACTGGTCGACTATCTGATACACATTTGCTTATCGGATAGTCTTTTGAGTAGTCGACTACACCCCCTTCCCGCTGCCTCTATGAGACAGAGGCAGCAAAGGGAGGTGGGGGAATGGTACTTCAAAGTGGCAGTGCCACACAGTTGTGCAGCGCTACTGCTTTCAAACCCCAAGGCGGTGTTTCAAAGGGGCAGTGGATCAGCTATGCAGTGGTTGCCCCTTTAAAACACCGCTTCTGGTGTTTCAAAGGGGCAGCTGCCGTGGAGCCCAGCTGACTCTGGGCTCCCCAGCTGACCCCAGGTTCTGGGGAAATGCCGCACAGAACCCAGGATCAGCAGGGGATTCCCCTGCTGACCCCGGGCTCCATGGCTTTGAAATGCACAAGAGCCCCCACTGGGGATTCTTGCGCATTTCAAAGCAGGCACTCACGTGCAGCCCAGAGTCAGCGGGACTTCCCGCTGGCCCCAGGCTGTACGTGGAGTTCCGCATTCCTCCTTTGAAATGTACAAGAGCCCCAAAAGGGGCTCTTGTACATTTCAAAGGAGGAATGCGGAAGTGTCTATCAACTAGTTGACTAGTCGATGGAGATTCCATCGACTAGTCAGTTAACTGCATTTTAACATCCTTAGTCAAAACCCCAGTTTTCCATTTTTTTGGCTTTGCGGTCTTCACTGTGCAACTTTAGCAATGCTGTAATGTGGGGTTAAATTAAATGTACCCATCTAATGTAGGTTTGCAATCTACTCTACCGTTTTGATGTGGTCTTGGTTAATGTGACGTGCATAGTGTCTTGCCTATTGTGGCTACTGCCGCTCTGATGCATTTGTTTCTTGCTACAATGCTACTTGTAAGTAGCAAAAAAAACCCCCAAAAAATCAAATATAAATGATGACTTGGAAATAAAATTGCATTGCTCAGAACCCTCACATGGTGGGCATAGTTACATGATGAAGAGATAAAACTTGTCCTCCCCCATCAATGGCCAATTATAGAACTCCTGACAATTGTGACTTGCCAAAGCAGTAGTGATAAATCACATCTGGACCAGCATTGGGAATATGGAGCTTGGTTTCAGAGGCTACAGAATCAGACGGGGCCTCTATTTAGAAACTGTGCACTTGATGTTTCTTTCCCACCTTCCTGTGCACTGCTATCCATGTACAGACATCCCCAAATACAGGATGCTTTGAGTTTCATATTTTTGGGGGGGGCAATAGTGGAATGAGAGAAGAAAGCTTCGTTGACCAGCCATCTGAGAGACACAGAGAGAGCTGTGCCTTAAGCATTCTGTTTTGGAGCTTTCCTTGTAATAAATTGTGGAACTGTATGATAAATCCATGCATTTCTCACTCACTATATTCTGCTCACATTTCATCTTCCACTGGACTATTCTTAATATTCTAAGCTTCTGCAAAATTTCAAACAGCTGCCCTCTTTTGCTGTTGAGGAACGGGATGCATGAATTTGGGATGGTTCCATTACGCCCAAGCACTGAAGCTATGAGTGTCGTAATTGCAGCCTTCCAAGAGTATTAAAAAAAATTAGTACCTTAAGTCATTAGTCTTAAGGTACTAATTCTGTATTCCTCTATTTTTAAAGCCAGGTGCCTTTGTTATCAGGTGTCCAGCAGTACAGGAGAGCTCATTGAGAAAACAACTAAAATGTGAAAAAGGTTATTTAAAATTGCTCTTCTATA
Source organism: Rafetus swinhoei (assembly GCA_019425775.1). Lineage (NCBI taxonomy): Eukaryota > Metazoa > Chordata > Testudines > Trionychidae > Rafetus > Rafetus swinhoei. Next base: position 84,011,990 of record CM033424.1, read on the forward strand.
TATCATGTTGCACAATATCAAGATTAGACCTACAGAATTCTACGAGGGCCAGAAACAAAAGACTGGGATCACTGGGCAGTGGGCTTCCAGGCCTCATGGATCGCCAGATACTGAAGTTCATATGGTCAAGGACTGAACAGTGCCCAGTGTTCCTTCTAATCTTTTCTATCCAGGCGCATAATCGTTTTTATGTGCAGCGAGGCATGTGCTCATGTGCACCACCAATAGAATAAAAACCTGGTTCTGGGTACTCTGCTAATCAGCTGGGTGGCATCTGAATCCCTCATGAGTACTGCACAAGCCAATCTCTCTGATTGGTGCCAGTGCAGTTTTTAAGTAAACCACCATTCATACTGAAGGATAAGTAGTACATAAACTTTTATTTTATTTTTTTAAGTTGCTGTTCATGAACTGTAACTTTATCAGTCACTATCTTAGCAACTTTTTAAATGTTAGCTACCACACCGAAATTAATAACTGCTTATCAAATTCTATTATGCAAAAATCAAATCTGCCCAAGTCATATCAGAGTGAAAAGCATCAAAAGAGAAAAAGAGAGACTTGCACTCAGTTGAACTATTTTGTTTAGAAAATTAGTAGACAATGCATTTCCTTGGCTGAGACCTTGGCTCATCTGCCAAGTTCCATCCCACAGTACTTTTATTTTTAACAACTTTATAAGCGGAGAGGCCATTATTAAGGAAACATATCCTCAACTCTGGGGTTATGAACGGAGACACCCAACCCCAGATTTGCTTGAAAGGAATGTGGCAAGGCATTCTTAGTCATCTAAATATATCCATTTAACAGTGTATAACCCCTTGGAAGCTAGAAAATGACATCTGTCTCTTTATTGAAATTTGTATCACCATGGCATGTACACAAATGGTTTGTTGCTATAACATCTACTACATACTGGTATTCGCTCTATGAAAAAACACCATAGAAAGATGGGTTTCTGAAGGGGGAAGAGAAACAAACATTTGCATAGACTTTTGCAAACAGTTGGAAAGGTAGGTCAAGTTCGGGGCCACGCATTCTTGAATGAGTTCTTTCGAAGTCACGTGATGAAATCAGAATGGAGCATCCAGGCATCCCCATTTCTACATGTTGCCTTACCCTTCGGACAAAATAAACACTGAAAAGATTGCAAAAATGTAGTCAGTGTAAAAAAGAAAAGGCAAGGGCAAATAGCAAAGCAGAGTGGTACAGCTGCTACTGTGGTGAGACACCACAGATACACAGAACAATCAAGGACTTCAGGAAATGTACAACTCTTGTCAACAAGGGACAATTAGAGAGAAAGCAGAAGTCAGTAGGGACTGAATGCAAAAACAGGCAAAGACTCTACCTTGATTCAGAGGATCTTGTTATACAATCTACACACATCTTTAACCAATACAGTGGTAGTGCACAACTCTCATTAAATTAAAAACATTCTAAATGTAATCTAAAACAAAGTATAGATGCAAAGCATGTTTTCAAAACTATACCACAGAAGACTTTTAAATATGTATATATTTCTATACCATTTGTTAATGTAACATTAAAGAGAATTTTAGCAATTTTTTTAAATACCATCTTTATTATTAGGGCCCTACCAAATTCACAGTCCATTTCGGTCAATTTCATGGTCATAGATTTTAAAATGGTAAATTTCATAACTTCAGATATTTAAATCTGAAATGTCAGTGTTATAATTGTAGGGGTCTTTACCAAAAAAGGAGTTGTGTGGGTATCACAAGGTTACTGTATTGTGGTATTTCTACCCTTACTTCTGAGCAGCTGTTGGCAACAGCATTGCCTCAGACCTGGGCAGCTGAAGAGCAGTGGCTGCTGATCAGGAATCCGGCTTTGAAGGCAGAGTTACCAGCAGCAGCTGCACAGAAGGAAGAATATCATGGTATTGTATTGGGTATGGTATTGCCCTCCTTCCCTCTGCGCTGCTGCTGGCAGGGTGCTGCCCTTCGAGCTGGGCACCCAGCCAGCATTACAACCACTGCTTTCCAGTTGCCCCACTCTGCAAGTAACATAGAAGTAAGAGTGGCAAAACCATGACCCTCCTAAAATAACCTTGTGACCCCCCTGAAACTCCCTTTTGGGTCAGACCTCCAGTTTGAGAAACACTGATCTTCCTGGTAAAATCAGTGTAGAGTACAAGCACACAAAAGGCCAGATTTCATGGGACAACACCAAACGTCACGGTTCATGACACCTTTTGGATGGCTGTGAATTTGGTAGAGCCTTGCCTTTTGTTAATCATTTCTGTGATCATAACATCTAGGAGCCCTTGTCATGGACCCACAATCTTATAGGTATGTCTGTCTATGCAACTGCCAGGAGTAAGCCTCCCAGCCAGAATAGGCACACTCATTCTACCAAGCCTCAAGGTAAAAACAGCAGTGTGGACACAGCTGCACAGGCAGAGGCTCAGGGCTCCCTTAGCTCAAATAGCTAGCCCAGGATTCCAACAGTGCAGCAAAATCCACACTGCTATTTTCAGCATACTAACCTGAGTCTCTTCACACAGACTGGGAGGCTCGCTCTTAGCTTCTGTGTAAACATAATCTAGAGTGCCAACTACTATGAAAACAAACCAAAATCCCTCCACAAGTGCTTAACTCTGCACCTTCCTCTTCATTACTTGGGTGTGGTGAAGATTTGGGGTTACCTACTTTATGATCCCAAACCTGTAGGGAAATGATGAGGGGTGTGGGATTTTTGTTTTTTTTGAGATGCACATTTAAAATAAGAAACCAAGAAACAAATCCAAACAAAGCTATAAGTTAGACTTGCAAATGTCCCTCTGTTACTTAATAGGGAAAAGCTTTTAAAGAAAGATTTATTTGATAGCATGTAAGTTGTATGTAAAGGGTCAAGAAAAATAACCAGGAAGTACAGAAATGCAGTGATAAGGTAACCTACACAACCTTAATTCTGCTCAACCACTGCTTAGCTACCACCATGCATTTTGATGGAAGAAATGAGAAATTTCAGAAATTCAGTGTGTAACTGGATGTGTCTTAAGTCCCCTAAATCTCTGCAAAGTTACTCCAGTTGTGGCAAAGGGAGGTGGATGTTTCATAATGTACGCGGAAGCATCTTTCAATATGTAAAATTGCCCCATAGCCACAAATGTTAGTCTAAGTGCCACTCTCATCAAGACCAAACACATTTGGCATTTCTAGGTCAAACCATTCATGAATTATGCTGGAGACAGAATTAAACATTCGGCAAAGATTTAACAGAAGACATCTACTTGACCATAAAAAGCCCCCAAAAAACAACACTGGTGTGATGAAAAATGTGAGTCAGTTTTTCTTTCAGTTCTGTGCTTGCTGTACAAAGTAGAGATGATGGTATAATCAGTATACTTATCTTAGTGATAAGAGCCCAGATACCAGCTTGAGCCCAAACATCTACACTGTGACTGAACAGCCACTAGTCCAAGTCACATGGTGCGAGCCAGCTACAGAAATTTTAACTGCAAAGTATAGATAGCCTCTTGGCTGAGCTTGCAGACCAGACCACTGAGAGCACTTCATGTGAGGAGACAAAACACAAGACACAGGATCTTAGAAGGAAAGAGAAACCTGTTTCAAGGAAGGGGCCACAGTTCCCTAGCTGTTTTGCATGTTCTTTTCCTTCTCCCCTTTTTTGCTCAGTGATCCAATCTGTAGAAAAGCACATTCTCTGAGCTTCATGCAGCATACAACATCAGCCAAGAGGACAAAGTGTCAAGACCCTAAGAAAGAGGAGTCCCACTATCCCCATTAAGAAAATGGGTAAGAAAAATTTGCATCAATTTATGAGGTGATGCCTGGAAAATGTCAGGTAGATGGTTTAGTTTTGTATGAATTAGGATCAGGAGGGATGGGTCAAGATCAGGCCAGCTTTACATGTAACTTTGGAGAGTGCACTGCCTCTCCATATGATCAATATTTAATGATGTGATGTATTCAATTATGCACATATATAAGTAGACACACATTTAATATATGCAGAGAGAAAGCCTAATTGAATATATTTACATCTCTGCATGAAGTTTGTAGGGGCTGTCTCTTTTTCCTTTCTCAGGGCAACAGGGTTCCTTCAGTGGCCGTCTAGAGGCTTTTCTTCCCCTACACAAGACCTCAAAGGATCTGCAAGCAGCATCAGGCAGCTCTTAATAAACTGAGCCATCCTAACGATCCTGAAGCAGCACAGGCTTTTTGGAGACAACAGGACTGTGACTCAACACAGAATTCAAACCAGCATGAATAGTACTGCTAAAGTGAACTGGAAAGGCTGCCTGTAATTGCAGTCTGATCAGTCTATTGCAATACGGAGAATTATCCACATTAATGCTACAACTAAGTGATCGAAAACAACAGTGTGCTGGCACACTATTAAAGGACCCTTATAACTGCCATGTTTCAAATTCCATTAGAATCCCTCTCGCAGAATGCCTGCTAACGTCTTTAATAAATCATAGAAATCAGAGACAGAAATTAGGTCATCTTGTCTATCCTTCCCCGCACCCCAGGTTTGTTCCTTGTATTGTACTTCTGAGTGCTCCGTCTAGTCAACTTTTAAATGATTCAAGCAATGGGCTTTCTACTAGCTCCCCATGGAGACTGTTTACACAGTCCAGTAAGTCTCACTGTTCACACATTCTACCCTGATTGTCCTGCTTAGTGATAATATAATGAAACCAAGCAAAAGAAAAACTATTTATAACTCTTGGATCATCTTAAATCTGCTCTTAATACTAATGTTCAACTAATCAACTACTGTTTAACTAAAAATGTTCAGAAAACATTCTGCTGCTCCTTCTGTAATCTGCTAAAATTTGCTTCTATTTTTAGGAAGAAAAAAATGGTGATAAAGGAGTCAAAAGCTACCAACTCGGGCTTTACTACAGTAGTGATCCAGCACACAGAAATGGCATTACTGTTCTCTTTTATATACAGGGGCTTTAATTTTTATTTATTTTCCCCAGTGTATTGATATTTATTATTTTTATCAGTTTTTGTTTATAAGTGGAAAAAACAAATTTCTCTGGGTAAAGAGCAGGGTTTATTTAGGTAGATGGAAGGATGAGGGGGAACATTCGATAGATTTCTGCTTTGAATTAATGGAATTCTATGTGATTTGTTGCAGAACTAAAACAGAATTCAAAATACAATGCCACCTATGAGTTTAAGAAAACAATCTATAAATAAAACTTTTAATTTGAATCAACAATTTACTGTTGTAGACATAGAACTATTATCCTATATTTATGTAACTGGGCCACAACATTTGCAGTTCATACACTCAACTTCATCCATTTTTCCTGTTTTTGTGTTTTAAAAACTTTTGAATACTTCTTTATGTTCTGAAACCTGATCTGATACAGATTTTCATTTTCTTCCCATCTAAGTGTGTCAAATCAGTAAACAATTAGCTGCTATCAGCTTGCAATTTGTTCATAATCATCATGAGATTCATCAGTACATTCAGATGCATACACATTTCAGAGCTTGTATGTGTGTCTGTTTATTGCATCAAAGGGTAGCTGAGTTAGTCCGTAACTGGAAAAACTTTAAAAAAAAAATCCAAAAAGTCTAGTAGCACCTTAAAGACTAACACATGTAGATGATATCATGAGCTTACACACGAAAGCTCATGATACCATCTACATGTTTTGTTAGTCTTTAAGGTGCTTCTAGGCTATTTGTTGTTTTTTTAAGTTTTTCTCATTTATTGCTTGTATCATCTAGGTTAATACATAGCCTTATTTCAACAGGCAGCTTGCATACATTTTTTATATACACACACACACACACACACACACTTGAATGATACAGAAGTGGGATGAAAATTGGAAAAAAATGAGTGATACCTGCTTTTGTAAAATCCCAGATTTTTCGGTAAAATACTGGTTTAAACTGAAAATGAAGGGTGTGTATATATAACAGAAATTTGCAGGATCCTATAGTGCAGTGGATCCAAACCATCGGTCTGCGGACCAGTGCTGGTCCATCAACTGCTGGCTGCGAGGCCATGGCGGCTCAGCTCTGGCAGCCGTGGTGGCTGATTTTTGTGCTGGGACTGAGGCGGCGGCAGGAGGTGCCTCACTCCCTCCTGCCCCCTCCCAGCCAGATAATATAGCGGCTCGGCCTGGGTTTTGTGATCCTCCCCCCGGCCCCGGCTGGCTGATTTTGCCAGCGGCGGCACTGGGGCTGAAGCGGCGGAAGGAGAAGGCAGAGCAGGAGGCGCCTCCCTCCCTACTCCCCCCTCAGTAATGGCAGCCTGGCCAAGGCTCTATGTGCCCCCAACCCCACCCATGGGGGCGCAAGACATGCTTGGGGAGGAAGGGGGTATGAAGGAGGAAGGAGTGCATGTGCCACCAATGGCTCCTCCCCCTGCCCACACAGCAGTAACAGCCATGCTCCCTAGGGGGGCAGCCTCGTTCTGGAGAGTGCAGGTGGGGTGAGGGAAAGGGGTGTTGAGTGAGGGTGTGGTGAGGTCACAGGGCAAGAGGGTGTTGGCATGAGCTGTAGGATAAAGGCCACAGGGCATAGCGGTGGAGGGTCAAAGGGTGTTAGGTATTGGGAAAGAAGGGACTGGGTTGGGTCTAGACGAAAAGGGAACATTTTATTTGCATATTCATTATTTGTATAATTAATATGCAAATAAAATATTAAAGGACTGCCAAAAAAAGTTGTGAATGGGTTTGCTGGTCCACAATATAAAAAAAAGTTGGGAACCAGGTTTTTTTCAGTCCCGCCCCCACAAAGCTCTGCTTGGGGAAGGGGTAAATGGGAGGGTTGCTGCTGAAGGGGGCGAAGGCGGTTGGGCTCGGGGACCTTCCAAGGACTCTGTCCACCCTTTGATTCTCTGTTTGTTTGTTTGTCTGTCTCCTTCTACAGGTGGTGCGGGCCATCAACACCATCTTGCTGTGCAAGGGTCATCCACCTTGGCGAAATAGACACCATCGTTGCTAGCTGTGCATGTTGCAGTGAGATTACACCCTGGACCTGACCCTCCATTACTTTTCTCAAATTTTATAGTAGTATAAATGCACTGAAATCAAGGGTTACCCCCACCACAATGTCGGCATAATATATTGGTTAATACTTTGTCTAAGCAGACAGAGCACAGGACTGGAAATCAAGAGAAATGGGTTCTATTCCCAGCTGACTTGGGCTCATGGGGCTCAGATAAGGGGCAGTTCCACTGCAATGTAAATGTTTGAGCTCAGGTCGGAGCCAAGCTCTAGGATACTATGAGGTGGGAAGGCCCCAAAGCTTGGTCTGTGGCCTAAGCCCAAACATCTACACCACATTAAACAGCCCCACAAGCCCAAGACAGATGGTACAAGCGAGCCAAGAGCGTCTAATGGCAGCGTAGACACAACTTGTCTTACCCAAGCCCACTCCATCTCAGTCCAAGAGGATCAATTTACTTCCAGATGCTTCCCAGGAACCCGACTCAGGGCAGCTGCCTCCTGCCTGAGAGTTCTGTGCCTCCTGCATACGGGGTCTCTCTTTCCACTACCTGTGAGGTCTGTATGGCAGGCAGCAGTCATGTTCTACGGCAAGAGGGGCAATGACTCTTCCACAGGCATGTTCCACATCTCACAAAGGGCAGCAAGGTTGTGAGAGCTAGCACGGACATGTAGCCTCTGACACACTGACTCCATAGGCAGGAGAAGGATAGCTGACCCTCCCTCAGCCCAAGATGGCCCAGGTGTTTTCCCACTCCATCCATCTCAGACCTGATACTTGACGTTAGGTCCCCTCCCATTGGGTTTAGCTGGGGTTCAAGAATTCCATCAGGTACTGTCTCTTGTGTGCATATAGTACCTAGGATATGAGGACTTCCAGTCAAAAAGTAAAATATAAATAATACTATTATCATTATTCAGATACACCACTTTTTTTTAAATCTAAACATCCAGTTATACATTTTCTTATTGAAGTTCATATACATTACAACATGGAGATGCACGGGGTAAGTTTAAAAGGTAGTGCTTTTGCATGAGAGACAGATGCATCCATGAGGGGTAGTTTGTTTGCAGCTGATGTGGGCAACTCACTCATTTCTCACCAAATCTACTGACAGTAGCTCGTAGTGATCACCATTTAGCAAAAGACACCTCTGGCCCTCCCACTCCATGCTAAGGAGTCATGGTCAAACACTTGGCAAACAGTATGCCACAAAAAAAAAAATAAAGATGGTAAGGAAGTCCTTCTGCCCCATAGCAACTGCTGAGCTGACAGACAGAAATCAAAGATGACAACACTGCAACGTAACACAGACACTCCATTATGATTAGCCATGAGCTAACATGTACATTCATTTCAAATTGACTCCAGATTTTTGGCCAGAAAAGTACAGAAAGCAATCATAAAATAATGGACGGGGAAGGGAAAGGTTCTCCCTTTTGGGAAAGAGCAGGCATACTAGCCAATTTTTCTAAATCAGTGTTCCTTGTTATTACCAAACAAAACTGTAAATGCACAAAGGGGAAAAAAAAGAAGGAAAGTGATCTGTTTTTAAAGTGATCTGTTGCTAACAAGTCCTGAAAAGCTGAACTATAATAACTCATCAAAATATGCTACTTTCTCTGTTTACATCACCTAACAAGTAGAATTTACCACCTCCAGGACCCTTAGGGAAGCTTTCAGTATCAACTAAGTAAAGCTTACATGGCCAAATTCTGATGCCTTTCTTTACTTTACTAAATAATGCCTAGCTCTGTTAGGCTCACTGATTTCTATGGGACTATTTGCAGAATTCGGTACTACTCAGCTCATATGAGGGTGCAGGAATCCGGCCCTTAGTCAGCCTATTCATACTTGTCTTTGGCCTGCAAGAGTCTTCTCTTCAATTTTGTTTGTTGCAGTCTTTTTAAGTAATATTTTTATTGCAACCACTACATCTCAGGAAACAGCACAATACCATTTTTCAGTTGCTCCTCGTTTCATAAGGAGCAGACATCACCACCCCCAGGCACCAATGACATTAATACTCCCCAATAATGTCACATCTGCATTGTGTGACTGATTTCATGCAGGGTTCTGTACCACCTGCTGCCACTGGGAGACTCTTACAGGAGCTGGAGATGTTCCAGGCCATCAAGGCTGCAATATATGTGGCTTCCACAGGGATTTCCTGGCCTGAAGAGGTAGACTGCATTCAGCAGTGAAAGGAGAAAATTAACAGTGAAGAGAGGCTTCTATGGGACTACCTCAGATCACAAGTGCCTCTTCCCTATTGTGTCTGTCCCTGCTTTTTTTCCAGCCCTGGCACAAAATGTGGGATTTGTAAGAGGGGTGTGGCAAGATGGATAACCTTGGGTGTGAGATCAGAGTGGGAATTGTTCTGAGCATCATTCTATGGGGGAGGGTTTAGAGCTGAGGAGGTGGTTCTGAACAGTGAGAATAGGGTCAAAAAACTAGATTTGAAAACAATGCTAAATATACTGTTATCACTTATCCTACCCTTTATTGTGGCATATCTCAGTTTTTCAGTTTGAAATGAGAATGGGCTGGAGAAAAGACTTTTTCTTTTCTCCCTCACCCCCAACAAAACCCTTCTCCCTGTGACCCACACCCACTGTCCAGACTGTCTCAGTTTCTCCACTTATAAAATATAATACCCTTGTACAGGGATTGCTCCTTATATTCCCAACTGTTTTTTCCAGGCATCAGCTGTCACTGACAACTACCTTTAGGGAAAAAAAGCTGCATTAAGACCCATTTCTACTTCACATATATTGTACTAGGATACTCTGTCTACCTTTTAACTCAGGCTAAACCAAGAACTTGAACTTCATTCCACTCAAGAGTTTTATGGATCCCCTCTAATGCCACTTACGGATTCTATTACATTTATCAATGTTAAAGTGCCTGTACAGAGACACACATTACATATTTGTAAATACTTGTATATGCTCATCACAGTAGACATCCTCTTTAGTTGTTCTTAAAATCTTGTATACTGATCACATATGCTTTTAGTTTTCTTCTAGCCCTTTTCTCCACTCCAAGTCTCCTTGGTTTCCATATTCTTCTTTAACCCTATAAATGAAAACCTCATCACAGTGGGATCAGACTTCTGGTGAACAATCCTCTCTCTCTGACATACACATGCCATGCTCTCTTACTACTACTTTGGTTTTTCATCTTACAAAGGGATTCAAATTTTATGGATTAAGAATTAAGTGAAAAAATGTCTGGCTTTCTGTAACGCAGAGTGCTTTCAAAATGAACAATCAGAACTGGAGAGGGGCTGGAAGACTCTGAAGGTCATAAATGACTATTTCACATAAGCCCCCTACAGACGGCAAACACTCACCAGGCCTCATTTTATTTATGTAGCACCTCTCATACACTGTATATCATTGATGGCACCAAAAGCAAGTGATTAAAAAAGCTCAGATAGGGAATGTTCATAAAAGCAAGAAATAGAATAATAAACAATGACCAGGTGAAATAGGAACATTAATTTTTAATTTAGGTTAAAAGACAAAAAAAAGTCACTTAATTGAGTTTATTTATTCAATTACTCATAAGGGGAAAACACCAAATCTACAAGCAAACATTTCCATAGTCTCTTCAAATTAACTCAGATGTCCCAAATACTGTGACCCCATTTTTGCCTCTCCTCCCCTTCCCCATACACATTCAGTTCTTTACATTCTTCCTGAAGTCCCTCTGTCTGCACCAATGCCCATAGCGACAACCATTAGAAATGGCAGAGGCTGGAGCAATAAGCCTGCAGGACTTCTCTTACTGAAGACAGACTGGCAGGTGAGCTATTATTTCTTCTCTGCTACTTGAGATATTTCTCCTCCCAAATGTCAAGCTTTGGAAGGTCTGCCTCTTCTAGGAGACTCTCACTAGATAACTGAAGTACTAGGTCCATTACCAGGGTAAGAAATGGAAGTCCTGCTTAAGCAAATGTTCATGTCCTTTTATGACCCACATATGGCTCTTCTGATGATATAGAAAAAAAAAATCAATACGATTCCTCTCAGTTACAAACTTCTGGAATAAACAGTATACCCTTTGTTTTCAACAAGTGAACACAGTAATATATATTAAATACCTAATTTTTCTCATCACCACAAAATGAAAAAAATGAGGCAATAAGATAATTTATTTTCAATGTTAAACAGTTTTTAGAATTTTCTTTCACCTGCTCATATCTACAAAGTCTTTTAAAAAGTTTGCTACTATTAGCATCTCACTTATTAGCTACCCTTTTCTAAATCTAACTTCAATTAGCATTCTTATATTATTCTCCATAAATTTAGACTCCTGTATTCTGCAGCTTGTTTACCTAGCACAAACAGTCCACCTAGAGAATTAACATACTCTACTCCAGAACCCATTACTCAATTCTCAGTGCAGCTGGGAAGTAATCACATGTTTCACATTTACTCTCATATTTATCTCCAATTTATTAATTTGAAGGGAGGTCAAAGAACATACTGAAAATTCAAATACTGTTTCAGTAACGTCATGTCTTGCCAGTATAAAATGTGGTATGTTTTGTTTCAGGATCCTATTTATCACAACTTTGTCATCTACATTTAAAGAACCAAATCCTACAAAATAAATTTACTTAAATACCCCCACTCATTTCAATGAAGCTACTCAACTTAATCACATGTACTTGCAGAATTAGCCCTATGTTCTGTATCTCAAAAGGAAAAAGATTCAGTTGTAAAAACAAGAACTTTTGAGTATGCTGTCAATGTAGTAAAAGGTATTGCAGATATACTGTATCTGAGGAACCAAATGTTCTTTTGTAACATACTTTTAAAAAATGTTGACTGTTCCTTCCTGTCATATATCACCATTTACTGGCATATGAGAATTACATGAATCAAGTTTAAATATTACCCACAGAACAAATACCCTACTTCAAGATCTATTTTATTATTAGTTAAATCAAAATCAGTACTTAAAAGATAAGGAAAACATTTCACATGAATTTTAAAAAGGAATACATTATTTCTAACATACCAAAACATATAATATACCTAATAAGAAATATCTTAAATAAATACATTTCTATACACCAAACTGATTGTGAACATTCGCATTGTTTATAAAACAATGAATCCCTCAAAGTCCTCACACAAATACCTGTTAGAGGAAATTTTTGTTCATCAAGGGTAAATATTTTGCAGGTTTCCACTATAGATGAAAATCTGCATCTCACCTTGTTTTATCTGTAAATATATACAAATTTTAGATTCACCTTTACTTGTCTCTCTTTTGAAAAACCAAAAACCAAAAAAAAAAAAAAAAACCCAACAAAAAAACAACTGTGCTGCAGTTCCTGAGGGAAGGCTGCATCAGTCTCATTCATTAGAGACAAAGTTAAAACAAAGATGGTTCAGACAGTCTGATTTTCAGTGCCCCACCCTCATTTACTTGAGCCAGAGTGATGTCACAACACGAGGCAACGCAATGACTTCACTGCTACAGTTCTCGTTGCTTCGGGGAATGCACCCCCTCTCTTTTTTCCACAATAAATACAAAGCCGTTAGACCCCAGCAGTAGATAAAAAGCAGACTTATATCAGATAAGCTCTTATAACATACCTAATAAGTTTTCAATAATATTAGCTAACCCTTTAGAAGAAAATAACTTGCATCATTAGATATCAATTTAATAAGGGGACACCACTGTAAGATGAATTAGGTGAAGGGAGAGTTGATGTTGGCAGTATTAGTATGATCAAATAAAAATATAGTATAATTATTTAAAATATTTCACAATGTGTTTAAACTAATGTTCTCTGATTCTAATCATTCACCACTGCGGAGAACAAGACAGTAGCAGAACAGAATCACAAGGAGCCTTCCTGTTCTAATGGAATCATACAGAATAAACTTGCAGTCATTCTTCGGTGTAACGTGGTGATACCCTCTTTCTGTGAACTATATTATTCGTGATGTGCAAATTTCAACATCAAATTAGATTGAAGAGTTCCCATCCAAGGAGACTGGTATGACAAAATAAAGGGGAAAACATACTGATGGAGCAAAGTGTCATACAATGATTTTAACCAATTAACTGACACAGGAAGATTAACTTTGCTTCTCATATTGTACTTTAAGTTTATCCTCCATATTTATAGAAGACAAGCTTAAAATTAGCTATGCCACATCAAGGTTTACTATATAACGACACAGAGTTATACATAAAGTTGTATGAATTTGCTCGGTTATTTAAACAAGCCACAATGCACTGTATTAACTTAATCAAAGTCTAACAGTAAATTAAGAGCAAAAAACTACTTTACTTCTAGATTATTTAGCTGTAAATAATGATTCACTGCATATGAAATAAGACTGTGGTGGAGAGTTTCAACTCTTCAGTTCTTCTCCCTATAAAAATTACAAGTCAAGTGAAACAAGTACTTTTGCTTGTTCCTACTTCAAAGTGATGCACAAGGTTCAGTTTAACAACTATGTTCCACCTTTGCCTCAAGCATAAATGAGATTTAGGCACATATTCGGAAGCATTATTCAGAGCACTGCTAGTCTTTTAATATTTTCTATTTCTTCAACAAAGGAAATTTGAAAAAAAAACTACAAAAGACTAATTGCACTGCTCCTAGTTACTATTGAAGTGTAAATTTTCAAGTTAATTCTGTATCTGACAAAGTTAAAACAATGAACAGACCCTCCCTCTCAACCCTTCTTTCTCCACATTCTCTACCACCATTAGACTGAGCCAGCCACTCCCTCCTCGCTTTAAATCCCACAAAACACCCTCAAGTTTCTTGTTAACCCGAATAAACCCCAAAGAAAAATGAATAATACTGTAACTGTATGACGGCTAGGGCACATTGTAAACTTTTTTTAGCCCTCCTGATTGGTCTTTGCTGCCTAAGTTGCGGTGAAAGTACATGCACACATCTTTAAAGTACACCTCGCCCCAACGCTGCGCGAATTCACTGAAAATACTAGCGAAATTACACGATTGCAAACGTGTCTGACCCTTTCTCTCTCCCTCGCTCCCCACCCCCATCCTGCACATCTGATTAATACCATCTGGTTCCCTCCATCTTCCCCTTTCGCTTCCAAGCACCCCTCTCCCCCACCGTAAGACGCCAGCCCAGCGTGCAGCCGGGAGAAACCTGAGGGGACCTTGGAATCGGAAACGTTCAAAGCAGGAGAGGAGACAGCGCTGCCACTGCAGAGGTCCGGAGCGCCAATTTACTGTGTAACCACACCCACCGCATTGCAGAAGCCACGGACTGGGGGGGGGGGGGTAACAACAAGCAGTAACTCCGCTGCCACCAGACGACACACAGGAAGAGCCTAACCGACTTCAAGAGGGGAAAAGAGACGGACAGTGGGCTCCTAGCCCTCCCCACCCGCAAAAGTCCCGCCGCCACCACATGCCTGCAGCCACCCTCCCCCGCCCTTGACAGCCCGCCAGGTGAACAATGCAGGTGACACACAACTGCGCTCAGCAAGGGGGTGCAGGGGGAGAACTCCCCTGGCAGGCTGCTGCTCTAAGGAGGTGCCCTTAACCAGAGAGCTCAGCCCATGCCCCCCACTGCCCCGAGACACGCGCTGGCGCGGCTCTCCTTGTATAAACGAGAAGTTTCCTCGCCGGGGGGGGGAGAAATCCCGGGGCCACCCTTCCGCAGCAACGCATTGCCCAAGCTTCCCCTCCGCCGCAAGACTCCGGGCCACAGCAGCCAACGCAGCAGCCAAGCCCCAAACACCTCCCCTCTCCTGCCGCATCAAAGCAACGGGACCGCCCGAGCCAGGCCCAGAAGAGCGGCGGGCTGCCGAGCCGCATCGCAGCAGCTGGAGGGCACGCGGGTCCATGGCTCTCCCCCAGGGATGCCCCCGCCACCAGCCACTGATCACTTAAAAATGGCTCCTCCCAAGCAGATTTAATTTTTTTTTTTTAAACAAAGTAAAAGCAGCCCCTGGTCGCGGAGCCGAGCAACCCTCTCCCCCGGCCCCTCCCCTTCCAGCGGAGGAAGCTGCCCGCCAGGAGCGCGAAGCCAGGCGGATCGAGGAGGTACCTCGGCCAAGCGGCGCAGCAGCAGCAGCAGCGGCGAGCTGGAGCCGGGGTGCCCGGGTCTCGGTCTGGTTCCAACGCGTCAGAGGGACGTGCAGCGGCAGCAGCAGCCGCCACGCGTCAGCAGCAGCCGCCCAGCCCGGCCCAGGACGAGCCCTCCACAGTCTCCCAGCAAATCAGAGATGTGGAGACAGGCTCCCTCCAAAGCCCCTCGCCGCGGCAATCGGGAAAAGCTGGATCCCGCCGGAATCCGCCGGCTTCGGCGCTCCGCAGCCCCGCCCCGCTGTCTACACGGCGGCCAGCAGCGTCGAGGCTCCGACCCCTGGCAACTCCTCGCCCCGATGCTGCCCAGTTTGATCCGCGCGGCAGGATCCAGCCCAAGTTTTGCCCCTTTCAGTGCAAACGCCACCGCTCCCAGATCAAGCGCAGCAGCCCGAGGCAATCGAGCCACCAAGCCCCAAACCCGGCTCCTGGAGCCTGCGCTTTTTTTTTTTTTTGGCCTCAATTCCCCATAGTCTAAGGCTGATGAGGAGCTGCTCCTAACGCACCTTCCGAACCTCCCCCCGATACACTTCAGCAGCAGCCCAACACACTCTATCCCCGTACCTGGATCCTGCCAAATTTTGACCATCAGTCAAATTGTAACACCAAGAGAGAGATTATTTTTTGCTTCTCCTCCTCTACCCCCAATGTCTAATTTAGCACCAGGAGCTGGCTGCATTCCTCTCCAGTTCTGCCATCTAAATTCAGTTGCTGGCCCAGGTTTAGCATCTAAACTCTGTACAAAGTCATCTGAATGCCATTGTATGTGCAAGGATTCAGATTTGGAATTTTACAGTACTGTCCTTAGATACTTTATTGCAGGATGATTTTTTCAAGGAGTAGAAATAGCTAAATTCCCCAGTAAGGCCAAAATGTAGCAAGAGCCTAGTGCCACAGTGGAATACAGCTGGATTGGGGGTGGCAGTGACAGAATTGTGCAGTAAGAGGAGCTTGACTTATTCTCCATTGAGGCAGTAGAAGTTGAGGGGCTGACTAGGACCCAAAATGAGAACTCAGTCCCAATCTGAATCATGTCAGGAAGATACATTTCTCTTAATAAGCTTGGGACTTGGCCCGAGGAAAAGGAGTCTGGCCATATACACTGGACATCCAGATTGTTTGATTCATCTACATTAAAAAGCTCCCTCCCACCCTACCCCTTTTGCAGATCTGCCATTCAACTGATTTGGCATAGAGTAACATGCATAACAGAGAAATTCTTCCAGGACAGGCATTTTAAACAGCACGGATAATATACTGTTCTCAACCAGGAACTCAGGAAAATCATTGTGAATTACAGGGAAAGTAGTCAAGAAGTAAAATACACATTAAAACTGATGAGATTTGATTTTTAAATTCATGAGAAAAGGACAATCAGTTCGAATCAAATCTTGAATCTCTAACATGAGCACCGAGACTTCAGAAATATCCAGCACTTAAAAGATGCATAAAATATCCTGGACTAACCTTTGGCAGCTGTTATAATGTCTGTTCTACAGAACCATGGGTAACTTTATTTTAAGCACAATAATGCCACAAAAACATCAGTACTTGAAAGTAACAATATTGTCCATGAATAACACCACTGATAGATTTGCCCCATACTTGTGGATAAATAGCATGTTTCATAGAGGGGGGCAAGGGGCTTTATGAACATTGATGTAGCCTCCCACTACTTCTGGAAGATAACGTCTCTGTTGCTAAGATTAAGTATCGATGGATTCTGCATGTGAAACTTAAGATCCTTGGGCCTAAATTTCAACACTTGAGTACTTACAACAGCAGTGGAAGACAAAAGGTACTTCAAGTGCTCAGCATCTCTGAAGATCAGGCCTAAGGAATCTCAAATCTTTCTACTTAAAAGCTGAATATCTCCTCCCTTTCCCCCCCCCCCCAAACAAAAAAGCACTGAGCCATTTTGACAATGTTTGTTTGTGCTTTTCCCAAGGCCCTTGCAAAAAGGTCCGTCATAGAATGAGACCAGAATTTTTTTGGGAGGAGGGAAATTCAAGTTTTTTGCAAAATATTTCAGCCTGAATAGGGCCAGCTAGTCAGCCCCTCTGCCTAGTTTCCCCTCAAAAATTAAGTTTTGATGGAATAGCCATATTTCTGCAAAACATTTAAATTGTACAGAAAACTTGTATGTTGAAAAGTTTTCAATCATCTCTAGTACTTAATCCCTTCCCACCCATTGGTAAACCATGAGTAATTCCATTATAGTGATTGACATTACATGGGTGTTCAGTTATGAGAGAAGAATTAGACCCAAGGTTTGGGCAGCACCAAGAAAAGACCTCAGTTCACTGCTTTCACCTCTGGAAGCAGTCTTCAGATCTAGGTATGCAGTGCTGAGTTAGCCACATTGGTTCTAGGACATCAGAGTGAGGTACTCTCTTTTTTGGACCAGCTTCTGCTGATGAGAAAGACAAATTTGCAGGCTGCACAGAGTTTTTTTTAAGATGCAAGTGACCTAAAGAAGTTCTATGTAAGCTCAAAAAAACTTGCCCCTTTCACCAACAGAAGTTGTTTCAATAAAAGGTATTACCTTATCCACTTTATTTCAAATGTACATGTCTGTAGCAATTGAAAATTAGTTTTGTGTGGCATCTGTTCACCTCCAATAACCACACTTCAGTTTGGCAGTGTTAGCCACAATTGGCAATTTCTATTCATAAGAAGATCCATACTTGAAAGTGCAACCGTGGCATCATGACACATTTATGTAGAGAAGGTTGTGCGATTTCTCCCTTATCCTGCAAATATTTAATTGCATTGATAGTAATGTTATCCACATGCTTGTTTTCAGGATCAGCAATGGCTCATACCAGTGCTATTGTCTCTTTGTTACTGAGCACTAATTATTAAAAAAAAATAAACTTTTCAATTCTTTACCATGGCACAATTATTTGGCTATTTAATTTTTCTTTTTACCCATTAAACAATGAAGTAGTCATGACACACCACTTAGAAAAACTGAAAGTACAACCACAGTATTGATAAGATATTTTCAATAAATACCACATTGGTATTACAGGTCTAAACAGTAACACAGTTTCAGGTTCACAATAATTACAATTCTGGTATTTTCAGTTTATTAAAAACAAATGTCTGTTCATGACTCATGCAGCTTAGCTTTCTGCATGGCTATGAAACAAAATTCAAATTAAGAATGATCTCTGCATGACAATGCATGAAAGTGAGACTTCTGGACATTAGAAGGAGCCTTCTAATACCTCCTTCCTTCTCCATACAAATATAAAAATCTACATAAGTATAATATCTTAATATAGATATGATAAGCATTGTAAGAAAGTTCAAGATGAGGTATGCATCCTGTATATGAAGTTTCCCCCTCTTGCAATACAAATGGTTACAAAATGTCTGGAATTCAGAAACAATGTTTACCATATTAGCCAAACAGATTTGTTATGTTGAAAATTATGCCATTAATTGTATCTTCTCACAAGATTCATATTGGCATATATATTAGGAGTCATTGGAAGAACCAGTAACAGAACTTGACAGTTATTGTCTCGCAGTCCTATACAACTCAAACCACAGAAAATACTGCTTCTAATGCAACAAAATATAGTGGAGAATAGGGAGAGGGAAGTCTACATTATGGAAAACAGTATTTAGAATGACAGGAACACAAAGCGGTGTAGTTCACCATTGATTGTATCTGGATAGGTTAAGAAATGGGACCCAAACACAACTTGTATCTATTTCAAGGCTCAGTGTTACCAATAGATATCACATATGTTGTCTTAAGTCCTTACTAGGCTGTTCTTCCATGATTAGAGTTTATTGACTCTCTGAAAGCTGCATTAAGGGGGATAAACAGCTCATTCTTTCATACCATTTTGGAAGACTATAAAGCACTTGAATCTCCTGTTTTCATGTCTCCTAAAGTTTTAATTATTCTTTTAAATAGTCAAAAATAATTCATGGCAACAGTCTTTTTAGAAAGTCATAAAACTTTTTCCCCCTTGATAATGGAGGCATGAATGTGTTTTTGTGCTCCTTTTATTTTTTTGACTTATTTTCCCTCTCTTTAAGGAGATCAGCAGCACACATTTTTTTCCCCAAGGGAATTTATCCCTGAATCTTGACAGAAGAGACCTTATGCCCTGTGGGGAATAAAGCAGTGTGTGTTAATTATTGAAAAGAGCACTTTTTGTGATACCATATGTAAGTGCCCATGGCATACTGTAGGCACAAGCCAGCTATTAGAGGAAAGGAGGGTTGGACAGAGTGACTAATGACAACTCAACAGGCTATATCTATATGTGTGATCATATATGGCCACATTTGTTGTACCATAACCCCCTGCTCTCTACATCTGAAGCCCTGGAACATGTTCTCAAAGGACAGTCTGAGGCACAAAAGGCAGTATACACGAGGAGTGTGGGTAAGTACATATCTCCACTATGGCATGTCTATATCCACTGTACAATCCATAGTGGATGGAATATTTGAGTATCAATAGTCATCCTGGGCCAGTCTGAAAATGCATTGATCCCTTTGTTGTCCAATTCTTACCCAAAGCTATAAATAATCCTTGACCCTCCACCCCTTGTCAGGAGTAGTAGCAGGTGATCAAGGATAATGGTCCAAGAACAGTCACCTGGACCAGACACCAGTGCTGATCAACCTGTAATCAGAGCACACTCTCCTCCATTACTTCACTCCGATGGACAGGAACATTCATCTGTGCCAGGAGACTTCAGGGAGGATGGAAGAGACATCTACTGCCTTCACTGGACTTTGTCCCAAGCCCAGGAATGTATGAAGCACCTCAGGTTCCTGTCCCAGATGGTGAAGGACCCCAACAACTGCTCCTGGAAGTGCCCTTGCCTGGATGAGCTGGACTGAGCACTCTCCAACATTGCAAGTACAGAGCATGGCAAGACTCGATCACCTCCTCTACTCTGCCCCATCTTATTGTAAGATTGGCTACCAATGAGAGCGGTGAGGAGGTTAGAGTCCTCAGGGAAATCACAAAGGAACCCCCAGGAACAAGATGGAGAAAGTTAGATTCTGCACTTTTATCTGGCAAACCAATTGAGGAAGCCCTCCCTAAGGAGCCTGAAAGCCCAGAGCTGCTGCAGGAACCACTCTCCCTGATAATATCCCCTCTTCTACCAGGACTACACATCTTAGCCTGTCTCCTTTACCACACCACACCCCTGCTCCACCATGACATGGTCCCAAAGCAAGGCACAGCTGTAGATCAATGATTTTACAGAAAACCTGGGGTAAGGAAACAGTTTCATGACATTGCAGTTGCACAAAAACTGTGCAATGTGCCTCTCATCCCCCATCCCTCTATCTTTCCTTTCCCTGATTAATAGGAACCATGGGGAAGAGAGTTCGGGTAGTGTGTGCAGGCCATCAAGGTTAGGAAGAGAAAAGGAAAAATGTGGTTGCCGGAGGAAAGTTAGCTCTCCATTCTTCTTGGAACCACTTCAAGTGTACTGTACCCAATTCCTGTTGTCTCATCTCCCCACATTGAGACAACTTTTCAGAAGACAGTAAATGTTGGGATGGCTGAAGCTTCTGCTTCAAATGTTGTATAAATACAGCGGCACGTCTCTGAGCAGCAGAGATGACTGGCTTGTGTTAATCCAAAAATTCAGGGAAGAAAATACACTTCTGGACTCATTGTTTTCTTGCACCTTTCAATGCGGTTTGCTATACAGGGCCGCCTTATTTTCCAGAGATTTGGAATGGGATGGCAGAATTCACCATACATAACTGATTTCTTAAAGATCTGACACCATGCAAATGTAAACACAATTTCATCCCTTCCACAAATCCTCCCCTCTGCCCATGTAGTTACTATTTTTTTAAAAAAGATTTCAGGATAGAGAAATAAGCCATGAAATAATTGTTGCTATTCAAGGCAGCAAAATTAAAAATCATAGACGAGTTCACTGAATCATGTTTATGGCTGTGTTAGTGATTTAAATGATAGTACAGACAAGAGAAAGATAACTAAATTAACACTGAACATCTCATACTGAGTGGTGTTTTTAGGACCCATCTTCCATTACCACCATCTCCAGACAATCACTGTTTGAAATCATGGAGGTATTCACACTAAGAGAATAATCATGAACACGACCACCTAAGAGCTGTGAGCCACAGTGTCAAAAAAAACAACAACAACAACAACAACAAAAAACCCACAGGGACAAGTAATGGTGATGTCCCTCCCAAAGATTTCACCAGGCCCTAACAACACTAATGTTGAGTGAGATAAGAGGCAATTATGCATGATCAGCTCCAATGTCAAGCAGGCCTCACATACCTAGTCTTTGTTTCAATCCTGCAAAAACTTAGAGCTGGTCAACCCCATCATTTAAAAGCTTCAGGGGGTAGCCGAGTTAGTCTGTACAGGATAAACTTAAAAAACAACAAATAGTCTGGTGGCACTTGAAAGACTAACAAAACATGTAGCTGGTATCATGAGCTTTTGTGGGCACAGCCCACTTCTTCAGATGACCAAAATGCTGGATTACATTTAAGTCAATATAACTTATGTCACTCAGGGGTGTGAAGACGACACACCCCTCCATGTGATACAAGTTACATAGATCTAAGCGCTGTCCACTTTGCTCTTTTATCGTCGGGGGGATGCTCTCCCACCAAATGTAGCTTCTACATCTTGCGGAAGTGGAGCAATTATTCTGATGGGACAAGGCTCTCCCATCAGCTAACGTGTCCTTGCTAGGTGCACTATAGTGGTGCAAGAGCTGTGCCAACGTAGCTCTAATGTAGACTTGCCCTTAGATACCTAATTTTATTCATATTAACAGTGGACATCAATGGGATTACTCAAATCAATGAAATTACTTGTATGCTTAAGTATTTGCATGATCAGGTTCATAGGATCTAATCCAGCTCCCACTGAACTCAACTGAGACTCCCACTGCATTTCTGTTGAGCCCTAGTTTGTTATGTTTGTAGCATCTTAGTCCCCCTCAAGAATCACTGTCTGTAACATTTACGCTATTTCTTCAATTCAACTTGTAGCTTAAGTTTCACTATCATTCCTTCCCATCAATGTGAATTTGACAGTGGGATGCAAGACTAGTTCAAACAAACAAAAAAAATAGTCAAATGAAACACAACATTTATATCACTTCTCATCTTAGGGCATTTACTCCTCCCCCAATTTATCCTCCCATTTGGTAAGGAGGAAGAAAGAGCTAGGCTCAGATGTTGACCTAGGCTCAGATATTGACCTAGGCTCAGATGTTATGCTTGAAATCTCATTCCATAAAATATGCACCAATGCCCTAAAATTGAGAGATATAGAAAAGTAGCACACCCAAGAATATTTTTTTCATCAGGAAGAATGTTAGGAATTTCTGGGGGCAAAGAATTGTCTTTTTATTGTGTGTACAGTGGGGGATAGCACAATGGGGTCCTGGACTATGGCAGAAGCATATAGGTACTACTGCCATACAAATAAATAGAACACGATTCAATACATCAATAATGTTCTTTGAGACACTTGGTAACTGAAGGACAGCTAGAGCTTAATCAGATATAATTGTGAATATAAGTGATTTTATCATTGTTTCAAGAGAACCAAGAGTATTTTAATGCAAATGTTTTAATTTTAACAGTTTCCCCAGCTTCTAGGTTAGATAAGTAAACAAACCATGGCACTGAACTTATCAAATGCCAGCAAGCGTAGGTCAATCTGTACATAAACATTTGCCTGACTGATTTTGGAGAGTAACAGATAACACACCATTTTGCCGATCAATAACCAAAAACTAAGGATCCAAATGGCATCTCTGTTTCTTAACTTTATTCTAATTTCCCTTGTCCTCTCCATGCCCTACCAGAAGCAGTTCATCAGCCCAGGCTAACAAAGCACAGCCCAATCAAGAATTCCCCTAGGGTACAATATACATTTTTCATATCTTTTATTTAATCCATAATTATGAACAGATTTAAGGACAAACTTTGATTTGAATGTCAACTCACTTCTCTTCAAACTTCCTAGCATTACATTTTGCTACTGGAGAACATAGAGTTGTGTGAGGCTCAGATCTTGGTACAGCTAATTGTGCCGCAAGGAGTTGCCTTGTTACCATGGCAATTTGCCAACCCAGGAGTCCTTTTATCAAGGTGTTGCTGTGGTAACCAGTGGTAGGTGAGGCCACTGCAAGACTGTAGCAGTTAAGTCTAGGCTGCAAGAGGTTTGCAGAGGATGGTGTTGGGGCTGCACCCTGCACACCTTCCCAATCCCTTCCTTGGATATAGACTCTCTCATGCTTTGCTCCTGATGCCAGCCTGGACTGCAAAGGTGACTGCAGCTCCTGAGCCCACCTGAGGCTGCTTTACATGAAAACTTACCTTGTTTACAATTATATAGCAGGTAGGAAGAGCACTGGAGGAAGTCAGAAGTGCCACAAGCTGCCACTGCTCCCTTCCATCTTAGGAAGCATCAGGCAAATTTGAATGCAGAAGGCCTCAAGAATATGCTCATCTAACATTTGCATCAGATGTCCTAAATCTCAAAGACTGTCTTCACTTTATGCCCCTTTTTAACAGAGAAATAAAATTAACAAGATTCCAAATCACTTATATAGAACGTAACTTTTCATGCTTGAAGCTTCTTAGCTTGAAATCAGAATCTAAACACCACAAATTGGCAATTAGCTATACCGCTGGAAATTTAAATAGCACAATAGCACATATTGCTTTTCTACCCCCATCACACAATGTTGTGGACATAAGCAAAGTGCTGGATCAAGGCCTAAACACATGCTTAACTTTAATCAATTACATATGCTGAAAATTTAAACATATGCTTAAGTGTCTTGCTATAATGGAGCCATGTATATGTAAATAAAAAGCATTAATTTCTGGGGGAAGGAGGAGAAGCTTAAGAACAAAAGATATTCATGCTATATGAAGATAGAATATGGAGTTTGGTGGAAGACAGATGCAAACTCTTATTTGAGCTACTTTGTGTACAGGTATGATTCTACCGACTTTGCTGGAGTGACTCCTCATTACACTGGTGCCAGAAGTCCATATTTTTCAAAGCTTTATCATATTCTTAAAATCAGAGTGTATATATATATATATATATATAAATAAATGCAGAAAGGAATCTTGCTTTTAACATGGTTTGACATTACAACCAATGCTGCAACCAAATTCCCCCAAATGGTTTTATTAGAAGAACAGACAAGACCATTGTCTCCTCTGACTGAGCATTTATCAAGTGATTGCAGTTATCAGATTCTCTTACTGTCAGACAGCTTAACCCATGAAGTTGCTTAGAGGAAACAAGCAGTTGCCAGAGTCTCTTGTAGCAACATGTAAACAGAATGTCAGCCTATCTAACAAAAGAAACTAGAGTTCACAACAATTTAATTAACTCTTAAAGGGCCAAATAAAGAAAAGAAAAACTGTAGTAAACCCCTGAAAGATGCTTTTTAATCTTAAACTTTTGGTATCCTGCTAGAAGAACATATGAATGGCAGCAATCATCTGAAGTGATGGCCACAAATGTATTTTCCTCACAGGGAAAGGATGCTGACACAGACACAGTTAAACTTATTTTTGTGAAAGATCTCAATGCTCAAAGTCAGGCTATCGAAATTTCAGTTCCCTGAATTCTTTATCTTTACATTTACTAGAATATACACGCTCTTCACCTAACAAAATACCATTTAATCTTTGATTCCAAATATACTTCTTGAGTTTCATTTTATTTTCCTTTTATCTTTCCAGGAAGCAGCTAATCCACAGTTTTAAAAATTATGCTAAGTGACAGAAATGAAGCAGGGAGACAGATGAGCAAAAGAGATGATCTTGGATATAGAATATAGCTTTCAGAATAAGACACCTTTATGCTCCCATGTATCCTGCAGGGCAAAGTTCGAGAAGGAGTCATAGATGATCCATACTGCATTTTGAGGAACAAGGCAACTATCAGAATTGTTCCCTCAGATACTGCAAAAGCTGCTGCTTCCCCACTCACAGAAAACCTGCATGGAAACAGGGGTCATAGGAAGGAAGTGGCTGTGAAACAGCTGTCCTCTACTGCACAGACAGAAGCCATAGATAAACTTTTAAAGAGATAATCACATTGACTTTTGCTATTTAAGTAACCTTAGCTATGGAGCATCTCCACTGAAGAGACCACTAAGAGCAGAATGAGAGCTGGAAGCTAACGATGATCTAATAATGCAGGGACAATTGAACAACTACTGTACAAATCTCAGTTTAAGGAATAACTTAAACAACAAATAGTCTTGCAGCACCTTAGAGACTATCAAAAAATGTAGATGGTATCATGAACTTTCATGGGCACAACCCACTTCTTCAGATGAATGGAGTTTAAGGCATAATTATTTTTCTCCATGTGTGTGTGGGGGGGGGGGGGAGGGGGCTTGGTAGTGGAGGGGGATATCTGTTCCCCAGAAAAATTAGATATAAAAATCATTTTATTAAAGGTAATAAAAAATGAGGCTAAATACTCTTTTCTTAAAGCTATGCAGTATAGGTTTAAATATTTAGTATAACTTAGATATTTGCACCCATTACTCAATTTTTGTGATGTATGAAGATTGTGTTAAAAAACTGCTCTCCTGTTTTGTACTAGGAGTATCAGGACTAGTCATCTCTTTCTTCCTAGAAAGAAACTTTGAAGGACCTGAAGAGTGACAGTACTGATGCATGATGAAACCTAAACCGTAGCTCCAACTGAATGAAGAGGCGATGTGAAGTCTTATGCTAGCAAGAGCTCCAGATCCATCTGTAAGGTCACATTCCAGGTCCTACAGCAGAGATTTCTGAAGTCATCCAGAAGGAAAAGGGAAGTTGGAAGGCAATCCTTATGTATCCCAAAGCAAAGCTCAAAAAAATTGATCTTTCAGCTCACCCAGTAAACTTGCTTATTAGTATCATGTCAGAATAGCACAGTGATGCAGTCTGGAAAATAATTTCTGAGAATAAAAAAAATATATATATATGCTTTCTGAGTGGGATAAAATATTCTCTCCAGTTTCTGCAATCTCAATGAAAGATGTAACATTCTTAGAAACTACTGGATATCCATCTTAGATGTACTCAATTTTTTTTTTAATCTTAACACAAGATTTCATAACAGAAAAGATCAAAACTAATAGCTTCCTTTGGAGCTGGAGCATCTGTGTTCATTTTCTAACAATTTTTTGGATCTTAGAATGTGTGAGATATGAGCTCTCTTTTAAAGCTCTCTTATACTAAATATTTAAACCTATATTTAAATATTAAATACTCATAGCTTTAAGAGTATTTAGCCTCATAATAAAAAAATCATTTTATTAAAAAGTATTTTTTTATTTTATCATCCACAAGATTATTTTATCCAGCTACCTCTTCAAACGGAAAATTTGTGCTCCCTGCAGTGATTTACTGAAATGCTAATTCATGACTCAGTTTCCTTTACACTAGACCAACAGAATTTTTACTTTGCAGTTTTTGGCATGTCTAGAGCTAGTGCAGAGTTTATCAGTCAGTGCACTTGCTGTGTTAGAGAATGTTCATCATACAATTTCTATATTCAAAGAACTTCATAGACTCTCCCAAAGCACAGCGGTTAGGAGAAAATATACTATTATATGACAGTGCAGTATGTTATCTTATCTTCTAATCCAGAGGTGGGGAATCTAAGGCCTGGGGGGCTGGATCTGGCCCCCAGTTTGCCTGGATGCAGCCCCTGAAGCTCAGGCCTCCCCCCATATGCCCCCACATGTCGCCCCCAGCTCCCTCTATGGGGTTGGAGCACGAGCACTGATTCCCCACTGTATGAGAAGGAACCCCAAGCCTTGCAGGCTGGAGGCAGGCAGGCCAGAGCCAGATCTAGCCACGGGATCTGCCTGGTGGGGAGAGGAACAGGACCATGTGCTGCTGTTTCCCCTTCCCCTAGCTGGCATAGTAAAATGCTGCCTGGAGGCTTCCCCGTTCCCCAATCTACTAGCCCAATTCCCATGAGGCTCTCCTGTGTTAGGAGAATATGGGGGGAGTGTCTTTCTACTTCTCAGTTGGGGACCATGTTAGTGAGGGGGTTTGGGTTTTATTCTCGTTTCTCATTCGTGGCCCCAACTGATTTTTCTATGGATCAGTGGCCCTCAACCCAAAAAAGGTTCTCCCACCCAGTTCTAATCTTATCTGAAACCCTCAACTCCCAACAGTTACATTTCATGCTTATCAGGGAACTCCATTCATGTTTTAAGACTTTGCCTGTACTGTGGATATGGTGGTCCCTATCCTTTGGGTCTCGTATTTACCTTATGAAGCCTATTTATCAGGCACCCACTCAATGCACTTCATTATGAATCCTTCTCCATCCTCCTTCTCAACCTAATTATTTGATTTAGCTTTTCACACTTCTGCTTTATATGACTGTTGTAAAGCATATTGAGAAGCTGGTGTAAAGGCTCTGCAGAAATGAGAAGGAGCAAATGCTTGATTAAAATGAGAAGTAGAATAAGCTCAGTAAGCTTAATTCATGATCGTTTTGTCCTACAGAATATAAAACTCTCAATGCCAAATGTCTTCAGAGTCCAAAATCTAGACCATAAGAGGCTCTGTGTGACACAGTTGATAATAAAGCAGCACTTCTGCAGGAATCACTGCCTGGGTCCAGGGAATGGCAATTATCCGCTCTTAGAGGGAACTACTCTGTCTTGCTGGGTGGAAACAGTAAAACAAGAACTGCCAGCAAAAGAAAAACAAATTCAGGACGGAAGGGAGGAATTAAGGGAGGGATCAGTTTGAGTAGTAGAGTTTGTTAACCTAGAAACAAACTATATTTTCTTTAAAAACATTAACATTAATGTAATCATCTTGCATTTTATCAATCTTGACTTCCCAGTAAGGCAAAGAAATTGCATAAATAGCCACGTTAAACGATTTTATTGGAAGTGTCCTTATCAAGCTCTTTGGGGCAAGGACTATCACTTTATACATTCTTGTAAAGCGGCAAGCACAACAGACACCTGACTTTGTTGGACTTTAGGCACTGCCACAAAGCAAGCGGTAAAGAATTTTTCAGACTTAAAATATTATATTTTGTTCTCTGATGTTCACCATTTGAACTGAGAACTTATTCATTTATTTGAATACAGTGTATGCCCTCTCCCCCCATTTGATTCATATCTTGGAAAGACTTTCACTGACTACAGTAGAAATTGTATCCAGCTGATAATGCACTAAAAATGTAAATACATGGCTAAATAGTTTACTTGTTGTGTGCTCACTTTTAAACCCAATTGCAGGGAGGGTACCAATTTCAACAGCAATTTGAATGGTTTCCAGTACTCTGAGTACTACGCAATATTTGCTCTTGGCCTCAAATTTTGATTCAACATCCCCTTGAGATGAACAGACCCCTTGAGATGCAATCCTCTTTATCTTTTACTGTTAGTTTATAATCTCTTGTTACAGCTTCTGAGAAATGGAGCCAACAGTTATAAACAAGAAACTAATATGAATTTATAGAAAATTGTTCACCACCCTTGCACTTCACTCCACCCTTGCAATACTCTTAAATTAGTATTGAGAGAGCACAAAATGCAATGCATGGTCCTGTCTGAGACGGGAACTGATAGTTCACAGATTTAATAGTCATTTCACTATATCAAGAGTTTTGTGCTCGATAATGAGCTGGGCAGAATTAGATCTTTTTATAATTTCAATAGATAAGCTATTTTAAGCATTTTTATTTGTTTACATTTTACCAGGTGCTGAAAATTAAATTTACATCCCTAGCCCATAGCCAGGATGCTACCTGCATAAGAGCTTGGCATAACAGTAGTATCTGAGCCCACATGGTCATTCCCTTTTTGTTACCCCACATATACACAGCACTTGTAAGGAGGCAGAGCCATGGTCTCCGCACTGATCCATTGATGCAACTTGGGGAGTGAAGTGTATACAGAGGAGTTCTCAGGAGGAATTTCGCTCCAAACACCTGCCCCCAACACAAAGGTCTGCCTAGACTGGAGAGTGGTCCTGACACTTTTTTGTAACTGCACAAACAAGCAGCAGCAGTTTCTTATTCCTGCATCTTGTTGTCAACACTACATTTCTCACAACTGAGAACTAACCAGATAAAATCAACAGCATGCATTGCAATCAAGTCCAAGTTAGGTCAATCAGATCACAGGTGCTCAAGTTACCATATGGGAGAGAGGAAGGAACTCGTCTGTTATGTTATAAGGTAAGTTTCTACACTATCTACTACTACCAGAGATTCCATCTTTCCTAAAATAAAAGTGGAAAGTCTACCATTTCCATCTACTTGTACTGCCAGTAGGTTCTGACACTAATGCTAGCAATTAAATTTGTAACCAGTGCATGATGTGGCTGGCTCAAAACATGGTTTTGTGTTGATATAAGAATGGCCATACTGGGTCAGACCAAAGTCCATCTAGCCCAGTATCCTGTCTGCCGATAGTGGCCAGTGCCAGGTGCCCCAGAGGGGGTGGACCGAAGACAGTGATCATGCGATTTGTCTCCTGCCATCCATCTCCGGCCTTTGACAGAGACATACACTAAGATTGATACCTCACAGCTCATAATATTAGTTGCTAGTGATCCAGCCTGGCATATGGTTATCTTCCTGTAATTGGGTCATAACACTTATTTTGCTCTTATACAATCATAGGACTGGAAGGAACTTTGAGAGATCATCAAGTCCAGTCCCCTGCATTCATGGTTCATACATGGCTGATAAACATGGTTGTACCATGAAAAGAGCTGTTAGTTGCATGAGTACAACTATGTTTGCTGGAACTGGATTTGAGGAGAGGGTCACAAATTAGTTACATGATACAGTTGTACTAATGGAGCCAGAAACTCAGCTGGTATAAACTGGCATATCTGCATGCTGAGAAACTGGCTCACGGTGTAAACAGTTGGTATCTGCAACAGGTTTTGTCATCTAGGCTTGAGATAGCCTAAGGCTGTCACTGACTGAAACCTTGTTCTCAGATTTAGAAGCAAAATTGTTAAACTAAGGCATTAAATTATGTTCCATTAGCAACCAGGACATTGATATTGGGGCGGGAGGAGGTTGAGCCTTCAATTTGATTTTGTCAAGATTGCTTCATCATTCCAACTGCTAAAGCAAATGACAGTGAAAGGTTGTACAAAGGGTAGCAAGAGCAGAGACAGACTAATGACCTTCTAAGCAATCCATTTTTAAACTAAATCAAAAGGTCTCTAGACATCACAGCCCAAGGTTCCTCTGTGGCACTATATACATAGAGCACAAGCACATTCTGTCAAGTAAAACTCAGAGCTCCAGAGCACATCACAATCAAGCAGTTTTTGACACAAGTTATTGAGGAATCTCAGAAAGGTGCATTTTTTGACACGCAGCACAGGAAAGCTGCTAGGAAAAGTGAAAAGAAAGTAAATCAGGATGAAAGTAAATTCTGAAATTCCTCACTAAGGAAACAGAAGAGCAGAAAAGAGAGAGGGTAGCTGACTCTCAGTTAGTAAGGGATCATTGGCTTTAAATCCCTCTTCACTCTGAATTAGATCACATCTGGAACCTACCATTTAAAAGTTCACTTTTGAAACCTTAAGCATGACAATTGGACTGTGTGGTATAAAAGATTTCCCATGGTTTCAAATAATGGAAGCTGTATAAGAGAAACCTTAAAAACAAAAACAAACGTCCCACAGAAAGGGGCAATGTAACCTACCAAGTTTGGCTTACGTAACTGGTAACACAACTTCAGGGGGTAGCCGAGCTAGTCTGTAACTGGAAAAACTTAAAAAACAATGAATAGTCTAGCAGCACCTTAAAGACTAACAAAACATGTAGATGGTATCATGAGCTTTTGTGGGTACAACCCACTTCCTGGTCACTGAGTTTCTTTTTTCTGACAGTTGTTTTAAGTTTTCCTCAGGATGAGATTACTACAATGCTATCTAAATGGAGTCATAGCTTCAGGCCAGTCAGGAACAGTAGGTGGCACAGAATAAAGCTGCCCTATTAAATGGTGTTTCCTGTTAGCCTACATAACACCAGTATTCAGGGATCTATGTTAGTGATTGGCCCTGCATCACTGGGAGGTGAGGCTAAGGAAAGCGTAGAGAAGGGGAATGTAAAAAGCTAGATGTGAGGGTATGGAGAACAGGATGAAGCCATGATCCTACCCCCTTTAACTTTCCCTGAAGCTAACCTGAACTAGGGATGTTAAAATGTGTTTGTATCAGCACGGGGAAGGAGAAGAGGGGAGGGGTGCGACAAAATACATTTCAGAAGAACTAGGATCCCATGCACAGCATCCTCTCAGTCCCCTCCAATATTAAAAAGTAATGTTTTCTCAGAATGTGGGAAGAAATAGCAAAGATTTCAATGTTTACAAATGTATGTTTTCCTCTCACCTTGTATTGTGTGTGATTAACACACTTTTCTATCATTTACACACAGATTAATTGAATTCTAAACTTCATTCAGGCTTTGGGATGGGTATTTCTTCTTGTAACCTTAAGTAGAATAATCATGTCCAATCCCTACTAGAAATGGTCTGTGCCTCAGCAAACACAGCAGGGCAAACTACCCGCATGGAGGATGCTATTTTGAAAAGGAGGGATTTAGGTAGCTAGAATATTTGGTTAAAGTGTTAAGGAAAGAATCCCATTAGCTATGTGTGGAAAAACTATTCTTAATTACTGTTATTGCCAACACTCAAGAAAGCTACTGATAACCTGTTTTGCTCTCCCACAGGAGAGCGCTCTTTCCTCTCGTACACTTTGTATTTCCCAATGTTGCCTAAGGGCACAGAGTTTGTACAGCCCCAAGGACAACAAGGTCCTGGTCCATGACCGGTGCTCTTAGGCACTTCCACAACTAAACTAAATGGAAAAATAAAACAAAAACAGATCTGCAATTAGTGTCCTTGAGTTCAAAAGGCTAACTAAAAAAAAAAAAATTAAGGCACTTATGTAAGTGGTCTGAACCAAAATAACTCAAAAGATTTGAACGTGGAGAAAACTTGGGATTTAAGTCAAAATTGCAGAAAGTAGCTGTAGCCTGCATCCAAAGCAAAGGGGAAAATTCACAGGAAAGGGTGCAGATGAAATGGAAGCATCTCAAATAGGTGATTAAGAGAAAAGCAGAAAGCTTGTGAGGAGTGGAAGATGATGTGGAACAACAAGGAAAACTACACCTTGGAGGTCAAAAAGCATAATATGAAGTAACAGCTGTATAAATACAAATAGCCATATAAATAAAAAAGAAAACAAGGAAAGAAGAGGGACCACGATGCACTAACGGTGGGGTGATAAAAAAAAATCTAGGCACGGCCCAACACCTAAACAAGCACTTTGCCTCCCTTTTTAATAAGGCTAATAAAGCGGGGGTTGTGACAGGATGGCTAATGGGAATGAGGTTACAGATGAAGAAATGACTACACGTGAGGTAGAAATCAAACTCAAACAACTTAATGAGAGATTACCCAGGTCCCTGGAAATAATCCATCCAAGAATATTAAAGGAATTGGTGCATGAAATTACAAGCTCAACAGCAAAGATTTAAATCAATCTCTAAACTCAGGGCTCATACTTTATGACTGTGCCAGAACTTCATCCTCTGATGGTTAGAAACCTTTGCCTAATTTCCATTTGCTTCTGAGTCCACACTGGCGCTTATTTAATAATTCCTCTTCCTTCTTGATATTCACCTCTCTGATGTATTTATAGAGATCGTATTTCCCTACCCCCTGCAGCATTCTTTTTATTAGGATAAACAAGTCAAGCTCTTTGAGTCATCTTTTACAAGGCAGGTTTTCCATTCCTCGGATCATCCTACAAGCCCTTCTCCACACCTGTTCTAGTTAGAGTTCATCTTTCCTACACATGAGAGATCAGAATTGCACACAGTATTCAGATGAGGTCTTACTAGTACCATTATACAAGATACTAACACTTCCCTGTTTCTACTGTAAATACTTCACCTGATGCATCCTAGAATTGCATTAGTCTTTTTCATGCTTGCACCACACTGGTGGCTCAGTCATCCTGTGATCAGCCACTGCTCTCAGATCTCTCTCGTCTTATCACCATCCCAGTGACTAAACAACCAGATACTCTTTCACTGTGACTTTACACCAGTGGAGAATCTGGCCCTAGAAGTTAATGGGCACTGCTCCACTGAAGTAAATGCCAGTTTACCCCAGTTGAGTATATGGCTCAGGTTTCCACAACAAATTCAGACAACCTGATTTCCACCTCCAGATTGAAAAAACCTATCTATTTGACTTCAACCAACCAACCAACCACACACACACACAAAAAAGGATGTCTGGAACATGTAATCCTACATTGTCTTGGGAAGACCATGCTGTAGAAATCTCTTCATGTTTTTATAGAATACTTTTACACTCTAACATTTGGGTCTGTTCTGGTATGGCTACCATCTCTCAGTGAAGGCCGATGGAATCAATTTCATTGCAAGAGAGATAAATTAAATAGGAGACTTTCGTGTGAGTTGCACATACCTTATTTAACTGCAGCTTTTTAATAGGTGTTTTGCTAATAATGCTCCCTGATCAAACAGGAAAGCCACATGAGAGAGAGTATTGGGAATTTTCCATAAGTAGCCTCTTCAGTTTCCTGCATTTTATATGCATGCAACAATATAGATGTTACTTTGTATTGATTTATACAAAACAATTGACCAGCTTATGCCAGGTCAAATTCTGCTATCAGTAAAAATGATGAATATCCAGAGGGAAAAAAAAAAATCCATCTGCATTTACACTTTTGTACCCAAAATAAAAAAAAATAAGAATTGCCCATTGGCTAGTATCTTGAGACAAAAAAAAATGATACCATCCCCTTCCTCCTTATCCCACACACAATTCAAACCAAGTATCATAAACAATCACAATATGTGGTGATTCCTTTATCCCCAACCATTCCAATGAGACAGCAATCTCAAAATTTACCCATGTCTGATTATGTTAATATATTCATCTGAAAGTAGATGAGTGTAAGAATCCAAAGAAAAACGCAAGTGACCAGCAGATTAGAGGGGCAGAAAAAGAAAACCTTCATTTGCCCCCAACCTGAAGGCACAGAGAGTTAATTGCTAAAGAGCCACGGTCTCAGTATTTTTTAAATTCTACACATACACTACAATAATGTGGGCTTTGCTTTTATATCAACTAGCTGTCAATGAATGATTGATTAGATGTCCTGCAGGAAACAGTTAAAGCAAACTGCAGCAATCAATCAAATGTGAGGCAATTATTTTTATTTTCTAAAAGACAATTTTTAATTCATCCCATAGTAGAACTATGGGGCTTCATCAGAATTTATGTTTCAATATCATTAGGCAAAATCAGTTTCCTCCACGTAACACGAACAGCTGTGTGCTGCTTTGCCATGTGTTAAATCCAAGATTAAATTTAAGATTTTTGCTCCCTTGATTGCAAAAACAGACTAAATACAGCAGAATCGGAATGACCAGGAGAACAGGGAATAACTCTAACAGCATATCTTCTAAGAGGGCCCATGGAATAGAACCAAGAGATGCCACTGATTTGACTACAGCAATGACATACCTCTGTGCACATGGCCATAGGTGGAGGGATATGCAAATTTTATTTTTCTTTAACATTCCTTTTTCCTGTCCATACAATAATACTCTCCCAGATCACCAGTACATAAACTATTAAATGAATGTTGAGTCAAATTCTCTGCTGGCGTAAACAGGTGCAGCTCCACTGACTTAATTTTTTGGACCATGTTTTTTAAAGGCGGATATGATGGGTTATGTAAACTCCACATTGGAACTGAAGGAATTAAGAACCTCTCCTGGCCCCATCAGACTTCAACCCTTTTCACATCTGCAGATTCTGCTCCAAATAGAGAAGGAAATTAAAAAGGGAACTAAAGAGCTCAGAGGGGAACATGCAGGATAGGAGTAGAGACATAGCCTGAAAACTGTTGAACAACGGAACTGCAGAAGCCTTCACTGTGTAAAAGGTGCTACCAGCTGAGTCCAGCTGGGCTGAAGGTTTCTTTATTTTTTTGTTGCTATTTTCTGTTGGACTCAAACTTTGTGCAGAGATGAATGGTTGGAAGGGAAGCAACCTTGAGAAAGACCAGGGCACTGGATATTGTTGCCTCTGATAAGACACTGGGCCTGAGCCTACTGAAGCGGGAGGACCCAGGCTCCCCTAACTGACCCCTTTGCTTCAGAGAGGACTAAGCCTCCCTTCCACAACCCCCTCTAAGAAATAAGGAAAGATAGAGACACCAGAAGACCCAAATCAAGGGCAAGGCAGCTGCAGTGTCAGAAGGTAGATTTAAGACCTTCACTGCTGTGAGGAAGTGGGGCTTTATATATTTATATATATTCTTTGAATTCTGTTACCCCAGAAAGGGGTGAACAAATTGGTGATTTAGCCTATGGCAGGTTGCCACCCTGTTGGAGTGGATGCTAGCAATCAGACAAAGTGGGAGGTCCAGCAACCTAACCATTAGACCACCAGCGGTAAGCCCACACCCTGTCAGAGGGTTACACATAGGAAAAATACTAGGGTAGGAAGATGGGAAAATTAAGGAGAGATGCAAATTTTAATCCACTAGTGTGAAACACTCAAACAGAGGAAACTGAATGCTTATACAAATGGTATATTTATATCAACATTTTTTACTATGGAATTCATATATTTTGAAACTGCCACTTGTAGATAGAGAGCTGAGATAAGGAATTGAGTTTGTGAAACTTCAGATTGAATACTTTATAGACGTAGAGGCTAAATTAAAACAGCTTCACAGTTGTATAATACACAACACACCACTGGAACTTATTTGACATTTCTAAAGCATTCTTTCCTTGATTCCTTAGTGATGTCCAACACCACTAAATAGTAACTGCCCAGTTCACTGTCGATTTAGCAGCTAATGTATTTCAGGTCTGCCAAATG
This sequence comes from Rafetus swinhoei, assembly GCA_019425775.1. NCBI lineage: Eukaryota > Metazoa > Chordata > Testudines > Trionychidae > Rafetus > Rafetus swinhoei. The sequence goes on from CM033424.1 coordinate 84,048,042, forward strand.
TAGAACAGGGTTATTGTACTTCTGCTTAGGTAATTGCCAAAATGCTTGCTTAGTGGGAGTGTGTTTTATATAGTTTCTGGGACAGAAAGAAGAGAAAAAAAAAAAAGCAAGGATGAATGAAAAGCCTCTCTAATCCCACTACTAAATTTTGCATCACAATGATTGGGTAAAGGAAGAAAGGAATTTTAAAATTAAACAATGCCACTGTATCTTTAACCATCAATATGAACAGTCTCCAATTCCTCATGCTGTACCTATAATGTACTCTTAATATAACTAAATCCAAGACACACACAAACAGGGAAACTGAACAAATGTATTAGAAAATTGAAAACAGCAAAACTGATTATAAGCAAAGTGCTTTTAAATGTATAAAATAAGCCTACTCAACAAACAGAAAACTATTTTTTGAATTATGTGCTGACCATTTTCAGACACACAAATCCAAGGTGTTAGTTGTAATACTAAGTAGCAAGTTATCACACACAATTGTGACCGCTGATGTTATTTCTTTACTTTATAGTGCTATGAAGACATACATAGAATTTATATTTATATGTTTGTCTGCAGTCTCTAAAACCAGGATTCTAAAACCAATGGACATCCTGACATGAAGATTTTTTTAAAATGAAACAAAGTATTTATATGACTAACAGCATTTCAGAAATAACGTGTACCGTGCAGGTTTTACACTGCTATGAAACAAGCCACAGGACCTATCCAGACATCAACTGGATCTCCATGGATCTGTGTGACTCCTGGGAAATCTTCAGTAAGACTGGGCCTTATATGCAGAGACCTTGTTCACCACTACCGTTTTGGCTGCTGGTTCCACCATGTGTACTGGAACAATGTTTATACTGGAGGTGCTAAGAGCCACTGAATCCAACAGTAAACCCTGTATATAATGGAAACCACATCAAGACAGGTTGTGTGGCAGCACCCCTTCATGCCAAGTTTCAGGACCTATGGGTGCTAGTCTCAGACATCAACTGGATCTCCACAGATCTGTGTGGATCCTAGGAAAGCTATAGTAAGATTATTTAAGTGAAATGCAGATTTCTTCCAATAATTTAAGAAAGTACAACATGTAATTAAAATATTCAACTTCCTATGAAACATTCCCCACCGCCCATAAAGACAAAAACAACTCACACACTTGCAATATTGGCAAAAAAAGAGTAACCCTGATGTCATTTCTTTTCCAAATGTTACATGGTGGAAATTGTCTTTGGTGACCTCTCAAGATGGGCATAATCCCCTGGGAAGCTAGCATGAAGGGGAAAGGAGCCCAGGAGAGCTGGCAGTATTTTAAAGAAGCCTTATTCAAGGCACAGAAAGAAACCATTCCAATGCATAGCAAGAGAAGAAAATATGGTAGGAGACCAGATTGGCTCACCGGGGAAATCCTTGGTGAACTTGAGCACAAAAAGGGAGCTTACAAAAAGTGGAAACTTGGACAGATGACTAGGGAGGGGTATAAATGTATAGCTCGAGAATGCAGGGAGTTATCAGGAAGGTGAAAGCGCAATTGGAATTGCAACTTGCAAGGGATGTGAAGGATAACAAGAAAGGTTTCTACAGGCATGTTAGCAAGAAGAAGGTGATCAGAGAGGGTGTGGGGACCCTACTGGATGAGGGCAGTAACCTAGTGACAGATGATGTGGGGAAAGCTGAAGTACTCAATGCTTTCTTTGCCTCTGTCTTCACAGACAAGGTCAGTTCCCAGACTAATGCGCTAAGTGACACAATATGGGACGAAGATGGACAGCCCTTGGTGGGGAAAGAACAGGTTAGGAACTATTTAGAAAAGCTAAATGTACATAAATCCATGGGTCCGGACTTAATACATCCGAGGGTACTGAGGGAATTGGCAAATGTCATTGAGGAGCCTTTGGCCATTATCTTTGAAAAGCAGTGGAGATCAGGAGAGATCCCGGATGATTGGAAAAAGGCAAATGTAGTGCCCACCTTTAAGAAAGGGAAGAAGGACGATCCAGGGAACTATGGGCCAGTCAGTCTTACCTCAATCCCTGGAAAAATCATCAGGGGATCCTCAAGAAATCCATTTTGAAGCACTTGGAAGAGGGGAAGGTGATCAGGAATAGTCAGCATGGATTCATGAAGGGCAAGTCGTGCCTGACCAATCTGATTAGCTTCTATGATGAGGTAACTGGCTCTGTGGATATGGGGAAGTCAGTGGATGTGATATACCTTGACTTTACCAAGGCTTTTGATACGGTCTTCCACAACATTCTTGCCAGCAAGTTAAGGGAATGTGGATTGGATAAGTGGACAGTAAGATGGATAGAAAGCTGGCTGGAAGGTCGGGCCCAGCGGGTAGTGATCAACGGCTAGATCTCAGGATGGCAGTCGGTTTCTAGCGAAGTGCCCCAAGGTTGAGTTCTGGGACCAGTTTTATTCAACCTCTTTATTAATGACCTGGATGAGGGGATGGATTGCACCCTCAGCAAGTCTGCAGATGATGCTAAGCTAGGGGGGAGAGGTAGACATGCTGGAGGGAAGGGATAGAGTCCAGAGTGACTTAGACAAATTGGAGGATTGGGCCACAAGAAATCTGATGAGGTTCAACAAGGACAAATGTAGAGTCCTGCACTTGGGATGGAAGAATCCCAAACATTGTTACAGGCTGGGGACCAACTGGCTAAGTAGCAGTTCTGTAGAAAAGGACCTGGGGGTTATAGTGGATGAGAAGCTGGACATGAGTCAACAGTGTGCCCTTGTAGCCAAGAAGGCTAATGGCATATTAGGTTGCATGAAGAGGAGCATTGCCAGTCGATCCAGAGATGTGATTATTCCTCTTTACTCAGCTCTGGTGAGGCCACAGCTGGAGTATTGTGTCCAGTTCTGGGCCCCCAATTACAGGAAGGATGTGGATGCATTGGAGAGGGTCCAGCGGAGGGCAACCAAAATGATTAGGGGGCTGGAGCATATGACCTACGAGGAGAGGCTGAGGGAGTTGGGTCTATTTAGTCTGCAGAAGAGAAGAGTGAGGGGGGATTTGATAGCAGCCTTCAACTTCCTGAAGGGAGGTTCCAAAGAGGCTGGAGAAAGGCTGTTCACAGTAGTGATGGATGGCAGAGCAAGGAACAGTGGTCTCAAGTTGCAGTGGGAGAGGTCCAGGTTGGATATTAGGAAAAACTATTTCACTAGGAGGGTGGTAAAGCACTGAAATGGGTTACCTAGGGAAGTAGTGGAGTCTCCATCCCTAGAGGTGTTTAAGTCCCGGCTTGACAAAGCCTTGGCTGGGTTGATTTAATTGGGATTGGTCCTGCCTTGGGCAGGGGGCTGGACTTGATGGCCTTCTAAGGTCTCTTCCAGCTCTATGATTCTCTGAAACCAACAAAAGCAATCAACTGACTGAAGTGGTCTTCTAGTAAAGGTGGAAAAGAATTGTACTGAATGCATATGGGATGCATGGGGATAGTCAACCCTCATAAGGAAAGTCTCTCATATCGATTTTGCTACATTATAGGGTGAGGAAACCATTTCAAAAACTGGTGCAATATGCATAGGTTGGGGGTGAGGGGCTAGAAGGGACTATTCTGATAATCTAGTTTGACCTCCATTATAACACATACCATACACCCTACCTAATTAACTCCTATTTGAATTAGAGAAAAAAAATCCAGTCTTGATTTCTAAGGGTGAGTCTACACTGCAGGGCTTAACTCGAAATAAGCTATGCAAGTTGAGTTACATCAATTGCATAGCTTATTTCAAAATAGGGAGCATCTACACAGCACTTATTTTGAAATAGAACTCTTCCTCTGACTCCTCGTACAATGTGGGTTACAGGAGTTGGAATAAGAAGTCCTCTAGCTCGACAGTATTTTGACACTACAGTATTTCAAAATAACTGCCTGCAGTGTAGATGTGGACTAAGTTATTTTGGAATAGCATTAATTACTTCGAAATCATGTTGCTGTACCCTAAGTTTCCAGTGATGGGTCATGTGCCAACTATTAGTTATAATATTATGTTTTCTTCTAGGTCATTAACAAAATGTTCTAAATAGCATTGGCTCAAGAACCAATCCCTGTGAGACCCCCACTAGAAATATCTATGAGGTAGTATCAATGGTTGCAAGAGTAGGAGTATGGGGAGGCCAGTTGTGGTAGTATGGGCAATTTTTTAAATATATTTATCTCGCACTAATATTATTATTCTGTAATAACCTAGTTCATAACTCATGTTTTAGATATCTTTTTGTTTATTTTGATAAAGGAAACTACATGACAAAATGTTAACATTTCTTCTTATATACTTTAGATTGATAATCAAATTTCTTAGGAGATGGATTTGAGCCTTGATTTTTGCAAAAAAGTCATGTATCTGCTTAGTTATAAGCAGTTCATAATTAGGGTGAGCAGAGGTCCCATTTTTAAAGGACCAGGGCCATATGTAAGCCATCCTGAAGGTGTCCAGACTTTCTTAAAAAGAGGCAAATTATCCTGTTTTATGTTTCTCTTCCACCTGCCCCCCATCAGTACTGGTGGGTTTGGCTGTTGGCCAGATCCCTGCTTGCTGGCCACCTGCCCGCCAGCAGTTTGTGAGGGTCCAGTAGCAGACGATGGTGGTTGGTGTGCAAAGCTAGTGACAGGGTAAATCTGCAGTGCGCGGTGGTGGCTGCTCCTGCTGCTGGTCCATCAGCACAGCCTCTGCTTCATGCCAGCTCTCAGGTTCTTGCTCCTGTTTCTATCTGGCACTGCCTGTGCACTGTGAGCAGCAGTGGCTGGTGACTGAACAGGTGCCTGATGGCAGCTAATGACTTGTTGCCTCTCCCTGCTATGCCCCTTGATGTCCCCCAGCCCCACCACTCCTCTGTGGAGTGCATCCCTTCCCATCTGTTGCATCAGGAAGACACTTCTCCTGGTACCTGGTGTTGAGTATTTCCTGGGGGCCCAGTGAGGCAAGGAGGGTAGAGAGCACTAGCCAGGGAGAGTAACATCTATCAGTCACCCCACCCACGTGAAAGATGTATGGGGGGGGTCTCCCTCCCCTCATGTGACTCGCAAAGGTTTAAAAACAACAAGGTAAATAAAAAGAATCCAGCTATGTGCTATTTATGTTTAACAGGGGTTCAGTCAACCTGATGTTAATCTGAATGTTTCTCCTGAACAGTTCTGATTGCCACTGAACTCACTTGAATACGAGTAATTTTACCAGGTGTCCCATATTCAACGTAGGGAAATATGGTCACCTTATGGAAAATAGCCCCTTCAGCGTCAGTGGCAATATTCCAATGCTCAAAGGTGAGTAGCTGCATAACTCTTTGCAGTCTTGGTGCCTTAATTTAAGCCTCAATTGTACAAGGCCCTCTATCTTCTACTTTCTCTCAATTACATTCCCTTCTGTATGCCCCTTATAAAATTACTTTTCACAGAAATGCCTGGCTCTGTTACAGGAAGGATTGTTGTGTGCTTGTTTCAACCAAAACAGCATTTTTTAAACAGAAATGTTAGTGTTAAACACTTTAACAGTTGGATGTCTATCATTATAACATCAAGCAAACCAAATTTTGAAAGAAATAAATTGTCTCTCTAAATCAATAATGTATATGAAAACGTACTGCTCCATCTGAAATCACTTCACTAACATGCCACAGTCAATGATTTTACCAGAATACTTCCTACAGTCAACTAACTAAAAAGAGAAGTTTTAAACAATAAGACATTTTGAATCGAGTCTTCAAATTAAAACCCTTTTACATGATCCTCCATAGAAGAACTCCCTTCGTAGATTTGCACATTAAGAAGTGGTTAGGGCTCTCCATTCTTCAAGAGAAAATACTTATGTGTCTGATCTCAGCCCTTTTGAGATTTTTTATAAATCTGAGAAAAAGTACACTGAAAATTTACCGGAAAAGTTAAATACTCAAAGTCAGTAAAATAATCCTGCTGTGGTCAAAGAGACTGCTCCGGAATTAAGCTGATGGTGAAGGGCTTCTCAAAGGCCCAGAATAAGACTAATTATCACCATAGCTACATTTTGGCATCTAAAACATTTCACTTGCAGGATCAATGTCAACAGGGTGTTGCTTTTCTAGTCAACATAAAAAGTTCATTCAATGGCACTTTAAATTTTGAAGAATCCAAAGAGATTAATGTGCTGCATTCTTCTTTAAAAACAACAACAACTAACTCTTGAAAATATTTTTTATTTTAAAAGACTTGCCTGATTACGACATTTTTGTCCACTCAACATCTTATTTCCATCAACTTCTGTCATGGCAAGTCAAAAGTTCATACATTTGGTAATTACTGATCACTGGAACTAGCCAAAAAGTGAAATGAATATTGTAAAAAGTGTAATTAAAATTGTGATTGAATTAAAATTTGACTCACTTTTTACCATATTGACCTGCAATTTTCATATTTGCCATTGCTATGAGAAGTGAATTAAACAAAGAGGACTTAAAATAGAACTGTGTTAACAGATGTCCTGCTGACTTTCCAAAAATCAGTTTCTCAACAAGTGTAAACCAGCAAGCTCCACTGAAATCAGTATCCCTACTTTCATCTACCCAGCTGAGGATCTTGCCTTGTAGCTTCTAGCAATCCCCCATTAGTTCATAACTGTGCCCACTCTGCTCACTTCAATATCCAGTGGCAATCAAATCCTCATGCTAGCCATACAACTGTTTCCAATCACCAGTGACTCCACCAATTCATGCTTGCTGTCTATACTTCTAGATAGACTTAGAATTTTCTTAGGTTTCCTAACTGGCATAAAAAGTGCCTCAATATTCTCATAACTATTTCAACAAGTTCAAAAGGAAGTGATTTTTTTTTCATAAAGAATAGGTCCTAATATTTCTAGGATCAGAAATGTTCAGGTATGGGTTATGCTTATTTAAAATAAAACTATCAGACTACATTATGCTGAATTGTGTAAAACAGTAAAACCAGAGGTTTTTCACAATCCAGCATGAGTTAGTAGGATACTTAAAAAAAACAAAACAGCACATCAATCACAGAATAAGTATTATTCTTATTTAGTAAGAAAAAGCACTACAAGCTATACTTGTTTTATATACAAGCATGGCTGCTGTTGGGTCAAGATGTCTTGCTATATGAAATTACAATCTTCACAATGTATGGTAGGCACAATGCATTTTCTGTCTTTTTGCCTTACAAACTACTTTAGATGAAAAACAAGAATACCACCTTTCAAAATACAATGAATCTCTAATGTTTTTAATAATGGTAATTTAACTTAAGCACGCTTTCTGGATTTTGATATTAGGTTATACAACTTATGTCTTCAGGACTAGGCAATTTCATTTATTTCCCCTTTAGAAGGTAGCCTTAGTAACGAAACTTTTAAAATTGTTTTCCCCGTAATGAATAAATGAAGCTAAATGGTGCTTGTCAGCACTGAAGAGCTAGATGAAAACGCACAGTGAATGGAAAGAACACAGATTGGTCGAGCCAACAAAACACTTGCAGCTAACTTCTTCTTTATTAGCCTTAGCAATTTTAAAATTAGACTCAGTAATACCATTCCAATGTGAGGTAATGGTGGTGGCCAAACAGGTAAGAAATTATAACAGGCAAGTAAATGCCTACCAAATAAATAATTACAACTGGGTTGAATTTTAAAAAAACAGCTATAAAAAAGGAAAAGCGTCTACAATTTCTCATTGTTAAGCAATACAAGACCATTCCACTATTATCTTGAATTTCCAGCAAACACATTAAGAATCAAGTATACTGGCAATCTGCTATCAAACAACTGTCAGAGATGCACTCCAAAAATGAATAAATTTAAGCAACAAAAACAATCTCTCTCAAGTTTGGTAATAAAGTCATCTAACTCTCTTCACTGTAGAGAAAAATGTGTATTTGCTGGCATTACAGCATACATCTCTAATGTGGCATAACATGATGGTGTAGACTCAATTGGTTAGCAGTTGCTCTGAACAATCCTTAAAATGAATATGTTATTACGTATTTGTTTTTAGAATCGGGAATCAGAGAACAAAAGAAAAAAAACTGATCACTGATTAGGCGTCATTTTCAATTAATCAAGAGTATGCGTGTGTGTGTGTACTACAATCTAATGATGTTTATAGCATACAGGGTGAAAAATCCATTCTAATGTGATTGTGTGTTCAGATCAAAGACTGCCTTCACAAACAGAAGAAATGTAGATCTAATTAAGGCTCTTGTCATCTTAACACCAATAATCTAGTTAGCTGATGTACTACAGATTGAACCTCTCTAGTCTCGCATCCTCAGGATCTGAGGCTATGTCTAGATTACATCCCTTTTATCGAAAAAGGGATGTAAATTAAACATATTGAAATTGTAAATGAAGCTAGGATTTGAATTTCCTGCACTTCATTTACATAACAGCAGCCTCATTCTTTGAGGATTACAGGATCTTTTGAAAAGGGGCATTTATTTTGAAAGATCCCCCGTCTTAACCACAGGTTGGGTTTTTTTTTTTTTTTTTTCGAAAAGCGGCTTTTCGAAAAAAAGCTGCGGGCCGCCATTATGTAAATGAAGCTCAGGAAATTCAAATCCCGGCTTCATTTACAATTTCTATATGTTTAATTTACATCCCTTTTTCGATAAAAGGGATGTAATCTAGAAATAGCCTGACTGGTACTGAATTGGAGAATTTGCTGAACAACGGAAGGTCAATATTGTCTAGCAGTATTACCAACACTTCCACTGCTTACTGGTCCCTTAGAAGATATTTTGGGGTAAATCAGCATGAAACAGCATGGAACACTAAGAACCAAGACTGGTGGCTATAAACAAATTTTATGGGACTGCAGGAAACTTGGCCACATGCATGATAAGTGAACATCTGGCTAACTAAAATCAAGCCAGACCACAGATGTTGCCAGACCAGAGTGTGCCGGACTAGAAAGATTCAACCTGTATTAACTGCCTACCTTTAATGAACAGTTTTATATACATTCCTGTAACCTCAATTGTAAAGAAATTCTGACTGGATGGTTCATATACTAGTTTACACTTGAGAACTGTAGTTACAGAGTGAAATAGTTCTCTCAAAATAATTTTTATCATCAGGCCATCCCTTTTATTTCAAGGTTGTCTAACCAAGATACCCTTCTTTTTCTTCTAGATGAAATTAGACTACATTTTCTTCATAACCTCACAACCCGATACATCTTGCTCTGTTATCTATTGAACTGTGTCAATGTCAGAAATTCCTGTTTGTAACAGAGTGATTATTTGCACAGAAAGCTCCATATATAATTTCCTTCTGCCAAAATAACCATTCCAATTTCCCAAAAACTTGGTTTTTCTTGTTAATTGTTTGCTTTACTTTGAAAATTATTCCACTTATTTTTTCCAGATAAGCCACAATATACCATTCTTTAAAATTTTCCATTTTGTTTTTACTTGACCTGCAATTTAGCATTCAGTTTTCAAATTTTAGCCTGTTTCAAAATGCTACTTACCTCATAGCCTTTTCTGTTCCAAGGTAAATGACCCAAACCCCAAGAGAGACCTTTTTACAGCACTTATTAACTCCATTAATCCTAAACAGCTCCAAAACTACTGCCAAGTTATTTTTATTATCACCACTTGAACATATTATTGCTCTTATAACTTATTTTGTGTTAGGCCTCTTTATTCTAGTAGTATCCACTACAAAAGCTGCTTTCTGCAACACCTCACTACAGTCTTAAGGAGTGTCAAGTCCTTCTGGACTGGGATAAATTTGACCATTGAAATAATCTGTGACAATAGCCCCTATGCAAGCTGTTACATGGTTGGTATATTCTGTGCATCAACTAAATTTTACTCACATGCTAAAAGAGAAAATAAGCCACATCTTACAAGTACATCAAGAACTTACGTTTGGTCCAAAAATGTAGATTACAAAAAACCCAAGCTTTTAAAAATGAGCTTAAGTCTAACAAATAGGTTTCCATCCTTTTGTTTTGAAATTCTTGTGGAAACCACTGCTACTAAATAAACAAACAATCCCCAGAAGTGCTAAGAACTTTGAAGTGAAACAGATTTAATTCATTTTAATTGTTCAAGCAAAGAGAAATGCAAAAGACAAGCACCACTCAGGAAAAATATAACTGAATTTACAAACTTTTTAAGTAGTTTAAACACATTATTACAGTATTAACAAAGAAATGTGTTCTTACAAAAAAATTTAGAATCCAATGCAATGAAAATGTTTGGCCTTGTGTACCCTCTTTGGGAGTGAAGAGGCATCTTGTGAAGAAGCTTAAAAACAAACGTTACACTTGTAATATTTCATCCTACCATGGAATTGCTTGGATAATTACAAAACTATGAAATAAAATCATTCATCCATAAATTTTTTTGACAGCTCTACTAATTACTAAGGCCAAGACTAAGTCTTGTTTAATAAAAGAAACGTCCACCACACAGGGCAATGATAACCTCATAGAATATTGTAGACATTCTTTTGGGAATAATGGCATGAGATTGCCTTCCCCACCATCTGAAGCAACAGAGCTTGAGGCTCCAAATTGAGCTTGGGTGGGCCTTCCAGAGGCACTTTGCATCTGTGCTGGCTTGTGAAGTTATCTCCACCCCCAACTTTCCTAGGATTAGGTTCTTGACGACATACTGCAAGGCACACACTTCTTGCCACTGTCTCTGACCCCTTGCCCTCTTGGAGAATCCCCACAGAGGGGAGCAAGATGTCAGCAACATTTAATAATGAATTAATCTTTTCCTCGTTTGCTTCATGATAGCTTAACTGTACTCTCTTTTTGTGTGTGGAGTCTATGCTCCAGCAAAAGGGCTCCATAGGTTCTGGGGAAGAGGATAGGCAGAGGAAGGAAAGGTGGGAATTATGCTCCAGAGAAACAGCTTACCTACATTCCCTCTCCCACTTCAGACAGGGCACTGTGGTGTTCCTCCCCCTTTCCACAGAGTCTGAAGGCAAAATCTGAAGCTAAGTTTCAACTGTACAATTTCAAATGTTTAGCGTAATTTATCTCAGTGCTCAGTGCACTGAGCCACCACCCCAGCTACTCACTTATTATTTTAAAATGGGCACTGTGCCCAACACGCATTTCAGTAGAAAATGTTAAGACACCCAATAGCTGGCATTATATTTGTTGCTTAAGGACAGACATAGTGAGGCTGGAAAAAAAATCTGTAAATGTTTAATATTTTACAAATGAAATAAGAACTGGCCTTTTCCAAAGATATAGGACCCCATTCTCCAATCACTCCTATAGCACAAAACAGGCCACTTAGAGAGGTTTATGTTGCATACATCATATGCTGACATAATACAGGAAGTGACCATCTGGAAATTGTTTGCACAGAGTTTACCTGATCACTCATTTGTTCCTCATAGGATATAAACAGATGAAGTGATGCTTAGTTCCTAGGAAGCTGAGTTCTGTTTAGGTAGAACACTAAGTATCCTTTCACAGCCAATGAATGACAATGCTGTTTGTCTGCATTGGAGTGTGATTTTAGAAAGAACACGGAAAGGAAAATCATTTGGTTAAGGTGAAATTGTGAAATCATTTTCGACAACAATTTGGATGTGGCCAGTGGTGGCTGAAGACAAATGATTCCCCTTAGAAACCTCACAACTATGTAGGGTTGCCAGGTGTCCGGTATTCAACCGGACAGTCCGGTTTTTGGGCCTTCTGTCCAATAAAAAAATTCAGAAAATACCAGATATGTGCAATGTCTGGTATTTTCTGGTTTTCCGGCTGGGTGCCCAATGGAAGCCTGGTGGGGGCGGGGGGAGTGGCTGGGAGGCAGGGCACAATCAGCGCTGGGAGCCTCTGGTTGCGTCTGACGTAGGAGTGACACCTTGGGGAGGAGGAGAAGCCCTGGCCGTGCTCCTGAGCACTGTTCAAGCGTGTTGTGGAGCCATAGCCAGACTTGCTCGTGCTTCGGGACAGGCAGCGCCCTGGGATCTACACATGCCCGGGTCAGTCCTGCTCCCCGCCGGCCGATTCTCTCCCCACTCCCCCCGACCCTCCCAACCAGCACCGCTCCCCCTGACCCAGTCCCGGCCAGCCCTGCTTCCTGCCGGCCAGTTATCCTCCTCCCAATCTCCCCCGGCCAGCCCCACTCCGCCCGACACCTCCTGATCACCCTGGCCGGCCCGCTGCCCCCGACCTCCCCGACCAGCCCTGCTTCCCGCCGGCCGCCCCGATCTCCCCTGCCAGTCCTGCTTCCCGCCCCACCCCCAGCCAGCCCTGCTCCCCTCCCGGCTGGTCCCTTCCCTCCTCCCCCCCGCCGATCAAGTGTGTCCGGTATTTTTTCTGAAGCTACCTGGTAACCCTACCACCACGGATTAGACAAAACTGACTGCAATGCCATGATAACTACTAAATAAACTAACACTGAGCTGAGCTAGACACCAGAAGACTGAAAGTGCAATAGGTACTCCAAAATGTGCTGAATACAGGCCAACAATCGGCTTGGTTCCTCAAGGAAGTGACCAAACTGAAAAATGCTTTCACTTGTCCAAATAAGTTGCCCTCGTAGAGGGCTTCCTTGTGTTAAGAAACACCTGTTGAACAGCTTTTGAACATTTTTTCTCCTCTTCACTTAGCCATAAAATATTCACACCATGAGTGCAAGACTTGACTGGGGCCCTGAGTCAATGGGTTGAGACAAAGCATCCACATCCAAAGCCCAGCAAAGTGCTAGCTCTCTGCAAAAAAAAAAAAAAAAAAAAAAAAGCCTTAAACTCCTCCATAGAGGCTTCTGGCAACTTCTCTATTAACTTAGACACACGCATCCCAAGTTGATGAAGTCATACTTGGATAACAGTGCCTGCTCATTTGCAATGCTCATCTGCAATGATGAAGTCATAAATCGTCCTTCTTCCCATCAAGTCCAACCTTTTGGCGGCAGACATATCTCCCCTGCTGTGATCTATCATTTACTGCTGTCACCTAGAGAGGATTAGGAACTGAATAAGAGTGAGCACAAAAAGTCTTGCATGGAGTAATGGATGTATTCTAAGGGAACCTTGCAGGCTCCAAAAAGGGTTTCACTTATCAGGAGAAGCACTCTCCCTACAGCTGAGGACTGGAGAATATCCAGCAACTTATGAGCATTCTCTTGTACACACTCAGCCTGGAATTGCAAGGAAGATGTGGCCATATACTGAGGTACCAGGTACGGCCTGATCACAGAGCCTCCTTCTGAGCAAGATACATAGCAGCAGTGGTGTTGTTACCACAACATCCTTAAAGTCTCTGCCAGGAATGGCTGGGGTTCATTTCAATAAGATATCTTACACACAGTATTACCTTGTGGCTAAACATTATAATACTCTGATGGGTCAGGACCTCCTTGGGACTGTCACTTGATGGGCTGAGACACTACTGAACCTGCTTCCCCTGACAGCTTGGCCACCCTGTAACTCTGTCATTTCGAGCTTAGCTCTTCATCCTGCTTTAACTAACACACAGGGACAGGGCCACAACCTCAAGGCTATAGACATGTACTGAAAGCAGTATAGTGTGAGACCTTTCCCCAGCACTGAAGTGCACAGCCCCTCTGGGAGCTGAACCCTAAATAACTCGGTCTAATTGCTGCAGAGAGATCTATAAAGTGTAGGATCATGAACTTTGCCCTCTCTCTCAATGAGAAGCAAGATATGCACTCAGGAGCGGCCTGAGGCCAGCTGCGGCAGCTGGCGCCGCAGGTGGAATGCACAATCGGCGCCCCCGCCTGGACGGCCATCAATGGGGTGACGTCATCATCGGGCGCTCCGGGTGCCCCATCAAAGGCGGCGCCCTAGGTGACTGCCGAGTCGGCCTATAGTCGTGGTTCCTTGTTCCCAGGTAATTACTTACAGTGGGTTTATTACTAAATAAAAGTATAAAAAGGTAGTATTTAAATGGTCATAAGAGATAGCAAACAGAACAAAGTAAGCAAGCAAAATAAACCAACATGCAAGTTAAACTTAATACATTAAAGGAACTAGTTACATGTAAGATCTCACCCAAAACATGGCTCTAAATCATCTTCACAGGTAATTTGCCTTTCCAGCCTGGGCCCAGTTCAGTTTTAGTTGTTTCCTGCAGTCATCCTGGGTGAGGAAACCAGGGAGAACTGACAACCAGGATTACCTCACTCCCTACTCTTAAACAGGAGTCTTTTGTTTCAAGTTTGATCCCCCTCCAACCTTCTAATGGGAAATGAATGTATCAGGTGATATAGTTTCTTTCAAGAGATGGTCAGCCTGGAGTGGCTCAGGAAGAATAACCTCCGACTTCACTTATAATATAGGCTGCTCAGGGACAGAAATGACAGCTGGAATTTGTAATCTTGCCCAAGAGAGCATAGAAGAGTGGGATTTCCAGACCAATGTAAATTCTCAGGGTTCAATGGGGACCACTGGGAATAGAGGTAAGATATTGGTGATCAGTAGGCAAGCAGGTCAAGGAGCTATATCCCTACAGCAGGAATTGTGTCAATCCCCATTAACTCAGGTCAATTGACAGCCCTAACGCCTGTGATTAATGCAGGACAGGATTAACACGTTAAAAAAATTAACGTGTTAATCGGAGGCATTAATGCTGCACTGCCTCTTTGAAGTGCCGCTTCAGCACTTCAAAGGGGCAGCGCAAGCAGAGCCATGGATCAGCTGGGGTGCTCAGCTGATCTCCGGCTCCGCGTTGCAAAGCCTCTTTGAAGTGCTGGAGTAGCATTTCAAAGAAGCTTTCCAACAGCTGATCCCGGCTCCGCGTTGCAAAGGGCTCAGGCATTTTTTCAAAGGGGCTTTGCAACGACAGAGCCAGGGATGAGCTGGGGACTCCAGCTGATCCCCGGCTCCATTTGCGATGCTCCTTTGAAGTGCCGTTATGGGGCTTTAAAGGGGCAGTGCATTAGGAGCCGGGGATCAGCTGGGTACTCCAGATGATCTCCGGCTCCACTGTTTCAAAGCCTCTTTGAAGTGCCACTCAGGCACTTCCACGTTGCAAAGCCTCTTTGAGCTGGTGATCAGCTGGGGACTCCAGTTGATCCGCAGTTCCGTTTGCGATGCTCCTTTGAAGTGCAGCTCTGGCAACTTAAAGGGGCAGCGCTGCATGAACCCCGGCTGACCCCAGGCTCCTCCTTGCACTGCCCTTTTGAAACGCCACAGTGGCACTTACAAGGAGCAGCGCTGCAAGGAGCCCAGGGTCAGCTGGGGACTCTAGCTTATCCCAGGCTCCATGGAGTGCTGCCCTGTTGAAACACCGCAGCGATGTTTCAAAGGGGAGTTGCATGCGATTAATCACGTGATTAATTGTGCTTAAAGTTTTTAATCATTTGACAGCCCTAATCCCTGTACTAAGGGTGATACAATGGTCAAGAATGGTTCTTTGACAGTTAGGGGAAAGAAGAAGTCTCCACAACAGATGTGGCGGAGTGCTAGGAATCACCCAGTGGGAATGGAGGGGCTAAACCTGGAAGAGCAAACAGTCAGCCTCATCCAGAGCCCAACATGAAAAAAACCATTGGTGCTGAGGACGAACGAGTGGTCAAAGTTGTTGGTAGATACAAGATGCGTATCCCTTGTAGCCGGCACTGGAGCAAATGAGGGTGCCAAAACCATGGTTGGTATCAAATCCAATTAATTGGTGGTGCCCAAGACAGCATCCACACAGGTGGGCTCCTCAGTACCTCAAAGGGCATCCGTTGCAACTCTGTAGTCTGAATCCCAGAGGGTGCAGAATGCAATGCTGACTGTCAAGACAGTTCCACAACCCAACGAGATGGCACTAATGGTGCAGCAGCAGATAATGTTGAAGGCATGGCAACTTACAGCCCTTGAACTATAGGAGGCAGAGCAGGTCTGACACCACCTGATATGTCAGGGCTATGGAATCAGTCGGTGCTGATGGGGCCATTGTCTGTACCAGATTCAATGAATCCGGTATCGATTATACGAAATCCATCTGATCCCACTGTGCTATGGGAAGCAGTGATACAGGCCTGTTCTGCATCATGTGCCAGAGGACTCTCAGTGCTGGTCAGCATTCCTCTTCGATGATGAAGAGGACGCCCCTTTGAGCGAGTCCTGGAATAGTCCTGACTAGTTTATAAGACCTCTAACTTGGAAACTTGGATGATCCGAGGAAGGGGAATAATTCCTCTTCCTAATAAAGGAAGCACTGGCTGTTGGACTTAGACTCACGCTTCATGATGGCTCCAAAGTGGCACCAGACAATTTGAGGAGGTCTGTAGTGCCAAAGCGGGCCTCTTGATCTGCTCTCAGAAGTGCTGTTTCAGATGTAAGTGTCTAGTAGTCACTTCTTTAATGACTTGCATAACAAGCACCTTTCCTTGTTACTATTGAGGGGAATGTCACTATTGAGGACAGCAGCTCACATGGTGAACAATTTTTAAACCCTGGTGAGGGCATTATCCAGGTAAAATTAACTATGTAGCTTAACTAAACGTCAGGGGTACTACTGTACTGACCTACACTCACTGTATACCGTAGATTCCCAGAAAAGAATGAGGGGAAAGGACATGTGAGGTAAATCTCACACAATACTCCAATCCTAACCAGAAGTAGTGAGAAGGAACTGAGGGGGGTCGGAGCAGCACTAACCTTAAATAGCCAGTGAATGGAACAGAGACACAGGACTCAAACAGCATTCCAATGACACTGCTGGGCAAAGTCCTCTTTCTTTGATGTCCTGGGCACTCATGCACCTGAGTGGAATACACATCTGCAACCACTCGAAGACTAACTATAAATTGCTCAAACTTGAAAAATTATGGTGAAGAAAAGAAACACAATAGAAGTCATGTGTGTTAATGAACAGGTATTATATACTGTAAAAATATTTTGTTGATTTGATACTAATCCAGATAATAAATTGTTTCAAATGTATCACCTTTTTACAGAACTCTAGTTTTTCCTGCAGCAGATTTTAATAAAAACTGTCTTCTAATATGCCACAACAAAAATATGTATGGCAATCAACTAAAAAATATCTAGGAACATATTATTGTCATGCTGTTTCATTTTCTTTTCAACATGCTTGCTATTGTATAACAGGAATACTGTATTAAATATTTTGCAGTTAAGATTATAACCAATTCAATATTGCAGGTCATTATCATTAGTATACTAACTGTACCTGTAAACTTTCTAGTTTAGATAACCATTACTGAAAATGATACTCATCTTAACTTTCTTCTGTGTCCTTTAACTATACAACAAGGGCATTCAGGAAAACAAATCTGAGAAATTGAATCCTATAATTTAAACACTAGGTGGAGCCCACTTCCCAAAACTGAAAACTATCTGTACATCTTCTCATAAACCCACTGCAGTATCTGGTTATGAATAAACATGACCAAAAAATCAAACATCTGTGGCAATCATCAAAACAGCCAAATATATATATACACTAGACAACAATTATCTTTCTGAATAAAAAAACCACGAGTTGTAACGCTGGACAGCAGAAAAAAGGGACTAAGAATAATGTGAATTTTCTACAAACATTTTATATTAGTGTGAGAAAGAAAAGAGCTCAAGTACTTTGGCAAACTAGAAACACAGGGACTTAAAGTGCCATATAACAAAGTACTGAGACAGATGGAAGAGTAATATGAATTAGTCAGATATCTACATTTTAACATAAAAACGTATGGACTCAGACTACTCTAGTAGTCTCTTTTCTAAAAACAGCTTAAATCCAATTGAATTTTGCTTAGATTTCACTAGTTATCAGAAAGCTAAAATATTTTGGAATGTCTTTGATAAAATGCCAGTTCATTGAACACAACACACCCTATGATTAGCTGTGGTCAATGAACTTTGGTGTTAAAAACAGAATGCAACAGCACAACCCCTCCGTAGAGCCATTCCAGGGAGAGAGTGAGAGAGAAAGAAGGGAAAACACTTCTAAGATACAGTATCTAACTTGGGGATCACTCACAGCTACTGGATAAATCCAGACAGTTATCTCAGGCTGCATTACAAAAGACTGCAATTTCTGCAGTATTTCAGGTAGACCGTCTAACCTGTCTCAAAAGGCAAAGATCACATACAACTCAGAAGCAGACAACCCTTGCCCATGTCTTAGGTTGATACAGGACATGTGAGCTAACATCTATCAGCTCAGGGGACAATAAAAGTTGTTTAAAGGCCTTACATGAAAACCTAGGCTATGCAAAGTTTAGTTTTGCTGAGAGCTGAACTATTGCGGATTACTTGCACCTTTGAACAATACAGGCCATTGGCCTTACCTAACTCATTTCCAACGAAGCCCCAGGGGTACATCAGAGTCAAGTGCTCCCCCCCACTATAGGGGCAGCCCACCCCTCCTCCAGCAGGAAGCACACAGTCTCACCCTCCAACTCCCACACCCCAGTCCAGAAGCATGGGGGGGGGGAAGAAGAGAGGAGGGTGGCACGCAGTCTCAGCTTTCCCCAGCCCCTGCGGGAGTGGCAGAGGGGAGAGAGGGAGGGTAGGCAGCAGAAGCACAGGACCCGGCCGGAACACTGAGGGGGTGAAGCAGGGTGGGGGCACGTGGCCGCAGTCCCACCTTCCCCAGGCAGACCATGGGGTGAGGGTGGGAGAGGGTAGGCGGTGTGTGGACCTAGCCTTCCCCTGCCTCCACAGGAGTACAGCGGGGGCAAGGAGGGTGGCATATGGCCCCCGCTTCTCCAGCCAGAGTACAGTAGGGGAAGGCAGGCAGGTGGCTCACAGCCCCAGCCTTCCCTGAAGCCCTACAGGACTGGGGGCCCACATGTCCTGGAGGATCCATGGCAGGTGGCCCCCTCAGGCCCCAGAGTGTGGTTGGCACCTGGCCCCAGCTTCCACAGCCCCGGGAGGGCTGGCAGCATGACCCTAGCCTCACTGGGGCTGAAGCCCAGACAACTCCAGGAGACTGAATGAGGTTGGTGACAGTGTGGGTGGGGCTGGGCTGGCAGTTTGGGAAGACATTGTCTTCCCCTGACTTATACCCACTGCCCATGAACAAGGCTATCAGTCAAACTTAAGAGAGCTAACTGCCTTCAAGCTTCTTAAAATAAACTTCATTTTTTTTTAATCAGTGATTTGTTCTGCTTACAATAAATTAGTGTTGCCAACGTTCTGCCCATACAAAACCAAACATTCTGCCCCTCCTCCAAGGCCCTGCCATATTCATATTTTCTCTCTCTCTCTCTCTCTCTCTCTCTCTCCCCCCCTTCCTCCCTCCCCATTTGCCTTAGTACTTTTCATACGTAATCTGGCAGGACAGGTGGTGCCAGAGGACATCATACTAATTCAAATTCACTGTTGGATCCTAAATACAGTTTCTAGAAGAAGTGAAATGTGTGGAAACGTGGGGAACCTATGGCCTATGACCTGGATTCAGCGCCTGGCTAACTTTGGTCTGGCCCATGGTGAGGCTCAGAGCTTGTCACTCATGCTCCAGCCCCACAGCAAGTCTCCAAGCCTCAGCACCTAGCACTGGGCTGGAATGGGAGTAGCATTCTGAGCTGAATAAGGTTGACTAAGGTGAGTATCTTTTTTTTTTCCTCTCTCAGATGGCAGACATCTGAAAAAGTGGGCTGTGCCCACGAAAGCTCATGATACCATCTACATGTTTTGTTAGTCTTTAAAGTGCTACCAAACCATGTGTTGTTTTTTAAGTGAAGTCAGTGAGCGTGGGAGGATTGAATTTTTGTTTCTTCTCACTTGTGTGCGGTCAGTGCCCCATGATCGAAAAAAGTTCCCCACCCCTAATGTCTAGAGAGGGGCTCAGTCATCACAACAAGTGTCCTGCTTATTCATTATTCTATTAAAATGTCTGTACAGTGTGTTTTCTTCATCCCACTTCCTGGATGAGGGGAAGGGACCATAAATAATATATGGATTATAATTATTGCATGGTTACTTAGTGCTGATTGTTTGAAACAAGTCGAAGGTTATTATATGAAAGATTTATTGCTAGTAGACCATGCCCTTTACTTAATCTTCAAAAAACTTTCTCATAGGCAACAGCCCTGATCTACTAAGCCATCTGGGTATGTGGACATTTAACTGCATCTAGATTGCTTTGCCACATGAGGGCCCATGGAGCTAACCCCTGCTCCTGTCAAAGACCACAGGATTTGTGTCATTAGCTTCAATAAGGATATAGTTGGTTATAAATCTAAGACTTTAAAAAAATATTCCCTGCCCCAACAATACAATAGCACTTCCATGCATTTTCAGTACACATTAATTTAAAATCTTTAGCATATCCACGTGGGAGTAAAACACATTTTTGAAAGAACTTGAAGTATAAAATTTAGTTTTTAATGTTCAAAGGAATAAACATAATTTTCACTTAACTTCATTTGTGGCCTGATCTAAAGCCCACTAACCATCGTGGAATGACTACTCTAACAGGCTTTGGATTCAATAGAACAATTACTTTATTAGCAACAAACTTATCTCACTGACCTTGGGAATAATTGTTTCCTCATTTTGCTGACACCTAAAATAGAGGTCATAAGACCTTTTTTCACCCTTCTCTAAACAGTAATTTTTAACTACTTCCTTATCAACATCCTCCTGTACAAGTATAATTTAGAAACCTTTGCCACAGTAATTTTCTCTGCTTCATTTTCTTTACAGCTAAGCCTTTGTGTGTCAGACTAAATACTTGTTCATCAGCACTATTATCCAGGCAACAGCTGAAAATGAACAACTATGGTTAAAAAATACAAAGACTCTGCATATGTATAAAAGAAATTAAAAATAAAAAGCAAATTCTTCAGCTTGATCTGCCTGCTCGTATGTGAGGTTAACAGAAAAGTGAACATTAAGACACAGTTGTTCCTTAAATACAACTCTGAGGACAGTCACTATACACTGCCATACTCCAGTCTAAAGTGGAGGAGAAACCTCATGGTTTTAGCTTCTCCTAGGGAATGATGAGAATATTACGGTCATTATTCTTTCAGCCACTGGAAATGGAAGGGTGCAGCATACTGTACAGCAGACTTCCAATAATCCGGCACTTTTGGGACCCAGGGGTGCTGGATTATCAAATATGCCGGAGTATCAGGAGGTACTCCGGCGGGGGGCTGTGACGGGTCCTGGGGGGGGGAGAGAGGTCGGGGGGGGAACGGTGCGGTGTGGGGTGAACCAGGTGCTGGTGAGGGGCAGCGCTGCGGGATCAACCCGGCAGCACCCCAGCTGCTTTGCCCCACGGCTTCCCCAAGTCCGCTGCTGGTCAGTTTCAGCAGCGGCGGACTTGGGGAAGCCATGGGGCAGAGCAGCTGGGGTGCTGCCGGGCGCCAAGCAGGGGGGTGAGGGGCAGCGCTGCGGGACCAACCCGGCAGCATCCCAGCTGCTCTGGTCCGCGCTGCTTCCCCAGGTCCGCAGCTGGTCAGTTTCAGCAGCGGATTTGAGAAAGCAGCGCAGAGCAGCTCCAATTGTCCGGCCGGCCGGAGCACTTCCGGGTTCTAGTTGGTGCCGGACTATTGGGAGTGCCGGACCACTGGATGCCGGACAATTGGAGTTTTACTGTATTTTTTGTAATCTCTACGGTTGGTCGCAGTTGGTCAAAATTAGGTCACAATAGGACAAGCATAGAAATTTCAGCTGCTATGTGGGTGGGAGCAGATGGGAGATAGGTAGAAAAAAGGAGGTTTTCAATAAAGTGGTTGATCAAAGCCTCTGAAATACCATTTGGAGTTGTTAAATCTATATTCTAGCCACTGTTATGAGGGCACCCCATCCACCTCCACCCTTTTTGGGGGGTAGATAAAGCAAGGGAAAAGCTGCTTCTAAATTATTCTAGACCCCTTCACAACCAAAAAATGAACAAAACCTGTTTATTTTAGGCAATTAAAAATAAGAGATGGGTATTTAACAGATTTCTAGCAAATTCACTATCCACAGTTTTTCTGTTCTTTCAGAGGTTGCTGAATTCAAACTGTTTGGTGGAGTGGTTCCATTTTTACAGGTCTCCTTCCTAAAGTTTGGATGCTTATTCAGAGTTTATACAAATTGTTGGAAAGTCTTTCCTAACTAGATACGTCACAACATGGAAATCCATCCTAAAATCTTATCTTTTCCATCTATTTAGACACCCTATCCATTCCCAGTTCTCTCTTCCCGTATCTCTTCTCACAATCCATGCTCTGGTTGATACCACATAATCACCAATACTCTCACACATTTTCTATGAAGTGGCCAAAACTCTCTTCCTCTCAAAACAATCTACACCTTACAATAGTTATATCCCAATCTCTAGGATCTCAGAAGATCTTATGTTCCAGGTTTTCAGAAGTAACTAGCAATCCCCAGAGCCTAGCCTAACTGGGTTAAATGGTTACCCAGTAAGCACTGCCTTACTGACATGCTTACTATGCTTCCTGGCGTAACTAGTTAACTCGTACCCGGCCCGACCAGAGTAGCCCCCCAACCACAGCACGCTGTGCTGCAGGCAGGTAGATGCTGCAGTGGCCTCCCACCCATAGTGCGGTGGGCCAGTTAACCATATAGTTTAGCTGGTTAATATTTTCGACAGGATTTTACATCCCTAAAGTGAACCTTATTCAGAACTGCTAGTGAACCATGTGGTCAGAAGAAGTGTAGCACTCCCCTCCCACTTAGCTTGTTTACCAACCCTCGGGCTCTTCTAATAGTGATGTTTTTGTTATGAAAACTTCAATTATAATTGTGGTGACATTCAAATATAATCAAAACTATGTCAATGAAAACAGGATGAAACAAAGTTCGCCCATTTTAACCATCCTTTGTTGTGACTCACAACTATGCCCCACAAAACAAGTATTAAATGTGGCATCTGTGTATGCAGCACATGAATCATTAGTTACACTTTTACATTAATATTTTATAATGTAAGGTAGTCTCAAAATAAAATGCAATACTGCCTGGAGTTTGATAGTGAACAAATCACTTCAATAGTTCTCAGACTTGAGATTTTATTAATGTGTATGGCAGAGAAAATATGAAGCATGTTCCTGGGCACAGGAATCATTACTCTCTCAAACTGATGAAGGTTTCTTAGCACATCAAAGAAGGGGAATCTGAATCATTTCACTTATAGAAGCCCACTGCTACTCAGGTATGAAATTACCCTGCACCAGTCAGGCAGAAGGCCACTTAACTGCATTTTAGCTACATTTCTGAGGATAACCATAAGAAGAAGCAAAGGAATGTATTTTAGCTACATTTCTGAGGTATCTATAAGAAGTAGCAATGTATGTTCACCCCCTCATGAAACAACATATGAAAAATGATCAGGGCCATTAATCCTCCAGGACCCTGAACTCAAATTATTGCCTTGAGTCAAAAGGCTCTCCAACAGAAGTGCAGGATCAATAAAAAGGGATGAAGAGGCATCACCCCAGAAAGGTATAACAAAAAATAAATGTGATAATTTTTTTATTGGGGAGTTCTTTAAAAAGCCATGTTTGTCTTTTTCAAAGTAAAGCTACTGTCTTTCGATCAATCGCCCCCAGGCCAGCAGGGATAGGGGAGTGCCATGAATGGAACCCATTCAGTCAGTAAAAAGTAGGAGCAACAAGCTGTGGTACCTTAACAGTTCTGAGCAATTCTCTCTAGCTCACGTGCACTGATAGACGCCAAGACTAACCCTCTTCTGTTGTATTACAAGTAGTCCAGATAATCTCTCTCTGCTTCTAAGCCCTAGGCATCTGAAGAGGGGATAGAAGAGGTCTTTGTTGCACATCAGATAGAAATCAGTTAGAAAGTTATTTGTGAATTAAGTCCCGAAATCCAACTGCAATATATCAAAGAGCCACTAATGATGAAGTTGGTGATGTTTAACGGAGAATTAAAACATCAGAACAGAAGCATCTATTCACATTTGCATACTACTTGCATTTTAATGGAAAATCTAGAAGACACTACTCAAGTTTTAGATTATGTTTTATGGCTCTAACTCAAGATAAGCAGATGCTTCTAGAATCATAGGACTGGACCTCAAGAAATCATCTAGTCCAATCCCCTGCAGTCACAGTGGAACTAAGTATTCTCTAGACCATCCCTGACTCGTGTTTGTCTAACCTGCTCTTAATCTCCCATGATGGAGATTCCACAACCTTCCTAGGGAGCTTAACCCCCGCAACAAATTTCCTAACAGTTAAATTTTTCCTAATGCCTAACCTAAAATTGTTCTTGTTGCAATTTAAGACCATTGCTTCTTGTCCTATCATCAGAGGTTAAGGAGAATAATTTGTCTCCCTCCTCCTTATGCCAACCTTTTAGGTATTTGAAAACTTATGCCCCTTCTCAGCAGCTGTCCCCTCTACAAGAAGATTCAGGGCAGCTGACCCAGGCCAAGTGCTTTGGGGGGCCCTGCAGCAGCCACCCAACCATCTTATGGATGGGATAGTCCTCTATATTGATGTTAGTCCCCAGGGTCCAGAGCGGCCTTGGGGATAACCTGGGGGGCCTGGGTTAAGAGGCAGCAGAAGTTTGGTCCCACTGCACTCTTAAGTGTTTGCAGGAACCAGAGTCAAACAGGAAGGAAGCAGAGCGACCCAGCAGCCTGTTCCATTATCTCCAAGCCCACACACTCTACTTCACTGAAGCAGTGGGAAACAGAGTGCCCCAGCGCCTTCCCACTTGTTTCACTCCATGTATTCAAGGGAACAGTGAAGCAGAGCAATCTGGCTAGGAGAGGGCAGCAAAGCAGAGCAGACTGCTGGATCACTCCACTTCCCACAGCTACACCATCATCATGGTGAATGTGAGGGGACCCAATCCCTGCTGCCATCCCATGGCAGGCCTTCCAATAATCCCCTGGATCATATATCTCAGGGGAGGGAACTTTGGGTAAGGTGTGCAGTGGGGACAGGCCAGAACAGGGGCAGGAGGTGGTTGCCCATCTAGGGATATCCCTGCCTCTCAGACTTCTCTTTTCCAGACTAAAACCCAGTTCTTTCAGTCTTCCTTCACAGGTCACATTTCCTAAACCTTTAATCATTTTTGTTGCACTTATCTGGATTTTTTCCAGTTTGTCCACATCTTTCCTGAATGGTGGTACCTAAAACTGGATGCAATACTCCAGTTGAGGATAGTCAGCAAACAGTAAGACAGAAGAATTACTTGTTATGTCCTGTTTACAACACTCCTGCTAATACATCCCAGAAAGATGTTTGCTTTTTTTTGCAGCAGTGACAATCTGTTGGTTCACATTTAGTTTGTGGTCCACTATGACCCCTAGAACTATATCTGCAGTACTCCTTCCTAGGTAGTAATTTCCCATTCTATATGTGTGCAACTGATTATTCCTTCCTAAGTGAAGTACTGTGCATTTGTCCTTATTAAATTTCATCCTATTTACCTCAGACCATTTCTCCAGTTGGTCCAGATCATTCTGAATTATAAGCAGACCTCAGAAGCACTTGCAACCCCTCCTCTCAGCTTGGTATCATTTGCCAACTTTATAAATGTGCTCTCTGTGTCATTATCTAAATCACTGATGATGCTCACCTTTGTTCAGATCTAGGTAAGATTCCTGAATTGAGCCCTCTAGTTATAAAACTCAGTCTTTTAGCCCTAAATGAAAGATTTATCCAGTATTATCACAATGCCTATCAAAATAAGAGTAATGTTGATAATTCCAAGAGTTATGTTTAAAGCTTTCCAAAACTAAAAAAAACCCAACCCCATATTTAGAGTAAGTTTTCAAAGAGGCAACCTTACTACTATAACAATTCTGAGAAAACACCGAGAACTCCAAACACGTTTCTGGAATGGGTCTCTTGGCTGATATGTTTGCAGCAAACAATTTTATCTGCAACAGTCTCACCACCTTTAAATGAAAACCCAGAATGCTAGATATGCTAGCCTAATCTGCAGAAAGCAACCAGAATACCTTGGCATTGGTATTCTACCCTCAATTTGTGTGGAGTGAAGAATACGACCCCGCGGAGTACCTGTGCTACTGGACTTTTATTAAACGATTTCACAGAGACTAGTTGGATTGGAAATCTTTTATGTACACAAGAATTATGGTATAGTATTTAATGCAAACAAGTCAACAATATACCTCTTATAGGGATTCATGCTACAAGCAACACTGGCATTATGAAAAAATGAACTGATTTGCAGTCTGGTGCTGAAAAGTCACACAATGAATTAGTTTTTATTGGAAATGTTTACAGAAGTAATATTATAAGCCCAAGAAAATATTTAAGTGCAATGAATTGTTTGTAAGCTTTATAGAGTAATTTAGAAATCGTTTTCATGTCAACGATTCTGTAAGAGTGATAAATACTAAAGCTCAAACTTGTATAATTTAGAATTAATCCTCTCAATATTATCTTCCCTATCCCTGACAATATCAAAACAGAGCTGGAGGGGTGGCATAGACTCAGGCAACATAAGCATCAGATTCAATAAAAGTTGCATCTTGCTTCTACAATCATGCAGTCGTTTGTGGCATACAAACTGGATCTTTCATTAAATCCAATCCCAATTTATTATGCTCTTTTCCTTTCATGGAGAAAAAAAGCCCAATGACTTAAAAATGATTTTAGGACTCACCCAAAAGTTGTCCACATTCCAAGTGCCAGAGTTTCATCCAATGTATCAAATCCATGTTTCAGTCAGTCGACCAGTCATAATAATTGGTAAAAACAGTAAAGAAAGAGAAAAACAATTTAGTAAGTCAATAACAATGTCTTTGTTTTACATTACAGAATTGTTTCTATCAATTGACTCAATAGATTGAAAACAAAAATTCTCTCCATAAAATAACCTACTACCAAAGAAACACACTAGCATAACATTTGGAAAATAATTAAGGTTTAGTAGTGGTCTGTCAAAGATGATGCATTCTTCCTCTAAAGCCCTCATTGCGATGTCATGTTCTTGCATTCTTTTCATTTGACAATTCTAGGCAGCAAAAACTGCATCTACTTAGTGCACCAAAAGGAATATCATTTTCATACATAATACACACTTAGCCCTTAAATATTGAGATATATAGAGTATAAAGATTGAGCTAAACCCACACACACTGGTAATTTTCATGATCCTATCCAATGTGAACTGATTTACTGGGGGCTAGCAACGTATGCAACAGCTTTGTGGAACTGAGAGCTAACTTCCAATCTATAAAGTTATCACATCCACCCTGAAAACTGTTGAAATTCCAAAATACATTGTAACCACAGCTAAAATAATGCAGGTTTTCCATTGATTGGAACTGTCAAGTACCTGCATGGCCAAAAAAACAAAACAAAAAACATCCAGAAAAGTCTTTCCCATTAAAGCTTAAATTTACCCTACCCCATCAATGATTTTGTACATTACTGGTAGAGCTTTTGTATGCAGGGAAGTATAATTTTACTCTTAGCTCCAGCTAGCAAGTTGCCCAACAGAATGCTCCTGAAGAATTTTTTTTATTAAATGTAAATATATCCTGAAATAGTTAACTAGCATGCTTTTTTTTAAATTTGGGGGATAAATTATTCTGAGACACTGTACAAATTTCTAGATTTCTCTCTGACCAACCATAATATATTGTATGCATATAACTGCAGAGCAAAGTCTCTTTTACTGTATAATCTGATTGTTCCTGGAATTCAAGGGAGAGTTAGAGGTACTAAGTGCAGAGTTACTATACCAGATAAAGGAAACAACATGGACTCTAATGAAAAAAGAACAAGAAATACTAGTTTTATTATACTAGTGATTTGATCACCACCCTTCGCCTGCACAATTCACTGCTAATACTGAAAATGTGCCAAAAAGACAAAGGTTATCCTATCTGCTGTCAGAGATTTGTGATTATCTTCCCATCAGATATTTTTGGCCTACTCAGATTCTTCAAACCAAGAGTCTTCAGAAACGATAAAGCATTATAGTAGGCTGCACTGTGTCCATATTGGGCTGGGATCTGATCAGATCTCTCAAGCTAAGCAGAATCTGGTATGACTAATGTTTAGATGGCCCGAAGAAGAAAAAGCAGAACTAGAAATTCAGAAGTTGTATTTTTTTCCCTCTGACATGGCACTGAATTAATATTCTTAATAGGACATTAGGGGGAAAATCATCTACTGGCTCTAAGGACACTACAACCAGCAAACATGACTAATATTCAACACTCCAATGGATGGTAGTTGCTGTCTCCTCCACCCCACCCAAATAACTCTAACGTCTAATACTATGGAAGTTAAAGAATGCTTGTGTATACGAAGGTGAGACAAAAGAGACAAGTTATAAGCAAAGAAAAAAAAAAAGACAGCATGGTGATAAATTCCTTGACAACTACAAACAAATGTTTAATCGCAACTCCCTTTGTACTGTCTATGTCACATACGGCCAACGTGTTGGCCTTGCCCATAACATTTTGCAAAAGGAGAGGTCAGTTTAGTGTCTGGGCTATATGCCAATTTGGCTGAATTACAATTTAGTACATCTGAACTGTATTTTTAGTTGGAAACTGTCATTTCTATTACTAAAGTGCTGTTATAAAACTGCCATTTCACCTCAGAAGTATACACACACATAGCTGGTGGTTGAAATGAAGTAAAGCTCTTTGAAGTGAAATGATATATAAATTATAACAAATTACTACTACTAACATGCCATGGATTTGTAACATCAAGGATTAGATTTACTACCCAATTCTTGAACCCTGGATTGTATTTATGAAGTGTAATTATATATTTATTCAGTAGACAATGGTAGTTAGCCTCACACACACATTTTACCTTGTTCTTCAGTTATTTCTTTCACACTAATCATATTATGATTAAGGATGTTAAGGACTAGTCGACTATCCAATAAGCAAATGCTTAACGGATAGTCCAGTCGACTAGTTGATTTCCCCCCCAACCCCGCCTCTATCAGATAGAGGCAGCAAAAGGGGGTGGTGGAGGAAGGAGTACTTCAAAGCTGCAGCACCGCACAGCTGATCCCAGGCTCAGCTGTGCAGTGCTGCCCCTTTGAAATGCTGCCATGGCATTTCAAAGCGGCAGTGCCGCATGGAGCCTGGGGTCAGCTGGGGACTCCCCAGCTGATCCCAGCTCCGCATGTGGCATTTCCATGGAACCCAGGATCAGCTTTGGAGTTCCCAGCTGACATCAGGTTCTGGGGAAATATTGTGTGGAACCCGCGGTCTGCTGGGGAGTCCCCAGCTGACCCTGAGCTTCGTGTGGCATTTCAAGCAGCAGCACAGCATGGAGCCCGGAGTCAGACTCCCAGGCTCCATGAGGAAATTCACAGGACTCCCGTACATTTCAAAGCAGGCATGCTCCAGCAGGAGCTCTTGTACATTTCAAAGGAGGAATGCGAAAGCGCCTATCGATTAGTCGATGGAAATTCTATCGACTACTCAACTAGTAAATTAACCGATATTGTACATCCTTAATTATGATCAGACACTTCCCATTTCACCAGAGCCAGAAGAATCCTGGGTTTATTGCAGCAACAAGACTTTCTCTAACATCAGGCATTATGGATAGGTATCCAGGCTACATCTTCATGTCCAGCTTCAGCATAAGTAACAGTTCTTTACATCTACACTTTAGTTTGTATGTGACCATGAGGTATTCAAGAGGAATATGAAGACAAAATTGCTTAATCCATGTTAATGACAGAATTGCCATCTATCACCGAAAGCTCTAATGCATTGGTCATGAACTGTAGTGCTGGCTAATCAATTTTTATACTGGGGTCCTGCAAAAGCAGAAATCATGTATTGGGTTGTTATTGTTAATTCAAGCCCTGAGCGCTGCAACACCTCCCAGCTCCTCCACTTCCAGCACACTGGTCACGAACCCAGAGCAAGTGAAGGGACCCATATGAAATGTGTTCAGCCTGCTCATGGGTTGCCAGATTTTTCACATCAGGCTTACATTTCTGAGTGCAAAATTGTACCTGCAACTTTGGTCCCATGGGTGAAAGATGAGGAAAGGTTTCAACGAACAAGAAAAGCATGGATGAACTGCAGATGCAAAATGATAGCCATATTTCATGGCAGGTACAAAACTGAATTTCAGTTCACGTCTACAATGAAAAGCCTACAAATGTCAAAACATACTACTGTATTGGAAATAGAACTATATTATGTGGCATAAATTACTGAAGAATCCTACTCACTCACCATATATTATGTACTTCAGTGTCACTGGCTGCATTGCAGCAGGTGCTTGCTCTTGCCTCATTTTCTTTAAAATGACCCCAGACAAATTTCCACTGGGTAGTTTATCCTCCCAGAAGAGATGACAAACAAGTAGTTCACTGTTCACCCTTGAGCAATCAGTGTAGGAAATCTCCCACACTTACCTTCCTTGCTTGCTTTCTACCCACAAAAATAAAATTAGCAAATATATTCTCAAATGTGTTCCTCTTTCTCTCTCATACGTAACTGAGGATACATTTGCCACCTTGTTAGACAAGTTTTCTTGGAGCGTACAGCAGGGTGGAGAAAGAAGCTGTATTGCCCCCTTTTAGGGTTTTGCTGATGGTCCTATTAACTTTTTTTGGAAAGATTTCTCATTAATTTCTGCCTTCAACTTCGTGACATTCTGCCCCTACGCAGATGGCTACCAGCTATCATTACTATCCATAGAACTACCAACTAGCTGTGCTTAGCCTTTGTAAGTGAACGTGAGACTGTCCCCAACAAAAACAGTAGCCATTTAATCCCTCTGGAAAGGCTACACAGGTCACAGGAGAATGTAAAGGTGCAAAGAAGTGGGTGTGAGAGTAAACGGAGGACGTATCAGGAAAACATGGGGAAGCAGCAGGCTGATAGAGCAGTTCAGGGAAAGTGCATGGGTTGGGTTGGGGTGGGGAACACACATGGGATGCAGGGAAATGTGGCAGAGTAGAGAAGAAGAATGTGAGAAGAAATAGAGGGGACAAGTGACTGTGGGGAAGCATGGAAAGAGGTCATCATAGGGGTAGTCACCTATCTTGTTTAGGAAGACATGGAAAGGGACAGAACAGTAACTTCCCCACAGCCTAGTCTGTAGGAGAGGCTACATGGAGTCCCCACACAGTGAGCGGAGAAGCCTGCATTTCTGAACATTCTGGCAAGAATCCGTTTTGAACCTGAGATGATTTCACACAAATTATGGGTGGGCAGCTCCCCACTAAAATAAAAAGAATAGTCAGAAGGCACATGAACAACAAAGGCGTATTTTTAAAAATCTCAAGTTTGAGGCATTTCATGATTTTTGGATGGTGGGTGGTAGTAATATTGAAGAGGCGATAGGTAATTGCCCATGTTTTCAGTTTTTTATTCTCACTGCTCTCCTTACGTACTCTGTCTCTCCACCTTCACCCTCTCCATTTGTGCAAGACACCACTTATGAAGCTGAATGTGTTGGTTCAGCTCCAGGCAGCAATTTTAGGGTCAATTGCTTCTTCACCAGACGCTGAAATCACAGTTTTTCAGGCATCAAATTAGCTGTGAATGTTTCAGAGGACAGTGGATTTTTATTTTATATTTTCAGTATGGACCTTCTACTCACAACCCACAGAAGAATCTTTTCTAGTTGGAAATATTTATTTAGTTTCTATTCCGAGGGCAGATTCAATTCCAACTTACAGTCTTCATGATGTAGTGCCAGTGTACTAGTTGCTGCATTTCCAGCTAGTCTATTTGGTGGGCAGATTTGTAACTCATGTTAAGCCACAAATCCTAAATAAAGGAGTAAATGTTCGAAGTATCATGCAGAATTTAAGACATTTATTTCACACTTATATACATACAAACCTGGCAGCTAAAAAGCATTTGGGATTCATCTTGGATCCAGCCTAATCCATGGATAGGAGTAAGAGAAACTTGAATTGAGTCATATACCACTGAACTGCAAGAATGCCAGTCGAGCAAATAGTTAATACAGTACACATGGAGTATTAACTAGCAGACTCAATTAGATCAGCTATGCAATGAAAAAAACCAGACTGCACTGCATATCTTTCAATAATATTATATTGAAAAATACAGCTAACTCCAGGACCCTGATCTTGCAACTTGTTTCACAGGGGGACAAGGGTCCAGTTGCATCATTTGGTCATTACACTCTTCTGTCAACATATAGGAATCCAAAGGAAAATAATGGAAATCTTCATTACTGTTGATTATTTTAGATTTATTTTTATTGACTGAGTTGCCAAAGAATGGCAAGCTTCACTAGAGAACGTGTTTATAATTCACTATCACAGCGAAATAAATAACTTTGGAATAATGAAGTAAATAGAAAAACTTCATGCAAACAAGTATTCCATCCCAGATAACATTTACATTTTCTATATGTGGTGAAGCTTTTGCAAATGTAAATTTTGAAGAGGGAAGCACTGTCAAAATAGGGTGCTCAAACCTTTGAAATAACCCACAATAAAACCAGAAGTGCTATGGATATTCAAAATGGGACACAGCAGATTGTACATAGTATAATCTAATGCTTACTTCACCTCTCTCTTGGAGCACTGAGGTAGAATCTGAAAGGTCTTCACAGCTTGATATTAGTCTACTGAACCTTAGTGCGCACATTTGAAATTTAACAGAACACTATGTGAGTGAATATGTGAGTGGATATGCTCAGCCATTTGCATTGTCCTTCAATAAAACAAAGGTAACACCGAATAAAATATTGATCCCAAATCCCAAAATTTCCTCTAACTGCAGCTAAAAATTTCAAAGCCAAGATTACTGTTTTAGTCTACAGCCACACTACCTCAGGTTGAAAGGTCATCAGATCTTACAAGCTAAGCAGAATTACTTCCAGATGCTATATGGCAGCCCCTTTCAAGAATACCCCAGGTGGCAGTGTAGAATGTTACACAGTCAGCACACAAACTTCTGCATGATGTTAGGAACACTGTGCAATCAAAGGGCTCATCTTTCGACCAAATTTAAACCAAGGCACCAGTTGTCATTAAATATTTCATACCACTCTTGCAAGAGCAGAGTTATTAGCCTTGATGCCCAGGCCAAATGCCAGCTTGGGTCATTATATATTCTAACTACATACAATTTCCCCAACAGTTTCAATATTTTCCTCAGTTCTTGTCCTAAGCTGCTGCATAGTGTTGCTGGGTGCTCTTAAACTACTGTTGCATTCCTTTCTAGAGATGGCAGTATTTCAGAAGATAAAGTGATTCCTGCATACAATTTATAAGTGCTCAGAAGTATTTTTGGAATGGAAGGAATATAGTATAAGATAATAAATTTAAAAATAGAGCTCCACAAGCACACCACACTAGCTTTTAGTTAGTCTTAATAACCTGGGTCTTTTGAACGCATACATGAATGGTCAAAAGCAAACTCTTCCTACTTTTAGTAAGGTGAAAGCTGTCTGAAATGACAGATTCTGTCTTTGGATTTTGATGTTCATTTTTCTTGGATTTAAAATGAAGTCTAATTTCATCTCTAACTCAGATATCATGATAATTTGCACATTTTGAAGACAGCTGTCCTTAGGCATATGTGGGGCTGTGTAGAGCACCTCAAAATTTGGGGGCCCCAGGTGTTAATGTCCACTCTCCTGCAGGCTCCTCACCAAGCTGCAGCAGCCAATGGTGGTAGTGTTCCTCCAGAGGGGATCTAGTACTGTAACTTAAAAGTGAGAGTCTTCCAGACTGCCAGACCTATTAGCACAACACAAACTCCTAAAGAGCCATTAAGCAGTAATGAGGCCACTCAACAAGCATTTGCCAATCCTGTTATCTTCAAAATTAACTGACAAAAGCAATAGCATAATACTATAATATCTGATTTCTCTCCAGATCCTATAAATCTTTTGCCTTTTTCTAGCAACATGTTAGTCTACAGGGCCTTAGATTTGCTTTAAAAATATTTTGCAAATGTGTTGCTAAAGGTTATAAAAATCATCTCTCTAAAATATGCTTGCATAGATTTTAAATGCACATCTTTAACCTAAAATATTTAGATCTGTAGACAATAGCTTTTAAATAAATCTTCCAAAAGACCACTCTTACCTAAAATATACATACGAGCATGGTTCGGCATTAGGCATAGGGACACTACTGTAATAATACTGTGTATGGCCCCATAAATCCTAAGGGCAGCCGAGTCTCAATATATCCATTTTTCAAATAGGTACTGCCACTAGTTAAAAAAAAAAATTCCCCCCTCCAACTAAATGCCCCACCAATCTCTATTCCCCCTTAAAATCAGTTTAAAAGCATCAATCTAAAAATGTCAGCTGTGTACAGCATTTCTATTCCAAGTACAAGAATGCCTCACATCAGATTGAAAGATGCCTGTCCAAGGTCATTCCATGTTCCAGTAGGTTTGTTATGAAGTTCTGGAATGGCAGATAAGGTTATGTTAGATAACAAAGTGCCTTCCTAAGCTTGTTCTAGGCAGCAGTGTGCAGCCAATGTTTGAACAAGGGCCTGCTACAAAATTCTCCTTCTTAGAGTCTATAATAAATCTCATGCTACAGAATTTATTGTTGCAGCAAGGATGGGGAGGGGAGGAGAAATCAATTCATCTGTTTTCCGCTGTTCCTCTCATAATTATAACCAAGGAAAAAAATAAGACCATCTGGCAAACAACCTTACATTAAATGCACTTGTTGAAAGTGGTCATATTTTGTTCCTGAAAGAAAGAAAAAAAAACCCACAAAATGGAATGCATGGTATGTATAGAACAGGGCAGTGCTCAGCTTGTGTGACTGGACTTGGGAATGCCAAGTGGGAAGTCTTGGGGGGGAAAAAAAGGAACAGTTTCTTAGAAAAATGTTCTTAAACACCTGATACTCGCATTCTGATGAAATCCAAAAGACAAAAAAGTTTGTTCTTCAGAAGAACTTTAAAAATTCTTAATGAAAATTTTCTCGAATTACAAAACCAAAAAGGTTTTTCATGTTAAAAAGCTGCACACTTGTGGACATCATTTTCAGATCAAGAGCATCAATGCCTGAGCTAAAGTATCCTAACTGTACAACAGCAAAGAGGGACTATATGTGAAGAGGAATTAATCATACATTGGAAGTATACAGTATTTGTATTACTAGGAAAGACCCATATTTATTTGGTCACAAGGATAAGCCAGTGTTAGATTTTTCATGAAACTAAAAAGGTAGCGTAGGAATCAACTTAGGAAAGTGCTAGCCTTTAAAAAAATATTGCTGACTGTTGGCACTTCCTTTAGGAGAGTATCCCCAACTCTATGGAGGTGTGTCTAGGGTAGCAGCCTCTAGGGATTATTCTATTTCCATTATACTACCAGAGGCAAAGCCTTTTGCCAGACACAAATGCAGATGTCAGGTGTTAAAACAGCCCTTTCCAAATAACTGCAGGAACGCATTTTAAATAACACTGGAAGTCCCAAATGATTATTTTGGGTCCTACAATGTCAGGAAAAGTTTAAAAAATAGCTTCCCAATGCTGAACTGTACAAAAAAGCAAACTTCAGAATGCTCAAGATATTGTACTGAATTTTACAACCTCTTTCACAATTCATGTGCATTCCAAAATGCTTCTGAAAGTCAGCATTGTCTCTAAAAACTCATTCCTGGTGCAATGAAAGATAAGATGTTTAGAATCACATTGTTCATTCTATGTATGTTATTTTCATGCTAGGACACTTCCAATATTAGAAGTTAACTGTGTGTATAAACATATTTTGTAAAAACAAAAACGGGGGAGGGGCAAGAAATAGACCAAAAATTAGTAAGCAAGCTTCCACCTAATCCTGAAGATTGCATTCACCCTGTCAGTTTAACCTACAAAGCTTGCAACTCATTAGGAAATGCAACTTCTGCAGTCTTCTCAAAAGCTGAAATCCTCCAATTTAGCTTAGATGTGCAGCAAATAACTTTTTAGACAATGATTTAAAATGGTGTTACTTACAGTGCATTATAATCCTAGGTCCCAGGCACCTGTACACTGGGGCTCTTTTGATCAAGAATAGTATTAGAATGCATGTAGTAACTTCAGCGTCATGCACAGAGGTAGTAAGTTGTTTGTGGAATGCTGCGAAAACCTGCAGTAACCTCTTGTCACTGACAAACCTCACCTTGAATCTGCTGGTTCAATGTTCAACTTTGATCTCTGCTAATCATCAGCGCGCTACAGCCCCTACCCAGTGGCTATTTCTGGCTCGCTGTATGTCTGGAAAGGACAACTTTCAGTGGAATCCCAGCCCTCCCCTTTAAGCCCATCTGAACGATCCGCGCCTCCTTTTAACCAAAATGAAACGCCACTCCCCAGCCACTTAAAGGCTCGGCAAGACGCATCAGCTACGCGCTCGGACAATCAGCCAGTCCATTAGCTTAGGCAACGTGCCCAGCATTGCCCGTAGGACAGTCACGGGAACCAAACAACATCGCTGTCTTCAAAAGGAGAAAAGATAAAGCACAAACGCTCTCGAAAGAGTCCGCTCCGATCCCAAAGTGATCTTACCCTGGAAAAACGCTAATTGCGGCTGAGGATAAGGAGAGCGCCTTTAGCACACACTCTCCTCCAGCCACCCTGTGATAAGAATAGCTGGAGATGTAAATAGCCACCTACAATCCCCTACATCCATCCATTAAAGCCTCCCGGGTGTCTGTCAATTAGGGCACATTATATAAACGGGAGAAAGGAGTTAGTCCCCCGCAGCCAAGGGATTTCAGAGAAGAATTTTGCAGCAGCGGCTCCCCAGCTTACAGCCCTGCAGATCGCTACAGCCTAATCGTCTACTCTACAGAATCATCAGCGCCTTCAAAATAAGAGCTCACCACAAGCTGCCAGCGCAGGACCTGGGGAAGCAGTGAAGTCCATGAGCACACTACCCATGATTTCACCGGCACAACTGAGCGCTAGGAACTCGCTTCCGCTGCAGCCCCTGGGAGCTTCCCCATGGCGGGCTCCGGTGGGAGCCGGATCGGGCCCCTCTCGGCTTGGCGCTCGGGAAGCGAAGAAAGCAGGGAGCCCACAGGAGGATCCCGCCCCGCCGCCGCTGACAGCAGTGGGGGCAGCAGAAAGCAAGCGCGCTGGCAGCTCAACTCCTCCGGATAGGGAGGGAAGGGGCACGCGGAGCTACACAGCAGCAGGGCAGCGAGGGACACGCCGCTTTGCACAGGAGCAGGGAAATCGGGCGGCCGCTGAAAGCTGCGGGTTAACCGCTTAGAGCCCGGAGGGGCTCCCCAGCCCCGGCAGAAGGAGATGCACTTGGCCGCGTTTGGGACCGAGCGTCGCTAGCCGCCCGGGAGCCCCACGCCACTGCAGTGCGAGCGCGCCGGGCATGTCATGCTGGCCCCGAACTGCCTGCGCCAGCCTCCGGCGGCGGGGCCACGGAGGGCAGCGCACGGGCAGGGCTCTCTTTCCAGGGGCGAGGGGTGCAGTCGGCGCCCGGCAGCCCCCCGCTGAACAGCCCGCGGGAGGCAGGCAGCGGCCGGTGTCCAGCAGCCTCCCCCACTGACCTCAAGCCAAGGACAGTCACCGCCCAGCGGTTCCTCCACCAGGGCAAGGCGCGGGCGAAGGGGGGGGGGGCGGAACTGAGGCACCTCACCTGCGGGGTAGGCAGCTCCTCCTGCCGCTCCGGACCACGCTCCCCTTCGGCCCTCTCTGCAGGACCAGGGGGCGCAGGGCAGCCCAGCGAGGGCTCGGCCCCCGGGAGGACGCGCGCGCGCGCGCCCGGGCTGCTCGCAAGCGCTCCGCACCCAACGCGCCTGGAGCCGAGCTGCGGTGCCACCAACTTCCCTCCTGCCGCGCTCGCCGGACCCAGAGTCAGCCCCCGTCGCGGCGGCCCCGGCCCGTTCGCCCACCGCGCCTCCCCATTGGCGCGCCCTGCGCTCCCAGCCCGCCCTCCCTGCCGCGCGCAGCCCGCGCCCCCTGCCTGTGCTCCGCTTGCCGCCGCTCTCTGCAGCAGCGGGCGTGGGACGTGGGCGAGCGCGGGCTTTGGGGAATTGCCTCCTGCATGACTCACGGCTCGGCTCCGGCAGCCAGAGAGGAAGGAATTTGCAAACAGAAGTGGGGGAGACAGGGGAAGGGCTGGAGAGAGCGTCTGATCTTATTTACACTGGTTTAACCTTGGGGAGCTATTCCGGATTCACACGCAGGTGGAGTGACCATGCTAGCCCATTGGGAGCCCTCAGCAAGAATAATTTGGAAGGCCCTACCCTCAACACGACACATACTAATAATGAATAGGGAGTCCAGGTGCTTGGGACCGTAAGCAGTTACACAGTCTACTTAAGCCTCGGACCCGTCCTGCCCAAGTGATATCAGAATCTAGTTCCAGGCTGCTATGAGCTCTGAGGATACTTTTGACTAATTGCATAATATCAGAAAGTGATAGAGACAGTGACTCTGCTTCCCTTCAATCCCTATTCTCATTTCTTGGTCATAATGCTCTGCAGTACAGAGTGGCCAGTCCTGTTTTGGTTGACTGGTCCTTCTAGAAAAATCAGAGGGCTGGAGGCTGTACAAGTTTTCCTCTCACACCTTTCCAGAAGTTGTAAGAAATATGCATGGAAATTCAGTGACATATTTCCAGGAATCATTTTACAAACTCCACAGGGAATAGAACTTAGAACGGGAAAAGAATACCATGACCTAGTACCATCTTCCTGAGCTAAGCATGGTAGGAACCAGTCTCAGCAGTATTTTTGGAAATAGTCTGATAGATCTGATCATTTTGGAAAAGTCCTGCAGCGGAACACAAAATACTTTAATATGATTAGTAACATTGGAAAGAAACAGTAAGAATTCATGCAGTAAGTAAACAGGCATCCAGTAATTAACCTGTGGAAGTAACCCTTGAACTGTTGATAGCACTGGTTCTATGTATCTGGTCCTTGTATTTTGTGGGGAAAATCTCCTATCCTCCCCCCTATTTTCCCTCTTCCCTCAGCAATCCTGCTAAAGCCCTTCTTTTGTCCAAATTGTGGCCAGTGCCAGCTGCACAAAAGCACTCTGAGGTAAGGAGGAGAATGGAATGGAAAAGGCCAGAGAGAAAAGAGGACACAACTGTAGTCATGCAACCCTTGAGTCTGTGGGCAGCTTATGGTCCCCACATATTTGGTAAATACCCCCCAACAAAAGAAAGAACTGTACTGTATTCTGCATGAATCACCCAGACCACAGAATTATTCTGATGCTTTGGATCAGTAATAATATAGCTCCCTTTCATAAGAGTAGGTCAATAAGATCCATTTTGTGCCCCACTCTACAAAGGTGTATGAGGTAAGGGAGTAGTCACAAGTCACTTCCTTCCTGCTGGGCACAAGCAAAATTGCTGCATTCAGGAAGCACAGAATGGTGCAGTGCCTGTGTTGTCTATAGTGATACTGAGTCAAGACAAAGCCTTCTGCCTTCCCTCATGAAGCACCGGCCAGTAGAAGTGGGCACCCACTGTAATCTTACAAAGTTTATAGCAGCTGCACATTAACTCCTAGGGGTACTAGGTCTGTCCTAGACATGCCTACAAGAGCTCCTGCCTCAGCTTTGGCTTTCAGTTCCCCTACAACAGAGTCTGTTGCTTAAAACTATATGTAGTCCTAAGATTCAGAGGATGCATACTCTGAAGATCAGTGTGTAAGAGGAAGGTAGCAAGCCATGTAACAGTGGCTAAGCCTCAGAAATCATTGTTCTATAGGACAAGCTTGTTTCATGATAAGCTAAGAAAGAAAGATGTTCTTAGTTTGAGTCAAACTCAGGCAGGTCATTTTGATTTAGTTGTGTGTCAAATAAGGCTGTGATTGTTTGAATTTTGTTTTGTGGGCAGCTACATATAATTGACATTGTGAAACTTTCCAATTTGGAGTCTGACATAATGGATTAAAAAAAGCCAGAGGAAAAAATCTAGTAAATAGCTGGGTAATAGCAATGCCTTCATTCTTTCTGCTGCTTGGCAGAATTTACATGGAAACTAATGTTATAGTTCTGCAATAGAATGCACAAACATGGACATTTATGTGTAAGTAGGGTCCCAGTAAAATCAGTAGGACTGTGCAGAAGATCACACCATCAGGATTGGGACCAAAAAGAACAGATCATTCTTAATTCTCAGCCTTAGGTCAGACATAGGTTCTCACATACTGCAGTGATAAGCCAAGTGTAAATACCTAGATGAGATTAGTGTGCATGATTTTAAAGTCATTTTACATTTCCTTTCTCACTGCCAGAAAACTGAGTGGATTGTGGATTTGGTGTCCCAATTGTCTGAAAATAGTATTTTCCCCCCTTTCCTCAGCTGCCTCATAGTAAAGAAAAAACAGAATAGGGAGACTTCAGGTACTATCAAAAGCAACAAGGAGTCCTGTGGCACCTTATAGACTAACAGATGTATTGGAACATAAGCTTTCGTGGGCAAAGACCCACTTTGTCAGATGCATGTAGTGGGTCTTTGCCCACAAAAGCTTATGCTCCAATACATCTGTTAGTCTATAAGGTGCCACAGGACTCCTTGTTGCTTTTCAAATCCAGACTAACACGGCTACCCCTTTGATACTTCAGGTACTATGACACACACTTGTCATATTGACAGAGACAATGGAGCCTACACCAGATTAAAGAACTAGGCCCAGATCTTCAACTGGCATAAATTAGTCTAGCCTCATTGAGTTAAACACAGCTGTGTAGATTTGCACCAGATTTGGGTGGGGAATGGGGAGACTTGCAAGTACACCAGAGTAGTGGGAGCATCTTAGGCCTGTGGTAAAAGAAGTAGCCTGGGGCTTTTAACTGGGAAGATCTGAAAGAATCAAGGGAACCATTGTGCAGGGCATACCAGAAGCAGGAAGATGGCCATCAGGGAAAGCAGTTATATAAATGCTACTACTGATAAGCTGGCTTTAGGGAACTGTAGGGCAGCAGTTTGACATTTATTGGAAAAAAGCTGACTCTTGCTGGTGTGGGGAAAAGGCCACTGCCAGTCACAGTTGTTGAGGCATTAAAGGCCCTAATAGTGAGGAATTCAAAAAATACCCTTTGGAATGATCAGGATGCTTGCTGAGAGAAATCTGACTTTTTGTGCTTTTAATTTTGCCAAGGCATTGTGTTCCTCAGGAACCTTATGTTCACCTGTAACAGTATGGCTCTCACCTCTTGCAAGTGCCTTCTGGTCAGGTGGGCCTGCAGTCTTTAAATAGTCGTGGCCCTGATACTGGACCATACCTACAGGGCTTCCTCTGTGGAGACAGTGGTTTCACCCTCTTCATCTACTCTGGCCCCAGCTCTCCAGCTGAGCCACTAAGTAGTTCAGTTCTCTTCTGGGAGGTTTAATTACTGTCCAGTTGTAGGCCAGTTCCCCCCGTGACCTATGGGGGGGGGGACCCAGACCCACCCATGACTCCAGGTCCCAGCCCCGGGACCCTAAGAATGGCAGATACACAACACCATACCCCTTTAACAAAATTGCATTCAGTTCCCTGTGCCACTTCCCCAGCCTTCAGTAATGCTCCACTCTTATGTCAGTGTTCATCTAAATTCAGGCCCAGAAGCTAGCCAGGAGCGCTCTCTCACTCCCTACTGTCACTGAGCTGTCCATGGTGCTGCAGTTCCCTTTGGCCAGTCAGGAGCACCATCTGTACTGCCCTAGCTCCAGCAAGGAACTGAGTGGGCCCTCACTGGCTGGTCTCTGCAGCCAACAAAGAGTGCTTGGAGGACTCCTCTACTGGTCTTGTCCTGGGACTGTTGTGGCAGGACACTGAAACCTCTAACGTGTCCTCTAGCAAGAGGCTCTGGGCCTAGTCCATCTTATCATATCACCCTATTCTAGCATTTCAGACATGTCGTTCTCATGAACTGTCCAGTTGGTAGATAATTTAATACAAATTTACATAATAGATTGTAATTACTCTGAAACCATTTTAGCATGTATTGTGTTTAATATGAACACATTATTTAGCAGGAATGTCTTTAAAATAAAAAATTCCACAAAGATTACATTAAAGTACTATCAATATGATCTACACTAACTTAGCAAGGCATCTTGCAGTAATGATTGATATGAAGTAAAGAGCTGGTGACAGGAAGGTCATTCATGTTCCTTCTGATGTAAACCCTCCAAAAGCCAGGCAGAATGTGATGCCTAATCATACTGTGTTGTGAGGTATTTATAACATAACTCTACAAGGCCATTTGTACTAGAGAAGGGTGTTATCTGAAGGTTAACATTGCAGCCAAGCATCATTTATTCCTGCAGGGGTTCAATGTGTCCACACTAAGCTATGGTGGTCTGCATAAATAAACCCACTGATGTGTCTGTTCATGGAACTTCAGCCAGCTATGGCTACATTAGTATATTAAACAACTTATCTCTCGGTTCTCTGCACAGTTCCTCAGCACTTGGATGAGTACATCATTTTACTATAATACATTCAAAACATACATTGTATATTTTTTCTTTTAACCCTACCAGGTAGCTGATACTTGCATTGTTTCCCTTAGGAGCAGAAATTGATGATACTCGATTATAATGCAATTCTATTTATTTATAAAGAAGATACACAAAACTCTAATTACTTTAACATAACAGGATCAAGTGACAAGGGGGTTTTCTTTCTCCCAATTCCAAACTTTTTTGCTCCAGCCAAGACTTTGCTTAAAAAGTTCTATTGGTTTTTGCTCAGGGCCACACTTCCAGTGTTTCTCCTGATGTCTCTTGGGTGTTTCAGCCATCCCAACTGCTTTTGATTGAGATTCACTCAGCTTCCCCCTAAATCAATTCCTAGCTCTCATTAGGGGCATTTAACTGTTCCCTCAGTTAGCCTCAATGAACAACATCTATCTCACCCATCACCTCAACAAGATCTGACTAATCATCAACCAAAGACATGTTTGCTGGGAGCCACCCAACCTCCACCGTATAATTACACCCAAAAAACTATGCAGAAGAACATCAAGAGTATGTCTACACAGCCACTGGGAGGATGCATCCCTGCAAAGGTGGACAGACATGTACTAGGTCTACTTGAGCTGGTATGCTAAAATGTGGTTCTAGCAACCTGGGCCACAGCATCAGCTAGCTATCTAAGTACTGTCAGCAATCAGGGCTTGTAGCAAAGACAGTCTCCAGGCAACTCAATGATCACAGATGGCCAGTAGCAGACTCCCTGATTGGCAGGAAGAGTCAGCAGACCAGTTCTTAAACCCAGCAGCTGTCTGGGGGCTGCTCAAAGCATTTCCCAGGATTGTGATTGCACCTGTGCTTGCTTGTGCCCACTCCTGCCCTGCTTTAAACCCAGCCTTTCCTCTACCATGCCTACTTCTAGGTAACTCAACTCTGAACCTGGGCTCTGTTCCTGGCTACTGACACCTGCTCTAAGAACTAGGCATAACGCTCAGATCCTGACAGTTTGACCAGTCCTGAAAACCATCCACAAACCAGGAACTAGAGCTGATATGGTGACCAGGGATCCCTACAAAGGCCCAATGTCTCTCTGATGGAGAAAATGGAAGCCCTATAGATCTTGGCAGGCTAGATTGCCACCTTTCAGGTGCAGAATGTGGTCCTGCAAGCTCAAGCTGCATGGCCTTAAGCTCTGACTTCTGTTCCCCATGGGTATGTCTACACTAGCCACCCTAGTTCAAACTAGGGTGGCTAATGTAGTCATTCGAACTTACAAATGAAGCTCGATTAAAATATCCCGGCTTTATTTAGACATAGTTCAGGCGCCGCCATTTTAAATGCCCGTAGTTTGATTCTGCTCTGCAGCGCACGGGCTAGGTAGTTTGAATTAAAGCTTTCCTAATTTGAACTACCGTTACTCCTCATTGCAGGAGGAGTAATGGTAGTTCAAATTAGGAGCTTTAATTCGAACTACCTAGCCTGCGCGTGTAGCCGCGGGCAGGAGTCCGAACTACCAGGCATTTAAAAATGGTGGCGCTGGGAACATGTAAATAAAGCCCGGGATATTTTAATCCCGGGCTTCATTTGCAAGTTCGAATGACTACATTAGCCACCCTAGTTCAAACTAGGGTGGCTAGTGTAGACATACCCCTTGAGCTCAACCTCCCTCTGCCTGACAAGATTGATGGTGTTTGTGACATATTTCATGGGTTCTTAAACAAGTGTCAGCTCACATTTTTGCTATGTCTGCAATCCCAAAAGGGATACATTACTGAGAAAGCCTTGCTCTGGAATTTCCACTACTGGAAAAATCATGACTGTTTCTGGGAGAATTTGAGAACTTTGTTTAAGTTAGGATAGTCATCTTCAATGACCCAAGTTACGAGTATATGGCCAACATCACACTTCATGCATTGTGGCAGGGACAATGGCCAGTTGCTAAATAGGCAGTAGAGAGCTAATGTTTGGTAGTAGACAATGAATGGAATGAGTCTGCCCACTGTTATTTCTGACTTGTCTTACCATGATGATAGTAAAGATGAATAGGTAGGGTGGAATAGGAAATGGGGGAAGGAGAGGCATTCACCTGGTCCATGGAGGCCCACTTGGCCTTTGATCAACTGAAGAGGGCATGCACCTTAGAACACATCCTGATTCCACCTAGAGATTTCCCGTTAAACAATTTATGATTGTGGCTGATGTCTTGAATTTTGCCATAGTCTTTAGCTAAAGCATGAGGGTGCTAGAGCTTCTCAATGAACTGTCATTTTTTATCATTGCAAAATATATATTGCATATTTTTCTACCATTATTCACAGAAACAACTGAATTGATTTGTCTAAACTTTCCAAAACTATTCTGGCTGAGGCAGAGCTAGAATGGATTATTTCAACCCAGACAATGCTATAACCAATTGAAAAAGGGTCTTACAATGGGAAATGTCAGTCAGCCTTCACAAGAGGTATGCTGCTAGCCATGCTCATAATACTAATATAAGTTATTTTTGTTAGTTTTGTTTGTAATTCCAGTGGTTTAAGTCAGTGGCTGATTCCATATGTGGAGGTGATCATCTCACAGAAGTGAATGCTGGTAATCCCCAGCTGGGCAGGGAAGAGAGAATTCAGGAAAGGCTGGAGCACTGTGGAACTGCACTCTGAGGAATAGCTGCATCAATGCAGTTGCAAATGCTGGATTCTTACTGTAGTAGCACTGAAACAGTA
The DNA here is from genome assembly GCA_019425775.1 of Rafetus swinhoei. Taxonomy (NCBI): domain Eukaryota; kingdom Metazoa; phylum Chordata; order Testudines; family Trionychidae; genus Rafetus; species Rafetus swinhoei. The sequence goes on from CM033424.1 coordinate 84,092,997, forward strand.
TTGAACCAGCTTAAGCAAAGGCATTTCCAAGACTTTGTCAGAGATGGAACAACTATAAGAGCACTAGCAATGCCTGCAATATTCAGAGCATTTCTTCATGTGGAAATAAAGGATGTTGATTCTTTTCTTGGCACTGGTTTAAATCTGGAATGACTGCAATGAAATCAGTGAGATTACACCAGTACAAAACCAGTATGAATGAGATGAGAATCTGGCTGACGTGTTTTGCCAGCATTAGAAATCCTTAGAAATGTTGTTGGCCAACAGTCCGATCTGAATGACCTCATATATCCTAACTTTTATGGACCTTTAATATTATTTGAACTGTACTCAATTAAAGTAAAAATCAATTAGTCGCAATGTTTCACTTACAAATTTCACAACAAAAGAGGGATTTAAGAATTACTGCACAAAAGATTTCAGTAATGAAAGGCCTTTCTATACTGTTTCGGATACAGTCTCCACTAGGATAATAGCTGGCTATAGTCATACCTGGCATCATCTACCCCTTGATGCATAACATGGAGACCTGCCACTAAGGCACAAATCCTCTTTCCTTTACCCTGCAAATCTGTTCCTGAAAAAATTGAATGCCTAGATTAAAAAGCCATAGAAGGAAGTTTGCCTAAATCTTCCATTTTCAGCTAGGGAGCTTTGCTATATGTTTGGTAAATTTTAAGCTATAGTTTGTGTTAGAATGTTCCAGCCAGCAGGGATTGCTTCTGAATCAAGGGCAAATATTATTCAAAGCTAGTGTTATTTTCATAGTGTCAAATTTGGATGATGCTTTCCAAAACCTGTAAGAAAGGATCCCTGCCTCAAGAATTTACAATCCAAATGTTGATCCTGTGCCCACTTAAATCAATGTGGGTTTTGCTACTGATTGCCCGCTTGTACTGGGTTACAAAATTTGATAGCATTTTTTCTTTTAAAACCAAAATAAGAACAAGCTATAAGGGAAGACCAATGATGATTATTTGTACCATTATCACCAGGCCTTTTATGACACGGGAAGAGATTGCATCCCTCTATCCCTCCTGAACATAGCTGTGAAACACTGAGTAGTTACTTCCATTCAAAAGTGTGTTTATCTGATTTGCAGAAAGCCTAAACACCACCTACAAACGATATATAAAGTTTGTGTAAGATTAATTTCAGTGTTGACAAGAAAACTGACTGGATTATATGATAGGTCTGTTATAGCTCTGACTTCTGTAATTACATACTCACATTATATTCTGCTTTATGCTTAAAAAAAACATGCACTATATTTTCACCTAATGGAATGGAATTTTTTCCAATGTGGTTCTTTCACTGTTTCACAGTGTTCATTTTTTACTATGAACAAGGCTATACTGGAAATACTTGTAACTACAGGGTATGCCCACTATAAGTCACCTCGATATATATCCGTTCTGCACTAAAGTTGTTGATGCTTGTAGGAATTGATGCGTTATAAGTCCTCCCATTCCCTGCTCTTAAGTCATGCAAAAAAATTTTTTTTTGCACAAATGGAAGTCAGCTGTGGAAAAAAAAATCCCTGCTTTAAGTTGTTTCGCTGTAAGTCCAAGTTTTTTGGAACGTATCTTAGACTTATAGCCAGGATGGCCTGTATTAGAAAACTGCACATCGTCTTGTGATATGCTGAGGTCTTAAATTCCACAATTTGTCCCCTAGAGACTGTAGTAAGAACTACACTTACATCTGATTTCACAGTGGACATTCCTTAATCCATGTCACTAGTTTACTCATTGAACATTTCTCAAAGATGAACAGAATACTATTCTGAAATTTCATATTAGTAAGACTTATTGACATTAATAAACTATACAGTTCATTATTAGTATATCATTATTAGTATATGCTTGTAAATTGAGTTTAGAGCTGACAATAATTGATTTTTCAATACACTGGCTGTTCCAAAGAAAAACAATTGGCTCAGTTCAAACTGAAGTGGGTTTTCTTTTGTGTGTGTGAATGAAAAAGTCAGAAAATGTTTCAGGTATAATGAAGTGTTTCATTTTGGATAGTCATAGGCAGTGAATGAACCTTGGGCTGAGGGAGGCAAGCCCCCAGCCTTTCCCCTGCATTGCCTTCCCCTTCCTCTTATACCCACTGCCTATATGGATAGGTATAATAAAAGCAAAATAAATGGAGAGCTAGATTCACAAAACAGAGAAGCAGTGAGTAGAATGCTGGTAAACCCATCCCATATCCCAGGGCATTTCTTAAACACTAGGCTACAGTCGCCTTCTCTGGCCCAATAACTATTCAAGTATTTCATACAAAGTGATAAACTTAAAAAACAACAAATGGTCTGGTAGCACTTTATAGATTAACAAAACACGTGGAACAGCTTCAGAACAAGAGAATGAGAGCGCTCTATCCCAGAACACCCATAATCTGAGAATTAGTGCATACACCTAAAAACATGGGGAATTTGTGGTCAAGTCCCTGCTCTAGTCCAATGCCAGGTGAGTGCCCAAGCCACTGGGCTAAAGATTCAAAGGCTCACCCCCTGTGTTTCTTGGTGTGTGAATCCAGCCTGGTGAAAATAAACACCCAGTGGCAAAACAGGACATCCACTGACTGTGTAACGCCCCCGACGCGTCACCCCGCGCGTGCCCTCGGCCGACGCGGCGTAGCTGGGGGTCACCACCCCTCCTTGTAACAGTCTCGTCCCCTCACGAGGGGGGGAGGAAGGGGGACCCGGGCCCACCCACTCTCACGGGTCCCAGCCCAGGGCCCTAAGGACTCGGATCAAGGGGGATCCGATCCGGCTGACGGGGTATTACACCGTAACTCGTCAGCCCGCCAACCACTCCGGGGTTCCTCCCTGGGCTGCTTCCTTCCCCCTGCCCTCTGCTCCTGCCACGCCCCGCACTCCACGGGCGCGGCGTTCTCCGGGGCTTACCGGATAGGGGAGGGTCGCCGGCGCCTCTGCCCGCGTCCGGGGCCTCCTGAATTCCGGCCCTGCCTGGGCGTGTTGCTGCCTATCTCCCCCCGCGCGCCTCTCGCCGCCGGCCCCTTTTTAAATATGGCGGCACCCGCCTACTCTCCCGCCCGCAGCTCCAATCCGCAGGCTGGGTGTGCGGGCGGGGCCGGGACGCCCTCTCCGAGGCCCACCCCGCCGGGCGCGGGCCCCACCTCTCTACCCGGCGGCCGCTCCCCGGCCGGGCCCATGCCCCCGCCGCTTCCCAGTCGGCGCTGCCTGTGACGTCCTCCCGGGGCACCGGCCGGCCGGCGTCCAAACAGCCCAGGCAGGGCCGGGTCGCGCCGGTGCAGCAGGCCCACAGGGCTTCCGGGGGGCGCCCGTCGGTGCGGGGCCAAGGTGCCCCATCACAGACTGCAAAATTGTGCATTTTAACCCTTCCCAAGATTTTTCTTTTTACCCATAATAGTTTACCCAAACTGGCAAACTCATTAAATTGTTCAGTCAACCCAAATCTGTATTTTTCACTGAAAAAAGAGTTGTCCCAAAATTTCTATCCAGCTCTGACTGAGTTATGCATCATCATTACACTGTGTGAATATTAATGTACTTGCTAATCTGTAAGACTGGGAAACCCATTGTAAATTACTCAGTCAGTAGGGAAATTAGAGATGGTCTATTGTACCTTTGTTTCAAATAAAGAGATTTATATATAAAGTGTGAGATGATTAGAATTTTGTCTCCTCAATACAAAAATATGCACTTAATGTTTTGTGGCCATGTTTTTGATTAAACAAATCATGGTATTTACAAGTGAAATGGCACTACCATAGATTAAGCATTTTGCTTGTAAGGGATCAGCAGTCCAACCAAAGCTGCTGTTCAAACCAATAAAGCCAGATATGTGTCATTAATATAATTACATTTCAAATCCAGGGAGTCTTAGTTGCATTATACTGTTGTACTGGAGTTTTGGTGGCTGTCAGACACCAGGTTGTTGACCCATGAACAATCACAGTCCTCTCTAGAGTGTACCAGCATGAGTGCTGGAACAATTTGTATATTGGGGGTGCTGAGAACCATGGTACCAAACTGTAAACCAGGGACCTCCTTAGGATTTATCAGGCCTTAAACAGTACTATTAAACTTGGATTCCTATGCCCAATGACAGCCCAGGGGTAGAGGATGATGATTTTTTGGATAGTACTGCATGATTTTTTAAATCTTCAGCAACACACTAAGGAAATATCTCTATCTCTATTCTATCTCTATTAGAGATTTGTGTATCTGTGTGTCCATCTGTCTGACTGTGAGTCTCTTTGTTCCAGAACTCCTCCTAAATGTTAAGAGCTAGAACCATGAAATTTGGAATGCAGATTCTTCTTATCCTAACTTAAAGCAAGGTCAGGGTTTGGTTGTGCCAGAAAAAAGGGGCACAGAGACATGATACTGAGGAAAAATGGCCATTTTTCTGCAAAAACTCGCGGAGTGTCCACACCTCAAGCGCATTTCTGTGCAAGAGAATCAAAAGAACAGAGGGTTTTTTGCACAATTGGTATTCCTCCTTCTACGAGGAAGAAGCCTTTCTGCAAAAGAGTTCTTTCACAGAAAGGCGTGCATGGACGGGGAAGAAGGGGGTTTTGCGCAAAAAGAGGAAAGAGGAAAAAGCACAAGTGCCCTGGTGGCCATTCTGTGCATACCAATCAGTGCTTACTTTCGAGAGAGCATCCATACAGTCTGGACGCTGTTTCGCAAAAATGCATGTCTTTTTTTATGTGCTTTTGCAGTGTGGACGCGCTCTTGTGCAAGAAGTTTTTGTAGAAGATCTCTTCCGACAAAAGCTTCTTGCGCAAAAAGCCTGCAGTCTAGATGTAGCCTAGATGTTTTACCAGAACTGTGCACAAATGATGGCTCTTTTCATCTCTGCAGTGGGGTCCTCTTTCATACAGTACCAGCAAACAAGCATGTGCTACATAGTCTGTGTTTCACTGCACTTGCATATGTTCATGTCATTAGCATAGCCCCATTTGTTCAGATGGCCTTTGATCCGCCAGTTTGTGTGCACAGGTGATTCAGGCACTGCCATCTTCACCATCTGTAATGTGCCCTCCCACCCAGGAAGGTCCTCCAGTGGCTCTGGATCTTTTTCAGTGCATCTGACTGCACACAGTCTTTCATTCCATAACCTCAGTCGTGCCTTGCCAGATGTTGTAGGCAAAGGCAAAACAATTTTCCTACATAAAGCATTTGATTACTCCTGTGTGACCATTTAAAGCATGCTTTGGATCTTCCATCTGCCATGATCTTTCCCTTTGGTTTTCTACCTTCTTCCTGATATCCAGTAGTGCAATGCTAGCCAGTAAGTGCCATCTTTCCTTTGGTGTTGGCTTTAGGCTTCCTATTATTCCACAACAACTGTTGTAACGGGGTCTGATTTCTTAGCGTGGACAGATTGTGCATGTCCAGTGTGGGAACAATCTGCTATGGAGTAGCACATTTCAGTAGCAGTGGTTTGCAAAGTAACTGGATTGGCTTCCCACTTAGAAGTGGCCAGCTTTTGGTACATCTTGTTACGGGCACTAACTTTCCCTTTGTTTTTCTCTACATGTGCTTTGAAGAAAAGGGTCTGGTCAAAGGTCACCCATGGGAAACAGGGTTCAGATGATTAGCCAGGGGGATTCCATCCCTGGTAATGTTTAATTTCTGCTTGGCTTCTCAATGGCATAGGTGAAAGTCAGGTTGTCATGAAGCTGGTTCTTACTGTAATAGATTGAGTGGTTGCTTAGTGAACATTTCAGTCTACTTTTGACAGTGGCAAGGTCCTTTTCCTTGATCATTGGTGTATGCAACGCTCCTTGATTTCTCTGTATGTGCTGGCCATTGATATGCTGAAGAGGATTGGTGTTAACACATTGCTCTATGGGAGGCAATTTCATTTTTGTCTCAAATGACTCCATTTCTCGGACAGTTCTCTGTAAGGTCTGTTCTCCAGAGGAGATTGGATGAGCTGCACTGGGTAGTAGTCATGCATCATATCATACATTTTGGCAAGCAAGTTTTGGTGGTTAACTATTATATGCTACTGGTAGATCTACAACCATAGCACTTGTTATCATCCCTCTCTTGAATTCATCTTCAATATGCTGGGTCATAATTAATAGTTGGCCAGTACAGTATTTTCCTGGTCTACATCTGATTTGGTTTGGTATTAGATGTTGTTTGATATGAGATGAGAAGTGTCTGAGAATGAGGAGGCATCCTCTGTATTCAATAGAGCAATTAAATTGATTTGTTTCCATAATTTAGGTATTCTAAGGCTTGATAAGTAATTGTTAAAAAGGCACAATACCCATAACTTAGTTGCAAACCAAAATGCTTAATTTGCTCTATGCATATGTTGCTGAATCCAGGTGCTTTGCTGTTCTTCAAGTGACTTATTTTGGCATTGAGTTAATATATTGCATATGGTGCACTGACATAATTTTATTCCAGATTAGTTTGCTGTCTAATTAATGTTTTAAGCTGTTCATTCAGAGCTTTCCCACTGAATAGATGCTGGTGTGTCACCTGATTGTGAAGTTGTGCTATCCGCAACTTGTGAATGGTCAGCCATGTTTTACTATAATTGTGGGTCATGTCTACTCCTTCCATTTCTGTTGCCTTTCTTCTTGAAGCTTCTTAGGGCTGTCCCAGCCTTGATGGCATCTTCCAAAAAAGGGTTTCTTTGGAACAATTTGTTGGGTTTTTTAATATTTGGCTGCTAGCACTGGAGTGAAGTCTAGTATGTGCTCATTTCTAAGGTACATGCGCCTCTAGGAGGTGTTGTGCAGTATGTTTCACAAAAAGATAGCATTTTTCTGGGGCTAGATCAATGCAAGTCATTTTTTGTCAAGGTCTTTAGAGAAGCCTCTTCAATTTGCTTTCTTCAAATTGAAGCATCTACACATTGATACCAGATTGGAGTTATGGCTGCTGTGGCACTGATTGTGCTTGGTTTGTGTAATATGTGCAGGATGGGTTCCAGCATCTTTTTTTTCATATAACTTTTATGTTGCTATCAACAAAAGCGAAGTCTGAATTATATCTTCCCTTCCATTTGGAGCTATTAAAGGAACCAGAGAGGTTTGAATAATGGATCAAATTTAGATGGCATGCCTCAGTCCACAATTCAAGTCACCATTTTCATTGTTTTCACTGTAACCCCATGTGACTCTGACTATTAAAGTCACCCACCTGACGTGTTTTGTTGTGACCTAAGTTTCCTCAACTCAATGGCAATTTGCTCTCCTGGGAGCTTACGAATGGTGTTATGGATGATTGTCCATGTTGACGGTCAAGACTTCAATCTCATTTTGCTCCACTGTAGATGTTCTGTTGATGATGAGCTGTGGTTTCACAAAGCACTGCTGTTTTTCTCACACTTCCTTTTGATGGAAAAATCTTCATCCCAGGAATCTATGTCCCATTATTGGATAAATAATGAAGCAACATCTAATTTGAGTTAATAATTCTTTTAGCTGCTTCAGTAGCTCCAGCCTGATGAATTTCTTAAGATTAAGCTGGTCTGATTTCTCTGAATACATCAGTCTTACACACCTGTTATTTCAATGCAGACAGTCGTTTGTGCTATTGTCTCCCATTTCCTTGTGCTCTGCAAAGCATGCAGCCATAAGAGCTTTTTTAAATGGAAAAATATTAGTCAACTGCAGCTAAGTTTTCAAGGCTGAATGGTCTGTAGCATGAAAAAGAACATTTGCTGACACAAAATTCTCAGTTGACTTCAGCAGTTCAGTCTCTTCATATTCCTGTTGAACTGAGAATTTGTAGTAATGTGTAATCTTACATGGAGCACTGATTTTTCTGTTGCCAACTGCTCATCTTTAAATAAGATGCCATTTGTGCATGGAAGTATCCAGATGTTTGTCACAGCTTGATTTCCTGGAGCAGCTACAGAAGTGCTGCAGTGGAGGGAAAATGTGTCACCCCCAGTAACACAACAAATACCCTCAGGATATTATGCTACTGCAGACGCAATATTTCATTATAAGCTCAACTTTTCAACGTTTTACAAAACGATACCCTTTGAACTGAAGTTTCACGTGCAATCCAAAGACAATTTTTGTTTTACATGTTTAAATGGCCATTTTTAATTTCTGACCATGCAAAATCATATTAAAGTATTTTTGCATGTAATTTTTTATTTGAAGAAATAAAGTTAGTTTTTAAAGTTTCTAAATGCTTAATTCCACACCAGTGAAGTCATGGAAATTTTCATGAGCTTAAGAGAGAACAGAGGTAGGCCCTTAGTGAGAACTAAGGCCTTATGACTAAAGTAATTTGGTTTAGAAAGAATTATATCAGGGGTCTCAAACTCATCTCCACAATCGGGCCCATACAAGACTGCTGGCATGTGAGTCCCTGCAGCTCTAGGGTGTGTGTGTCTGTACCCTTCCTCTAAGTCCAGTCCCTGTTCCATCCCCACCCCGCCTCTTCCCACCCCTGCTCTGCCCCCTCCCCCATGGCACTCCTTTCCTCAAACCTCCTCCCAATGAGGAACACAGCCTCAGGAATTATTGGAGGGGCCTCGCACAGAGAGGCAATAGGGGGTGGGACCCCTGATTCCCTCCTCCCCACTCACCACAGTGGTGAGAGCTATTGGGAAGCGGAGCAATGCAGCAATCTCTGCTTTGTTCCACTGCCATCTCCTAGGCCAGCCCAGTTGCTCCGCTTCACCACTGTGGCAAGAAGCGGAGCATTCCAGCCCCAGTGTGGACTGGCTTGGAAGATGGCAGGGGAGTAGGGCAGGCTGCTGCATTGCTCCACTTCCCTGCAGCTCCTGCCACTGGAGTGAATGCAGGGGGGCCTGACTGCTGCTGCCAGCCCCCAGCCTGTCCTGGGCCCCTCAGGCTCACCTGAGTATGGGGGATGATCTCATTCATAGAATGATTAGGGCAGCTGCTGCAGCCCATGTGGCAGCTGCACCAAACTATACACCTTCCCCAAGCCACAGGGATGTGCCGGCAGTAGCGCAGAGCTAGCAGCCAGAAACTGCTCTAGCCCCACTGCAATATGGGTGGTACTGCCAGAGTCCAAATTACCCAGGGGATAAGTTCTCTGTAAGCTGGATGCCTACATGGCTGCATAGCTATTTTCTGAGCCCCACTCAGAGGTTCAAAGATCCTATGCAGGGAGCTCAGCTGACCGGCAGGGGGAGGGAGGTAAGGGGTTGACTGCATGGGATAGGTGGAGGAAAGAGGGGGTGGATGGGTGCTGGCATTGGGGTGAAGTGGAGAGGGAGAGTTTGTTTGTGCTCTGTCCTGGGGTAAGGTGGCGAAGGAGTGAACAATTTGTGTGTGCTGATCCTGTCCTGACTCCCAGCTAAACTGCTAGTGCTTGCTAATCTGAGAAGCAGGATTTTATCCCAGACCCGTGCTGGGCTGAGGAGAGCAGATTGCACAGGGGTAGGTGGGGGAAAGGAGTGTGTGGGTGCTGGCATCTGTACAGTGAGGTGGAGGCAGGGGGCAGTTTGTTTGGGGTGTTCTGACTCGCTGCAGTCTTCTCTGGCTGGCTGGGTTGGAGGGCTGGAGGGGAACGTAGGCTGCAGGGAGAGAGGTGTGCTAGGAGGACATTTGCATGATTACATTTCAAACAAAGTATACATAGGTGTTAATTGCTTAAGGTAAGAAAGAAAAGGATTCTTTTAACAGAAACTTTTTGGAGTGTTGCAGATATCTAAAACTCTGACCTTAATGATTTTTTAAAAATTTTGTGTTACTAATTAATACATGGTCTATTGTATTGCATTAAGGCCAGATCTTTGCTATGTGATAGAGTTCTGGCTCTTCTGAGTCAGAAGTAGCAAACACAAGGTGTGATACTAGTTGTTTTGTAGGATAAAACCTTATTTGCAAGCTCTTTGAAACATGCATCTGTCTATAAACCCTGAAGTTATGTGTTAATTTGTTCTGTGGGTTCTACTCTTTGAGTTGGTGACACACAAAAGGTGAAAGTTTCAAACCAGAACTTACCTGTTTTTACAGCATGGGTCCTAAACATTCCCCCAGAGAAACTGTATAAGCCTTAATGAATGCCTTTTATTTTCCTTTCCAGTGTCAGTAAATATTGTATTAGTCATGCTCTCCTTGCAAATACTAGTTCTAGTTGACTCACAGATTTATTTAGCATCTTATAGCTGAGCTATGTGTGGTTAATATGCATTTTGGTGTGTTTACTAGCTTGAGTTATTAGAAAGGATGATGATACATGTACTCCAAGAGTAGTTTAATTTTCTTTTTATTCATTTTCATATTAAATATTGTAAACATTGCTCCTTGATAAATATCCCTTGTTTTAACATATTTTCTTCCACACATATGGACTGTTATAGCTATAGCTATATAATATTTTTGTTTGTATTGGTGGTGCACATCCACATACTACTTCAATATTGGTGTTGCAATTAGGAAATTTCAACCTGTTCCGCATTCCCAATTCAACCCTCTGAAGGAGAGAAAATGTTGGAGGAAACACTGTTGGGGGGTGGCAGGTGGGGTCAGGGGACTCACAGCATGGGGGCACATGGACTGGGAGGCAGGCCTGGAAGATGTGTGGGACAGGGAATCAATGGAGACCCCTTCCCTTCTTCTGCCAGAGAGGATTTGAGGACTTGCATTGTCCCTAAGGTAAATTGACTTTGAGACCCCTGTATTACATTGTAAGTGTTTGAGCCCTGCATCCTGTTCATTTGCAGTCTGTGACTTTCCACTTCAATTTTTAGCAGTAGATCATATTGTAGACCTCTGTTAAATCTACAACAGCAAATGCTGAGCCTCCTCTTCAGCCCTGGTGCATCAGCTGTGATGCTAGAAATGAAGCAAGAAGTCAGGTGTTCTGAGCACCAGGTCCAGAAGCTTTGATAGAGAAGGGTTAAAGGACATAGGTCCCAATCCTGTACTATTGAAGTCACTGGAAGATTTGCCATTCAGCAGAGGTTGAGCAGAATCAGTGCACTGAAAATGCCTAAGTCCAGTGTACGTGAGTATGCATGACAGGTTCTAAATCTGCTAATGTAGCCAAACCCATAATGATACACCTTCATGCACATGCATTTATCTGGGGAGTCATAGTCAGAAATAATGAAGCTGGTTTTAGTTTACTATGAGATCCCATATATTTCAGATTGTTTCTTACCTACATGATTCCTGCAGTTTCTTTTCTCTTGAAAAGCAAACCGAGAAATACAACGGGAAGAAAAAAATGTTGAGACATCTAAAAGTCAAGAAATTCAAAGGTAAGTGTTCCATAGAAGCTGTAATTTGACCACATTGTAAACACAGTATCCATATAATTATTCTTATTGTTGGCATTACAGCAGGTTAGGCTAGTGAATGTATTTTTACAGTTTTATAGTTCATGAATCTAGATTCAGTGTGAAAGATACATTGTATATGTTGAAAATTATTAATTTGGAAACCATATTTAACATAAAATAAACACATGTTGGACGTGCAAAAGGTAGACAATGGTCTAGCAGTTGATCTAGCTGAGCATTTATATTGTACTCTTTATATCTGAGCACTCTACAGGTTCCAAGATCTAAAAGTAAATTATAAAACCTCCTGACAGGTAGAGGAGATTCACTTAGAAGTTATTGAATATATGTACACTCACTAGTGGCAACTGCCCCTTGTGGCTAGGTATGGTATAGTTCTCTTCATCTAATGCCCCCTGCAGGTCCTTGCTCATGCTCTTTTCATGACTCAGCCCGCCAACCAGCTTACTTATAATTCTCACACCTCCACCGCCCTTTGATGAGTAACCGAAAATCCCACCAACAATATAGTCCAATGTCCTTACATCAAGTCTTTACCACCCAATTTAGGGCCCTATGGTCCATACACCGTCCTGACGCCAAGCTTTCAAGAGTCCATACCTCTTTATATCAGGGAATCTCACAACACCTTCCTCAGTGCATGACAGGGGAACCCAGGCCCCCTTTTTCTCTTTTGGTTCCAGTCCAAGGACGTTGTACTGAGCATCCAATGTCCATTCAGACCCATATTTTACTACCTCCTTGGACTTTTTCCTTCCTCATTATGCCAGCAGGCCTTTTCCACAGCCTTTTCTTGGGAACATTGGGTAGCTGCAGGCCTGCCAATGGAGGGCAGGTGGGAGACAAAGGGGACAACTGTCCTGGGGCCCAGGGATTCAAAAGTTCTGGAGGTTTCTGGCCCTAGCCCTTTAAATCACCACGGGAGCCCCAGGTGGCGCACTCTAGGTGATGCTGAGGGCTGGCTGCCCAGCACTACCCCTTCTGCCCCAGGTCTCCCCCCTTCTGTAAGCACAGAGCACACCCCACACCCACCTTGTCCAGGGGCCTGGCAAGTCTGTCAGCTCTCCCGGGTATCTGCATTCTTCTCAGGCCTCACAGCATCTCAAGATTCTCCCTTCTTCAAGCCCAAGGGTCACAAGCTTACTCCAAGAGTCCTTCAACACATTCAAATGGTAGATATAAACATACACACACTTCTGCCCTTCTCAGGCTTGACTTTTCCCCCTGCGCCATACCTCAGTTGAATGTGTTACCCGGAGAGCTAAGGTAAACAATTGCTGTGCTGTGGGCTATGCAATTTAATTAAAGCCTAAGGTGCCCTCCCACAGAAGCCAGATTCGGCCTGGTATCCTGTATCTAATCACCAGGGGAAACAACTTTAAAAATCACCAAACAACAAGAATTTAGGGCCAAACCATGTATTTTAAAAGATAAAGATCAAACATCAGCAACAACATATGTTTTAACAACAGTCCCACCCTAACCCTAGAAGAAAAGGAGATAGAGTAGTCCCACACACACAAGGTTATACATTACATGTACAGACGGCGATTGATGGTAGATGTCCGTGACCTACAACCTCGCAGCTAATGTAAAGCCTTGAGGGAGGACAAATGGAGCGATCCCTCGATGGATGCCTCTCGCCTCCTGCGAGCCGACGCTTGAAGGGGTACCGGATCCTGTCCGAGTATGCCGTAAGCGAGACGGTTTGTAAATCCCAAAGTCTTAGTGGTGATAGGAAAAGGCTTCCCTTATTCCAAGAATGTCACTAGACGTGGGTGGTCCTGTCAGACTGCAGGCCGGAACTTTGATCTCCTCAGGGTAGACGCTGACATACGGGGATAACGAACCATAGACGCACATGCAGGACACGAGGAGAGTCAAGGAACACGAGTGTTCATTAACAGGGGCTTATAAACACTTCAAAGCGGGAAAACTCTGAAGAGGAAGGGGTGCAAAACCTTAGAGCCGGGTGCATAAGAAATTGAGTGCCCTGTGCAAAAGATGGATGCGCACGCAGGCAATGGGGCTGTGTGCACAGTCTTTGGTGCTGAGTGCAAAACCTTAGTGCTGGGTGCACAGGTATAGTGCTGAGTGCACAACCTTTCTCTCCACCCGATTTTGGTGGGAAAGTTGTTCTGAGGAAAAGAGAACCCCTCAGACTTCATTTTGTATTTTATATATTATGCCCGGGCAACAAATGCTTTCTATGGATTCAGGTCCAGATCCTGCCCTTTTATCAGAACTCCCCCTGGAACTTGCTCCTTGTCTCTGCTAACCCCTTACCAGAGCAACTTCTTAGGTGAGACTTCCAAGGCCCATATATTTTCTCCTCCCATCCTCTTGGAAGCTTTTCTTTACTATTAAGGACCTAACTCCTGCCTAGCTGGGTCTCATCTTAAATTGGTTCTAGTCCATCCTCCAGGTGCAACTGGGTGCACTAATTGAGTGCCCTTAATTGTTGAGTGGTAGTGCGAAGTGTACATCAATGTACCCTCTAATCTTTTCAATCCATGTGCAGAATACATTTTTATGTGCATTGAAGCATGTGTCAATGTGCATCGCCAATAGAAAAAACCCTCTAGCTGTGGGTGCTCTGTTAATCAGCTGGGCAGCATTTGAATTTCTCCTGAGCAGCTGCACAAGCACACAGCTTAAAGGGCACACTGGTGTACATCCTTTCACAGTATAGTTAACAAGAGAATGGACTAGACTAATTTTCTTGGCATCAGTGATAGAAGAAATGAGACAATTTGTTAATTTGGAAATATTCCTGTGTGTCAACATGAATTTTTTAAAATTTTGGATTTTAAAGAAAAATGACGCAAATGATTGAAACAAAATCCTAAAGAGGCCTTTCACTTTTTGTAAAAGCAGAAAGGTTTCTAATGGTCATTAGGTCCTTGTCTGAGATACAAACAACTTCAGATCAGCTTAAGACTTAAGTAGACCTTGCAAATTAAATATAGTTCATCAACAAATAAAAAGAATATTGATTATATTCAAATATCATATTTATAGCATATGTGGCTACTGTAGCAGTTTTCAAACTTTTTGAGCTGAGCCTCTCTTTGAGTTACAATTTTTAGTTGTAGATAGGCTGAGTGACCCACTAAGGTGAGTCAGAGGGTGGAGGTGACAATCATCCCTAAGTCCTTCCATGCATTGCCAGCCTGAGTTACCTGCCATCACTAGCCCAAAGATTCCTCCATGCTCCCCTCACAAGCAGACATGCCCCACAGTTTGAAAACCTCTGGGCTACTGCCATAAAATTTACCAAATGCTGACACTAAAATTTAATATACTCAATGCTGGAAGAATGAATGGGATAGATATTGTAACACTGTGACAGCTTTTGTGAGTGCCCCTTCTGGTCAGTTGAGTCTGCAGTCTTTAAATAGTCTTAACTCAGTTACTGGGCTGTACTTCCTTTCCGGAGGCATTGGTTTCAGCCTCCTGGTCTATTTTGGCCCCAACTCTCCAGATCAGCCACTAAGTAGTTCAGTTCTTCTTCTGGAGTTTATCACTGTCCAATTGTAGGCCAGTTCCCCAATGACCTGTGGAGGGACCTTGACCTACCCACTACTCCAGGTCCCAGTCTAGGGACCCTAGAATAGCAGCCACATTTTACCATGTTCCTTTAATTACACTGTTTTCAGTTCCTTGGACCACTTTCCCCTGACTCCAGCCTTCATTAACGCTTTACCTTTACCTCAGGGATCATCTAAGGTCAGGCCCAGGAACCAGCCAGGAATGTTTCTGCCTTCCCCAGTGTGTGCCCTCACTGAGCTATCCATGGTGCTGCAGTTTCTTGGGTCAACCAGGAACATAATCAGTACTCCTCTTGTTCCAGCACGGAAATTGATTGGCTCTGGCTCTGTAATTCCTTTTATATGGTCCCGTGGGCCCGGACTGGCTGCTTCCCCTGGGACTCCTCTACTGCTCCTTTTCTGGGACAGGCATGGCAGGATACTTGAGGCCTCTAGCAAAGAGCCTCTGGGCCTAGTCCACCCCATCACAGATTCATTCCGTTCTTCAACAAAGAGATCATCTTTATTAATCTTTTGAGTGGCTAGAAAAGTATTCAATAACTTAAGAAGTAAAATAAATAATTAAAAAAAATCTTTGCTGATGTGAGGTTTAACCAAAAACGGTAGAGAATCTTTTATCAAAATATATAAACTCAGTGAATTAATTAGCCATTTTTGAAACTTTGGCCCAAAGATAGCAGATATCAAATGAGAAGGTGCAATTTGTTACTCATTTCTTTTATTAATTGAATATACATATAAAGATGGAGTATAAAAAATTAACTAACACAGTTAAAGAAAAATTGATTGTAAGCCCCTCATCTAGATGGTCATACATCCCGTTTCAACCTGGGCAGTCTCTTTTTTAAGCCTTGTCCCTGCTGTCCTGATTTGTGTGTGTGTGTGTGTGTGCAAAAGTGAGCATTTGTCCCATTTGCTCTTGCCATCTGATCAAGAGAGGTGAGAAGGAATGTGTGTGTGTGGGGGGGGCCGGGGAATGGCTAAGCCAGCCTTGCATAGGGCAGGGAGGTAAGTCTTTGGCAGGGAGCAGGCAGGGCTCAAGTGAACAGCGATGCCAACCCCAACCACATGCTGGAGGCAGACAAAGCTTCAGTGAGCAGAGATGCCAGTTCCAGCCTTTGGGAAATGTAGTCACCCTATCCTCATCCTGCAATTTATTCTTTTTGAGAAAACCTCTACACGTACATGGAACACCAATGGGACAGCAATCTATCCAAGCACAAAAAATTGCTAGCTGGGGGCTTTACTTTTTAATAGAGGAATCATGTCTGCTCATACTCATGCCATTGAAGCTAGATTAATTCAGCAATAAATAATATGCACATTTTTACCAGTGAGGGTAATTAACCATTAGAATAATTTACTGAGATGGACTGTCCAGCCCTGGCAATTTTAAAATGAAGGTTGGATATTTTTCTAAAATATATTCTCTCTAGTTCAAACATGAATTAATTCAGGGAAGTTCTATGGCCAGTGTTATGCAGCAAGTCAGATTATATATTCACAATGGTTGCTTCTGGCTTTGGAATTTATGAGTGGACTCATTACATATATATATTCCCTTTAAAATGCAATTAAATTCTCCATAGATTTTGATATCTGGATTGTTTATATTAAAAACCATAACATGTTTGTGCAACTCAGTATCTGATATTTTCATCCCACCATACTGTACCTTGGGCCACTGTACGTTAACTATGTCTGTGTGGCAGCTGTTATGGCTTGTTTTGCCCATCTGTTTTTTTCACACATTCAGTTAATGTGTGTGTGAAAAATATTTCTGAAGTGCTTTCAAGCAAACCTTAAACTTTTGCACACTGTGTACCACAACCTTGGCTGGCGTAAATTGGTGTTTGATAGAGCTGGCTCCATGCAAGCAATGAGACACCACTCTTAAAGGTGTTATCAACACTTTCTGAAGAAGGTTGATCGTGCATTGTACAAGTTTCTGTTCTATTCATTGGTGTATATGTGTGCCACACTTTACTTTCCAAACTAGCAGGAATCTTAGAATTCTCATTTAGGTTTCAACATGTTTCATATTATTGGTGGTTGAACAGAACCCAATTACGTAATTTGTGCATTTTTTTCTTATTTATTATGGTGTGTTAATGTGCTTTGGAATCTTCTGATGATATTGCATAATGCTTTAGACTTGATTCAGGAAAGCTCCCTATTCAAGATAGTACACTTAAGCACATGCTTTAAGTGTTTTCCTGTCCTGTAGCAAAACTAATACTTTCTTGTACCCATAATATTATTTGACAGTTCCAATGATGTGTGTAATAGGACAGAAACAACATGGCTAATGGGTCCTGATAGTCAAAGGGCATTCTTTTGAAAGGCAAGCATTGGGAGACAATTCAGCCACTATGATGGAGATGGTGAACCTCTTTTCTTCTCTTGCCATAATTCTTCTTTCTGTACTATTAAGAAGAGTGTAATGGGATCCTTGGGATGCAGCCTGGGACTGTGGGGCCCCCTTAACTTTTGAGCCTGGGCTGTCTCTCACAATGCTTTGCTAGTGACAAGCAGCAACCCCCACCAGATGCTGTTATCACACAGTGCAACAGCTTATGGAGCCCCACAGCCAGCTAAATTGAATGAATGCTCCCAGAGCCACTCATAAATTACACAGAGAAAGGCATCAGCCAGATTCCCCACATCCCAGCACTGTCACTCAGGGGTATACCATCTTGCACTACTCAAAAAGAGTAGTGCAAATTTATTAATTGGTTCATCACTTCATCAATGGAAAGTGGATACACCCCAGCCTTTGTAAACCTGAGACAATTTACCAAAAACTTCAGGCAACTTCATTGCTAAAGGTAAACAGTAAAACAATAAAACAAGTTTATTAACTCCAAAAGATACATTGTAAGTGACTTTAACTGATAAGAAAAAACATCAGTTAGTTACAAAAAGAAATAAACTATAAGCACACATTCTAAACCCTGACCCCTATTAGGCTGGGCAACAAGTTCATAGTTCACAGGTTTCACCCTATAAATCTGGGCCAGTGAAGCAGACTCAGGACTCACTGCCATGGTGCCTCCTGCTTGTTACTCCGGGAATTAGCTCAGTCCTCAACAGGGCACCCCCTTTTGGCTGGTGTCTTATCCGTTGTTACTCTGTGCTCTCTCTCTGCCCTAGCTCTTGACCTGTGTCACTTCCAAGACTGCAGAGGACACCACAGGGACACTGCCCTTTGGTAGTGTCCACCACTTTCCAATCACTCACCCCCTTCCGGGGGGTGCCCTCAGTCCTCAGGCTCACATCTGCCATCATGGCCAACTGCAGCCACGGTCTTGCTCCTCACCTTAGGAACAAGCTGCAGTCTGCAAAGGCCACACTCCAGTGGTGGCTAGATGTGGTGCAAGAGGGAAGCGAGGGGAACCAGGCCTGCCTACTACTCTGGGTCCTGATCCAGGAACCCTCTGGCAACAGCCTTGCCCTGCCCCCTTCTTTCCTTTCTACTATCTCTCGCTTCCTGGGCCACTTCCCCGTGACCTCTTACACCTTTTTGGCTCTTGTATCAAGGCCACAGCCTGGCGGGGTGGGCGGTATCAGGCTGGAGCATCACCCTCTAGTTTCCCTTATCCTTCCCAGCTCTGCTCTGTCCCAGGTGCTTCTCCTTCTCTGGGAGCCAGTCCTGTACCCTCAACTAGTCAGGATCCAACTGTCCTCTGCTCTGCTGAGCAGCTTCTTATAGCAGGGCCACTCCAGCAAACCACTTTCTCATTGGCTCTTTATAAAACTCTCTCTGATTGGCTGGGGCTCTGCACAGGGTTCTTCGAGCCTGCTTTATCCACTTTAGGCCCCCTCACTACAGCCAATCTCCTCTGTTGGAGTCTTCAGTCTTTTGAGCATCCTTGTTGCTTGCAGCATAAGTGTGGGATGGAGAAAGGTCAAGCATGGGACCCTCTGTCCTGTTTTATACCCTGAACCCATGTGCATGGAGAACATAAGTCCAGGCATGTCTGCTGTGCATTGCTAAGTTACAAGGGAGGGTGGAGAAATTCCTGTAAGGGGCTTTGCATGGTAGTTCCCTTGCAGAACAAAGGCTGTTGATGGCTGTTCAACACCCATTCAGGCATTGGTTAGCTCCCTTGTTCTTGTCTCTGGGGATCGAATATCTGGGTGATTCCCCAACTCATCACATATTTTAGTGACAACCATACAACACATTCTCAGAACTTCATATGCATTAATGACACTGTGAAGGGGCTCACCCTTTCATGGGCACTCCTTTGTGGCTGAGGGTGTGCGCGCAACTTCTCCACCCTGACTGTCTTTGGAAATGGAAGTCTCCCAGATGGCTTTTCTGATTTGTTGGTTGGGACCAGGCTTCTTCTTTCCCCCTTGTTGTATCTGCTGGAGGTTGGAAGGACCCAGGCCCTCCCACTCATCTGGATCCTTGCCTAGGGATTCTGTAAGTAGCAGTTGCCTGCTCACTATCACTGTAGTCCACTGTTATCTTGCCAAAAGAAGCTTCACACTTCCCAAAGAAGCCCCTCTCTTAGGGCTTTGAGGTCAAGTTCTCACCTCCCCCTCTGTCCAGGGTTCTGCAATTACTATAGTCTTATTACTGCCAGTCTTCCCCAGCTGAAACTAGGTTTCCACCAAGTCTGGAGTTCACCTCACATTCGGAGCTGTCTGAGGTTCCCCTGTCCTCCCAGTCAATCCACAGTTCTGGCTGGTTCAAGCTCCAGTGAAGAACTGTCAGGCACAGCAGCTTCTTTTATATCAGCCTGCTGGGCTTTGATTGGCTGCAAGAGAAGCAGCCACTCTAGTCTGCTTGGAGGAGCTATTTTCTGCTTTTCTACCTGTGGTGGGGTATGCTAAGGCCTCCAGCCGGGGGTGTTGGGCCTAGTCCACCCCATCACAGACACATATATTTACTGTATATGCTCAACATAAACCAGTTCATTCATAAGCTCACCCCCCAAACTTACAGAAAAAAAGGTAAAAAAGCCAATGGCCCATTTATAAGCCGACTCCAGTGTACAGACTTCCAGTTCCAGCTCATCAGCATCAGCAGGGGGGGAAGGAGTCATGGAGGCACAGAGTCTTTCAGCTCTCATTGTCGGCTGTTGGCTGTTTCCAGCCAATGAGCTAAGAGGCTCCGTGCCTGTAGCCAGCACATCCCACAGCTTACACTGCTTCCTGTGGCTCCCATTGGCAGGCCTGGCCTTTGAGCAAGGTGAGCGAGGCGGTTGCCTTGTGCCCCGCGCATTCAGGGCCCCACGCTGCCAGCTCCAGGCCCTGCCCACCCAGCTGCTCACAAGCTGCCCTGACTGGGAACTGTGCGGCTCAGCCACCCTGCCTTGGGCCCCACAAACTCTTTGACTAGGCCTGCCCATTGGCTAATGGACCCTTGCCCACTGGTCTTCTATCTTAGCTGCATGTAGCTCAGCCATAGAGTCTGCCCTGCTTGCCACTGTGATCCTAGTGGTGGCTGCAGGCTCAGAGCCTCTCAGCTCCCAGCCAACAGTAGCTGAAAGGCTCCATGCCTGCAGCAGGCACGTCCCTCAGCTGTGCTGCTTCCCAAGCCGTGGGAAGCAGTGCAGGCTGAGGGACGTGCTGGCTGCTGGCATGGAGCCTCTCAGCTCCCATTGACTGGGAGCTGAGAGACTCTGCACATGCAACCACCACCAGGATCACAGTGGCAGGTGGGCAGGGCTGACTGTATGACTGAGCTACATGCAGCCAACACAGCAGACCAGTAGGCAGGGATCTGGAGAAATTGAATTGTTTTATCCAATATCCTTTTTTTACAAATAGAATCCCCAAACAAAAATTACACACAATTAAAATTATTTTGCTGTAGATTTACAAGAATTTTACAGTAGAAATAGCAGTAGATGACAAGCTACTACTTTTGAAACAGATTACTTTCACTATGAAATATGTTTCCTGAAAGATGAAAACCCTTTTGACTGTATTTGAAATGAAAAATAACCTATAATCATCATCTGCACAACCTCTCATGCCTAATGCATCTAGGAACAGTGACGGCCCAATTCAGAATAAAAGATTTCATAGAATAAACCAAACAATCTTAACTTCAGAATTTTACACTTACGGTACAAGATTTGTTCACCCAATCATACAGACATATCTATGATAAATGTTCTTGAAGGACAAAAAAAAGTATCAATTTTATCTGCCTCTCCATTTAAAATCATATTCTTCCTCACCTAGCCTTTTCATCTTGTTTAAAACTTCAAATTATCTTCTGTTACTCCCAAAATAGACTTCAAGCTTTGATTCATATTGTGAATTGCTGAGGCAGTTGATATAAAATGTTAATTCAATTCAAATGTAATGTAGGTGGATACAATTCCAGTGAGCTCAATGGCATTTTACCCATTTACACTAAATCTAAATATGGGCCTATTAAATAGTTTTTCTTTCAGATAATTATAAAGGAACTCTCTGGAATCTTTACTATCATCTTCCATAAGAAGGCCCAGTTTAAAATGATTGTTTTAAAATGAGATCTCAGAATTTCTCTATCATTGGACTTGATCACTTGGCAAATCAAAAGTTCAACTATAGTCTTCAAGATTATCGTCCAATATAAGATCCCTCTCACATAAGGGAGAAAAAATCTGGGATCTTAAATTAGCATTTTGGATATGTCTGAGTCACTTGATAATCTTTGATTTTTTGTTTTGTTGGTAGAGACAAAATTAGAGAAAATAGTAATTCCTTGATAAGATGAAAAAAATAACATTGCAATGACAAATGGGAAGAAGTAGAAACACATCAATTGTACATTTTGTTTAATAAGTCTTTAGTAGGAGGATATTTGAGTATATTAGAACATAAATTATATCAGGCCTTAGATTATTTTCTTTGTGATAATTGGATGGATTTCACTCTTTGAATGAAAACACTTTTCAAAGAGAAAAAAAAAGACCAAATGACGTATGCAAACTCTTGAGCTAAGCTAAGGATTTTTGAAAGAGTCTTCACAACCTTTCACTTCAGCAAAGATTTTTTTACAATTGATAATATATTGTTATTGAAGAATAAGAAATGTTTCCTTTGGAGTCATTTATCAAATAATAAGCCATTCGCTTGTTTTCCTTGTGGAGAGGAAGAGGCCAAATAAACTACTTTTATTGTGGGTCAAATGTCAGCAGTACTCAGAGGTTTGGATACAGTTATTAAGTGGTTTAGTGGATCTATAGTACTGTACTTTTTACTGCTGATGAAATCATGCCTCATCAGAATGCATTTATACAACTCAACTGATTATGCATCTATAAAATGCTCCCTTTTTTTTCCACAAAGGAAAAATTCTTCACTATTGCATCAGAGGCAGAACAGGACTTTTTAATCAACTAATTCCCTGTAATGGGATGCCCCTACTTCTCAAGAGACACAAAAAGAATATTTCACTGTGGCTATGTCTACACAGCAGCGCTATTTCGGGATACCAGAGGTATCATGAAATAGCTATTCCGCGTCTTAACAACAAGCCCATTATATTTTGAAATAACGGGCTCACTATTCTGACATCCCTGTAAACCTCATTCCACAGGGAGTAAGGGACGTTTTGGAATAGCAGATTATTTTGAAATTTGGCATTGTGTAGACAGTGCCAAATTTTGAAATAAGCTATTTCAAAATCGACTTGAAATAAGCTATGCAATTTGCGTAGCTCAAATTGCATAGCTTATTTCGAGCTACAGATGCAGTGTAGATGCACCCTATGACATTAGAATAGCCACCATATTTTTATACTATCAGACACACTAAAGTAATATCTACTGTTCCTAACCAAAATAGCATCACTTGAGGAAAACTAGGAGTTCTTCCCCCAGCTCTCACCACATTAAAGCAGAAATATATTAACAAATTGGAGGGAGTTCAGAGAAGATTGACCAAATAGGGAGGGATATGTAGAGCTTGATTTATCAGGAAATAAAGTAACATTTATTATAGCTAGAAAGCTGTTTTCCCTTAGTTTGTTTGTTACATTGTATCCCACCCTTTCAGCTGTGCATACTTAATAACTGGACAGAGTGTCCTACTTACTGATCCTTTTTTTCTGTAGGAGGTCAACATTTCAAAAGTGATGGCAAAGTTGTTGCCACTTCACTGTCAAGTAGACTTTGGCAGTAGGCCAGTATAACCAGTGGTCCATGCTATATTTCCATGATAAGAGATCAAAATAGGACATATTCCAGTAAATGCTAACTTTAATGGAAAAAGGGCTACTACTGAGTACACAAAAAGAGAAGGTTTCAAGTGTTCCATGCCAGTATGACATTAATGGGAAATAAAGTCTTGGTCTTAAAGTGTTTATTGATTGGTTGTTTCCAAGACCATGAGTAGAGTCTATTTCAAGCAGAAAGTGGAATCTAGTTCAAATCAGGCTTTTCCTTATTTCTAGCAAAATGACAGACTGGGGAAGTTTGACACAATAGTGCAGGCTGCATTGGCTAGCACCTTGTTCAATATGAATTTTAATTCCATTTGGAAATGTTTCTTGTGAGGTTATTTGTTTTTCCTTACTCATATTTTCTGATTTGGAAGTACAGAAGCTGTTTAATTTGACTGTTACAGCAGTAATCATACAAACTTGGCATTAAAGCTTTCTCTTTCATCCTTCCATGTAGTGTAGGACATTGGCAGGGCATGCCTTCAAAACAGAGGCTTCACCTGAAAGTCCTTAAGGAAAACTGTATGGGGCTTGATTCCCCTCTTCATTTCATCAGAGAAACTCCATGTCAGTAAGGTTATACCTGTACAGGCACAGGAGAATCAAGCTGAAGGTTCTATCATTCATATTTCAGGAACATTTATTTCCTGGAAATTCTCATGTTTAACAAACTCAAGATGAGGGTCTCCAATAGAATATTTGTTTCCCCTGGAGTCAGCTCAGAGTCTAGTGTTTCCTTAAATCTAGGATTTTTGTGATATATCACAAGTTTTGTAAAATACTTTATAGTAATATGAATAATATCAAAATAATACTTTTGGTATTTTAGACAATTAATGGGATGGCTTTGGAATCAAGAGTGAGAAGAGAAATATGAAGGCAAAGATATGAAAAACCATAAATAACAAGCTTACAACTATATTAGTCTCAATTATACTTTCAAATCATTGTTTGGCATGATTCTAGCATTTTTATGCACCCATACCAACCATATCTCATGGCTATGTTTATTATAGGCAACTATCAGAGGGCATGTCTACACAGCAGGGCTTAACTTGAAATAAGCTACACAAATTGAGCTACGTCAATTGTGTAGTTTATTTCAAAATAGCTTATTTTGAGTTTTCATGCTGTCTTTACAACACTTATTTGAGTACGTCTACACTTGCTCCCTAGTTCGAGCTAGGGATGCAAATATAGCCAACCGAAATTGCTAATGAAGCGGGGATTTAAATATCCTGCGCTTCATTAGCATAATCTCGCCCGTGCTCTAGTCCACTCGCCAGCTGATTCAAACCAGGAAGTGCGCTCTGGGCCGCGTTAGTTCAAATCAAACCCCTTGGTTCGAACTAACATTACTCCTCAAAAAATGAGGAGTAACATTAGTTCGAACCAAGGTGTTTGATTCAAACTAACGCGCCCGGAGTGCACTTCCTGGTTCGAATCAGCTGGCGAGCGGAATAGTGCGCGGGTGAGATTATGCTAATGAAGCACGGGATATTTAAATCCCCTCTTCATTAGCAATTTCGGTTGGCTACATTTGCATCCCTAGCTCGAACTAGGGAGCAAGTGTAGACGTACCCTTACAAAATAGAACACTCTTCCTCTGACTTCCCTTACTCCTCATAAAATGTGGGTTACAGGAGTCGGAGTAAGAAGTCCTTCAGCTTGACAGTATTTTGACATTATATCAAAATAACTGCCAGCTGTGTAGATGTGAACTATGTTATTTCGAAATAACACTAGTTATTTCAAAATAATGTTGCTTTGCAGACATAGCCATAGTGACCTAGTCGATGGTGTCAAGGAAAGGAAGGTTTTGTGAAAGATTTGGGTCCCATCTGGAAATGTTTCTGATAAGGTCCTTTATTGTTCCTTACTCATGTTTTCTGATTTGAAAGTACAGAAGTGCCTTTGGGGAGATTTTTATATTCAAACACAATTAACAACACACAGCTCTACCTGTGAAAATGTAAAATTCTCTTCATGGACAAGGAAAAATTTGAAAGTTTAGCCTTAACATGAGAAGACCAACCCATCCTTGTGTCTTAGAAGTATGACAAAATAAATACAGAATTTTGTTTTCAACGGCTCATTTGCTTGAGCTGCAGTATGGACTCTGATGCAGCTCAAATTACAGGCAAACTGAAGGAGGAGCATTATTGGAAAGAAACATTAATTACAGTGACACCTTCCTGGACAATATTCATCATTCTGTGTGATAGTACATTTATAGTCAAGGACTTCCTTTACAAACGCTAAAGCAAACTGGACTGAAATTCTTCTGCATATTTCTGTGGTATTATGGAAAATTCTTTCTGGTTCCTATAGCATTATGGTTCAACAGACTGAAAATTCTATGATGGAAGTTTTAGCAAATTCCATATGAAAATGGGTATTACAATCAGCAAATTAACAGAGAGGTAGCCGTGTTAGTCTGATCTTGGTAAAACAAAAAAAGCAGTCATGTAGCACTTTAAAGACTAACATGATAGTTTATTATGTGATGAGCTTTCGTGGGGCAGACCCACTTCTTCAGATCAACAAATTGTAACGCTATTCATTTTGATATTAAATTCTGTTTATTTGCTTTGACCCTCCTGTTCAGTTGTCAATATATCATGTATTTTGAGCTGAGGGATTGTCAAGGGGAAATACGAAAGTTTTGGCAACTGGGAAGGGGATGGGTGGTGATTTTTGGTACCCAGAAAAATTTGGCAGCAAAATATTTAATAATGCTGACATTTTATTTATGAGAATTAGGGTTTTAGATAAGGCCACAGGGAGAAGAATGTGAACTGCTTATACCTACGAGACATTATTTCAGGCTGTCTTCAGACAAAGAAAGGCAACATTAGTGCATTGGTTCATATTTGAAGTGTTAGTTTTAAAAAGGAATCTTAGATTCTGTCAAATACACAACATAAATTGAGAAAACAAATGAATCCCTTTACTCCTTTACATTGTCATAGAATACTAGGACTGGAAAGGACCTTGAGAGGTCATCGAGTCCAGTCCCCTGCCCTCATAGCAGGACCCAGTACTGTCTAGACCATCCCATTATTATTACTATTATTACATTGTAATAGTCTAAGATATTTCTTACAAAATTATCGGTAAAAATGTTCAGTCAGAAGCATCAATCTGTTGATCTCTTTAAATAAATTCTCCTCTCCTTTAACCTGGTGTAATTGCACTGAGCTATGTGGTGTTTTGCCAATGAAGGTAGAGAATTTGGCCCATATTTGTCTGATCTGATATTAGAAGCAGCTAGAAAATTTTTATTTTCCAATGTTGCCCCAACACACTGTGTGCTGAATAGCTTTTTATTTAAGTGGTAATCTGCTGCTGTTCTGAGCAATAAAAGACAAGAGAATGCAGTGCAGTATTGATCTTCCCCCTTCTGAGAAGAAATATTTTAATTGCCTATATACCAGGGGTGAGGAACCTCAGGCCTGGGGGCTAGATGTGGCCCCTGGCTTGCCTGAATCTGGCACCCAAGGCTCAGGGCTCCCCAGCATTGGAGAGCCTGCATTGGCACTCCAACACCCCCCCCACACACACACACTCCACTGCAGAGCTGGAGCACGCAAAATCTACTAGCCTGGGCCCCCCTAGACTCTGGTATGTGAGGGGAATGTGGAGAGTGCCCTTCTCTTTCTCTGCTGGGGGCCACAACTGTGAGGGTTGGCATTCGGTTTTTTGCTTCTCATTTGTGTATGGCCCCCAACCCAAAAAAGGTTCCCCACCCCAGCTATATACCAATGCTAGAAGAACGAGTAACAAAGAAGAGGAATTGGAATCGCTCATTTATGAGCATAAACTTGATCTGGTTGGTATTACAGAAACTGGGTGGGATGAATCCAATAACTGGAATGTGAAAATAAATTGTTATAACCTAATTAGGAAGTGTTGGGTGGGCAAAAGAGGAGGAGTGGCACTGTCAAAAATGGCATTACCTGTTTCCGAGTCATTGATAATTCAGAAGAAAATGGTCTTGAATGCTTATAGTTCAGTGTCCTTAGAGATAAAGCAAAAATGGAATATCAGTCGGTGTCTGCTACAGACCACAAAATCACACTTGAGAATAAGATGACTTGCTTTTTTCATGCCTGTAAATAATATGTAGAGGAAGGGGAAACTGTGTGATGGGAGGCATTAATTTTATTGACATATGGTAGAGGTCTCATGTTGCCAGAAGTAAAACATATCTAGAATTTTGAAATATTATAAATGACCATTTTCTGACTCAAAAATGTATTCAATATGAAGCAATTCTGTATTAGAGCTCATAAAGTGATCATCATATTTATGATGTATAAACTGAAAAAGTCCAGATCAGTAGCATTTATATTTGGTGCCTTTAAAGGGCAAACCTGAAAACAATTATAAGCTAGATCAGCTGGAAGGAAGGATTTAATCAGAAAAATGTGATTGATAACTGGGAATTGTTTAAGAACACTTTACTGGATACTCCCAGAAACACTATTGAGGAAGAAGTATGTGTTGGTTAAAAAAACTGACCTGGCTTACAGAGGAAATAAAGGTATCTATAAAAAATCTGGATGGATATAAAGAAATGGAAAAAAGGGGAGGTGTATAAAATTGATAAGGGAAGCAAAGGGACACGAGAAATCTACAGCTAGCAGGGATAAGGCATTTTCAAGGATTTTAGGAACAAAAATAATCTGAACGTGGTATTGGAGATAGAGGTTGAAGAATTATTTATAATAAATCAGAAATGGCAGAGGTATCCAGTAAATATTTCTGTTTTGTATTTTAGTGTAGCAGGTGGGAAATGAGGATGACAGATTATATGATAATACTCCTTCTGTTCTATTGGTATCTTAGGAGAATGTTAAAGAAACTACTAAAGTTAGACATTTTAGAATCAGCAGGAAGTTTAAAAGAGCTAGCTGAAGAGCTCACTGAAAAATTAATGTTGACCTTTTTTCCCTATAAATCTTGGAAAATTGGGAAAGTTCCAAAAGACTGGAAGAAAACTGAAGCTATGCCAATATTTAAAAATCAGTAAATTAGATGACCTGGATAATTATAGGCTTATCAGTCTGACGTCAACCCTGGTCAAGATAATGGAGCAATCTGATGTGGGAGCTTTAGAGGACTTCAATATAATTAATGCCAATTTGCCTTTGTTTATGAAAAAAAGATCCTATCTAACTTCTGAGCTTTTGTTTTGATATTACAAGTTTGGGTGACAAAAAGGGTAATACTGCTGATGTAATACATTTTTGTGAGTTGTTTGACTTGGCAGTATTTTGCTTAAACAAACTAGAAAGGTATAAAATTAACATGGCACACATTAAATGCATCAAACATCAGCCAACTGTTAGATCTCAAAATGTAACTGTAAATGAAAACCATCATCAAATACATATGTTATTAAAATGATCCAGCAAAGTTCAAATTTTGTCCCTATGTTAGTTTTCCTAATGACCTGGAAGAAAACATAAAACCATGTGTGGTAAAGTTTGCAGATGACACACAAACTGGGGGGAGTAATAAATAATAGAGAGGACAGATCACTGATCAGGGAAATCTAGATTGCATGGTAAATTAGGTGCAAACAAACAATCTGCTTTTTAATATGGGTAAATGTATACATCTGGAACAAAGAATGTAGGCCATACTTCTATGATGGGGAACTCTCTTTTGGGAAGCAAGGACTCTGAAAGGATATGTCTACACTTGCAGCCTATTTTGGAATAGGGCTGCAAATGTAGGCATTCGGAATTGCAAATCAAGCCCGGGATTTAAATATCCTGCGCTTGATTTGCATCTTCCAACGAGCGCCATTTTTGAAATTTACAAGCCCAGAATAACTGCCGCGTCTACTGCGCAGTGAACGGACGTTCGAATAGAGCCCTATTTCAAACTACCTGTTATTCCTCCTGCAATGAGGTTTAACAGGTAGTTCGAAATAGGGCTTTATTTCAAACGTCCATTTCACTGCCGTGTGTAGACACGGGCAGTTATTCCAGGCTTGTAAATTTCAAAAAATGGCGCCCGGCTGGGAAGATGCAAATCAAGCGTGAGATATTTAAATCCCAGGCTTGATTTGCAATTCCGAATGCCTACATTTGCAGCCCTATTCCGAAATAGGCTGCAAGTGTAGACATACCCAAAAAGATTTAGGAGTTGTGGCTGATAATGAGATGAGCATGAATTCTTAGTGTGATGCTATACACAAAAGAAAGGCGATTGTGATCCTTGTTTACTTAAAACAGGAGAATCTTGAGTAGAGAGTAGTATGGCCACTGCTAGAATACTGTGTCCAACTTTGGTGTACAAAACTCAAGAAGGATGTTGGTAAATTGGAAAAAGATCAGAAAGGATACAGGAGAATGATTAAAATATGCTTTATTGAGGTAAACTAATGGAGCTCAATCTATTTAGTTTAACAAAGAGAAGGAGAAGGGGTAACTTGATGGTTCTAAAAGGAACAAATGTTTCATAAGGAGTTCTTCCAGCAGAGAAAGGTATAACATGGTCCAATGGCTGGAAGTGGAAGCTTGGAAAATTCATACTGGAAACAATGTGTACATTTTTAACAGTGACAGTAATTAACCTGCCAATGGTTGTGGCAGATTGTCCCTCATGGACAATTTTAAAATCAAGTCTGGATATTTTCCTAAAATATCTGCTCTAGGAATTGTTTTGGGGCTGTTCTATGACCTGTGTAATGACAGATGTCAGACTGCTTTGGTATCCATCAGTTTATGACTCTATGACACAATCTTAATTCTTAGACTTAGAAACAGTCTAAGTTACAATTTTCTATTTATACCTGTGGTGGGATGCACCAACTCCACACTGAGGAGCAGATGGTTACAGAGCAGCTCTGGGCCCAGAAGGCTCCACCCAGTCACATCTGCTGGGAGTGCTTGCAACAATGGTGGAGTTTAAAAGGCAAGAACATAGCTCAGTCAGTGTGAGGGAGCAGACCTACACTGGCAGCTCCTGAAGGTATATAGCAGGATTCCCATGCTCCCCGCTCACGAGCTGACTTCAGTAGGGAGTTGCAGGTTGCTGCTGGATCAGTAACCAGGCCCCATTTTGGGTCTCTGCGGATGCAGAAGGTGCAGTAGGAAGTGACCTGGGAACAGGCTTGCTCAGGATTTACACCAGAACTGCCAGCCCCAGGGCATCCTGTGGACTTGAGTCACAAGAGGGTATACTGAGCTAGTGCTCTGATCACTGGGGATTTCCTCCCGTCCCCCACCCTCAAACACAGTGTTTTCTCTTGAGCCTTTGGAATCACAAATTCTGGGAAACATGAGTAAAATTCCTTCCACTTTATTGCTTTATGTCAGGGGTGGCCAACCCATGGCTCACTAAGCCACTCCTGCACCCTTCCCCATGGCCCCTGCCCCTGGCTCCACCAGGCTCCCGTGTGCTCACCGGGGTGGTGATTCAAAATGGCTCCCAAGATGGTGGCCATCAACGGCAGCCTGATATGGCCAAAAAGCCTAAGCTTGTTTCTTACAGGGGCAGCCTCCTTTTTTTTTTGCTTGGCAATTCTGGTGCAGCTCTTCGCATTTTTTCCGCTGCTGTTTTGGCTCTCTTTGTTAACTGGGTTGGCCACCCCTGCTTTATGTAAATAAAAGTGACTTGGAAACTCTTGAGGAAATGTTTGTCTATCAAGACACAGCCCTTGTACCAAGTAACATTTTTGTTTCTGTTGTGAATTTTAGTTGTTTATGCAAGATAAATATTCTATCTGCGCCTATCCATACAGGTTGTAAGTACTTGTTTGAGCAAATCAGGTGCAAAACAGTTACATTATCTCAAGGTCACCAAAGCAATGCCTTACTGTAAATGAGATAAGGCCCAATGTTTCTTTTTAAAGGGGAGGAAAATGTTCTTCATATGAGAATGTCTTTGTCATTAAAAAGAATACTTAGGTTTCTCTGTGTTATATCTGCAGCAAATTAGAAGTGTAAATTTATAGAAGTGTATCATCTGTAAATAAAGCCACGTGTAGGCCAGACAGGTTCGTAGTCCATCACTCACCAAAACACCTTGAAAAAATCCTAAAAGACCCAGAAAAGAAATGGCTTAATAGTACTTGTTCTTATTCTAAGAAGTCCTTTCTGGCAACCACATCCTGAAGTATGAGGGCTGTTAACACTTTAAATATATCTTAGTTTGCTGTTCATAAGACACTGGTTAATGTATATATCCACCACCTCTTTGATTCCAATCAATTCTTTGGATCAGATTCATTGCTGTTGATTCTACTGAGATCACATGGCATGCAAGTCCTCTTGAATATGTGTCTTGAGGTGTCAGCAATTAACTCCCTGGAACAAATTCATCCTTGGTAAACATCAACTTTAGCGGAGTTATACAGAGGATCCATTTGAACCTATTTCTCAATGAGCACCTATTCATGTGATTAGAGATTTTCCTGAAGATGAGACTGGATATAGCTAGCATCCCTAAACTGGCATGTAATTTGATGCCAAGATAATAAGTTTCTCTGCATACACCAAGATGGGGAAATTGAACATAATTGGATTGGCCAGACCTTTGAGATATATAAACTAGTTTGGATTTGAATCAGTTAATTCAATATTCTGAAATTCTCCCAAACTGTCTGATGCAGTATGTTTCAAAAATTAAATAAATTAGTTTTTTGTGCCTGGGGGATAAGATGTGTGAGGTAATATCTTTTTATTGGACCAGCTTTTGTTGGAGAGAGAGACAAGCTTTTGAGCTTATACAGAGCTCTTCAGGTTTTATGCCTGGCATATTAGCTGGCTTCCTTTCATCATGTACTGCTATATACATTAATGAGGAAAATTAATGATGAGGAGGATAGTAAAGAAAATGAATAGTAATTTGAAATATACAGGTGAAGGAGCTAGGTTAGCTATAATCACAGTTCCTTGGAAGACCAGCAGTTTAAATAAACAATATAAACGGAAAATAAATTATATAGACTGTGATCACCGTGCATCATTTGCTGGTAGAGTGCACATTTTTGTTACATAATGTATCACATATGCTTATATTATGATGCATAACATGAATTTCTATATCATTATGGGAAGTGACAGCCAAAATATGAAAAGGAATGTGCTTTTGTTTGGGCTGGTTGCCAAGTATTAAACCAATGGGACTATGATATTTTAAAATAATGGATAGGTGTTAACCTGACAGGGAAATATCTACAATATCAAAGAAGAAGCAGTGTATGTGCTCAGCAGCAGCTGAATTTATTTAAGGTTATTCAGAACATTGGTGGCTGTAATCATAGTCAGTACAGCTTGTGATTGTTTTATGTGTTATCTTTAATTAGCAGCTTTTTCACAGTTAATAGGTTTGGTTTAAGAATTCTAATTCTAAAAGTCCCTCTAAAATTAAAGGAATACAAAAACTACATTCTTAATTAGCTAATTTTTAGATTACAGTAAGTTATTACATGGAATAGAACAAATGTGAAGGAAAATGATTAACTGCATATAATACTTCATTCTGCATCACATATGCTGCTTTTTTCTATATTAGGTACACATTTGTAGGTTCTTTTGTATGATTTGCTTTAATTTCCTATGGTCACAGTCATTTGGCATCAATGAAGATAGATTCTGAGTGTCAGCCACCCAATCAAACAAAAATTATGAGCACAATCACTCAGTTTAGATCATCGTTTTCAAAGGCTAGAATGACTAAGAGATTTTTGCCACTTAATAGAGTAATGGATGTAATCTTGCAGAAGTTCACTCTCCCATAGTCTTGTCTTGAATCATCTGTGAAAGAACGAGGCTTATAGATCGCTGAAATATCTCAAGCAGCATTTGACACTTCAAAGCAGCCGTGAACTCAGCATAATATAAAGTAGATATATAGTAGCTAAAACTTCTAAAGCTACTCTACACTATCACAGTACTGCAGAAGGAAAATACAATTCCTCCGAAAGAGATGCCGGAACTGACATAACTGATCTTTCAGCCAGACTTGGTTGGATTCTTTGCCTGCTCAGTTTCTTAAATCTATTCAGTGGCTGGTAATGATAAGAAGACATGCAGCTCAATACAGATATTTTCACCTCTTTCGTGATATCTTAAGAAAATACTGCTGTGAGGCTAAAAGGATCCAGGAATGAAATTTCTTTTTCACAAAAAGAATTTGCTGTGTTCTAAGAAGAGGTCAGCACACCTTACCAAACTATACAAACATTATTTCTTTTTTATTGACACACTTTACAGACCATGAAATGGCTTGCGTTTTAATCTACTTTTTATACTGAAGGGTGAGTCCTCTAAATTAATAGCTGCAACACAGATAAGTAATTCATAAACACATTTTCCAAATGTTTCTTAAAATCACATGAAGAAAAAGAAAATGGTGTAGTACAAGGAGATGGGTAGTGTTGAGCAAGTACAATTGTATTTATTTGCTTGATATTAGTTTTATTTCATTTCCATGTGTAGCTCAAGAGTCTTATACGGACACCTTACCAGTGCACTTGGAATGCAAATGGTATAGTGATAGTGCTTTCACTTACTAATGTGCTTTCACACAGATATGTATTTGTATTCTCACATGGAAGAAAATTCCAAAGTTATGACTTGATTTCAATGCTAAAAGATTTTCAGAATTTACTACCATTAGGCTCACACAGCAGTCATTTAAAAAAAACCCCAAACAAACAAAAAGCAGCAGGTGTCAATTGATGGAGCTGGTTAACTTCTAGCATTGACCAGGACGTGAAAGAGAATGAGGACAGAAGAAGAATGGATTTTAAATGGAAGACTGCCATTTTATTGAAATATAACAATGGAGAAATGGGCTATTTGCCCTTCTCCCCATACTGGGCATTTAAGTAGGTGATTGTCTGGTGGGGTGTTTTCAGGCATCTATCATAAAGCCCATAAAGCTCAGTGTAGATGTTCCAATGTCTGTCCCAAGGATTCAGCTTGCTTTGCTGTATCCTCTCACCTTCCCCATAGTGAAGGTACCAAAGAGAGACTCTGGTTTGCAAGAACCTCAGATCTACATTTTTCCATAGCATGAAGAAAATCCCATGTCTCTTATCTTCTGGTTGCTGGTCCTTTGGTATTTTAGCTGCAGGGGACACTGGCTGTAAGTTGCAATAAAGTAACAGTTAATACAATTCCTCATATTCAGTTCCTAAATCCTATGCTTGCTTAACCCATGTCTTCATGATAAGGAAGGAAAAATACCACTAGGCCCAGTGGGAAAAATTCCTACTGACCCCTTAAAGAGGACCAAAAGCAACCTAAAACAGAGATCCTATATCATATAGGAAGAGAGGATGGGTTCAGATAAAAATGAAGCAAATGACCAAAGGCTACGTCTAGACTACACTCCATTTTCAAAAGAGGATATGCAAATTCTGTGGGAATTTGCATATCTTCTTCTGATCTCACTTTTGAAAGTGGATCTTTTGAAAGTGAAAGTAGTCTGGACAGATCTTTCGAAACTGAAAGTAGTCTGGATGTGTTTTTTTTCAGAAAAAAAACCCCTTTTTTGAAAAAAACTGATCTTCCTTAAAAAATAAGGCTTATGTGGTTTTTTTGAAAAAGGGTTTTTTCCCCCCCAAAAAACTGTATCCAGACGACTTTCACTTTCAAAAGATCCGCTTTCAAAAGTGAGATCGGAAGAAGATATGCAAATTCCCCACAGAATTTGCATATCCTCCTTTGAAAATAGAACATAGTTTAGACGTACCCTAAGAAACCTCAGCCCAGGTTTTAAATAAATGTGGGAAGCAAGAACCAATTAGGTCACATCTCTCTAGGGGTGTGTCTACACAGCAAAGTTATTTCAGAATAACGGCCATTATTCCAAAATAACTATGCGAGCATCTACACAGCAATTCCATTATTTCAAATAACGTTATTTTGAAATAATGGACGGCTTATTCCAATTTCTGTAAATCTCATTCTACGAAGAATAATGCCTATTCCGAAATAGCTATTTCGAAATAACGTGTGTGTAGATGCTCCACTTCTGCTATTTCAAAATAGCCCCTCACCAGGGCCATTCTGAGTTATTCCTCCTGGGGCTCTAAATCGAGATAGCACGTCTAAATTAGGGAAGCCTGCCTCAGACTAATTTTGAGGCTTCCCTGCAGTGTAGACATTCTATTTCGAAATAAGATATTTTGGAATAACTACTCTGGAATAGCTTATTCCAAAATAACTGTGTAGTGTAGATGTAGTCTAGCTGTCCAATGGGAAGCTGAGCATCCAGGGAAGGAGGAGTCTATCCTTATATATACTCTCCTTTTTTGTCCTAAACCTGTCCAGAACCTTGCACCTACAATTGTTTCCCACATGGTAGTTCAGTGTGTGGCATTGGTAATGGACAATGTTATCTTTAATAAGCAACTTGAAAATAGCAACTTAATTTGAATATTAGGGCTGGCCAACATATATTTTTAAGAAAAAATATGCAAAATATTTTAACCAACTCTATTAAACATTGATATGGTGTCATAAAATTAGCATGACACATAAACATTAAAAGAAAGAGATAATCCCTGCATGACGACCCGATGTAACAAAAATCCCAATTATTTTTAAAGGAATATTCATTATGGCAAGTGGGGGGAAGGGGTTAGAGCTAGTGCACGCATGCATGTCAGCAGTGGAAAGAAGCAGAAGTGAGATTTGAGAGGAAATGAATCTTTGAAAGGGAAGTTATATGATGAAAATAGGCATGAAGTTTCACGTGGGATGATGCAAAGAGTAAGACCAGATCTACCACTTACGTTGGCAAGATTTATGTTGCTCAAGGATGAGGAAAACTCCCCCACACCTCCGAGTGACATAAGTTTCACTAGCTTATGTGGTAGTGTGGACAGCCCTGTATGGTTGGGACAGATCTTTCCAACAGGAACAGCTCTGCTGTTGAAGGTCTCTTGTGTAGCCATAGGACCAAGCAGTGTTGTCAGAAGATGAAAGCAGGACTGTAAACTGGCTAGAGAATGAATTATCTTTATTACTTGTGTGTACAATACCTAGCAAAAGTGGAGCATTAAATCTTGATTGGGAGTTTTAGGGGCTACCAGAACAGCAATAATAATAAATTATAAGAAAAAGCAGAATGAGATGGGATGGGAGGAAACTAAGAATGAGATGTTAATGTGGCAGAGATGCAAAATTAAGGAAAGGAAGTTTGATTTTTTTTCATATGGGAGAGTCACTGAAATTGTGAGTAGGGGAATTAAAAGTGAAAGGGGTGACAAACTTGAAGCAATAGGAAAGGAACAATATTTTAGCTGGGCATGTTGGATAGCTTGACTAGAGGAGAGACAGAACATGCAGCAAAGAACATTCAAGGAGCAGTCTAAGCATACCTGCTGTTTTTGCTTGAGAAATCACGAGAGTCTCTATTTTCAGTAGCTGGGAAAGGATGCTTTTTGTTTACCTCCTAATGTCTGACTTCAGTGTCTGGGACTGTTCAGTACAAAATTGTAGATGCTAGAAAAGGCCAAGAACTCTTAAAAGTAATGGAATGAGCAACTAAATAAAATGAATAGTGCATGTGTAGGTGCACACATCCATACAAGCCTTCTACTCCCCCTGGACCAGTCAATTAATTGTATTAAATTTAACATTGTGACTAGGGATGTAAGTGAGGCAATGGGGAAGGGAGTGAGAGGGAGAAGCAGGAGCTGGTTCTGGGGGGCAGCTGGCTTAAAAGCCAGCTTCCCCTAGCACCACCATCTCTGCAGTGCTGCCTGCTTCCCCCTCCCCCCATCAGAGGCAGCGGGGAGGGTGGGCAGAGAGAGGAAGGGGAGGCTGCTGTGAAGCAGCCTCTGACCACTATGGGCCCAGGCTGACTGAGAGCAGAGGCTGCTCCACATCCCACAGAGCAGCCCCTGTCTGCAGGGGCTGCTGCCAGAGAAGCCTCTGTTTGTGGCCAGCCCTGGCTGCTGTGGACATGGGCTGCTGGACCTGGTGCAAAAGCGGGACTGACCTAGGCTTGCTCAGTCCCAGCTCGCGCCGGGCTGGGGACCTACCCCCGCTGCAGCTCTGCAGTTTATATGTAGTAGAAGCCAGGCTGCCTGCACACTCTGCTCCTACTACATTTAAACTGCAGAGCCGCAGCAGGGATAGCTCCTGGACTAGTGTGAGCCGGAACAAAGCACCTTCCCTTATCGACTGATCGTGTAGTCAAAACAAATTGTATTGACTACATGATTAGCCAATTATCCGCCTCTTAACATCCTTAATTGTGGCAGGCTGGCCTAGGAAAAAAAGAGGGCCTGGGATGACTTAGAGTAGTTCTTCCAAAAAGCTCCTCTGCTAAATACCTGCTGCAAAGGCGGGAGCTTTACAAAATGCTCAGATAGAGCCAAAGAAACAGTGGTAAATAGGATAAAGGGCATGATTCTTTGTTGCTTTGTGGTTTGTGCAGTCATTTACATCAATGGAAAGTGGGTGTTCAATGTGGTACCATCCAACATCTTGCTTGCACATGTATAAGAACAATACAGGATGCCAAATATTTTAGAAAGTTGGTCCAATGACAAGTACAGAAGAGTGGAATCAGAAGGATAGGAGATGTAAGAAAGCTGGCAAAGAGGAGGTAGGAAAGAGAAGAGGTTGAGGAAGATAAGAACTGTGGAATGGAGGAAACTGAAAAAAAATGTATCAAAGAGCAGTTCGGGATAGAGCCACAGGAAATGTGTACTATGGAAATTCCACCCTCTGGGTATGTCTAGACTACATGCCTCTGCCGACAGAGTAAACTACTTTACATGGCTCCATCGACGGAGCCATGTAGTCTAGACACACCTATAGTGTAGACAAATGGATTACCGTGGGGGTGGGTGAAGGAAATGAAACTGTCTGAACTCACATTGAATACCTGATCAAGCCGGTATGTGCTACCCGCCAGCTTTTATATTTTGTGTACCCAGTACAGCATTCAGATATAAGGAACACTATGTATCCAACGACAGAACTGGACCCTATTTACAGGTAATGCATTCAAATAAGCATTACAATTTAAAATAAGGAAATTGCAATATCTTTTCCAAATGTAGATTGGTCTCTGACTTGCGACTTTTAAAAATGAACTATGGTTAAAATAAAACTATTAAAACTCAATGCTTCAATTTTACTGCAACATTCCTGGGATTTGTGGACAATGCAAAAGCTTTTTACTCCCACAAAAAGCAAGTTTCTTAAACTTTATTATAATTTGCAGAATAAGTGAAATGTTCCTTCTGTAGCCTGTAAGGGAAATTGCAATGCTATTTTGTTTTCTTTAGTTTTGCTTTAAAAAAAAAAAAAAAGAGAGGATCATTTATCCACAGCAGGATATAAGTAAATCCCACTGCCTTTAGAGCTTTTCTCTTTCTATATCACTAACAAAAACATGAGACATTTATTTAGCACAGTTACTGGCTGATTGATTTTTGCATTGCATTTCATCTGGAAGTCTATGAGGAGCTGTGCTTAAAAATTTATGGACATTTTTCCCTCAATGCCTTTCATAGTCATGGAGGCTCAGCTCCTCAAAGGCATTTAGGATTTTAACTTCCATAAAATCTCTTGAGGATCTGTCCCAGTCAGCCATAGTGAAAACAATTTGGTTACACAAAGTATATGTCAGGCCTTACTGCATTCCTAGAATTTTCAAAAGGTTGGGTCAAGATTTGGAAATGTGAATAGTGATGTTTGGGTGGCCAACTTGAGACAACCTAGCAGGAGCTTAATTTTCTGAGGGCAGTTGCTTAGAGTGCATCTACACCTCACCCTTAGCTCGAAATAAGATACAGAATTTGCACTATGCAAATTGCATATCTTATTTCGATTCTATTTCAAAATAGGTTATTTCAAAATTTGTCAAATCTACACAGTGCTAGACTTCGAAATAACACACTATTTTGAGACATCCCTATCCCTCGTGGAATGAAGTTTAGAGGGATGCCGAAATAGCAGGTCTGCCATATTTTGCAATAGAGGACATGTTCAAAAGACACCTTTGGTATCCCGAACTAGCCTTGCAATGTAGACATACCCGTAGCATTTTTTGAAAATCAGAACCCTTTCATAGAAATTCTCCTTTTAAAAAGCTTGGCCATCTCACTGTAGACTAGAAGGGCACTTCTACGCTACATGGAAGATCACTGCTGCTGCAGTTGATCTTCTGGGATTCGATTTAGTGGGCGTAGCATTGACCTTCTAGATTGAACTCAAAGGGTACCTCATTTGGTGCCAGTACTCCTGCTACTCATGAGGAGTAAGGGAAGCCAATGGGAGCATGTGAAGAGTGGGGAAATGCAGTGTAAGATACGTCAACTTCAGCTACATAATTTATGTACCTGGTGATGCATATCTTACTTAGACCTTCCCATGTAGTGTAGACCAGGCCTAAGTAAGTCCTGTTGAAAGCAGTACTCTGGCCTGTACAAAAATAAAAAATACAGGATACAAAACTAGGAATTAGTGATTCTTCAAAGAAACAATTTACCACTATTTACTACTATTTACAATTTACTACTATTGGTGAAATAGAATTGGAAAGGCTCTTTTACTGAACAATTTCAGCAATCTCCATAGTCTTTCTTACTGGGATTAGCAATGAATATTGACTAAGACAGCAGGTGAATTAGAAAAACTTGATATGAAGACGGGAAGTTGAAAAAATATTTCTAATTTCACAGCAAGTGAAATTGTGCTTCTTATTTTGATATGTTACCAAATTAACATTACTGCAAGCCATAAACTTCTTTAAATGTTACTGGTATGAGATAAAAGAATGTGAAATATTTCCATGCTTATTATAGCTCTCAATCTAGAAGACATAGCCTATGAGTGCT
Source organism: Rafetus swinhoei (assembly GCA_019425775.1). Taxonomy (NCBI): domain Eukaryota; kingdom Metazoa; phylum Chordata; order Testudines; family Trionychidae; genus Rafetus; species Rafetus swinhoei. The sequence continues at coordinate 84,132,819 of CM033424.1, forward strand.
GGAGCTTTTACAGAAGTGAAATTCAACTCAGAAGGTATGTGAAAAGGATGAGTGAGGAAGACAACCCACAATATAATTTAATATGAGCCATTTTGTCATCTTCTAAAGTTCAGCCAGTACTGAAATATACTGAAATTTTCTTGATGAAAAGGGTTTTTTTTAAAAAAGAACACCTAGAACATTTTTGCTATGGCTGTTGTTGTCAACCATTTTATAAATGTAGTAACTGTTTTTCTTCCCTTAGCAAAAATCCTCCACAGTCTCACTTTCTACCAAGCCAAAAAAAAAAAAAAAAAAAAAAAAAAAAATCACATTGCACAAGCTGTGCATGTCATATTAGCTCTGTTTTTTTATAGAAGCTGAACATTTGCCAGAGCCTATTTTATTAGTCTGTCAGCCCCAAAGACTAAGCAAAGACTCTTACAAATGGCAAATAAAACAATTTAGGGATTTAATGGGCTGTCACTTAGAAGAAAAATTATTTAAATTCAGGGAGCTATTGAGTCTCATTGTGACCATTCTACTTTCAACTATCCTCATTACCATAACCTACTGCACATTGGTTAAACTATTTTAACAAGTATGTGAACACGGCTGAAGTGATAATATAAAGTAAAAATTCATTGAAAAGCCATCTTAAGATGGACAGAAGTAATTCGGTTCAGTCCTATTTCACCGTTTATCTCAACTGCAGTAGTTCAATTTGCACAGAGAATTTACATGTCTCTCAATAAAGAGAAAAAAATTGGCATGAAATTCAGTATGGAATTTGACTTTCTCATCTGTAAAAGAAATAATGGTCATTGGTTCCCTCTTAAAATGCATTCTGGAATTGTTAGAAACAGTTCAATTCTATTGTTGTGAACACTCCATGGAAAATGGTGAGGGAAATTTCAGTGTTTGCTTTTTCTCTTCAGAAAGAAAATGAGATGTGTGAAGTTTGGCAAGAGAATGTTAATGCTTCATGAAAATTCAGTCTACTTTTATAAATGAGCTATCTGCTTTAAATAGTTTCTAATTCAGATCTAACCTAACAAATTGTGCTTGCTGAGATAAATACCTGCATTAGATGAGGAAGATTTTGGCACATTTAAAATATTGTATACATCACTTGCCTGGTGCTTTTCAAACACAAGATTAAATGAAATGACTGCAGTTTAACATTGAAGTCATAGACCAGAATAAACATATTTTCCATGGCAGGGTAGTTGTTTGTCAAAAATAAACTTTGTGGTGGCATCCTAGTCCTTATTAAGGGCTTTTAAGTCTTTGTCTAGACTGGGGGAAAAGGTTTGTTGAAAACATATATTAGCTATTGTGGTAACTTGTACATTTTAAAGAATCTAGTGCAAACTTGGTATTTTGCATTTAACATGTGCTAAACTGGTTGAGTGAAACTTAGGTTCCACATCTTTTAGTTTAGCCTAGAGAAGTTTAAGGTACATCCAACAGGCATATCATGCTAGGTCCTTTAGGACTTTCAGTTGGTTCAAGAGGAAACAATCAGTAGGAGAATAATTTAACCTCCAATTGCCAAAAACTGGATCCAGATAAAGACGACAAGGGATGCATCACCCAGATTTGTCCCGTTCTGTTGATTTCTTCTGAAGCAATGGCTAGAATAAGACATCAGACACAGGCCACTGGGCTATATCGGCCATTGGTATGCCCCAATATGACAGTTCTTAATGACACTCCTTTGTGCTCCCAGCCATGCATCCAGCCACCTCTATTGCCTGGTATATAGGAGGGGCAGGTCATAGCTCCGCGCACTCACCATCAGTGATTTGGGGAGGAAGAAGCAGCACAGGTATAGCATCTCAGCTCCTCTAAATACCCAGAGCTGCAGTATGGGATGCCCCAAAGCAATTCTACTCCTTCTGACATGTGTGGTAATGCAAAATCTGGCTTTAGGTAACTTTGAAGTCATAATTCTAACTTTCCTCGGTTTTGTTATGAATGGGGTGATAGGGCTCCAGACCAGGAAAGCATTGGAGTACTTACAACATCCAGTGCTTTGACACTGTCTTTGAGTAGCTCTTTGCTTTGTTCCTGAAAGACCTCACAGGATTAAGAACATAAAAAGGGCCATCCCGAGTCAGCTTCATGGTCCATCTTCTGACAGTGGCCAGTGCCAGACACATCAGGGGAATGAACTAAACAGGGCAATTGTTCAGTGATTCATCTCCTGCCATCCAGTCCCCACTTCTGGCAGTCAAAGGTTTAGGGACACCCAGAGCATGGGATTGTGTCCCTGACCATCTCAGCCAATAGCTATTGAGGGACACATCCCCCATGAACGTCTCACTCATTTTTGAGCCCAGTAATACTTCTGGTCTTCACAACATCCCCTGTAACAACCGCCACAGGTTGACTGCACTGTGTGAAGGAATACTTCCTTTTGTTTGTTTTAAATGTGCTGTCTATTAATTTCATTGGGTGCCCCTGGTTCTTGTATTATGTGAAGGGGTGAATAATATTTCCTTATTCACCATCTCCACACCAGTCATGATGGATATAAAGGGGCAGGGAAAGACAAACCTGAATCATTCTTTTTAGGCAACACATCTGAGGGATTGTCCCAGATTGAGATGTTATTAGAGGAGATTTTGGAACAAATTGATAAACTTAAGAGTAACAAGTCACCGGGACCAGATGGCATTCACCCAAGATTTCTGAAAATACTCAAATGGGAAATTGAGGAACTATTAACTATGGTTTGTAACCTATCCTTTAAATCAGTTTCCGTACCTAATGACTGGAAGATAGCTAACGTAACGCCAATATTTAAAAAGGACTGTAGAGGTGATCCTGGGAATTATAGACCAGTAAGTCTAATGTCAGAACTGGGCAAATTAGTTGAAACTGTAGTAAAGAATAAAATTGTCAAACACATAGATGAACATAATTTGTTGAGGGAAAGTCAACATGGTTTCTGTAAAGGGAAATAATGCCTTACTAATCTACTAGAGTTCTGTGAGGGGGTCAACAAACATGTGGACAAGTGGGATCCTGTGGATATAGTATACTTAGATTTCTAGAAAGCCTTTGACAAGGTCCCTCAGCAAAGGCTCTTAAGTAGAGTAAGTTGTCATGGGATAAGGAGGGAAGGGGTCCTTTCATGGATTGATAACCAGTTAAAAGATAGGAAAAAAAGAGTAGGAATAAAAGGTAAGTTTTCCGAGTGGAGAGAGGGAACTTGTGGGGTCCCCCAAGGATCTGTCTTGGGATCAATCCTATTCAACTTATTTATAAATGATCTAGAGAACAGGGTAAACAGTGAGGTGGCAAAATTTGCAGATGATACCAAACTACTCAGGATAGTTTGGACCAAAGCAGATTGTGAAGAGCTTCAAAAAGATCTCACAAAAGTAAGTGATTGGGCAATAAAATGGCAAATGAAATTTAATGTTGATAAATGTAGACTAATGCACATGGGAAAAAATAATCCCAACTATACATACAGTATGAGGGGTACTACAACTACTCAAGAGAGAGATCTTGGAGTCATTGTGGATAGTTCTGTGAAAACATCTACTCAGTGTTCAGCAACAGTCAAAAAAAGCAAATAGAATCTTAGGAATAATTAAAAAAGGGATAGAGAATAAGACAGAAAATATCTTATTGCCTCTACATAAAACCATGGTATGCCCACATCTTGAATACTGCATACAGATGTGGTTGCCCCATCTCAAAAAACATATATTGGCATTGGAAAAGGTTCAGAAAAGGGCAACAAAAATGATTAGGGGTTTGGAATGGGTCCCATATAAAGAGAGATTAAAAAGACTTGGACTTTTCAGCTTAGAAAAGAGGAGACTAAGGGGGGGGATATGATAGAGGTCTATAAAATCATGACTTGTGTGGAAAAAGTGAATAAGGAAAAGTTATTTACTTATTCCCACAATATAAGTCAGCATGGATTCACAAAGGGCAAGTCGTGCCTGTCCAATTGGATTAGCTTCTATGATGAGATAACTGGCTCTGTGGACATGGGAAAGTCAGTGGATGTGATATACCTTGACTTTAGCAAGGCTTTTGATACGGTCTCCCACAATATTCTTGCCAGCAAGTAAGGGAATGCGGATTGGATAAATGGACGGTAAGATGGATAGAAAGCTGGCTAGAAGGTTGGGCCCGGCGGGTAGTGATCAATGGCTTGATGTCAGGATGGCGGTCGGTTTCTAGCAGAGTGCCCCAAGGTTCGGTTCTAGGACCGGTTTTGTTCAATATCTTTATTATTGACCTGGATGAGGAGATGGATTACACCCTCAGCAAGTTTGCAGATGACACTAAGCTAGGGAGAGGTAGATACGCTGGAGGGCAGGGATAGAGTCCAGAGTGACTTAGACAAATTGGAGGATTGGGCCACAAGAAATCTGATGAGGTTCAACAAGGACAAGTGCAGAGTCCTGCACTTGGGACGGAAGAATCCCAAGCATTGTTACAGGCTGGGGACCAACCAGCTAAGTAGTAGTTCTGCAGAAAAGGACCTGGGGGGTTACAGTGGATCAGAAGCTGGATATGAGTCAACAGTGTGCCCTTGTAGCCAAGAAGGCTAATGGCATATTAGGTTGCATTAAGAGGCGCAGTGCCAGCAGATCCAGAGATGTCATTATTCCCCTTTATTCAGCTCTGGTGAGGCCACATCTGGAGTATTGTGTCCAGTCTGGGCCTCCCACTACAAAAAGGATGTGGACGTATTGGAGAGGGTCCAGCAGAGTGTAACCAAAATGATTAGGGGGCTGGAGCATATGACCTATGAGGAGAGGCTGAGGGAGTTGGGTCTGTTTAGACTGCAGAAGCGAAGACTGAGGGGGGATTTGATAGCAGCCTTCAACTTCCTGAAGGGAGGTTCCAAAGAGGATGGCGAAAGGCTGTTCTCAGTAGTGAGGGATGACAGAACAAGGAGCAATGGTCTCAAGTTGTGGTGGGAGAGGTCCAGGTTGGATATTAGGAAAAACTATTTCACTAGGAGAGTGGTGAAACACTGGAATGGGTTACCTAGGGAAGTAGTGGAGTCTCCATCCCTAGAGGTGTTTAAGTCTCGGTTTGACAAAGCCCTGGCTGGGTTGATCTAGTTGGGATTGGTCCTGCCTAGAGCAGGGGGCTGGACTTGATGACCTCCTGAGGTCTCTTTCAGCTCTATGGTTCTATGAGTCTATGATAAGAACTAAGGGTCACCAAATGAAATTAATAGGCAGCAGGTTTAAAACAAAAGGCAGTTTTTTCACGCAGTGCACAGTCAACCTGTGGAACTCCTTGCCAGAGGATGTGGTGAAGACTAGGACTTTAACAGGGCTCAAAAAAGAGCTAGATAGATTAATGGACGTTAGGTCCATCAATGGCTATTAGCCAGGATGGGTAGGAATGGTGTCCCTAGCCTCCGTTTGTCTGGAAATGGATAACAGGAGAGATATCCGGTGATGAAACCTGTTGTGTTTCCTCCCTCTGGGGCATCTCATATTGGCCACTTTCGGAAGACAGGGTACTGGGCTAGATGGACCATTGGTCTGACCCAGTGTGGCCATTCTTATATCCAATATCTTCCCAAACTGCCTGGCTAGCCCCACCTACACTCTCCTCCCAGCCCTCCCCTTCTGCATCGCTCCCCACTGTGTTCTGGGCTATCCTGGGCTGCAGCCCCCCAGAGGCTGGGACTGCACCATTAGCTCTCTGCGGGCTGGGACCAGACTGCCACCCTCCCTCCATGCTTGGGGGGGAGGCTGCGGCTGCATGCATCCTGCTGGTGCCTGCCCCTATAGTGGAGGAGACTTGGCCTTGCCCAGAAGGAGGTAGGCATGGGGCTTGTCTCTCCTGGCCCTAGGTTCACCCACTACCAATGTGTATAGATCTCTATCATACGTCCCCTTAGTCTTCACTTTTCTAAGATATTTAACTCTCTGCCTGAAAGCTCTCTATTGCAAGCTTCCATGTTGTCAGCCCTCTTGTTCAATATGTGAATGGAGTTAGGAACAAGCTTTGCCTCTTATCCTCATGTGTTTCAGATGATGTGGTCAAGCCAGTGGACTTACTCCAAATACACGACGCTCGTGTAACAAAGATCAGAATTTGTTCCAAAGGGTCTCACATTTACTTAGTGAGCTGACATTATTCCACCTTGATGTCTTCAAAGCGTTTTCTTCACAAAATGAAGGTGGGCTGATAACATATGTGTAAGAAACATACTATTTAAAAAAGACAAATGTCTTTAAAAGTACAATGCAATAGAAAATTGTCCTGATTACCAGGAATATAGAATATTCTGTGGGAACTTTTTGTAGAATAAAGAGGCTGTACTTCCATGTTTTAATGATTATGTTCTCTTTAGACAGTAAACTTCAAAGTCAAGCTTTGGTCAAATTAACATTGACTTATTCAACAGTGGAAACTATTTTGGCTGGATCTCATAATATGCACAGTCAAGTTCAGCTTTATTTGGAAGGGAGTCCTTCAAAGAGGCAAGCAAATCCAGCATTATGTATGAATTGCCAGTTCACTTCAGTAAGATTGGGGTGGGCCATAATTTTTCTTTATTGTTAAGAGAAAGAAACTAGGTGAAAATGAAGAGCTCTCAATAGGATGTAGTTTAATGAAATAGAAACTTGCCATTTAGAATGAGATGAGTGGTTACGATATTACTGTAGGAATCTGTGAAAATGCTCTCTTATGTTGCCAGATTTTAATTAGGTGAAGCTTGAATTTGTACCTTTGAAGAAAACCAAAGGTTTACATTGTGGCATTTTTCTACAGGCACCTCTTTTTTTTCCTACATGAGTTTTAAATACATGCATTGGTAAAACCATATGAAGAATAACACCTCTTTCTTTACTTTCTAAAATAGCTAGGTTAAAAGTAGGGGAATACGAATCATCAGAAAATGTGATTGTAGCACAATTCATCCAGCTGGATAGTATTGACTGGGGGCTAGATTTTCAAAGTTATTGAGGCAGCTAAAGAAAATCTTGCTATAAAGAAACTCAGTATCAGGCTCTTGACAACTAACTCCTCTCAAATGGCACTTGAGTTGCCACGGAATTTTCGATCGGGCCTCAGTGTTTATTCGGGGCTTTATAATTTGGTTTGCAAACCATATATACAAAAGAAGAAGTTAGAACTGTAAGCGATTTGGTGAACTGTTTCAAGAAGGTGTAAATTAAAAGGTTAGAACACAACTCACCTGTAAAAAATTATTCACATTCAGTAGAAAAAAACCCCAGCTTCTTGATATTGTACTGGCTTTCCAATTTCTAGCTCAGTAATTGAAAGAAGCTATTTTTAAAATTGATGTTTGTTAATCCCAGATATTGTTACTTAGCATTTCAACCCAGCCTGCACTCCTGGAGGTTTGCTCATAAAAAAAAAAACCCCAAAGAAAGCTGCAATTTTAAACAGAAAATCCTGTGAATATTTCTCTCATACATTTAAGCTATAATGAATATAAGAAGCTTAGAAAAATGGCACCAAAAGTCCAGCAAGTTTTGAGCAGTGCAACTAATGTGATACAAAAGAAGGAAATGAATGTATTTAGGAAAAAAGGGCTTATGGTTGAAATTGTGTATGCTCTTACAGATGTCCCATTGAAACAGAATAAGAGAGTACCCAGACATTTATGATTTCTAAAAAACTTAAAAGACAGAAGGAGAGACAGGTGCAGGGTTCTATTCAATACAATATTAAGACTCAATCTTAATTGGAGCCCCAGGGATGTATATGGGACTCCTGCTATACATTGGCCAGAGCAGAGGACCTTAGAGGATTTGGGTCCTTACATTGTTATATTTACCAGTGCAAGACCCAGTCTTGTACTCCTTGAACACCCAGAGCTCGGCTTAATTGTGACATCTGGGTGTGCAAGGAATGCAGGATAGGTCTTAGTGACTTTATTCTGCTTGGATATATTTGCCTGCATTAAATATAAATTTAGAGGGTGAAATCCTGGCCCTGTTGAAGTCAGTGAGACAGGATTTCATCCAGATTAAGAAAGCATATTCTCAGTGTCTCAATTTTCTTAAATTTCTGCTATATTTTTTCAAGATGATATAGACTGAGGAATTTTTGAAAATAATTGTTAGATATTTTTACCATTAAGAATAAGGGAAACTGTCATCTTGAAAGTGTTAGCCAACACTTTCTGCTTAGGCATCAAATACAGTAAGGTTAACTGTGATTGTTTTAAATGTAGTTAGTAAAAAAGTAAATGACAGCTGTTTTGTAATGTCACATCTTCCTACACTTTGACAGCATGCAGTATTTTCACTGCACTGTAACATTTGCTTGCAAAAGCTGAGCTAATTAGAGGTGACTATTCAGAGTGCAGTCAATAAATAACTTGACTTCATAGCTTGTGATAATGCAATGAGGGATCAATAAGAACTCTGAAGATTATTTCTTCATTGCCTTGTGCTACAAGCAAGTTGTCCATGAAGAACACGCTGATTCCTTTCAAACCAAGGAAATGAGTGTGGCGGGCGTGACTTCATTATACTGTATCTGTGTAACTGAAGGGGAAAAAAGTAAAATATTCAGATTTTCATACTGATGGATGTTGGCTTTTACTTTTTAAAAGCAATCCATTCTTAAACAAATGTTATGTAAAAATTGTAAATATGAATTTTGTAGTCAAATGAAAATTTTAGGAAAAAACCCACAGGGTTTCATTTTGTAATATCAGTTCTTGGCATATATTCAGTGAATCTTCCTTTCTTTAGTGTTCTCATGGGATAGATTTAGATTAGAATATTTAGACCAACTCCTGATCTCATTTTAATCAATGCCAAAATTCTCATTGCTACTCTAACCAGAATTTAATTCCTCTGCATGATATACAGAAGTACTAGAAAACAATTGATTCATATTCTTTAACCAAAAGTTTTACATTTATTTTGGTTTACATGCTATTAGATCTGCTGACTCTTTAAAATTACATGTAAGAAGAGGGTAAGCACTGAGTAAAATCCAAGTGCAGACTGGTCAGACTGCTAATCCCTGGAAGCACTGCAATATTAGAGACTGGTTGCAATTCTCCAGAGTCATAGAAGCCAATTGTGATTTTTCACAAGAGCAGATCCCAGGACTCAGCCCATCTCCTTTATCCAATACAATATAAAATCAAACTTTTGAGAGGAATCTCACTGAACATTCTCAGGGAGCTGGGGAAATTTTCCGTGCTGTTTCCCATCATCAGAGGAAGAACTTCACAGAGATCACTTTAGTTTTCTTCCCATCAACACAAAGAAAAGACATTAAACAAATGCGTGATTTATCTTTACATCTACCTCAACTTCACACTACACAGCAATTAAGCTGCTCTTAGTGGCAGTAAGCAGCTGTCAGTTCTGAATAGCATTCACCCTGCCATTCACTGAAATGTGAAATGTGACTATATATATTTTCTGTTACACTTGGAGCAACCCAAAGCTCCCACTGACTGACAGGTCAGTTCCTGGTGTCAGAGAAAGCTGCTCATGCCAGCCATTTTCTTCCTTGTTGGATTTTATAGGTTTTCAAAGATTATCAAAACATTTCACATAATAAAAATCTGACTAGGAGGCAATTAACTTGAAAGGTTTGATTCTATTTTTTTTAATTTCTGCATAAAAAGATGAAAAAATTGTGCCTACTCACCATAGTCGGAGCACGAACTATAATTTTCAGTGGAATATCATGATCTGTGTCATACTACTGAAGCATTTACAGCAATTAACACATTGTAACTTACCAATGATTTTGCATTCAGTATATTTTAAACAGCTGAGCACTATCCATGGGCTTCTGCAGCTGTGGAATCTCTCATAGCTCTGATTTGCACAAGCAGCCAAGTAATTCTTTTGGAACTGAAGAGAGCCATAGAAATAATATCAGTGGAGATAATTCAGCTAAAAAATGAATCAACTCTTTGGGCTTTCTGGTTGCATCATGAGTTTCTGAACCTTAATTTTATAAAAGCAGGGACTAGCCTTGAAGATTTTAAGCACCTCTTTCTATGACCTACACATCAGCTGCTGTCCTGCCAGCTGAGAAAAGCTTCATGTAATGCCTGTTATTGATGACAGACACTACCACTCATTAGTCAGCCAAAGGAATGAAGTGTGTTGCTTATGAATATGCTATCTCCTGAACAATCAGAAAAACTGAGAGAAAATGTAAGAGATGTTTTTAGTGGGAAGAGAGACATAAGTAGCTAGTTGCAGACTGGCTGCTTTTTACTGCTGAATGTAGTTATTAGCTCCACAAAGGCACCCTGGGGGCAGTGGTTCCCAAAACTTGAGAGAGAGTGTGTGGGGGGGGGGGAGGAAGGCATGTATTAGCAGGGACCAGAAAGTCAGCAAGGGAGGCGCTTCTGAAGAAAAGGACTACTTCAGTATTCTGTCAGTCATCAGTGATTGATATTTGACAGGCTCTTGCTACTTCTGGAAGCAAGATAATACTGTCTAAATCATGGTTCTCCACTGCTTTGCTTAAAGCAGTGGTGCCAGGACTAAGCCCCCACCTCTATGCTTGCAGTTCATAGCCCTGGCACCTCTGGGCACTTTGCAGAGATGCTAATGACTACACTGCAGGCAAATTACAGGTTGCACCTCTAAAATCCATGATTCTGTGGACCAGCAATATCTGTAGTCCAGCATGGTAACAGATGTTCCAGGATCAGAGATACCTGGCACGCTGCTCAGCTGGGCTATGTGGGGAGGGAGGATGGATGGATAGGTGGGCAGGAGCTGGTGCATGGCTCAGTCAGGAGCTGTGTGTGTGTGGTGGAGCCAGCACTCATGTGTTTTGCACAGAAGTACCCATTATTATTACACAAATGAGTTACTTTGGTTGGGTCAACAAAGATTCTTAAGCACCCCGGTGATCCATAGAGCTCCCTCTCTTTGCTGCCTAGCCTGGCATGTACCAAACTTACTTTGTTGCCAAGATTTTGTAGTGAAAGATTCCAACTCCAGTTTCTGACTCTGGCATGTATGGTGTGGCCTGCCTCTAGGCAGGGGGGCCGACAGAATTGCCATTTCCCTGGACCAGATGGTGGGGGACTGGCTTAGTGGTCCTGAAAGGGGCGAGGCCTTTGGCAGAAGGGGCTGGGTCAGTGCTGACCGGATCATGCCATGGCTCCCTCCGGTCCAGGGCACTAGCTGCCATAGTAGCAGTGGCAGCCTGGAGCCCTGGGCCTTTTTCAATTGCTGGGCCCCAGGGAAGTCGCCTCTTCTCCCATTGGCAGGCTTGGTTTTAGGCCCACAGATGCCTATTTCCTGTCTAAGACCCAGAGCAATGTGTGAAGCAGGGGAACATGAGCTATTCAGCCACCTGAGTTCTATGTGGGGCTTGATCCAGTCAGTATGCACAGAGGCTGCCTAGCTTGACACAATTAGCTGGGAAGGAGGAGGCCATGGCAGTTCACCCCCCTTGTAACTTTAGCCAAGTAGCTAGGGCATTCATCTAAGATCTGGGAAACCTCCTTGGTTCAAGGCCCCCACCCCTTCTGTGGAAGAAAAGGAATTTGAATGGGGATTTTCTACTTCTTAGGTTAGTGCCCAGGCTATGGTAGGAGTTTTTAAACTGGGGATTGGACCCCTCCATTTTAATGGGATTACCAGGGCAATTATTAGACCTGCTGGGGCTGAAGCCAAAGCCCAAACCACATGACCCAAGGCCAAAGCCTAAATCAGAGAGCTTCTGCTTTGATTGGAAAGGCTCAGATTACACTTCCCCTGCTTGAGATTGAAGCCCTAGAGCTTCATCTCTGCCCGACCCCACCGAGGGCAACGGGGCTCCAGCAGGCTCAGGCTTTGGTCCCCCTCCTGGGGTCATGTAGCAATTTTTATTATGAGAAGGTGATTGTGTAATGCCAACAGGCAGACTCAAACGTGGGATCACTAGAGCTTAGGGCATGAGCCTCTATTACATGGATTAAAAACCAGCTGACTACCAGCGAAAGCTGTAGAGCAGACTCATTATTCTTTCTCTCTGTAAGTGGTTTGGGTGCCACTAGGTGGGACAGTGCACCACACCCGGAAGGTGCATGCATTACAGTTGCAATGCAACAAAGTTTGAGAACCCCTGGGCTAAGTCATATTCTGAGGTGGGGCTCCCTCAACCTCTGATACAGAAGTTGTTCCATGTTAATTGGGCCAGAGAGAATTGGAAGGATGCCCTGGGCTAAAGTGCTTGCCTATGAGGTGGCAGATCCCAGTTCAAATCTCTTGTCAGGCAGAAGTGGGGGTTTCTCATAGATCAGGTGAGTAGCCAAACTACTGAGCTAAAGGTGATAAAGGAGGATGAGCTCACCCTTCACCCCAGCTGTTTTGTGTGGGGTTAGATGGCCACTGATCAGGCCCCACATGTGACTCGGGCAGCCAGATGCCTCTCTTCCCAGTTTGTGAATTACAAAAAAGAAATAAGGTTCTCTCTACAAACCAGTCACCATACTTCAAGAGAGAGTCAAAGCTTAGCATACACCCCTCTCTCTGGCATCTCCCATTGGCTATGCTAGGCAGTACACCCATTCCCCCTCTTCCCGCCCCCGTACATCTTGCATGCTGGCTTTGTGGATCATGCTGTAAGGTGCTGCTCTCTCTTTCCATTAATTGCATAGAAGTCTAGGCACCTTATTCAGGCTTTGTGAATTGTAGTGTTCCCTCTGTGATTTTCTAGATATTTTTAAAAGGCATTGTGACTCTCAGTGATGCAATAATTAAGGCCTTTTGGGGAGGGTGTACCATTATATTTTAACTTTTGTCTAAAAACCAGCACAGATATTTTGTAAACAAGTTATTTACCTCTTAAATGTTTAATAACACTGTATGTGTTTGAAAGGTTAATATGCCTGAAACTAAATGTCTGTGATGGTATTTGTAAGGACATTTATAAAGAGAACATAGTCATCATACACAGAGGCTGTGTCTAGACTGGCAAGTTTTTCCGGAAAATCAGCTGCTTTTCCGGAAAAACTGGCCAGCTGTCTACACTGGCCGCTTGAATTTTCGCAAAAGCACTGACTTCCTACTGTAAGAAATCAGTGCTTTTTGCGGAAATACTATGCTGCTCCCGTTCGGGCAAAAGTCCCTTTTGCGCAAAACTTTTGCGCAAAAGGGCCAGTGTAGACAGCTGAGATTTGTATTCTGCAAAAAAGCCCGATCGCAAAAATGGCGATCGGGGCTTTTTTTGAAATGCGTCTAGATTGGCCACGGATGCTTTTCCGCAAAAAGTGCTTTTGCGGAAAAGCGTCTGTGCCAATCTAGACGCTCTTTTCCGAAAATGCTTTTAACGGAAAACTTTTCCGTTAAAAGCATTTGCGGAAAATCATGCCAGTGTAGACGTAGCCATTGTCACAGGGCATGCTCCCATCTCCCCCTGATTTCCTTGTGTTTGGGCCCAGTCTCCATTCTTCTGTGCTAGTTCTATATTATTGAAATTCTGTAAGTCAGTGGAGTCATACTAGTGTAAAATGGTGTCATAGAGGGGAGACTCAGGCCTATGGACTCCAGTGGAGTTACTTTTGCTTAATACCAGTGCAACTGAGATCAGTATCATGTTCCTAGCATCAGTAAGTATTTTCATATGAGAAGGCTTCAGGATCTTTCCTGTGTTATGAGGCAATCCTTTCAGGAAGTCTTCCTGTAATGATAATTTTAATGTGATATTTTTGATGCAATGGCTCCCACTGGTATCACATACAAACACTATCGCTACATCTACACTGGCAGCTTCTTGTGGAAGAACAGCTGTTCTTCCGCAAAAACTTGCCGGCTGTCTACAGTGCACGAGCGTTCTTCCAGAAGTAAATTTACAGTATAGCGTTGTAAAACAGGGCTTCCAGAAGAGTTATTCCTCTCCCCATGAGGAATAAGCCCTCTTGTGCAAGAGTTCTTTCAGAAGAGGGCAGTGTAGACAGGCAACATGAATTTCTTGTGCAAGAAGCCCCTATGGTTAAAATGGCCATCAGAGCTTTCTTGCGGAAGAGAGCGTCTACACTGCCATGGATGCTCTTGCGCAAAAGCACATCTCTTGCGCAAAAGCACACGGCAGTGTAGATGCTCTCTTATGGAAGAGTTTTTGCACAAGAACTCTTCCGCAGAAGAGTTCTTCTGCAAGAAGCTGCCAGTGTAGACATAGCCTATTACATTAAAATATGCTAGTGCATCATCACAGCAAAAAAAATTATAACCCTTCTTGATACAGTGGTCACAGCAGCTTGCTATAATGTTTGATTTTTCTGGGACCAGTCATCTGTATTCCATCTCTTGTGGTATACTTAGAGAAAGGACACAACCCAACCAACTGTGAAATGTCATAATGCAATGCATCATCTTTACTATGCTGCTTTCCTTCCCAAAAGGTCAATCTACTTGTGTAGTAATTGTTGCCCAGACCCTCTTTGCTTTGGCCAGTCATGTGGCTGGCTGAGGGAAATATGTTGTACTGCCAATATGCTAACCTCTCAAAATGCTGGGAAAGTCTTGTAAACCACTCTGATCTGCTGTGATAATTTTCTCCCTTTTGAAAAAAATCCCAACAAAACCCAAAATACCACTAACCTTTTTCCTGTATTTTTCTACAGCATCTGTTTTCTCCTGACATCTCTTTGCTCAGTTCCACTTCATATCCAAAGGCTGCTTGAGCCTTTTCTAGGACATTAAACAAATGAGTATCAAGTAAAAAAATCACGGTGTGGGAGAGATTTTTCTGGAAGTGTATCAAAACCAGCCCAAAGCACCACTGCATTAACAGTTGTCTGACAATAGGGTTGTGAGCCCAAAGCTTCCATTCAATGACTGTTATCAGACTATATCCAGTAGCATTTGCAAGATCTAACCAAGAGAGCAAAACAGAATAGGAACTGCTTTGTAATGAGGGCTTGTATATAAATTGGTGCAGGGAGTTCTGAATGCTATAGCCTTCAGTGTGATCCAGATGTGTCAATCAGCAACTTGTGCTCTCCCTCAGTATCTAAATAGAGGATAACCTGCTCAGTTCTAGAATCTTTCCCTGATTGAGTGGTTCATTCCTTACAGGTGCAGATAGCTTATGATTACTGAAGGATGAAATCAGCTGTGGGGGTGTGCTTGGTATAAAAATCTACCTCATGGAACCCACTCTTTCTGTTTGTGACCGTAAGAGTCATCAGCCAACTTGAGGCAATGTTTGTGTGCCCTGCTGGGGTGACTGACAGAAATGTTCACATCAGTGCAAAGACTTCTTGCAGTGAAAACATAACACCACTACTAGCAGGTAGGTAGTTAAGCAAACACTTAGCTAGCTTTATCATCTCTGTGTTATGCCCTTATCCCTGGAGGATTGCTGTGTGGTTTTACAAACATACTGTAGAAAACAACCTGTAACTTGCAACATGAGTTACTTTTTTCATTATTTGGGAAAGGGTCAAGATGACTACCATTTCATTGAAAAAATGGTGTGGTCTAATAATTGACATGATACTATCTAGAAGTGAGTGGACCTGTTACGCCTGAAAGCTCTTATCATTTGGTCAGTGGTTGGTTTTTGAGTTCAGCAGTGTGAGCTATGCTAAAGGATGTGGTGTACTTCTCCAGATCTCCTGAGAGCTGAAGTACATAGTAATGCTGGCCTTTAGTGTTAGACTAGGTTGGTAATACAAACACTGATTATTCCAATGTAGATTTTTACAGAGCTTAATTCTGCTGAGGTTAAGCACTCCATTCAATTTAACTTCAATACATAGAGCTAGGGCAGTGCCTCTTTTTGAAGAGGGCTGCAGTGTAGAAATAGGTGTTTGTTAAACAGTAACTGTTCCTCTGCAAATAGGAAAGCAGATACTACAGGAGGTGTGCAAGTAGCATGGCTTGGAAAAGTGGCTGTAAAGGGGTCTAGAACCTTGGTTTATACTTGCAAATAGAGATTGGTCAATGCTCTTAAACTTTGAAATTCTCACTGAAAAATAAGTCAGTGTTTTTTGCCATTACTTTTTTTACCAGCTCTAATAACAAATCTTGTACTCAGTGTATCAAAACACACTGAAAGTGAGTTGTTTGAAAAGATACTTTGTGCTGAGCTCCTGATAATGTAGATGAAGGTGCTGTTTGTTTTGGGACACTCCACCTGATAAATCTACCTTTGGTCAAATCAAGCCCTGCACTAAATTGGACCACCTTTCCTGCTAAGACCATCCCAGGAGAAAGCAAGGGTGATCAGACAATTACCTGCACTTTATTTAGCCTTGAATAATTTATTGTAAACTGTCAACTATAATCCCTGCTATAGAGTGTCAATGAAGTTGGCATTGAGCAGATTGCAAACCAAGATATAAAATCTATCACTGATAACAATGAGTGGGGAAATCTCAGGAAGGACTCTACCTGCAACAAGCAATGATTTATCTGAAGTCTCTGATATAAAGTATACTTATAGTTTCTAGAACAATTTTAATGAAACTTGTATTTTAAGTAACCTTCAATGTCATACAAACTGGGAAAAGAAAGGGTATTTCTACAGTACAATACTAACAGAATAGCAATATAGCAAATTACAGCCCAGATCTACAGTTGAAAAAGGGGAAAGATTGTTTTAGGCTACTTTTGCCTTACACTGTCCTGCCCCTGGGGTAAACTGGATCCCAAAATATATCCTGTGTTGAATGTTCAAAGACCTTAATGATAATATGCTTTTCTTAAGGGTAACTTTCTGGTTGTCACCACATGGTAAAAGGTGGGTTAAGGATATATGTCAGTCATTCAATTAAATATTTTATAGCAGTCTTCATTCACAGAGGAAGTGCAGCATGAGCAGCAGCAGCATGAACCTCCCCATATTGTCCTTAATATTTTTGCTAGATTGAAAATACATTTTAGGGAAAACTAGCGAGCTGTGCCCTGGGCTCGCTACACTTGCCAACCCCCCTCTCTCTGGCCGCTTTCACAGCCAGAGAGCGTGAGAGCATGATTATGTCCTTCTGTCGCCTGTCAGGAAAAACTTTTTTTATTTATAGAGAGAGATAATAGAGCCATAGCAAAACAGAAGAAGACAGTAAATAGAGTTCCTTAAATCCATCTGCAAAAATTAAGCAGCGGTTACTGCTTATGCTGAGTTGTCCCAAAACTCTCCAATAGTTTTGTGGTCTGCACATACAATTGTGTTCTCATCTTACCTTGCTTCATATAAGGTTTACTCAGGAAAGCTCATCTCAAATAACTAAAGGTGTGAATTTAAAGTGGATTAGTTAAACAGCATTACATCGCTGTGAGGATGTTCTGCTTCAGAATTCAAGTGGCTAGTTCTAAAATGTCACTGAAGTAAGGCCACTTCAATTTTGAATGACTGTTCACACACAGATTTATTGTAGTTTAACAAATCCACTTTGAATTCACTCCTTGTTTTCACTCATTTATTTTCTTGAGTTTCTCGGTATAGACGTGACTGTAATTTTATAGAGTTGAAGGACTAATGTACTAAATCCCTTTGTTTTCTTGGCTGTTCTTCGAATGTTTAGGAATATAGTGGTTGTGAGATCTATGCCAGTGTATTGTTTCTGAAAGTTTTGACTGTTAAAAAGTTGCTATCCTAATGATAGTAGAAAGCTTTAAATAGGTCTGTCTCACTCCCATGCCTTTTGCTAGATTTAATTTGAGTGTTCTGTTCTCTGGTTATTGCAAATGAAACCTCTACTCTTGCCTTAGTTTTCCACCATCTCAATGACTATTCTTCATATGATCTTTTTGGGGTTCATATTCAATCAGTTCTAGAACACAATCCTAGTCAATTGCCAATGACTTTTCTTCAGTCTCTTCCTACAGCAGTAGCAGAAGCTGTTTATAATTTATTTATGATAGGGTGCTTCATTTTTCTTACAACTGCCAGCTGCTCTTCCCTTGTACTATACCGTTCTGACTAGAGAGATTTCAGCAGATCTTATGTGAGGGAAAAAGTATTAATCTTTGTATATGGCTTTAAAACTTTTGCCTTGTTGGTAGTCTGTTTGTGCAGTTTCTACTAAAATTCATGTAAGAAATAATGTGTGAGGAATTCTCCGACCATTATCAGAACCAGTGAATTCAGTGTACTATGGAAAGGTTTGGCTCACATCAGTTGATTGGTGTAAATAATATTTACTATGAATCTCTTTTGAGGCCTGCACTTATAATTTTTGAATCATATTCTTATTACGAGGCAAGTTGTCTTTATTTTAACATATCTGTTGTTCAAGTGTTAGTTGAAATGCAGTTTTTACTTTTCTTCCATTAATTACTTAAGGTTTCCTTATTAAATGTTAGATTAATTAAATCATTATGATCCCTTTGCATTGGACTGGTTGGTTGTACACAGAGGTATCAAAACATTGCCTTGAAATGTTGAATACAGAACACATGCCACACATGACTCAACCAGTTTTTTCAATCTAACAAATTCGTATTCTTGTATTTGTAGTTTTCCATGTCTCCCAGTCCTATCACACATGTTAAAAATTCAGCTCAAGGTGATGAATGCCTCTGTCACAGATCTCTTGTGGGGGCTACTGAAACTGCTGATCCTCTGTAGTTATGCCCTTCATCTGGGTTTGCGTAATTATTCCATGCCCATAATCTGTTGAATTCATGCTTCAATTGCATCAAAAATCAATGGAGGTTTCTTTAGAGCTCAGATCTAATCCAGGGTAGGCTGTTGATGGAAAGGTTTAATTTTCCTACCTCAATAAATTTACACAAATTAATAATTGTAGTCACAACGGAGACAGGATGGGTTATTCCTTTTAACCCCATATTCTTCAATTAATAATGCAAATAGCTATCGTGACCATGCTATCGTGTCCCAGATAAATTCTCTCAGAAAGCTGAATTACACTCACCATATCCTAAAGCATGCACTGCCTTTTAAAAAAAAATCTTCTAATAAGGCCAAATAAATTTTTGTAAGTAACTGTTTTTGTCATGCATTTGAGTGACTTGTTGAGAGCATTCTATTCAA
The DNA here is from genome assembly GCA_019425775.1 of Rafetus swinhoei. Lineage (NCBI taxonomy): Eukaryota > Metazoa > Chordata > Testudines > Trionychidae > Rafetus > Rafetus swinhoei. Next base: position 84,151,752 of record CM033424.1, read on the forward strand.
AACTTCACTTCAATTAGACACTTCGGAAGTATTGCTAGAATTGTTTATTAAAAAAACCTGGCTTGCCAGTTCAAAGATCTAGGCTATTGTCAGGCACACATCCAAAGGGAGAGGTCAAAATACCCAAAATGGATGACTCACATAGCCCACTGGTCATACCTACACTGCAATCACTTCTGCAAGTTTTGTCGGTTGCAATCTGATGCTCTCCTGGAGTTGGTGGCAAGACAAATCCAAAGTTCCATAGCAAGGCACCCTGCTGTAATAATCCTATCCTCTATGGATTTTGCTGTCAGTCTGTGACCGGTTACTGTTATCTTGTTGATGTCCCAAAACATCTCCAAGAGGCTCATCCTGTCCTGGATTGTTAATCAGTTGTTTTTAGGGATGCCTTCACCTTTAGAGTTGTCAATCTGCCAATCTGATCAATTCTTGACCGTGGGTACACACTGATGGTTTCTCTGATGCCGATATGTCTCTTCACAGTCTGTCTTTTACAGTTTGTCTTCTGCCACATTCTCCCCCTTTTCTCTTGACCATCTGGCTCTAACTATGACCCTTCACGCCGTATCTCATTCATACAAACAGTCTTTCACAGAGTTACAAACAGCAAAGTTTTATATAGAACAAAAGAAAACCCATTGTAAATTGCCTTACTAAATTTTGTAATTAAAACAATTCACATTGAAGGCTTGGGCCTTCAACACTCCTCTAATCTCATTGACATAGACACACTATGAGATCCTGTCTCTTTACTTACTAAATTTTATATATATATCTTGTGTGTGTGTGTGTGTGTGTGTGTATCTTACTAAAGGGATTAGTTTAATAAAATATTAAACGTGATAATGTTACCTTACACTGCTACATTATTAATCCTAAAATACAAATATAAAAAGAATAAAACTTTCAATTCCAACACACATCCATAATGATTATAAAGGAAATAAGCTTCACTGAAGGCAGAATGTGTATGGGGTATAGCTTAATATGGCTAACGAGGACAACAATGAGCAATATTGTGGGGCCATATTTTAAAATGATCTCATCACTAGGGATGTTTGAAAAATTTCTGATGGCAGTCACATCTAACAAGGGCAATTAGTTGAATCAGAAGTTTCTCCTGAAAGTGAGTCGGTTTGATGAACTTTCACCCAATCAAAGGCAGGATTCCACCTGCCAGAGTTCTGTGGGAACCCTGCCAGTTCAGCTGGCAGGCTGCTGGTGAGTGTGTTGTGGTCTTTACCTGGCCAGGGACTTAACTGCTAGAGCCCGTGATTTGGGAAATTCCTGCCATGGAGCTAGGAGTCCAACAATCTAGGTTAGAGGTGGAGCTCACAAGGCTTCCAGCTCCTCAGCATGGAACCTGGGAGCCCTGACTCTGAGGTTCAGCTCCTGAGGTTATAGCAGGTAGCCCAGTTCCCCCTGGCTTCTTGGTGCACTGCTGCAGAGCTGGAATGCTGGAAGTCTTAGGCTGGTTTCCAGGACCGGGTGCTCTGGGGCAACCCCACCATGTGAATTGTAGCAGGGCAGCCAGTTGGCCCAAGAGTCTGGAAGTCTGGAGGTCCTGAGTCTTGGAGCAGACATCATGGCAGGACCCCCAGAAACTGCTGGCTGACTCGGACATTCTTTCAAAGACAAGATGGGTGAGGTAATATCTTTTTTTGGACCATCTTCTATTATAATTGGGAGTGGTGTTGTGAAAGAATTCTTTGCAATGAAGTCAGTGGAAGAATTCATCTAACTCTTGGAATACTAGGGTATCAGGTTCTATGGTGGAGCAGAAGTTCAGTCATTTAGAGAGTACAGGTAACTCAACTCTAGTTATGAGTAGTCTTGACACATTGATGATGATAGATTGTCATGTAGTAACCATGTGGTGGATATTGGTGCCAGGGGTTTCTCCCAGAGATGGTATTCTGTGGGTTGTGGAGTAGTTGTAGCTAGATAGATGTCATGAGATTTGGTTTTGTTGTTCTTTTGGATTTCTTGGATGTTTTCCAGATAGCTTTCCACATTTTTTCCCTTCTAGTATGTGGGAGCACATAATGATGGTCCCTTCTGGAATTTGAGGAGCAGTAAGTAATTCTTCATTTTTTCCTGAAGCCTGGCTGCAGAGCTGTTCAGCATATTTAGGGTTGTATGTAGTGGTCAGAGGGTTATGGGTGTGAGACCTCTGAAGATTTGTTACTTGTATTTGTTCAGGGAGTAGCTGCTGCTGCTAAGTTTTGCTTCTCTTTTCTTCATGTTGTGGAGTTTCCCTTTCAGATGGCAAAATTCAGTATCTCCCATGGTTGTATTTAATATGGTTACAGATGTGTTGATCCTAGGATATTAGACAACGAAGTAGGTGAGGTACTGTCTCTTATTGGATGGACTTCTGGTGTGTGTCTAGTGTTCTGGGACCAACATAGCTACACCACCACCTTGGACATTAGTGACAGTTTCATAGATGCAATGAGACTGCCAATTACAGTCAGCTGGAGTATATATGGTTTAGGAAATGCCATGCAAATTTCTGAAACTATTTTTTTTTTTGGTAGAGAGGTGGGGCGGGGGAGGAGAGAAGTTCTGGTTGTAAAAAAACTGAATCTCCTGAAAAAAAATCTAACAATTTAGGTGTCTCAATAAGAGCTGAGCTCTTCCTGAAAACCTGGCCCAGTGGTCAGAGCACTCATGTACATATACACACATACCAGTCTCGCTATGTCCATATTTTAGTTATGTAGTAAAACTATTTGTATCTGAATAACAAAATTATATGCAACAAATTCTAAATAAGATATGGATCATTTCCCATCATGTAAACAAATGCAATTCTGCACTGCTGTCATCCTGAACAGTTCAATATCTTCTGTGTAGATTGTGGGGGCTACTACTTTTCACTAGTATCAGAGGGGTAGCCGTGTTAGTCTGAATCTGCAAAAGCGGCGAGGAGTCCTGTGGCACCTTATAGACTAACTGAAGTGTAGGAGCATAAGCTTTCGTGGGCAAAGACCCACTTCGACAGATGCACGTAGCGGAAATTTCCAGAGGCGGGTATAAATATGCAGGCCAGAATCAGGCTGGAGATGACGAGGTGGAGCCAATCAGGGAGGATGAGGCCCACTTCTAGTAGCTGATCTGGAGGTATGAATTCCAAGAGAGGAGAAGCTGCTTTTGTAGTTAGCAAGCCATTCACAGTCTTTGTTTAATCCTGAGTTAATTGTGTCAAACTTGAAGATGAACTGTAGCTCAGCAGTTTCTCTTTGTAGTCTGGTCCTGAAGATTTTTGCTGCAGGATGGCTACCTTTAGATCTGCAATTGTGTGTCCAGGGAGATTGAAGTGTTCCCCTACAGGTTTTTGTATGTTGCCATTCCTAATATCTGATTTGTGTCCATTGATTCTTTTACGTAGGGACTGTCCAGTTTGGCCGATGTATATAGCAGTGGGGCATTGTTGGCACATGACAGCATATACTACGTTAGTAGATGTGCAGGAGAATGAACCAGTGACAGTATGGCTGATCTGGTTAGGTCCTGTGATGGTGTCGCTGGTGTATATATGTGGGTAGAGTTGGCACCGAGGTTTGTTGCATGGATTGGTTCCTGAGTTAGAGTTATTATGGTGCGGTGTGTAGTTGCTGGTGAGAATATGCTTCAGGTTGGCGGGTTGTCTGTGGGCAAGGACTGGCCTGCCTCCCAAGGCCTGTGAAAGCGAGGGATCATTGTCCAGGATGGGTTGTAGATCACTAATGATGTGTTGGAGAGGTTTTAGCTGAGGACTGTAGGTGATGGCCAGTGGTGTTCTGTTGGTTTCTTTCTTGGACTTGTCCCGTAGCAGGAGGCTTCTGGGTACACGTCTGGCTCTGTCAATCTGTCTCCTCACTTCCTCGTGTGGGTATCGTAGTTTACAGAATGCTTGTTGAAGATCTTGTAGGTGTAGGTCTCTGTCTGAGGGGTTGGAGCATATGCGGTTGTACCTCAGTGCTTGGCTGTAAACGTGTACCCAGAAGCCTCCTGCTACGGGACAAGCCCAAGAAAGAAACCAACAGAACACCACTGGCCATCACCTACAGTCCTCAGCTAAAACCTCTCCAACACATCATTAGTGATCTACAACCCATCCTGGACAATGATCCCTCGCTTTCACAGGCCTTGGGAGGCAGGCCAGTCCTTGCCCACAGACAACCCGCCAACCTGAAGCATATTCTCACCAGCAACTACACACCGCACCATAATAACTCTAACTCAGGAACCAATCCATGCAACAAACCTCGGTGCCAACTCTGCCCACATATATACACCAGCGACACCATCACAGGACCTAACCAGATCAGCCATACTGTCACTGGTTCATTCTCCTGCACATCTACTAACGTAGTATATGCCATCATGTGCCAACAATGCCCCACTGCTATATACATCGGCCAAACTGGACAGTCCCTACGTAAAAGAATCAATGGACACAAATCAGATATTAGGAATGGCAACATACAAAAACCTGTAGGGGAACACTTCAATCTCCTGGACACACAATTGCAGATCTAAAGGTAGCCATCCTGCAGCAAAATCTTCAGGACCAGACTACAAAGAGAAACTGCTGAGCTACAGTTCATCTTCAAGTTTGACACAATTAACTCAGGATTAAACAAAGACTGTGAATGGCTTGCTAACTACAAAAGCAGCTTCTCCTCTCTTGGAATTCACACCTCCAGATCAGCTACTAGAAGTGGGCCTCATCCTCCCTGATTGGCTCCACCTCGTCATCTCCAGCCTGATTCTGGCCTGCATATTTATACCCGCCTCCGGAAATTTCCGCTACGTGCATCTGACGAAGTGGGTCTTTGCCCACGAAAGCTTATGCTCCTACACTTCAGTTAGTCTATAAGGTGCCACAGGACTCCTCGCCGCTTTTACTTTTCACTAGGTAAGCCCACACTTACTCACTCTTTCCCCCAAGCTCATGCTGCTCACATGAGAAATATTGATACAAAGTTTTCAGATGGATTATTGAAGTGTAACTGCTTCTATATTGATAAAGAGGGGTAGATAGTTTTTTGTGTCTTTTATCTTGCTTTTTCCAAATAAAAGCATATAAAACCCCCATAACAAACAGTGTAATGGAAACATGATGTGCACAGAATCAGTGGGGAAATAAGAACAATGAATCTTAACCTTTTCAGCCATAGTCATTGGCAAACTTCATGTGTAAATACATATTCTCCAAATCTCTAGCAGGAAACCACACAGGAAGGTCTGACAAATGTTCTAAGCAGCTTTCCACAGTTAAGCAAAGAGAAAGTAGCTTTAGGGATAATGCTGTTTTCCTTATTTCTGCTAACATTACTTGTTTGGTGTCAGAAGAAACTCACTTTATTTTTTGTAACCATCGTCAAAAACACTTTTATTTGCTCAGTTCCCCATTTATATGTTCACGGGGCACAAAGACTACATTGAAATTGAACATCAAAGCTTCTAATTTACACTTATGGTGTTCTACAATTGTAGTACATAATCATGTACTTTCATTGCAGTCTGGAGTCTTTTGTCACTTGTTTTGGCTTTGCACCAAAAATGGAAAGGTTTATTTTTAGTTTACTATAGAAAGCCGTTCATTGTGTTGCACAGTCTTTAAAAGATACTACTATAATAGCATCACTTTGTAGAGGAGAATAAAACAGCAGCTTTTGGTGTTTAATTTTAGTTGTATTCTTTGTGCCCTGATAGATACAAATGTGAAATTGAACAAAGCAAAGTTTGCCAGTTGCTTTTGCTGATGGTTAGAGACCTATTGTTTTTTTTTTTTTTCTCACCTGCATTTGTCTTTCACATGATATATCCATCACTCTCTGCTCATAGTGCAGATATTTTTATTTGGAAAAAGAGCTCTGTTCCTTTAATAACACAACCCATGAATACTGAGTCGTATCTACAGTATTCCTGTTTCTCAAACCAGAAGCAATTACTTGCATCATAAATTTGAATAAGAAATCTTTGCATTGATTTCTCTAGTCTCTATTATTAGCAGCACAGGGTATGGGTGGTGGCATATAAAGGGTGGAGTGATTGTCAGTTTCCGTAGGAAAGCAGTAACTTACATAATTACCACTGGGGAGACATTGGCCTGGTCAGGATGAGTTGCAGCAGGAGTGTTTACATGGTGGGGAAAAAATGTCCAAGTAGTGATTTAAATTTGTGTCTATGTTCTACACTGCTACAAACTAACATCTCTCCATACACTTCTAAAACATTCACAAGTAAATGTGTGTGTAATGCATACACGGTGCTGATGAAACATGTCTTTATGACTGTTTGTTTTAGTTGATGCATATTCTGCCCTGGTTTAGATTACTGACTGTGGAATGCAGTTTCTAAAGGGTTGCATCCATTGATGTATATTTAATCTTCCTTTTGTGCTCTTTTTGCAAAAAAAATCTGAGGTACAGACAGGTTTTTTTTATAAACGTTAGTCCTTGGCTACCTTGATATCTCATATCTAATCTAACTTCTTAAATTCAGCATGATTAAGTTTTATCTGGGATTATTTTTATTTTCGGTTAGGCGAATAGTTAACATGTCTTTGATTATCTGATGAGAAAATGCCTAATACCTCAAACAAACAATTCTTACTTTGTAGGATTTATTTAAGGGACATACAGGCTTCAAAATTGGACTTCAGTTGGCCGAAGGGATAATTCTTTAAGTATGTGTAAGATAGTGAGGTAATTCTGCAGAAATAAAATTGCAGTTACCAGCATAAATAAAGACAAACAAGCTGATCAAAAAATTGGCCCATCCTGAGACTCATTCGGCACTTGGCTAGGGAGCACAGCTGTCTACCACATCAGGAGTTTTCCCTTTTCTGTCTCTCGATCTGCCTTCATCACAACTCTTCCCCTGAGTTCGTGTACAAAGGAAGATGAAAGTGAAGCTTCAGTGAACCCCTAGGGCATTGAGGATCAGCTACACTCCATGCAGTTTCACTGTTATCTGTAAAGCTCTCGGGATTGGCTGAAGAGAGATGCTTTAAAAAGGAAATCCTTTCTATTCTTATTCACCATGTGTAAATTTAAGCATGTATATAAAGCTTTGCAAGACTAGAACCTAAGACTGAACTTTTTAAGAGTGAGGATTGACTTCTATTGTTTTTGTACAACACTCAGCATGTTGAGGTCCTGATGCAACATAGTTTGTGCTACTTTAATACAAAGTAATAAAATAAGTAAAAAATCTTGTCTCTGCAAAAATAATGTATGCTAATCATTGGGCAAGAGTCCCCCTTCTGTTTACTTGTTTTAATTGTGCCCACCGATCACAAGTTGTAAGTTATTTTCTTTGCTCACAAGTTCCTCCCTTTGTCAGATATGACCGAGAATAAGGTTTGAAATGTTCACTTGCATTTTTTTTTTTAAGTGGCAGATATTAGTCTAGAGAAATGTTGCAAATTTTAGCTCTCTCCCCCCAAACAAGATTAAATACTGTATCCAAATTGGGAAATTCATTTTATCTGGTGCATCAACCAGAGGACACTGAGGGCAGGAGGCAGTTGTGCAAGCTCCTGGAATAAGGACAGGAGAGAGAAATTCTGTCAGTGCAGAGGATGGGAAACAAGGGCCAAGAGTCTGTTCTTCCCCACTACCTGGAGGAGAAAAGGAAGCTGCTACTTGGCACCTGATGGAGTAAGGGCAAGAGGTGACAGCTCCCTGTAAATTTGCTCTGTGATGGCCCTGGTGGACAACACCCATCATCTACCAAGGGGGGAATGTGATGCCAGCAGCAGAGACCAGGGCAGGAATGGTACCCAGGTGTGCAGGCTCATTTGCTTCCTGGAGACTAGGCGGATGAACCTAGTGAGCAAGTATGTGACATGGTGTGGCTTGGTGATACTGGTGTGGATCTCACTGCTCTGGTGTGTGCTCTTTCAATGGCAGCCAGGCAAGCTGCTCCAGGATAGCCAGGGCCGCTTCTTCCTCAATCACAACAGCTCGCCAAAGGGTTTTAGTGGATTGTTTTGTCCTCTGCTGCCTTTGAGTTGCCCATCTCTGCAGTAGGTTAATGGACTAGATGTATCCGCTGGATTGATTGTAAGCAATGCATGTTTTTTGAGGCACAGATCATTGCAGACACACATGCTAGAAATCAGAATTCTACCTGTTGGTTCTTGTAAGTCAAAAGTTAAACTAATACATTTTAATGTTTATGCCAACCTGAATAGGAGGCCAGTTTGAGGGCCTCTTAGGAAATTTTGCTTAATAAATCTTTTCCATCTGTACTTTCTGCTGCTTTGTAGCCTTTTTGTTGACTCTTGAGTATGTAAATATCGAGGAATATTATCCAAGGAAAACTTCATCAGCCTTTTTTCTGTTGGCAGCTGATAATTATATCCTTTAACCAGTTAAGTACACATTTAGGGAAATATTTTCAAAAGTGTCCATGTCTTGTTTCAAAAGTGACTAGCACTTTGGCCCCTGAATTTCTTTATGCTTAATTCCAAATCCTTCAATGAGATTAGTGTGGGTGGACCCTGAATGAAATTAATGAGTTTCCAGGCAGGTACAGTCTGTGAAGCAGTTTGCAATACATGGACCTTTGTATTTATGCTAGTTTTGGAAATACCTATTTATTAAATCATAGTGATTCCTTAGCTGTTACATGTTTAAATATACTGTGCATTCTAACATATGGCGATATGCACCCAGAGTAAATGGGGGATTCTTAGACATTTTTATAACATATGAAGAATTAAATATATAAAATGAACAAGTAATCCTTTGCAGAGAGGATATTTGGTACTTATGAGGAACCATTAGAGTAAATCCTTTAGATTGCAGATTACTGTTGCAGCCAGTTAAAAAAATAGACCATAAATGTGTCACTTCAATTACTACTCAAGCTTTATTTCTGCTTTAAGGTCAGGTCTTTAAAAGACAGCATGAAATGAAGCACCTATAGCAGTAATAATATTGGTTTGAAAAACTACAAACATAATGGAATCCTTAAAATTGTAAGAGTATGTGTCTGAAATAGAGCATCTAGCAGATGTTGTCTGGATTATACCACAGCCTGCTTAAAAAAGACAGGCTTTCTAGGGTTTGGAACTATGTGCTGGGCTCTCTTTTATCTTCAAGTATAAAATAAAGGCAGAAATCCTCTGAAGAATGTATCCTCTGTACAGTGGATGACATTTCCATTTTCTGGCAATTTCTGAATTTTGAATTTGTTTTCATTTAGCATTGGAACAAAATCCAAGTCTTTCACATCTCGTGAAAATGGGGAATTTTCAAGTGAGAAGTGTGTATCAGTCCGTTATGTTTTATAGCCTGGGATTAAAATACTGGCCTGGGATGTAGCAGACTCAGTTTCAAGTCTCTGCTCTGCCCTATTCAGAACAGTTTTTCATCTCTGATGACTCCAAATCAGACAGGGCAGGACTGTTCATCTGTGTTTTCCACTTCTCAGGCAAGTACCCTAACCAAACAGCTATCTTGTGTGTGTCTTTTTCCCCTGGGCCCAGAAATGTTCTTGATAAGTTTTCTGGAAACAGTACTGTAAAGCCTTTTGACTCTGAGGAAAGAGCGTTCTGTTCTGTTGACTTCTAATCATATGAGCTCAGTAGCTGATTTTTAAATCTCCGGAATGTAGTTATTGTTTTAATTCCTTAAAATATCAGAAGTGTTCAAATCTCAATGTCTCTGTCTTTCTCGGAATGATGCTGAGTTACATAATTGTCTTAAATATAGAATATTAGTGTCATCTCAAGTGTGCGTAAGCTGACTTATGCAAATAGTCCTAAATATCTCTTGGGCCAAGACTGTCCTCTTAGAGCATGTCTAAAGATATTCCTAAAACTCAGATGAACAATAGTATATCCGTTATAACTGTGACCAAGGAGTGCCACTTTATTTTTAAAATGCAATAACAAAGGAATAGATGGTTCACAGGATCAGTGATGAAATATAGAGCCTTTGCCTCTGTCATGCCTTAAAGTCCAGCCTAGCTCCAAAGATAATTGCTGTGTAATAGCTGTTCAGTGGCCTGTGTGAAGGGAGCTAGTGCCTACACTGCACTATGCTTTTCAGTGGAAAGGGGTACCACTTTTACTAAAAGAGAAACACAATAGGCATTGGGTTCATGATTTAATTTGTAGAAAGAAACTCTGACAAACATATAATTAAACTACATAGTTGTACTGTAAGTCAAAAAAGGAGTATGTGCAGGCTGAGTCAAGACAGGTTTTCTGGTATATCCAACAACTCTTTGTGTTGAAAAAATTGTTGACAAAGTAAGTTGCCATCTCTTAAAAGCTAATAATTGAATTGCTCATCCAGCTTCAAGAAGATATGGATATTCTTCACATCATATCATAAAGTGTTCTGCTTTATAATAATGACAGGTTTTTTATGATCACTGTATCAACATAAAAATGCTAAAATTCTGCCCACATAATATGTTACATGATCCATTATTGAATACAAGTCAAGCTTTGTATATCTTTAAAATGCACTCAGTGATCAGCTCATTCAGTGTGGTCTAATAATGCATTGCATTATAGCATGTCACTGAGGAAAAAATGGCTTTGTAAAGTACTTGTTGCCCTTGCAGTGGGCCAGGTATTTGATTTTAATGCTTTTTGACCAACCATAATTAATTATTGTACGAAATCTTCATTCTTTATCACTTCTATTTCTTTATATTAAAAAACACATTTTCATTTGGGCTCCTATTAAACAGGAGACAACAAACTTTATAAATTGGCTGTCATTGTAATGAATTGGTGGCCTTACATTAAATAGAAACCTAGAACACATTATGCATTTACGAGTCCAAGTAACAATCTGGCAAATATAGATGTTCTCCAGTACAATATAGATTTGAGAATAAGAGTAAGTCAGTATGTGTTACTATTCCTCTTACAGTGAGATGAAACTAAACTTAAAATGAAAATGTCAAGAACCTCTTTGCAGTATCTCCTGATTATCAAATAACTGTACATAGAGAAGACATTGGATGGAATGTCTTTGTACTGAAATGGTTTGGCTTAGACCTTGAATACATCTCTTTATTAGATACAAATTTGGGAGCTTGAGTTTTACATAGATTGAGCTGGATTCTTTCATTGTGGCTACTTGTCAGGGACAAAGGACTAGAAGGCATTAGGAGTGGCAAAACACATTTTAAATTTCCACTATGTATAAATGACTTGCTGGCTTATTTTGGTAAACTTAATTCCCCAGTTCCTCTCTCCTATACCATCTCTTGTTTATCAGTGACATATTCTCACTCTTTGCAGGATGCAATAAACTAGTAAATATTAACAGCTCTGTCACAAATGTTCTACATTCACATCTGCTGATGGGCCTTCTATTTAGTTTTAAATAGAAAGCAAATGGAAGATATTTTGTACCTACTGTGGTGATTTAGAGAAGACTACAGAACTCTATCCTGAATACATGCAATTTAAAAAACCTTTAACAATTGGTTCCCTTATCCTTCCCCCTCCCCCCACCTCACCTTTTTGGTAGGGGAGGATATGACCATCAAAATTGTAATATGTGGGCGCTACTAGACTCCCAATCTAATGTAACACTGTACAATTCTTTGAAAAACTAGAACCCTATCTATACAAATACAGAAAAAAGTATTTCCCTAGATTTTAAATTAATAGATGTTAATGTCCCTAACATCTGTAAGTACCATATGATTCATACCAACACTGCATGATTTGGACCATTCACAAGGGACACAGTGTAGCAAAAATGGCTTATTTTCCTGCAATCCGTGATTCCATTGTCCCCTGTCTTGGGCTTTGCTAATATTCCTCAAATTGTTTTCACTATTTCAGCTCCACTAGTGGTGGCTATTACTACTTATGTTTAGTATAGCAGTGCTTAAGGACGAACCAAAAATGAGGCCCTATTGTGTTAGGCGCTATACAAACACAGACTAGCAGACAGTCCCTGCCTTTCTTACATTCTAAATGGACAATACAAATGCAGAAAGGAGCATAATAGGCAAACAGAGAACAATGCAATGGTGGCAGATATCATGTTGATGTTGTAACTTCTTTTTTTTGACGGGGGAAGGGGCTTAGTTGACCAGTGGCTGAACCCCTCAGGAGAGTGTCAGTGTGCATATTGCCTTCTTTCTTGGAGATGACTTCCCTCCTACATGTCATCATTTCATACTGGCACAGTGAGTGCAGTTAATCAGCCAAAAGTATGGGGATGAATTTTGCACTAAACAAACTTAAGCTCAGAGTGGCAAAGTTTAATAGTCTATGTATTTAACCTACATGATTTATACTGAAGCACTGGATTATTTTCAAGCCCAAAGAAATGGGGAGCAGCAGTAGGGAGGAGACAGAGACTTTTTTTAGTTAATAGTCAGTGTCTGTGCACACAAGCATGATGGCTTGGCTGGAAGGGCCCAGAAGCAGAAGTAGAATGTGTAGCAGTTTCTGAAGTTAAGCAAGGGATTACATTGAGGGCAAGCAGTCCCACTCATGCACCACCTGAGAGAAGAGCCTATCAAAACTGAAGTGTGGGGGAGGTTTAAGAATTAAAGGCAGCCTTGGGGACTGAGCAGCTGGATTGCTGTGAAGGCTGGGTAGCAGTACCTACAGCCCCTTGGATACAAGTGAGTGCTATTCCAGCTTTACTTACTGGGGAAGCCCTCCATTGGTCTGTTTGATCCGCTATGGTGAATTTGATGGAACTAGAGGAAGATCCAAGACACAAACATTTGTTTTCGCTAAAGGCTGCTGAGCCTATAGAACTTGGAGAGCTGACAGGGAACAGGAAGTGTTCTGAAAAGAATTGAGGTGCTGTCTTTCTTCTGAAGCTCTAGCAAGTCCAGATGATGCACACAACAAATTATGGCCACTCTATAGAGACTGAGAAATGATCTCTGAAGGAAGGTTCCAGGGAAATGTTTTTTATATACATGCTAACATACAGAATTGTAAATGTTATATTGGAACTACAGTGGAAGCTTTGTTATCCAGCACTCGAGGGGAGTGGGGCTTACCGATTAATTGAATGTGCTGGATAGCAAAGCTTATTGCTCTGCTCCTGCCACCCCTCACAGAAGATCAGGTTCCCAGCAGCCCAAGGCAGGCTGAGGAGAAAGGAGGTGCCTGCTGATGACATCAGCTGGCAGTGTTAGCTGTCAGAAGCCCAGCAATAGCTGGCCTGACAGGGGTGAGTCAGGCACGCACGCCTGAAGACACAGCGATATTGTGGCTGGAGGCAATACTGGTTAACAAAATTTTCTGATTAACAGAGTGCCAGATGATAAAGCTTTCACTGTACATATAAAATATATTTATGTAAAACAACAACAAAGTGGGAAAATTTGTATAAGAAGGTGTTTCTACTGGCGTAGTAAATCTGTTACCTAATAGCTTTTATTTAAGAAGTTATTCATAACACAATTTGGAATGTTTACAAAATATTTATGTGCGCCACGTGTTTACTCTCCCTGAAACTGACTTACACAAAAACCTCAGGGCTGAACTCTGTTTTCTTAAGATAGAACTGTGGCTTGTGCTTCAGCACAAAGTTGAGCAGAGGTACAGGAAGAAAGGGGGTGTAATAGTTAGACATAGTTCACCATTTCCTTGTCCTGTCACATGGCTGCATATGTGTATTATACAGCAGTTGCATGCACATAACTGGCAGGCTTCTGGCTTTGTAGGCTGTAATATTGTTTTGTGTCTTTCAGTTAATCACATAAGTGAGGAGTGTGTTCTAATGGCAGAGCTTCCCTTTCCTAAAGTTGACATCAGAGAAATATTTGAAAGTAAGTAAACAGGCTTCTTTAGCTCTGCGATACCATGCTAGTTCTTTGCCTTTTCATTATAGGCAATCTACTATCCAGGTTAGCATGTCTTTGATTTAATACTCTTTTAGAAAGCCTTATTGTTTGATAAAGACCGGACACAAATGTCATTGGTAAAACCTGACTTGAAATGAGTTTATGATCACAATATGTCCTCTCTCTGAAATCACCATCATTCTTTTATTCCTGTAAGAATGTGTTCTCTTGCATTTTTAAATATCTGCTAGAAGGGTTAAGGAATACGTTTTTCTCAGGCTGCTAGTTTTAACATTTAAACTATATAAACACACTTCTGGAAAGTATAGTTATCTGTATGAGCTTTTGCTCTTTTATCCATCTTCATTCAAGGTGAAAAGGAATTATGTTCCTCTTGCAAATAAATCAGAATAGTTGATGTCTGTGACCTCTCAATTCTCTTCCATTAAGGAATGAAGCCATTCTATGGAACAACTCCTCCACTTCTTGAACTCTTGGAAATTAGGACAATATTTTCATATCCAACCAGGGCAAATTTAATGTGTCTCACTTGTGGAACAGTGTAACACATAGATATTAGTAAATGCTGGGTTTTTTTTCTTATTTATAGCAAGAGTTGGCCAGAATGTCATACAATTCAGGCATATCTTTGCCAAACTTTTACAATTCAGGTTGAAATATTCTATTCTAGGTGTCTTTCTCAGGCTGATTTGTTTTAAACATCTCTCCCCTCCCCAGGAAAAAAAAAAAACAGCAATCCGTTTTGGAGAAAGAGTTTGGAGGGAAAAATACATTGTTCTGCTAAGGTTAATTTTTTGACTATTCCATTGAGAAGCTCCAGCATCTTAATGTACTGAAGCAAATGCTTGAAGTTTGGTTGGGAAAATGTCAGAGTGACAGAGGCCACAGGGACAGAGAGCAGTTTTTTTTTTTTTTTTTTACTGTCCCCATGAAAATACAACCAAATGCAGCCAAGATATAAGCCTCTGGAAATTTCTATTTAATGAGAAGCAGATTTAGAAACTGGTTTTAAACAGATTTTAAAACTCTTAGAATCATAGAATCCTAGGGCTGGAAGAGGCCTCAGGAAGTCATCAAGTCCAGCCCTATGCCCAAAGCAGAACCAACCCTAACTAAATCATCCAGCCAGGGCTTTGTCAAGTGGGGATTTAAAAACCTTTAGGGATGGAGATTCCACCACCTCCCTAGGTAACCCATTCCAGTACTTCACCGCCCTCCTAGTGAAATAGTTTTTCCTAATATCCAACCTAGACCTATCCCACAGTAACTTGAGACCATTGCTCCTCGTTCTGCCATCTGTCCTTACTGAGAACCGTCTCGCTCCATCCTCTTTGGAACCTTCAGGAAGTTGAAGGCTGCTATCAAATTCCTCCTCACTCTTCTCTTCTGCAGACTAAATAAGCCCAGGTCCTCAGCCTCTCCTCGTAGGTCCTGTGCTTTAGCCCCCTAATCATTTTAGTTACCTTCCACTGGACCCTCTCTAATGTGTTCACATCCTTTCTATAGTGGGGAGGGGGGGAGGCAGAACTGTATGCAGTACTCTAGATGTGGGCTCACCAGTGCCAAATAAAAGGGAATAATCACTTCTCTAGATCTGCTGGAAATGCTCCTCCTAATACACCCTAATATGCCATTAGCCTTCTTGGCTACAAGGGCACACTGACTCATATTCAGTTTTTCATCCACTGTAATCCCCAGAACATTCCTTCTGCATTGAGTATGGTCCATCTTGGAGCTCCCATTACTGAACGGGACTTTTCCTAAAATTGCTCTTAATGACTGCTGTGGTTGTCACTTGAACATAAAGCAGAGAGACAATCTCTCTTGTGCTGTCAATGCTGCACCTTCTGGTGTCCAGGCGCAGGAGAGAGGAAAGAATGCAGAGGGATGGGTGAAAGAGGAGTAGGAAAGAAGAGGAAGGGATAAAAGACAGGAGATGGTACTAGTGAGGGGAATGATAAAGGAGGGCTATGTAGAAAAGAGAGTTATGATCAAGTAATTAAAGACGATCATAATGCACACAAGGGGCAGAATTAAGGCTGCACGGACAACCGTAATTCTGGTATTTCCCTGTTTCTGAGTATTTTACAACCAAAACCTTCTTTTAAGGTTTTTTCCCCCTGTATAGTCATTTATATTACTGTGTTTACAGGCCTCAAATGAAATTGGGCTGCCATCACATTGTACACACGTGCTGTAGGAGACGCCCCTGTCCTACAGAAATTGCAGTCTAAATAGACAAAGCAGGCAAAATATGAGAGGAGAGACTGGCAGAAAGAACAAATGACTTGCCCAAGGCTACATAGCAGGTCGGTGGCAGAGCTGGATGTAGAATTTGTCTCCTGCCTCCTAGCCCAGTACCCTACCCACCAGAGCTGGATTAACTCTTCAGGGCCCAGGGCTATTAGATTTCATGGGGCTTCCTACTCTCCAGGGTGGTGCCAAAATGAGGGGCTCTGTGTGTGGGAGGGGGCTGCAGGTTGAGGCAGGAGAGTGGGTGTGGAAGGAGGAGAGGGCTCCAACTGGGTGTGTGGGCTCTGGGGAGAGGCTGAGGAAGAGACATTGGTGTTCCGGAAGCATCTCCAGGTTGGGGACAGGAGGTTTGGAGTGCAGGACGGGGCTGGAGAGGAGGTTGGGGTGGTGATGCAGGGACTGGAGGGAGTTATGGTGCTGAAACAGGCTCAGTATTGGGGTGTGGGGTCTGGAAGGCAGGTGAGGGATATAGGGTATAGGAGAGGGCTCAGGGCTGGGGACTGGGGCTGTGGAGTCTGTGAGGGACATGGGTCTCAGGGCAGGGGATTGGAATCTGGGGAGCTTACCTGATCAGCTCCCATATGATTGGGGGAGGGGAGAACTGGTGGCTCCACATGGCCCAGGCAGCCTTGCACTCACCAGCAAGCACTGGCCCCTGCAGCTCCCATTGGCTACAATTTCCAGCCAATAGGAGCTGTGGGTTTGGAGCCTTCAGGCCAGGGCAGCACGGGGACAGGACTACCTGGCACTCATTTCTTCATCAAACACAGAAAAAAATCCCCTTTGCCACATTGCTCTGAGTTGAGGACAATGTGAGACTATTGTACTGTAGATGTCTGTCTACAGACCCCAACTGAGGGGTGAGGGAGGAACGGCAGTGCGCAGACTGGAAGAGACCCCCATCAGGGAGGGCTGGCCAGGAACACAAGGGCTTTTGTGGCTGCAGCCCAGCGCTCTGGGCTAAGGGGCCCTGGACTGCAGCCCCCCAAACCTCTTTCTAAATCCAGCCCTGCTACTCTCACTAAACCAAGCTGCTTCTTGTATATGTGACATCAAATATTACATCTCTGGGTAAAAAAGATAAAATTCATGCTTGGTGTCTCTCCATAGGCAGAAGCGGTAATACACCATTGGTGAAATAGGCCTTTTGTTTCTCTCCTTTCCCATGACAACTTCATCCATGGCACCTGGGGTGGCATGGGAGTCATCCCATTAACACCATGGAGCTCTGCTCAGTGGCAGTCAGGTTTATAGAACTCGGCCCATAGCGCACGACTGGCACGTAACTATCTCTGTGTCTTGCAGCTGATGGACGTGTTCTGCACTCTCTTTCAGTTCCTTTAAAAAATGATTTCAAGCCCCGGAAGAGGAGGCAGCAATTTTGGAGGAGGAGCCAACTTGGGAGAAGAAAACTCTGGTGCCGTAGGCCGAAGGTGATGGAGCAGCAGCAGGGCAGAGAGGAGAATCAAGAAGTGGTGCAGGAGCAGAACCCTGCTGATAAAGGTCCAAAGGTGACTGTGCGGGTGTGGCCTCAGCAGCAGGCCCAAGGACAGATGGCCCCACAGGTGACTGTGCAGGTTCAGCAGCAGGACCAAGGAGGGGTGGTCCCACAGGTGACTGTGCAGGTGCAGCCACAGGGCCCAGGAGGCGCATCCCTACAGGTGACTGTGCAGGTGCAGCAACAGGATTTAGGACAGATGGCCCCACAGGTGACTGTGCTTGTGCAGCCGCAGCAGCAGAGCCAAGGCGGAACAGCCTTGCAGGTGACTGTGGAGGTGCAGCCACAGAGGGGCCATGACTGGCAAGAGTCCCAGGTAACACAAACCCATAACCAGGGCCAAGATGAGGAAGGGTCAAAGGCCATGCAACAACAGCTGAACCAAGATGAGAGCGAGCCACAGGTAGTGGCCAAAGATGAGAGAGAGCCAAAGGAGCTGGAGCTGGAAGAGAAACATGGCCAAGACAAGGAAGGGGCAGAAGCAGTGGAGCAGCAGTGGGACCAGACCCAACTTGTGGAAGGGCCAAAGGTGGAACAGCAGCTGAGCCAAGATGAGAGCGAGCCACAGGTGATGACCAAAGATGAGAGAGAACCAAAGGAGCTGGAGCTGGAGCTGGAAGGGAAGCAAGGCCAAGATAAGAAAGGGACAGAAGTGATAGAGCAGCAACAGGACCAGAGCCAAGATGAGGAAGGGTCAAAGGGAGTGGGTCTGCAAAAGCTAAGCCAAGAAGAGGAAGAACTCAAGACTGTGGAGACAGAGCAGCAGGAGGGCCAGAGGCAAGATAAACAAGCCATGTATAAGAAACACCTGAGAGATGCGCCAAATTATTTTGTCTCTATCCCAATAACAAATGATCAGGTATTTTCAACTTGCTGATTCAGTTAAGTAGAAGTGTTATATATGCATAACTGACCATTCTAAAATTTCAGTAAAGGCATGCCTGTCTGCATCACAGGATTTTTTAAAAGTCTACTAGTGCCCTGATTTTGTTTTTTTGTATTGGTAAATATGGAGGGTTTTTTAAAAACTGTTGTTCCCTTTTGATCAGGAGTGATACCAGCAAGTATCTGCAATTCTTATGACAGAATTTGCTAGTTATAGCCTGTGAAGAGGTAGAGGTAGTTTCCTCAGCCTGTGTGTATGTGTTTGTACTAAAAAGTGGTTTGGAAAACACAGTATGCACCAGAGTGCTTTTATTTTTGAGGGGGATATCATAGATAACTTTGTAATAATTTTGGGTTTGGTCAAGAGTTGGATTTGAACCTTGTGTAAGTTTAAGAAAACACTATTGCCTGAACTTCCTTTGTGTTTTAAGGAAACTGATAGGATTTTTTTTTTACTATCAATCCTCTTTAGATGATGCGTCAAGGACAGGATTTATTTCAACTGCCAGTGGTGGAGGAATTATTTGCACATCATTATCAATTGAACAGGATTAGTAAAAGCATGTGCTGTTCCCAGTTACTATATTTTTCCTCAGAGATAGTTGGCGCAGTTCTGCTTTTTTATTTAAAAAAAAAAAAAAAAAATTAACATTAGTTCGTATGTTCTGTGCTCAACTGTGGGCCCAAAAACACTAAGACACAGACATTATATAATGATTCAATGTGGAAGACACTACCTCATTAAAACTTATGAAAGTTATAATTTTATAAGTTAAAACTTATTACAATTTAGAAGTTATTACATGACTGGGCGTGATGGGGACAGAGATCCCTCCCCCCAGCAGGAGCGAGTCCCACTTGGCTATATCTGCAGCCACGCCTGTAGAGGGAATAAAGGAGAGAATCTGGCTTAGTTCTTGGCTGCTTGGCCAGGGCAGAACTCTGTTTCTTTGCCTAAAGGGACTTTTGCCTTCAGGGTTAAGGAAAGATAGGCCTGATATTCGGAGAAGACAATTGGAAGAAAGTTAGATGCCCAGCAGCAAGTGATACCTGAGTAAAGACTGTTTGGGAACCAAGCCTGCAGCTAAAGTCAGGGACATCCTATGCAAAGACAGGTGGGCACCCCAGTGTTATATTGATTTTTAATTTTGCTAAACTCCTTTAGTCACCCAGAATGGGATAGGACAAAAGGGGCAGTTCACCAGTAGGCCACAATCTACCCCAATGGACCCTGGAGACTGAGACTTCTTCCCATTGGGAGACCAGTGGTTGAGCTGAGGCACCAGGAAGATGCACAGGGAGGAGCTGCTCTAGCCACACCATTGCACTAGTGTAAACCATTCCAAAATACCTTGCAGGGTAATTCCAAATATGGAGCATCACTGGCCCCAGTATACTCTGAAATTGAGGGGGAGTGGGAAGATGGTGTCCCCTGTCCACTCTCAGGCCTGCCATTGGATCCTGACCTACTTCCTTCCTCAAAACCAGAGGTAGTAAAAATGAGGGGGAGCCACAAGCTGGCAGAGCCACTGTGCTCAGAACCACTTTCCAAGCAGCCTGCTAAGTTACAGGTACTCGCCAGACCATGTACCTCTCAAACCACAGTGGAAACAGTGGCAATCACTTTAGAGGTCCTCCTCTATCCTGCTGGCCACCTGGAAAGGAATCCACTTAGCAATGAGCTCCTCCCACAAATTGTCTGACCCCAATAAAAATGCTCCATCCTCTCAAAACAGTGCTGGAGAGGCATACTTAATTCCCACATAGAAATCGTCTCCCTCCCTGTTGTTTTAAAGTCCATATGAATTTTCCAATTAATTATTTTTCTGGCCTGATCAATCTTTGGCAAGTCTGGTGGCCCTCCTAAAACCTAGTGTAGAAGAATCTCTGACCAGATCAAGACCGCACCAGGGAAATGAGATTTCAATAGAACTAGAATTTCTCTTTATTCCAATCATCAAAATAACCCCTTTTGCTAGGCTTAAATCATTCTGCTTCTGGGTGACTGTTGTTCACTTGCAGGGAATTAAAACAGCCTGCCATAGAATGGCAGAGGGGCACTATCTGGTCTTGCTCACACACAGGTCCCTCCTTCCCTGCTACCTCAGAAAATGGGAAAACCTAGCTGACAGTCTCCAGGCTAGACAGATGCCTTGTTGCTGAACCAGTGCCCTCTACTACATCCACAGTTTAAATTCTGTAATATAAAGCAGTAACTGGTTTTCTGCAATCAGCCCAGTGGCCATTTTAAATGGCTGCAGGCATGAATCTGGTTGTTTTGGAAACTGAAATCCCAAATAGTGATGGCCAGTAGGGCAAAAGGCGGAGGGGGAGGAGGGAATACAATGTCCTTCATGATTTGAACACTCCTTAAGTAGGTTAGCCCTGATTTTAAAAAAAAACAAAACAAACTGCCTCTTATCTAACCTTAGTGATGCTATCAGTACTGCTCAGGCTTGTAAGGAACCTAAATTATGGTAGTATTTTTTTTTTTTAAAGATAATGATATTGATATGAATGATTTCAGTTCTGAGTCTGGGTTATCTGATGTCATATCAGTCAATCTGTTTATTAATCAAAGATAAATCAGCACAATACAGAAGGTATATGTTACCAATCTCTGCGAAACAGTCCTGCAGCATCCAGTCTGTCCTACAATGATTACAGAAACTGCCTGTTTTATACTCTGCTTGTTTAGGAAAAGACGGAAAATCCCCAAATTTCACTATATTACCACACAGCTCTTTCATCCTTACTCTTATCTGGTTGGATACATGTGGTACAAGACCCAGGTGTCTGTACCCACCTAAACCAACACAGATAATTTTCCATTCCTGGCAGATGGCGCATATCTCACAAGCCTCACCAAAACATATATCTTGGTTTCTGACAGACTGTACACATGCAAAGAACAGAGCTACTTCTATAAAGATAGAGATTGCAACAGCTTCGTTACTGGCATTTTCCCACAATAAACTTAACCTGAGAGCAATTCTTAGTTCGACAATTCAGCAAAAATACAAAGCATTTTAATAATATATGACATACTTTACTTGTCTACTAATAGTTTCTTATTTTAGTTGCATGATAAAGCCTCATCCAGTCACCCTCTTGTAGCTACAGCAATAAAGCAAATTACATATTTTAGTTAGTGCTTTCACAGTCCTGAGTACAATTCCATATCTTATGGTCAAACTACCACTTCAGTATCAACACTATAATTTGTTAGGCTGTAGCTTTTCACTTCACCTTGGGTTCAGCTGAGCCACCAATGATGTGATGTGTCTTTTGTGGTGATAAATCAGCTTTAAAGTTTTCTATCATCGTCTTAAATTCTTTTATCTCCATGTAATTTTTGGAAGGGTGGTATGACCTCAGTTTCTGATATTGCACTGGGATCCTGAAAACCTCTGTGGTCCAGAGGGAAAGAGATAAAAATCTATCTCCACCTATTAAAGACAGGGTGGCTGTTTGTTGAGAGGCGTGTGCAAGATTATGGAAAATTGCCTCAACTGTTTCTAGTTGAGATGTCTCAGCTTGCAGGGTTATCATTTTTAAAGCCACAGGCCAAAGCTGTGTATATTGCTTGTGCATGAACACATACAATTGTATATTAACATCTAAAAAGCAGCATGTACATTTAGGTTTATGCAACACATCCTCTTACCTCTGTCTGTACTTTTTTTAGGTGTCTATATGAAAATGCATACCCCCTTTGCACTTAATTTTCATGGTTGCTCATGATGTTTTTTATGACTCATTTAAATCACTGCTTATTTGAAATGTATCCTCTTATTAGATTACTGTTTTTAACTGGGGTTGATGAGCAAAATCTTTGGAGTTGATCAAGAAAGCTGGTAGAAGGTCTCCATATAACTTTGTGGCTGCTGAAAACTGATTGATTGTGTGTGGCCCTTGAATGGGTGAATACAAGTGCAGAAGGAACACAAAGAACTTCCTTTTCCCCATCCATCTGTATACTTGCACAATTATCGCCTGAACAGAAGTTCTCCTTACTAATATCCTTAGTGAGATATTCAGTCTGGGGCTAACCAACTATCCTTCCTCTCTCTGGACAGATAAAACACAGAAGGTATTGCATATTGTAGTCACCTAAAGGATGGTGGAGCAGGCATACATCTGTCTGAAGGAAAGATCCAGAAACCATTGTATCTATGGGAGGCAATTAGGCAGTTACAAACCCAGACTTGACTTGAGCCTTGCAGTATGTTGTCATTACTTTCAATTTCATAACCAAGAGTAGGTTAATAAAAATTAGCTTTCACTCTCAGCTTGTTTTGGAAAGATTGCTGATGATGTTGGGAAGATACTGATCTTGAGTAAGACTGGACACACCCTCTTTGAGGAGGAAAGCTCCGAAGTTTGTTGTTTGTTTTGTTTTGGGTTTTTTTGGATGGAGCTTCTTCAAATCTCTGCCCCTTGCCAGAATGATGGGAAGTCCATTTCATAATGGAGAAGGGGCCTGCACCAGAAAATGGCATCATAACTAGCCTCCTTGACAGTCTCACAGAGACTGGAATAGCATGGATGGAATGATTTGTCTACTCTCTCATCTCAAGAATATTCTTGAAACACATTGTTTGGACGGTGTAAAGGAGTCTTATACAACCGCTATTTACACGTACCCTTTTATATGGAATTCACTCAGTGTGGTTTGACACTCTTCATACCACTGAAGTTCTCTTTGAAGGAAAACCATTCCCTTGTAAATACTTGATTTTTATCGGTATTTTTGAAAATATGCTACAAGTAATGGGCCACTTTAAGATACCTTCAGTCATGAGAAATGGTATCTTACTGCAGGAATGGTTCGAGGTGTCATTGCAAGGGTGGCAGAAGGTGTCCATAAAATTGTAATTCAAGTGATTCAATATTTTGTTCATAGTTATAAAGTATGTTGTCTTTAGTTATATGTGGGTTTTTCTCAAGATGTTCTGTAAATATCCATTACACCAGGAATGGGCAATAAAATGGCAGTGGATCACCAGGATTAGCCCCCATATTTATCTGTGCTTCTGCACATAGGGGTCAGTATTCCATCTAAGCTGCTGGGCAGCACCGCTTCACAGGTAATTAATCAGCCCTACCCTTTCAGAGACCCTGTGCAGGGAGCTGAGCGGGTGGTGCTAATTAATCACCTGTGAAGCTGTGCTGCCAGGCACCTTAGAGGGAACCCTAGTAGGGGTTTTTGCAGCTCCCATTGGCCACAGATCGCTGTTCCTGACCAATCAGAGCTGCGGGAAGTGGTGCAGACTGGGACATCCCTTCCCACAGCTGCCATTGGCTGGGAATGGTGATCTGCTGCAAATCATAGAATCATAGACTAGAATAATAGAATACTAGGACTGGAAGGGACCTCGAGAGGTCATCGAGTCCAGTCCCCTGCCCTCATGGCAGGACCAAATACTGTCTAGACCATCCCTGATAGACATTTATCTAACTACTCTTAAATATCTCCAGAGATGGAGATTCTACAACCTCCCTGGGCAATTTATTCCAGTGTGTGACTACCCTGCCAGTTAGGAACTTTTTCCTGATGTCCAACCTAAACCTCCCTTGCTGCAGTTTAAGCCCATTGCTTCTTGTTCTATCCTCAGAGGCCAAGATGAACAAGTTTTCTCCCTCTTCCTTATGACACCTTTTAGATATCTGAAAACTGCTATCATGTCCCCCCTCAATCTTCTCTTTTCTAAACTAAACAAACCCAATTCCTTCAGTCTTCCCTCATAGGTCATGTTCTCTAGACCTTTAATCATTCTCGTTGCTCTTCTCTGGACCCTCTCCAATTTCTCTACATCTTTCTTGAAATGCGGTGCCCAGAACTGGACACAATACTCCAATTGAGGCCTAACCAGCGCAGAGTAGAACTGAAGAATGACTTCTCGTGTTTGCAACAGCATCACACTGCTGACTCATATTCAACTTGTGGTCCACTATAACCCCTAGATCCCTTTCTGCCATACTCCTTCCCAGACTGTCGCTTCCCATTCTGTATGTATGAAACTGATTGTTCCTTCCTAAGTGGAGCACTTTGCATTTGTCTTTATTAAACTTCATCCTATTTATCTCAGACCATTTCTCCAATTTGTCCAGGTCATTTTGAATTATGACCCTATCCTCCAGATTAGTAGCAACCTCTCCCAGTTTGGTATCATCTGCAAACTTAATAAGCGTACTTTCTATACCAATATCTAAATCGTTGATGAAGATATTGAACAGAGCCGGTCCCAAAACAGACCCCTGTGGAACCCCACTTGTTATGCCTTTCCAGCAGGATTGTGAACCATTAATAACTACTCTCTGAGTGCGGTTATCCAGCCAGTTATGCACCCACCTTATAGTAGCCCCATCTAAGTTGTATTTACAACTAAGTTGTATTCTTGTGTCCTGTCTGTCTGTGGCTGTGTCTAGACTGGCAAGTTTTTCCGCAAAGAAGTCATTGAGCATCTCTGCCATTTCCAAGTTTCCTGTTACTGTTTCTCCCTCCTCACTGACCAGTGGGCCTACCCGGTCCTTGGTCTTCCTCTTGCTTCTAATGTATTTATAAAACGTTGTCTTGTTTCCCTTTATTCCCGTAGCTAGTTTGAGCTCATTCTGTGCCTTTGCCTTTCTAATCTTGCCCCTGCATTCCTGTGCTGTTTGCCTATATTCAGCCTTTGTAATTTGTCCTACTTTCCATTTTTATGAGACTCCTTTTTTATTTTTAGATCATTCAAGATCTCGTGGTTAAGCCAAGGCGGTCTTTTGCCATATTTTCTATCTTTCCGACACATCGGAATAGCTTGCTTTTGGGCCCTTAACAATGTCCCTTTGGAAAACTGCCAACTCTCCTCGGTTGTTTTTCCTCTCAGTCTCGATTCCCATGGGACCTTACCTATCAGCTCTCTGAGCTTACCAAAATCCGCCTTCCTGAAATCCATGGTCTCTCTTTTGCTGTTCTCCCTTCTACCCTTCCTTAGAATTGTGAACTCTATGATTTCATGATCACTTTCACCCAACCTGCCTTCCACTATCAAATTCTCAACCAGTTCCTCCCTATTTGTTAGGATCAAATCTAGAACAGCTTCCCCCCTGGTAGCTTTTTCAACCTTCTGAAATAAAAGTTGTCTCAGTGCAGTCCAAGAACTTATTGGATAGTCTGTGCTCCATGATGTTATTTTCCCAACATATATCTGGATAGTTGAAGTCCCCATCACCACTAAATCTTGGGCTTTGGATGATTTTGTTAGTTGTTTAAAAAAAGCCTCATCCACTTCTTCCACCTGGGTAGGTGGCCTGTAGTAGACTGCTAGCATGACATTACCTTTGTTTTTAATCCCTTTTAGCCTAACCCAGAGACTCTCAACACTTCCGTCTCCTATGTCCATCTCCACCTCACTCCAAGTGTGTTCATTTTTAATGTATAAGGCAACACCTCCTCCCTTTTTCCCCGTCTGTCCTTCCTGAGCAAGCTGTACCCTTCCATACAAACATTCCAATCGTGTGTACTATCCCACCAAGTTTCTGTGATGCCAACAATATCATAATTGTACTTATTTATTAGCACTTCCACTTCTTCCTGCTTATTTCCCATACTTCTCACATTTGTATATAGGCATCTAAGATCCTGATTTGACCTTGCCTCCCAGTTTTGCCCTGACCCTCCTTTCTCTCTGCCATTGTAGCCCATGCCTCCTCCCATTTCTGACCCATCTCCCAGGTCTCCACGTTCTCCACTTACCTGTGGGCTTTGCTCACCTGTCCCCGTTGAACCTAGTTTAAAGCCCTCCTCACTAGGTTAGCCATTCTGTGTCTAAATAGGGTCTTCCCCCTCCTCAAAAGGTGGACGTCCTTCCTGGAATAGCATCCTGTGGTCGAGGAAGCCAAAGTCCTCCTGGCGACACCATCTTCGCAGCCAGGCATTCACCTTCAGGATGCACCTGTCTTTGCCCGGGCCCCTACCTTCGACAGGAAGGATAGAAGAGAATACCACCTGCTGTCCAAACTCCTTCACCCGTACTCCCAGAGCCCTGTAGTAACTCTTGATCTGTTCAGTGTCACACCTCACAGTATCATTAGTGCCTACATGGATGAGTAGCATGGGGTAGTAGTCAGAGGGCCGGATAATCCTCGACAATGCCTCTGTAACATCTCCGACCATCACTATCCTACATTTTCTATTCGCAGTGGTGGCAGCAGACCTCCCAGCCTTGGGGGTACGGGGCTTCTTCTCCTCCAGTGTAGGGGGTGATTGCTGATCTCCTGTATAAAGAAGAGCATAACGGTTTCCTAATACCACGGCGGGAGGGTTCGGAGCGGGGGCGGAGCAGTGCCTGCTGCCAGAAGTAACCAGCTGCCACTGTCCACCCTGAGCCGTCTCTCCTCTACCAGTGGTGTGTGTCCTCAGTCCTGTGTATCGGGACAGCTACCTCAGCTGTCGCCTCATAAACACGGTCCAGGAATTTCTCATGGATGCGGGCGCTCCTCAACCTAGCCACAAGTGCCAGTACTTGTGAAGGCACGGGTAGATATAGAGGTGGCAGCCTGCCAGGGTCTAACCCTGGTGAACCAAGTCTGGCATATAGGCTAATATTTGCCTACTGCTACATAGCACCCAGATTTCAAAATTAACATGGCTGGTAACTAAATTGTACAATAAGCAAAGCTGTTCCACCATCCAAGATTAAAGTGGAGTCCTTACAAGTGTTCTTTCTTTCTCTCTCTGACCGACCCATTTGGAAATTTAAAAATCTACAAAGATTTTCTTTATAATATGGCTCCATTATGTCCTATATTTTCTATGTACTAGAATCCCCCTTTCTTTTTTCTCATTCATCTTGCTTATTCCTAACCCTTATCAAAAATTGTTTCAAAAGAACTCCAACTTTTCACTGATACAAATAGACCCAGAAGAGCTAGAAATTGGCCATACGGCTCTACCAAATGCTATCTCGAAGAATACATTTAGTCAGATGAACTATTTTGTTTGCTGTTACAGTTTCCTTTTGGTAAGAGACATCAATTTCATCTGTGATAAAACTTGCAATCAGAAAGTAGCATAAGATTAATTATGGAAATGCTATTCAATTTTCACAGTCTATTAAAACTGACAACTGCATGATGATCACATTAATATTTGCACTGTGCTGTGACTTTATTCCAGAGCACGTAAGGTCAAATTCAGAGGTGTTATAAAGCCCATGAAATTGGCTCCTGCTTACACCGGTTCTGAATTTAGCCCACATGACTGTAAAGAATAGTAGTTTGACCTTTGAATTGATTTTGATATTAAAATCTTTGGTACAAATTCTACTATTACATCTGTGCAATTTCATGAAGTTAATGGGCCACACAAGTATATTGGAAGACAGAATTTTGCCCTTTGAGTGACATCATGCATTTACTTGGGCTTTTGAACTGTAAGTTAATATTTTCTAAAACTGGAGAAACTTGGCTCTTGCCAAGTTCAGCATTCATCTGCATTAAACCGCCAACTACAGTTTTATGGAAATTCTTACAGCAAGCTCTAAGCCTTTTTTAAATGTAAAATGTTTTTTCCTTTTTATTTATTGCATTGCAGATTTTAGACAAAATTGAAGATGTCCAAGAACTAATATTCACTAAAGAACCTGACTTGTTGAGAGCTCTAATTCCTGTACAAACAATGCATCTCACCATTATTGTAGCCCATCTGAGAACAGAAGAGGAAGTGAAAAAGTAAGAATTCTTGTAAAATAAGTGAATATAAGGCTAAATTTTAAGATGACACTGTCTTAATTCAGTACTGTAGCTGGGGAAAACTACTTTTAGATAAGCTTTGCCATTTCCACTTTTTTTGGAACAATATCTAACTTGCTATCTCATTGAATGCATGATCAAGATCTTCTTAGATGAACTCTAGGTGCAAAGAGAATTTAGACTTGATTTTTTTAAAATGAATAATAGTTCATATGCACAGTCATCAAGAGATAGAAAATGAGCCGCATCAGTATTAACCATACTATTTTTTTTTATCCTTTCCCGTAGAGTTAAATGAAGGAAGAATGTAGATTTATTTGTACAGAAAAACTCATGGACATAGGATAGCAACCACAGACTGTTGAAAAGGGGTGTATACTTGTAGTAACTGGAAAGCCTTGGCAACTGGGATATCTTAGTATTTTATAAAACATTGGAAAAGGAAGAGAAAAAATTGAAATGTGGTTATTGCAGCTTAAAAGGGACTAACTATATATATCGACTAGCTGTAAGACAACTTTGAACATTGTTGGGGAAAATAACTAATTGTAGGTTAAAAGCTGTGGGGGGCAAGATCCCAGGTATCTAAGGCCTAACTGAAAGATTTGAGCTTGGTGGAAGTAGGAACTGGTCTAAAGGGAAGTCCTTACCTGTTTGCTTCTTGAAGGAAGCCAAGGTTACTTACTCCAATTTGAGCATTAGGGCTTTGACAGGCTCTTATGAACCTGAAGGTGTTAAACAGGATCTACATCGGCATAAGGGGGGGATGTTCAGTCTAGTTAAGCTAACTCAGTTGACAAAACAAGATTGGAAGCAAATCTATTGTGCCTGAAAACCCAGTGTTGTGTTCTGGGGTGTAATCTAATCCAAACCAAACCAGTGACAGGTTGTATCGCTACCTGCTTTCTTATCCTGCGAAGTGGACATAGGCAGTATCCTCATGGGCATGTGCTATGCAGCCCTCATTCACCTACCTGACCACAGCAGCCTGACTACGACACAGCAGTCCCTCTCTATTATCCAGTGAACTTTTGCAGCGGTGACCCTAACATACTCATAGTCCTGGTCTGCACTAGGGCATTCTTTTGAAATAACCCCCCTTAGGTAGAATTTATAAGCAGAGCGTCCACACTACCAAGCCCATTATTTTGAAATAATGGGCTGCTTATTTTGAAATCCTTACTCCTGCTTCCCTTGGGGAATAACGGAATAGCTATTTTGAAATCGCGTAGGCAGCACCAGAGCGTCCACACTATTTCGAAATAACCACTCCCCAGCATAATTCAAGTTAATTCCTCTCCAGTGCTTCCTGAGGCTCTGAGTCAAGGTAGCGTGTCCACATTAATAAGGCCTGCCTTGGACTAATTTCAAGGCTTCCCCATAGTGGGGGGACACTACTTCAATTTTATTTCAGGAGTTATTACATTGTTTCAATTCTTTTGAAATAGTTTCCTAGTGTAGACATGCCCATAATCCTGAATTTCCCCAAAATCATCTGACCTGAAGTGTGCAGCTTTTTCTTGGTGCACTCAAAGAAATAATAAAGCCCATTTTTCTCATGGCTCCTGTCTGTCTAGCAATAGATGCCAAGATGGCTTCTCTCTCCCCATGTCTTCCCAAACTTAATTATTCTACCTACAAAACAATTTGATCTCATGCTGCTGTTCTCTTCCCGTGGACTGCCCATCCACCTTTTGATTTGTATGTAAAGGGGCCTTCTATTGGTTTTGGTCATGCTTCGCTTAATTTGACTGGAGACAGACAGCTGCCTTCCCTCCTTCTCTTGGAGAAAATCTGTTTTTCCCTATGTTTGGCCACAGACTTTAAAGCAGAATAACATTAAGCATTTATATTTCCTTGTACATACATTGTGCAAAGATGTTAGCTACCACTCTGTCACTAGCATTCAGAAAATACCTTACTTGATACATATTTAGAATGCAGTAATATTTTATACAATCAGTTGATTCAATTGCTTATAATCTAAGGTTCAGTCTCCCTGTTTTTATAACCCACATAAAGTTTGTCCTACAGGAAAATGCCATGCTGACTTCTCTAAGCTTAATGGCTTTGTTTACCTTATATGTAAATGGACCATCATTGTCACTGCCTGATGACACAGACATTCCTTTGTTTATGGCAGATTGTGCATATTGCATTGCTTGCCAAGATCATTTTGAAAACCTAATTCTAGCACTATCTTGCTAACTCTTTGCAACCACCCTGTGCATACATCATGCAAGAATGTTAATGACAAATGAGTTATTAGTTTTCCAGTGAAATCTTGCATACCACCTTTTATATACAGATTAAGACAACATTGTGTTAGGTGTCGTATGTCTGGCTTGACAGGGACTGCTGACACAGAGCAGTGAATCACCAATGGTCTTCTGTATCAAACCAGTTTTTTTGTCTATTTATATGTAGCATATTAGTCTTTTTATGCTTCCCCAAGGTGCATCAGACCCAAAGGCACATCATACATCTATTTCACTGAAATGAGCTTCTTAATTAGTATTGTTTATTTTTTTGGCGGAGCGGGAAAGGAGGGAGACTGAGAGGAGAGATGTGAATGCTCCTCCATTACTGCAAGGGAGTAGATTACATAGTATATATCAGTAATAACAAGTTTCTGCCATTGCTGCTGTCAAGGCAGGCTGTTCTCCAAGAAGATAAGAGGGTTGTGGAAAGAGATAATCAAAATATGAATCAGACCGTTCCAGAAGTGATTGGAGTTAAGTAGTACTAATGAACTTTAGAATAGAATGGACATGTGCCCATAATATAAATATAACATGCATCGCTATTGAAAAGCTTATCTTTCTTGCCTAGTTCCCTCCATCCTTTGTCTGTTTGTCTATAAAGATGTACTAAGCAGGTCCGATTCCTGCAGCAAATATTCTGCATTAGACGCACAAAAGACTGTTTAATTTGCTAGGTTTAGTATTTCACTCCTCATGCCAAACGATGTATTTGAAGCAGCAAACCCAGTCCTTGGGAGAGGACATGTCTAGCTCTGTTGCAGAAATCTGACTAGCAGATCCCATTGTATTGCTAGTGAAGGGCAGATCATCTAATCTGAAGGATGGGTCACTGCAATGCTGGTGGTCGATGATGAGGGTGCAGAATCTTCTGCAAAGGGCTTTTGCTGCTCCCCTGTAAAAGATCTGCTGGATCCTAATGAGCCACAGAGAAGCCGCTTTTATGCCATTATGATTGGGGGAAAATAGACATCATGTAATATTGAAGACTGTCTATAATATGGATTAGTGGCTTTTGAGATTCATAAAGTAATACTGAAGTGGCCTTTATATAGGCACAGAAAATGCTTTCCTAATGGGTTTAGTGTGCACACAGACACAGCATACGATGAACTGCACAGCCTATCCTAGCTTTGTATAATGTTACTTAACTAATTTTTATTCAATACAATGAAATTTGTTGACGTGTTATTTGCATATGGTGCAGTGTCCCATAATATTAATATTAAGTGGGGCTATAAGTCGTCACCGTAAACAATAATTAAATGTTCCTCAGAAATCATAATGTAAGTACGTAATGCTTTGTCTTGACTGACACATCAGGGATTGAACCAGGGATCACCAGAGTTAAAAATCTGATTCTTTCCAGCAGTGGTCTCCAACCTTTTTAACCACAAGATCACTTTTTCAATTTAAGTACAATGTAAGATCTACCTCAAACCCCAATACCCTTGCCCCACTTCCTTCCTGCCCCTTCTCTGAGGCCCTGCGTCTGCTCTACGTCTTCTCCAAGGCCTCACCCTGCTCACTCCATCCCCCTGAACCTCACTCACTTTCTCCAGGCTGGTGTGGGGAGTAGGGATACAGGCTCTGGTCTTGGGCCAAAGGCTTCAGAGTGTGGGAGGGGCTCCGGGCTTAGCCCAGGAGGGGGAATTGGGGTCCAGGAGCGGTTTCAGGGTGCAAACTCTGGGAAGGGGGACTCACATCTGGTGCAGGAGATTGGGGTCCAGGAGGGGGTTCAGGACTGGGACAGGGGTTCAGGAAGCAGGCTCTGGTTGGGCACTACTTAATTGAGATGGCTTCTGGGTGGTGGAGCAGTGAGGTTAAGGCAGGCTTACTCCTGCCCTGGTCCTGCAACACTCCTGAAA
Organism: Rafetus swinhoei; assembly: GCA_019425775.1. Classification (NCBI taxonomy): domain Eukaryota; kingdom Metazoa; phylum Chordata; order Testudines; family Trionychidae; genus Rafetus; species Rafetus swinhoei. The sequence continues at coordinate 84,184,073 of CM033424.1, forward strand.
GAAGCTGGCATGTACAGCAATGGCTGCATGGCACCATGTGCTGCCCCTCATTTACAGGCACTGAGCCCACAGCTTCTACTGGCCACAGTTCCCCAGTATTGATCAATGGGAGCTGCAGGAGTAGTGTCTGCAGACAAGGACAGCATGTGGAAACCCCCCTCCTCCCTGCTCTGCCTTTCTCAGGGGCTTCAGGGACATGCCAGCCACTTCCAGGAGCAGCAATTACCACAGGGATAATTACTCCAGCCACAACAGGTTAGGCATTTTAGAACTCACTACTCAAATAATTAAATTTAAGAGCAAGTGAGAGAGGAAATCTATGAAATGCACAGACCAGTCAAATATAAAAAATAACACATTTTGCAAGCAGTAAAAGGAGTAACAACAACCACCCATGTATGTGTTGGGTCAGGAGATGAGAGTGAAGGATAGTGTGTGTTTGTGAGAATGACAGACACACATACTGTGCGAGAGTGAGAGATTTGAATTGCCAAGCTCCCTCCCTTCCCCTTCTCTCTGTATGGAGATAGGGTACAGAAGTGGGGGGAAGAGGGGCACCCTGGCATCAGCATCCCCCTCTTCTCCCTCCCACAGCCTGCACAGCAAGCAGGGGGCTCCCAGAGGGGCATCAGCAAGGCAAAGGGCAGGAGCAGCATGACAGTGGAAAGGCAACTGAAGTGCCAGCGCTTGATAGTTCCCTGGCTAAACTAGTCAGGATCACCTGTCAGAGGCTCCAAGATCTACTGGTAGATCCCAGTCTACTGGCTGGTGACCACGGCTTTACAGCTGAGTTAGAGCCAGGCTTTATAGTTAGGGCCAGTCACAGAAGCACATCTTTGATTTCAAGCACAGAGAAGGGAATGTTTAACACACACTGATGCGGTGGCTTATATCTAATTTATGGAAACCCCCCCCCCCCCCCCCCCCCCATATGAAAAGCCAATTATTTTAAAAGATGTATCATGTAAACTGTGTATTGGTTTCTCAGTGCATAAAGGCCCTGATTTAGCAAGGTACTTAGGCATGTGCCAAACTTTAAACAATTAGGTAATCTAATTTGGATGGTGCTGCGGAATGCTTAGTTAGGTGCTTGAACCTGGCTGAATCAGGTTGTAAAAGCTCCCACAATTGTACTGACTGGACATTGTAGCAGTTTAAGAATGCCTTCCTGGATTTTTAGAATGTTGGGCCAATGTTCAAAAAATGCACTTCATGTGAGAGAATGGATTTGTTTTGGTTTAACAAAAGAAAGAAAGGAAACCGACTAAGTCAAAACTTTGTAACAGTATGGATCTACCTTCATACCACAGAAAGTTGACATTTATTGTTCTGTGGGGTTTCCAGCTCTTGAGCAGCAATTTAGCAGAGGTTTGGCATATTAACTTGATCACTATAGAGCACTCTCAACAAAGTCAGGCAATTTTAGAATGGGATCAATCAGTAAATATTTGAAAAAGTAATTTATTCTGTAATGTATCATGTGGTGCACAAACCACTTGCATGTCTCCTAGTTGTAATCCGTGATTGTATCCAAATTTACAGTAAAAATACATTGTGCTTTCATGCTTTGTGCAATTCTGTGAAATGATCTCCATGTCCAAAATCAATGCATCGTAACAATCAATCACATTTCCAATGTCATACCCACCAGATGATTATTTAGGTGTCAGATGATCTCCCTTTTTGAGTCACTTTATTTTATTTTTAAGGGCTGTTTTGGCACTGGAGCAAAGCAAAACTAAAGTGGAAGCTATTTTGCAGGGTAAACTTTTTAACATGACCTTTCACGGGATTGGGCAATTTAACAACCAAGTGATCTATGTGAAAATGTCAGAGGATGAACAGCACATATTCAACAAAATTGCAGGTGGGTATCTAAACAGACTTACTCTTTGTTTAAAATAACCATCCTGGTCATTTAAAACATCTATGACCCACTTCTGTGCTTCAGGTTTCTTCAGAAGGTGGGTGGCAAAATGTACCCTGCAGAGACTTTTCTTAAGAACCTAAGCATAAAATTTGGAATTTCCAGTCTGCATAGAAATGGCTGGATAGACTGGGGTTTTTTTCAGTCTAGTACTATTGGGAAACTGAGTCATGGAGAAGTTAACTTTTCAAGATCACATAGCAAGCCCAAGGATCAGCAGGGAACAGAAACCATTCTCCTGACTATAGTGACTTTTGGATCATTCTGCTCTGTTATCTGTGGCTCTCCAATATATCCACTCTATCCACTTTAACAGACCTTAAACATCACATGACATTTCTTTAAGAGTGGATGTTTGCCCCTGTGGAGTACACTGATATTTTCCTTCCAAGTAGTGCAGCGTGCTTGTAAGAGTTGTTCACCATTCATTAGGTGGATGCATTTCAGTGGCTGTGTATGGGCGGAGTTTGTGAAGAAATGTAGTATCTAGGTGCTTTAGGCTAAGATCAAGTGTAATACTCATAGTAATTTGTTTACAGCAGATCATATACAATGTACACATTTGAATACATTTTCTGTCTAAAAATTGGCTAGAAATCGATTTATGTAAAACTAGTAAACTGTATAAAATCTTTATTTACAGAGTTGTAATATGATGCACTTAAACAGTGTCATTTGCTAAACTCAGAATGACCTTGAAATCTTTCCTTAAGTTTCTTAGACTAAGCTCTGCATTGAACTTAAGTATCCCATGTTTCCAATTCTAAAAGAATGAAAAACAACTTATCATGGCATTCTTTTATTTTCATTTTGGCCACCTTGTACGTAGCCTCACTCCCCCCATCCCTCCCCCCCAAAAAACCAACAACCCTCCGCTTCTTTCAACAAATTATTTCTAATGTGTGCAACAGAATTAATCCTGGTGCTCAATATGATTGTCAAAATATTCCCCGCTTTAGGAGAGAAGTAAAATTCCACAATTAGTGAAGAATTAGAGGATACAAGTCCACTAACCTAAATGTCAGCTGTATGTGCTTTGAAAAGTTCTTTTCTATGTTGTTGAGGCGACCAAGTTAGCAACACAGTACATTTCTTATGATATTCTTTGGAGCAAATTATATGCCCTGACTCTTTTGACACTCTGAAATCTTGGATGGTAGTAATTCTGCTTACCCCTTTTAATTATTTTTCTCTTCTGACTGAAATGAGTGGACAGTATTGCATACACGTGGGAAATGCCTGTATCTGTTAAGCAGCCCGGCTTCTCTGTCCTTATGCAGCTCTGCTGAATGAAATTAGCCACTTTATTTTCCATTACCTTTTGCCTGACTCTATGTAGTCTTCATCTTCCTTGATTATCTGCAATACATCCATAGCTGAGGATAATTTTGAACCAAACCAGCTGTGCTTTTGTTAAAAATATGACACTGTCTCACTCATTTGGATTAGAACTTCAGTGAATTTCACCATATCCAAACTGTTTCTTTTGTAATGCTCTTTCTGGCACATTTATCTGTGACAAAATTATCCTGATTGGGGTTCAACAAATCCTCATCATGTGCCCCTTTTACTTAATCATCCACCAATCTGGGCACCATCTAAATTAATGCTCCTTTGCTTTCCCAGAGCACGTAGCATATTCTTGAAACCTCACTGGAAAAGGGACTGCATATATTGTTCTATGCAAAGTCCTCCTGACTTGCGTCCCCTTCTGATTTTAGATTAATACATGTGTATCAGGGAAAGGGCTTCCTGTGGTGAAATCATATGTACCAGTCTGTCCAGTCCCCCCTTTTTTTTCCAAAGGAATGACTAACTCGCTAATCCTGAGTACCTCAAAATACAAAAAGCCAAAAATACTCTGTTCCCTCTCCCATCAGTTGTCCAGTAAGTCCTTTTCCTTGCCCAGATGCTCTTTCAGCTTTTCCCCAAAAACCACTCAAGGGTTCTCCCAGTCAAGTGTTATTTATGGTGCCAATCAAGTCTTCTACACAAGACTAACCTCCAGCATATAGCTCTAGCACAGGCAAAAATGTACTGAATTTGGTCTGCTCCAAGTGAATGTTTTGTGGAACTTCCCCCTTTTAATGATAAAGATTGTAAAGACTTAAAAAATTACTAAAATAGCACACTTAGCAGGCCTGTATGCAGGGGAGGTGCAAAGGGTTGCGAAAGCTCCTCCGAGTAAACATGCTCCGGATGGGCAGGGGAAGGCAGGAGTGGTGTGCTGCACAAGCCTGCCTTCCTCCCCCATGCTCTGGCCAGCTGGGGAAGACGGGGGCTGGTTTCCCTGCTTATTTGGGGGCCATGGGAGGTGCATTCACACCCTTGCAGTCCACATTTACAAAAAAAGCATCCTCCCCTGAAATTTCCTGCCTATGGGCCTGCTTAGAGACTCCTGCATTTAGCCTCTGCCTAGGTCACTTAGTAGCTTCAGAGATTCTGGAAATTTGGCACCTAGTCCCAGCTATATGAAATCTTCCTCTGTCCCCTTGATAAGAGAATATTTTTGATTGCAAACCCCAGGCATGTGCTTTCAGTGCTTGATTTTTAAAAATATCTGATTGCACTTTGATTGCCCGCACTACTTCAAAACTGTCTGACCATGAGACAGCCTGCCAGTTTTTGTACTATTCACTCCCTACCGATGTTCTTGCTACTGAGGAAAATACTCAAGAAATGTAATATTTTGTGTGTTATCCTCCTTTATCCACAATTTTGAGCATCTTGCAGATAGTGGTTTTGGGGAAAAGCAGGAAGAGCATCTGGGCAAAGGAAAAGACAGTCAAAGGACTGACTGAACAACTGATGGAAGAGGAAACAGCGTGTTTGGATATTTATTTTTGGCTTTTGTATTTTGAATAATCAGGGACAGTGAACTAGTTGTGCATCTGTATATTCTTTCAAAAATACTACCAAAAACTGGTATTTGGCTGGACTACTCTCAACAGTTGGTCAATTTGTTGTAGAGATGAAAAACAAGATGTTCCGTTCTTTGCATAGTTACACCTGTTTTAAAAAAAATACACTGCCTTTGAATGTGGCCAGTCTGCATGAGGAAAAACTTGCTCTGTGGGAAAGTTCAAATACAAAGTTCAAATGACTTTTTACCAGCTATAGCTGCTTCAATGTGTCCTTGTTGACTCCATGTTTCTTTAAGAATGTTTTCACGGGGAGTTGCTCAATATTTTGAATTTTGAACTTTCAATAAAATGTTCATTGGAATTCAGTCATAGGAACTTGATTTCACAAATCCTTTTTCCTATTTGTTTTACCCTGCTCTCATTTTACTATGCTAGAGTTTGCCTCTAAGGAGGCATTACTCTGTCTCCTGGCATGAAATTTGAAGCCCTAAAAATCTGTAATCATAGACCTCTGGCTCTGTTAAGGAAATTTTTATCACTGGTACTTGTTCTGTCCAGACTTCACAAGTAATTTGTGATACTTAAGAGTGAAACTATCAAGATTAATTGGCAATAAATTAGAAAAGTGTTCAGTTTTGTCACGAATAAGCCACTATTTAAACAAGTTATAATTCTCTTCCATGTATCAAAGGAAAATAAAATTGAGTGGAGCTAAGGTTCTGTAACTGACTCCTCCTCCTTCAAAGTAGGTTAAGTGAAGTTGTCTAAATTTGCCAGAAATCTTGACTATTCCCCAGAAGTGGAATCGACATGTGCTTTAAGTCACACTTTTAAATTGAACCTAGAGTTTGTGAAATTCAGTGTTAGAATGACTTATAGATGATTGATCAGGCTACCATTGCTATTAGCCCCAGCCAGCAGGGCTCTGGGCTGTCAGCCACTGAGTGCTGACAGTCGGAACAGTCAATACAATGTTTACACTGACGCCATGTCAACCTAAGCGCTATGCTTCTCACGGAGGTGGCATTATTACATTGGTTTAGTGATCAACTTGCATTGACTGGATTGTGGTATAGATGCTTAGAAAGTTAGACTGATGTAAGGAAACTTATGTTGACCTAATTGTGTAGCACAGCCTGGGCCTCAGTCTCAATATCCAGTCATTTGGTCATGGACCTTCATGATGAAATTAGCAAAAGGTGATCAGACTTGAAGAACCCTTTGTGATGTAGCTGCACAAAGCCCAATCCATAAGCCACCAAATTGACCTGAAAGACAATACTGTGGCAGCTGCAACACACTAGGTGGAAGGACTGGTTTTTGGTTGAAAAGTGGAGGAAACTATTTACAAACATGTTCACAAACTGCATTTCTGTTTGGGCCTGTTTCATGTTCTCATATCCATTTCTATGTGCATCTCTTGAGAACAGGTTTTATTCCTATGAAAATTTGGAAAGGGGCTTCAGTGAGCATGAACCTGCGTATTCTCCTGCACTTGAGTGTGTTCACGCTGGAAGTGTTTGCCCAGCCACTCTTTACATGTTTGTTTTATGGTTTGTGAGTAAGAGGCAAAAGGAAACTTAGCAGTGAGGGGGAAAAAAACCAAGTGTTTTTATAAGAATAAAATTAAATACTGCTCAGCACGCAGGAGGAGGAGGAGAGGAAAGAGAATAAATGGGGAATGCTTGGACTTAGAGAGAGTTTGGCTCCAGAGCTAAGCTTTTATCTCAGGCCCATTTCTAATTTACCATTTCATTTTTATTTTGAATATTGAGACAAAAAGAAATGTAAACCCAGGCAGTTTGGCTAGCTGGGCCCATAGTTTGTCTTTTATATAAGAGAACAATAATATTTGATTATTTTTTCTGCAGATAACTGTCTCTTTTTACTCTTTCCAGAGGCTGTGGAGGGATCTTTCAATGATATGGGTCTTGATATTACAGGGAGTAAGGACTTCAAACCACACCTTACATTTTTGAAGCTATCCAAAGCACCAGCATTGAGAAGGAAGGTAAGTAAGCTGATTGAAATTCTTCCCATTAGGCTTCATTTTTAAAGCATCTCCTGGATTTTTCTTCTTCTGGAAAAATAGTCTTCATTGTAATTCATGAAATACATTATTTCCTAGATATGAGTAAGCTTTTGAAAACTGGCCAAAAGAGAGTAATATTGGCTGCATTTATGTTCATAACCAACTGAGACAGTTAGTCTGTCCTTCCTTCATTGTGGAGGGCTGTAGTTTGTGGAAGGTATAGTTTGCTTTTGCTGCCATGGCCAATATCACTGTTTTAACTGCATCCATGCAACAGGATGGCTTGTGAACAACATTTGTCTGGGACAAGAGTAATGTCAAAGTGGAAGCAAGCAAATATATGATGTGCTGATCAATCTTTACTGCAACATGGCATATTTTTTCACCAGTTACAATTAAAGTGAAAAATAACTGATTATTTTATTCTCTCTTCTCCCCCCTTCCCCCAATGGAATATTGCCCTGCTAATTTCAAGGAAAAGTTTTCATATTTATGAGGTCGATATAAACCCAAACCAATATACTAAAAGTACGTGGGCAAAGAAAACAGAAAAAACTATAATGGCACAAAAAAGTGGCCATGTATTAGTCTGCATCAGGTATGTCAGATTGACTTGATACTTTCCTTTTGTGTATGAAATACTCTCAAGGCTTGATAGAAAATATCAGAAGCTAGAGCAGATGGTTGTGTGCTGGAAATATTGGTTTTTTTAATTTTCTACTGGAAATTATACAAATACAGGCACTATTGATGTCTAATACAAAAGAAAAATAGAATATATATGAAGTTGTCATATTGGACTTCAATCTCAAAACTGAAATTTGCTTAGCAGCACCTTTAGCTTTGAAGTAAGGAAAAGAATTCTAATAAATATACATGTCATTGTAAAGGATTAGTGTTCAATAACTTAATAAGCATACAGTATTATTTTCTACTACATACTTGTCATTTTTTGACAAGGAATTTCTCAGGATTTTTTAAGTCTTCTAGAAATAGAACATTTATTTTGGCAGTTGTGAATGTTAGTGCATCCATCTGTGTTGACATTCCTGTAGTAATGCGGACAGAAAAAAAATTCAAGACGATTGTAGGATGAATGTTTTGAAAGTCTATTAAGGGTCTAATCCCCTAAGGTGCTGAGAACTTTCTGAGAAGAGTTCATGGTGTTCAGCATGTTGTAGGACACATCTAAGGCCTTGATCCTATAATCTGATCTATCTGAATGGTCCCTTTTTCCAGGGTCTGATTAGGACCTAGTCACGGTAGTTCTATGCTTGAGGGTCCTAGCTCTTCACAAGCAGAGATCAGAATTTCAGATTTCATTTACAAAAGTGTTCCTAATGGATTCAAAGAAAAGATTGAAAATGTGACCAGTGTAAATGCTGCCCATCTGAGCCTTAAACACAGGAAGTCTGAGAGTTGTGAACTGTCCCATTTACTATAACTCTGAAACCAAAACAGAGACCATGGCACCAGGTATTGGCCACAGGAACACCATGTAGAGTGTACCTGGGACCTATATGATGGCCTCCGTTCAGTCCTGCTGTTATAGAATCATTGCAAGGTAGAGCTGGAAGGAACCTGGAGAAATCATCAAGTTCAGTCCCCTGTCCTGAAGTTAGACCAATATTTTCAGTGGACATGGGTGGTGGGTGAAGGTAGGGGAGGGGAAGGCAAGCCCCCAACCCCACCTCTTCTGCCCGGGTCCTGCCCCCGAGTACCATGGGAGAAGTGGGACGCTGCCTCCCCCCGCCACACACATCATGGGGAGGGAGGGAGGAAGGCTTGTGACCCCGGGAGCACCAGGGAAGGCGGGCGCTAGGGGCAGCAACACTCTGCCTCCAATATGCCTACAGTACATGTGCTGGGCGACATGTGATTGTAGCCATGCCTGGCAGTTTGGGAAGGCAATGCCTTCCCCTGCCTATCATACCCGCTGCCCCTGTCTGTGGGCATGGAGAACAACTGATCCCCATCCTCTTTATGCCTAAACATAGTCCCAATTAAGCCAATAAGTCTCTGCAAGAAAATAATATTTGCATAGGCAGCTCAAACTGGAGGATCAGGGCCTCTATATGTGAAATATCTCTGATCTGAGAGAGAGAATGTTCAGAATTAACCTGATTTTTAGAACCTTTTTGAATGAAAATATAATGGTACAGCAGGGCCTGAGAGAGGAATATCTTGAACTGATCCATTACTAGTGACTGAAGGAAATAAATCAACCTCTAATATATATATATATGTCAGAAATAAAGGACAAAAGTTTGTTTTAGCTATTATGATGCCATCTACTGGTTATAATTACAATTTTCATATAATAAACCACCACTTCACCATCACACCAAATGATTCTTACGTGCTTCTTAGGTAGTTGGAAAAATAATTATAACCAGGTCTGTCTCTAGTATACATATAAACTAAGAATATTTATATTACCAGTGGCTAGAAAGATGTGTGGCATGGGTAGTTGTCAAAGGTTTTGTCACTTAGAAAGGATAACTTTTGATCCTCTTTCAATTGAACACTTTTGCAGGCAAATAGCCCTCATCTTGTGGAAATAGTATGTTGTGTAACTAAAGACTGAAGACACAGGCTGAGTGTGTTGGCTGCATGCTATTCAATTCAGCTCTTACCAAATGAGTGGTTGTCAACTGCGCAAATTTGGTTGGCAGCATTTTTGTGCTAATGTAAATTACGGAGATATCTCTCATTTTCTCATCACAATCCCTTTAACTGTAGATAGGAAATGAGTCAATGGGATGCCTCATATGTTAAAGGCTGATGTAATTTCTGCTGAAGAAAATGAGTCTTGCTATTGATTTAGTACATTCAGTACATATTGAGCAATCCAGCAAGTGCCTCCATTACTGTGGGTCTGTTTTTTTTGTTTTGTTTTTTTAACAGTGCCTAGCACCGTATGTAGTGATTGATGTGGGAGCAAAGTTTATATTAGGTGCTACCATTCTGATTTAGCATTTCACGCCTACTTTGTAAAGGGTTAAGTGGATTCACAAAGGGCAGAGCAGTGAACAATACATCCCAGGATATCTCAAGGCTTGTCTACTCTGCTGCTGTGGCATCACTGTAGCACTTTGTCATGATGCTACCTATGCTGATGGGAGAGTTTCTCCCATCCGCGCAGATACTCCCCCTTCTGAGTAATTCTCCCATCAACATAGTGCTGTTTTCCACTATGAGTGAGGCAGTTAAACTGATGTTAGTTCCTACTGTCTTAAGAGGCTGAAGTTTATAAAAGAAATTATAAAAGGACTTTAATAAAGGACAAACACTTATAGTTCAGAAGAACGCAAAGCATGAGACTGCACTTTCAACCTTAACTCTGCGCTTATTGGGTATGCAATAAGACAGTCTTTAACACCACAATCATATTTCTCAAATACAATCATCATGCCTACAGACTCTGGTCGTTGGCAGGTGGGATTGAATCTCTGAAGCTAAATGCATGAGCTGCTACTGCATGAACGTCTTACCCAAGGGTGTAGCAGATCATGAATCTCTAGCTGGCTAAGTGCCTCTAGAGGGAACAGAGAATGTTTTTAGGGAAGGGAATACCCAATGTAAAAAAATATATTTTAAATACAGAAACTTAGAAGTCTGTCCATGCTACTGTACGCACACAAATACAAATTCTACTTGCAAATATAATGCATGCCCAGTTATCAAGATTGCACATGTATTTTTGGTAATTGAGTGCACAGAGGAAAAGTCTTACAATTTTACTAATCATGGTAACTGTGCACACTGATTTTATATCTTATATATTTTGAAGAGTTTGTTTGTGCAAAATAGTCATACTTCATGATTACCTACAGATACCAAATTGTGCATAAACAATCCTGCCTCTTAAATTAGCTGAATGCACTGCTTTTTACACCAGAATATGCTGAGTGAAAAGGTTAAATAATTTTTTATTTTAATTGAAAGAAGTCATGACTATTATTATTAGAGTTCATAAAAAATATTTGCAAACAAAATTAAAATCGAGTCACCTATTCAACTATCATTTTAGTGCAAAGAAAAATGTTACTGTTACAAATCACAAAATAATGCAAATTAGTTATGGAAAGAGTAATGGAAGCTTTACGAGTTTCTGATTCAAATTTACAATGGATGGTTATTATTCAGTAAAATGAATAATCTTTGAAGTGAAATCCTACAAATTTAAAACTGTTCTTTTACGTCTCTTTTGCCAAGCACATTAATAAAAAATTCTATTACATATATTTAATTTCTTGAACTTTCCTATCAGTGTAATCTACACAAAATGACTTTGCTTGGTCAATGATGGGCCTCGCCTGCCCAGGCTTATGTGCCAGCAGTGAGCTCTTGGGGGCTCCCTTGCCATCAGTCTCATGGGGAGCCAGAGCGCGGTGTCTGACCATCCAGAGTCCAGCTGCCCTTGCAGAGACTCACCCCCTCCCCAGAGGCTGCACTTATGGTGGCTACCAGAGCACTCCCAAGCCGCCCAGGGAAGCCCCTGTACCAACCTATCTGCTCCTTCCCTTCCATTCCTGGCAGGTGGGTGGCCCTGGGCTCTGTGGGCAGGACTGGGATGGTGAGCAACACATGCAGGACCGCACGGGGGAGAGGTTGGGATAATGGCCCCCTGCGCTGCTGCTTTCCCCACCTAAGCAGGCTATAGTGCCCCAGAGCAATGCATGCACAAGGCACTAGCTGGACCTTGCTGTGCACCACGTGGGGCGGCCAGGCACTCCTGCGCCTCCCCAGCCACTAGGGTTAGAGCCAAGCCTGGCATGCACCGCAGCCAGTGAAGGGGAGAGAAGGGGGAAAGAAGGGGTCCAGGCTGGTGAGGCGGGAAAGAGGAGGGGGGACTGGGCTGATGCAGTGGGGGAGAGAGAAGGGGCCTGGCTTGGCTCAGGTGGGTGGGGGAGAAGGGACCTGGGTTGGTGTGGCTCCAGCCGAACCCTCCCCAGTTGCTGGGGGGGGGAAGGGAGCTGGGATTGCTTACCTCCTGTGAGTAGGGGGTTGGTGAGCGCAGCGAGCAGGGGCACAGCCCCCTAGTGCATATATAATCTCCTTATTTGTAATGTCTGGCCTGTAATGTCCAAATTTTTAACATAATTCTGAATTTTGAAGCTCTTTCTAATTCCTGCTCTGGTATCAAAGTGACTTTGAGACTGTTACAATTCTCATGATACTCCTATGCTGCATGCGATGCAAATTTTCTGCCCCAGAGCTACCATTTGCTGTAGATTTAGAAAATAAACTGTGAAGAATTCTTTATTTTCATATACGTTGCACTCTCTTAATCTTAAGTATTTTCAGACTGCTAGGCTGTACAATATTGGTAAGTGGAATTCTCTGGTGTTTTGCAAAGGGGTCCCAGGAACCCTATTAACGTTTCCCCATTAGGCTGAAGACACAGTTGGGATGATCTCACTGCTTTATACCAGTTCATCCAGCCTTCATGTCTGTCAGCTCATGAATCCCTGATGCATATGGTTTGATACAGGCTGAGGCACAAACTTTTGTGGGAGATCCTGGTTAAAATATTGGAAGCTTATTACTAAGTGAATTGGAACCTTTAAGGAGAACTTAGCTGTGTAATTGTTCAAACACTCTTAAGTAGTTTCTGTAAAGGGGAGCTAGCATCATGATACTTGCAATTCTCTTCATGAATGGATTCAATGAAATTACTCAGACCATATTTTTGCCAGTGGAGCTATAGGAACACTGGTGAACATGTGTGTGGTGTGTGTTTTTTTTTTAAATGTTGACAACTTTTAATTTCTCAAAGATCATTGAGATGCCCCTAGCTCATGATGGAATGTCAGTTATTAGTATGTATCTGAGGAGAACACATTTGTTCTTTGAAGTGTTTTCATATATTGACATTTCCATTTATACTACAATAGTACTCGGCTGCCAAGATAATAACAGCGATAAGTAGTTCTCCAAGAGCTGGGACTTCTGGGGTTTTTCCTTTCCTTTCTTTTAGTTTGCTGAAATAAGCTCGTTTTCACAATAGGCCACTGAGTTGAGTCTCTTTACTACTTTTTGCCTTTAAATAAAGGAGAAAGAAACTGTCTGAGCTCTGTTTGTAACCTGTCTCTAGTGTACAATTTACTTTCCATTGTAAAGTGTAAACACCAAGGAGGGAGATGAATTATTCAGTGTGTACAAGGTGGTAATGGGATGAAATTGACCAAAGGAACTTTATGGAGAATAAGAGAGAAACCTTCCTGAATGTGATGATGGAGATTGTGATATAGTCTCTCAGTAAATGTGGTGGTTGCAATATTACTTGATAAATATTTAAAGGGTACAGAGCATTTAAAACTTATCGGTAGGTTGGATTTCATCTAATTTCTCTGCTTTTTTTGATTGTCCTAATGAAAATGACCCCATAATAAATCTGTTTGAAAAAGCATGCATTTTTTGCTCAGCCAAAAATATAAAAAATAGTGATATACGTATTTATTTTACTCTTGGCAACCATCTCTTTATGGTTTGACACTGAAAACCAGAATAGTTCTACACTCTGCCCTTTTGTTAAGTATATAAACATTGCACTGTGGGGGGAAGGGGGAAATATCTCAATTTTATATTGTATCAAAGTTTTTAATGTTTTTACTAAACTTTAAAAGTCTATTAAAAGATTAAAATGCTTCCTAAGTGTATAATGCAAAAATGCTTCCTTAATGTTTAGGGCTACAGAAAGATTAGTTCCGATCTATATAAGGAATATGAAGATAGTCCTTTTGGCACGGAGATCTTCAGTCAAATTGATCTTTGTGCCATGCATAAAAAGAAGCAGGAGTCTGGTTACTATCACTGTGAGTGTTCAGTTAATGTAAATTGTAGCAGTGCAGAGGAGAATAAGGAGCAAACCGTGAATACACAATATTTGGGCGAGAGGGTCACCGAGGTTCTTCCAAATGATGCTGCAAAGGTGGAAACTGGGGACATTACTGCAGGCTGTAATTGTGCACCATATGTAGCAAAAGATGACAACCCATCTGAAAATATTGCTGAAGCTTCAGTCACAAGTAAAGAGACAGAAATCGATGAGAAGGATGTACAGCCTGAAGCTAAGGATGAGACTTTTACTGCAGATGGAGAGGTCTGCTCACAGCCAGCTCCTGATCTCTTGCCAGTAAGCCCAGATGCATTAAAAGGTGTAGTTGAGAGACAAGCAAAAGCAAAGCTTTCAGATGGTAATTTGCAAAGAGTTGAGGTAACAGAAGTGGCATTCAAGGAGCTAAACATTATAGCATAAAGGACAAACTGTTCTAGTCCACAGCAAGATGTCATTGTAACCATTATCAATGATCAGTGACGGAAAGCCACTGGAGCACAATCCAGTTATATTTGGATACTTCACAGAGATGGAGAAATGTGACTTATTTTGGATGCCATTTGGATGGTTAATTACTTTTCAGGAGAAACTGAAGCTCTTTTCTAAAGTCACAAGTGGGACAGATTTCTACATGGGGAAAAATGTCTAAATAAAACAGATTCTGATGTGAACCCAGAGCTCAATCCTGCAAATACTTATGCTCCCTGAACATGTGCACTTTCCAGAGACTAATGATCTGTGTACTCGTGAACTTGTGTCTGAGGGGTTGGGTTCTTAAAAGTTGACTCCTTCATGACTCCAAAAGAACCATTACACAAAGAATCTTTACTTTCATGCCCATACTTTGTGGATGATGATAGTTGTCTGACATTTCTTTTGAATGACAGCTATTTAATGACAAAATATTTTTGCTTGAATAATAGAAATAAGTCACTTTAAATCGAGACTGAAATGAAGTAGTTGATTTTTGGCTTTAAACTAACATAGTGTCACACAAAGGAGTAATGCATTGAACAGAACAAAATCCATACTATATTTTGTAAGATGCCTAACTTATGGAGATGAGGCACAGCAGCCTTTTAAATTTGGAGTTTGAGTCTGAACTAAAATATAAATAAAGAATGCTGAAAAAGTATTGAGAATTACTTTCTTCCGTGTAGAGAGGAAGTGTTTTGTGATGCTACAGAAAGTTAGTTTACCCAAATCCTGCTTGTGTTACTCATGCAAGTTGTCTATTAAAACAATAACTTACATGAATAAGGCAATCACTGTTTTGCCCATAGAAAACCTATTCGTTAGCTTACATGAACATAGAGGATTTAAAACCTTGTGGCAATGTCACACCAGTAGATGGCACTCATGGAAAAACTGATGTAACGAGTGAAACACCATGAAAATGAATAGGGGCAAAATTTGCAAGTGAAGGAGTGTTACCCAGCAGATCTTTCTTTCCTACTTACAGGAGGATTAAAAACCCAGAAAGGGCGAAAGTAAATGTTGAAAGGAAGGATAGCTGAAATATGTAAAAACTACCATGCTTCCCCAGCCTGCTTTGAATGGTCATTAAATAGTCTCTGAATGTCATTAAAATTCCAAATATTTAGATACTATTTAAAAGCTCTATTTTTACCATTAAATTGATGCTTATTTCAAGTAAATGAACAGCGGGTGCAGGCTTTGAAAAAATAGTTTAAAGCTACAGTGCTGGGAATTTGTATATGGTACAGAAATAATGATCTTGAGGCAGTTCAGTGCCTCTGAACTGATACATCAAATTTGCACAATGCTGTTTGAAAATCTGTAAAACTCGTTACAAGACTTTCTTACCGATCACCCTCTACATTTCCTGTGAGAGGAGGTCTGTTGGAAGAGAAGATAGGTTTGGTTTGAAAAGTAGCCATTTTGCACTTTCTCATTTCAGATGCACTGTGCTGAGTAAAGAACAGGTCCTATATCTTGAAGCAGATAGGACCAGCTTCATCCCTGGTGGGATTCCACTGGAGCTAATGGAGTAAATATCCAGGATGAATTTGGTTCAAGCTTTAGGGATTTTTAGCTGTTTCATTCACACCATCTGCCAGTAGGTGTCTCAGAAACCTGAGCACTGCTAGTAGGAATACAGATGAAAAGTTTTGTGGGGTTGTTTTTAAGTAAAAGTGTAAGAAAAGGATTATTATTTTCGTGAGTTTTAAGTTCTGGGTGTCTTAAACTCTTAAGTTTAATTCTTGTATATTAAAGACACATACATAGTTTGTGTCTTAGATAACCCTTTTCAGAACTATTTGCACTAAATATGATGCAGACAGATTCATAAGTGAAAAGATAAATAATATTACATCTTATTATGAAATTAAGGGGAAATTAAGGGCACTTACCTTTGGCAAATTGTTAAATACTATTTATGTTGTACAGCTACTGTGATTCTTGATAATTTAGAACCGCTTTTAAAGTATAAAATATTTATTATGTTCAACTTTCAAGTCTATGTAATGCTGTTCAAATTTCTTCATTTTCTACAAATTGTGGCAGAAAATATGCTATTACAAGTGCTGGTGCTGATTGACTTTTTTGTTTTAGATGTGAGGACCCATGGTGGTGTTCCCATGTCGGTGTTTTCTATCCAAATTAACTGGAAGCACATTTGGTTATTATACACTTACGATTTGGGCAAGGCAGGTGGGAGATGGCTTCTAAAATGAAAGTAATTGTGTACTGCAGAAGCCGAGATACTGTACCTTGTGGTAATTGTATGAAAGTTACAGTGTGAAATCTGTATCTTGAAGCAAGTTTGACTCATTCTTTATGATCCCTGTGTTTACTCTTCTATCTGTACCCATAACATTCTGTTTTAGGTCTTTGATCACCTGTGTTTTTCCTTTATGGACAATTTCCTTTATAAATACTTGTTGTATGGAGAATAAAAACTATCCCCTAACTTTGTATTAAAAGAATTTAGCAGGACTTAAGGAGAAAAAGAAGGCTTGTGACACATTTTTACTTTTTGCTTTGTTTTCTGTTGAGGGAAAATGTTATGTGCTGAATTATGCTAAAACGATAAGCAATCCCCTGATAAACTCAGAGGTGAGAGATTGCTTCTAATACAGTGGTTGTTGCATCTTCCTTTTTCTGGTCTTTGAGCTAGTCTTGCCCAGTTTTCTCATATTAGTACACTCAACTAACTATTCTTCTACTAAAGAAGAGTGGAAGAGACAAGAACAGAAAACATTTCTAAACCCTTGTAACTCTGGATTTAAATGAGGAATCATAATTGAGACTATCTAGTAATGTGAGCAATCCAAAATTGACTTAAAGGGGGAGATTCTGTACTTCCCTACCTTTCGTGCCATACAGGCACTGCAAGCGGAACAGAGCCTAGGAACAAAACCCTTGCTGGGGGATTGGATTAGAATTCCAGCTAGAAGCCTGACTGAAATGACATCGGAGCTTCAAAATGCTATTACCATGTTTTCACAAAGCTCTTGTCCTAAAAAGGTAAACCCTGGGCTCCCTTCCCAGACAGAGGGTACATCTATACTGAAATAAAAGACCTATGGCACAGCAACAGTGGCCCAGGCAGCTGACTTGAGCTCATGAGTCTAGGGCTGTGAGCCAGAAAACTTCAATGTAGAAATTCAGGCTCATCTTCAAGCCAGAGCTTGGGGACCTAAAGCCTGAACATTTACACAGCAATTTTATAACCCCACAAGCCTGAGTCAGCTGACTGTGGCCTGCTGCTGGTGTTCAGCTGCTGGATAGGCAGACCGTAAATCAGGCTCCGGGGTATGGCCAAAATAAGGGGTTGAGCACGTGGGAGGGGATTGCCAGGAAGCAGGATTGTGGTGTGGGGGTTGGTGGGACTGGAAGGTTAGTAGGGGGCAGGAGCAGGCTGGGAGTGGGAAGGTTGGGAGGAGGGGTTGAAGGAGCAAAGGGAGGGTGTGAGGTCTGGGTGGGATGGGGTGCAGGAGCAGGCTGGGGGTGGGAGTGTTGGGTGGAGCTAGGGTGCAGCTGGAGGGGTCTAGGTGGGGGGGTGCAGTAGTGGGCTGGAGGTGCAGAGTCTGAATAAGGGGGAGCAGTTACCTGTGCAGCTTTCCTGAGACTCACATGGAGCATAATAATGTGACTAGGGAGCTTGGTCGATAGAGGGAAAAATTGAGTTCCCCAAACTGCAATTCCCATGAGACACCACAGCAGCATTTCAACTCAAAGTATTTGGTATTCTAGTTTCTGCCCAAAATCTAAACTTTCTATGGAGAACTTTTTTACCAGCTCTACTGTAAAATAGGTGTTACTAATGATGACATAGGAACCAGAAACAATCCAATCTGAGTGGGCAAAGCTGCTAGTTAAAGCAAATCTATTAAATAAATTTATAAGTCTGCCACCTGTAAGCTGACCAAAGTTCAATTGCTGGTCATTTGGAGACCATAAATATGCATTAAGATTCTGGCAAGAGTATCTGCAGGACAATTTGGGGTTTTTTTCTGATGGACTTAGTAAAGTAGTTTTCTCTTTCTTGAAGTGTGCTACAGAATCGGCATACCAGAGAGCTGAAAAATTAGGTAAACCTCCAAAAATTGAGAGTGCCTTCAAAATCATGACATTCAAAATGGCTACCTTTAGAGGGGCTTTTTATTTTTCTTCTGAGTTTTAAGCCTCAATGGTTCACATTGTAAGGTTTTCCTTTGCAAGTCTGAGAGCCAGAAACTTTATCTAAAAATGAACCTATCAAAAAAGCTGAAATTCTCACCTAATACCAGGATGCCGGGAGCTGAGAGTTAAAGAAAATACCCCAATAGTGTGAGGCTTGGCGACACCATTGCTAGTGGTTGGGGAATCCACTGAGGGTAAGAGCCAGAAGATTCTAGTGTTTGGAGCATCTGTGAGCTTGTGGTGGACCTGTGCTGCTCACCTGTCACCTGGTGGTAGACACAGTATGCTACTAAGCATCTAACTGACACCCTGTAGAGTGGTTGATTATACTTGTAAGTAAAGAACCAGCACTGAAAATGATCAGTAAGATCTATGCACTGCTGAGAGTAGGCAATGGTGACTAGGTATTCAAAGCTGTGCCTAGGGAGTTGACATGAAGTTGATGGGTGTGTCACTGGTGTATTGTCTCAGCGAATAAAAGAGCCAGCATAAAGAAGGGTTGTGACAAAATGTATGGCTAAGCATGCATCCGGTGTCAAAGACTAGAGCTAAAATTATAAAAGGTTGTGCAGTAAAGAAACTCGCACAACACAGCCTAGTTGCTCTTAAACCTAATGTGTGGCATGAATAAAAGGACATAGGTATCCCTGGTGGCAGCAACTATGCAGATTATACAGAAGCAGCAGCAAGATTGTGTTATGTTCTTTCCTTCTAGGCCAGGCTGGCCCTGATATCACAGACATGACAGAAGGAAGGGCTGGTAAGAATTTGGTGCGACAGACACAAAACATGAGCCACTGATAATTCTGCAACATATTTGTTATTCCAACATGGCAGGCGCATGCTGCTTACAAGCAAAGTGAAATCTGTATAGTGCAGTTAGGCAAAGGAGCATGCCAGCCACACTTTGCAGCCTGCTTAAAAGTTGACTTAGTGCCCGCATCCTATGCGTGTATCGTGTGCTGCCCCATAACGTTGACTGGCAATCCCTCTTGTACAACCTCAATGCAGTGGTCTTGATGCTTGCTATGACAGACTTTTACTTCAGGTGCTTGGGGTCTCCCTTCTTCTGAGCACTGCCACTGATTTTATGAATTCTGGAGTTGTGGGCATTCTTTATTTTGACTTTAGTGTTACTGCTTTTTCTGTAATTCTTGCCAAGTTCACCATACACCACTATTTCTGTCCTGTTTCCTAATTGCCATGCTTACGCTTTTAAAACATTGCTATGATGGGAGCAGTCATTGCCTCATTACATATTCCAGGATGCCTGTTTTATATTCTTCTGCATATGTTGCACCATATGGTATGCTGCAGTTTTGCATGTTTCTCAGGATTTGGCTCAGTGGCTGGCTGTATGCAAAAACTGGATAGCACTTGTGCATAAACATGATTTACACACACACATTCCCTTTAGCATGCACATTTCAGCACCCATTTTTTCCTCTTGTAAATTAGAGTGTGGGAGAATGCATTCACCATTATTAAAATCACACCTCTGCACCTACACAGGTGGCGATCTCTCTGAAAATTTGGCCCCTGATGTTTTCTGACCTTGTATTCCCTGAGTGTTTGTACATCTCCTGGCACAATGGGGTCCCACAGGTGGTTGAGGCCTTTGGATACTTCTGTAATGCTACTACCCTGTACTAATGAGGTAGGATCAGGTAGGGCTGGCCCTGGGGTGAGGGGCCTGGGACAACCCTCCTTGTGTCCTAAACCTTGCCCTGTTCTGCTACTGCCCTATCTCCATCCCCTCCTGCCACCACTGCACCCCATCCATAAACCTCCTCCACTGAGTGACATGCCCTAGGCTATTACTGGGGGGGGCTGGCACCAGCAGCAGGGGTCCTCCCCATACTCTCCATGGTGGTGGGAAGCAGAGTAATCTGGCCCCATCCTGCTGCACTACTATGAGCCCAGCTCCCAGCTGCGTTGCACAGGGGAACAGAGCAGGCTGAGGCCAGCCATTTTGTTTTCCCCTACCGCAGTGAAGTGGAGCGACCCTGCTGGGAGATGTCAGAGAGGAGTAGGTTGTGGCTAGGTTGTTCCACTTCTGTCACCCCTGGTGTGGGCGGGGGCAGGCCTGACTCCTGCTGCCAGCACCAGGCTCCCCAGTAATCTAAAAGGCCACTCTGGACCCCTCCCCCCTCAAAGCATAGGCCCTGTTGCAATTGCCCTGAACTATCCAGTAGATGGGAGAGCTGTGGGATCAGGCGCTAACGATTTTTAACCATTAGCACCATTGCAGGCATAAAAAGGGTATTTTAATCAAACAATTCCATGTAGGTTCTGTCACTGACAAAATTTACTAGTCTCATTATGCATGCGCTGTCAAAAGTGTGTAGGGGTTTTAAGAGGGTGAAAATATTCTTCCTGCCGAGAGGTTTAGTTCAAAATTGTGAAAAATGACTCATTTGTATATTTTGCAAAACAAATGTTGGAGCCTTTAGTACTGAATAAGCGCCCTGCCCTGCTTAGTTGTAAGTCAGACAGGATTTGATTACCCAATTAGTAAAATATGTTCTATGAATGGGCAGGTGAGTAAACATGGAATAAATGATACATGGTGGGGCACAGAAGTTTTGTCAGCTCGGGTACATTGCCACAAATGTCAAAGTCTTGACTGAGTGGCACAGGGCATTCCAAACTCATGCTGGTAGTGCAGTCAAAAGCATTTATCAAGTACTCTCTTTGCTCACTGTGTTAAAGAGAAACTATTTTAAGAATGTTTAAAAACTCCCTTTTTATGTGCTGCCATGGAGTGCGATCTGCCTCTGATTTTTACACAGGCTTCTGTGGAATGTCTCCCTCTTGAATAGGTTGCTGCCTTTGTCAAAGGGAGCCCCATGGCTCTGCTAGTTGGTTCTGTGGCTTCACCCCCTCTTCCTCACTGCAAATGAGTCTGGATTCCTCTGGGTGGCTTACCCTCTTGGAGCTACACAACCAGCAGCTGTTTGCAGTGATCCGGGACAGGACATCATTAGGCAACAGGAGTACAGTATTTAGGGGCATTGGGTTAAAAAGGGGGGGAAAGCACCCTAAATGCATAACTGTCACCCCAACCTTAGAAGGCAGACACCCGCTAGGCTTGCCAACTCTTTAGTTGCACAAAACTGAACACCTCTGCTCCATTCCCAAGGCCCTGCCCTTTCCACAAAGTCCCATCCTGTCTCTGTCTCACCCCATTGCTCACTCTCCCCCATCCTCACATTCATGGGACTGGAGCAGGGTGTTGGAATGTTTAGGGGCTCTGGGATGGAGCCAGGGATGAGAGGTCTGGTCAGGCTGGGGTTCCAGGTTGGGGAGGTGGAAGGGTGAAGGCTCCATCTGGGACTGTGGGCTTTGGGGAGCTGGGGATGAGGCGTTTAGGGATCTGCGCTGAGGCAGGAGGGATTGTACTTACTATCGCTCCCAGGAAGCAGCTGCTAGGTAGGTCCCTGCGGCCCAGGAAGCTCCGCACACTGCCCACGTGCCTGCAGGCAGCGCCCCTACAGCTCCCATTGGTCACAGTTCCTGGACAATGGGAGCTGTGGGAGCCAGCATTGAGGGTGGGGGCAGTGCACAAATCCTCCCTGTACGTAGGGGCTGCAGGGACCTGGTGCCTACTTCCAGGAGCTACCGAAAGCCAGGGCTAGCAGGGAACTAGCCTTAGCCTCTGGTCCTTACTATGCAACCATCTGGACTGCTAAAGGCCCAGTCAGCAGTGACAACCGGAGCCAACAGGGTTCTTTTTTTGACTGGGTTTCTAGTTGAAAACTGGGTGCCTGGCAATCTTAAAACCTTCTTCTGTCTCTGTCAGCCCCAGCCTATCAGCTTTTCCCTGTCTTGCCTAAGCAGCTTCTCTCAGCTTGCAGTCTTGTAATGATTTATTGCCCTGTCTGATTTCCCTCTCTCCCAACACAGCTATCGGCCTGGCTCGTATTTCTGAGGCCAGGTCTACACTAAAGGGAAAGGTCAAATTGAGATACACAACTCCAGCCATGTTAATTACATAGCTGGAGATGATGTACCTTGATTCAAGTTTCCCCACTGTCCCCACAACGGGAGGCCAACAGGTCAGGAGCAGGAGTAGCGGCCACTGGCTGGGGTGCCCTCTGAGTTTGATTTAGCGGGTCTTAACTAGACCTGCTAAATCAAACTCCGGAAGCTCAATTGTGAGAGCGTCAATCTTCAGATGAGTGAAGCTGATTGTTTATGGTGGGTTATTTGCTCTGAATTTGATCAAAAGGGATTGTTAAAGAAATCAAGCTGGAGTGGTAAAACAAGAGCCCAGGTAAAGAGCATCTCTGCAAACAAACACAGGGGCATATACCATATTAATAAAATATCTATTTTAGTTACTCACATACATTATTTCTGTTTCCCTCCTTCTGTAAAACCAGATGCCTTAATTACCAAGAGTCCAACTGTACAAAACCCAGAGGAATCCATAAAAACTTAATAATATAGCTTTTCTGTACCTTAAATTCATCATGCTTTTAAACTGAAAATCTCAAATCCCTCCAAATCAATCTGGTAATCTCAAATCCCAGTAGGGTAAATCATCTAGCCCCTGCAAAAATGAGGGATATAGGACTTTAAAACAATTACACATTTACAGAAATATTATTGAGCAAAATTGGGTCAGGGTTGAATCCTACCCTTCCTATACTTTAGGCTGCGGTAGTTTTGAGGGAGAGAAGGAAATGGTTTTTTTTTTCCCCTATTGGGTTCATTCTCTTAGAGGCAGATGTTTCAAACTAATCAGGGGGTTACAGCATTAGAATAAGACTTGAGGAGATGTATTAAAGGGCAGCCAAATGTATGAGATAAATGTATTTATCGGATACCCTGGATATCATCTCTATGCATCTGTGTGAGAAACTCGTGAATACCTCTTTCTCCCTACCCCCAAAAAACGAGCACCTGCAACCCTACTCCATGAGATAGCTTTGGTAAGCCAGCCCAAACCCTAAATACACCCTTAAATACTATTAGTTAAACTTTGCAGCCACTGTAAAATTAAAAAACGATTAAGAAAACCCTAAAGATTAGAATTTTAGAAGTAAAGGTTGGACCTCCCTGGTCCGGCACCCTCAGGACCTGACTTGTCCCAAATGAGGGATTTTACTGGACCAGGAGTGGTCATTTCTGGCCCCCCTGCCACCAGCCCTACCTGCCCTGGCCCAACCACTGCCCTCCTTTCACTGGCCCTGCTGCCCTGTCAGCTCCCGGAGCTCTAATGGGCAGCCCCACCATCGTTCTGCACCTGAGTCCTGCTGTCGCACCCAGCTCCTGCTGCTGCGCTGGGCAGCCCTGCTGCCTTTGCTCAGGGGGCCCCTACTGCTGTGCCAGGCAGCCCTGCTGCCCGAGCGCATACCAGGCTCCTGCTGTAGCACCTGGCAGTCCAACTGCCTTTGCGCACCGGGCTCTCAGGGCCGCGCTGTGCAGCCCCACAGTTGGGTTCCCGCTACGCAGCCTAGCTCCTTCTGCCACTCCAGGCAGCCCTGCAGCCTCTGTGCTGGGCTCCTGCAGCCCTGCTGGGAACCCCCGCTGCCCTGCCAGCTTGCAGGGTTCCCTGGTGCTAGCCTTCCACTGGGATTCTCTGGTCCTGGAATATCCGCGGTCCTGAAGTTGCTGGACCAGAGTCCTAGTTAAGAGCATTTCAACCTGTACTAAATGTACTGGTGTCCTTCATTACTTGTCTGACAGCAATAAAACCCTTCCAGTAGTGTCAATTGTGTATTATTTCAGTTTTGGAGGTGTATACACCTTTGTTCAGCAGGGATTAGCAATGGACAGCTTAGGTTAGTGAGTGGGCCGTGTGAGTGGTCCTCCTTCATGTCAGTGGGCTGCAAGACTGTTGGAACCAAGGCAGTCTCCCAGGGTAGGGTCATTTTTGCGAACTGCATTTGTGTCCCTAGAATTTATAGGGTGTGCTGCTTGAACCACAGCAGTGCTTTGATTGGATGCAGAGGTGTCGCACTGCTCCCCCGTATGGTGTGCAATGAGCATGTGCCTTTGCTTTACGTGCGTGTCACTTTAGTAATACCAGTAGTGATAAAACCTACATGGACAGAAACCAGCAGAATCCAACTCTGTGTGTGGCCAACGGCAAACAAAATGTCTTGTTGGCCACACATAGAACCCCAATGAGTTGCAGGTTGCCCACCAGTAATTTATAGCTTTAATTGATCTCGGGGCATGGAGAGTCAACTAACAGCCACTTATCATGGTTCCTCACCTTTCAATGGAGAAGTGTGCTCAACCATTTCCACTCTCCCACCTTCCAGGCCTTGCAGAAGCCTCTTCAGGGTGACCTGGATGTGTCCTGTGATTGGGGATGGAGGCAGCTCTGTGAGAAACTGCACCCAATCCTCTCGCTGGTCCCACAGAAATTTGACAAAAAAGATAGTACAGCCCTTATTCATGGTAGCTGAATTATTTAAAACACATATTGGCTAAAATGCCAGTGTGATTTTTATCTACTACTGCAAAGTTAAACAAGACATTCCACTGAAGAGTTGGCTACATAGTTATAAGAGCTTGCCAGAAAATCTTGCCATTGAGAAATTTGTCTTTATGAAATGTTGCCTATGTGAGAATTAACAGAACTGGCTGGTGAACCAATAGCTTTGTATACAATGCTTATTTGAACAGAGGCTAAACTATTTCAAGGCTGGAATGAAAAAAAAATACAGCAAGCATTTGACCTTAATATATCTCTTCAGCTGTAATGATTTAATGTGTGTCGAATACTTTTAATTTTGGGCCACAAAGTCCCTTTGGATCCACTAATAAGGATAGGCAAAAGAGAAGTATAGTAATAATCCTGAAGAAAATGCCTGTTTCAGCACACGAGGCGTTGCTGTCTTGTTGGTATTGCTTTCAGGGAAAGGGTAGGCATAATTTAAAATTATTCAAAGGTGGGTGGGGCTGTGCATCTCTTCCTCTGCACTAGATTCACCAGAAAAAGGCCTCTGCCTGAAGAAGTATCATAATAATGGCTGTGTAGAATATATATAACAAAGACAATGCACTATGACAATGGAGATAGTGCTTGGCAACATCACCCTATGTATTTGATTGTAGATATGAAGGCATAATAAGGGGGATTTACCTGTGATTGGGAGTTTACAATCTAGGCAAAGACAAAGGATGGGGAGAGAAGTACCACATACAAAAATGCTTGCTGTATTTTTTTCATTCCAGCCCTGAATTAGTTTTAGGGTGAGAGATGGTGTTATTTGTCACATCGTATTCAATATCCCATGACTGTAGTTCATGTGGTTTTAAAGAACAGGTGAGTGAGATACTTGGTGGAAGTGCCAAGGAGGAAGGGATTGTTGGAATTGTATGTGAAGGCATTCAGGAAAGGGAGCCAGTACGGGGAGCAGAGGCAAGAAGAATAGGGGAAGGAAGGAGGGTGAGATACATAATGGGGAGAGATATTGAGGTTGGGCTGCTGAAAGATTGCTGAAGGTAGGGCTGGGGTGGGATAAATGGGGCCTGACAACTGATCTGTACAGAGCAAAAAAGGAAAAATAAAGCAGAGTCCACATTTCAGAGCTGAATGAAAATCAGAAGGCTGTGGAAGCCACTCCTGGCTGCACTGCTTCTCCTCATGGGTAGAGGAAGGAGATGCTACTGGGACAAGTATTTTGAGCAGATTGCTTTGGGCCCAGTTGGCTCACAGGAAGGGAGGCTAAAAATCCAGACTTACCCTCCCCCACCCATATACCCACTAAAATTGAAGCTGAGACCAGGTAGTTTGAGGAAGGATCCCTGAGTGTCTGGGATTTTAATAGTTTTCCCCCTGTTAGCTCCTCTTCACTGCTAGAGGGGATGCTGTTGGATTCAGTGCCAGCTCAAGATCCCTCTGGCTCTGGGAGGGCAGAGTGATCAGTGGGATGAGATTACAGTCAATTTACAGTTTGCTTTGGAGTTTAGGAAAGCAACAATTGGAAAGCTTTAATAATGTGTCAGAAGAAAAATGTTCATGCTGGAGCTGGAGGAAATTGCTTTTAATTGGGAAGTTTAGGTTGCAGTTGAAGAACTGGACAAGAGATTGGTAGAATTAATTTCAGTGAAGTGTGTTCACTTCTGTGCTTTAGAAGAATTGTTTTAGAGTATCATAGTTAAAGGGGCTGCTTAGGGAATAAGAAGTGAAATGGGTTAACTATAAGTGGAAATGTATTTGGAAGTTTCTGGGAACTGCCTCGGTTAGTACCAGAAGCATTTTGCAAGAGACCACATGTGGAGAAGTGATAATCTGGGAACTTCAGGGAGTTTCCTAGAGAAACTCTGGGAGTTGTGGTTCGTATATGGAAGTGTTCCACAAGCCACTGCTTCAGAGGGTCATATTGGGAACTGTGGCCATACCATATGAGATTGGGTTGGCTAATTTACACCATCCCTCCAAAATGATGTCATAAACAGAACATGCCCATGATAAAGCACCACAATTTTCATTCAAACTTTCACACTTTCAAGCATTCATTCATTAGTTCTTGTCATCCTTTTTAAAATGATGCTTGCAGCTGCGAATGTAATATTTAACCTATGTAGTGGCATTTGTGGCATTCAAGTGGACCCATCGCCACAGTATCCAGGAATCATACTAGTCAAAACTCCCTCCAAAATGACTGTCATCTAAATAGGTTCATTTTCAGTCTCTTCCCTCCTCCCACACTACCAATGGCTCTTGGAATGCTCTGACTTCCTGAGAACTGATTTTGGATTATGTAGAGATTTGCTTGGCTATTTAGAAACATATATTACTAAGAGAAGGCCTATTTGAGAGGAGGATCCTGGACTATGCTTTGAACACCATATGATCTCAGTAGGGATGATAGGGTTGTCTGAAACTTGGGTCAGTTTGAGATTACAACTGGCATTTTGCCATTGATGCATGGTCAATGTTGGTATTTAAATCCACTTCTCCTCATTCTAGTCTGTGTGTTGCTGTAAAATGCCACATCTGTCTGTAATTTGCTGTGTTCAGCACAAAATGAACTGTAAAAATGGAATGCTGCTGCCACCTTATATGTTTCTTCACTCTAGCATTCATGCTGTTTGCAGACTGAAGGGTTTCTAAATGTGTGCTTGTATTAATATTTCCTCCACCTATTTTTTCCCAGGGGAGCCATGCAACCAGCATTCTCTTCTGGCACATAATAAAAACCCAGAAGTACAGAGTTATCACATTGCTAGTGAAATACTCAAACAATTCTTTTTCTTTAAAGATCTTACATTTTTCTTATTAACACGTGATATCCCTAAACGAATGTTAATTAACAGTGACAATAAAGCAGGAGATTTTCTGCAGCATAAATTGAATTAAACTAGCAATAGAGATATAAAGAATTGAGTAACCAAATGTGCAAGGATCCTCAGCATAGAATTTTCCAAACCATTCTAGCCTGAGACTTGTGTGGTTACATAAACAGAAGAGGGATTAGCATTTAGGTCACTGAATGAGCCTTTAGAATTCTATTGCTTTCCTGAAGCATTATGTTTTTTCTTCACTACAAGCCAAGCTAACAACAATTTGTCCGCACAAAGTGTCCAAGATTTAATCATCTGACAAATAATTATTTGCTTGCTGTGTTATTACCATAGTACATTAATAAACAGTGTCAGCTATAGACTAAAAAGGAAAACACGATCCCACACCAAAAGTTTGGAGTTAAACCAAAATGAATGTATAAATTCTCTGGTACCATTAGTGTACCAAACAATTCTGTACCAGTGATTTCAGTAGAATTTAAACACCTAAATACCTCTGAGGATTTGGATTTTAGTATCTTTGTGATGTAGTTCTCTTTCTCTGTATGCCCCACTTTACAGCACGTTCCTACCTCATTCGGATGTTTAGGAGATACATACATTGAAGACTGTCAGCTACTTGGGTATTGCATAATTGGAACTATAGAAGTCTCATGGCTATTGACAGCTGAGATCAAAATGTCTTTTAAAATGCGCTGGTGTGTAGAACTGAAACTGAAAACATACTATACTTTATACAGCCCTAATAGTATTAAAACACATTTCAAAAATAAGGTGCTCCTTATCTCTCCTACAGTCCCTGGAGGGCATCACGCTGTGGTAAGTGGGCCGCACAAACCCTGTAGTTGGCTAGAAGGGATTTCCCCGGTGCAGACACTGTGGAGCCTATCTCTGGCATCCTTACACATGCCAGGGTCACTGGGAACATCTTAGTCCTGGTCTTCACTAGGGCCTTATTTCGAAATAACCCCCCTTAGGTCAAATTAATAAGCAGAACATCCAAACTACCAAGCCTGTTATTTCAAAATAACGGGCTGGTTATTTCAAAAATCTGTACTTCTGCTTTCCTCAGAGAATAACACTAATTTCAAAATAGTTACTTCGAAATAGCTTTAGTGTGGATGCGCCACTTCTGCTAATTCAAAATAATTGGTCTCCGGAGGTCTCATAGCTGCAGTCCCGGCTGCTCCCCTGCTCCTGTGGCGCTTTAAACTCCAGGCAACAGGAGAAGGGCTTCTTATACCTTGGAGAGCAGTGAGGGCCACATGTGAGACTGCAGCAAGCAAAGGAGCCATGATGGGCCCAATGCTCCCTCAGAACCTCCCACGGCTGCCTGCTGCTCCCTTGGATGCCACTGACCAAGGACACAGGAGAGCTCCGGCCTGGACTGGTGTGGAGATCCTGGACCTCACTGAAGAGTTGGGGAGGAGACCAATGTCTTCAGCCAGATCGCCACCAGCCTGGCTGACACAGGCCACAACTGGACCCTCAACCAGGTCTGCAAGAAGAACAAGGAGCTTGGACAGGCCTCCCACAAGGCCAGGGAGCAGAGCAGGGGCTGGAGCGGGCTGGTCATCTCCCCCCGCATTGTTGGGGAGTCTGGCCAGGATACACCTGGCGTTAGCCTCCAAGAGAGCAGGATTGTGGATGAGGAGGAGCAGGAGGCCAGCCAGGTGACCATGCTCACCAGCCAGCCAGGACCTGCTCCTCACCCTGGAACCAGTTCCCCCACTCCACGATGTCTCCCAGGCTTCAGACAAACCTGGAGAGGGCACTTCAGGTGAGTTCTATAACTTTCCCTACCTACACATGGGCGCAGGTGAAGGGCTACGAGGGGCTGCACACGCCACGCTTGGCCTACTCAGCCTGGGGGCTGCACAACAGCCTATGCAGGTGGGTGCACATTGAGTGCAAGGCCGAAGCACTCAGCCCCATGATGCTTTCACAGAAACCCATCAGTACGTCACACGACGTTCCTGGAGAGGCTGCCTTATTCTAGCCTCTGTAATGGGACACCTTCCCACGACAAGCCACCACTAAGGAGTCTGAGGTCATGGAACAACACACCCATGTTGCATATGGCACAGGCTCATGCCGGTACACTGGCAACATCCATTCCCAATCGAGCATGGCGATGAGGAGGAGACTGATCCTGGGCATGGGAACCTGCTGGAGGAAAGAAGAGGAGGGGAACCTGTAGCATTCTCTCTGGCAAGTGGTGTCGCCGTTCCCTCAACAGCCCCCCCTTCTCCAGTAGGCAGGGATACACGTTCTCTCTCTGTGGGATGCTGCCAGTGCTGGATCCAGCATGTGCAGGATACAGTAAGAAGCTGAGCTGCTCTGTTCCCACTCGCACCAGCAGGCTCCTGGCCTGGTTGGCACTTTCCCATGCCTGCTTGTCCCTGGGCCATGGGTATAGCAATGCTCCTTGGGATGTCTGTGCCCCTGCTGGAAAGTGCCCACTGTCTAGGCAAGATATGGCCTTGCTCGAAGCACATCGCTATCATCTGAGCTGAGACCTTTGGTGTCGGCTCAGAGGTTAGGGCTAGTTTTCATACACAGTGTCTCCTGGGATGACTGCGCCTGTAACTTTTCTTCACAGTTGGGTCAGCTGGGAGGGTGGCATGTCCACCACCTCCCACACCATCTTTCTGGATCCATGGGATCCGCTGGAAGAAAAGAACTTACGAGGACCTGATGTGGGAGCAGATGGCCTGCCTGCGGTCCCTCATCTGGGGACTCAATGAAGAGTGCCAGGAGTGGACTGCCAACCGGGCAGAGCACTGGGCTGACCGGGAACAACAGAAGGCCACCTGGAACCAGCTTGTGTGCCAGCACGATGCCATGTGCTCCTTCCTCACCTCGGTGATGGAGTGCATGGCATTGTCCATGGACTGGGCCACCAGCCACCTCTCCCTCTCCATGGATTCCCCTCCCAACTCCCCTCAGGAACTGCGGGGACCTCAGACATGAGGTGGTGGGACCTCTCAGGCAGCTGAAGCCTCCTGACCACCTGGAGGTAGGCACCAGTCCTGGCCCCATCCCTGAGCCTCCTCCTCTCTCCCCCATTTTAGGTTCTTTTCCCAGTCCCTTCCTCATTGTAAATCTCCTCCCCCAATAAACAATCCTGTTGTTTCAAAAAAGAAGGCTTTATTAAAGAAGGCTCTGCAGGGGATGGGGGAAGGTGGGAAGGGAGGGCAGGGAAAGGGAGGGGTGTGGGAGGAAAGGCACACAGAGGGAATGCAGAGGCTCCTTGTGGAAAGGCACAGGGGAGAGTCTCATAGTTGACCTTGCATGAAACTTTTCCTCAAGGCCTCCCTGATGAGTGCAGCTCCTTGATGTGTTCTGATGGCGCTGCTGTCCAGCTATTCAAATGCCCTTGCCAGCTGTTCAGCCTGTGCCCCCAACCTGGCAGGAAAGTCTCCCCCTTGCTCTCACCTAGGTTGTAAGTTGCAGACTGCCACCATGAAAGGGATGTTGAGCTCGCTGAGGTCTGAGCAGGTGAGGAGACTCCTGAACCTCTCCTTTAAATGGCCTAATGCATACTCCACCACCATGTGACACCTGCTCAGCTTGGTGTTGAAGTATTCCTTGCTGGGGTCCAGGCTGCATGTGTAGGGCTTCATAAGCCAGGGGAGCAAGAGGTAGGCTGAATTACCCAGGATCACAATGGGCATGTCCAGCTCCCTGACCCTGATGGTGCAAGCAGGGAAAAAAGTGCTGGCGCGCATCTTTTGGAACAGGCATGAGTTCCAGAAGATGCGGGCATCATGCACCTTTCTCTACCAGCTGACATTGATGTTAGTGAAACATCCTTTATAATCCACAAGGGCCCGCAGCACCATGGAGAAGTATCCCTTCCTGTTTATGTAGTCTGAGGCACGGCGGTCCGGGGCCAGGATAGAGATGAGGGTGCCATCTATGCCCCCACGCCCGCAATTGGAGAAGCCCATGGCGGCAAAGCTGTCAATGATGGTAGCCATGTTGCCCAGAGTGATGACCTCTGGCAGCATGTGGTTCATGGCCTTGGCTTCCTGCAGGAGCACGGCCCCAACTGTGGATTTCTTCATGCTGAACTGGTTCCTGATGGAGAGGTACCTGTCCGGTGTGGTGAGCTTCTGCACAGGGATGGCGGGTCACGTGCGGGTGTTCTGTCACCTGAGGGTAGAGGTGAGCCACTCACAGAGCTCCAGGAAGGTGGCCTTCTGCATGCAGAAGTTCTGGAGCCTCTGCTGGTCATCCCATTGCTGCAGGACGATGCAGTCCCACCAGTCCAAACTGGTCTCTTGCCACCAGAAGTGATGTTCCGTGGTCCAGGAGATTGAGGCATGCACAGCAGCAGGATCACCAGGACCTGGGTGATCAGGGACTGCGGTTCGGGCTGATCCTCATCCTGCTGGAGCAGCATGTGGGCAGTCTGGACAAACTGCACCATGAGGTGCAGCATGGTGCCTGTGAGCCTAGCACAGCTTTGCAGCAGCTCCAGCTCCACGTTGTGAGTGCTATGGTGTCCACAAGGGCAACCAGAACACATTGTGTCCCTTTTGTATTCTGCGAGGGGGGAGGCAGTGGAGGAGTGACGTGTGAGACGTGGCCATAGATAGGAGCCCCTGAAAACACATGTCACAGCTTGCCTGACTGAGCAGCCACAGGAAGCTTCCACCCTTCCTGGTACCCTCCCAGAGTGCTTCTGGGGGCTCTAAATCCGAGGCAGGCTCCAATCAGTGTGGATGCCCTATTTCAAAATAATTCTGACTAATTTCAGTGCTTCCCCATAGTGGGGACATGCTATTTCAGTTTTGTTCAAACGGGTGCTATAATGTCAAATATAGTTATTTTGAAATAATTTCCTAGTGTAGACATGCCCCTAGGGACAGGAAGGAAGTCCATGTAGGTTGCACTGCTAATGTATTCCTGACCCATCCATAAGCAGCCTTTAGGATTTATTGGCCAGTTTCCCAGAGAAGATGCTGTCAAAGTTGTTGTAAAGCTCTGGTGGGGAATCTAAGGCCTGGAGACCAGATGCAGCCCCTGGCTTGCCTGGATCTGGCTCCCGA
This sequence comes from Rafetus swinhoei, assembly GCA_019425775.1. Lineage (NCBI taxonomy): Eukaryota > Metazoa > Chordata > Testudines > Trionychidae > Rafetus > Rafetus swinhoei. The sequence goes on from CM033424.1 coordinate 84,216,717, forward strand.
GGCTTAGGGCCTCCCCCAGCATTGGAGAGCCCACGCTGGCACTCCAGCCCCTCCCCTCCATACACATACACACCGCCTCCCTGCAGTCCCCATCTCCTGACTGATTTTATTGTGGGTCAGCGGCTCCTGACTCAAAAAAGGTTCCCCACCCGTTGTACATTATAACTTTTTAAAAGAAGGTTTAAGCTCTTAAACTCTGCTCCTTTAAAACCATCTAATGTATCTAACATTAGCTTTCAAAGCCAGTGCCTTTTCCTTGGCTTTGAAAGGTGAGTTGCATTTCCTGTGTCTCCATCTTCTTCCTAGCAGGAGGTCTAGTTTAAAGAAGTATCAGCAAAATGTCAGCTGCCATCAGTGGCTTTGCACAGATATTGAACCCATTGTACACTTGAAAACACTGGTTTAAATAAGCATACAGGCTATAAATCCCCATGCTTTGTTTTTTTCTACTGTCATTCAAGCTGCCTATCTGTACCCCTACAATAAACATGGCTACCTCAGTGCCTATTTCTTCCAGCTGACATTAAAAAAACCTCACTATTCCCGCCCAACCTAATTGTCCTTGATGTACTTCAACAGTTCAGTAAAATCACATGATAGTTCCTCCTTTTACTTGGCCATAACCTCATTCTGGATTAACAGATTCTGTCCCCTTTGCCACCTGAGTTTATTTAGCCCAGAGGACAGATATTACCTTCATAAATAGGCTGAATGCCCAAAATATCATCTAAAAATCCTACCACAATATATCTTTCTCATGTTTTGAGCTTTAACTGAAAATGTTGGTTTGGAATTGGACTCACATTTTCTCCAAACTCAGGAACGGCTGGTTAGATTTGAGGTTCATTCTCTCTAGAACAAAGAGCAGGAGAGTGTGAAGAGGAGAAAAGAAGAAAACCCAACAAGTAAATACATCTCAGACAAAGCCGCCTCTGTGCCAGAGAAGGGGAAAAAGCAGAAAGTTGATAGGCCTAGATTTGCAACCGTAATTAATCATTATAGATGTCTCCATATTGGGCTGCCCAGTCTCTGAATATCTGGCCACTTGTAAATATCTCTAGCTGGGCACCCAAAATGTAAGGCACCCTTTGAAAATCTTGGCCATCTAGTCTATAAAGCACCTGGCCATGCAGACCTTTTTGCTTGAGGAGCACTGAGAAACTGGTGAAGGGCACAATTTAAATAATAAAAAGGAACCCCTATGATAGATATAAAAAAGTAGTCGAAGCTCTCAAATACTATTTTATTAAGATCTATTCTAGTTGAATAAACTATTGAATTCCCTTCAGCAATATTTGTGCCCTTGTGCATTTGGTTTCTCAAATTAAATAAGTCTACTGACCAGAATATTTGCAGAAAGAGTGAATTTTTAAAGACTATTAACAGAAATTGAATTTGAAACACATATATATGAGTACAGTAGTGCCCAGGCATCTGTCAAATCAAGACTGATAGATAAAATAAGTGATGCATAATAAGGATAAGTCTCACACTCTCCATCAACATCACTTCTAATTATCCCCCACCCACTTGTTTCCTCTCTTGGGCCTGGGCCTTACTCTGCCCCTATGCCTCACATTAGTTTCTTCACTTCTGTCACTAACCCCTGAAACGTGAGTTTTTCTAATGTACTTAAATGCTACTATGTTGAAGGTTTCAACATTGAAAAAGTACATAGGGAGTTAATTTTTCCATTGCAGTTTTTTTCCCCTGTAGCTGAGGATTAATATAGGTCTCATGCCAGAGATTTAGTCTGCAAATACTCTGTGCCTTGCTCTTAGTCTGAGGGCCCAGTCTGAATCTCTGATTCATTGTTTGTTTGTTTTGTTTTTTAAATAGTTACAAAAGTTGAGATGCAGTCTTTGGGTTATTTTTCTTGACAACCTGAAGCCAGAAACAAACTCAGCTGTTTTTGGAGTAAAAGTTTGTGAGCAATTTGATATTTGCAGGGTTCCTTCATTCGTCCCTTCCAATCCCTCCTTCCCCATCCATTCACTTACTTGTTAACTGTCAGGCACTACTGAAAACTTTTTATGGATTGTCAGGATGGGTGGGTGCAGAGTAGGATGTGATTTTTATTTTTGTTCTGTATTTTTTATGCCTAAATCCTGGGAGAGGTTCTCTTCTGCTTTGCATTTTGAAATTAAACAACTACTTGAGTCAAATTAATAATGAAAGGTAATTGAAGCTCTATTTTAGAGTAATCTATTAGAGAACATCTATTTGTATTTATTTCCCCAATATGAAATAAACTGTTAAAATTAATAATAGAAAATCCTATCAAAAGCTCTCTTTCGTACTTTAAGATCCATGGTCCTAATAAGCCATGTATATTGTCATTATTGAGCACCTACACTATGCCCCGTTAATTATTTTTGAATGTAAAAATTCTTGTGACTGAAGCTAAAGTGAATTGTTTTGAGTTTAGTACACATTGCTGCTACTTCTATGGTCGCCTTGAAAACATACTTGTTAAAACATTTGTGTCTTATAGACTAGATTAAAACAAGTGTCTGTATTACAAAAGGAAAGTGGCAACATTATGGCCAGTGATATAACTACCTTGAGGAATTCAGGAAGAAACACAACGTTTTCTCAAAGAATTTTTCTTAGCACCTTGGAATAGTTGGTCTCTGCAGGTCTTTTGCTTTTAATAAATTAGCTTAGTGAACACACCTGATAACATAACATTTGTTGTTTTCAAAGCATGTTTGGAAGAGATACAGATACACTACTGAGTCCAGATCCTTAGCCCCCATTAAAGCCTGTGCAGTTAGGCATAGATTGTGGGGCAGAGGTTGGAAGAAGTGCAATGCCCAGGAGGGGATCGATGTGAATACAGAGTTAAGAAAGGACAGAAAGAGGAATGAAACAGAGGTCACGAAAGGCTGGACAAGCGAGGGCTGATTGAGAGACATAAGTGATAGGGTTGGGGTGGGTCCAGGAGGCAACAGGAAGAGCTGAATGGAAGAGATGAATGTCCAAAAGAGATGGTATTCCTAGAGTTACGTCACCAGGCGAGATGCCATCAAAATGGATTAGGTTATCCCTCTCTATCAATCAATCTCAATTTGACAGCATCACAGACACTTTAATATAACCATCATGAATGTTTGCACAAGAAACCTCTGCTAAGAGTAAAGCATATCCAACCAGAAAACAAAACCTTTGACCTGCATTTCCAAACAAAAGTAACATAGCTTGAGTTCTGAACAAACCTTACAGAATGCAAGGTCTGCACATAAATTATGCTGTGACTAATTGTAATTAGCAAATAAAGTTGCAAAAATCAAAGGGGCTCATAGGCAATTTGCAAACAGAAAAAAAAAGGCTCCATCTGTTTATTAAATTAATTGCTACAAGTTATTCACTCAGCTCTACTAGCCACTGAAGTGGAATTGCATTGGTCAAGCTCAATTCTGTATACCAACATTTTGTTATATATTTTCAGAAACATACAAGGCCGGCTTTAGGCCGATTCGCCCAATTCCCCCAAATCAGGCACCGTGCCTAAAAGGGCTCCGCGCCCTAAAGCCAGAGGGCCCCACACCCTAAACCCAGAAGTATGCTGGCGTGCCGGGCACTCTGCGGGAGGGGGCGTCGGCCCCGGAGGAGGAGAGCGGCGGCTTCTGTGCGCCGCGGGAGGGGGAGTCGGCCCCTGGGTTTGGCTGGAAGGTGGGACTCTGCCCTGTAACTGGGGATTTAAAGGGGCTGTGACTTGTTTCTTTGTGTGCTGGTTTTTTTGTTTTTTGTTTTTTTGGTCAACAAAAAAAAATCCCGGCTGCTTTCGAATTGGGCCCCGCACTTCCTAAAGCCGGCCCTGGAAACATGGGAGAAGTCTAAATCATTACTTATTGAAAAGAGTGATCATTGAAATTGAGTTATGCTATTCAAAAAGGCTCCCTGACTATATTCTGACACATTTAACAGACTGAAATACAGATAACAAATTTAATAATAATCTTAATGAAATAAAATATTCGTGGAAAAGCCTCCAAACTCTAGTCAGCAATTTGAAAGTACTTTCCTTCTAATTGCATGAAAGGTTGGGGTCGCATTTTGTGTTATCTTTAAATAAAAGTGTTTGTTAGAGCTGAGATGGCCTGATCAATTTTACTGAATGAGAGTAGAAACAGTATGTATGATATTTTTTTCAGGTTTATTAAAAAAGAAGTCATTTTCCCACTATGGACCCAACCCAGCAATGGGATTGGTGGGTAGACTCCTGCTCTGCACCAATGTGAATTTGAACAAGTGTCTTCCCAGAGCAGTATCAAGACAAATCTCCATAACTTTGTAACATTTCTCTCAATGCCTGATAACTCTTTTCTGGTATTTAATTAGATGTCTGCTGGAAATCATGGAAAAAGCATAGAAGAGAAGTTTCCTTCTAAGGCTTAGGCCTAATGTTGAGCCAGAAGTAATCATGTTGAAATCAATTCTGATTAGACTGCCTTCTTACACTGTTAAGCTGTGTGCCTCAGCCGTGTTTGCTTATCTTTTTGTAAACTATAAATTCACACTGCAGCCCGCACACAGAGTTTTAAAACATATTTTGGTCCCTTCCATACTGGCTGGCTAAAAAACATTAGCAGTATAACAGAGTTTAATCTGTCTCAGGGAATAGCTGTGTTAGTCTGTAACTATAAAAGTAAGGAGTAGTCCTGTGGCACCTTAGAGACTAACAAAAAGTACATAGGCAAAGTGAGTTTTCATGGGCAAAACTCACTTCTTCAGATGAGCTTCTTCGCAGTTTATATGGTTACTTTACTCGGTTGCCATGGACAGTTCATGAAACGGTGATGCCTGTGCCTTTCTGATGCAAAAGAGAACTTCATTTCCACATTGGAAAATTATTGAACCTCAAGATGGCAGTCTCTTATCTGATATTTTGTAAAATTATTCATTCTCATATTTAATAATTATTGTTGCTGTTCACACTTCACAATTAAATGTGCTTATTAGTATATATATATATATTATATTGTACTATAGTTAATGATTAGATGTGTACTAAATACTAATGTATTATGGAAACCTTAACTGAGAGAGAGAATCAATGCATTACCTACATGTATTTATTTAATTTCAAATTCTGTGGTTAACATAATGAAACATCATATGCATATTAAATATATATTTGAAAATTGAGATAGAAAATGTTGTTGGTATCTGAAATTGAGAGTTGAAAGATTTTTCTAGAAAATTAAGCAAATGCCAGCCTTATTGTTGTTATTATTAAAGTTAAATAAGTTCAGTTACCAAATAGCTGTATGATTCATATATTATACATAGTCCAACCATCAGGAAACCTGCTACTTTACTCACTCAAGGTGAAATCCTGCCTCCATTGAAGTCTATGGCAAACCTCTTATATAGTTCTGTGGGACCAGAATTTCACCGTCAGAGTATAATAGAACTATTCACATTCTTAAAGTTAAGCATGCGCATAAGTGTTTGCAAGATTGGAGCCTTAATCGTAGAAAAACTTAATCTTACAGTGACTGTTTTAGGTGAAGTCAAAGATCTACAAAATATGGGCCACTGTTTCTGAGACTAATGTATTACTTGTGAAAAATCTTATTTTAATGAAACGTGAAACCTCAATGAATAGTTCTCTCTAGAAATGTCAAAATCTCTAAATCCTTACCTTCTAAAATTCCAGTTAAACAAGGGTTAGAAACAGAGGCAGAATCTGCTGCTTTTACTAAAGTGCAATGTGCTTAGAGACTAAACCAATATCTTTGTTTTTAAAATATTACTATTACCACGTCAAAAGCAACACTAACAACTCATTGTCCTTTATACCTTGTCTCTAACAGTAGTTTGAAACAAAAGTCTTCTTTGTTCTATCAGCACTGTAGGGGGGAGAACTGTTTTAATATAATTAAACATTTGTATTTAAAAATGTTTATTAATGCTATTAGTCAGTACAGTTTGATAATACTTCATAAAGTATCATGTCTTATTAGGGTCTTCATTTTAAAACTGTAACAGTTCCAATAGATTATCAGAGCTCTGTCCAGCTCCACTTTCTTCCCTTGTCACCTTTCCCATATTTAAACAAATGCTTGTAAGAGTGTTCTTTGTGAAGAAACTTCATCCATAAGGCCCTGCAAATTTTTAGAGTGATTTACCCAAAAAACAAAGGGGGAGAGATGAGTTTTGCTGAAGGAAGACCACCTTGCTCTGGAGCTAGGACAGGAGCTGATGGTTTCCAAGCAGTTAGTAACAAACCAGAATCAGAGTAATCATGGGTGGGGCACTTAGGAAAAAAACTATCAAGTGCATGGTTGTCCAAAATTGTATTCATTTGCTCTGAAGAACTTGTTGGACTATTGATATTTAATACAATTTGCATTGCATGAAACATACAATCACAATCGGACAGAAAGATTTGTTGTTGTTGTTTCCTGGTGTCATCTACGGGAATTTATTGAATGCAATTCAAGGATAACATACTGCAGCTCTTTGGATAGTGACCGGGTGCCATCCAACAAGGAGGCAGAGGGCTTGTCCTGATACTTTGTTCAAACGCCTGTGCTTTCTAGTTCCCCACCCTCCAGCTCTGCAGTGGCGTGCGATCTGGAAATCATGAAGAGCTTTTCTTTATTTGTATATCGTCTCTGAAGTTGCTGAGGTTGCGCCACTGTTTGTTCTGTGCTGGCTCCCGCTAGGGGGCAGGTCTCCCCTTGTAGGTCCTCCTCACAGTCTTGGGTTTTACTGGCTGGGGTGTTGGCAATAGACTCCAAGGAGGTGCCTGCCTCCTCCAGGGGGGTGTAGCCCTTATTGCTGCAGGATGGCTCGGCCTGGGAGCTCTGGGAGCCTCTACTGGCCGCAGGCGGAGTGCAGGGAGGCGAACCGCCCAGATCCAGGGATTTGGAGTAGGTGGAAGAAGCAGCCTTGGCTAGAAGGCTGGAGTCCCGCTCCCTGCCGGGAGCCCGAGTCTGGGGGGGACCAGGGGAGAGGGGCCGCCTGGCGTCCGGTAGGCAGCTGGTGCTCTGGCGCCTCAGTACCCGCTTGGGCCTGCGTCCCGGGGGGGCTGCCGCCGCGGAGCTCGCTCAGGCTCAGCTCGAGCTCGCCCCGCGGGCTCGCCCCAGCCCTGGGCTCGCCGGACGGCCGCCTCCAGCCGCCCGCCCCCTCGGCCTGGGCCAGGGGCAGCAGGGTGAAGGCGCTGAGCGAGGAGCCCACCAGGGAGCTGGCGGGGCTGCAGGGCGGGGTGGCGGGGCCCGGCGGGCGGGCGGCCAGGGCGGCTCGCTCCCGGTAGATGCTGTAGACGGCCTCGGCCAGGCTGGGCGGGGAGGCGGAGAAGGAGGCGCAGCGGGAGAGCGGGGCGCCCAGGGCCGGGGGGCCAGGAGCTCTGGGCCAGCCGGGCCGCGGCGCCCAGGGCTTCCCCGCCGCCCAGCCCGCGGGCCTGCACGTAGCTGACGAAGCCATTGAGCGGGGCGGCGGCCGGGCCCCCGGCCTCCTTGGCCCGCAGGCTGTGCGCGTCGATGACGGTGGAGTAGAGGTCCCGCAGGTTGATGACCTTGGTCTTGCGGTCGCGGTTCTCGTGCAGCACGGCGTTGGCGCAGATGAAGAGGAAGATGCCGATGCCCATGATGAGGGGGCCCAGCACCTTGAGCTTGTCCGAGTGCAGGTAGCCCGAGAAGAGCTGGAAGAGGAAACCCGCCGAGGCAGGGGCCGGCGCGGCGCGGGGGGAGCCCCGGCTGCTGGAGGAGGAGTTGGCCCGAGGGGTGTCCGGGTGGGATCCCCCGTGCGCCCCCGGCTGGCCCCTGGAGCGGTTTTTGGCGGCGCCGCCCTGCGCCGGCAGGTGTCTGCTCCCCCCGAAGCTGCCCTCGCGGTAGGCGGGGCTGGGCTTGGGCCAGTAGCCCACCACGGCCAGGGCGATGCCCACCAGCAGCACCAGGATGCCGCAGAGGGCGATGAGCCCCGAGAGGGAGCACAGCTTGAGCTTGCCCTTCACCACCACCACGTCGTTCTTGCGCTTCCTTTTGGCCTTGCGTTTGCGCTTGGGGGCCTGGCTCTGGGGGCGCAGCGGGTCCTGTTTCCTGGCCGAGATCCGCAGGAGGCCTCCAGTGGCGATCATGGCTGGCTCCCCGGGGCACGGCTCCCTAGAGCGGCTCCGGCTCCTGCAGCACAAGGGAGAGAAGAAGGGACAGCGCTGAAGGAGCAGCTCCTCCGGGGGCGCTTCTCAACACCCCTCCCCAACCCAGGCAGGGCGAGCCGGTTGGAGCTAAAGGCCAGGCGAGAAGGGGCTCAGTGGCGCACGCATCGCCATGGCCAAGCTAGCTACGGTAGGTAACCTGGGAAGACAAGCAGCCCTGGGTCTCTCCCATGACGTTGCTCAGTTCACTTCTTTGCATACAGCTAATTGATTTCTGCAGACTCCAAATGAGTTAAGGAAGGAGTGTGGTCAGCAGTGCGCAGGGGCTGCAGCACCCTCTGGCTTGACCTGGCTTTCCATCATGCACAGGATTTACTGCTTGGTTCAATGGCTCTCAGTATCACCAGTGGGCACATTGTTCCAGCACTCTTGAGCCAGTGCAAACAAAGGGAAGATAAGCCGGGCTGGTCACAGAATGGGTCTGCGGGGCAGCCTGCTCCCCTGTAAGTGAAAGAGCTGCTGAGATCTGTCCTGGGCCGTGGTCCTCTAATGAGGTCAAACGTGACACTGCACAGTGCAGCCTATGGGGGTGAACAGAACTGGTACGCAGAGCTAGTGCCTTTTAGTGATCTGGCTACTCTGGAAATAAAGCCAAAAGGGCCATATGAATAGTTTTAGCCATGCCATTGATTTCATTACACTGCTCTACACTGCTGAGGGATTTTAACCGATTATATCCTTTTTTGGGTCAGTGAATGAGAAATTAATTACTGGAAATGCAGAAGGGAAGCATTTGAATACCCAGATAATAGTACCTTTTGAAAGCTTCTTCCAGATCATTTCCTTCGTATTTTAGCTGCAGTGATACAGAAACCCATCCTCTTCTGCTTACGGTATGGGTACATCATCTGGACAGCTGCCTGATTTGGAAACATGTATGATGTTCAAAGTAACTGGTTATGTAACAACAATGACTCCCCTCCCCCTCCTCCCTTCATGAGAAAATGTAGCTGGTATATAAAGATAGCATGTCCAATCTTATTAAAAGAGTGAATCACCATTTTAAAAAAAAGAGAGAATGTGTCTGGAAACCGGCAAATGAACTAACATTCATTACTTTATTTACGGTATCATCAGGATTCATCATCTGAGTATTCAAATTGCTGGGAGACAACTAAGTATGAGCAATTTACACGGTATTGCAAACCATTCAGGAAAGCTTAGATATGCTGGAGAAGGGCTTTTCTCTCATTTGGGGGAAGCGTCTAAAATAATTTCCAGGACGGAAACATGACAGCAATTAATGCAGCATGCTTTCTAAAGTTAAATTCCTTGGTTGGAAAGCTAGTGAACAGCATCTAAAAGCGATCTCCTCCTACCCAGCTTCTTCTAAATTTCGTTTCTGTTCGATTCCCAAATCCGACAGTTGTACATTCCATTGGTTCTCAATGTATTTTCCCTGAAAGTGAGGGGGTATCGCTGAGGGCATTGTTTTAAGAGAATCTACAATATATCTGAGAGTGAATTAATAATGAATGGAGTCTTGCTTCCTCTTTCCTATTGTCAGAGCCTGTTGTTGCTTTTGTTTTAGAATGGTTTGATGCAAAAGTGTATCCGAGCATGATTTCTTTGTCAGCGGTGGCTTAGTTTGTGATCTGACACTCTCCACTCCACCACTAGACAAGATTCTGTCTCCGTTAAGATGGAAAAACAGATGGCAATCAGACCTGAGCAACGTTTGCAATCAATATTGCCTTGACACTTCGGTTTCAATACGCAGAAACAAGGGTGGATGCGTGGGAGGGGGTTTATTTTAAACCACCAACTATTATTAATGATTGTATTATTAGAAAACAGCCCAAAGTCAAGCGGACTAAAGACACGGTATATAATCACATTCCATATAAACTGGATGTGGTCTGTAATCATCAACAAACTGGTACTTATGTCATAGTGAGCACCATTTAAATAATCCCGAGAGGATATGGCATGTTTTAACCCGGATCTCAATGACTATTTTAAGGATATTCTGCAAAGACCAAATAGAATTGTTAATCTCACTCAGTCACAGGTTTTAAAACGTACACGCGGGGGGCTGAATTAACATTTTGTTTCCTGGACACTAATAAGTGAGATTAAGATGCTCCCTTATCTGTTACTGAGCAATACAAGATGTAGCGTTCTTCAGACTAGTTGTATGCATAGAAGATGGAAGTATACACTCAGTTCGGCAGGGCAATAAAGTGTTGGGAAGGGAATTAAATTGCATCGATTGACCGTTTGCTCAGCATCACTTAGGACATGCTTTTCCAGCTCCTGGCAAGATGCAATAGATTGGGCGACCCCGAGTAGGGACTAAAATGTGGTGGCTTGACACGCTTGGCAGTATTTCTTTCTCCATAAGGGAGTTAGCAAAGTTGCCAGTTGATTTGGGGTGTAGTTTTTCGACGCAGTTTCCAGTCCATCCATGGCTGGCTGGCAGTCTGCCTATCCAACAAGCTGCCCGCTCGGTAGCTCTGTAGCTCCTGACAGCACCGCTCGCCAGGTGGGCTGCCAGGTCTTTGAACTTTTGGTCGATTCGCCCCTTGAAGGCTCAGGGCGTGTGCAAACCCCAGCCAGGGGCTCCAAGCCGGCTGGGCACCTACCCCACCTCCAGAGCCATGACTTGCTTTGGCAGCCAACCAGAAGCCCGTTGTTAATTCCCAAACCCCGGTGCCCGTTTTCTAGCCGCATGGCCGCGATGGGGCTGTGTGTGCCGCCTCCGGGAAAGTAATGGGGCCGTTCAACGCGGCGCCTGAATTTCTCCAAGGCAGGGGGAAGCCACGTGAAAATCGCCTCCCCCTCCCCCCCAGACTAGGGTGGAAAACCCTTTCGGGATCGCGGGCGCTCAAAATGGCAGCGTGGCAGCGGAGCGGCTCGCCTCACTTACCCAGGCAGGCTGGGGGGGAATCCACGCTGGCCGCCAGGAGCTGCGGCACCATGAAGACACCATGGAGAAACTTTCCAGCCCGAGCGGGCATCTCAGCGCGGGCACAGCCCCTCCGGAGCCTTCCGCTGGCGCGGGCTCATAATCCCGGGCAAGAGAGCGGCAGCGATCGCCCGGCTCCTGTCAGCCCCCTCGGCTCCCGCGGGCAGAGCCATCCCCAGGAGTTTCCTAGAAGTGCGGGGCCGGCTCCATGCTTCATCCTTCCCCGCGGGCGTTACGCTTCCCCCCCGGCCAGAGGCAGGCGCCGCCGCCTCCTCCTCCTGCCTGTGGTGGTGGCTGCCGGTGGCTTCGCCAGCCTGGCGGAGTTGCTGCTTTCTGCTGCTGCTGCTGCTCTTGAATGGTGCTCAGGCAGCAGCTGCTGCTGTGCTGGCCGGACTCGGTGCTGTTGCTAGGAAACAGGAGCCATGACACAGGGAAATTGCTGCAGGATGGCAATCATTACCCTCCTAACTCTCCTCTTTAGGAACCGTCCCCCCCCCCCTTCCCTCAGCGCTTCCTTTCTCTCCCCCCCTCCCCCCAGCCTGCCATGGCTGCCGCCTCTTCCACCCTGCCCACCTGCCAGCAACGAGGGGAGCTTGCTAGCCCCCATCCCCTGGCCTGGCCGCCACAAGCAAAGGGAGGGTGCCATGGCATCGTCTGCTGCCAGCCCCGCGGAGGGTCCCAGCTGGCTCGCTCTCTGCCTCCTGCGCTCTCCTTGCAGAACTACCTGTCTGATAGACGTGGGGGCGAGGGGAGATTAAAGACACTCTCAGACATTGGTTCCTTCTCTTTCTTCCCATCAAATATTTCCCTGGTGCTTTGGGGGGTGGGGGGAGAGAAATCAGGGAAGCACCAAATGCATCATTTTCTAACGTGCTCCCTTTTGTTGTCTGAACACTTTATTTTTTGGTCTGAAGTGTGGCTGAACACAGTGGGGTTGAGGTGTAGTCTCTTCTCTCCTCTTGTCAACAGCCAGCTCTTGTTCGGTCTCCAGACCCAGGCTAATTTTGTCGCCTTAGTCCTTATAAATCTCAATTCCTTGGGCTTCCTCCCTGAGCAGCAGGCAGAGGGAAAAGTGGGAGGATTTTTGTGTATGTGCACTAGAAATAATATCCAAGTAACTTTGCGGTCATTTCTCCCTTCCTGTGCTCTCCCCTGGTGCATGAAACAGGAGAGAGCTGGTGTTTTCAAGATGAAATGATTCTGCTTGAAAAGGGGAAACACCAGACAGACGCAGGGAGATCAAGAGGATTTCTTTTTGTAATCCTAGAAGTGATCCAAGAAACAGATTAAAAGAGAGAGAATGCAAAAAAGGAAGAAAGCGATATTGCGATGACCAAGTTTGAGACAGCCTTTATAGAGTCCAGGAAATAAAATTCAGCTTTGAGCGTCTTTGGGAAGATACTTGTTAAATTGAAGGTACACAAAGCTGTGTGACTGAAGGGCCCGAAGACATTCCACTGTGTCTCACTGCAGTGTTTTCCTGACACCTACCCATGAGGTAATAGACCCCTGGATGATTGCACTGGGTGTAAATCAGGGGAGAACTTACTTTTTATTTGATGCTCATGGCTGGCTAGAAAGGCAGGTTAAACAAAACAGCCAAGTGAAGGTGGAAGTCTCCATGTCTAATTGGGATTTCACTGATGTTTTATGTTGCAGGGTTTCTGGAACTGAGAGATTGCACCTGCCTTTTTTGTGAAAGTGGCCTTGGATGCCTATTCAAGTTAAAGAGGGTTCTGGCCTCTGATCAAACAGCTCTTTCTCCCCCACTGCTGCTTGATCTAGTGTGAGGCATGAATATGTTGCATTCAACTAACTACAAGTCTCTGTGGGACAATAAAAGGAAAATGTTGAATCTGAAACTGGGATTTAAAGAATCTCAGGCTCTACACAGAATGGAAGAGTGGTAGGAAGAGGTTAAATATGCATTTCTTCAGGTTTTCTCTTTTGAACCCAGCTATGATTGCCTGATTTGAGAATAAACACATTGTGAAGGGGCATACTTCCTATGTGCATATTAATCTCTGCTGAAGGCTGTATTGCCAAAATGGCTTAGGGCAGTTTCCCCTAGTACACATTAAACTTTTCCTTCTGAAACAGGGCCTAAATCTAAGATTCGTTATTCAAGGGCTGCTTTTCAAACTGCGGTTTGAAATGTTTAATTGAACCTGAGTCTTCTGACGTTCAGTAATTTGCTTTGTTTTCAGCCCAGGATATCAGAGGAAACCAAACATATCACATCTGTTTCCACTGGAGACCTGTCTCACATCAATAACACAGCATCACCAGACTCTCCCTGATGAGCCCTTGAGATAGAGAGAAAGACAGTTTTTACAGGGAAAAGAGACCCTTTCCCTACCTGATTCACTTGTTCTATTTCTGTCAAGCCAAACCATTTTATTTATACCTTATCCCAATAGCTTCAACATTTTTGATTCACTAGGCCATCTCCTTGGTACTCAAGGTTTTCAAAAGATACCGAAGGGCATTGTAATCTAGTCCAGGGACCGAGAAGAGAAAGGCAGCTAAGCTTTTGATGACCCCAACAATACTATAATAAAGTTGATAAAGTGATACAATAATATAAAGGCTAGCTGTATAATCACAAGAGTTGGACTTTGATCTCACATTATATACAGCCCATCCCTATAATCACCGACCTGGATCCTTATGGCAAATTACAATGCTGAGTTGTAGACCAATAAACCACTGTGCCTTCTGGTTTCCTAAGGAACTTATTTAAAACATGGATCAAACATTTACTGTTCCGTTTTCTTATTTCGTTGGGTGTTTTTTGGGAAGGTGGCTTTTGTACTCCCAGAAGTGATGGATGAGCAGTGGAGGTGGATGGGAACCTTTCTATTGATTTGGTTTGCTATTTGGCTGAGTGAATTTGTAATCGTCTGTGTAATGTTCGTACTAATTGCTTAATGCTGCTAGCAGACCTCATTTATGTGTTATCCATATACAATTATTTAATGCTTTTGGATGGTCATTATGTCATGAGACTAATTAACCTAGAGCCCTTAGCATGAGTATATTTTATTGTGCATATCTGAATAAATAAACCCCTTAAGGTAACAGCTAAGATATATGAAACTCAAGAAGCATAAAAAAACCAGCAAAAATTTCTGTAACCTTACACACCTATGAGAAATACAACTTTTGGGACTATGTGGTTGATTAAAAATACGTTTGCTTCTGGATTATGTTTAATGATTAATTCAGATATCTAAAGCCCACTATTTCAGACAATCTAACACTATGGAGGTACTGATAGTAACTCCACAGTTAAGATTGCATTGGGATTTGCATCTATAGCAGATCTTTTGATTTATACTTGAATAAGTGTATTTTTCTTGATATTTGGCACATTTTTCTTCAAATACAATTGCATTTTTAATGTAGTTTTTGCACAGGGAATGTGCAAAAATAGTCCCTCTTCACAATTTTGCATGTACTCCTCCGATTTGCATTAACTTAACACATATGTGGGAATGAGGGTATGTCTACACTAAAGGGTTTTTGGAAAAATGGCAATTTTTCCAAAAAAACTTCAATTACGTCCATACTGCAATCGTGTTCTTCCGAAAGAAAATCGAAAGAAGAGAGGGGTTTTTCTGACATTGGTAATCCTCATTCTATGAGGAAGAAGCTGTTTTCTGAAAGAGCTCTTTTGGGAAAAAGGCGTGTGTGGATAGGGAAGAGGGAGTTCTTTTGAAAGACGAGGAAAGAGGAAAAAGCACAGGTGTCCTGGTGGCCACTCCATCCATAGTAATTACAGCTGAAATGCGAGATAGCGTCCATTCAATGTGGATGCTATCTTTCGAAAAAGCAGATCGCTTTTTCGATGCGCTTTTGCAGTGTGGACACTCTCTTTTGGAAAAAGTTTTTCTGGAAGATCTCTTCTGAAAAAAGGTTCTTTCGAAAGAAGCCTGCAGTCTAGACATAGCCTGAGTGAGAGAGAATCACTTGATGATTACTTGTCCTATTCATCCTTCTAGGGCACCTGGCATTGGCCACGTTGGAAGGCAGAATACTGGGCTAGATGGTCCTAGTATGGCCATTCTTATGTATATGAATATTTATTTGTACTGGGCTAACACATATGGGCTCCAGTTATGGATCAAGGTCTCATTGTGCCGGGGAGCTGTACAAAGACATAATAAAGAGTTGGTTCGTAACATGCTTTACAATCTTTGTATGAGATGAATGTAAAAATAAAAAGATAGAATGGAGAGATAAACGTCAGGCTTCAGCTTTCCCCATAGTAACTCATGCTTACAGTCTCTGAGGGTGCATCTACACAGCAGGGCTTAACTCGAAATAAGCTACACAAATTGAGCTATGTCAATTGCGTAGTTTATTTTGAAATTGGGAGCGTCTACACAGCAGTTACTTTGAAATAGAGCACTCTTCCTCTGACTTCCCTTACTTCTTGTACAATGAGGGTTACAGGAGTCGGAGTAAGAAGTCCTCCAGCTTGACAGTATTTCGAAATTATTTCAAAATAACAGCCTGCTGTGTAGATGCGGACTATGTTATTTCAAAATAACACTAGTTATTTCAAAATAATGCTGCTGTGTAGACATAGCCTGAGACACAGACCTCCTGATTAGGAGAGGGCCATTCCCAACTCAAGCCCTGGATTGCAAAACTAGCAAAGTGCCAGATGTACGGGAAGGATGCCACTTCTCTGGAATGAAATTCTGGGTAGCTTCTAGCCACATCACTTATTCTCACTTAAAAACTCACTGTAATGGTTAATATAATCGGTGGTATATTTGATATATGCACTGTAAAAAAAAGGCTGTATCCATAGTGTACACACACTTTAATGATACATAAATTAATAATTCAAAGTATTGTTGAAATCTAAGGATTTGTCTACCCTGGATAAATTTTCCCAATTATATTTACATAGGTATGCCTGTATAGCTATAGTGGTGTAATTCACCCCCCACCCCCATCTTCACACTCTAATTCTAATATAAAATGGCTTTTAGGGTTTAGCTTAAACCACTTCTGACGTTACATAAAATGAACATTAACAACAACAACAACAACAAAGAAAAGAAGCATTCCTACTGGAATAAGGGTATCTATATGAGAATTATACTGATGTAATTTAAGGAGTGAATTTAAATGGAGAAAACCTTCCTATGTAGACAAAGCCTAAGATAAATGGGGAAACCAAGAGTGCATAATGCTGGTGAGCGTGGTGTAATGGATATGATTACAAACTATGATGATCTGGTAGTTAAAATACAAAGGAGCAAAGCACAACTAGGGGTGAGTTATATACCAGTAATTTCATCCTCACGGAAAATATATGTATAAGCCTTCATTGCCCTATATCAAATGCTTGTAAAGCATCCTCATTGTACCTGATAGTACTTATCTGAAGTATTTAGAATCAGAAGTAACTTTATTTTTCATTGTCTAGGAAGCCTTGGTATAATTCACTGAGAGCTAATAGCAATTTACATGTCTGTTCTCCTCTCAAAATAAATCATGGCTCTGATGCACACTGGCAAAGCTGAGCAGGATGAAGGAAACACATCAAATCTATTGAAAAGTAAAGTCACGTAACATTTTAGGATGGACAGCTTTTCCAATAAGAGTGAAGGAGCTACACCTCTATGTCCCTTTTGGTTGAAATTCACTGTATATAGATGCTGATTTTTTTTTTTGAGGCATGTAGTGACACCTAGCACAATTTGTATATTTCTGAAATTGACATTTTACTGAAAGCTTAAGTGAAAAGGACTGACCATTAAAATCTCCTGGGTTAGTTGTCAGATGCAGCAAGAAGGTCACATTCCAGGGTTATAAGCAGCATTCAGGGAATTTGCTATTCATATTCTTTTAAGTCTCCTACACTTGACTTCTCGTCTTGTGTAGTATGCAGGAGGGATTCTTCACACATGCTAATCATTTTGATTTGTTGGCCCCAAACAACAGAACTGCTATTGCAAATTCCCTTTTCAGTGTATTTTAATTTATTTACTCATTGTACACACACACACACACACACACACACACACACACACACACACACACACACACACACTAATCTTGATTATTTAAGTAACCACAGCTTCTCCCTTCTCCCCAGAAATTCTAGAACTAAAATGATGTTGGCCTAACGCTATTGTGTATGCCCTCCCTCGGGCCAATTCTGATTGGGCCCCAATCGGTGTTCCCACTAAGCTGGGCACATCCAGCTCACAGGTGATTAATCAGCCTCACCCAGTGAGAGGCTCAGGGCTACCTGTGGGGAGCTGACTGACTGGGTGGGGTGATTAATCACATATGAAGCTGTGCAGCTGCACAGCTTAGAGGGAACACTGGCCCCAATTCTAACTGAGTCCCACTACCATAATCTAAATAACAACAATTATTAATAATAATTATTAATAAATAAATAATAACAATAGTAATACTAAATAAATAATAATGTATAGCTATTGAGAGTTCTCTCTTAATTAATGCTTGTGTGCACTCTTGTTTTATTAACTATAGGTTTAATCACTCATTAGTATCCAAACATAATAGTTGTTGCCCAAATTTGGATTATTGGAACTCTTCAGTATGTAGACAAATTATAATGAACATATGATTTATAAAATCAGTAAATTATGGATTGCTGGTTTTATCTTTAAAACTCAGAAATAATCTGACATTTGCAGGATGGTGCTTGCGTATGGAAGTTGTGATGGCAAAGTATGTTCAGTTGCATTTTGGAAACTGGAAGTGAATAAGCTCTTGCCATAGAAGGCGAATATTATAGTTCTGCAGTAACATTTATGTCACATACTCTCTTTTCCCCTTGCAGAACAGACACTAGGAAAACTCCTGCTCTTGATAATGTAATGTACCTTTGCAAAATTCTATATATAGAGAAAAAAAATCTATCATTAACAGCATCATATATGAATTTTTCAACAAGGAGAGGTACATGACCCTTTTCCACATAACTCATCATAACTACTGACATCAAAGGGGTTTTGATGAGACAAATGAGAACCACTGCTAAATTATGAAGCACTAAATGTTGTATCTTGAGGCAATCCTCTTTAACAAACTGTATATAAAGTTGTGAAAGAATATGGTCAAGTTAGTCAAACTATAGTCACAAGAGAGTGTAGCTGGGAAAGGCTGGCTAGGTGGCTGATATGCTATGACCATTGTTTATTACACTCATCTTATTTATCACATTGTTACCCTGTGGTTTTCCTGTTTGTTTATTGAATGCATCTATTGTCTCTCATCATATGCTTAGACTGTAAACTGTTTGGGAGAAGCGCTATGTACAGTCCCTGTGTACCAGGGTAGCCAGCTTCTTAATAAACATTGGGCCCAGGTTTCCTGTTCCAGTCTAGATGTGTCCTCCTTTGGTGTAATGAGGAAGGCAGGGCCCAGAGGTAAGGAAGAGTCTAGAATTCAAAGAGGGAGGGAGAAGAGCTGAGGGGGTTTAGAGGAGTAGAGTGTGAGAGAACAGTGAGCATTTCCTAGTTGAGCAGTGGAACCAGAGCAGGTGGTCAAAAGCTGAAAGCAGTGGAGAGTCACCCACAAACTTCCCCAGGCCAAAGAGCCATAGCTGGCAAGGATTGAAAGTTGAGACCCACAGAGGGAGTTAGATGCCTGCTGGCTCTCTGAACTCAGAGAGGGTTGAAGGCTGGGGAATGATGGGGGAGTGATATCTCTGGACACAAATAGAATTAATTATATATGAGACATAAACAGGGAAGAGAAGCATCCTGGCTAGCTAGGCTAGAGGGAGGTGTGGGGAGAGAGGCTGGACACAGACCTGTCAGTCAAAGTGAGGATGAGAGTCTGGAGTTGTATTTGACGTGCTGAGGGACTACTGGACTTGAAGAAGTGAATGTTCTGTTTGTACTGTGTTGAGACTTCTGGATTATGATTGTGGGATCCTTGTAATAAATTAACCCTGTAAACAACTATTTTTATTCTAAAAGCTTACGACGAGTTACTGGGGGCTCCAGAAGAGGGAAATTTGGGTGGGGCAATTTTAGGGTCCCCCTGAGGCAACAAGAAGGTACTCAGGTGTTGACCTTAACTTTTACAGACTACCACAGTGGGTTCTTGAGTGGGATGTCTAGGTACTACAATAATAATCATAATGCCCAATGAAAGGTGATCTGTGCAACCAGTGTAAAAGTGCATTGAGTAGAGAGTACAGATTGTGTAGACTGTACCCAGTTTTATCAGCACAAAGAATAAGACACTAACTGCATCTTCATCCCTAAAAGCAGTGTCTTGTCAGACAGCAATCACTGTGTTCTTGTGCATTTTTATAGGTATTTGTGCTCTTCCATTTTTAAAAGAGTCATTCAGCATTATAAAATGGATCCTATTAAAATACAATATTGATGTGTTGTCAAGGTGGGTCAGCCCAGTATTTTGACCTGTAGTTTTGTCTTTTTCAGAATCTCAGCCATTCTAGTGAGGCTGCCAGTTATTGTGCTGATTTTGTTGTTGTTTTTTGTGATGTGACCCATCCGCCCATTAGAAACTGCATCAAGACCACTAACTCACGTAACAGTAATTACATGGTGACTGTTTTTGGTGAATACTAATTTGAGTTACTGATGGATAATAAATGCAACCCTAGTGCTCAAAAGCTCCATATTTCATTGTCAGATCTTTGAGACATGCAAAGGTTGGCTCAGAATACAGGGCTAGATCTGGGCCATGATCCAATTTCAGCACTGTAAAGCAGCTGGGAATATTCCTTCCTGGGTCATCTTAAAAATCATTGAATTAAAGCTCTATGCCACCCCTTTGCAGTCTCCTCAGCATTGCAGGCATGTTGTGAGTGTACAAGTGTCTCTTAAGTGACCAATTCTAACAAATATAAACAAAAGTTCTTCTCGGAACTTAATAGCAGTCAAACATGTTTTAAGTCACAGTATGGTTACCAAATAATTGTCAATAGCTGGTAAAAGCTAAAATGAATAAACAATGAAATCATTTCCAGAATTAGGTAGTAGATAATTTAATTAAGCTATATGCCATTTAATTAAAACAATGAAGATGTTCTACAACACTTCATGTCAAGAAGGTGACCATTATTCCTTTGGTATTCATGATACACATACACGTGATTGTAATTTATTTTATAATATGACTGTAGGGAATAATTCCTTTCTAGTGAAGCATTAGTCAAATGCCCAGTATTGTATCATTCTTCTAATTCAGCTCCCATGTATTAAGGTATCAAGTTATATGGCTGACCCTGATTTAAATAAATACATAAATATAGCTCTCTACATTTCTTATCTGTGCTGATATATCTGTGGGATTTGTGGAACTCTACAGACATACAGTAAACACTTTGGCTGTGTCTAGACTGGCAAGTTTTTCCGCAAAATCAGCTGCTTTTGCGGAAAAACTTGCCAGCTGTCTACACTGGCCGCTTGAATTTCCGCAAAAGCACTGACTTCCTACTGTAAGAAATGAGTGCTTTTTGCGGAAATACTATGCTGCTCCCGTTCGGGCAAAAGTCCCTTTTGCGCAAAACTTTTGTGCAAAAGGGCCAGTGTAGACAGCTGAGATTTGTTTTCAAAAAAGCCCTGATCGCGAAAATGGCGATCAGGGCTTTTTTGCGGAAAAGCGCGTCTAGATTGGCACGGACGCTTTTCCGCAAAAAGTGCTTTTGTCCGTGCCAATCTAGACGCTCTTTTCCGCAAATACTTTTAACGGAAAAACTTTTCCGTTAAAAGCATTTGCGGAAAATCATGCCAGTGTAGACGTAGCCTTTATCTTTGCCCAAGCTAGGGTACATTCACAGCAGGAAGTCACCAGGAATAGTTGTTTCACTAATGTAGAAATATTATCACAAAAGAGAAAAACAGAATAATTAAAAAGGGATTCATGGCAACATTGCATAGCCAGAGCCAGTCTTAGGGGTGGGCGAGCTGAGCAGTCGCCCGGGGCCACCATTTTCAAGGGGCCGCTGAAATGTAACACAATGAATTGTATATATAATGGGAAAAATTGCATGAGCAATCAATAGATGAAACAGGGTGCCAGGGAAGCTCGAAGCAGAGTCACGGGCTGGTTTGCTCAGTCGGCAGGAAGGACAGTTCGGGATCCAGCCCCGATAGACGTCGCCCCACAGAGCGAGTCCCACTCCCAGCAGCAGGGCCAAGCATCTGTTTCCCTGTCAGTCAGCAGTGTCCCTGCTACAGCAAGCCCCTGGCACTAGGTGGTACCTTCCCCCCAGCGTGTGCTCCAGACTGTCCCTGTGTCACTACAGCCCCGGGCTGCATTCTCACAGCGCCACAAGCTTCCCCACCCGCCCTGCCCAGTGCTCTGCCCTGCACTGAGGCTGCCGTAGCAAGGAATTTTGTTGCTCAGGCCGAGACCAAACCTTAACTGCTTTTAATAATTAATATATCTATAAAAATAATTTGAAAATGTTTCTTTAAAATATTTCATTACCATATATGCAAACTTAAGGATCAAAGAACATATTTCGAATATTCGGGCTAGCACGGCATATTGATGTAAGGGCCGCAAAAAGAAATTTGCCCGAGGCCGCCAATTGGTTAGGACCAGCTCTGTGCATAGCCCTTCTGTTTCTCCTAATCTCAGTGTTCCTTCCTTTAAATTTAAGTAGAGAAAAATAAGAGACTTTAAATTGTGCAGACTAAAATGATTTATAAATAAGGTCCAAACCCTGCTTGCACTAATCAACTGACTAGTCCACAGGGGAAGGTCATGGCCCAGTTGCGTCTGTATATTTACACTGATGTCTATTAATTTACTCACTCTAGAGTTTTGTTAGTGATACCGAGAGCAAAACCTGGCCTGCTGATGATCCTGGCAATATCTGCATGTATAAAGCACCCCAGGATTTGGCCCCAAATGCAAAATCCAGCCAGTACAGTTCATAAAGCAACCTAAGAATCTTGAGAATGCCTTTTAGACTTGCAGGTTCTTAAGGGGGAATGCATATTTTTTGTGAGTGGAAGGCAAATGCATACTGCACAGCATTATGTGGAAGCCACTTGATTTTATATCCATATTCTATATTAAAATATCCATATTTTTAAACAATCACTTCATTTAGTTTTATTTACAGATACCAGTGGGTTGAAAGAGAGTAAGTATGCTGGAGGGCATGCTTTGAAAACAAACATGCCATCCTTTTTGTTTTTCTGCCTTTTATTTGTGAATAGATTGCCCTGCTCAATGGAGAGAGGTGAGGACCTTTCCTGCTACTAGATACGCCTTTTGTTTGGGCACTTTGGGAATGCAATGAAGCTTGTCATTTACACTGGTTAAAAAGGGTCTCTCTTCCCTTCCCCCTCATTTATTACACAGACATAACCAGGAATGTAAACATGAAAGAGGCACGAGGAATTGCCTGTTTAACATAAAGCCAATCAACCAAGAAGACCACAGGGGGGAAAAAACCCAAATTCAGTATCTTCATGCAGTCCTTACTCAGGGCCCCAATTCCCCTACTTGGATCATTTTCACATAAGGGGGTAAAACCCAAGAAGTTTTCCTCTCAGGGTGTGTCTAGACTACATGGCTCTGTCGACGGCAGCTGATCGTCGGCACGGCGCGGCGGCCATGTTTATTTTAATGAAGCGGGGATTATTTAAATCCCCGCTTCTTTGACTATGCCGAGTAAGCTATTTTACATGGCTCCGTCGATGGAGCCATGTAGTCTAGACGTACCCTCATTTTTCTGCCAAGTGGTAAGGTTTGTCTCCCCCTGGAAGAGGCAAGGATTCAGTTCTCCAGGACTGGAGGGACTGATGGAGGTAAGGGTAATCCATACAAAAGCCCACTGCCTCTGCACAGTCACCTGCTCCCAATGTCTCTTGACAGCTCAGCTCCAAGGGCTCCCATGAGTGGTTGCTACTGCCCCAGAACCTTCCTGAGTGGTATTCTATAGCACAGAGTGGGAACTGGCTGACTGCAGAGTCCTCTGTTTTACATAGGAACTCGGGAGAAACATACCTTGGAAAGCAGCCCTGTGATGCCCAGTTTTTCTCCCCCCAACCCATATACACAAAACCCATTGAACTGGATCCCTGAAGAAGAACATTTTTGAACATTTATGTTGCCAAGGACAGTGGGGAGTGTGTCCCTTCTCTAATTCCTGTGGCCCAGACATTTAGGAGGGGAGGAGTTCTGCTTTTTCTCTCTGCTTACAAAGTGGGGAAGCTCTCAGTTTTTAGTTGGGGGAAAACTCCTATTAGGAACTTTGCAATATCAGATCAGAACTGAGGTCCAATCTGTCTTCAGCAGGGACTGATACCAGTTGTTAGAGATGAAGGAGGAAGAACCTCACAGTTGGCATTGTGAGATAGTTTACTCATTCCTTTCTCCTCACACACACAAAATGTCGTTGTGATCTGTTATTGTTAAAGACTGGTTTAAACCTGAAGTGTGAGGTGTAATGTCCTTTCCTAAATGTTGATCATTAATTATGCGAGCTCTCCTATACATGGTCTTATGGTGGTCCATATAAATGTCCAGTCTTCTTTGAAACTTGACACCAACATTAGTTTGGTTGGAATAAAGAGTGAATCGGGATTTCAGGATCTGGCTCCCACTCCTACAGTCTTTGTAAGGATGTAACTTCCATTGAGGTCCGTGGGAATGTTGCATGTGTGAGGATTGCACAAAAAAATAAATACAATTGATAATGTGATGAAGCTCTAGGCATAGGCCACCTGCATCTCTAATAACAGGGATAGTGCCTTTTTATGCCTTCAGGGGAGCAAACATTGCTACCCTGAACTATGCGCAGTGCATATAGACAGTGTCTTTGACAGACAGTAGCTTGGTATGATTTTTCTCTGGCCCTAGTTGTACGTTACAGTTTTACTTCCTTCCCACTAGTTATAAGGGATAAAAAAAAACCTGGTGTGGGCTGTGAGTGCATTCTGCTTTCCACAATTTGTATTTTCATTTGCTTTAACTACATTACAGCCTGTCTCTATTTTGGTTGGCACAACTGCACTTCAATAGTACAAGGCTTCCTGATAAACTTCTGGCTTCCACTGAGTCACTTTTTGGGCTGGGAGGAATTTTGTCAATCAGGCTACGTCTAGACTGCAGAGTTTTTGTGCCAAAATGGCTGTTTTTGTGCAAAAACTCGCGTCGCGTTCACACCTCAAGCGTGTTTTTGAGCAAAAAAATTGAAAGAAGAGATAACTTTTGATAACTTTGAAATGTTTCTTCCTTTTTGTTTTAAATATTGATCATTTTGGGCTTACATTTCAAAACAAAAAGTTGTTTTGAAAAAACACACACAGAGATTTTGTTTTGTTCTGAAGCGAGAGTTTCTGATAACTTTGAAATTCCCCCTCCCCAGAACTTTTCAAAATGAGAAATTTAGGTAAAACGATGCTTTCCTGCAAACACTTTCAGTTTCAACAAAGTGGCATTTTCTGGTAAAAAATGTTTGTCCAAAAAATTCTTGACTAGCGATAGTGAATGCACCACTTTTTCAATATTACGAGCCATTGCTTATCCCAACCCAATGCACAAGTCTAGGAAAGATTGAGGCAAGGGTGTGTAGATGGTATTTGGACAGGGATTTTTAACATGGAGTACAAGGAGATACTCTCTTGTTTCCACACATCGAAGGAGACAGGGTCTATTCCAAATCCCACTAGTCTGTGGGCTAGCTGAAATTCCCATTTAATTGGTCAGAAACTAATGCAACGGGGCTACATTGGACAAGTTTTATGGCTAGATTCCAGAAGTGGGAATGTAATACATGTAACAGTTCATTAAACATTACACAGATTCATTAAAAGCAAAGAGCAGCAGCTGTGTGGGTGCTTCATTTACCAACCTTGAGTGGCCATGACTAATATCTTTCTTGTGAATGTCTATTTTGAGAAAACCAGGAAGCCAAGATGTGGTGTGAACAAACAAAACATACAGCATAGCATTATGGTGACAAGATACTATGATGGAAGTCACTCCTTTTGGGCTTTGTGTAAATATTTTATTGCTGCTGATAAAAATGAAATGTCTAGCATTCACAGAATGGTGATTTAGGAGTTGGTGGACTGTGTAATGAAACACTTAGAATTTCTTATGTTAACTCTTGGCTACTCTGTGTGGAAAATAATTGGGCAAATTCTGCTCTTGATTACACCTGTGTAAATTTGGAGTTACTTGATAGTTTTCAAGGGCTGTATATAACTGGTGTAACTGAGGGCAGAATCAGGCAATTTGTGTCTAAGATGAATGAATCTCAGATTGTGGTGCCATTTGTTTTACTCCTTGCAACAGCTGCTTCACTCTTTTATTTTACCTAGAGGACACATAATATAGTTCAAAAGGCTTCATGTCAGTCATTGTGTAATTTGCACACCACCTTATCAGAGTTCTAAACTCACACGTGACATGTACACCAACATAGGTGTAGGGATAATAATAAACCGAGGTCAATTTAATTTGGATAATTCTGCAGTACAAATTAATAATGGGTGGAACAATTCCCCTTTATGGACACAGGGGACTGGAAACTCTTGAGTCTATCTAGACAACCCATCTTAGACTTGCTGCTTCTTTCCCAATGTCCAGGTTGAATGAATAAGGGATTTGTCTCTGGTGAGCCACAGATCCATTTGCACAAAGTTCCTAATACTCCATGAGAGCATATTTGTCCTCCAGTTGTGTCTCTGTTGGCCCCAAACCCTCTGCCACATGGAAGAATTTGTGTAAATTAATGCTAATTAGGTCACCATTCATTTATTCAGGTGTTATCAGAGGAGTGGTAGAGGGTTCACTGAGGAGTGACTATCTCCCAGCCTGCCCTTTCCCAACCTACCTGATCTCTTCAAAGCATCCGTGAAGAATCTCACACGGGGACTGGAGAAGCATGTCATGAAACTTGCACTTTCCATCTTCCAGCCTCAAGCCAGTTGCTTTTAGCTCCTTGCACTCAGAGAAGAGGAGCCCAGAGAGCCCCGTATCTTATATAAATCAATAATAAAAAAATATTTAAGTGTTGATTTTGTACAGAAACTTGCTTTAGCTTTTCAATCACTGGCAATTTTGTATTTTGTAAACTACAAAGAATGGTAAAAAGGAAAAAGCAACCGAAAGATCCAGTACGGATGTGCTGTGGTTCCTAATAACTTCATTTCACATTTGCTGCTACATATTCTGTATAATGTCAATATCACCAACATGACTTTCAGGGAGGATGAATGTAGCTGAAGATTGCTAACTAAATTACCCGCAGCTGGAATTGAGCTGCTAGAACTTGGTTTTGGGAGGGAATGTGTGTTTAGTCTGGCCATTCACCATGAGAAGTATCTGAGCTCTTTTTAAAACATCAGGGAGTGCACCTAGAATTCTTCTAATTTTGCCCCCTTGCTGTTTAATTTCCCAGCATAATAAAATAAAATAATTTTCATTGTATGATTTCCTTAATACATGATTGAGACAGAGATTGGCAACCATTAGGCAAAGAGTAAAGGAAAGCGAGGTTTAAAGAGAGACTGTGAGTGATTGGTTTGGAGATCCAAGGTTGCTGTTTGGTCCCCTTGCGCACATTCTTAGGGAGTCCAATTCACCAAGGTGACATTCACCTGCTTTGACCGCAAGACAGTCAATTTTCCGCCTGCAGCCCCTTATCTTCTTCATTGTGTGCCTTCCATATTCTGCATGTGTATATGTAACCACATTTGCTACTAAAGCATAAGGACAGAAGACAGCAGGAAACTCACAGAAATGGTACAATGTATTGCAGAAAAAGGGGGATTTAGTCTAAGCATTGCATCTCCTCTCCCTGCAAAGTTACTGAAGTTCTGACTATAGTTTTGGGGCTCTACAATATTAAGACCCATGGCAGGAAGGATGAGGAGTGACATAGGTATGAGAATTTCTGTGGGGATTTAATTATGCAAGTTCTGACCCATGACAGTGTTGTGTAAATGAAGTTATACAGCATGCTTTCAAATGCAAGTGGTGAAGAGTGGGGGGTGGAAAAAAGACCCTTTCTATCCAGTTAGGGAACTGTGTTGCTATGAAGGAAGGACTGCACAGAGTGACTGGGCCTTTTGAACAAATGTACCATTCCCCACAGATGCCCTAAATTCATGAGATTTCCTTGTTGACTTTGGGCCATTTGCAAGTTAGAAGAATGATTTCCCTTACACAGTTCACAGGATTAGTTTGTGTGTGACCCGGAGCCCCAAACTCACCCATCCCAAAAGGGTGATTGCTGTCTTGGCTGTGCAATTATCTGTCTCACTTTTGCCCTTCTGTGTGTGTTCACTTGATTTGTTGCACAATAAACACACTACAGTAGTAATTAAGTGCACCCATTTATTTTTAAAAATGTGAGTCTAACATTATATTGCTCACCAGGGAACTAAACGTACTTTCAGAGGCTAGGTGGATCTATTTGAAAAAAAAATACAAGGAACAAATCTTGAAGGTCAGATCTTGAATAAGAGGTACACTGCCAAGGTAAGCCATTTTTAAAAAAATCGTAACAAGTTTGATGCTGCTCTTTTAATAGAATATGGTCTTACTTGTGGAAATTAATTGACATCTGGCCCACAGTTAACCTCCTGTCAATCTACAAATGAGCTAGTGGTTGATATATGTGCGCCATCCTGGATAATAGGACAATGTGATAGTTTGCAAATTTGCCTTTCAGTTTCTTTACATTTAGAAATCTAATCTGTTGGCTGGTGTTTCTAACACTGACAAACATATTTTTAGCTGCTGAATGTGCTGTATACGGTATTATATTAAATTGTTCCTATGGAACAGAATAGGTTTCAGATTTTATGCTTGACTCAAAATGAGCAATCAGTCAGGCAGGTCGTTTGTCACAGGTTGTGTAGCTATAGAGGGAAAAAATAATCCATTTTTGTATTCTGAGAGGTGTGTAGCCTCTCTACAGAAACTGTTTTTCTATAGTGACTCCATCCTACATTGTTAGTTCACTGACACTGAGAATCATGGGGAGAGGACACTGGAGATTCAGGTTCAAGTCCTAGCTTTGACACAGATTTCTTATATGACCTAGGGCAAATCACTTAATCTCTTTGTGTCTCAGTTAGGCCTTTATATAATGCGGAAAATAATAACAACACTCATTTTGTCACACAGAAGTGTTGTGAGCGTAAATCTATTTACGTCAGGGGAGCACTCAGATGCAGTGGAGATGAAGACCATAAAAGTAAATCCCTGGATAGCAGAACTAAAAGATGGTGGGTTTTCAGTAGGTACGGCATTGTACTTTACATTATTCTGTTGATTCCCTCTCTTGTAAATGTCCTTGTTGGAGGCCTGATTAAAATCTTATTAATATTTAATAAATGTTTCCAGGAGCTTGTTATTTTCCAGCAATGTATTGAAAATGATGGTAAAGGAGGGATCTCATAAGAAGCCTCCTAATAGTATGTCTTTTGTTACTGCAAATCTTTTCAACATACCATAGAGAAAAGCGGCGTCCTATAAACTTAGCTGAGCAAAAAAAACCCCAAACCCTTGGGTGTGATTCTATGCTCACAGCTTTTTACCTACAACTTTAATGCTGTTACTCCTGATTTACATTGGTTTAAATGAGAGAAAGGCCAGGCCCATGACTTTTATATTGCAGAAACGAGCAACTGACAAGAGGTTTCTGCAACACTGGAAGCAGGGTGTCTATTTTGTTCAATTGGACCCATTCATATGACAAAAGCAAGGATTCACAAATACTGTGATACAATTGTTTTCATGCTTTTGGACCCAGTACTATCATATTAAGTAGTGCCCTATTTTACATGTAATCCTGTTCTTTTTTTAATGGGGCCACTTGCAAAGTGAGGTACTATTTAGCACAAGTAAAGGTAGTAGAATCTGATCCTTATTGCAGTTGGCTTGACCCTTAAGATTATTTTTAATGTTGTTTTGTTGTTATTTTTCTTTGTTAGCTTGTGATGTGCAAGGTCTACAGTGTGTCTCTTAGGCATTCTCCAGCTACAGTCTTTTAGAGTTTTAAAATCTTCAAAAGAATAGCAGTGGCATTGCTATTGTGAGCCAACATGAAACCTGTACCAATTTTTTTTTTTTTTTTTACTGCTTCAGTACTAAATTTGGCTTAACACATTTAAGTCATTTTACAGACAGACTTGCATTGGACCTGAAGGTATGAATGCCAAGTTTCAGCCTACAAAATGAACACAAACAGCTGAATAGCAATATTATGGAGTGCGCTGTTTATAAAGGAAATGGCTCCTGGTCTTCAATTATAGCACCGTGAATGCAACGCCGTATCATTGGACAGTATTCATTCTGACTCGCAAATATTGGTTTGGGAGTTCCAAACACATTTGCTTTCTCAGATTTCAGAACATTTTCCAAGCCTCACTTTGCGGCAGTGATGAAGTTTGCCTTTGTCATCTTCTCTGTGTCATATCTTGCAAAGGGCCACAGCATTGCTTATAATTATTTCCAGAGAGCTAAATCGTGCCTTTAGGCACAGCCCTGTGCAAAGCATCATCCCAAACATGACTCCATCACGTGTTGTGCCAGCCACATACCCTTTTGTTTCCCCCTTACTCCAGTGGTGGTAGCAATGATCTGTTGGCCATCGAGCAACAAACTAGAATCCCTCCTGTGTTCTCTCAGCTGTGTTGGCTAATGGATTGTGGGGACGAGCCAAAGTGTTGTCAGTTCCCTGCCCTCTCCTCCCATGTCCCATCCATGTGTTCTATTATGCTTATTCCTGCATACCTGGGCCTAAGGTGTGGCTAGCCTGGGGCATGGAGTAGGTACTGGTTCTTATTTCCCTTCATGGGTGGTTAATACAAATCAGTCTTTTACCCCAGGAAGCAATGGAATGCAGTCAGGGGCAGTCCAATGAAATCCGTCAAACCTGGTGTAATAGTGTGCCCACAATGCAAAGTCTGAGTGTCACCATTGTACCTCACAAGCTCGACATGTAGTATTTGTAATGAAGTACAGTAGCACAGCAGTAATCAGGAGAATAATTAGATTTTGGGGGGAGGTTCCACCCCCAGGTTTTCCAAATCGTTCCTGGAGTTTTTTGTTGCTTTACAGACCTGTGTAAACTCTGACTCTGGATTTTATCTTCCACTGCTCACACTTTTCTGTCCAAGCAGGTACATTTCCTGCGTGTCCTTTCACAACACTGCATATTTATAAGCATCTCGTATTTGGACTTTTAATGTACATCAATTATATATGTTTGAGTTGTAATGTCTGTGTCTGAGGTAAGTGGCATTCTCCTTAGGGAAGGGAAGTTTGTCTTCTTTTATTGTCTATACTGTGCTAACAGACTTTCATTGCTAGTCAGTAAATAACAGGTCTGAAAAAGAAATCAGAAACAATAACTAGCTTGAATAACTGAGGCCAAATCGTTAACAACCAGAAATGACTTTTTTGAGATCAGTGTCAGTTCCTTATAAGTTTTTTCCTGTTTATTTCAACTCCCAAGAGGCCTCCTACCTTTGTGACTTCTTTCTGGGATTTTCAGCAGGTCTGACAGTCTTTGCTGACCTAACTGTTGTCCTCAAATCTGACATATTCGGGGGAGATTGAGGGTATGTGGAGGAGGCTGGAAAAGTGCTCTGGTGTTTTTGACACAGAAGCACCAAAGGTCACAGGAATTAAATTGGATAGCTACTTAGGGCCCAGCAGATGGAATGTATCACCTAACGTAGGAGCTTGGTGGGGACTGTGACAGATATTGCAACTCCAGGTGATATGTTTGGGGGCCTTATTGTATTAAGTTTCTGAATGGTTTATGTGTCACTGTGGGCCAGGTCTTCTGTGCAACTCCAAAGGGGACATTCCTTCAGGAGCCAGAAACAATGGGGAGTAATGAAGGCGAATAACTTAGGTTATAAGCACCTCCAGGGAGGTACCACATCCTCACAAGGCTTGCATGTACTGGTTCAAACTGTATTTTTCAGGGACCAACTGACAAAAGAAAAGACTTTAGATATAAAAAGCCTGGGTTTAAACTGACTTATGGGCATGATCCTCCTTCCCAGGGAAGGCCTCAACTCTGTTTGGAGGGGGGAAGGGATGTTGGCCCATCAGATTCCCCATGTGTAGGATGGATGACTCCTAATACATATAGGTCTGTTTACGGTTTTCATGAGGTTTTCTCCATAATGCTTTTACCTTAAGAGTTAATATGTATGCTAAGAAAGAGCTGTGTTGTGACCTGTAACTACTGGATTCTACTAAAGAGTATGCTGTTCATACCCATGGGTAGAAGCCAATGCATAACTGGCTTGCTGGGGACATCACAGGGTAAGACAGGGGCCTGTGCATCTTAATCCCCTCTTTCCTCCCCCAGTCAGAAGGGAGTGGAGTTAGGATCCCTGCCCAGAGACAGGTGTTGGCTAGAGACCTGAGACTTGATTGGGCATGGCTCGAGTGAACCATAGAGGTGGGGATACAGGTGCAGTTGGTCTAAAATTGTGACAGGCATTGGCATTGACTCTGTGGGTACTCTAGGACTCGAGCTCCCACAGAAAAAAATAGCTGATGCTTATTACCCACCAGCAGCCAAGCTCCTGTCCCTTCCCCCCACTTTTGCCTGCCTGCAGTCCCTACTGATTAACTCCTCCCCCTCCTTCCCAGTGCCTCCTGTGCACCACAGAACAGCTGATTAGCAGTGTGCAGGGGACATTGGGAGGGAGGGGGAGGAGCAGAGATGGGGTGGGAATGGGGATGGGGTAGAGTGGGAATAGTTGGGGAAGGGGTAGGGCCTTGGGGGAAGGTGTGGAATGGGGGTGGGTCAGGGGCAAGCAGAGGCAGGGTAGAAATGGGAGCTTGGGGGAAGGGGATAGAGTGGAGATGCGCGCACTCCTGGGGAAAATTAGAAGCTGAAGCCTGTGATGATAGGGACCCAGAGTCTTTTGGAAGTGAGTAGCTGAGTGGTGTCGGAGCTTGGGATGGAGGTTCAGAGAAGAGAAGAGTTATCAGGAGGTGGCCAGGAAAAGAAAGAAGAAAGGAAAGAGAATAATGTGACACCTCGGAAGGTTCATCTAAGTTCAAACTTTTCCAAATGGTTGAGAGTTTTGCAGAACAAAACCTCTAAATGGTAGAGTTTTAGCCATCATTATGTGTCACTTTAGTGTATACCAGCATAGCACAGCTTCCTTTCGATAGAAATAAGTAGATATACTTCTTTCCTTTTCCCCTGTTATGACGAGGCCCTTTGCAGGTCTAAAATCAAGTTCTCCCATGTTGTCCTGTGGATTGCTGCAGCAATGGTTTTTTTGTTTTTAAAGGAGGAATCTCAGACTGCCGTTTGCTGGCTCTTTCTGTAGAAGAATGTTGTGGGACAAGGTTAGAAATCCTTTCAGCATAACCATTTTTTTCCTGTAAGAACTTCTGCAGAGCCTTGAGTGTAGCCTCTTCAGACATCACTGTGCTTCAGAATTTATACACTATTTGAAGCATCTCTTCATACATAATTCATGTTCCCATCAGCACAATGCTGAACTTTGGCTTTCTTCCCAGAGTTTGGTAACACTCAGTGCTCAAAATGGGGGACAAAAATAGAAAAGACGGCATTCTCCACATTTTACTCAACGTTGTCTTCCTTTGTTAGCCTGTTTTCGTTTCTTCAGGCAGCAGTGGTGAGAACTTCAGGTATGACAAAATCACCTGCCCCAGTATTTGAATGCCAGTGACATTAGAACAAAAATATTTATACTCTTTAAAAGGAGGGGGGATAAATTCAGAATGGTGACTACGCCAGATTCCAATGGTATTATAGATAGAGTTACCTGATAGCAAAACATTTCCCTGAAGGAGGAAGTTTATGTCACCAAAAAGCAGCTGTAATCTTTCATACACTGAGCTGGGAGCACTATAAGAGCTAGTAAAGCCCCCAAAGTGGGCATTTCTGGACAAGGATATATTATGGCCAGGAATTGGCAAATGCACTATGTCAGCACATTCCTTCAGCAGCTTCTGTGGGCAGAGTGCCTAGGGAACCATGATGCTAACAGAAAGCTGATCCTTCCTTTCAGGGGAAAGCCTTGTAGAAGCAAATCAGTACCAATCCTGTTCTCTTTCAGGATCGAATTCCCCTACCATGCAGAATAGTACAGGGAGGTATAAATTACACCTCCTGTACAAGCTTTGGTAGGTCTGATTCTCTTTCATCTTACACTAGTTTTCCAAGTGACACAAAGGGAGTTCATTAGAGTCACTCTTGATTTACATTGAAGTAATAGTTATGAATCAGCCTCCTCACATTTATCATCAAGTTCTTTTTTTTAAACAGAAAGATGGGTACTTTATTGAAACTGGTGCTTTTGCTGTCTCATGCTGTATATTCTGATGTGTATATATTACCTCATTTGGAGAGGATTTCAGTCTTTTCATGGCGTTTTAGTGTTGCTCATAAACATGAATGACATGAAAAAGATATTCAATTTTCTGAGGAGTGGAACAGTGGGAAGCTAGGTATTTAAGAGAGGATGGTGCAAGGAGGGGTGTGGTTATGCTTTCAAAGCAAGAAAAATTGGGAGAAAAGCAAAACCCAGCACCCAAAGTGGTAAATTATGTGTTTACCCTCTAGCTTGTCATATCTATTCACGAGAAGCTGATGATGGATGGGGCAGACAAGACCTAGGCACACCAAGGAGACTCCAGTCTTTATTTACATCCATTTAGAGGACAAGTTTTCAAAATGCATTGAAACCAATACTGGAAAGAAACAATAAATGGGATAATTCCCCTTTCTTCAAGCATAGCCGGATTCACAAAAGGATTAGATGTGTATATTGGTAATGACAACATCCACAGTTACCTAAGTATAAAAATATAAGTAATAAAATCCCTCCTGATTCAGGGTATAAACCAAGTTAATTGCCTGGAATTAGGAATAAAACTCCCAGTTCTCTAACTGTCCATTACTTTGATTATAACATCTTCCTCTGAAGCTGGGCTACTGAACTCATACAGTTTGTCAGGTCCTATCTTCCTAAGTTCCTCCCATGTTTCCTTAGATGGCAAATACTTTTAGAGGAGTACTGTCAAACAATTGATTACTACTAAGTGAGTGCCAATCAGATAGATTTTTTGTTTCTGTAATTTAATGTTAATGCTATGATGAAATGGCCATAGTCATGCAAGGCAGATTAACAATAATGTTCATTGTCAGCCACTCTGAAATCCAGTAATGGGGTTAATTGTTTCAAGCTAACACCTCAATTCTTGTTGCACCCTCTTTTTTCACACATGGGACTGTCTTCAGCAGGAATATGCAACAGGATAAGAATCTGCATGACTCGTACCCAGCTGTGCCCTGTGCAGTACCAGCACAGTTTAACACATGCACTCTCCCTGAGGGGACCTTGGAACGCTCATCATCTCATTGGGATGTGAGCTCCTGGTATGTTGTTTTTTAACCTTATGAGTATGCTAAAAAGCCTGCCTTTTCCCAGGTTTGTTGGGATGAGAGCTGAACAAGTGTTATGCGATCATCCACTAGGAGTCCTTTCTTACTTGAGGTACAGACTTCTACCACGACACGTCTCCTTGCCACCACAGTGCTTTCTTATCCTGTTCCAGCAGGACACCACTCGTAGCACTATTTATGTAGTTACACATCCTCACCAAATTCCCCAGCTTGTTGCTGGGGGAAGAGAGTAGTATTAAAACTGTACCTAGATCTGTCTCTCTTCAGATTCTCTGCTTTCCTTCTCTCCGTTTCATTGCTTCCAGCTCTTGGGGCTGCTTCCCCCATAATTAGCTGGCCATTCTGCAGCACCACTTATTAATTGATCTTCTAATTAGGTCCTAATTAACCTATACTGGTGGCAATTTGAGTGATATGGTATTCAGTCAGCTCCTGATTCAGCATCTTGTTACAACAAACTTCAGCTTTTTTTTCTCATATTTTCTCATGGGGTGGATATTGGAGTATAAGGTGGGTGCATTTAAAAGATTTTATAAATCTAAATAAGTATAGTGCAGTGAACCATTCCTGTCTTTCATATTGCCTCTTTTAAATGAATATATTATCCCCTTCCCTTCCCTTTCCCTTTCCCTTTCACCTTTATTTTGGTGATGCTTCTACTGAGGTACTCACATACCACATTGATAAATATATTATAAAGGATTCAAACAGATAAA
Source organism: Rafetus swinhoei (assembly GCA_019425775.1). Lineage (NCBI taxonomy): Eukaryota > Metazoa > Chordata > Testudines > Trionychidae > Rafetus > Rafetus swinhoei. The sequence continues at coordinate 84,251,936 of CM033424.1, forward strand.
TAAATAGATCCTCCCTCTCATGGAAGGTTTGCCTTTATGAGAGAATGGAAAATGTGCTCATTTATTTTCTCTGCTAGTCTAGAAAACCGTAAAGAGAAAGTTAAACTACACAGAGATTTACTGGAATATTTTAGCAGTAGCTGTCAGTCCTCCTTAAGATGCCTGTGTAGGATCCCTTCCTCTTCAGTGCTTGTACATTGTGCACACTCTCAGTCATGTGAGTATGAGGCAGCCTTTGAAAATATGACACAGAAACAGGAATTTTGCTCTTTGATCTTCAGCTTCCCCCTTCCCCGGCTGTTGTGTGAGTTTTGTTTTCACTCACCCAAAATAGTCACTTTGGATTAGAAACTAGGAACATTGCGGAACTGCAATTTGTCATCCTCATATAAGGCAAACCTCAGTTTAGCTAATTTTGCTTTGTACATGAGCATCACTTAGTTCTAAATGTAGTATGGTGACAAAGGCTTCAGGTAGCAATTTAATAATAACCACAATTTTCTCCCTTCACTTAATGTATAAGGGTCTGAGACTGCAAAGATTTTTCACTTGGCATACAGTTTGCTACTTAGACTACTCAAGGTGGCAAGCACTATGCTATGTTGAAAACTGGCAAAGACAGGTCACAAAAATTGAAAATGAAAAAATCCATTTTTGAAAAAAGAATATTTTTCTTTAACTTGAAACTTATTGTGAGAAATGTCAATAAAAATCCATTTTTCATTGTTTCAGTTCCCCCCCATTCCTTTTTCCCTTCTTTCTCTATTTTTTTCCATTTTGCTAATTAAAGAAGTAGAAAAAATGAGTAGTGAGAGGGAGAAATGAAAACTGAAAATTTTTCAAGTTTCTTAAAAATAGAAACTTTTAATTTTTCATAAAGGCCATTTTTTAATAAACATAAAGGATCTGAAACTGTTAGTTCAGCCAGTAGTAAATCTTTGGAGGACTGAGCCCTGAGACAGTCAAGGGCTGAGGAAGGATTTTCTTGGTGTTAAGGTAGAGGACTGACAAATATGGGTTTTATTCCCAGCTATGGCTGGCAGTTCTTCTGTGATCTTGGAACAAGTCATATGGCTTTTCTTCACTTCTTCATCAGCAACATGACAGCTGTGATGTAGTTATGATTATCGGCACCAACAGCAGTTTTGGGGGTCGGGGTTCAGCATATTCTTATTTGCAAAAGTCTCTGAGATGCTCAGTGGAATGCACTGTAGAAATGCAATTCAACTATAAGGTATTTCTTTGAGTAATTAGATTAATAGTTTCCAAGGCAAGAAGGAACCACTGTGATCTATTCTGACACCTGGGATAACGCAGGCCACAGAATTTCCCCATCTAATTTTGATTTAAAAATTTCAGTGATGGAAAATCCACCATGATTTGGTAAAGGCTCTTTCCATTAAAAATGTATGACTTCTCTGTTGATACCCCAGAGGATTTTTTATGACTATGCTCAAACTAAAGGCTAGCTGTTGGCTCTCAATCTAAACTGCAGCCTGTTGTGTGAGTGTGTCTGAGTAAGGGGAAATGTTGTCAAGGCACCTTCACCCTTGGCAGGAGCTCACAGAAATGTTGTGCCTAATTCTGGCAAAGGCCACACAGTAGTAGCTACACCTTTTTACACCTTTTTACACCTTTTTACAGGGTGCAGCATTAGTCTCCCCATAGCCCCAATTCACGTGGGCTATGTCTAGACTGCAGGCTTCTTTCAGAAGAACTTTTTTCAGAAGAGATCTTCCGAAAAAGCTTCTTCCAAAAGAGAGCGTCCACACACAAAAGCGCATTGAAAAAGCGATCTGCTTTTTTGAAAGATAGCATCCACACAGAATGGACACTATCTCGCATTTAAGCTCTGATTACTATGGATGGAGTGGCCACCAGGGCACCTGTGCTTTTTCCTCTTTCCTCTTCTTTCGAAAGGACTCCCTCTTCCCTGTCCACACACGCCTTTTTCCAAAAGAACTCTTTTGGAAAAAGGCTTCTTTCTCGTAGAAGGAGGATTACCAATGCCAGAAAAACCCCTCTGTTTTTTCGATTTTCTTTTGGAAGAACACGATTGCAGTGTGGACGTAATTGAAGGTTTTTTTCGGAAAAACGGCTGTTTTTCAGACTAAACTCTGCAGTGTAGACATACCCCTGGGCAATATGAAGAAGAATGGACCATGGGCATCACCCTGTCCTAGCTGCCTTATAGAAATTATGGTGCCATTCTGGGTGCTAGAGTTCATTGGTCCTTGTGTGCTGGCAGTGTGTCAGGTTGTCCATCTTGCTTGATGTGTGTGCAAGGGAGGAAAGGGGGTAGGCTTTCTGTTGTTGTTGTTTTGAACATCACAGGGGGTAAAGATGGTTAATGATTATTCAGCATTTATGTTGCTTGAAAGAACTTTTCAGACCCCAGCTCCTGGGAAGCGCAACCCTTAGTGGCACAGATCTCCATTACCAATATTCCTTCATCCGTGCTACAACTAAGCGTGCTGCTACATCCCCTGGCCTGAAGTGACCTACATTATACACTGGGTTTACTCTTTGTATCAGTGGCTGTTCACACCCCTTCCCCCACTATACACATTTTTCCTGTATCCCTTGTGCACAAGGGCACTGCCTTAACATTCTTTCTCCTTGAACTCTATTCCCCTCAACCATTTCTTTTTGTACAGTTTGCTGTGGCACATGGAAAGGATGTAGTGTGACAAATATATAGTTATGTTTTGGCAGGATTGGGTAACACACCATAGTTTCTACACTCAACAGCTCCACGGGTGTTCAGGGTTCTTTGATAATGTCTGGCAAAAGTAGCAAGTACAGGCTGGGGTGGAGGTATATGGAAATCAGTGGGAATGATGGAACTTAACCCAGCATCATTTGACAGTGATAGGATGAGATCTTTAAAGGATGGCTTGTTGATAACAAGACATAATAGCATCCCTGAAATTTGTTATTTTGGAGAGCTTTACTGTTATGAGAAAGTGAGTGAATAATTATGACTTGAAATCAAAATAAAGGATGATGTTAGGATGATGTTTCCTAACCCTTTGGCTATTTCCTTAATATTTTTTATTTCTTTTCAATAGTCTGTGGACAGTATGCTTACTGAGTGCCTACATGTATGGTGAAACCTGTTTTAAATGACTCCTAAGGGGTGATAATAGATAGCCTTGTAAGGGAAATAATGGTTCTTAATGAAGGTGGCTGAGAAGGCTGAAGAGGAATTACATATAAGATTATATCACGTTTGTTTAGTGACAAATGCTATTTTATTGTGTAAAAAAATTTAAAATACAACTATTTTTATTTTCCATAAGCTATTTAGAGGCAAATATTTCATGTGTGAAATACCATTTGGAGCTGAAAAATCAATTGCCAGTTACCTGTATCTCCTGTCCCTGAGAGACCTAATCACTACACAAAGAACACAAAAGCCCTCTCTGTTCCTTCTGGGTGGGCAGGAGCATGTGACTTTATGCTGGTAGTTCATTTCCCCTCCTTCTTCCTTTTTCAGCATTCATTCTGGGGGAAGGTTTTTATGAAAAAGTTTTGGTTTACCCTTGGTTTGCATTAGGGTGGGGCTCAGTCTGGATACAAACTGAAAGCAAGTCAAAACCAAACAAAGTGCGACCTCTCCCAGGAACAAATTGTGTGAGTGTACATGTGTGCCCGATGCTGTGCTGATCTCCTAGGAGAGGCTGCTTCTGAACTTGGGGCAACTCTGAGCATTTTCTACCATACTTGACAGAGCAGAAGCTTACATCTCAAAGGATCTCAATGACTTCAGTGCAACTATCTGAAAACTAAGGCACTACTCACAGTTAGTAAGGTTATCAGAATCTCCCTCTAAATAAACAGAAAAGAGTTTTGCACACAGATTTTAAACATGAAACATATGTACACAGAAAGCTCTAGCTGTACATACTTCTTATTGGTGAACTGCTAAGATAAACATTAATGAATCTGTTAAGTATTATTGATTATTTAAATCAGTTACAGACAAAAAATTCTGATCGCCCCTTTCTTAATTGGTTCTTACAGAAAATGAAGTAGAGTTGCTCTCCCAGGCAATAATTTGCATAGTAATAACTGAAATTAATTGGCATTCCACTTTAGGAAATAAAAACTAAAGTTTGTGGCAGCATTACATTACTATATGCCGATGTTAAACATATTGCAATGCTTAAAGAGCTGTCATGTCATGTCCCAGTCCTTCTGAGCTCGTACCAGTATCCGCTATTGATGGTAAGCATCTGAAGAGTTCTTTGTTCTGTCCCTTGAAGCTTCGTCCCTGTAGACAAAGTGACCTAAAGGCCTAGTTCTGTTCTTTGGACTTAGGCTGCATACTTACTACACAGTGGGAAGGATTCATATGGTCCCTTTGATGTATTATTATATGTGCTAGATGACCAAAGCACATAGGTCTGTGGATATCATACTGATGGTAAAACATGCTTCTCTCCTAGGTAAAACGTGCTTCTCTCCTAGTCTGGCAGAGATGCAAACACACATTGAATTTATTTACATAGGTTCTCATTCATCAGCCTCAGTGAGTCCATCCCTGCTCTCAGTGAAGGCAATGGCCCATGGATTTTAATAGGAATACAGTTGGACTCTGTAAATATGTAACAGGTTCAACTATTACACATGAAATAAAGATGTATTATTTTGTGGCAGCCAAAAGTGTGTTATGGTCCACTGGGATGACATAGAAAGACCTGGTCCCTGCCCTAAACTTCTCGCAATCTACATTTTACACATGATAAATCAACTCCCAGTAGCAAATGGAAGGAAGCAACAAGGTGGGGAAATACAAGGGCTGTAGAAGTTCAATCACGCAGTTACTCATTTAGTCATGTGGAATTTTTGGTGTGTCTTTTATATATATCCTGTTGACTTTATACCTATACATAAAAATATAGATCAGACTGCAACAGTCCTGCTTCCCCACCTCATTCCTTCCCTTCTGTTTGTCACTGGTTTGATTTGTCATGACCAAAATTTACACTGTAAGCACTTTTTGGGCAGGGACCATGCCTTTCTTGAGTGTATGTATATCTCTGATAAAATTGTATAATGGCATTACTGATGGCCTTGTTGTAAATAAAGTGTGTATGGGGGGGTCTCTTTTATATTTCTGTTTCAAATTGCAGCTACAGCAGCCTCAGACCTAGTGATTCCCCCAAAACACCTTGCCCCAATCCCTTCTTATCTAGCAACTGAAGTGTGTGGACCTATGGTGAAGATCCCTGTAAAGAGCTGGCAATGGAAAAGGGGAGCATACATAACCCACCCTGCCCAAGAAAGCTGATAAGCAGGAAGAGGAAAGGCTGCAAAAATAAATAGTGGTGGGAAGTCAAAGACATTGGGGAAAGAGCGCAGCAGGGGAAAGACTGCTGCTGGGTGGGGGGAGGGGGAACTTCAAATCTGATATGAATTCAGTGGGAACTTCATATGTCAACTTCCACCCCTCTTGGCTCTTGTACTTAGGGCACAGACTCTGAATTTTGCAGTTACTAACATTTTGCAATAGATACCAAATGATCCCTGGGTATGGCCAGATTCCCAGCTGGTGGGATTCTCCTGGGATCAGAGACTGCTGCTTTGTGTTCCTGCATGTGTGTGGTCTGTGGTAATGTAGTTCAGTGGATAGGATACTAGAGTGAGAGGCAAGGAGAACTGAGGCCTAATCTCAATCCTTTTACTCATTAGCTGGGTGATTGCCAAATCACCTCACAGTGTCTGAGTTTCACCTTCTGCAGTATGATGTTTTTAGTGTGTCTTTGTAAAATGCTTTGAAATCTATACAGGAAAATGCAACATGGGCAAAAACACTATTATGATGTGATGTTTAGATGCGTGTATGTATGCTCACACTTATGTATAGAATATAATCCTAAATATGCAAGCACAAAGAAAGGGAATAGATATTGCAGGGTGGCTAACCCGCGGCTTGCAAGCGACATCCTGCTCTTCTCCCCTAAAAGTCGGCTCGCGAGGCCGCTCCTGCACCCATCCCAAATGGCCCCCGTCCCTGGCTCCCTCCTGCCCCAGCTCCCCTGTGCTCACCGGGGTAGCGATTCAAAATGGCGCCCAAGGTGGCGGCTGTCGATGGGAGCCTGATATGGCCCAAAAGCCTAAGCTTGTTTCTTAAAGGGGCAGCCTCCCTTTTTTTTTGTTTTTTTTGTTTGTTTTTTGCTTGGCAATTCTGGTGCGGCTCTTCGCATCTGTCTCAGCTCTCTTTGTTAAATGGGTTGTCCACCCTTAGATATTGATATACTGTATCAGATGGGTAGCCATGTTAGTCTGAATCTGCATAAACAATTAGAAGTCCTATGGCACCAGTGAGGCGTGTTCCATTACACTTCCCCTGCAGTGCCCACTCTGCCTCTGCCCACCTCCCTATGGCTCTTTGATCTGCTGTTAGGAGGTGTTTAATGTCTAGCCATAAAGCCTGAGCAGGGCATGTCCTATTGAAATTGGCATACTTCTGTATTGGCTAACTGTGAAATACTTTTGAAAAGAGAGATCCTAGTATAGGTATGTCTTCTGAAAGCACTGTCACCTAACAAGCAGCAACAACATGCAGGCTTATGGAAGCTATAGTTGTTCAAACAACAAAGGGCTTCCATGTTCACATCCTTTCTCCAGTATTAATCACACCAAACTTGCAGTGGAGATGGGGTGGGGAGTACCTGTATTTTCAACTGAAAATGCAAGGCATCTTCTTAGAGCGTTGGTAACCAACAATCAAATTCTCCCTCTAACTGGAGACAATGTATTTGTCTTTTTCTAAGATTTTTAAATTTGAGGCTGGAATGGTAAATCTGATGCACACTCTACAGCCAATAAAGAAAAGAGTAAAACTCTCCAAACAAAGCTTGATCATTCTGAAGTCCAGATACTATAGCCTAGCACATCTTGGCTGGAGACTGCCTTGCACAGTCTCTGTACCCCCCAGTAGGGGAGTGCAGGACTATAAACATGTCTTGTGGCTACTGCTCCATAGTCTGTGGTGGGAAAAAGGATTGCATACATCTCACTGCATACTCCTGTTTATATGGACTTTACCTGGTTAGTAGGATTTGTCCTTGTAACATCACCTAGTGCATCAATAGAAGATCATCACCCAGATCCTGAGCTGGTTTAAGGTGTAAGTTGAAGTCAGTGGGGCTATGTCAGTTTGCACGTGAGGATCAGGTCTCATATTTCTTTACCTTTAATGACCCATTCAGTGCCTTAATTTACAGAAGAAAAAGCAGAAGAGTGTCTATAGTCTCCTTACTATGGTCACAAATTAAAATGAAATATGAGATTGACATTTTCAATATGTTTCTTGATCCAGTATTATGTGTCTTGCATTTGCCTACAACTGTAGGGTGAGGATGTCATGTGACCACAATGTTTTATTTGGAAGAATCCTAACTAGGAGTTTCCAGGTATATCCATGTTCTTTATAGGAGTTTGTAAAGGTGCTAAATCATTACTCCTTATATGTACAAGGGGAATTGCGCCTGCTTTGCCCCTCTTCAAATCTTTTGTATTCATGGAGGGCATATCCACACATTTCAAAATAACAAGGCGAGCGTCCACACAGCAAGCCAGTTACTATGAAATTATTTCAAAATAATGGGCTTGTTATTTAAAAATAATACCTCCTGCTTGTGAAGAGGAATAATGCTTATTTTGAAATGGTTATTTCAAAATAATGTTAGTCTGGATGCTCAGCTGCTATTTCGAAATAACTACTCCCCAGAGTCATTCAAAGTAATTACTCCCGAATGCTTTCTGGGGCTCTACATTGAGGTAGCATGTCCACATTAAGAGAGCCTGCCTCAGATTAATTTTGAGGCTTCCCTGTTGTATGGACGTGCTATTTTGAAATAGTAATGTTGGGAGTTGTTATTTCAAAGTAAGTTATTTCAAAATAATTTCCCAGTGTAGACATATCTGGAGAGTTCAAGGTCATAATATATGTTCCTCCTGGAGTGATAATAGATGTAGGTGATGGTCAAAAGCCCTAAACTTTTTCTAGTCTAATAATCAAATTTTAATGTGTCAGAAAGGAAACATATCTCCCCCATATTAAGACGTGCTCTGCATGGATGAATGGCAAGGAATCAAATTCTAGCACTGACATGGCCACGGTTTGTGTTTGCCATCGTGCCACACTGTGCTCTCACTGCCCTTCTTGTGGTATTAGCAATTGAGCAATCAGAAACAAAATACTGTAGTGTCAAAGTTCTGCAACTACTAATCCCACCATATTCAGTGATGCCTGCAGAAGTCAAGTCCCTGTTCTGACCTTCCTCCCAATCCTTCATCAACATAGGTATCTAGTGAGAAGTAGCACACAGAAAGCTCATTTCCATGAGCTAAAGTGTCCAACACAAGAGAACACAAAGATCACAGTAATAATGTACCTGTTTCATTCACTGGTTCATGTTCATCTCCCCCCTCACAACACATTCATATTTAACATGTAAGGGGGAAGAAAACCCCAAACATCCTTAAACATTACTGACAGCATGAAAAAATCAATTTACTAATAGCTACCTCACCATAGTGTTTAAGACAGTGCAATCTGTCACTTCATTTTGAATAGTCTAGACGCCTGCATCAAACGCTGTTCAGTTTGCAATGGACTTACTTACTATGTTCCTGGGATTCTGAACTATACAGGAGAATGCTTAGGACAGTTTCCTGCTAGAAGAATAACCATTAAAAAAAATCAACCTTTTGAAGTATTTGGGAGAAGAAATTTAGTTCTTATTCTAAGTAAAATGGCTTTACAGGAAAAGTAGCAGAGTTCCTGCAATGGATGCCAGTAGTACAGCAGAAGAACAAAACACCTTTTTCAGAATGCCTAATTATGGGCTTAAACTAGCATTTTTTTGGTGATGCCCTGGCAAGAGAAGGAGCAGCTGACCAGAACATTCTGTAGCACAACAACTGCTGAAGCACCATCTGAATATAGAAGACCAAAAGAAAAGAGCCTATATAGGGATGATTATGCACCTACAGGTGTGGGAAGGATGATGGTGATGTGATGATGGTTCCTGTAGCTAAAGCACCATGCACACAAATATAAAGCAAAGATGTACATAAAAGCTAAACTGTTGTGGATCTATTCAACTGCTTTTCAATGGGACTGTTTGTACAAGTGGAGTTACATACATATGTGTTTTCAGGGCTGGCCTGTATTGATTAATCCACAATGACACACGGCAGTGTCCTCAGTGTTTTGGACAAACACAATTTAAAACGACAAACCAGGGGCTGCTTGCAGGAGTGAAAGGACTGTGTATTTGGAGGATTTGACCATCAGTTATCAATTGCCTCAATGAGCATAAGAAGCTGTGGATATCCCACCCCTCTGAAAATGAAGCCATTTATTTATGTACCAGTTATACATAACTGAAAATCTTGGTCCAAATGAACTGCAGCATGATTAATTCTCCATGGACTGCCCACAGATAGCCTAAGACTTCATTTTGCATCTAACAAATAATATGAAACCTGAAAGGAAAGAAGAGAACTAAGTTGATGTGAACAGTAATTAACATTAGAATCTGGGTAAATGTGAGACTGTTACTGTATCCCTGATATTTTCCTTTAAAATAGTGCATAGAATGCTGTGGTGTCCATAATGTAAATATCTCCTTGTGGAGTTATGAGTGTTGTTATCAGATTATAAAATGCAACTTAATGAATACTTTGCTCCCTGTGTGCCCGTGCTTTCCGACTGACTTTCAGTCTTATGAGAAAATAGCTTCACTCTTTTGTGTTGGAAAGAGTCAGACTCTTTCTCCCTTTTGGGTAGAATAATCCTTGTGTGTAACAGATAAATGACACCAGGAGCAGAGACTGAGGGGAATCAGTGAATCACGAAAACATGTGCTTTATTTAGGAAAGTGTGAATGCCTTTATTTTTTTTAAGTACACAAAAATCTGACATGCTTTCTTTTTAAAGTACAGGGCCTTCCTATCTTTTGCATTACATGACTAAAGATTCATCACAGTCCAGATGGCAATTCTGAGCAAAGATGTCATCTTGATAAAAACATGGAGAATATATTTATGAACATTTCTCCTCTATTTTTCAACCAGCTGAGGGTTTTCTCATGTAAAATGTAAAATCACTTCCTTTATGGTAGATCTTCTTTGGCTAGGGAATAAATACACATCTATATGGAATCCTCCGCATCTTTTTATGGTGATGCATCAAAACAGAAAAGACCCCACCTAAGACTACTGATGTTTACATATTTATGGGCCTAACTCATTCTTGGCACTCGATCAGCAAAATTTCTTGAAGTATACAAAGGACAGAGGTTTTGTTTAGGCAAGTATGGATGTCCAAAGCTTGGAGGAGAAACTCAAGCATATGCATTCTGTCTATTCATCAGTTGCTAATGTAAATGCTTGGTGTCAGGATGACTAGGAATACAGCATATTTTGTCAATGCCTTCTCTGTCTGATGCAGAAACTCATGCAATAGTGTCTTGAGCATTCCTGAACAACAAACCTGCATCAGCTTGGGATTCCTGAATAACTGATGTTGTAGGTTATGTCCAGCCAAGTCTAGCCTCTTTCTGTGAATCTTGCTGGAGGGGATATTTGATTATAAATAAATTATTTCTATTTTTAGATTTCAATATTTCAAATCAAAACATATACCCACACAAATAATTGAAGAGAACTAGGTGTATTAGAGCATTTTATTTGTGAAAAGAGAGACTATTACTGTATCCCCAATATCTTCCTTTAAAATAGTGCAAGGAGTGCTGTGGTTTCCATATAATGATCTCCTCATAGAGAATAGTGTTATAGGATTATAAAATGCAATTTAATGAAGACTTTGCTTACTGTATGCAGATGCTTTCTGACTGACTTCCAGTCATAAGAGGAAAAAAATCTGCACTCTTTTATGTTGGGAAAACAGACCTTTCTTCCTCCATTGGGTTGCATAATCCTTATGTATAACAGAGAGATGACTCCAGGAGCAAAGACTGAGAGGAATTAATGACTCATGAAAAAATGTGTGCAGGGAGGATCTGGATGCAATAGGACTCTGTGGGGCAGTCTAAGTGAAGATGGTTGGGGACCTGGGTGTAGACGGATGCGCTCAGTGGGGGCAGTGTCTGGGTTAGGGAGTTCAGCAGGGGGTGCAGGTACTGGGGCAGTGGTACTTGGGGGCGGGGGGAAGTCCCTGGTGAAGGTGGTTGGGGCTCAGTGGGGGGATCTGGATGCAGGGGAGATCCAGATGCAGGGGTTGAGGCTTGGCAAGGATCAGTGGGGTGATTGTGGGGGGTTCTGGGTATGGGAGGTTCAGATGTATGGGAGTTGGGTGGATGGGGGAGCAGCTCCCCTGCACACTACTCCAGTGGCTGAGGACTGACGGAGGCAGGAAATGTGTGGGTGCTTTATGGGCCTTCCGCCAGCCATGAGTGATTTCTGGGTTTGGATCTGACCCAGCTGCAGCTGCTTCTTGCAGGGAGTCCCATCCTCTCCCTTCCCCAGCCCAGCTGAGAACAGCAGTTGAGCTGGGCACAGGGAAGGAGACATCGGCTGGTGCATCCTCAGCCGTCCTCCCTGCACTGATTTATCTCACTGAGGGTGCTGAGCCCCATAATGATGTGCCTGCACTGCTGGGGAGGGATGCAGGACTTTTCTTGTGTCTTTTCTTAGCCTCCCCCTCAGAAAATCATTTTTCTGTAGGGAAGCAAAGAAATCTGCAGTGTGGGGGGAGGGTATGCATTCTGTGCACATGCAGTGTTGCACCATTTCCCCAGGAGTAACCATTATTAGCTTAGCAAAGTAGCAACTGTTTCTAAGATTCTTAGCCACTATATGTAACTTTATGGTCTGTTAGGGTATGTCTACACAGCAAAGTTATTTTGAAATAACAGCAGTTATTTCGAAATAACTTTCCTAGCGTCTACACAGCCATTCCGTTATTTCGAAATTAATTTGAAATAGCGGAGGGCTTATTTCGAAATTGGTAAACCTCATTCCATGAGAAATAGTGCCAATTTCAAAATTACTATTTCGAAATAAGCACTGCGTAGACGCTTATTTCGAAATAGGGGGCCTCCAGCCCTTCCCAGGGTGCCCTGCTGGCGCCCTGGTCACAAGGTAACTTCTGACCTGATGCCCTGCTGGAACTGGTTCCAACCAGCCTTAAATGCGATTCAACGTCCACTCAGTGTGGATGTGCTATTTCAAAATAGAAAAACGCTATTTCGAAATGCATTTTGTGTGTAGACGTGTTATTTCGAAATAAGCTATTTCGAATTAACTATTTCAAAATTAGATATTTCGAAATAACGCTGTAGTGTAGACATACTCTTACTTTCCTCTGGGCTTAAGGTCTGATACAGTACCCACAGAAGCTAGTGATATTGATGGGGATTGGATCAATCCTCTTGTTCAGGGTTTCAGTTTCTTAGTGCCATCTGTTTAATTAGATCAGGATTCTTCCAAGTTCCCTAGAAAAGCCACAAGCTTTGTGAATGCTGTCGTATGTGGGAAGGAAGGCTGTTCAGTTAGATGAAACAACTCTCCAGTAGGGATCAAGCAGAGACACTGGGGATCCCTGAGATGATATTGACAAGAATGGCATCTGATGGCGATAGGAGTGGAAAGAAGAGAGATTTTTTTGGAGGACATAAATTCTTGGGTCAACCCATTTTATAGACTTCCCCTTGCTAGAGTCACTAAGCCCATAGTATCTGACAGCTCATTCAGTAAATGTAGGATTCCAAAACCTGAAGCTGACTCTGCATGGGGTAACCCTCCAAGAAATAAAACTCTCCCAAAGCCTGTGTGAGTATTTTGTTCCAAGAAAAAAAATTGAAGATACTCCTTATAACAGATGAGACATGGAACAACAGCATGAGGTTATTTGATCACCTTGGTTTTTTTAAACAGGAGGTCAGAGACACTTTTCAATGCAGAAGATAATAGTGTCTATGGTTTAATTTCTTAAATTCCTCCTAAAGATAAGTCCAGACTGAGATGAAGACAGCATTCAGTTTTAACAGTGCTGTTGTTGCTGTAGTGTTCTTCAAGCTGCTCTCATAACAGTATACAGCTTCCTTACTAATGAGAAAAATAGCCAACATGTAGAGCAGGGCAGGCTAGCAAAACCGTCTCATGGCCATTCAGAACAATATGAAGACATACCTTCAAGTACTGATTCAAGAGGTCAGTACTGTCAGGAAATTAGAATATGTGAAGATGACTAATGCAAGTAAGGAGTGGGGTGTAGGAAAGGGATGTTGATTAGATACTAACCACATGGGTTCGCTTACTGTTATTTCCATATTGTACAAGTGGGATATCATATTGAAATAGCTACTTCAAAAAAATACCATATTGGGCCTGCAATATGCAAAATAACCCCATAGATGAAAAAGTTTTGAATGTAATGCTTAGCTACTATGTCACATGTAAGCCATGATTCGGGATTTGCTCTGAAACAAACCACAGCTAGTTTCAACCCCTTGAGGTATAAGCGCCTAATTTAAAGCCAATTTAAAACAATGGAAAGGATGCAGCAGATTTCTAGCTGACTTTGGAATGGGCCTTTAGTACATTAGCTCACATTAAATCCTACTCAGGTTTCTCTTTGCAATTAAAACGTAAAAATAAATGCTGTAAATTAGGCAATTACAGTAGCTAGAAAGAAAAAAATGAGCTGTTTTAACATAATGAAAATGCTGAATTATAAACCCACAATCATGACATATACAAGTATATAGAGAGAACTGAAGTTTCAGTGTCTCTTATGGTGTGAAACTGTTTTAATCACTTTGAAAATTACATTAATTTTAATAATTTCAGTAAGCACCTAAGTATGATGAAGAAAAAGCAATCAAGCTTCTTGATTTTTTGAGTATTAATATCTACAGAGTTAGGAGGACTTTATGAGTTAAGCAGTTAAAATGCCAGCTTCTGGAGATAACACAATGATTTAAAACTCTTCATATTATTTGGTAATACTGAATAGTGTTTGGACTTCTCTAGGAAATGACGCTTTTGGTTGACAAATCTGAGATCTCCTACCAAATCTTCTGGCCTGGGGAACAGGAAGGATTTCTAGGAAGCCGAGGTTAGAGGTAAGAGAATGTCATTGTCTGAGATTATATCACAGATCTTGGAATAAATGGAAGCAATGGGGGATAGGGCAAACCTGAATGATGCAGAGGTATAAGGAGAAGATAGCAAGATGTGAGATTAAACTGAAGGGGCTAAAGGCTTGACCCAACTCCCATTATTGGTTTGGAGATGAATAATGCTAAACATTTCAGAGAGATACACAACTAGAGTTGCTCAGGATAAACAAACTGGTATTGGGTGGGATCGGAATAGACAGCCACCATTAAAGATATTTGGTAAGGGACCAGCCTGCCACTCCTAAAGACTTTGCAGCAGTGTGTGAATGGGAGTTTCAGGGTATCTCTTTGTCTCCGGTAATGAGAGTGCAGCAAATGGAAGGGTTACCACAGCCACTGGGGCTGTAGTATCAGCTGCAGAGTAGCTCTGCTAGTACTCTATATGCATAGGGAACAAGTTTCTTTCTCTCCTTGGAGCATCCCATACTCTGCCTGTGTCTAGAAATAAGGGTTTGCCTCTTGGGAAATTGGGCAATAAGGGTTGGCCTCTTGGGAAATTATACTGGAATGATTTTCTTAATAAGTGTTTTTTCAAGAGCAAAGGAAAGAATCCAGATAGGACACCCAGAATACAAAGCAAAAATCTCCAATATTTCCTAAACGGGCATTTAGCGCCTTCTTGGAGAAGCAGTGGAGATATGACTCTGTCAATGATTCTATACTACCTTAGGCACTATAGCATGATTTTATTTCGAGTCAGATTTGATAGTAAACATTCCTCTTTAATTTCTTAAGAGAAGAACAATCCTGCAAAAAAACCAACAACCATAGTTCCAACCTAAAAGCCTCAAAATAAAAAGGTTAGAAGATATTAGCAGGTAAAGCATAATGGTTTATAAGTCAATACATGCTGTATCCTCTTTCCCCCTCCCCAGTTTTCTAGCAATTACAAGATGCTTCATGTTCAAAGCCAGATTTTGTGCATTGTTCTTTATGGCCAATTATGGGAGCTATGCCCTAGCACTGAGGAAGCTGAATCTTTTCACCAAATGCCAGGTTATTGCACTTATCTTTTTTACAAGTGAACAAGAACTCTCCAATTGTATTTTCAGCATATATAGACACAGCAGATACAAATAACAACAGCGCAGTCAGTGTTGCTATTAATACCGGTGGCAATGGCACTAGAGAAAATGTCGCCCACATGGGAATAAACAGCTGAAAAAAAGTCAATATTTACCTCTTTAACAAAAATATCCTAAGGGCTGAATTCACAAAAACCCAGGTATTTATATTGCCGATGATAAAACAATATACATGATCTTTTTAATGCACTGAAAAATAACTGTGTTTTTTCTTTCAAATTTGCAAAGGATATTCACTGCAAAAAATATTATGTACCAGGATTAGAGTTGGGTTGAATTTTTGGTAGAAAAGTTTTGTTTCATTCAGTGACAATGGAACAAGACCTAATAAATACACAAGGCCTTCTTAGTAAACATGCCATAGTTGACAGTAAAAATTGTTTATTATTTTGTTACTAGAATATTCAAGTGCAATTCTATTTTCATTTTATACTTCTGATGGATATTGATATTTGGAGAGTCTCAGCAGGGTTGGCCATCACTATTCGGCTTCATTTTATCTTTGTATCTCCTCAAATTGAAATATCAATTGCTACTGGCTTGTGGTGGTGTAAATGGCTTCACTAGCTTGTTGTGTGTCCCTGTTAATTGATAAGTTCCCCGGAATGCAGGCCCGCTGATGGGGGAGGGGGCAAAAGGGGCAGTTTCTCTGGGGCCTGGTGATTCAAAGGGGCCCAGGGCCACCACTGCTATCATGGCAGTGCCAGTGGCCAGAGCCTTGGGCCCTTTAAATCTCTGCCAGAGCACTTCGCTGTGTGCTCTGTGCATCTCTGAGGGTGGTGGTGATGGTGGGGGAAGATGTGCCATGCTCTGTGTGGTATGGAAGGCTGGCTGCACCTGCCCCATACCTTCTGTCCTAGGCCCCACACCTTCCAGGAGTGCCGAGCCTCCGGCCCCCTTCCACACCTTACCCAGGGTCCCACACAAGATGTTGGCTCTCCTGCCTGAATGTATTGTTTACATTGTGGTATACTAACATCCACTGCATAATACCAATAGGGCATTTTAACTTCTTTATCACTCACATAATCTAATGTTTCCATATGATTACAGTGTGAATTTCACAATCATCTTTTGCATGATGCTTGCAAAAACTGAGGTTCATTTTGGGGAAATATATTAGAATGTACTGTGCATTATATCTGATCATTACCCATAATACCTTGTGTATTCTCTAAGTGGATTATTATGGATTTTATATCTTTATTGATAACATTTACTTGCTCATAAGTGCATTTGTATCAATTTTGAGGACAGGTGCTTTAAACAGTAAATTAAAACTCTGACACTGAAACATAAATGTTAGTGGCTTTGAGTGCATCAGAATAGCAAATGATCCCTTTATGCCTAGGGTACTAGAATTTCATATATTTAAAAACTTTAACATTTTCCAGCAAGCATAAACTGGCTGCCCTTTCTAAAATTTGGCCTTCCCTTCCTTTTTTAGTTTATATATTTTCCTTTTGGAAGTACTTTGTGGATGGGGTTCTAATAATTGTTAAGATTTTAATGCTGCCTATTATACTGTATGAAGTAAAATACATGCACAGATATGTGTGGCAGACAGACACACACACAGTAGTGCTGGTTCAGGCTATTGGGTCCAGACAAGGCCCTCTAGTTCCTAAACAAGCTAAATTTAGCCTCTGCTGCCTCTTGTCTGGAGTGAAGCAATGTCGAAAGGAACTGCTAATCCCATTAAATGCATTTGTAGTACATGGATATATACAGGCATTAGTACAGCATAAAATAAGGCCATAATCATTTTGTTTTTTTATGACCAAATGATATCAGTCTGAAATTATGTCTGTGGAATTTACATCATTGGCAGATATACACAAGAATCTAAGAACATTCTTCTACTTTATTTCCCATGTATCTTTGCCCTCTGGCAAATCTCATTGAATGACACTGAAATTGTTCAGTGAAGTTTGTTTTCATATCTCTGGTGAAACTAATGTCACTGTTCAGTCAGCATCAATGCTAGAGACAGAAGCACACACGAGTGTCCTTCATACCTTGTACCCTTTCCCCAGTCTTGTTGGCCTCTCAGCATCATCCTGAGGTTTTCCCCCATTCCTGAAAATAGGCTGAGAAATTCTTTTGTCATCTCTTAACGATTATCAGCCTAAAGGGAACTATTTAATCAGCCAGGAAAGGGGACTTTAAAATTGTTTCATCATCATTCATTTCCTCTTCTCCACCCTTATTTCTTCCTACATATTCAGTATTGCCTTTTTTACAGCAACAAAGGGATAATGAGAAAAAGAAAGATACACAGAGAAAAGAGCCTTCTGCAATCCCATAAATTACCCTGCCAGTTATAGTAAGCAACCAATGTATTGAGATATTTCCATTAGCCTTCCATTATGATTATTTACATGTATTGCCTTGCTTCACAGTATTTGTCCTTTGTTTCAAAAGAGGATTTAAAGTTGTAATGTTACACATTATACATATATAGAGTGATAGAATAGCTTGTATTAAAATATATATATTTTAATTGACTATTTATTATCAGGTATGAAATGAGCACTTCCACATTTGAGGAATATCAGAATTTATAAATAGAAGGTTTTGGCATTCACTGAAAAAAAGGCACAGTGGATGTCCTTAAAATGTTCCACTGCTTGGAAGATTCTGTTGGTTGTCATAGAATTTTCCATTTTCAAGGATCTCTGGTTTTGATACTACCCCACTGAATTCAACATGAACCCCTACATTGACTTTGGGGGGCTTTGGATTCACACTATCTTTGGAACTAATAGAAGTTCTTAAACCAGTGGAACATTTAAATGTGCCTTATATTAATAGTTATTGCAAAATAAAATACATTGATAATGTTGTGAAAACTCAGATGGCAGAATACAGAATTCATATAATTCAAACTAGAAAGTATATTTCTAGCACTTTCTCATTTAATGTGTGTGAAAATGAAAAATACACTATGTGTAAATAGGATAGATATCAGTATATACTGATCATTTCCTTTATTAGATTCAAATGTATTACATGTGGAGGAAATGCAAAGAAGACATAAACAAGTTTAGTGGAAAATAGCCTAAACTATCTAATGAACCTCATAACATGCCCTGATACTCCAGAATACTGATGCAAATAAAAAAGTGAAGCTGAAACATAACTGTAGCAATTCCCATGAAAAGCACCCAAGCATCAAGCACAATTGATTCCTCTTAAAAACCACACCTGTAGGACTAGGATACATTGTGTTATAAAACCCAAGGAAAGAACGACGTCAGCATTACCTGTTCTGTGGGAGAAAAACAAAACCAGCATATTTCTGCCTAAATTGCAGCATACTGTTTCCACTTCTAGGAAAGTGAAGTGAGTGATTTATTGGATTGAATTGCAATGACCAAAAGGAATGTTCTAAAAATATTTAACACAGTTTTGGTTGAAGAATCTAACACTGCACGGTACTGACTGAGTTCTATAAAGCAGGGAACACTTTCAGCGCCTCTTGGAAACAATGGGAACTGAGCACTTAAGATCAGACTTTCAATAATTAAAGCACTATATACTACCACTAATTATTAAGTACAATTTCCCATTAGCTTTTGTGGGGATGTGATATGGTTTACAAACTCTCACTGAAAATGGAAGGGATAATGGAGGGATAACTGGGCCAAGAAGATTCCACCATTTAGCAGCCGCAGAGTATGATAGAATATATTCCTGTATTCACATCCTCTACATGAGTGTAATAATCTTTGGATGAAGTATGCCTTTTTGGCTATCATTTTAAAATTTATAATTTGCTGGTTACTATAGTCCTAATGAAATATGTGTGGCAACATCATATGTGAAATTATAAGATTCCCCCGTATGGTGTTATTAACTCTTGTTCCAAACCCCACAGCCATGCCCAAATAGAGGTTGACAAAGAGGTCTGACCTCAACAAAGAATGTATGTTTGCCTTACTTTGCATTCATGCAGTAAACAGAGTCATCAAGGAGAGAGGGAAACAAAGGAAACTCAAGCAGGTGAGAAAAAGCCAGCAG
The DNA here is from genome assembly GCA_019425775.1 of Rafetus swinhoei. NCBI lineage: Eukaryota > Metazoa > Chordata > Testudines > Trionychidae > Rafetus > Rafetus swinhoei. The sequence continues at coordinate 84,271,209 of CM033424.1, forward strand.
GGAGCTTCCTTCCACATAGACAACCTGCCACCTAGTGCCCATCTGGAAATGTTTTTCAAGAAGGGGACTGAAACTATAAAAAGGAGGGACAAACACTCCAAGGCTTCTCCCTGCCTCTCACCCTCCCTGCCTATCACAATCACTGCACCTAAAGAGATAAAGGAAGCATTCATTGGACCCTAGCAAAGGGATCCTGAGTTTGCTTAGTTGTCTGCTAGAACATATGGTGAGAAACTTTAATCTAACATAGTTTGTTAGGAATTAGAAAGGCCTTATCTTTAACCATTTCAGACGTTTATGCCTCATTATTTATAATCACTTAGAATCTATCTATTCTGGATGGAGAAGAACACAATTAATAAACATACAATACTGTGTATCTATTCCAGTGTGCTTAACCTAAAGTGTCTGAATAACTGGTTGAAGTAAGGGGGAATATTAGTCCCTTTAAAAAATAATGGATTGAAACTCTTTGTACTATCCCGTGGAGGGTTGCTGTGTACACGACATACATTTCAGGGGAGAGGGAGGGGCCATCTGAGCCTGGAGATGTATTGGGGTCTCCTTCCAGTATAACCCACGCTGGTGAGACCCAGAGTATAATGCAAAGCATGCTGCAGTTATACACAGGGTGTGGCTTGTATGCTGGAAGGCTGTTTGTGACTATCCTGGTGTGAGCTTCTTTGGCAAGGCATTGAAAGGCACCCAAGGTTGTAGGGTAGGAGTGACACAGTCCCCCACTGGTTTTTGTACAATACCCTAGTATGTTACTCAGAACAATGTCTAAACAGGGAGCCTGCTTAAAGGGAGACTCTGACAGGCAAGCAGGGAGAGGGTGAAGGTGAGAGTGGCTGCAGCATATGGGATAGAGGGGCCTACAGAAAAAAAGACCAGACTTTGGTGAGACCCAACCAGGAGGCCAAGGGCCTGACCCCTTTCTGCCTGGCAAGGGGGAGCAAGCTGGACATGAGCTGAGAAGACCCAACTGGCTGTCTGAACTCTTGAGATCGGGGGAGCAATCTACAGCTGAGAGGGGAAAGGAGTGCCATGTCCATGCTCCAGACTGAATTGAGATCAGGGGAAGGAGGAAGTGGCTTATGGGAGGTGATCTGTTGTACCATTAGAGGGGGCTGAGACTCTCTTTGCCCCTTTCTCCTTGGGCCCTGAGCAGACCCTGATATAGAGGGAGGCCCTGGGCCATCCTACCCTTTTTCACCCTCCTCTGCCTGAATGGGGGACCTGGGAACACCAGGGTATAGTGGACTGTAACTTGGCTGTTAGGCCTTCAGACAGCTTGGCATAGCCACCCCAAGACTGAGGCTTTGCCTACACTGCAGTATGAGCTTCCATCTATACATTAAACTAGAGCTCAGATCCTGTATCCCAGGACCCCAGAGAGTAGAGGGTCTGAGCCTGAATTAAGCTGGGACCTGGGATTCAAGCCCCGTTGCTTTGCAGAGTATATGCTGCCCCACTTGACTCATAGTCTAGGAACCCTCTGAAAGCATCCCACAGGCTGTCGTTTGTCCTTTGTACAGTCAAATTTGGTGGACAGTGAAATTTTCACAGCATTGCACCATGAGGAGAAGGTGACGTTTGGGGAGAGCATTAGAAAATTTGGGTTATGAGTGGCTGGACTTGGGCCTGTATAATACAATGCATATACTGGAACCCCAGGTTGGTACCCATGTTTAAATGATTCCTAACCTGGGGTTACAAGTGAGTATCAAACCCAGTGTTAATGAATTCAGGGTCTGCTGGCTCAAATTCTACTAACCCTGTGCTTACACTGCAGTGTAGACACACCTCAAGAGAGACTTTTCAGCCATGGCCTTATCTTAAATCTGCTGACTCTGAGTGCACTCCACCATACGAGAGTAAAAACTGTTGCCATATGTTCCTTAATCTGTCCTTTAATTTACATCACACTGCAAACAGGGCTGGACAAGGAATCAGGGTTATGAAGGAAGATTTCAGAATAAATGACAGTGATTCACTTTCTTCACTTATTTGGAATGTTCCAGCCCTTCTCCAAATGTAAATCTTAACAAATTAGTGACTTCATCTAATGTCTAGAAGAACTGATGCCTGGATTATAACTAATATATTTTGGAATCATTCCACTGAGGACTAGCACAGAATAATTTCACAGCAGAAAGGATGTTCACATCCTTAAAAGAAAACACAATTCTATTAAAAAAAGATATAGACATTTTATGCCACATTTTATATCTGTAAATGCGGATCACTGACTCTCTGCAAACAAGCCTATATAAACTGTGAGCATCTCAAGCAGATATTGTTTCTCTTGTTCTGTATGAAAAGTGGTATGTAATAAAAGTCCAGCTACAGGAAAATTTTAGTGAGGTGAGGCATGTGCACAGGCAGGGTACGGAAAGGAAGCTACATAAAGGGGAAAAGGTTTTCGTGGAGGTGAAGCTTGAACTTAGAGATTCACTACTGATGTGGTCCTAACATGAATGAACTGTACCACAGGGATGAAGTCAGACTCCATCTGGGTGAAGATGTAATGGGATGGGAAAAATAGAAGAGGATTGGCAATATTGTGGCATTCATAATTTCAGCCAATGAGTTAAACGGGAAAGAACATCGCATTTTAAAGCTTGCATTGGTAAGTTCAAACTCTAGGGGCCAAATCAAGTCAGTGGACCTTCCCATATTTATACCAGAAGAGGAGCTGGTCCTTTATGTTTTTAAATGGGAATAAATGAATAAATATTTTAGCAATATATATTCTGGTTGCACCATTGCATATAGAAAGTTAAACAAACAATAATACCATTATTCAAAGTCCATTATGATACTTGAATTTTGTTAACTGGGTTAGAAAATATGAAGTAGCTATTATGCAAATGTTATATCCTTGAATTAATTACATGTTTTAGATGATGAGTCTGACCTGTACTTAATAAGTCTCTCCACTTCTATGTGTCTAGTAGGAATCATAAAGGTTTTGTATTATGAATGAGCTTGCCAATCATCTGACTTCTCCATAAAACACTACTATTAAGTCTCTACAGAGATGTTTCAGGCATATTTACTAATGCTTGCTGTTCATGAAGATAAAAAGACAGCAAAATTACTGGGTTCACACAAATTTTTATGCCTGAATTGCACACAGCAACAAATGCATTCTTAAATGCTGATTTGTCCACACTGACCTTTTTAGAATGTAAATTGGTTATCACCCTATATAGTGTAAGCAACAGAATATAAGGCAATTGGTTCAGAAAAGAAAAATTCTTTGAGATCTTCAGATGCAGACCCACCCATGGTGTGTGTGTGGGGGGGGGAGGGGAGGAGCAGGATTGCACAGGGGACAATTGCCCTGGGGCCTGGCAAAAATGGGACTCAGGGCTCTGGCTGCCGTTGTTGCTATTGCGGCAGTGGCCAGCATGCTGGGCTCTTTAAATTGCCACTGGAGTACCACGCCATGCACTCCTGTGCAACTCTGAGGGCTGCAGAGGTGGGGGTGTACTGTGCTTTGGGCAGAGTGCACGGCTGGCTGCCCCCGGTCCTGCCCCTTCTACCTGAGGCCCTACCCCTTCTGCGAGCGCTGAGCTGGCCTTCCCTCACTTTCTGTAAGGGCTTGCAGAGGCTGTTGGCTCCCCTATTAAAATGAAAGTATTATTAAAGTAGTTGCAAGATGCAGCATAAGAGAATATAACGTACATACCATGTACAGTAAGTGTGCATTCTCAACACAGTGTTTTAAAGGAAAGCATCTGTACCTGAGCAATTCTCAGGTAATCAGTGATTCTACAGTGGCTTTCATTCCGGAAGGCAAGCAGCAAAGGTACAAATCATGTAGCACACACAAAGTATTGAGCAAAGGCCTGTATTGAAAACCATTAGTAAATTAATAAACCATGTTATAACTTCTGAGTGAATTGGAAGATCTAAGCTCCAGACGTGAATGAGCAAACATAAGACTCAGAATTTTTCTTTTATTTGCAATTTGCACAGGTACAACAGTGTATGGGTCAGAAAATGTTTCTGGGTCATGCACCAACCTCCTTTATCCACATGAATACAGCCTTTAAAATATAAACCGATAAAACTTAACAATAGATTGGACCACACAGATGGGTTTTGCTTCTGCTGGAGACAGCCTAAACATCTCTCTCACCCATTTTTTGTGAGATGGTGTAAACATTTTGTTGAAATTTCAGTGGGGGAAAAATCAGCAGAATTATTTTTTTTTAGTAGTAACATTTCATTTTTAATTCCCCTCTTCTGTTGGCTAACTCTCCTAATTGAGTCAATTAGGGTTATTGCAAAAAAGTCTAAGCTATTAAAAACTCCTGAGGTCCATTCCACTCATGGTTGTATGAACCTAGTGACAAGACTTGCTTACATCTTAAGACATGAGGAAATGTGTGTGCGCTTGTGCAACATCACTAATATTGTCTCTAGAAAATGGATATTAGCAAAAGTAGAGCACAAATTGAAATGGTCAGGAGCACTATTTACAAAGGTCAGGGTTTCAGAACGTGGCAATGAAAATCAGACAGCAGCTGTGGACACTATGTGCTAATGATTTTTCAATCAATCCTCTAAGTAGGCGCTTGTTTCACTCAAACCCACCAGATGAAGCTGGCATCATAGTCACTCTTTTGGGTCTGGTTGCAATAGAAGGTTTGTTAGACATTGCAATTCAAAATGTTACTCATTATTCAGAAGACTTTTCACGACAAGCCGAGTTACTGAAAGTCCTCAAATTATGGTTTAAAGACATCAAGTTACAGAGAATTCACCATTTATACTAGTTTAAACTTGCAAGTGACCCATGTTGACAAGGAAAGTGAATGCTGCCCCCTTCCATCACCCACCCGGAATCTCAGGCAATTTGATTCAGGGGAAAATGCTTTCTTGACTGCAAATATGATGATCAGTTAGAACCTGAGCACATGGGCAAAACCTGCCAGGAAGATACCTGGGAAAGAATTCTCTGTAGTCACTCACAGCTCTCTCTATCTAACGTCCCATCTTAAGTAGTTGGGAATTTTTGCTACAGGCTAAAATTGTAAATGTGAGAATCTCAACTTACTTTTAAAATGAAAGTTCCTATCCTTTGTCGTTGTGGTCTGCATGTGGTCAGCATACCTGGCAGTTCTATATTTGAAAAGGTATTGAAATCATCAAAGTATATACAGCGATTAGGAGTAACTTGCCTCCACCACAAATTACAGCAGAGCAACAACTCTGTGAGTGTTAAATTAAGGTCGATGCCCTTTTATATAAACCTTGGTAAGATTTCTGAATGAAAAGCATAACTTCAGAGCAAAATATGAATACAGGTTTTACCTCCCTAAAGCGGGACTCTCTGGTCTGACAACATTTATGGTCTGGCCAGCGGTGTGGCTGGGAGCCCGGTAGCAGGAGGGGCTGGCAGGAAGTGGGGCTGGTGTCTGGCATGTCCAGCCAGGGCAAGAAGCTGAGCCAGGCCAGAGGGAGAGTGGCCGGCCAGGCCAGAAGCAGAACTGGCTAGAGGAGCCCTGATCCTGTAAATTTCCTCATTTGGGACAGTCAGGTCCTGAAAGTGCCAGATCAGGGAGGTCCAACTTGTAATGACTTATTTAATTTCCTCATTTAAATGAATAATAATCCATTTTGATATGATTCTCTCCATAAAAATCCTGTCTTCATAACGCTGAGCTGGTTTTTTTGGGTATGTTTTTTTGGGGAAGAGGGGTTGCATGTAATGTTTTAAATCAGATTTTTGTTTTTGGCATAATAAATGAAATAAAAATCAAATTAGTTTATCATTGTTTTGACTGAAAAATGTTCATAGAAACAATAATAAAAGCCTTTATAGGATTTGAACTCAGGGTACGTTTACACAGCACACTTATTTTGAAATAAGCTATTTTTTTCCGAAATAGCTGATTCTGAAGTAGCGTGTCTATATTACAGGTAAGCCTCAAAATTAGTGGGAGGCAGGTTTCCCTAATGTGGATGTGCTACCTTGATTTAGAGCCCCAGGAGGCACTGGGGAGGCACTGGAGAGTAACTTTGAATGGCCCTGGGGAGGAGCTATTTCAAAATAACAGCAGTGGAGCGTCCAGACTACTGCTATTCCAAAATAGCTATTTTGGAATAAGTGTTATTCCTCGTGGAATGAGGTTTACAAAAGTCAGAATAAGCCATCCACTATTTCAAAATTATTTTGAAATAATGGAATTGCTGTGTAGATGCTCACATTGTTATTTCGAAACAACTGCTGTGTCGACGCACCCTCAGTAAACAGTAAGACTTGACTGGGGTGATATAACCAGCCTCATCTACAATTTCTGAACTGATTTTTAATAGCCTACAAAGGGTAGTTGGTGATGGAGTCTGACCCTGCCTTTTTCCATGCCTTTTATGAAATAGTGATGTTGTGAGGGGTCTGTACTTCTGATAGCTACCATGTGCAGCGGTGGGTACCTGCATCCTGTTTCATTCTTGGCACCACGCCTCAACTGTTTCATAACTTGGCTGCAATTGGCCATAAACCAGCCCACATGAAAACTGTCTGTTTTGCAAAGAAAGAAAATGTAAAAGTCAGATTTTTATCCACTTGATGCTGAGCCCTAAAAGAATCGAAGAGGAATTTTTAATCAATGCACAGCCCGCCCAAATTGGAATGCGATTATTTATAAAAACAAAATAGGGCAAGTGTTTTTTTAGTCAACTAAAAATTCTTTGGTTAGCACTTACATGAATTTAGAGGCGTGATAAGTAATGTACTGCCTTATATTTAACTCTGAAGCATTTGAGGATACAGTTTCTAAGAATAGTGTTGAACACAATACAGTCACCTAGTATTATTTTGGTCACTGGAGACCTGTCATATTTTTTCATTACATATTATAGAAGGAGTACATGGAGGGAGGAAATATAGGAGTTACTAGAAGACTTGCCTGGCATTGCCTGGGTCCTTCAAGGCCGGGCCTTGGGGATGTGGGGTGGGGCAGGAGGCTGGGGGTCAGGGCTCCCCCCCGCTCCAGACAACCTCCCTAGGCCACCCAGGATCTGTTATCTCCCTCTTCCCCACTAGCTACTTTCCCAGCCTACCTGCGCCAGTTCTCTTCCCCCAACTTCCTCCTCAGCCTGCCCAGGGCCTGTTATCTCCCCCTCAGACCCACCCAGCAGCCAGGGGCCTGTTCTCTTCTCCCCTTCAGCTCTGTGGCCAGAGGCTGAAAGGGAGGGAAAAGTTTTGGGGCAAAGGGGCTATTTACTAGCAGGCAAGATGGCAGAGCCCCAGCCCTGCTGGCCACTCCCTTGGTGGTACCGTTGCCCCCAGTGGATACTCTGCATATAACTCTCCCCATGGGCTTGCTGCCCCCAGTGGCCACTCTCATATCGCCCCCCTCCAAAAAGAAGCCCCTCCCTTTGCATGTTATAGGAAACAGTCCCTTTCCTGGGGCTTCCAGTTCTCCTGGCACAACCAAACCCTGACCTTGCTTTAAGTTAGAAGAGGAATCTGCATATGGAATCTCAACAGCTCAAATATGGCCAAGCAGCTCATAGCAGAGTTTGTGGGGTGTGTGCATATGTATATGTAAAGAGAGCCCTTTGCCACCCTTCATCTGTCTTCCAGGAGGGTCTTTGCATGTTTGTCTTGTAGACATCATGATATACAAATAACTGCTGCCTGGATGCTAAAAAATACAACAGAAGCTGAGTTAAACTGAAGCCAATCTTCTTCCTTTTATCTAGCAAAGCAGGCCACAAGATTTTCATCGATGTCCAGAGGCTGATGTTTTTCTTGTAATGAGCTTGACAGGGTGTTTTGTATGACTCATCAGAGTATGACACGAGGGCTAGAGGGAGACAGCAGCAAAACAGAGGCACTGCACTGTTCTGTATAATGGCTGATCAAGATTCTGCTCACTTGGACAAGATAACTTAGGAAGTCAAAGAAAATCACTCCGTACTCTATGATGATTTGTAAAAGGATGGTAAAAATATCCCAGCTGGAATAACTGTGCTTTAATAAATTCAGTTAGGATAGTTGAATCCATTGCGATAAATAATTTAAAATGGAATAGTTCTGTACAGCCTGAACAACCCATTCTCCAGCGGGCTAAATTCTGCATTTATGTGCAGATCCTATGCAGCTGGTATGTCTACATTGCAGCAGGGAGTGAGCCTTGCAGCCCAGACAGGCTCACGCTAGCGGGACTTGAGCCAGGGCACTAAAATGAGCAGGGTGGGTACTGCGGCTCAGGATGCAGCTTGTGTACTCCAGTCCACCAGGCCGCATGGGCTTGGGAGCCTGAGCTGCAGCCCAGGCCATGACACCCAGACTCAAACCCCACTTGCATGAGTCTATATGGGCTAGGAGGCTCATTTCCAGCTTTAGTGTAGATGCACAGGCCCACCGATAGAGGGGGCAATTGCTCCAGGGCTTCAAAGGGGCCTGGAGCTCCTGGCCACTACCGCCACTGCTATTGAGAGGGCCAGTCAGGCGAGTACCTTGGGCCCTTTGTATTGCCATGTGAGAACTTGCTCTGTGAAAGTTTGAGAGCTGGAGGAGGGGCCTAGCACCATGCTCCAGGTGGTGCTATGGGCTTCCTGCCCTCTGCCTCTCCCCTTGCACCCTCAGCCCCACACTCTCCAGGAGTGTGGAGCTGGGACCCCCCACACCTTGCCCCAAAGCCCACAGTGGCTGTTGGCTCCACTGTAGATACAAACCATACATACCTCCCTAAGGAGGAGCTTAGGCAACTATAACAAATCCACACAGCACGTGAAGGGGGTATGGTGTTTTTTAAAAAGTGAAACCCTGGCGCTGTAACTTAAAAATAAAGTGTTTGTTTTCCCCATCTCCTACCACCATTGTGCTGAGAGAGAGCTGGAAATGTGTTGCTCAGTTGTTTTTCAGAAGCTCTGCTAGCCCTGTATCTAATCTCTCACACACAGAAACAGCAAAGTGGCTGAAAATGAAACAGCACAACACTGCAGTCTTTGCAGAGATAAGGAGTCAAACTCTTATTCTGTTACATTAGTTTTATGCCAGTGTTATGCCACTGACATTAGTGGAATTACCCCAGTATGAAACTCACGGAATGAAGTAGAGATTCAGGCCCAAGGAGTGAGCTTGCAGGAAGCATAAATACCTACTCTCTCCCTATGATCCACCTAAAATGTGTGTCCTACTGTTACCCTTGAGAGCTAGATGGGCTAGAAATGCCTAGGTTGTATGACAAAAAGCAATTTCACTATTATATTTATGGGATAAACAGATACAAGCAATAAAAGGCACATTTGAATAATCTCTTTCTAAAAAGGTGTTTCTGGGGGGAGAGGTTATAAACAAAAAATACTTCAGTCTGGAGAGCTTTCCTTAATGAACAACATGGGCATTATATTGGGTCATAACCTGCAAGATGGTTGTTGAAGTTCCAGGCATGAGTGACTAAGTGGTTCAATAGTGCCACAATAGTAAAAAAGACAATTTGTTGTAGGTTAGTGCTCTTATCTGCAGCATTTCATGTCAGAGACTAAGGCTACGTTGACACTACACTTATGTCAGCAAAATGTATGTCACTCAGGGTATGTCTAGACTACATGCCTCTGCCGACCGAGGCATGTAAATTAGACATACCAACATACTCAATGAAGCGGGGATTTAAATATCCCCCGCTTCATTAGAATAAAAATGGCCACCGTGTTGTGCCGGCTCAGCTGTTTGTCGGCACGAAGCGGCAGTCAAGACGGGGATCGGTCGGCAAGGAAAGCCTTTGCCGACTGACCCTGTAAGCCTCGTTGCACGAGGCAGCGATCAGTCGGCAAAGGCTTTCCTTGCCGACCGATCCTCGCCTTGACTGCCGCCGCCGACAAACAGCTGAGCCGGCACAACACGGTGGCCATTTTTATTCTAATGAAGCGGGGGATATTTAAATCCCGCTTCATTGAGTATGTTGGTATGTCTAATTTACATGCCTCGGTCGGCAGAGGCATGTAGTCTAGACATACCCTCAGGGTTTGAAAAAAGTACACCTCTGAGTTTCATGAGTTAGTGGGCATAATGTTATGGCAGCAGGAAAACTTCTCCCACCAACATATCTCCTGCCACTACGGGAGGTGGGTTTGTTATGCTGATGAAAGAGTTCTCACCCATCAGCAAAGAGGCACTACGCGAGCACTCTTACAGCAATGCAACTGCGTTGGTACAGCAGTGCTGCTGTAAGCTCACCAGTAAAGAGATGGCCTAATCCCTTCTCTCAGTATTACAACCTAAGAGTAGCAATGAAAACTGAAAGAAATCTATAGTACCTCTTTCTTTCCCTCCAACGACCATTAAAAATGACTCAGTGACTCATTAAACAAAATGAATTATTCCTTTATCATTGGCAGCCAGGGTATATAGAGCCAGATATAATTGTTTGGGAAAACTCAGGTAGATGATTCCTTGGATATCTAAGCATCATTAGTCAGTATTGTCAGCTTTATGGCTTCCAATGTCTTTCTAGGATTTTCCAATTGGAAAGTGGCTGGCAGATGGTTTTTGGTTTTTGTTACAAAGAGGGGGAGGGAACTCTGAGAGAGACACTAAAGTGTGTTAGATCAGTTGTGAGCTTGCTTAAGAAATCATTTCCTAAGAATAAGTCACAATAGATTTTGACCTTAATTAATCTTCCTCATGGAGCACTGCTTAGGTTAGGATCTCATCTGCTTTTTCACATTCAACTGATATTTTATGTGGACAGTATTTGTTCTATTTTCAGGTTGTAAAGCATGATGAAAGTTATAAGCTCAGTTTTAACATATCTTATGCTACAGTTGACTCTTGAATCTATGGCTATGTCTAACTGCAGTTTTCTTGGCAAAACTTGTCAGTCAAGGTGTATGAAAAAACTGCACCCTGGAGCAACAAAAGTTTTCCCAATGAAAAGTGCTGGTGTGGATAGTACTTTGTCAGTAGGGGTGTGTCTAGACTACAGGGTTTTGTCGACAAAAGTGGACTTTTGTCGACAAAACTATACCTGCGTCTACACTACCGCCGAGTTCTGTCAACATACCGTCAACAGAACTCGGCAGTTTTGTCGACGGCGGTAAACCTCATTCTATGAGGAATAACGCCTTTTGTCGACAGAGTTCTGTCGACAGAAGGCGTTATTGCATCTACACTGTCCTTTGCGTCTTACACTCTCATGTCGGCAAAGCAGCTTGCTTTGTCGACAGAACTGGATGTAGTCTAGACGCTCTTTGTCGACAGAAGCTTTGTCGACAGTATCTGTCGACAAAGCCTCTGTCGACAAAAGCCTATAGTCTAGACATACCCTAGGAGATGCTCTCCCGCTGACAACTACTGTTCCTCATTGGAGGTTGTTTTACTTGGTTGGTAGGATAGCTCTCTCCTGCTAACAAAAGGCAGTTACACTGCACACCTTACATAGTTGCAGCCTCAATCAACTCTCTTTTTGATGTTAAAACAAAGAAGCCAACCCTCTTCTCTCCCTCCCCACTCCCTCTGGGGAAAACTGATTTAAAAATTAGTCCAGAACAGAAAAACATGAACTGTATTCCATCAAATCCATTTAGATTTGCAATGTGAGCAGAAACGGATGGTGTCACATCAGTAATGATGGATGTTCCAATATAAGGAAGACAATATCAGCTTATAAGTACAGGTGCATTTGCAATGTTTATCGCATAGCAACCGCCCCCGCCACAAAAGTAAATGTGAAAAATCTCTTTTGCATATAATAATAGAGATAGTGGCAACCAATGGAATCTCGGAAAGCAGGTAGATAACGTTATGCAAGGAAGATGTATAGATTAATGAAGGCAGTTCCAAATCTGAGAAGAAATAACTTATGAAAGACAGAGGTAAATAGGAGCTGTGTATACGAAGAAACACACAGGAATATCAGATGCTAATAGTATAGTTCCACTAAACACTATGTCTAAAACTGTGGCATGAACAGCATGATATTAAATCTGCTGGCATGTTAGCTCTGAAATGGAGTTTTCATAGTTTAACAGAGGAATTTCCATACCTGCTCACAAATATTCATCTAGTTCAGGGGTGGAGAGCCTAAGGACTGGGGGCCAGATGCAGCCCTCAGCTTACCTGGATCTGGCCCCCAAGTCTCTGGGCTCCACCTCAGGATTGGGGAGCCTGTGCTGGCACTCCATCCCCCATCCCCGCTGATCCCCCGTGGGACTAGAGCACACAAAATCTACTAGCTTGGACCCGCCTAGGCTCTGGTGTGTGAGGGAATGTGGAGAGTGTCTTTTTTCTTCTCAGTAGGGGGCCACGTCAGTGAGGGGTTTTTGTTTTGTTATTGCTTCTCACTTGTGTGTGGCCTGACTGATTTTTCTGTGGGTCATTGGTCCCTGACCCAAAAAAGGTGCCCCACCTCGATCTAGTTCAATATCTTTTCTGAAAGTTACCATGCCCTGGCTTCTGCTTAAGTCTGCTTTTGGCTGCTCCAAAAGGTGCATCTGGGGATTCTACTCATCTAGACATTATGGTGAAAAAAATCTCCTAAGTGGCTCTTTTCTGGTTTTGGTGGAGTTGAAAATATTATGAGAATGAGAAGTATTTGGGTAGTAATGAGTAGTATTTAGCTTAGACTAAATCAGAGAGTACAGAATGCATGAAAAACAGGACATGTGAATACAGGTGTGAGGTCATTAAATACATGTACGAATCTCAGAAATAAGTTGGCTTAAGTATTTGTCTAAGTGCGCAGTTTTGAGTCAGTTGTTATGGTCTCATGCGGTTCTTAGAGGCCTGGATCCAGCAGGCTACTTTATGTAGGCATCTGTTAGTCTGGCACAGCTTGAAGGATTAGGCCCAGAGGCAGTCTCTAGCTCAACCCTAAACTGAGGATTAGTTGGGAGGATATGCACCCTGAGCTGGAGTGGGACTGGTGGTCCTAGGGTTTTTTTTTCCTCCCCTCAACTCATGAATAAAATTACCTTGCTGTCGTCAAACTGCCAGGAAATTTGCCATAAATTGTTGTATAGCAATATTCTGGGTTTCTCTATGCATTTGACAGAGGCATTTTGTAAATGTTCTTCATTTACAGCACTGGCGCTAGGCTGATTGTGAGTCATGGCTTCAAAAACATCTTTCTCGGCTGTGTGAAGTGAGAATTTCAGAGAAGCTTATCAGTGGATTTGTGACTGTGGTTGAAACAGCTGGTATCTGGATCCAGCTATCTTTTTTTTTTTTTTTTTGGTTTGCTGGCCCAAAGACAAAAAAAAAATCTAGTTACTTTCTGTTCAGCAGACATAATCACCAATCAGTTTTAACCGTTAATCAAGAAAGCAGCTTGTCTACTTGACAGAGAAGTTGTGCCACATTGTTTCAGCACATGAAAAATGACTTGTTCATTTTTCTTGGTATCTCATGCACTGCGAGTTGTTTTCTCTTTGATTTCTTTTATTTGATACTAATCCAGCGACTATTGTCTTTGGGCTCACTTGCACCTTCAATACTGGATTTCCTGCATTTGTACAAAGCGCACTATGACCTAGTATGTGCAGACATTATCACACTTAGTAAATATGATAATCTCTAGGCAGAGTTATCCACTGACATATAATGCTGAAACTCTGTTGAAGTCAATGGAATATATTTTGCCCTATCGTTTTAGTCTTTTTTTTTATATGAGACTAATGAAAGACTTGCTGAGACAATTTTTTAATAGGAAAAGAACTATTTGTTCCCCGATTCTCTTTTAAATTAGAAGTCATACAAGATAAAATGTGTCCATAGCTCTGAGACTTGTTTAATTTTACGTGGGCAAGCAATGTAATTTAACCATGATGAAATGAAAGGTTATACTTTATCGGGTCATATCATTGGTAGCCTGTAGCCAATATAGCTATACAGAGGCAAACCCCATAAGTGAACAAAGAAGGTTATTGTTTTGATGGCTTAAGCTTACCTATTTGAAATCTAGATAACCCCAACTAGTGCAAATTGCATCTTTCCTTGTCTATTTTTAGAGTTTGCACTAATGCAGTTGCACTGGTTGCTGGCCACTGATTCTTAATTCAGGCCTAATCTGAAGTATAGATTAGACCTAGATGTTTTAGGAAAGAGAACCAGCCTAGCTTTCTGAAATATCTGTGAGTGTTTTAAGTACTGCATGCTGGATGATAACATGAGAGGCCTTCATGTTTCTAACACCAAAGTGTCTCTTTATTACGAGAACTATTTATGGAGGTGGTGCAGCTGCAGGTAGGATGACAGCCATGTGCACACAGATTGACTTCCTGATGCTTCTGCCAAACCTCTTTCTTCCTGCAACCTGTGCTCTCTCCCTCCCCCCACCCCAAATGTAATGCACGTTGCTTTAGTGAGCATGACCAGAGATAAAGTAGTTATCTATCTCTTTTCTCTAAAAGATGGTGCACTCTTCAGGTACTACCTTACTTGATGTCTGTTGTAATTATTACTTAGTTAAAATATTTCTATATCCAGTCTATTTCATAGCAAAAGCTCCACTGAACTGGAGATGAACTGGAAGAGTGAACTGATTAAGATTTCTAACTCTCAAACCAAGTGTCAGCATATTGGATGTGCCAGGAAGTTTGCTCTCTCATTTTCTGGGAGCTTCTAAACACAGGATTCTGGATGGACATTCTGGGCCCCCATCCTCTCTGAAGAGGAACACTGATCAGTGGGGGGCGAGGAAAATCTTATGCCTCCTTTGAGATCCACGAGTCACAGAGAAAATAATATTGTTGCTGGGTGGTGACATAGTGAGGGCTTTGGTTTCTCACTCCTAAATGAGGAAACCAGGAAGCATGTACACACTTCACCAGGTGACTGTTGAGAGTTCTGTGGAATGGAACATGCAAAAAACCCCGGAACATTTGGATGATTAACAACCCTCAGGCCTGGAAGATCCACCTATCCTGATTCCTAACCCTGAGAATGTTGTGTTAGCTTAGAATTAACTGTTTAGATTAGAGCAGTATATTCTTGGTAGAAACAAAAGCTGTGACAATGGCTGAACTAGCAACAAAACTGGCACTCAGCCCGATGGTAAGTAATGGCATCTGCAGTCCATAAAGGTAACAGTGCCAACACTGGCATCTGTGCTACTTCTGGTCTCACGTCTCTGCATTTGAGATCAGTACAAATTCTGTTCTCTGGCAGAGTAATCTCTTTAGTCCCTGGAAGAGAGGCCTGTGTTGCTACACAGTCCAGTCCAAATTTCTGTGGAAGCCCTCAGGAAATGTAAGTGGCTTGCGGGCCTGATTAGCTCTGCAGCAGCAGAGGCTCAGTCTGTTTTGTTCTTGGCTATAGCTGTACTTTGTGATACATTTTTGGCTATTGATGCTTTTGTCATTGAAAATCAGTAAATGTAAAGCCCTAGTTCAAAAGACTGTTTTCTCTCAAATGTATGATAAAAATCAGTCTTGGCTTTGATCTGATTGTTAAAAATGAGCCCCCACGAAGATGGGTAAACTGGTTTTTAATAACAATTTAATGCTCTCTGACTTTTCCTCTAAATCAAGATCTTTGTTCTCTATGAGGATCTTTCACTAAGCAGTATGAAAGCAGCTGGGGGGAACACCCAAGGCCCATATGTGCTAGAAAGCTCAGGCTCTCTTCTGGCATGTTTATAACTATTTTTATATGCTCCCTGATTTCCCCCGCCTCAACCGGATAGGTGCAATGGCTTAAGTTCAAGGTTCGTGCTGCATTCTAAAATGACCCACACTTATTCAGTGGAACAGGGAAGGCAAGCTCATTTCAGGCAAGGAAGGGGTTTGTGTTGGCTCTCCTCGCCTCATTAATCATGCAGATTTTAGGAAGGTGATACTGAAGTCTGAATATTTCTCTGAGTCTTGCAGTCCTCACAAAATCAAGGTGCCCATTCCCCTGCTGGACTCCTGAGGTCTGTGCAATGGTAGAGCCTGGTGTCACAAGCCTTATCATCTATATAGCTTGCTTTGCTTTCTTTTATCTGCACAGTTCATAATAAACTAGTGTCTACATTTATTGACAGTCTCAGTAATACTAAATACTTTATATGTCTGCACGTATAGACACGCCCAAAGTTGGGGCATGCTGATTGTTAGTGAAGCAGCGAGTGATGAAAACAAATAGTGCCATGAAAATTAAAAGGAAACAAAAGTAATCTGGTTTGTTAGATTTATTTTTCAATGCAAGCTTATCAAGAAGTAAATTGATATTTTACAGAATTTGCATTTGAATTAGATAAAATATTCCATTTAAACCCCCAGGCCTGGGACATCTTTCTATGATTCAGGTCTTGTAAACAATTTTATGCAAAGCTTTACAAAACCTATTATATTCAATAATCTATTTCCTCAGCTAAAATAAACATATTGTCAGTTTGCCCAGAGACTACAATTTTTTTCTATTTCATTTACAGCAGCTTTGGAGGTAAACAAGCCCCTTCTGAATTCTTCTAAAGTATATTAAATCAAAACTATTGCTGTGGAGGAGAGTATTTTCCTTGAACCATCTGTAATCATAGCAGAAACTGATATTTAGGGTTAAAGGTTATCCAGGAAATATGAGATGCTAACATTGTCAGTTTAGCTCTGGCACTTTTAAAGAACTTTTGGGCACTACAAATATTTGCATTAGTCCTTCAAGGATCTCAGCAAAACCCAGTTCCACTTCTTCTTTTCTAGGCCTGAGAAATACCTTTTACACATTTTGGGGTCCACTGTGTTAAAAATACAGTTGTGTTTGTGATATTATAAATTGTATGTATGCACCTTCCTTAAGAGATTGAATAACGCAGTCTCTAGACAGTACTTCAAAGGGCTTTTTGGAACAACACATGTGAAGTGTATTTCCTAGGAAGAACCTGGGGATATGGAGAATGCAGATGACCCACTTTTAATACAGTTGCTCAAAGCTATGCCCTGAGGATGAAAACTAATTACTTGTTCCTGGAAACTCCCAACTGAAGACCAGATTATTAGGAAGGTGCTAGTTCTGAACTGAAGCTGTGATGAATTTACAACCACAAGAAACACTTTGGGTGGCAATGTGAAGGACTGTTCCTGACAGAATCCACATTAAGTTTGGGGAGACTCTGGTAAGCTCCTTAGCATCCATGCGGATTCTTTTATCGTTTTTAATATGTCACCTCTGTAGTGCTGTTACTTTAAAAATAAAATAGGCTGCATAGAAAATGTTGTGTTTTAATTAGCTCTTAACAATCACTCTGTTATCAGACTCTGAAGAGAAGACAAACAGGTGAGCTTGGACAGCCTGGCTCTGCTGGGATCAACACAGTGAAAGCAGGGAACTGTTCAGCCTAGAAATACCCCAGTCAGAAGGGAGTGAGATCTTGGTCTTCACCCAGAAAGACAACAGCAGGAGAGCTGGAAGCCTGGGCGTGAATGCCCTTGCTGGACCATTGATGGCAAATACAGGTGCAGTTGCCCTGAATTGTGACACATGATTTACCATACTGGTTTACACCCATGTTCCATCTAGTCCATGATCCTGTGACAGTGGCTGGTACCAGATGCTTCAGAGGAATGTGAGTAATCTCTCTCCCCCCTTCCCCCCCCTTCCCCCCCTCCCCCCCCCACCATATTAGGTCCTCCTTCTAACTCTTTTAGTTAGATATTGGGTTACAGCCTGAAATATGAGATGGAATATCTCTTACAAAAGCATGTTAGCATAAACTATTGTAACTCCAAATATTTCTATATCCAAACTGTATTTGAATCTTGCTAACTTCTTAACCTCAGATGTCATCCAATGGATTCCACAGTTTAAATGCACATTGTCTGAAAAAGTATCTCCTTTGTGGTTATGAAGCTGTCAACTTTTAAATGTCACTGAAAGTCCCATTCGCGCATTATGAAACTGAGAGCTTCTGTGCTCTCTGTCTACACTCACTAACCCCTTCAATTTTCTTTAACAAATTATTTTGCTCTGTGAGATCTCAGTACTGAAGCTAGAGGGCTACATTCATGCAGGGCATTGACAAATTTTTAGGGCATTATTGCATTGCTTTGAAGAAGCTAGAGACAAGCATTCTTTTACTCCTACCAGGTTGGGATTTGTAAGGTGCTACAGGAATTACTTTCTTGCTTCCTGGACTGCTATGACGCCTTATCCCTCTACTTCTCTACTCCTGGCCATCTGTGCTGGATCCCAGTAGAGATTGATCAGGAAGGAGACAGCTGGGGTAATGGGAAAAGAAGATATTGGAGGGGGGATCTGGCCCCACCCAGCTTTCCTGACCATCTGGCTCCAACCCCGAGATTCCTTCCAACATTCACCTAGCTTGACACAGCTGCCAAATTATGTGAAGCTCCATGTCTTGACTTTGCCACTGCTTGGGGGCAGGGTGTGTTATGGAAATGTGTGATTCTCACTCATCTGTCAGGAATGTCACCCATGGAGCTGTACAAAACTAGGCAGCTATACACACTTTTTTTCTCCTGCTGCAGCTGAACAATCATTTCAAGTAGAGGACCACAATAAACAATAAAATATCTAGTCAAATTCAGCAAAGGCTCACTGGATGGATTCAATAAGATTCTGTGATAAATACAAGTGACTATCCAAATTTCCATTTATTTGAAAGCAGAGGGTATAGTATCCCTACACATTCATACAAATTGCTAAAATGATATAAAATTATCAGAACTTCTAAAGGCATTAGACTGCTATTAATTTTATCACTGATAAAATTCTGCCACTTTTAACCATATCAAGTGAGAGCCCATTTTCTGATAACTATACCACTTATTTCATGTGGGCAGCTAACAGGCTAAGGTATGATTCAGCATGGCTAACATGGGTGGAATCTGGCATCTTTTTAAAAATATTCCAGTGTGTTCACATCTTTTTAGTAAATTCACCATTGTGCTTGGCACCATTTGTACACTACATGAATTTTCAGTGCTGACCTATGTAAAATGTTAAATATTATTTCGAGTTTGCAATAAAATTTATATAGGTTTGTTTAGAAGGATTGGAATTTGACAGTATAAAATCTTGATGTAGACTACCATTTTCAAGAGTAAATCACACAACACAGACATATCATGAGCTTCATCCTGA
Source organism: Rafetus swinhoei (assembly GCA_019425775.1). Classification (NCBI taxonomy): domain Eukaryota; kingdom Metazoa; phylum Chordata; order Testudines; family Trionychidae; genus Rafetus; species Rafetus swinhoei. The sequence goes on from CM033424.1 coordinate 84,290,257, forward strand.
TTGTCAACAGAGATACCTGCGACTCAGAAAATGACGAGGAAAAAGGCAAATCAAAGCATCCGAAGAACAAATGTGTATGTTTGCTTTGCAAGGAAACTGTTTGAAGACTAACTAACATAACACCAAGAAGGGCACAATGCACTCAGAAGGTAAACTACACACAATCACTCATGCCCTGCGCTAGAGTACAGAAAGACAAATCTCCTTAATCTCTGTGAGCTCCCTTTGTTCAGCAATAAGCAAGAACTTACAATATAGTGGCTTATGGAAACCTGCAGCTACAATATAAGTCCACGTCTTCACTTGCTGCACCAGAGATCGATCTTTTGGTGTTCAATTTAGTGGGTCTAGTTAAGACCTGTTAAATCAAATGCTGAGGGCAGCTCTGGTCAGCACCAGTACTCCTCACAGACACGAGGCGTAAGGGAAGCTGACGGGAGTGTTTGCTTCCATCAGCCTCCCTCTGTGAAGATGGCACCAAGCTCAGCTTAAGGTAAGCCAACTGCAGCTACATATTTTATGTAGCTGGAGTTGTGTACCTTAACCCAGACTTCCTAATCTAGTGTACCCCTGGCTGAAGACTCATCTTGGTAACTGTACTATTCCCATACTGGGTGAATACTGAGATGTTTTACATAATTCTAGAAAATGTAAGACCAATAAAATGTTATTTTATATGTGATATTGCCTGGCTAATACTAATAATAATTTATCTAAATATCCATCATTCCTCCTTGAGGCTGTCTTTCTTGTGACAGCACCTGAACATGACAGCTCCCGCTTTCTCAGTTTGGCATGCCTGCAGTGAGCTTTTGTATGCTGAGAATGGCTGGATATATTTGGTATCTCAGAGTAGGGCTCAATGTTCTTTACAAACTGTCGGCCAGCTCCATTGCAAATAATGACGCTCATGTAGTCTGATTGTTTTTTTAAATGAAAGCAGCGACATCCTCCTCAGGATTTCCTGTTGAAGATAGCTTTTATCCAAGGGAATGTGAATGCCTTGAAGCTTGGGCATCTGCTAACAATTTGCTCTCTCTGGAGGCAAAGAAAGGGATGAAGGGTAGGTACCAGATAGGAAACACAAAGAATACAGAAAATATTTTTTTTCTTAAGTAGGATATTTTGGGCCAGCACCCCAACTGGCTTGTTTACAGCACCACTTGGTCATGTATTTCTTTTCAAGTATCAGAATATCCCTAAACCAGAGCACTACCAAGAAGATAAAACAGAGCTAAAGAGGCTTCCTCCTTATAAAACTTGACTGCAACAATTTTTTTTCAGAAAAATTAACCAGTCAAGCAATGGTTTCAAAACAACTGGTTTTTAACCCAAATCAAATTGTTCAGAGAAGAGCATGTCATAAAAAAAACCAAAGGCAAATAAAATGAACAGAGGATGACAAGAGAAAGAGAGAAAGAAAAAAATTATTGAAAAGGTCTCTCTGGAGGCTTAATAGGAGTTGTAATATTGCTTTATTAGATAAATAACTAAAATTTTAGTATTTAGAAGGAAAATGAGGATAGCCATGGTTAATACTAGAGGTTTTCTGCTGTCTTTGGCTGACTCAATAGTTCAGCATGACACTAGTCATTAAAGCAGCATGCTCAGCCTTTGCCCTTTTCCTGGCTGATAGCCCAGAGATGACAGCAAGACAGGAATGCAGTAGACAGAAAATGTGCCAAGTTGCTGATGAAGGTAGGGCGATATGTCCTGTGGTGAGTGGCAGTGGTTGTAATCATGTAGGAAGTCAGAAATAGAACATCTTTCTTTAAGCAATGTAGTTCTGTCCATCTGAACTCAGAGGATTTCTGAAGAAAATTCATAAAAAAGGCAAAACTGATGGGTACTTTTGCTTTCTTAGCTAGAATGTGCCCTTTATGCAACCTCAGAGGGCAGAACCTAGAGGCCAGAAAGACTCATGGAGCTTCTGGGATGTGCATGCCCACCTTGTCTGTAGGGTGCAGCTTATTCCTACCCATATAGCAAGTGAGCTCTGGAAGCTCCCAAACTCCTTCCAGATGTTTGTTGGGTACTGTGCAGAATAGGGCGGATTAGACTTGTGCTGCTCCTGAGCAGCAGCTGCAATTCTGCCTGGTCTTTACTTAAGACACAGAACAGAAGTAAGGAAAGCTCCTGTCCATGCACTATGTACCCACAGAAGAGCTTGGCAGAATGTAGCTCTGACTATGTAGCATATGCAAGTCAAGAAGATTAAATGAGACTTTTACCTGAGAATAAACTGAAGTTTCTATGTAGCACAATGCTACATCTTTGTAATTGATAATCCTGTTTTCCCAAGACTGTCTCAAATCATAGGCAGTGTCTGGGGAACAGTATGACACAGGCCTTTATTAACCATGAAAGATACAGCAAAGTCCTCCAGGAGTAAACAGCTGTGAAGTTTTGATGGGCTACTGAAGAAGACTGCTACAGTAGAAGAATCACCCCTCAGAACTCACGTGTCACCTCAGAAGATTACCCTGACCTACCCATCGTGAACTTTCCTGGTTTGTGGAGACAAATGTCTTGTCACTACTTCAGGGCATCACTCAGAAAGCATCACATTGTCATTCTCAACACAGTGTACTCTGTTCATGTTCCTGTGAGGCGATGTCCTTTGAGATAAATGTCTAATAACCAAAATTATTTAGTTTAGGATCATAAATCTTCCAGGTTGGCTTCTACTGCAGTCATCAGTTTTTGAAGTGAAATTTTGTATAATATACAGGATAACCAGTTTGTTTCCTAGAAGCAAAAAAAAATTAGGTTTTTTTGATATATTGTAAAGTTTTACTATTTCATTTTCAGCGAACCAGCCAGATTTCTAAGCAGTAGAATAATCATATAATAATGAAGTATTTTTTTAACTGTCCCTAATATACTGCTTTTTGGTGGCACACTCTAGGGGTCTACAACGCCATTTCATTAACAGACAGAAATAAAAGTGGGACTGCTTACATGCTGACTGATTCATTTCAGATTAAATCAGGTTAATCTCATTTAGGTCAGGCATTAAAGGTGTATATACAGGTTCAGTTCATTATTGAAAATTGAATTCATATCATGGCAAGATATATTCTGGTGTTATTTTGACAAATGCTGTATTGTTATTTATAGATAGAACACCAGAAAGATGAAATTAATAGTTTAATGAAACCAGCAATTTTCCCATCAGATTCATGAAACTGCTGATGTGCTATTGGTTTTTTGAAGCCATTTCAGCTGTTCAAAAACTTTCCAATTTACATGAAATCCATAGTCTCTTATCAGTGCTGGGCAGTAAAAATGTGGGTGTTCTGGTCCTGTGTCTCTCCAGTATGTTCTGGAAAGGAGGGGAGACCACTCATCCCTCAAAATAATCCCTGCAAGAGGAGAAAAACACTCCAGGAGTCTTTTCCCTCAGGATTCCTCCTGATTTGGGGAAAGGTGCTGAAATTCACTCTTCTGCAAAATGCACACAGTCACCTTCTTTCTGATCAGCTCTTCTCCTGAAGAAAATATCTCTTGTCTAATTAGGGTATGACTAGACTGCAGCGCTATTTCGGGATACCGAAAGTATCCTGAAACAGCAACCCTGAGTCTTCAAACGCTCCTGCTATTTCCCGAAATAGTGGGCGTGCTATTCTGGCATCCCTGTAGCCCTTGTTCCATGAGAGGTAAGAGATTTGTCAGAATAGTGCCTTATTTTGAAATGTGCTGACTACACAGCGTCAACATTCAAAATAGGCTCTTTTGACCTAGACTTGGAATAAGCTACGCAATTTGCGTAGTGCAAATTGTGTAGCTTATTCTGACAGAAGGGTGCTGTCTAGACACACCCTAAAGCATGCTTGGGATGTAGTCCCCATGGCTGCTCCTGCTACTATAGAGGATTGCACTTGTGAGTGGGCTCCAGGAAGTATCTGTAGCCAGGCAGACCCCGACATCCTGGGGAGAGAGAATCCTTGAGAGCAAAACTCTGTCTTAAAAGGCTCAAGGGCCTCCAGAGGTGCTGGAATAACAATGGCCCTGGATGCTAGACAGGAACCAGATAACAGCAGCAATTGGGCCAGCAGGCGGTCGGGGGCCTTGGGCTACCGATGGCTGGTACCAGTATTATTACGCCTACACACACCGTCCCAGAAGAGGAATCTGTCGCCCCATCAGAAAAAGGATGTCTGGCCCTAATGATTTAGTTACCTCCACCTCACAGGTGCAAATTAAGCTTTGGATCCTGTGGGAATGGGCCACAAAGACGCTCCAACTTAATTGGCATTTTAATGACAAGAGAAGCGCCACGTGACCACAGGGGTATAAAGTAGGGCCCTGTGCCCCACTCAAATTGGAGATCCACCCACATACCTGCTGGTCAGGCGGTCTTGGACTCCCCGAGACTTTAGGGACGCCTTAGTCTTGTACTGACTGCTTTCCATTGGGATTGAGAGGAACCTGGCTTCGCTGGAGTAAGGATCGCAGGGGTGAGAATATACCTGCTAGGTGTCTATTTTGCATGCATTTAATAAGAGCTCAGAGAACCAAAAGGGTTTCATGGTACCTGTAAGTGACTTTTAGTGTAATTTCTGTCTTGTCCTATTGTAGTGGCTGTGTTATCTGTAACACAGCGATAGCATTTAACAGCTAAGTTTGCCTTGTAACAATAAAATAGTAACTGTTTAAGCTTTAGCCTGACTCCTCCTGTTGCTGTAACAGAACCAGACACAATTAAAAAGAACTCCAGCCGGTCATAAGGGACAGATAGAGGGAGAGCTGGGTGTTTGGATTGTGTCGCCTCCAGTGGACAAATCCGTGGGGCACCTCTCAGCCTTCCCTAGGCTGCCCGCTGCAACGGGACCTTGTGTCCTAGCAGTTAAAGTCTGAGATGTAATAAGCTCTCCCTGTAAGCTTTGGGGCATCTGTCAGCCTGTTGGCTGCCCGCCGCGAAGGGACCCCGGTCCTAACGGTCAAAGACACAGACGTAAAACTTCTTGGGGCGCCCGTCAACCTTCTCCAGGTTGCCCGCTGCGAAGGGACCCCGGTCCTAGCAGTTGAAGTCTCGGGTGTATAACACACACACACCACTCACTGCCCTGACCACCGGCTGACAGTATCTCACAAGAAGGAGTTTCCAGTATGGAAGAACTTAATTGGGTGGTAATCTCACAATTTCTTAAAATAATACTATTACTAAGGGATAGCAAAATATGAAACTAAAAAAAAGCCCCACCATGCCTTTGAGTAAAAATAATTAGTGAGATTGTGTCTATTGCCCTATTGTAATTATTTGCACTTAATGGGACTATTTTATGTTGTTTGCCCTGAAGCAAGGGGCTACTCTTTGTTCTGTCTATATGTATACATAGCTCTTCTTTGATATAGTACCCTTTCGCTGTGCTAGTAGCTACTCTAGTGTGCTTTTCAAACACATGAAGATAAAAATTGTACTATTCTACATGTTGTTTGTGGGCTTTCAGATTCATTGGTACATTAAAGACAACAGAAGTAGCAGCCATGCGTCTCAGGGCAAATTCTTGGACTGCAGTTTGATCTGCCTCAGTGCAAGCAATATATTTCCTGATAGGTGTGTGTTAACATGTTTATATTTAGACCTAAATATTTAGGATGTGTGAGGTATATTGTTAGTAGCCCATCACTGACAATGATGATGATCTGAGAGCTGCGAGAAAATCTGTTTTAAGTGAGAAAGCTGTTGCACATGGGCAGTCCCATTCTCTCGACTGTGGAAGTCCCATGGGCACAAAGAATCATCATGGTGGGGATTTCCTTAGCTACAGTGGGTGACCAGAACATCTTTGTTCTCTGTATGCCCCATAGTGCATTGCTGAACTGCCTTCATGACAGTGGATTCACAAATTGATTTCTTCCACCCAGTCCACCAGAACAGTCTTCACATGCTAGAGAAAGGTAGTTTCCCTGTCTCACAAAGGGCAAAAGACCCATCAGCTACCTCACTCAGTTTGGCCTACTCGTCAAAGGGGTTCCACTAGTCAGTGGTTTGTTCGGCCACTGTCACATGCAGACAGCTACTTGGAGTTACAGGCCAGAGCTGGAGGTGAGGATCAAAGCAGATGAGCACATGTTCCTCCAACAGAAATACTACCTCTCCCTAGTCCCCATGCACCCCTGTAGGAGGTTTTAGTTAAGGAACAGAATGCTATTTAGACATAGACGTTATGCTGATTTACATAAGCTGAAGACCTAGACAAGGGCTCCCCAAAAAAGAAGATATTTTATTACCACAGTTACTCAATCATTTCCCCGTTATTTCCATAGCAGACTGCAGATACATCACTCTAATAGGATCTGCTCTACTGTCAGTATATAGCCACTCTGCAAGAGGATCATCTAATGCAGGGAAAACTGCATCCACTGATGAGATCATCAGAGGGCATACTTTCCGTGTAACACCCCCTGTTGATTTAGTGGAACACTGCACATATTCCATGCCTTAGTTTACCCCCCTCAGGAATCCTTCACTTCAGTCCCTCTTGATGTTTCATTTCATAATACCTTCCTTAGAACTTGTTTATTACAAAACTTCATATAAAATGGGCCACAACAGAGACTCCAAAATGAACAAAAAGATGCTTCTGGATTTCAGGTCCCTCTGAGGTCTTCCCTGCTAACTTTGATCCCAGTCCTTACAGTCTTTGTCTATCCTTATAGCTGGAGTCCTAGCTCACTCTCTACCAGGAGTCTTGATTTATCCTCCTTCTGGAGCTGGGTAAATCAAGCAATTAATATCCTCCTCTTTGCTGACAATCCCAGCTCTGCTCAGGAAGCTGGGTTGTAACTTATCTCCCACAGCTGGCCTCAGTTTGTCCACAGGCTCACAGAGTTTGACAGTCTTCTGCTGATATTCACCCCCTGCTAAGTCAGGATCTTGTAGAAGCCTTCTTATTCCCTGTGGTGTATGCAGGCATTTATGTTTATTCCCTACTCCCAGTCTATCCCCAATTGGTTGAGAAAGAGGAGAGCCTCATCCTGCCCCCTTAGGAAAATAGTATCAACCCCATCATTTAACACAAAGATTCAGTGACTCTCTTGAAGTTTAACAAATAGAAAATATCTATATAAATCACATACTATGAGCATCACTCATGCAATTATACCTAATATTGCCAAGAGGACCATGACTTATGCTTCCTATGATTTTAAAATGGGTTCTGAGAAAGGAAAAATAGAAGATCCTCTAATATCTGACCAGAATGTCTAATACAACATAATAGGAACCTTTTAAAATATGAAACATCCATTGTCCAGTTGAAAAGTAAAGATTTTACTGAAATTGTACTGATTAGCCTTGAGCAAGTCATCAAGTAGCTTAAAAATACAGCTTTGAAATAAACTTGTGAGCAATGTTCGCCCCAGATTCTTTTCATTGTGTACAGACCATTGCCAAAATGCACAGATGTAATCGCATGCCTGAACTAGCTGCATGGTTACTGCAGTTACTTAGATAAATACGGTAATGGCAAATGTTTAACTAAATGATCACTTGTGCATGCAATTCAGTAATTCTGTGTGCAAATGTAGGTACTCGGAAACATGCACTTTTTTCCTGCATGGAGCTAGGTTCATAACTATTCAAATGTAGCCCATATCTTTTTAAAAATCAGCATTACTGAGAATTTTTTAAAACCGTGACTCTGCATGGCCCTCTGATAATTTTGCACTTGTCAGACATACATGTGTGGACAAAATTTTTTTTACTATTTCCAGAACAACCAGATTTTCAGCTAATGCAAATCAGCGTAGACCCCCTGCTTGCATAGTCTATGATGATTTACACCATATGAGGCCTTGGCCCTGTTTTTCTCCTGCTCTTTTTTGGCAGCTGCCGTACAGTCAGGCTATTATCTCTGCCTTGAATTCTGTATGCTGCAACTTGATAGATTATCTCAACAACCCCTCAGGTTTCCATGGTGAGTCAGGTAATCTAACTTCCTCTGATGGGTGACAGAAAATGTGGCCAGCTGTATTATTTCTACAGGTATGGAGGCTATCATGTTTTAACTCACCTAGGGGAATTAAGCAGAGATAATTATATAGAGCAACATGTAGTCAGAAACCAATCAGACCTGGCAAATGCAATGTACAGTTTTGTTGTTATTCTGGATGGTAAATATGCTACTTCGATATGTAGTTAGCTTTGAAGACAGTGGAACTTAAATTATGTGCTTAACTTTAGACTCTCTTTTACAAGTTTTACTGAATGGGGGACATAGCTACAAATTAGATTTTGACAAAGTTTATTTGCAGCTAATACTGTGTGATGAATCTGGCCCTTTGTTCTGTTTGTAAATAATTTAAGAACTGATCTGGAATTCTACAGACATTTGTTATGAATGTATATTTACTGAATAGTTTATATGAACAATTTTCATCATATGAGGATTTCACAAATTGTTTGTCTTAACTATTTGATGTCATGCACGAATAGTCACCTATTGCACATAGGATTGTTTCTGTTTGAATGACTGGAACCCTTTAAACAGATGAATAATAAATAGCTAATGCCTAATTTTTGTAAACCTGAGGCATATGGATTTTACACTCCATCTGTGAGTTACTGTAGTGGTGTTCATGTTAGTCATTGACACACCAAGGTAAAGATTCAATCAAATAGTATGAAAGAGTGATGTAGATACCAATTTTAATCAAATCCATGCTACCTACTGCTGTTTTATTTTTTAAAGTGTTATTACAACCTTAATTTTCATGTAGAGTGTGGGCTGGAGGCTAAAATGTTTCATTTCTCCTAACTATAGAATAAATGTTCAATGAAAGTTTTAAATAGTTGTTTACAAGAAAAGTGTTTAGGGTTTTTTTTTTTTTTTCTTCAAATAAAATAGTCATGAAGGAACATTTGGTGTTTTCAGCAAATAAATTATATCTAGTATATATTTGAGAGAGTCTGTCTGTCGGTTCAAGAACTCCTAAATGGTAAGCGCTAGGACCATCAAATTTGGTATGCAGCTTCCTCTGATCATAACTTAAAGCAAGGTAAGGGTTTGGATGTGCCAGGAAAATGGGATGTGCCTGAAATGGGATTGCTTCTCAAAAAATCCTACAGAAAATAGACTGAATCACAAGGCAGGTAAAAAGGGCTAGCTGGAGGCATGCCCCTTCCATCCGAGCCTGCTCCAGACCAGAGTCCCCCCCCCAGGTGACCTCTGGGAAGGGTGAGGGGCAAAGTTCCCCCCTTGAATTCGTACGGGAACATTGCTGGCTGTTTCCCTTTTGTCAGGGAGTGAGGGGAAAGTGCACAGTTTGCCGTATTCCTCACTGACTAGAAAGCACAGGGGACAGATGAACCTGGACCTGCCCCTGTTAGGGGACATGCACCCCTCTCCAGGCTGTGCCTGCTGGAGCTGCAGTGGCCATGGAGAGGTGCTTCTCACTAGGCTCCAAGCTGCTGCAGTGAGAGAGGGCTGGGGTAGTTCTCATTCTTCAGGGTAGCCTGTATACTGAACTCCTCATTCCCAGTCCCACCTCAGAGCAATGATTTTAATGAAGAATGCACATTTTCATTTTATTTTCTTAAAAAGCCTGAAAAATTAGTTGAGTTAAGGATCCGACCAATGGATAGATGATGGATAGAAGGATTGATTTTGGGATAGGAAAATTGAAGCGTGAAAATATATTTCGTAGCTATTCAGTTGGCTACGCTTGCAAATGCTCTCCTCATTCATCGCTGACCCAGTTCTGCTCCCCTTAATCATACTGAAAAATATTTCACTCCATTAATAAAGGAGGCAGATGTATGATGCATATCCAAGTGGGACCTGAAGCAGTCCTTGAGCCCTTTATATTTTGAACTTTTTGATGGTCACTTGGCTTTCCCTAGCCTACATATTTTTTAAAAATGTATTTGTTAATTTATTTGGGTTTATAAAATACTGGGGTAAAACACAACCAATATATTTTACAAGTTCTTGACAGTAGTTAGAAGATGAGAGGGAGAATGGTTGTTTGATTGGGGGAAACTTACCTGAAACTTAGGAAACCCAGGATTGTGGCTTTTCTCTATGGGTGGGTCTAGACTGGCAAGATTTTGCGCAAAAGCGCCTGCTTTTGCGCAAAAACTTGCCGCCTGTCTACACTGGCCGCTTGAATTTGCGCAAGAGCACTGACGTTCTAATGTAAGAATTCAGTGCTTCTTGCACAACACTTTGACGCTCCCGCTCAGGGATAAGCCTTTGTAGACAGGCACCTTAATTTATTGCGCAAGAAAGCCCGATGGCTAAAATGGCCATCGGAGCTTTTGCAAAAGCGCGTTTATATTGAGCACGGATGCTTTTGCGCCAAAAGCACTTTTTGCGCAAAAGCATCCGTGCCAATCTAGATGCTCTTTTGCGGAAATACTTTTAACAGAAAAACTTTTCCGTTAAAAGTATTTCTGCAAAATCATGCCAGTCTAGACGCAGCCTATGTGTTTAGGCTTTCTGAGGCTGTCTGTACAGCAGTGTTATTTTGAAATAACCGATGTTATTACAAAATAACAAAATGCGGATCTACACAGCAAGCCGTTATTTCAAAATAATTTTGAGAAGGACGACTTCTTACTCCAACCCCTGTAACCCTCATTTCATGAGAAGTAAGGGAAGTTGAAGAAAGAGTGTTCTTCCTTTGACTTCCTGCTATGTAGACAGCACCAAAAGCCGAATTAAGCTATTTCGACTTCAGCTACACAGTTGATGTAGCTGAAGTTGCGTATCTTAATTTGACTTCTGCCCTGCTGTGTAGATGTGCCCTGTGTAACCTTGGAGAAAGATCTTTAAAACCATTTAGGCATCTAAAAATGCAGGTGGGTGCTCACTGAGATTTCCAAGAATCTAGTAGGTGCTTAACTACACAGTGTTTTTGAAAACCTTATTAGATATCTCTATGAATCTAAATACCATTAAAATTGTCACAATCTCTGTGGGTTAGACTTACAAAAGAATTTAGGCATCTAACTGCCCCTTTAGATATTCAGCATCAGGTCCCACCGAGATTCATAAAACATCCATTCAACTGTTACCAAACCCTGGAGGTGCCTAAACTCACAGGGCACCTAATTTTTGCAATAAAAGTTCCCTAGATGCCCGTGTTTCTACCTTGCACTGTTGAGCTACGCCAGGTCAGCATAAGGTGTTGTACCTAACCTGGTAGCGTAGTCCAGAACTGAGGGCACCCCAGCCTCAGAATATCCCATAGCCACTGGCCAGAGCACTCAGCTGAGAGGCTGTTGAGCCCTATTCAAATCCCTTCTCTTGTGGAAGTGGGATTTGAAGTGGGGGGTTTCCCATAGTATACTAACTAATAGACTAAAAGTCACGAGGGAGGTCCTCTTTCCCAGCTGCTTGCAAAAATGGTATAGGCACCTAATGCTTAGAGAGGGTTTATAGCTGAAAGTCCCAAGCAGAGAGAGGAGTCTCCTTCCCGCCCATACTTAGGTGCCAATCTCACTGATAGGGCACATTCCTCACCTGGTCACCTTTCACTGGCTAGCTGCCTAGTATGCTCTTTTTTGTGAATACCATTCTAATGCACCTACCTGCCCATTCATTGTATAGGAAGCCTAAGCACCAAACTCAAGCTTTGTGAATCCCAGTGGTAGTCTAAAGTTAGGTATGATGGAAAGTGTCTTTGTGAATCTATCCTTCTATGACTTACCTTGTTGTCTCAATCACTTCATTTCTTTCCTTGAGAGGGACTTCTGCATGACACACAGGTTTGTCATGGGAAACAGATGAGAAAGTTATGAAGTATTCATGGCAAAATTTTCCAACTGTCTGTGTGATTTAGGAGCCTATGTCCTATTTTCAAAAGAGACATAGGCACTTAAAAACTACATTCCATAGTCTTTTAATTAGATTTTTAATTGTCTAAAAGTTGTTTTTGAAAATGTGACATACTGCTACATTGCTTAGGTGCTCTTGAAAAATTTTACTCTCAGGTTCCCTAATGATGTCACTAAGGGTGCATCTACACAGCAGAGCTTCACTCAAAATAAGCTACGCAAATTGAGCTACGTCAATTGTGTAGCTTATTTCAAAATAGCTTATTTAGAAATTGGGAGTGTCTACACAGTACTTATTTCGAAATAGAGCACTCTTGCTCTGACTTCCTTTACTCCTCGTACAATGAGGTTTACAGGAGTCAGAGTAAGAAGTCCTCCAGCTTGAAAGTATTTTGACATTATTTCGAAATAACTGCTTGCTGTGTAGATGTGGACTAACTTATTTTGAAATAATGCTAGTTATTTCGAGAAAATGTTGCTGTATAGACATGTCCTTAGATTCATTCCACACATATTTCCAGATTTCTATCAAAAATATTCCTCATCTTTGCACTTGTCTTTGGTCGCTAAGCTCAGATTTTGAACTTAGCAACTGAGATTTCTTTCAAATGGTTTTTAAGATTCACAACCACTTGTATTGAAGGCTGCAGTCCTTTTTTTAATGTTTTAGAGAGAGTCCTGGTTTTAACCTTCGTTTCTGTGATTTTTATCAATGTTGCCCTAGATTCCCATGACAGAGTTGAGAGGTATGATTCATGCTCTTTCCCTTTCTCTCTCCTTTTATTTAGATAACATCATACTCTGCCTTAATTATTCTCCTAAGTATTTAAAGAAATAAAGAATAATGATTAAATTTTTTAAGCTCACATTTCCACAGATTCAGGTAGTAAAACAAAGACAGAATTAGATATGAACATGACCCTGTATAAATATATGTCATGTCAGAGTGGGATTCATACTCCAAGCAAAAGGATGGTAACTCTAATTACTGGCTCAGAAAGCCATCTTAAAATGGTAAGGTGCTATTTCACAGGTTGTCGTAGTGAGAAAGTTAAAATTACAGATTTACAAAATCACAGATGTTCAATAATTTTTGCATCATTATTTATAGTAGTGAGAGTATCAGCTTGAATAAATGTATCAATTTCCTAACTAATACTTGTCAATATTGAAACATGTCATATTAAATAGATTCCCTGTTTGTTAGTATTCTCAATGTGATCATAGGGTTTTATCAGGAAAATAACCAGTGGGACAAAATTTAAAGCATGCTAATTAGTATTTTCAATGCAAATGCACAGGGTGAATACTAGGAAGTAGTATATTCATAATATACACAAGGATTATGTTTGAGGAAAATGTGATCTTATTAATTAGAAATCTGAAGTGGGCATTAATGATGTTTGTATATACTGTATGAATCCCATATTTTCTGTATGTGATTGTACAATTTATATAGTTAGGATAATTTGTTTTCTTTTGTATCTGTTCATTGTTTTCTGTGATTCATAATGACAATTCAGACACTGCTTTAACAATTCAAACTGAGTTCAGTTTAAATGCATGAACAGTACTATTCTAATAACAGTAGGGACAGTCATTTCATTAATAAGTTTAGACACTTGCCTTGCAGCAAAGCATAACTAATACCCATACATAGAGGGGGGAAATGAGGCAAAAATGTCTGACCATAAATGCAAAGAAATAAGAATGCTGAAATCTTAGTACAGGTAATGAGCTTTGGAAGGAATATCGCAAATACAGTTTAAGAAAATGTTCTATCCTAAAAAAAGTCACTTAAAACACTGCAAAATTTTTCAAAAACAGGTATGAAAAATCATATTTTTCAACCTCCCAGACAGGTAATAGATATATTTTCAAAGCAACACTCAGGGATTTGTTGAGCAATTCTCATTGACTTTAAATGGGAGTCACATAGCTACATTTCTCTGCACAGCTTTGAAAATCTACCCCCTAATGTGTAACAGTAATTATCTGCAAATGTGTAGCAAAGGATCAGAAGTCATAGTATTTTGCATCATGTTTATGAGCTACAGAATTTAGGCACATCATCATTGTTAAATTTTCAAATGTAAGTTTTTCAGGTGATTACCCTCTGTAAGCAGGCCTACCTAATTAATGACATGTGTCATTCACTTATATCCCTAGGCTGTGTCTACATTGGCACCCTTTTTCGGAAAAGGGATGCTAATGAGACACAGCGCATTAAATCATGGGATTTAAATATCCTCAGCGGTATTTATTACATAACTGCGCTTTTTCCGGCTCGGGCTTTGCCGGCAAAAAGCGCCAGTCTAGACGGATCTTGTGGAAAATAAACCCTTTTCCGCAAGATCTCTTATTCCTACTTGCAAGTAGGAATAAGAGATCTTGCGGAAAAGGGTTTATTTTCCGCAAGATCCCGTCTAGACTGGCGCTTTGCCGCAAAGCCCGAGCCGAAAAAGCGCAGTTATGTAATGCAAATACCGCTGGGATATTTAAATCTCGATTTGAATTGCGCTGTGTCTCATTAGCATCCCTTTTCCGAAAAAGGGTGCCAATGTAGACACAGCCCTATTGTTTCATTTTAGCTTTCTTCAGTCCTTCTGGAGTCAGCTCATCCTGCTCTTCAACCCTCCTTCTGATCTGCATAGATGTATATCACAGGCATAAACACCATTTTTCAACCTAGCCATCCCAGGTAGTTATCTTCAGGTTCTGACTCCTAGCCCCCAAGCCTGTCTCATTCCTAAGCAAATAACTGACATGACAGAGAGAAGAACCTTCTTCTATTTCCCTTCATCTTCTCTTTTTTTTTTAATTCTATATTTCTACCCTTTCTTTACACTTGAGTTTTCATCTATGTAACACTATCAATATTGAGCTAGCTTTCTTCGAGCTGACTAGACATTTAAAAAAATCACCCCCAATCTTAAAAAAAAACATTTTTTTCTGATTTACAACATCCTCTGATTCTGTCACTGTGAGCAGGTGACTGACCTCCAAGCACAGTCCACATATTGTGTAAACTCAAAATATACCTCTCCTTAAGATTTGGCATTGTCAATAAAGAAAAACAACAACAACAACAAGACCAGCTCATTTCTTTTTCTCCAGGCTTAGATGCTTCAAGGCTTATCTCCTGGGAATTTCCCAGACTACACCAGATATTCTCTCCTAAGATTCGTGGGATAAAATATTTTTTTCTTGTCCAAACATTCCTTACAATGCTATAAATAGTGGTGCTATTTTCATCCAAAACCCAAGCACCATTCATTACTGCATCTTACTCCAAATTAACATTCCATAAAGATGAAGCCGAGACCCACAGGGATTGTCCCTCGCCTTTATTTGTGGCGATCTATATTTGAGTCCTAGCTGAGGACACAAGTGAAGTTGAGTTTGACAGTTACATTCTAATTCCTCCTTTCTTGAATAGGTTGAAAAATGATGGTCTGCTTGATGTAATCATTAAGTTGAATGCCCTTAGTGCACAGTCTAATTAAAATGGTCAGGAGTTTAGGTATCTCTGCTGTACACACTCATTTTAAAAAACAAGGAATTTGACAGACCACAGAGTGTATGTGGACTGCACTGGAACACCTACAATCAAATGCATGGTGTAACCTAAGAAAAAGCAATGTGTCTAACAGCAGCAATACATTAAATTATGACAACATGGAATAATGTCAGGTATTTCTTCTCTTGTGGAAGATATTTTATTTTATTTATTAATTAGTGCCACTCAGAGACCTTCTATTATTTAAATTCTTCTTTGGCACAATAATTTTCAGATGCAAAATTATTCTGCTCTTTTTTCAAGTGTCATCCTTATGATTAAAATTCACAAAGTCATTGTCTGTTATTTATATCTGTGCTTTACTCCTGTTGAAAAGGTTGATGCTTAGACACCTATTCAATATTTTCTGAGACAGAGAGTGAACTGAAAGAACAAAGCAATTAAAAAAAAAACTTTTAGTAATCAGTGCATATCATTTTCCTTGCATGCAGGCAGGGCTGTCTGATCAGTGACAAAGGCATTTGAAATACTTCCCAATTTCATATTTCAAACACAGTATATATGCAATTTTATATTTGTGAAGGAGCTTTGCAATAATATAGGGCTGGATTCTTCACTCTGCTCAAGCAGATCTTGGGTGCCAGGGAGGAGTGGGATAAAGGGACCTGATTACATTTCTTTGATCCAGTGTCCACCACACCTGGTAGAAGTTTGAATAAGCCCGTGATTGCTCTCTCTCATGCTACTGTCATAAATGTCTAAAAGGAGCTTTACACCAGCAGAGGAAGGGTGCAATGGACCTCTGTACCATAACTCCCTGTTCTCTCTGCTCACAATATGCCCTCTCTTTTTTCTATGAGGGGTAGAAAGGAAGTTTCCACTTGCCACAAATGGCTGAAATCAATTCATATTACATTGACTGAGTGAAAAAAGTAAGCAGCCAAAACCAGAGAATCTGGCCCATAATCTGAAGATGACATTATAAATTATAATTTTATAATGTATGCCTTTCTGAATGTTATGACTTTAAAAATTGTAATTTTTAAAAGGCTGCAGATAAATCACAAATGCTAAACCATCCATTAACCTTTTTATCCATGTACATGAATATATTGCTTTTGGAATGTGATATTACTGTAATATTGTACAAACCATCTTCTGAATAGCTGGAGATCAAATTCATTTCAGGCAAATATGACAGTTAATGACAACTTCAAAATAACCTTTATTCTGGCCAGGGGAAGAAAAAAATATTTGCCTTTCACTTTTGACCTTAAGTTAGTTTTGAGTTGAAATATTCATAGTTCTAGATGACCCAAGACAGGCTCACAACTTCTAATGCACTGATTTAGCCCACAACTGGATTTGCACATTCAAAACTCCATCTGTGCAGAGTCCTGGGCTAAATGTTTTATATCAGTCTTGCTTTACTCTAAATAGCATAAATCATAAAATAGTAGTAAGGACATTGGATTACGATTTTTTAAACTGGCCAGATAGAATGTTGTCTTTTTTTTTTTTATAGTTTGAAAATTATTTTCAAATTAATGACCAAATCACAAACACAAACAAAAATAAATATCAATATACAAAACATTTGAATAAATGTAATTAAAAATAAAAAGGCAATCTAAAATCCATTTTACTAGACAGGTCCTGGTATTGAGGTGCTATTAATATGGTTGAATAATAGTTTGTTATAATTCCTTCTTGTAGTCATGTTTTGAAAATTTTCTCCTCTAAGCATAAAGGTTCTGTGTTTGATTTCTGATCCCAGGCAACTTAAAAAAATAAAGCTAGAGTAAAAACAATTCAGTCTTCTTTTGAGTGAGATGAAAATACCAAAAGCTAACTTTTCCCATTAGAAAAAAAATCTAGTTACTTTAAAAAAAAAAAACAAACAAACAAACCCCACACAACTCTCCAGATCAAATGGCAGCATGGAGATAGGTTCAATTTAGTAAAGAATCAGGAGCAGCATCTTTCCTTGTTCTAGAAGAAATGATTTTTTATTTGACCAAATCCTGATCCCATGTCTATGACAAAAAAAATATATTAACATAGTGTGGCAAAGCTCCAGGCTATTTCCTGTGGGTCTCTTGCTACTGGTGGATAGCGTTAGCCTCAGAGGCACACTGTGGCCCTCCACACAGCCTTTTTCTCTTTACTGAGCCATACTCATCACAGCCTAGTTCATAAGTTTGGGGTAAAATCCCCTGATCTCCCTTCTTGAGGCAGAGGTTGAGATGTCATGGGAAGGTTGGGGGAACCCAGGCCCACCCACTACTCTGGGATCTGGCCCAGGGACCCTAAGGCTATGTCTACATTGCCTGATTATTTCAGAATAAGCTATTCCAGAAGAAATACTCCAGAATAGCTTATTCTGAAATAGAGCATATACACTACAGAGAAGCCTGGAAATTAGTCTGAAGCAAGCTCCCCTAATGTGGACAGGCTACCTTGATTTAGAGCCCCAGGAAGCACTGGCAGGGTTCCTGCCACTCTCTGTCTAGCAGCTTTACCTGGGCTACTTCCCCAAATGATCCCTCCCAGTACCTTTCCTTTGGTACCTGCTCATTAGTCCTCACCTCTCTCCCACACAGCTCCTCCAAACAGTACTTTCTGTCCTTCACTCTTTTCCTTCCCCCCTTCCTTGCCTGGGGGAGACCTCTTAAAGCAGCACCACAGGCCTTAATTGGCAGGTGTCTAATCAGGAAGCTCTAATTGACCCTAGGAGCCTGCCTGATTATGCTGCAGGTAGGTTTGGGCTTTTTTTTTTTTTTTAACTCCGGGAAGAGAAAGAAGTTCACCCAAGCCCTGGCAGTAAGCTAGTCTGGGTCTGTCACAACAGAAATATGTATACAAGGCCTAGAACACTAGGACTCATGAATTTGCATTTTAAGGCTGTATTGTATAACACTTATCCATGTACACAAGTATTTATTTATGCAAATAGGTCTTATTGCTTCAGTTGGTCTATATGTTGGATTATGTTCTCATCAGCATTAATAAGGATCAAACAACCTATCCCTTAGTTATTATCTGTGCATCATACCTTTTTTGCTTTCTATCTCACACCAACTCCCTAGGAGGCAAATGAATTTTGCTGAAGTTGTTAATTAACTTGTCCAAGGTGAGGTAGGAAATTGGATGATATCCTAAATCAGTAGAAGTCAATAACAAAATCCCATTGACTTTGTTGGGGCCAGAATTTCACCCCTTATCAGAGTTGCGAACAAAACTCGGATCTTTGAAGGGATAGAACCATTTCTTATCTAATAGAAATACAGAGTCTCTGAAAATTGTTTCCAATCTGTCCACTTATATTTTATCCTGCCTGAAAAGTGAATACTTGTCCTTTTGTCAAGCATTTTGAGATAAAAAATGTTTTGTAACTGCTAAGTGTTATTACTAGGTTCATTTTACAATGGTAAAACTGAGACATGGAAATGATGAAAAATTAATCTGGACAGTCCTGTGAGTGGTGAGTTAGGCTTTGCCTTCCGAAACTTAACAACTGTTGTGTATGAATTTGCTACATTTCAACAGAAATTTTCCACTTTTTTTCACTTGCTTATATTCAGTATACCTATATTTAGACTATTTACAAAACAAAATGCATATTTTAGGGAGGAGAGAATTTAACAATTTTGTCAGCACTTATGTACTATGCATTCTGCAGGGTGTTTTTGGTTTCTCCTTGTTTGTGTGCCTTTGATTACCTTTCCTTATATCCCTTATATGTCAGCTTCCAACATTGAACTATTAATAATTGTCCTTTTTGTTGAGGATTTTTTTGTGTTTTCATAGAATTATAGCAGATTAGGGTTGGAAGATACCTCAGGAGGTTATTTCGTATGACCCCCCAACTCAAAGAAGGATCAAACTCAACTAAATCATTCTAGATGGACACTCTGTTTGAAGCCTCATCTTAAAACCCGATAACGATGAATATTCCAACACCATCCTACGCAACCTATTGCAGTTCTTCACCACCCTCCTTGTGAAATAATTTTTCATAATATCCTATTTAGACCTCCAACACTGCAATTTGAGAACATTGCTCCTTGTTCTGTCATCTGCCACCATTGAGAATAGTCTGGCTCCATCCTCTTGGAAACCCCCCTTTCAGGTAGTTGAAGGCCACTATCAAATCCCCTTCATTCTTCTCTTCTGAAGACTAAAATAAGCCCAGTTCCTGCAGCCCCCTAATCATTTTCATTGCTCTTTGCTGGACTCTCTCCAATTTGTCCACATCCTCTCTGTACATGTGGGCCCCAAACTGGACATGGTACTACAGATTTGGCCTCAACAGTGCCAAAGGGAGGGGAATAATCACTTCCTCGATCTGCTGGCAATGGTCCTACTAATGCAGCTCAATATGATTGTTAGCCTTCTTGGCAACAAGGCGCATTGCTGACTCATGTCCAGCTTCTCAGCTACTGTCATCCCCAGGTCTTTTTCTACAGAACTGCTGTTTAGCCAGTCAGTCCCCAGCCTGTAGCAGTGCATGGGATTCTTCTGTCCTAATTGTAGGACTCTGAACTTGTCATTGTTGAATCTCATCATATTTCTTTTGGCCCAATCCTCAATTTATCTAGGTCACTATCCTATCCCTACCCTCCAGCATATCTGCCTTTTGCCCCAGCTTAGTGTCATCTGCAAACTTGCTGTGGGTGCAAACCAACTCATCATCCAGAACAAAACTAGCTCCAGGACCCTACTGGCTGCCAACTACACTGTAGATTACTATTCATTGAGCCCTGTGATCTAGCCCTGCTTTCTATCCATCTTAGAGTTCATTCATCCAGTCATACTGTTTTAACTTGCTGTCAAGAATACTATGGGAGATCATATCAAAAGCTTTGCTAAGGTCAAGGTATATCACGTCCATTGCTTTCCCCATATCCACAGAGCCAATTATGTCGTAGAAGGCAATCAGATTGGTTAGGCATGACTTGCCATTGGTGAATCCATGTTGACTGTTCCTGATTACCTTCCTTCCCTCTAAGGGTACGTCTAGACTACATGGCTCCATCGATGGAGCCGTGTAGATTAGTTTACTCGAAAAAGGGAAATGAAGCGGCAATGTAAATAATCGCCGCTTCATTTAAATCAAAATGGCCGCCGCGCTGTGCCGATCAGCTGTTTGTCGGCACAGCACGGCAGTCTAGACGGGGATCTGCCGACCCCAGAACCCTTCGTCGGCAGATCCTGTAAGCCTCGTTTCACAAGACATAAAGGATCTGTCGACAGGATAGGCCGACGAAGGGTTCTGGGGTCGGCAGATCCCCATCTAGACTGCTGTGCTGTGCTGACAAACAGCTGATCGGCACAGCGCGGTGGCCATTTTGATTTAAATGAAGCGGCGATTATTTAAATTGCCGCTTCATTTCCCTTTGTCGTCCTGCGTCATCTACATGGCTCCGTTGATGGAGCCATGTTGTCTAGACACACCCTAAATGTTCCAAAATGGATTCCTTGAAGACCTGCTCCATGATTTTTCCAGAGACAGAGGTTAGTCTGACCAGTTTGTAGTTCCCAAGATCCTCCTCCTCTTCCCCTTTTTGAAGATGGTGACTGTATTTGCCTTTTTCCAATCATTTGGGCTCTCCCACGATTGCCAACAGTTTTCAAAGATCATGGATAATGGCTCTGCAATCACATAGCCAACTCTCTCTGAAGGGTCAGATGCATTAGATCCTGCCCCATGGACTTGTGCATATCCAGCTTTTCTAAATAGTCCTTAACCCGTTCTTTCACTACTATGGGCTGCTCACCTCCTCCCAATACTCTGTTGCTCAGTGGAGCAATCTGGGAGCTGACTTTATCTGTGTGGCAAAGAAGCGTTCAGTTTTTTCCACATCATCTGTCACTAGGTTGCCTTGCCCATTCCCACACCTTCCCTGATCACCTTGTTGCTAATGTACCTGTAGAAACCCTTCTTGTTATCCTTTACATCCCTTGCTAGCTGCAACTCCAATTGTACTTTGGCCTTCCTGATTACACCCTTGCATGCTTGAACAATGATTTTTGTAGTCCTCCTCAGTTATTTATCCAAGTTTCCACTCCTTGTAAGCTTCCTTTTTGTGTCTAAGTTCACCAAAGATTTCTCTGTTAAGCCAAGCTGGTCACATACCATATTTGCTATTATTTCTGCACACTGGGATGGTTTGCTCCTATGCTTCAATATGGCTTCTTTACAATACAGCCAGCTCTCCTGGACTCCCTTCCCCCTCTGCTGGGTATCCATCTTACAGAAGTACAATCTAGTTTACATTGCTCTTCTTTTCCCATGAAACCCTTTTGTGGAACCTCACCAAATGCCTGGCTACAATCAGGTACACTGTGTCCACTGTATTTTATGCACACAGCTTGTTGATATATTCATGACATAATTTGTTTTGGCATGATTTTACAAGCCTGTTGCCTTCATCCAGGTACTGTCAGGCTGTTTGCTTTAATAATTGTTTATGCAATTTATCGGGTGCTGAATTTAAATTTACCAATTTAATTTCCCAAGTCTTTCTCTATTCTAATCAGGACATGTAAATAAATAAATAGAAGTTATCACATTAAAACCTGAGGCAAGCACCCCCAGTGATAAACCATAATGCACAGATATTCATCCATCTGTCATTTCAATTCTTTCCCCACAAACCAATCTAAAAAAATCCAATGTACTAACAAAGGGAATATTTCAGAATATATATTCATTAATACTTACATATTACTTTCTATTCCTCATTTTAATAATTTTCATTTACTGTAGCAAATCTATAAACTTTGGGTTTTGCAGTAGCCTAATGCCTATTTCACTTTAAGACAAGCCACAAAAGCTACTGAGCCAAATTCATATGTATTGTAGCAGGGTGCTCTCCCCTTTGTTGACTCTAAATCTAAGGACTGTGACTTGAATAGAGTTTTGCCCACTTACAAGTCTAATTTGGCCCATTTTATGAAAAGCCACAACTCTTCCCCCGCCCCCCCCCCGAACTATAGGTTCATATTATTATGTACAATTCTTACTGTCCAGAAGGCAAATCAGCTGGAGCCATAATACAGTAACAATATGCCAGTTTCTGAGCCCAACTCAGCCTGACATCAGATCCCTGAGGGAGTGAGAGAGTCTGTCACTGCTAATAATATACAGCTTATAAGCAGACTACATAGCTTTAAGGTGCTTTCTACTCTCTCGTAATAACAGCAGGACCACTGTAGAATACTGACAAGTCTACCTATTAGCTACAATAGCAAAATTCAGACTGTAGAGAAGTTAGCAGATCTATTAGTCAAATTATTGTGAGCTATACTGCATTAGTCTTAGAATAATTATTTTCTTTTAGTGTCAATAATGTTCAAACTAATTAAAGATTTGTGTTTCTAGTTTTGATTATGATGTGTCAGCAATTAAATGCAAAACAGACTACATGAATCATACACTACGACAAGCATGTCTCTCAGATAGATGTCGGATGGATGTCAGCACATAAAAGCTTTGAGATAAACAAATCAATGTTCAAACATGTTAATTGCTTATGCTCTTTGAAAACCAAATTTACCTTCATAAAGTAAAGTATTTATCTCACCAGAAAGAGGAGAAAGTTACTCATAGGTATAGAAATAGCACAATTATGAGTCTCTAGTAAAGCCTTTGTCATTTGCTTTGCCTTCAGTCCAGCAAAACATATGCTTTGAACCATTGCTTACGTCCAATTGCTTATAGCAGCCATTCTGCTTGTGTGCATTGCTGGATCACTAAATATTTCCTCATCAAACAAAAGTGAAATGAGGTCATTTAAAAAAATAGAAGATACACTTTTAATTAGTTACGCTAGCAAAACTGTGAAAAGCTAATTATTTAAAAGTTAGCAGATATCTATTTTAGTCTAAAGAACTCAAATTGGACTTACCTGTTTCTCTGTCCACTTACTGCTAATAGTGTAGCCAAAAAAGTTAAAATAATCAGGAGTCAAAACTATTGGCCACATTCAATAAAATAAAGCCAGATTTTAATACATTCTCATTCAAAGGCCATATTTAATCACTAGGCTTTGTATCATTTTCCCTAGTTCAGTGTGGTAAAGTAACTACAGGTTGAACCTCCCAAAACCAGGACTCTCTGGTCTGGCAACATCTGTGGTCTGGCAGGACCATGGATGTTCCTGAGCCAGGGAGTCCGGGCTGGGAGCCCCAGTGGCAAGAGGGCTGGCAGCTGGGACCCTGGTGGGATTGGGGCTGGCACCAGGGCCAGAGCCTTGGTAGCACAGCCGGGGTTGCAGCAGCCCCAGTAGTGGGCCAGGGGCCAGGGATGTGGCAGTACAGCAGCCCAGTGGGAAGGGGTGGGGATGAGAGGGGGTGGCTGGGGCCAGCAGCAGAGAGGGGCGGTGGGCTGGGGAGTCGATAGCAGGGGACCTCCCCATATCCGGTAAATTCCCTTGTCTGAGGGTGCTGGACCAGAGAGGTCCAACCTGTATTTAGATTAATAAAATTAGCCTTATGTAACAAAATCACTAATAGAAAGATGTACATTAAGGCCTTTAAGTACTGGTTCTGTTCTACTCAAGTAGTTTTGGAAACATGGGGATCCATATTTTTTGTGTCCAGAACAGGACGAATAAAGCAAAAAATATGAATATTCTGATGAATAAAATGCAATGTATATAACTGGCATTCACGGCCCATATTAGGGCCTGACTCAATGCCTAACTCAAGTCATAGATACTCCCATTGGCTGTAATGGGCATTGGATTAGGATTTTAGGGGTTCACCCTACTTCTATTGAAGCCAGTAGTGAAACTCCCATTGACTTCAAAGGTGCAGGGTCAAAGTTGTATTGACTTGTTTGTGAACGATGCATGAGTGATGCCATGTCCTAAAGAGCGCTTGCAGCAAACAAAATGTTGCAAACAGTGGCGCGATTATCCATTTTGGAGTTTGTGTGCAATGGGAGGGTTTCCATGGCCACTTTGAAAGTCCTTTGTGGTTTGAGAAGTAGAAAGAGGCAGGAGATTTTCCATGCTGTAAGTAAAGGGGGCCAAGAACAAGGAGTGAACAGCAGTAGTGAGGAGTTGTTGGAGGGGAGAGCATCCATCTCAACCCAAAGTTGCAGCTGAGAAGTCAGAATGAATCAAAGAACAGCAGGTTTTAATCCGTCTTTGAGGCTAAGATCCAGAAAGAGGCATCTCAGCCTCAGCCCTGCTGTTCAAGGAGAAGGTGAGTCATGGAAGAAAAATGTCAGTGAAGATTAAGATAATCAGAATTGAGACAGTCACAGGCCTGGGGAACTGATGCAAGCATCCTGAAAGAAATATGCATTTTAAGATCAGATAAAGATATTTTTTGTTCTAGTTAATAGATTAGCTTCCAGTATTTTATACATAAAAATATAAATGTATAAAAAGCTGGCTAAATTAACTGCAACTAAATTAGATCCAAACCGAAAAAAGCTAATTATTTAAAAATTAGTAAATGTCTATTTTTTAGTCTGAAGAATTCTAATTGGACTTATTGGTTTCCCTGTCCTCTTACTGCTAATTTCCCCTCAATTCAACCCCCTATCCTCCTTCAAACTATTCTACTCCAGCGTGAAATCACATTCACCGCATCATGCTCCTAAGCTCCCCTCTTTTTGATAGTGTTCTTTCAACAGTCTTCTTACATGGCCTGTAAACTGCAGGCCTGAAAGGACATTTCCTAGACCTGCTTTTGCAAAACATTGCCCCAAAAGACAAGAAGAAGGGAAGAGGGAGGAGAAAGAATAACATCTGGCCAACCAAACAGGAAAGGAAGTAGACTGGGCCAGTTTCTCTGACTTCCTCACCCCTCCTTTACCCCATTGAAGATGCAGGGAAGAATGGAAGTTAATAGTACCCCGAGCCACATAATGAAGTTAGCCCACAATAATGCCATAACACTGGTCAAGCTGAGAACACACTAAGGGGGCATCTACACAGCAGGGCTTAACTCAAAATAAGCTACACAAATTGTGCTACATCAATTATGTAGCTTATTTCGAAATTGGGAGCATCTACACAGCACTTATTTCAAAATAGAGCACTCTTCCTCCACCTTCCCTTATTCCTCATACAATGAGGGTTACAGGAGTTGGAGTAAGAAGTCCTCCAGCTTGACAGTATTTTGACATTATTTCGAAATAACTGTCTGCTGTGTAGATGCGGATTAAGTTATTTCAAAATAATGTTGCTGTATAGATGTACCCTAAGAGAATGTTGATACTGATACAGGGGGGTACTGTAGAGAAAGCTTTTGTCCTTTTGTGGAAACACACGTCTCTTGAGGTGTGTCTAGACTACAGGGTTTTTTCGAGAAAAAGTGGCCTTTTTTCAAAAAAACTTCCCCTGCGTCTAGACTTCTGCCGCATTCTTTTGAAAGTAAATCAAAAGAATGCAGCAGTTTTTTCAACCGATGAAAACCTCGTTTTATGAGAACTAGCACCTTTTTTTGAAAGCGCTCTTTTGAAAAAAGGAGCTATGTAATGCAAACTGTGCTTTTTTGAAAGAGAGCATCCAGACTGCCTGGATGCTCTCTTTCAAAAAAGCGACTTGCTTTTTGAAAAGTACTGGTTGCAGTCTAGATGCTCTTTTTTGAAAGAGGCTTGTAGTCTAGACGTAGCCTTGGAGAATAAAGAAAGTATGGAATCATATTTGTACCCAATAAGACTACAAGATACCTTAAAGAGATTGCCATGCCATCACTGGTATGCAACATGATACACCCTGCCTCCTTTTCCTTCACTCTTCAGAATTAATTGGTTATGAATTTTTAGAGCATACAAAGGACTTCCTGCAAATAATATGGCATCAGCACTGTTATTTATCAAAGCTGCCTATCTAAACCGATCATAGTTTGGCATCTGTTCCTTAATCAACATGTCCAATCAATATGTGCTTCAGCAGGCTGAATGCCATCTGAAAACACAGACATGAATTCAGACAGCCAACATATTCTTTTTTTGATTATCATGTGCAGTCATTCAAACCATCAGTCCTAGCAGGCTGTCTAACAGCTTTCTGCTTAGAGTTAAAGGGATATCCTTTTGTTTTTTTTTAATCTTGACTGAAGATGCTTAAAATCACATGTGGGTTGTTTCAGAATGTTCTAATGACAAGTAGGTTTACCTGCTAATTCAAATTAGGGGCTTTAAATCGGACTCCCATTTCACTGCCGTGTGTAGACGCGGGCAGTTACTCCAGGCTAGTGAATTTCTAAAATGGCGACCGGCCGGGAACATGCAAATCAAGCGTGGGATATTTAAATCCCGGGCTTGATTTGCAACTTTGGTATGCTTCATTTGCCTCCCTACTTCGAAGTAGGGGGCAAGTGTAGACATACCCTTATATATTTTTAACATCCTTGCATCTCTAATTGTTCTTTAGAACAAGATCATTGAAGACGTGAAAAAATATAATACTAAATGTTTTGTGCATCTTAGCCAAAAATTTGCAACTTTGCACCCAACCCTGAAAATAATCTTAAGTAACTTTATTTATGGGAATGGTCCCACTCCCCCTTTATATTTAATATAGTATAGCAATTTGCATTCTCTATTTGACCTTTCATTTATCTAGACTAGACAATTCAGAGGAAAGTGTAAGAGCCCTGGACTAGGCATATATGGAGTAAGTCTCATCCTGATCCCTAATTTTTAAGGATTGTTTTAAGCCTTGAAGCACAAGGTTTAATATCCCTTCCACATAATTAATTATGATAATTCTGGATATTCTTCATAACTACCTAATCCCTTTTTTGACTCTTGTTCAATTCTTGGTTATAAATTATTTTATGTGGCATTGAGTTCCACAGTTTAATTATGCATGTTGTGAAAAATTATTTTTCTTTATCAGTTTTGAATTTCCTGCCTTTTAATTTTCTTGAATGTCCCCCTCTTGTATTATGAGACAGGAAGAAGAAAAGTTCCTTATCTCCCTTTTTTAAACCATTCATTGTTATATATACTTTCATCAAGCCCCTCTTTATTTGTCTCTTGTCTGAGGTAAACAATCCCAGGTTTTTTCAGTCTTTCTTCATATAGGAGTTTTACTGCCCCTAATCATTCTTGTCACACTTCCCTGAACCCTCATTAGTTCCACAATATCCTTTTTGAGATGGAGTTATACAGTATTATGGACGAGGACACATCACTTATGCATATAAAAGCATTATAATGTTATCTGTATTATTCACCATCCCATTCCTGATGCATCCTAAAACCCTGTGACACTGAGTGCAATTTCATTCCATGCACATCCCATTGTCCGGGAACAAGCAAACCCTGACCTTGCTTTAAGTTATAAGAGGAAGCTACATTCCAAATTTGGTGGTCCTAGCTCTTACCATTTAGGAGGCATTCCTGAACAAATGGATTCTGGATGGATGGACACACAGACTCTCTAAAATATATAGTAGATAATATGGGATACAGATAGTGTGAGTGAGATTAATATATGCAGAAATTCAAGCATTTCATAAAGTTTAAACACTAAACAATTTATAAATCTAATATCTATTTTGATAATATTAACACACAAGTGAGTCAGACTGGTTTCCAGCTCTGTATTTGTCAGTGTTCTGTGAGGCCTCGGGGCCTTGGCATGAGCTGATACCTGGTCTGTCAGCATCACTAAGCACATCTGTATTCACACATTACACAGTAGTGTAATAATCTTTGTACAAATTAAGCCTCCTGTGATATCATTTGAAAACTAACAATTCACTGATCATTAATATTCTGCCATGATATAGGTATACAACGTGTATTGAGAGTTATGAATATATGCTGAAATTATGTCTAAAATGTGTGTAAACCAGGTATGTCAGCAGGAGTTGTTAAGCAGATCTATCTTAAATGAAGGAGTGTATTTACCTCATTGTACATATAAGCAGTAAACAAGACCATCAAGACAGCAGGAGGAGGAGATGCAGAACAATTTGCATTTCAGCAAACACTAATGGGGCAAGAGACAGTATGGAGCTTCCTTAATCAGCTCCGTGTCACCTCCCTCTTAGATTAAATAAACTTTACTCTAATGGTAACACTCTAAAGAATCCATTTCAAAGGTTTACTGGTCTATAAAGGGAGAAGTCTGAGCCTCAAGTGATAATCACTTGAATCAATTGAGTGTATTATATACAATATTATTGTATTATAAAAGTGCATACTGATGTCTTTTTCTGAAAGCTAGTGACATACTGGTGATTAATATTGTGAAACGTCTGGATTAACACTATATGAGGAAATACTTAATCATTTTGTATTTTGAAGAGTGGGACATTGCAGGCAGGCAATAGGTTTCAGAGCATTGGACCAGGACTGCCCAATACAAAGGCTTGTTGCTGGCTGTGGGCATCCCAGGCAGAGAGCCACAGTGGCAGGACACTCAGGGTTACTAGGTAAAATCTCAGAGGGGTAGCCATGTTAGTCTGAATCTGCATAAACAACGAGGAGTCCTGTAGCACCTTAGGGTATGTCTACACTACAGCACTAATTCGAACTAACTTAATTCGAATTAGTTAATTCGAACTAAGCTAATTCAAACTAGTGCATCTAGACCTAAACACTAATTCGAATTAGCATTTTGCTAATTCAAACTAGCATGTCCACATTGAGTGGACCCTGAACCGAAGTTAAGGCTGGCCGGAACCAGGACTTAGAGTGTGGAGCTGCTGCCTCAGGCTAGCCAAGGGCTGTGCTTAAAGGGACCTGACCCCCACCCCGGACAGACAGTTCTCAGGGTTCCCCGCTTGCTTGTCTACCTCGATGAGGACAGCAAAGCAGTCCTGTCTTGGAGTGCCCTGAGTGCCCGCACTCGGCACATCACAGCACTCGGCCATCAGCCCGGCTGCACTTGCTGCAGGCTGCCATCCGGGGTCAATCGGGGCTGTCAGGATCCAGGAGGCCCTGCAGGAGAGCTTCCACCTGAGGAGCCCAGAGCCACCCCAGTCCTCCCCATCGGGGCTCGTGCCCCATTCCTCCTCACCTCCTTCCACTTACCCCTCCCTAGCCCCCTTCCTCATGTAAAAATAAAGGACACGTGTGTTCAAAAATAGAAACTCTCTTATTTAACAAAACTGCGGTGTGTGTGTGGGGATTAACCTCTGGGGAGACTGGGAAAAGGAGGTGGGAGAGGGGAAGAGAGAGGGTGGGAGAGGGGAGGGGGAAACCTGGGAGGAGGGAGCTGGAAGGGGAAGCCAGGGGAAGAAGGAGGAAGGGAAGTATAAAACTATGGTACTCCATATCTTCAGTACTGTGTAAAGATGTGGTCTCCTCACCTCAAAAAAGATGTTTTGGCCTTGGAAAGGGTTCAGAAAAGGACAGCTACAATGATTAGGGGTTTGGAACAGGTCCCATATGAAGAGAGGCTAAAGAGACTGGGACTTTTCAGCTTAGAAAAGAGGAGACTGAGGGGCGATATGATAGAGGTCTATAAAATCATGAGTGGTGTGGAAAGGGTGCATAAAGAAAAGTTCTTCATTAGTTCCCATAATATAAGGACTAGAGGACACCAAATGAAATTAATGGGTAGCAGGCTTCAAACTAATAAAAGAAAGTTCTTCTTCACAAAGCAAATAGTCAACCTGTGGAACTCCTTGCCACAGGAGGCTGTGAAGGCTAGAACTATAACAGAGTTTAAAGAGAAGTTAGATAAAGTCATGGAGGTTGGGTCCATGGAGTGCTAATAGCCAGGGGGGTAGGAACGGTGTCCCTGGCCTCTGTTTGTGGAAGGCTGGAGATGGATGGCATGAGACAAATGGCTTGGTCATTGTTTTCGGTCCATCCCCTCCGGGGTACCTGGTGTTGGCCGCTGTCGGCAGACAGGCTACTGGGCTAGATGGACCTTTGGTCTGACCCAGTACGGCCGTTCTTATGTTCTTATGTTCTAAGCTCAGGGCTCAGGGTCGGGGGTGTCACTGGGAGCACCTTGATTTTCATGCAAACCTGCTCCTGGGTTTGCATGTGGCCTTTGGTGGCCAGGCTGGCAGCTATCCTGCCCTAGACGGCCACTTTCCTGTGCCTAGTGCGGAGGTCGTGGACGTTGGAGGCCTCCCCCCAAACCTGGATGAGGTCCACGATCTCCGCACTAGACCAGGCGGGTGCCCGTCTCTTGCGGCCCTGGGCAGGCTCCTGGGAGCTGCCAGCCTGGTCCCGGGAAGAGGCGGAGGGCTGGGTGGCAGCGAGTGGCTGGCTCGTGCCGTGCCAGGTGCAGGGTCTGCTGGCTGGGTGCTGGCAGGCTTGTACCTGGCACGGGCACCATAGCCAGACTGTGGCCCTTTAAGGGCTCCGGGGCTGGGAGGGGGGCAGAAGAGTTTCCCTGGCTTGGCCCAGAGTGGCCACTAGGGCAAGCTGGGAAGGGCTAGCCTAGTTCGAATTAAGTGGCTACACAGCCCTTAATTCGAACTACTTAATTCGAACTAGGCGTTAGTCCTCGTAGAATGAGGTTTACCTAGTTCGAATTAAGCGCTCCGCTAGTTCGAATTAAGTTTGAACTAGCGGTTTGTATGTGTAGCACTATGAAAGTTAATTCGAACTAACGGCTGTTAGTTCGAATTAACTTTGTAGTGTAGACATACCCTTATAGACTAACAGATTTATTTCAGCATAAGCTTTCGTGGGCAAAGACCCATTTCGTCAGATGCATGTAGTGGAAATTCCAGAGGCAAGTATAAATGTACAGGCACTGAAAAGAAGGGAATACCAATCAAGAGGAAGGCCAGAGATAATGAGGTCAATTCAGTTGGGTAGGATGTGGCCCACTTCTAGCAGCTGATGTGGAGGTGTGAACACCAAGGGCTTGTCTAGACTATGCTGAAGTTTTGAAAGATATGCAAATTATGCGGGAATTTGCATATCTTCTTCTGATCTCACTTTTGAAAGCGGAGCTTTCAAAAGTGAAAATAGTCAGGATGTGGGGTTTTTTCGGCAATCCCTCTCTTTTTCCAAAAGCCGTGTAAACCTCATTTTTTGAGGAAGAGCAGCTTTTCGAAAAAGGGGTAGGGTTGCTGGAAAAAAACATGTCCCAACAACTTTCACTCTGCTTTTGAAAGTGAGATTGGAAGAAGATATGCAAATTCCCCTGGAATTTGCATATCCTCTTTCGAAACTTCAGCATAGTCTAGACATAGCCCAAGAGAGGAGAAACTGCTTTTGTAGTTGGCTAGCTATTCACAGTCTTTGTTCAATCCTAAACTGATCATGTCAAATTTGCAAATGAATTGTAGCTCTGCAGTTTCTTTTTGGAGTCTGTTTTTGAAGTTTGTTTGTTGCAGGATGGCTACTTTGAAATCTGCTACTGTGTGTCCTGGGAGACTGAAGTGTTCTCTTACAGGTTTATGTATGTTACCATTCCTGATATCTGATTTGTGTCCGTTTATTCTTTTACATAGGGACTGTCCGGTTTGGCCAATGTACATGCAGAGGGGCATTGCTGGCACATAATGGAGCATATTACGTTGGTAGATGTGCACTGGTAGATGAGCCTATGATGGTGTGGCTGATGTGGTTAGGTCCTGTGCTGGTGTTGCTGGTGTAGATATGTGGGCAGAGTTGGCACCGAGGTTTGTTGCAGGGATTGGTTCCTGAGTTAGAGTTACTGTGGTGTGGTGTATAGTTGCTGGTGAGAATTTGCTTCAGGTTGGCGAGCTGTCTATAGGTGAGGACTGTTTGCCTCTCAAGGTCTGTGAGAGTGAGGGATCAATGTCCAGGCTGGGTTGTAGATCACTGATGATGTGTTGGAGAGGTTTTAGCTGGGGACTGTAGGTGATAGCCAGTGGTGTTCTGTTATTTTCTTTATTGGACCTGTCTTGTAGAAGTAGGCTTCTGGGTACACGTCTGGCTCTGTCAATCTGTTAGGTAAAATCTGACAGCACTCTTTATTAATCTAGATTGTACCCCAGACTGAATTTAATTTTGAACTGTGTAAGGTGTAAAAGCACTACAATTTCTTCCCTCCATTATGTATTAATTTGCATTTGTTGACATGGAATTACATTTGCCATTGTGTTGTCCATTCATCTAACTTGTCTAAGTTTCGCTCTGAAGTTCTTCATAATCCCCTCACATTCTGAGTAACCTAAGCAAGATTGCATCCACTGCAAATTTTGCTATTTCACTACTCACCCTGTCTTGTCAGAGCATTCATAAATATATAAAACGACACTGGATCTAGTACAGAACACTGAGACACTTCATTGTTAACCCTTTGCCATGATGAAAGTTGAGCATTTAATCCTATCCTTTGCTTTCTGACCATTTTTGACCCATCACTTTATTTTGCTTCTCACCCCATGATTATTTAGCTTGCTTAGTAGAATCTTGTGTGATATCTTGTAAAAAGGCTTTTTATAAGTCTAAATAAATTATGTTAATGGGTTCTTCTTTCTCCACTACTTCGTTGTCATAGAATCATAGAATACTAGAACTGGAAGGGACCTCAAGAGGTCATTAAGTCCAGTCCCCTGTCCTCATGGCAGGACCAAGCACCACCTAGATCATCCCCAATAGATGCTTATCTAACCTGCTCTTTAAGTATCTCCAATAATGGAGATTCCACAGCCTCCCTAGGCAATTTATTCCAGTGTTTAACCACCTGGACAGTTAGGAAGTTTTTCCTAATGTCCAACCTAAATTTCCCTTGTGCAATTTAAGCCCATTGTTTCTTGGCTTATCATCAGATGTCAAGGAGAACAATTTTTCTTTCTCCTCCTTGTAACACCCTTTTAGGTCCTTTAAAAGTGCTATCATATCCCCTCTGTCATGTTCAAAGAATTCTAAGAGACTAATGAAATATGAGAATATTGAGTAGACTCTAACATATCATAATTGTCTAGGTGGGTTGTTATCTTTTTTATCATCCTTTCAGCCAATTTGCTAGATATAGCTTATAAGAGTTATCAGTATATAATTCCCAAAGAGCTTTTAAAATATATAGATACAACATTTGGTACCTTCCAGTCCTCTGGAACAGTGGTAATTTTCAGTGAGATATTTCATATGTTGGTTAGCAGCTCAGCCACTTCACACATAAGCTGCTTCAAACTTTCTGAATGTGCCATCTGGCCCAGGTGATTTCTTGTGTTTTAAAATGTCAGTTTTACTCCAGCAATTCTTCTTCTGACAACTCAATGTCTCAGAGTTACTTTGTTACTAGAAAAGAGCAGGTCTGGGACAGGTACCACCACAATATCCTTGACAGTGAAAAAGTCATGCAAAAAATCATTTAACAGCTCAGCAATATTTTTCCTTTCCTCAATTGCTTCCTCCCCCAACCCCTAGTGATCCAGTGGACCCACTGATTCTTTCATAGGTTTCCCATTTCTGAGACACTACAAAAATCTGGGACTAACTTCACTAGTAAAGTTATGTAAGTATTTTTAGGCCTGGGAACCCAAATCTACATCCAGTAATCTAAATAAGTAGCCAAATCTGTAGATGTCCTGAGTATCTGAAACCATTAAAATAAAATCTCTGGATATGATGCTTCTTATGTCAGCGCATAAATATAATTGTAGATATGTCACTTTAGGCATCTATGCTTGAAATGTTTGGTGTGAGGACTTAGGGCATAAGAAAACATTTGGTAACTTAAGAAATTGAAGGTGGGCTAATACTTAACTTGTTTCAACTCTGTTGTTAAAGGGATGTATTCTGCTCTCCATTATGCCAGTGTACAACTGGAGAAACTCCAGGTGGATAGCTGAGTTCAAAATTTTTATCATCTTAGCCAGGGCCAGAATATGGCACTAACTGCATAATAGACCTGACTTTTGAAAATACTAAATGTATAAATGCATGTGCAGAAAGCAGCTCATTGCTTGCTGTAATAGCAAACATTTTTGTTTGAGTAGTTTCCTGAAGGCTAGACTTTTGCAGCTTTAGACCTATAGTGTGGCTTTTAGATAAGGGAGCACTTTAACATACATTCTCCAGTGTGCAGCAAATTGTGTTTGGGGAGAAGGGCAGAGGATTTGAAGGCCATAATTACAGATATTCTCTTTGGGTTCTCTACCTCTGGGGTCAGAGAAAATGCTCCTAATGCCTATTTTCCCTGAGCACAAACAAAAGGATTCTGAGATTCAGAAAGGACTTCTTGTGCCCTCTAACCCACTCTGTGCACAGTGGAAGCCAGATTCGATCCCTTTAATTTTTAAAAAACTCTTGACCGCTATTAAAACCAAGCATGAATATTCATTGCTCCCTGTCACTGTTCACCAATTCAGAGAGCTGACAATTGGTGGAAACAGACACGTTTCACCACTTTTTTATACTTCAACACACTATCTACTACTTTACCATATCTCTCTACCACATTAAGTCATTGTGAATATCCTGGTTCTAACACAATTGCTTTGTGCATTATGTTCAAAATAGATGGTTTAAAGGAACAGCATTAAAAGTGGAAACAGCCTGCAGCTTGGGTCTCAGCTGGTGGAAATAAATGCTGTCAAACTACAGAGGATGTCTTGTTTAGAGTCAGCCAGCTATTTGCTTTCACAAGTTAATCAAGATGCTTTTTGGCCACTGGGCTGGATTGCAGTTGAGTTACTCTAATAGGGGTTTGGATGGAGATGTTCTGATATTGGGCTTGTTGTGCTCAGCTTTTAGTAGCTTTGTACATAAAGTATAGTCATTTAAACTCTTGATGCTGGCTGCTTCAACGCCATGTATTTAGTTATACCTACGCCATAATTATCCTTTCTAACTACTAATCAATCTAATCTACTAGATATTTGAGAGAGTCTGTCTGTGTGTCTGTCTGTTTGTTCAGAACTCCTCCTCAACAGAGCTGGGACCACCAAATTCCGTATACAACTTCCTCTTATCACAGAGGTTGTGCCAGGACAATGGGATGTATTTGAAATGGGATTGCTTCTCATAAAATCTACAGAAAAGAGACAGGATCACCAGGCAGGTGAAAGAGGCTGGCTGGGGATGTGCTTCCGCCAGGACTGCCCCAGCCCTGAGCCTTCCACCTTCCCACCAAGCTTCCCCCCTCCTCATTTGTACAGGAACATTGCTGGCTCTTCCCCTTCATCACGGAGTGAGGGTAAAGTGAACAGTTTGCTGCATTCCTCACTCTGGCTGGGGCCCGCAGGGGGCAGTCAAACCTGGACCTGCCCCAGCCAGGGGTGAGGAGAGCAGGACATGTACCCCTTCCCCGACTGTGCCTGCTGGAGTTAGAGCAGCCATGGAGTGGAACTTTCCAGCTGGCCCCAAGCTGCTCATGAGAGAGGTCTACGGTTGTCCTCTTTCCCTGGGACAGCCTGAATACTGAACCCCTCATCCCCAGCCCCTCCCCAGAGCAATGATTCAAATGAAGCACATACCTTTTCACTTTATTTCCCCCAAACCAAGAATTAACTGAGTTAAAGACCCAAGCAATGCTGGGTAGACCTTCTGATACTGCTATAATTCTACAATTTAACCTTATTTAACATACGATGATTATTTATGACGTTAGTTAATTATAACACCACACAATAAATGAACAATAAACTAAAATCATTGGCTACACTTGTGATCTTGTTGCTAACTTCTAACTTGAAATGGAATGCAGGCTCTCAGAACCATACCTCTCAAACATCCCTTATGTTGAGAGGTATCAATCGCTTTAGCTCCAAACATAAATGTTCCATGCAAATTTTGTATCTCCTTCATTTTTGTTGACAGTTATTACATCAGAAAAAAAAGAATAAGGAAATTGAGGTTATAATAGCAAATGAAGGCATTTCACAGCATTTAAATTTTTGTGTATGTCCAGGAAGATGAATTCAGACTCTAATGAGGGTCTGTTAGGATGAACAAGGGAATAAAGAGCCTGTCTTACAAGAAATACATTAAGAGTCAACACAAGGGATGGAGAAAAGGTAGTTAAGCTAGAGGACTTGGTTGGCACAAGAGCAAGTGGGGATAAATAACACTGAATATAAAGTCTGGAAAATCAGAAGAAGACTTTAGCATTAGAGCAGTGTGGTTCTGGAATAGCCTTCCAAAGAAACAACCTAACTTGTTTTAAGATAGAGCTTTATATATTTATGAGTGGGATTATATGACCTGGGTGGCTGCAATAGTGAGCAGTGACCTAGAAAGACCCTTTCAGTCTTAGGATGCTCATCCAGGGCATGTCTACACAGCAGCATTATTTCAAAATAAGTAGTGTTATTTCAAAATAACAAACTGAGTGTCCACACAGCAAGCCTCTTATTTCAAAATAAATTTGAAATAACAGGCAGCTTATTTTGAAATCTATAACCCTCAATTTACGAGGAATAATGCCTATTTCGAAATAAGCATGAAGTGCAGACATAACCTCAGTGTCCTTGACACATGGTGTATGTCACATTTGGGCCTTGGCAAGGTGCCAAATATGCTTAGAACTATGAGATTAAGTAAGACCAAAGGCAGCTTAATGGTGCATAATGTGAAGGATCTAGATACACAGGAAATGGTAACACACACACACAAAAACATTTTAGGCTGCATTTTGCTCCTGGGCAATCTTAAAAAACCCTTCATTTTCAAACTGGTAAGTAGAAGGTCAGCCAATTTTGGACCTCGAAAGTTTGATCTTAAATTGCAAATAGGAAAGGTTGAATTATTAAGAAACTGTAAATGTTGCAAGAGTCCTGCTTAAAATGTACACAGGTTGAAAGCCTTCCTCTGAACAAAATGTTACTGATGTATGGGACTGAATACCATACAAAAGATAAAACATAGTTGTTAAAATAATTTCTGATCATCTTACTTTTATAACCATATAAATATTGTATAGTATATTTCACTGAAATAGAAACTCCTGCATATGACATTCAGTATTTCTTTCTTTAAGCAGACAGTACAGGAATTCACAAAGACTCCCTTGACCTTTGCAATATTAAGAGAAGCAACTATCAAATTTAAACCTTGCTTGAATTATGAAAGGTCATTTTTTTTCTCATCAGAGTGTTTTCTTCTGAGATTGTGAAGGGAAAATCTCAGTTTCAGGCCTCCAAGCAGCAAGCTTTTTCATCTGCAAATATTTAATGCCTTTTCTATGTTTCAAGACCCAGTGAGTAACTAGGCTAACAAATAGATAGACAGAATTTCTGTCATCATTAGTTTGCAATGAAACCATAACCAACAAACTGGAAGGCATACAGAACTGGCATGAACTCTTATTATGTAAACATATCGAGAACAATTCCCCAAACCATAGTCTGGCCAAGACAATAGATATACACACAAAATACAAAACACTATCTTAAGAGTGCATTATTACAGTTGCAAAGTCAAGCAATTAAAAATTAAGAAATGCAAGAATTCAGTTTGCCTGCTCAATCTGAATTCTCCCCTTGTAAGTGTATGCATTATGATACAGTTTTTACTTGTGTGATCACATGCTGTTTTTCCACGTGACCCCTCTTTATTCAGTACACAAGATAGGCTGTCACTGGGGATGAATCAGGTTAAGTAAAGAAGGCTGTTTCTGCCAGATCCCTCCTTCATTCGTTGCAGAAGTTAGAAGGTGTGAAGGGAATGAGGTAGGGAATTGGGACTGCAGGAAGAGAAAGGAGGGCTTCATGGTATAGTTACCTGAATTCTGCCCTGGAGAACTGGATTCAACCCCTTACTCTCTGTTACTAGACAAGTCACTTATACCCAACTTTTGGGTGTTAATAATAGTGTGTTCCTTGTGTGACACATTGACTGGAAGGTGATAGGGAGTATTCAGCTAGGCTGAAAATTAGCCCACCTTTGTGTAGGGGCCTAAATATGGATTCAGACCTCTAGTTTTAGGCACCCAAGCTTATAGATGTTTGGCCATGGTGGGCTATGGGAATGAGTAATTTAATAAAAGGTTGGATGTTATTACACTGATAAGCATATGGGGAAGAAAATGTTTGAAAGAGAAGCTGTAGAGAAGAGTGTTTTACCTTAAACTGTTGTTTGTAGAAATAAAAACAAAAACATTTGTAAAAAAAAGGTCAGATTTTATGTAAGTATTTATGTAGAACAATGATTAGTCCAAATAACCTGAGTATTGATGGCACAGATTTCTAAGTAATTGGCATCCCTCAGCTGTAATCTAACTTCTTGTGCTTTAAATCTATCTGTTTCTTGCCAGGAAATTGCAGAGTTATGAGACTAACAAGACTTCATTGTGTGGTATAATGGTGATATATAACACAGAGACTCAGCCACTTCCCCAGAAGCATTTACCTGGATGATGAGTAGTTTCCTACAAACTATCCCTACTTTTTACAGGATCATTGTGCCCAGCAAGTCCTCCTGTGGTCTGGCCCTTTAAATTTGGAAGAACAAAACTGCTGCAGTTCCAAAGTGTCCCTTTGTAACTGGCTGCTGCTTGCTGTATCTCCCTTTCTTCCATCTGGTAAGTGTTAACTCATTCTGTTATGCAATCCCTTTCTTATTCTGGAGGACATGGCACATTCTCACAATCAATTGCTTACTCGTCTCCCACTAACTTGAAGAAGATACTTAGGAATGCTAGGGACATTTTGCTGCAGGGATTCAGTTTTATTCTAATCATCCAAAAAAACCCAAATAATCTCCATAAAGAAAAGAAAAGAACATCAATTGGCAGCACAGTTGAAGGTCAGTCACGCAAGACGTGTATCTCCTGGTGCTATACATCAAATGCTCTGGCCCTCCTCTGTCTTGTATAGATTTGCTCAGAAAGCTCTCTGTTGATTGTTCAGAAACAGTATATTTCTTATGATTTTTATCTGCACTGTGAAACTGATATTTTAGAAAGAGTCATGTAATTTTTATGACTCATGCACTCTATAAAGTATAAACAAAAGTCTGATCCATTCTTTCAGAATGTAGGTAGGATCCTGTGCTGAACCCGTTAGGGGAATTGCCCTTGCTCCTCCTAAGTAAGGGAGGTGAATCATCTTAGTATATTTTTATTTATCCTCCATTGGACCTTGATAAACAGTGTGTTAATAAAACTTGATTTGTGATATCAACTTTGTGCTATGCCTGTCAGTAGCCTTTTTTCTTACTGCTGTACTGCTGTGTTATACTGTGTATGTGGATCAGCAGGATGCCATGTCAGGAATATTCCCCTCTGCCCCCTTTTACTGACTTTTGCTATAAAACTTGAAGAATTGTCTTGCCAAAGGTAATTCCTGCCTAAAAAGTGATTGGGTAGTAATTATTAGCACAACAGGTCCACTGAAAGGGCCTTCTGGTTTGCCATATACATGGGAATTTATGGGAACATTGCTTGCATGGAATCTGTGCCATTTCTCCTGGGAGCTAGTATCTATTCAGTATCTAATTTATCTAATTTGCTAATGTAATAACAAGGGGCCTCCAAGCACTGCCCACACATACAGGAAGACACAGTCCCTGCCTCAAAGAGCTCACAACCTAAAAGGATAAGGAAAATCCAATAAAGTTGAGGGCATAGGCTCTGATCCTACATTCATTGACTTTGCTCTTGCAGTCAGATCACACATCCCTCAGCCAGTTCCTGAGATGTAACAATTCAGTGGGACTCAGTGCCAGTGAATTTTATATTTGCAGAAGTGGTTTAGTTTTTTTGTTTAATAAATACATGTCAGCTGAGTGAACTGAATACATGCCCTCAACCTATCCACTACTAGTTGATCCTGCCTGGACTTGGTGGATCTTGAAGAGAGATTTAAAGAAGGAATGGATAGTAGCCTTTCAGGTCAGGAAGAGCATTGTATAATCCTTTCCCACATTCTTTCTAGTTTCACAGAGAGATTCATGGATTCTCTTAATTTCTTCTCACCCACAAAACGGTGAGTTCCATACTTCTGACTTTCAGGTTCACATATCAGACTTCACTTCTGTTACTGAAAGAGGTGGATCTTTCTTCAGCACTGAGCTTTGTATGTGTGTATGGATCTGATTTAATAATGTATTATTTTCTGTTTTTAATATCAGAAAATGCTACAATTTCTATTTGATTTTTGAACTACTTTTGTGTAGAAACTAGAGTTTCATTTTAGATTTGAGTTTTATAATGTGGGGCTAGATTGTGTCTTTGCTTGAGAAGAAAAATAAAGCCCTTTACTCCATCTTCATTTCAGGTCTCATGCAGAGTATAACCTCTTATCCCCAAACATTCCCCACCACAAGCAAGGGATTAGAGAGTGAAGGGAACCTTGGATATATCCTGCCAGGTCACAGGCTAAAGTAGCTGACTGGGCTCATGGGAAAGCAGTTTTAAGGTCTATAGTAACTCATTTCTCCCAATTTATGACTGTCAGAATTCCTTCCTGGGACACAGCACTGCCCCTTCCTAAGGACTGAGTCTAATCACTCAGTCTAGCCTCTAATGAGTAGCAAAGTTGACTATGAACCAGTAATTCTGAGAGAACTGCCTTGAGTTTGGAGTGAGAGAGAAAATACGTGAGGATACAAGTTGAAGAAGGCAGATAAATAATATCCCTGTAATTCAGAATGGGAAAAGGAGTCAATAATAACTACACCAAGCAAATTAGCCAGCTATTTTAAGGATGTTAAGACAAACCATGCATAAAGAGAGGTCTAAAATTTCTAAGGTATTTGCAGAGGCTTATAGTAAATGTAATGTACTTCTAATGAAAGCTCAAATCACAATAAGAAAAAATGCCATAATATGAATTCCGATGAATAAGAGCTCTGGGCTGCTATTTTGTCCTCTGAATTTCATAAGGTTATCAGATGACAAATAGAATTTCTACTAAATATGTTAAAAGCTTTTAAAGAGAGACTGTAGCGTATTACCCAGAAACTATGTGTTCAGCATAACTTTCTATAGCTCAGAAGAAATGTCACCTTTGAATTGCAAAAAATTCTGGTTCTATGTTATTTACTGATCAAATCTGTAAGATACTTGAGAAGATATTAGCAATATGTCTAGAGACTTGTCTTTCATCCCGTCAGTCCACATTTCTTTTTTATTTTTAATAGACCATCTGTAGGAGCCTTTTAAGTAGTAACAATAAAGCCGTTTCCACAGTCTGCAAGATGTTGCCTTCCTCCTGGATGCAATGAAGGTATTTGCTGAACTGGAGGGGCTCCTTTGTATAGTTACTGTCTACATTTAAACTGGGGGAAAATCAAAACATAAACGATGTTATTTTACACAGGATCACTGGTCTATTCATTACTGGTGAACTGATATATTTATGACTAATGGAATATTCTCTGAGAAATTGAATCTGCATGTAATTAAATGCATCAGAGTTGTCTTCTGTCCCTGTAGTTGTGTTCATGGTGGAGCCTATGGTGATAAAAATTAGGGTAATCGGATATACAAAGAGTTCATGTGAATCAGTTATCTCAGAAACTGTAGATTTATACTGATGAAATAACTCTTGTCCTACAGAAGCCAGAAATCAGTCTCTAACCTGCAGAGTCTAAATGATTCATCTTCATTATTTTCTGTTTTTAAGATCAGCTGGGTGAAGAGAGGCTTTACCACTTTTCAGATTTTTGCCTAAGCAATGTATTCCCATCCTAGAATTTTCAGTTGTGCCAGGAGAATACAAACTACCGAGCCCTAATATGTGGACTACTCTGCCTCTCACTGACATGGTGAAAAAGAGGTCTTATGAGGGACTCTTCAAAGTGATGTTGGGAAACGAATTAGACAAATTTCTAATAGTAGCAGCTTTTTCAATACAAAACACCAAGATTCCAATAGATATGTCAAGAGTCAGTCAACCTGATTTATGTCTTCATAGAACTGTGTTCTCTTAGGCTACATCTAGACTACAAGCCTCTTTCGAAAGAGTCTTTTTCAAAAGATACTTTCGAAAAAGCCTCTTTGAAAAAGAGCATCTAGACTACAACCAGTACTTTCGAAAAAGCAAGCCGCTTTTTCGAAAGAGAGCATTCAGGCAGTCTGGATGCTCTCTTTCGAATAAGCACAATTTGCCTTACATAGTGCCTTTTTTTGAAATAGCACTTTCGAAAAAAGGCGTTATTCCTCATAAAACAAAGTTTTCTGGTCGAAAAAACTGCCGCCTTCTTTCGATTTACTTTCAAAAGAACGCAGCAGCAGTCTAGACTCAGGAAGTTTTTTTGGAAAAATGCCACTTTTTTTGGAAAAACCCTGTAGTCTAGACACACCCTTCATGCTGAATGGACAAGACAAAATGAGGAGGTATAACAGGGGAGACAGAAACAAGTGATGCAGCTCCTGCTTCATTACATTCCAGTTTAACTTTCTTAATAGGAAAAATGAGTCTAACCCTCTCTGTGGAACAGTCAGGTTATATGCAGGGTAATATCAAAAATGTTAAAAGTACATCCATTCTGGAATACACTAGGCCCCTTATAACTGTATTAAGCACATAAGCTAGGGAAACTTAACTTTGTGTGGCTCAAGAGGCTAGATAAAGGAGTAAATATACCTAAAGGATGATGCTCTGCTCATAAGGTGCTCTATCTTGTTGTAGTGTTTTTTCTCATTTTTTAACATGTTGAGGACAGACCAGTTGTCTCCTAATCACGTACAGCCCTAGACACACACAGTCAGTGCGCAACAAATAAAAAAAAATAATAAAGATGTAAGCATGTACGTGGAAAACTTAAGTGAAAGAAACAATGAAAAGACATAGGGGTGAAATCCAGTCTCACTGAACTCAATGGAAGTTTTGCCACTGACTGCAATTGGACCAGGATTTCACCCTATGGTACTTTCCCTCTTCCTTTTCTAATGGGACTGGCAGAGTTTAAAGCATCACAAGGGTTGAATTTTGCCCCCTATCTCTAATAGAGAAAGATTGCTTATTGGCCAGAGAAATCTCAACAGAGGAAAGAAAACATCCAAAAGGAAGCCTCTCACCAGAATGGATATGATTTAAAAAAAAACAAAACCACCTTAGATCTTCTTATTCCAGTTGGCTTTAAACACAGTACAATACAGTATTGGACTCTATACTTAACTGCTTATGATAGTTGTTTCTATTCTAGATTTTTTAAAAATACTCTAGCAATTTATATGACACGACCTTGATTTATGCTTATTGCTTTTAAAGGGAAGATGCTAGTATCAGTCTAGCCCTGTAATATGGTTTTTAACATGAACTTTAAGTCAATGCTGCTTCATGGTACAAGTCTGAAGGATTAAACAAATCCAGAATGAAGATGGTTTCTGAGTGTCACAATAGCTGCAAAGATGCTCATTCTCTGCAGGAAGAGTGCTTGCTCAGATGTAACATCCTGGTGCAATATAAGGTTAGAAACCACCAAATCCAAGAGAGTATTGTTTGTAAAACTCAACAGGCTTCATATTTTGGGGGCATATATAGTACAATTCTTTAATGCAATCCGGCAGCCAACAGACTTTGTCAGACCCTGGACAAAGTGGCTCCAGAGCCCCAAAAGGGGGTGGGGCCTTGGTGGAAGGGGAGGGGCTAGCAGCTAGCCCCCCCTAAGCAGCCCTTTAGTGCCGCCCAGCATGAACTATCATGGGCTCTGGTGGCAATTTTAAAGGCCCATGTCTACGGCCACTGCCCCTCCCCCTAATCCTGTAGGCAGGTCTGAATACAACGTGCAGAGATGAGACACATAGAAGAACATCATGACAGTTTTCTGATGCCCTGAATTCAAAGAAAACTCATATTCATATAAGGATGACTACCTGTTCCTCTCTTGGTAAAAGGCAGCAGTAGGCTTGTGGCTGTTTTGAAATGATCTAGTTATACAAGGGGTCAGACTTGATGATCTTCTGACCTCAAATCTATTAATCTGTTAATATTTCTCTCTCATATATATGTTGTGTGGGAGTCTTCCTGAATGTTTCCTCTGTCACATCAGTAATAGTTGATTTTGTTTCTGTGGTTTATGAGATAAATGCTGCATGACTTAATTAATTTCTAGCCAAGTTCAACAGAACTATCAGTCACAGAACTGTTATAATTAATCCCGGTTTTATAAGTATATGTGCATACTGTATCTGTCTTTTTTCTATTTACGTATAATTTTCATTTACATCAATAACAAATTAGTGAAAAAATCCTGATAAATTGCAAGATTAGCATGAAAAAAGTGAAAAATATCACTTATCAGCCCAGGCCTCTAAAACTTTAAGCACACAATATGAAAGCATTAAAAAAAAAACAACAACAAAAAGAGGTACCTCTATCTACTACATTCATTATTGTCTGAATTATAAAACAGCAATTGTCAAATAAAATAAAATAAACCACTACTCAAAAAAGCTAATTCCTATTCAAGTGATCTCCCTTGCAGAATCATGATTAAATAAGATCTGTCTACATGATGACAAACTATTAATGTAATTAAAAAAAAAACACCTAACACAATTAAATGAACGAGAAGCCAAAAGAACATCAACTGTGAAAGCAGTCTGTAAGTAGGTCATTTTGCCAAGAGCAGAAACATAGGATCTGTTCTGCTATCACATTCTTGCAGAAATACCAATAACATTATGGATATAA
Source organism: Rafetus swinhoei (assembly GCA_019425775.1). NCBI lineage: Eukaryota > Metazoa > Chordata > Testudines > Trionychidae > Rafetus > Rafetus swinhoei. The sequence continues at coordinate 84,335,013 of CM033424.1, forward strand.
CAAAATGACACCAGCAATGGAATTTAGAGTTAAAATCAGATCTGTTGACAGGGTGGGGGCAACTGCCCTGGGCTCCAGTGCTTCAAAGGGGCTCAGGGCTCCCAGCCAGCACCACATTACTGCAGCAGTTATGGTGTCCGGAGCTCCAAGCCCTTTAAATTGCTGATGGAGTGCTGCAAAGTGCGGCTCTTACGGCTGCCTTGGGAGGCAGGGGCACTGCATGTCTCACTCCCGGCAGCGGGGGTGTGTGCTGTGGTCCCTGGCCCCACCTCTTCCATCTAAAGCCCCCGCCCCTCCAGGGAGTGCAGAGTCAGCTCTCCTCCCCCTCCCCTTGCTCAGGGGCCCATTGTGGCTATCGACTCCCCTGGTTAAAATGGCTTGACTTTCAGAAGTACTGAGCACGCACAAACCTGAATGAAGTCAATAGGGGAGGCAACAGCTTAGCACTATGTTAAATCAAACAACATGTTATCAGTGAACCTTTGAAATATGTTGGTCTCAGGCCGTGAAAGTTAGTCACTCTCAGTGGCACTGCAGTGTACAAACTGAACACCCCTGATGTGCTAGGAAGTGGCCAGTCAGCATTAGCAATGCAGGCCTTTTTGTGAGCTGCCGTTGTTGGGACAAACAGTAACTTCCCAGACTGTCCACTGCTAAGCTTTCTGCTACTGGGGACTCTTTGTTCTTGATTGTGCCAGATGAAGTGTCATTCCCCAGGCATAATCAAGCTTAATAGATGTCCCTAGAGTATGAATCTGTACTGAGGCAGAGCAGCCTTCCACAAACCCAGAGAGGGAGGGGCTACTCACAAAGCCGTGGTGGGCAGAGCCAGGCCATGTTCACCCCTCCCACTGGAAGTCAGTGGGTAGGACAGGAAGTATAAAAGATGGGCCTGGGATCTCAGTTGGTCTTCAGACACTGAAGGAGTCAAACGCCTCCTGCCTGCTCCTGAGCTGGGAGACTGCCACAGGCCCCTACGGTGCTGAGGACTGGTTGACACTGCCAGAGCCACCTGCCAACCAAGCCCCAGAGGAGTGGCCAGGACTGCCTCTGACCTAGTACCTGTACGACTCAGAGGAACCCTTATGGACCCAGGTAGCCCCAAGGAGGAGAAAAGAAATAGCCCAGGGGAACTAGAGAATTGTCTGGTTGTGTGGATCTACCTGCAGGCCAGCTCTCAGAGAGTGTTGGTCACCTCTGCCACTGTTAGGGCTCTGGGCTTGGATGCAGTGGGTCTGCATCCCCCCGTGACCCCATCCTGGGGCACAGTACTCCTCCTCCTTTGGCCAGAGGGTTTGCATCCACCTACAGTCTGTCAAGTGAGGACAGTAGGCTCTACTCCTTCCCAAGCTCCCATAGATTGTGTTTGGGGGTGCTTTAACCTTGACTGAGCTCCCCTAGATGGTGTTTGGGTATTCTGCTCCTACCGGAGCTCCCCTAACCTGCGGTTAAGTTACCCTGGCCTGAGCCTGAAGGACTGGTTGCCCTGACTAAGGGCCTGAGCTCTGAACTATTTGTTTGCTGTTTGTTCCTGAGTATAGAACCCAGACACTGGATCACCTAACTGTTTGCTGCGTGGCCTGGAAAACAGGTCTAAGCCACAGATCTTTTATTACTCCAATAGCGGGCTAGCGAACCTGACTGCTAGTCACCCTGGCTGGACTGCTGACCAGAGCTACAAGCCAAGTGTGATACACTTAATTCCCCAAAGGTGAGCAATGCCCCATGACATACCGAGGCAGAGTGGCCTACCACTGACCCAGATGGAGAGGGGCCACTGTGAACTCTCTACAGTATCATGTTTATCTTACAACATGGTGAGTTAAGATAAACTGACAGACTTAAATCTGAACACTGTTAATTTTCTCTTCATACTAAGATTTATCTTTTTGCCAGTGTTTGGCACTGACATTTTAAATGGAACCAATATCATTACTTAGGCTGGTAAAGTGTCAATATGCTGATTTAAGACAATCCCCTTCAGAAAGAAGACATTGATGCTGAAGAAAGCAAAACTTCCTGTACCTGATATGCTGTATTTTCAAAATGTACATGTTATAGACAATACTAGTATGCATGGAAAATCCTCTAATCCAGTGTTCAGTAGGTCCAGCTTTCTCCGTGTATGTATACTGAACCTCTCCAAAAGGTTGTTTTGGGATCCAGAAGCTGTACATTACACAAGTTATATGAGTTTATAAAGGGAGCAATGATAATTGTATCCCATTTGAATTCAAGACCTGAACGAGATACTGTAAACACTGTGCTTTGAAACTTTTTTCCCTTATCACATCAACTATCCACACAATAGTGAACACCAATGACTCACTGTATTTTGAGAGGTGAGACAGGAAGACTCATTCATGATGACTGTCTCAATGATCTAAGTTTGCCTCCTACTAATCAACAGAGTTGAAGGGTTGCTATGCACCAGCAAGAGGTGTAGGATTCCCACTATCTAAACCTAGATTCCACATGACAAATACTCAGAAAATCACTGTGTAAAACTGCAGTGTGACCTGTTATAATGCTTTCATCATGCTTGGAAATAAATTACATCTTTTCCAAAGATAACTAAGCACAAGAGAGCTCATATTAATTAAGAACATGATTGAACAATACAAAACAACAGTTTATATGACAGCATATTATTATTTTTCACCATGCCTAGACAGAAGACATTGTAGTTCTGTGTTTAACTTCGAGAAATTGTTTGACTGATGTATGGCCTAATCCAAGGGTAGGAAGCCAAGCATAGAACATGAGTTTTCAAATAGGTATCCAAGTTAAACAGTGGGCTACTAGTCTCACAGGGCCTGGTGAAGAAAGGTGGGCCCAGGTCTCCTTACTCTACTCCTCGCCCACCACAATGTGTGAGTGCTGCCCAAGGACTCTTGGCCACTGGACCACACTGCCTGAAAGCAAGGATAGCCTGAAGGACTCTGGCCACCAGGCCATAGCACCCCACTTTATAGGTTAGGACAACAGTATTTACTCTAGCCACTTGAGCCATAATCCTGTATTGATCACACACAACCTGATCCCCGGGACAAGTGTACCCAGCAACAGGAAGTTCTGAATTGTGGTTTCGATTTTCTGATCTACAGTGTTTTGGTGTATCATTACATATGCGTCAATAAATTAGGCTAGAATGCAGTAACCTGTGTCCATGTCAACTTGTTACTTTCTCGGATGAGAAAACCATCCACTTTTGGTGTCCAGACTTTCCTTGTCAAGGGAACTGATGACAAATTATTGGAGGTAGTTTCCAGACATTTGCATAGTTTTTGTTTGAAACACGCACTTTTCCTGAAAATAAGAAGGATCAAAGTAAAGCAACTTACTCATAGATAAGACTGTCAAACTCAGAAAACTCTCCCTGCCCAGGCAGAGGTGCATTCAGTCTAATAAATGAGGACTGTCATCTGGCTGAACGAGAAATGCCAGAGTGAGCTGCTGAAATGATGTTCAGCTGTAGGCTTCACTGCCACTCTAATAAAAAACAAAATAAGATTTCCAAGGCTTTTGCTATAGTCCCTCCATAGGCTTTCTTTGTTCAATTGTTAAGTTTAGAACATTAGCCAAAGGTTTATCTTTCTTGATCTCATAGAGCCAGAACTTGGTGTTATACCAATGCCCCTTCTTCACCAACTCTAGAGATGCATCCCCATGCCCACATCAGTTTTGTTTCTTTGATCAGTTTATGGAGGAAATAGGGTTGAAATTCTGGGTCTCATAGACAGATCACTATATATAATCAGTTACTCTTATTTTGTAGCCAATGCACTGCATAATTAATTACTTTCCTTGTAAGTACAATTTATAGGTTAAAAAGAAAATAAGAGATATTTTCTGCTTTTCCCCTCATCCTTTACCTCCATGAATACAGGACCAGAACAATCTCATTATGCTTAGTAAATCACAATTCACACTAGCATGAGTCCTTGAGATTTGTAATGAGATTTTCATCAAGATAAAGTTGGGTCACCAGATACTATAAATACTTCTATATTGCATGATCATATTCTTGAATTCCAGTTAATGTTTTTTTCCTGGGAAACAATTCTACAATCACAATGAAAATGAGTACACTTCATCTTACTAAAATGGATAATTGGCAAATATGCCAGGATCTGTAGTTCATATATATGTTAAGTCACTGAAAGCTTTACAGTTGATAAAAGAATGCTGTAAGGAAAATTATTTAGCTATTTTCATGTTTCTTTCATTTGATATTGTACAAGCTATCTTCAAACAGTGTTTAGAGAAAAAGAAGTAAATGCAGGGAAGGACAGAGAAGTGGTGAATGAAACAGGGAACAGTGTAAATAATAGATGAAATTGCTGTTTTTCCTAGTAAATAAAGTGCAAGACAAAAGTGATACACAATATGCCCCAAAGGCCACTGTAACTATGGCAACAACAATACATGTAATGGCTTCATTGTGGAGTAGTCAAATAAATCTCTAACTGCTGTATTATACATATTTTATATATGCTATAATTACTTTCTAAACAGGGTTTTTATTGCAATGGGCTTTTTCATGATCTGTCTTCTGAAAGATTTCTTCATAACCTTTACTATATCATTATCTTCAAAAGGAGACAAACTGTATAGTACACAATACAGCTACAGTTCCATACTAATTACTAAATCAAGATTATTTCCCACAGTGGGAGAGAGAGGTTTGAGCAGAGCAATCACCCTTCATGCCCTTTAATCTCCCATGTTTCAAAACTGGCACTTCTCAGACCAATATATCTCAGAAAGCCATGTAAGAAATCTTCTTGCCTGAAAAAAATATTGCCCATCACTGCCATTAATACCTTTTAATTTTGAGTTGTTTCTTTGTGTTCTCTCTAAGTACTTGGTATTTTGCATCTTCAGGCTCAGTTAGAATAATTGTTAAAGGCCTCTCTGTGCACTTAATTTCTCCTCACTTCAGAGCAGACTGACCTAACCAAGGAGAAAGGTCACCTCCCACAGATATCCAAATCTCTGTAAACCCTCAAGATGCATGTCAGAGAGGTTTGGAGCCACTTAGAGGGAGAAGAATGCACAGAGTAAATTAACTCTCTATGTCCCATAGTCTACAACTTCCTTTGCCATTTGTTTATTCCTTTTCCTTTGTTCATTTGTGATGATGCAGCCCATAGGAATTGCTATATGATCTTAAGTTGGAAAGAATTTGCTACTTTTACCTACTTTTAATATGACAGATGTGAATTAGCCCTGCCAGATCCTTAGAAATAAAAATTGTCAAATTATTAATTGTGAATAGTTTGTCCTTTTCCCTGTGAATTAACCACAGATAGGTGATGTTAACAGTTCTATTAATTTTTCACAATTGCTTGAATTGTCTGCACTGGCAAATTTTAAACTGAGGTTTGTTAACAAACTGGTTGGAGTATTTAATGTTCATCACTTTCTCTGTACACTGTACAATTGATCATTTAAATCAAATGGTTCTGTTGCTATTTCCTGATTGTTGACCTACCCTTCATAAGCAAAATGATCTTTTTCTGTTCTCAAATTATCTTTGAACTTTCATAACTGTTTGGTCTATTGCCTAAATAATAAAAAAAGGATCTCCAGTGCAAATATTCTTGAAAATATCTATTCATTGTAGTTTATGCAATGCTTTTGCTTTCTGAAAACTTTTTTTTACAAATAAAAACTTGCCTACGCACATGTTGACAAATAAACAAAAGAAAAGGAGGGAGAGAGATGGTGTATACTACTGATGCAAATCAGTGGGGTTTATTTTCAACAATATTGTGACTATTATTTGATTGGTAGTCATTAGGAGTGTGATGAATAGGGAGGGGAAATACCCTCTTCTGGACATTCCAGCCATTCAGTTAACTAAAGACTTTTACAGTAGTTAACTTTTGGGACCTATCCCTAATTGCCTTGCTTGAAAGTGTTAAAACCACATACAGTGGATCCTAGTGAGTCCCCAGGAATGCTAGGGAAGCAGGAAGTAAGATGGCAAGAGGCCAGGAAAGCCAATGGAATCAGTGTGTGGACTTTAGAATTGTAGTCAGTAGCCTTTCTGTTCTTTTTGTTGTGTAACCATAGCACAGCTGGAAGGACATGAATTGAGCCAGGCATGGAGAATCCAGCAACAAACATTGCTAGGGAAGGACTAAATCTTGAAACAACGGATATGTGAGTAGTGCAGGGAATGTTTAGTCAGACAGAGTCAGGTTATTTTCTTTTATTTTGAGGTTTGTTGGACTTCTCTGTGATGAGCATGTGTAACTACCCCTTACACTGTAACTTTCCAAACTGAATCCCAGGGAAGCAATTATCTGTGTTTTAATCCTTTTTTCCCCAGTTGCTCTGTAACACGTAAGCAACCAAGTAATGTTTCCCCAAGTGGGTTTTCTTTGTTTAATTAATAAAAATCACCCTTTTAAGTCCATGCTCTGATTTCTGTGTCTTAGAAGACAGGAGGTTCTGTGAACACATGCCTAAGACTGCAAAGCCAGACTGTGATGGGGTGTATCTACCCCCCAGTAAGGGGCAGGGAGTTGCCCTGACCCAGCTGCCAAAAAGGCCCCACCCCCACTGCCCTGCTCACAGGGGAGAGAGGGTATAAAAACCCCGGGAGCCACTCAGTTGGGACTGACCATCGGGGGGAAGGAGCTCCAACCCGAGCTCCAGAGCAGCAGCAGCAGCAGCAGCAGCCACCGCAGCCGCAACCTCTGTGGCAGCCACGGCCAAGGGGGCTGTCCATGAGGGCCTGACCCACCGAGTGATGCAGCGAGAGTGAAGCAGCACCCCAGGAATTACAGAGCCCAGGCTGGAGGATAGTCCTCCAAGAGCTCAGCATGTTTCGGTTGGAATCCCTGCTGATCTGGCAGTGGAACCCTCCACTGCCAACAGGGCCCTGGGCTGGGACCTGGGTACCCCTACCTCCCCACTCCATGACAGGCCAGCCCCCTAGCAGTTTGGGAGGCTTACCTGTGTACTAGGTCTTCAGGCTGTATTCACCCTGGTAGGAGGAATTCCTCTATGAACTAGGCTGTAATTACCCCAATAGAGGGGATTTCTCCATGAACTAGGCTGTCATGCTATGCCTAACCAAATATAGGGGACTTCTAAATGAATGAGACTGTTAGGCTGTATTTACCCTGGTAAAAGGGACTTACTCATGGATGAGGCCCCTGTTGCCCTGGAAGAGAGGACAGTGACACAAACTTTGGGACTTCAGGACAGGCAAGGGGGCTTTCCCCTTGACACAGATACTAAGAAAAATTACAGTTTTCAAGTCCTCTCCAGAGGGAGTATTAAAAGAGCATGAAGGTACCCCACAGGAAGGAATTCCCAAGTGTGCCTTCTGAGGCTCTCAAAGGGTTTTTTGCATTTGATTGGTGGCAAAGATACCTACCCAAGGCTAGAGAATCTGTGACTGTTGGGGAGTTTTTAACACAAGCCTTTTAGTGGCAAGGTATTTTAAAGTCTCTAGCAGGCTCCCACCTTCTGCATTCAAATTGCTAGAGTGGGGAACAGCCTGGACAAGGAGTCATCATCAGAATCACCTGACCTGTATGCTCATCTGATTGGCTAACCTCTAAAAATGAATTGCAAGCCAGGGAAGATTTACTTTTTGGTATGGCTCTGTGATGGGGCATCTGCCCTGTGATGGCCCTTTAAGGGTTAAAACCCAGCCTTGGGAGAGGGCTAGAGAGTGGAGCCCACAGCTGAGGCAGAAACAGCCAATTAGGGCCCAAAGGGCTCCTGGAGGGGAGGAGGCACACACACTCTTGCTCTAGCTGGGGAGTAGGAGAGGCCTGGATTTCAGGGAAGCTGGAGGCTTCCTGAGGCAAGGCAGTGCTGGGGAAAGGCAGGAAGCTGCAGGGCCTGAGGCAAGGCCTGAGTGTACTAAGGCTGCAGGGAAACAGCTAGTGATAGGAAAAGGCAGCAGACCCACAACCCCTTACCAATGATGAGTGGCCATTTCAGACTGCATGACTGGCAGTGGGTCACTGAGGCAAGATGGGTACAGGGGAAGTGGAGATTCCCTGGGAGGCGAGGACCCTAGAGTGCAGGGGCACTGACCTAGGATGGTACCAGCAGGTGTGACACAGTTGAAAGGGGGCTCTCCAGGGCTGAAGAGCTAATTCCTAGAGTGTCCAGAAGGAACCACTCATGGGGATGCATGTCTGCCCAATCATAGGCTCCTTTAAAATTATTTTTGTGACTAACATTCCAGAGAAAAACCTGTCTTCCCCGAGAAGATCTTAGTGTCCCCTGCAACTTCTCCATAAGTCATGCACCATATTTTCTGATTGGGATGGATAAAGTCATAGATTCCGTGTGAAGCAGCTGCCATATGATAAGTGTTTGCTTAACACTCATAGTTTATTGGAAACCTCCTGTGGCTGAAAAGGACGTCTGCAGAGTTTCCACTGGCTTGCAGGTGTGGTGATTGTTCTGGGGATGGACAGAGCTGTTAGTCCAACCTAAGACATGCTCAGTAAATGTTTTATGTTGATTGGTGCTAAATCCTGAGTGGATTACAGCATCTAGTCATAAAAAGTGACATAAATAATTCAGTTTAATTTCATAGGGTTGGTTATACAAAATGCTGTGAGTTGCTGTAATATAATGGCAGAGTTATTTTGGAGGGAAAGAGGAGGCAAGAAGAGGTCTAGAGATATGTGAGGGTAAAGAATATTTCTGTTACTCTAAGGAAGCTCATAGTGTGGCTTCCTATAGTATTTCACCGATGTTTCAGTCTACAGTAGGATTCATTTTCTAGTATTAATCCCTCAGCTCTCATATCCAAAAAATTAATTTAATTTAACAGGGAGATTTTTTGCTTATGTTGTTTGTTTGTTTTTTTTATTTTAAAAAAACTTTCCCAATATCTGAAATGTTACACTTTCTCATTATGTTTTCTAAAACAATTCCACAGCTCAGAAAAGAACAGAAAGGTTTGGGTTTTTTTTTCCCCTCTAGAATTCAGCATTGCACATCTTTTTTTCAAAACATCAGGTAGTGAAATGGGAAGGTGTGTGGGAGAATTTTGAGATAAGAAATCCTCTAATGTGATTGATCAGCACAATTTTACCCGATCCGGTGCCTCAAAGGAGCCTAGCAACTATCCTCCAATTCATTGCTTCAATCTGGACTTGGATATGCATCCAGCAGCTTTTCAAATAAGCTGCATAATTAGAACAATTCTCTGTCTTTCCTCTGAATTTCTGTAATGAGCAGAATCTCCTTTTTTTTATAAGCCTTACCTGAGTCATAGGCATTTAAAATGAGAAATCGGTGACACACAGCTCTGATTTTACGTTATACTCTTCATCTTTCACTCAGGATTTAATATTTATCAGTTCGCTGGTCTGCTAAGTGCTCTAGGAGATAGCAAATCCTCAGAACTCCTTTGCAAAGATCAATAAAACTGGTACATTATTCATTGTTATGTATTATTGTCATACATAAGGCCAGTGAATAAATGTAAATATAAAGACTTGCCCAGCAGGATATGAAGACAACTATTCAGTGAGTAGCTGCCATTTAAAAAAATCAGTATGTGTAAACAGATGCCATGCAGTTCTTAACTATTTACTAGTATTGAGAGAAACAGTAGCATCTCATATGCTGTCATGGCAGCAGCTATTGGCAATTCTGAATTTTAGTGGTGACCTCTCTGTGTAGTGATCAGTATTTGTAAATAGAATGCACAGATTTTAATAAAATATCTGAAATTCAAATAGCCTTTAAGAATTCCACAGACTTGTGTGAAAAGATGTTTAGAGCAATATCCCAGTAATATTTTCTCATCTCAGTGTAGTCTCCTCCTAATATCTTATTTTCACAGACCTGTACAGGCAGAAAATGGAATAGGTAACCTAATGTCATTTCTCCCCTAACAATGTTCCCCTGGATACCTGAAGAATTTCATGGGAACTCCCAGTCAGATCTCTACCAGGTGAGACATGAAGACTTTTCTTGATGAGTGACTATTGTCACATTCAAACAAAGCAGGTTCTGTGATGATAAACCCAATCATGGCTGCAGAAGCTGCTTTTCATGTTCTGCTTCTGTAACACAGAAAAGCTGTTCCTTCCAATGAGGTTTTCAGACAACTTCAAGCTCTCATTTACATTCACAAACTATTAGATTAGTTGGAAGCTAGAGCTTCCCAGTTATCAGTATCAAAACTGCAAAGTCTTAACTGTCCTATTCAGGCAAGTTTCTGCATGGAATTAGGCAGGGCTTTCTGGAACATTAAGATGGCTGACCATGAAGTCAATGGCAGTCCAGTAAATCGGACAATACATATCTAGTGAATGCCAGTATTGTCCTGGTTTGCCTTTTTGGTTGACCATCACCGCTAGTGCAGGAGAACGCCAGCATGGTGTTATGGAATTCCATCATTTTGGAAACTTGGGGTGACCAGAGGATTCAGATGTCCAAATAAAGAAACAGATCCTCATAGAGCTGTGTGACAAACCTGACCCAACACTCTAGTGCCAGAATACTCAATTCTGCGAATCCATATCTATTTAGAAGTGGAAGACGGTTATACCAGACAGCTATAGGGGTGTTGCAAACCACTTTGGGTTTGCAAAGTCCACAGTTAGGGTTGTGGTTATGCAGTTTTGTGAGGCAATTAACGCTGTGATTTACCCATGGGTGGTGGTAATAATACTAATAGAATACCACTAATAAAAAAAAATGCAGCAATAATAGCTGGATTTCAAAAGATGGGATTTCTAAACTGTGCAGGGGCTATTGATGGCACTCACATCAATATTTTGCCCAGCAAAAGAGTCAAGTCAGTATGAAAGCCAATTCAGTTACTATTCAATTGTTCTGCAAGGTGTAGTGGACCACACAAGTTCCAATGTGTGAAACACCAAAAAGTTTCATGATGCCAGAGGGCCGAGTTGATCAATCTTGTATTTTAAGGATGAAGAAGAAACTTTTTCTCATAAAATATATGGTTCTGTATTGAGTTTCTGTGCCAGCTGCTTTGTTGGGGACCCCCACGTATATGCTCTTGCTTAGGCTCATGAGACAGTAGCCCAGCATCAAGGATTTTAGAAAAATGGAATTCATTTACTAGATAAGTAGCTGTAGAGTGGTCATGATGTGCACTGGCGGTGCACTGAAAGCTTGTTGGCTCTGCCTGTGCACCCATTTAAATGCCAGTGTGGCAAACACCATTTGTATAATTGTCGTCTGCTGTGCACTATATAGTATTGGTGAAGGGGAGCTTTTCCAACCTGAATGGGTTCAGGACAAGTTTGGTTTACAAATTCTGTACCAGCACCCACATGCATTTTGGTCCTGTTTCACAGCAGGCTGGGGAAATTGGGGATGCCAAATAGGTCCAGACCTTGGAACAGCTGAGAAGCAGAGGATGACATTTCTCTGTGCTGAGGGACACCTTCGCATCCTGTACAGCTGCTGTGAATCTCATGAGGGAATACCAGTACACAATGTGCACTGCATATTATGTTCCCCTGTAGGAAAGGTCATGAACTGTTTGCTAGTGTGATATTACATGCATTAATGACCATTATATTCCGGCACCATCATTAGGTAATCACCAGGAGCTAGGCTTGTGTTGTGAAGGTGGCTGCTGACTTATTATATAGTCACTGTGCAATGTTTTTGCCCTCACTGCTCTCGCTTCTTTAGAAACATCTTTTATCAGGAGCACTTAAACGTTTTTAATGAGCTTATGATGGTTTAGTTTTTGCAGAGGAGTATTGCAGCCATTGTGTGTGTGTGTGTTTGACTAGGTGCAGTTAACAGCTTTTACTGAAGCACTGATCCTTACTATGGTTCAAACTGCTCAAGGTTTCAGAATGGGGTAATGGCTCTGGGTGGGTGGTGGAAAGTGCTATTATTGCCAATATGTTCCTTTTTTCTTTGTTGTTGTTCCTTGGTTTCAACATGGTCAATCAAGCCAGTAAAAGGTTGATCAACCATTTTGTGTTTGACATCTGACTGCTGTACAAAAAAACCAGAAGGGCTTTTTAATGCACATGATGCATACACTGCACTTTCCCCATCCATGTACCCCAATGACTTACATTTTTTCTGAAACTTGTCAGGGGGCACAGAGGAGACTTTACAGTGTTTGCACAATGACAGCACCAGCTTTTTACATAGAATTCCATACATGAGGTGGGAAGCTTGTTGCTCATTCAAGAATAACAACAATCTTCAACTCATAATAGGAAGAGGACCAATGCGCAGTTAAATATTTATTAAATGATGAAGTAGAAGGTTTAATGACAGGATTTTGAAATCAGAAATAAGTGATTTTATCAAAGTAACTTCGCCCATCTCCATGAGAAGGGGTAAATAAAGACAGAAAATGACTCTGTGACAACTGGAGACCTCTCATGCAAAGGGTTTTGCAGGCTGGTACTTGGCAGCATTCCGCTACACCTGATGGTTCAGCATTCTCATCACAAGGGTGATTGCAACATGATTCTCTGGCTTGGTAGCACTCTGGCTGGCAGCTGGAGGTGATGGTGGCACCAACTGATGGGCTGCTTCTGAGGCCTCAGTAGTATGCAGATATCCATTCTTTCAGCCTCTGGTTCAGTGAGCCTCTCCATCAGGCAATGCCCCCATTCCCCTGTGTTGCTGGAAGACCAGATATCAGCTCTTGCCCAGGCTATTGAAATAAGCTAAGAACTAACAGTCTCATAGCTGGAGACCAGACCAGTTCATCTGTAAGATAGTTTTGCTCAAAATAAATATTAGTCCTATTTGAATGTAGAATATATTCAGATTTTATGAAATACTTGTAAGTTGTTGCATGTTTTAATCTTCCTTGCAGTGCCTGTATTCCATGCTATGAGAAAATATGTAGGTTTTGCTTTATAACTTTTTGAAAATGTTTTCTCTGAATTTGTGAACTCAGGCATGGGAATCATCCTCCGCCTCCTCTCCCATCAAAGACTATCAAAATCAGATGGGTCATCAAGGAACATCACCATATAAAGGATTGATTAATGGCCCTATTTCACTTGGGAACGGCTACATGCAAGAAAGATTGTCCTGTGGACTTAGAAGCTGAATGAAAGACATTAAATAAGATCACAGGAAAATTTTACATCTTTTTGGCTGTTGGTCTGAAGGGCCAGATGCTCTTAGCTGAAGCCTGAGATCTCCAGGGGCTGCATCCTGGGGCTGCCATGAAAGACACTTTTGATTCAACAAATCATTTCAATTCTGTCCCTCTTAGGATTTAGTTGGTAACTCATTTTGTGTGCATATGTTTGCTTGCTTTAAGCAACTTTCATTTCTTTTACCTAGCTAACAAACCTTTTGCTAGTTAATTACAGGATTGGCTACAGGCATTGTTTTTGGTGTAAAGTCTAGGGTACTAATTGATATGGGATAAGTGACTGGTCTCTTCAGTCTAGAAGCAGCCTTGAATGTACTGTGATTTTTTTTGGTGTAAGTGACCATTTATCTCTGTCCAGCATGGGTGGAAAGATAGATCGGTGAGTCTAAGGGGACTCTATGACTCCATGGTAAGGCTGTGACAGTGAACCACAAGTTCACACTTGTTACTGGGTTGTGAAATCTAATTATAAACCTCACCACCAGTTTGGGTGTCTGCTCTGTTTTGTCCTTTTTATGTGTGTTCACTTTTTTTGATTGTATCCCTTTGGTGTATATGGTCATGCCAGTTTTCTTCCACAATTTGATCTGAGGAAGTGGGTCTGGCCCACGAAAGCTCATCACCTAATAAACCATCTTATTAGTCTTTAAAGTGCTGCATAGTCCTGGCTTTTGCTCTGTTTTTGACAGTCTGCTCTGATGGGTGGCACTCAGAGTCCTCAGCCATTCTAAACAGTGTGACATCCCTATTGCAGAATCAGTGCTTGTGTGTCCTCCCACTTAAGAGACATGTCCTCCAGTGCTCTGAGGAATTCAAATTGCTCCACGTTTCTCCTTTCCATCCCTATAAGCTGTTCTTCCTGTCCTTCTCTGTCTGCCTATGCTTCCTTCCGGGGTGTTGCTTTTGCTTTCTTGGTGGCATGATATTGGTCTTGGGAGCTGAAGGTCCTGCCACTTTTAAGAGAAGGAGGGCATTATAATTTAGGGTGTCTGAACAAGCCAAAAAATCTCCCACATAACAAACTTGCTGTCAAAGGCCACAATTTTGATACTTCTTAGCATTCCAGGAATGTAGCTTACTTATTCAACTTGAGACGTGCTTCTGGGGTTAAGTGTAGGTGACTGAGGATTATGAAACGTGCTTGTACCCTAAGAAAATGAACTTGGAAGACAGTGTAACAGCAGCACCAGATCATAACTGATGTAACAATAGAATAGGTGCAAACTAGCACTGCACAATGCAGTTTGTTATTTGTACAGTACAAAGGCATGCATCACGTTACTTCCCACACGCTTAGATAGATTATTAAATGCACAGATACAAGAGCTTTAGGAACATGTGATTTTACATCTTCACCTTTTAATCATTGCCTTTTCAAGACAGGTACATTTCATCTCCCTATTTAGCTTTATACCATTAACCTTGATATGTGGTTCAACATACTGATTGGTGTTGGTGGGTGATAGGTAATTTCCTTCTTTGAAATGCTAATTGTCAAGGCAAAGTTTATGGAGGCAGCTGCAAAATAAAATGTAATTAATTGTAGATTTTGTTCTGTATAATTAATGTTGAAGAAAAACATTGTGTATGATGCAGCTAGGTATAATTTGGAACACCAAGGGTAATTAGTTACCATAAGTAAATTGGACATTTCTGGAAAATGTGAAGTATCTAAGGCTTCCCGGAAAAGCACCTTGGACAACTTCATTCTTTCTTTTGGGACTTAGCAATTTCATGATGAAGGAGGCAAGGTTGAAGTCACTACTACACTCTGTGGAGGGTAATGTCTGTCATAATTCCAGAGGCTGCATAAATCCATCTCTTGTGGTTGTGGGAAAAGCACACACTGACATGCAATACTCTGGCAGCTTTAATTTACATTTGGGACTAAACCAAATCCTGGCTGGTCACAGGCAAGAGAAACAAAGGTGATGCAAGTCTCCTTTTGCCCTTCCCCCCCCCAAATGCTGTGAATGCAGATTGACTGGCCTTGAGGGGATGAAGTTTACTTTGGAACGAATAGTTCGAAGGACACTTATAATTTTAATGTACAGTATGTGAATCTGCACTGTGTTAAAATGTTGCAGTTCCTGCCTTTATTCTTACCCGTTTCTAATACTGTATTTCAGAGGTTTAACATCACTGTAAAAGTGTCCTGTGGGCAAAGCATTCCATATAAGATTTTATGCTGGATCTGAAATTACTGTATTTCACATGAATTGGAGGAAAAATCAATTTGGTAGACTTGTAGTTATAAAAAGTGTCAAATGTTTCAAGTTAGAATGAATAATTACAGCTTTGTTATTTCCATGAAAGGGTGCGAGGAATGATAAAATAATCCTTTTCGATTAATGTGAGAAGAAATATAAAATAGCAGAATTATTCACTTTTCAATGGAGCCAGGATAATTCACTTTTCAATGTATGCCAGGTAGATAGCAGTTACAAATTATGAGAAGAGATTCTTAGCTAGTGAAAACCACGGTTCAATAATTAATAATAATCAACAGCCAATAAATATATAACAAAGATAGTGTTTCTTCTACAAGTAGTGAGGGGTATTAACTCTTACAGCCTCTCCCAGTGTATCTGGGAGAGCCAGCTTCAGAAAAATTGTCCCTGGATCATTACCCTTATCTCGTTAATATTTGTAATTTATAGCATGCTTATAACAAATTACATTTAGGCAAGGCAGATCATGTGAATCTCCAAATCTGCTAAGAAGGTCTCCCTGTTAGCTAGCTTAGTATTAACACAGTGTATTTCCTTCTTTTCTTGCTCTTAATTTTTCCTTGACTCTATTTTGTTCCTTTTCCTTTCCTTTCCCTTTCCCTTTCCCTTTCCTTTTCTATCTTCACAATTCCCCTGAACAGCTGACTGGTCACTTGAGTTTCTTGACCAGAATGACCAAGCAAACTGTCCTTTTCAGCGTCATTAGATTTATTAATGGCATTTCTGCAGCACTTGTGACAGTCTCAGGCGATGTCTACACTACGGGGATTTATTGGAAAAAGGTACACAAATTGCGCTCGGCAATTTGCGTACCTTTTTCTGATAGTGTTTTTGGAAGAGGCTTTTCCGAAATTTGGCCCATCTACACTGGGCCAAATTTTGGTTAAAAAAAACCTCTTTCAGAAGAGCCCTTCTTCCTCATGGGAGGAGGAAGACAGAGCTTCCAAAAGAGTGTGTCTGTTCCTCTTGAAAAAAAATCCGGAAGAACAGACGTGTTCCCTGGATGTGGCAGAATTTTTCCAGGATACCTCTGGTATCCCAGAAAACCCCCATAGTCTAGACATAGCCTCAGAGTTGGATCTTGAAGGACTCTGGTCTTTGGATAGCGAATTCATTTTAACTGACTTCAACAGCAATCAGCAAACCTTCCAGTGAGCTTGAATTTGTAAGTAATTCAAATTAATGAGCGCTTTTCTATTGTGTTTAATGGGATTAGGATCACCCTAAATGCAGAATGCGACCAAAATCTTTTTGATTGACTCCAATTTATAGCTAGCTAAGGCATTATATGTATTTGTCACAAATGAAGAAGAACTGTCTTTGAGGCCTTCTGATTAATTCATCTAGTCTGCTTCTGTGCTGATCAGTAAAAGTTCCATAACTGAGCTATAACTATAATATACAGTGATTTTTCAGTAACTTGCAGTAGCACAGCTTTGCTATGATGTGAGCAATTCTATAGCCTTGCATATTGCAGATTTTTTTTCATCATCTATTACTTTTCTACCTGTTGGGAAGTTTTGGACTCTTTCATAAATTGCAACTATAAATGTGAAGCACCAGATCAGCATGTGAACAGAAGATCTTTGATACCAGATAAGCAAAGTAGGTCAATTAGTGTGAAGGACTCAAAGACCATGGTTTTCCATTTGCCATAAATACAAGAAAAGATTATGAACTACTGGTTGCACCTCTAAAATCTGGGATTCTCTGGTCCGGCAACAAACATGGTCTGGCATGATCACGGATGTTCCAGGAACAGAGAATCCTGGGTGCTGCAACAGGGGGGAGGCCTGAGAACTGGCGCGCAATTCACTTGGGCTGGAAGAGGGGAGCCAGGAGTCAGCACGCAGCTCAGTTGAGCAGGGGAGGAAGGGAGCTAGTGCGCGGCTCATCTGGGCTGTGGGGGAGGGAGGCACCGGGAACTGGTGCATGTCTCAGCTGGGCTGGGGAGGGGCCAGGAGCTGGTGCTCAGCTCAGCTGGGCTGCTGGGGAGCCAGGAAGCCCGGTGGGGAGTGGCAGGGGAGCAGCAGCAGGGGGCCTGAAATGACCTCCGCTGATCCATAAAAATCCCTCATCCGGGTCCAGTGAGGTCCCAAGGATGCTGGACCAGGGAGGTCTAACCTGTAGTATGATGTGTTGTTTATCCCACACCATTTCTGAAGGGGTTAAGGTAGGCCAGATGGGATGATTAACTACATAGGCTGTACCTGGCAATTAATTAAGGATGAAGTTTATTTGGGCAGGAAGGGGCTTTATAAAACTAAGAAGCTGAGAACAGAAGGGAACTGCTTGGAGAAATAGTCTGCAGCAAGGGAAGGCAAGATACAGCCCACAGGCCGGATACGGGCCTCTAGATTTGGCCAGTGGGCCACCCTGCCGGGAGCATCAGGTACAGAGTAGATAGCTGCTTCAGAGCAGCCCCATGCCACTTTAAGCAGCTGTCTGCTCTCTATGTCTCTCTGCTGGGAGTAGGGGGAAGTTTCAATAGGTGGAAATCCAGCCATTTTGAGCAGCCCGGGACTGTGGCAGGCAGAGAATCTGCCTTGGTGTCCCGTAAGGCTTCTGGCCGGGAGCCACCTAAAAGTAAATGCTTCCCAGCCAGAGCCTGTCTCTGACACCCCAGGCTCTCCCTCATCCCAGCTCCCTGCTCCAGGTCCTCACCCAAACCCTATGCATCCCCCTCACCCAGGTAACACTCCCTCCCAGACCCTGTACCCTCTCCTACACCCCTCCCCCAGGCCAGAATCCTCTCCTGAACCCATATCCCCTTCAGGACCCTGCACCCCAAGCTCCTGCCACAGATCACAACTTCCTCCTTCAGTCCCCTACCACAAGCTCCCTTTCCCACCCAACCGTCATCCCAAACTCCACACTCCCTCCATAGAAAAGTGCAGCCCTTGACCATTTGCCAAAATCTTGGCATGGTCCCCCATCAAAAATTTTTGCCCACCTTTGGTCTGCAGTCACTCCCTGACAGAAGGGAGGTTTGTTAGAGATTAAAAGGTCTGGCAAGAAGCAAAGGGGGAAGTAGCCAGAGGGAGGAGAGGAAGTTTGGATCACTGAGAACCCAGAGGTGCTAGAGGATAGAAGGAGGTCAGAGCCCAGGGAACTAGCAACCAAGTCTGTGAGTAAGTTGACCTTAGCTGCAGAGCATAGGTTCCTTGAGCTAGGACCCAGAGTAGAGGGTGGATGTGGGTTCCTCTACCAGCCCCTGTGGAAGCTTTGACTGCAGAATGGAGGACTGCCTGGAATGACAGAGGGACAGCTTGCCCAGAGAAGGGGAGAACTAAAGTGACCAGGCTGGAGGATGGAGTCACAAACTATCCTGAGCAGTGGAGAGAGAGAGAGATAAGATTGAGCAACCACAGGAAGGGGCATCCAACCAGTAGCGAGCTAATCCCCAGCAGGGCCCTGAGCAAGTGCACTAGTGAAGAGTAATGAACCCTATGATGCTAGATATAAATTGAATCAATCAGAAACAATTTTGGTTCCATATTGGATTTAGGGCTTGATGAACCAGGACCCAACTATACTAGGTGCTACACCAACACGCAACACCTGCCCCAAAGCGCTTGTAATCAAGCAAGCTTGCTTTTCGGATCTTGCTTTCCTGAGTGCTAAGGGCATTTTAGACATCCTCCATTAGTAGACCTCTATTCATTTTTACCTGTCTTTGAAATCTTCTGTCAAAGTTGAACCTCACTACAAAGGGTAATTAAACCACAGGATCCAACATGAGTATTCCCAACATCATACGTGACTTCTCTAACACCACTGATAAGGAAGCCTTTTCCAGCGCTACTGATAGAAATCAGGATTTCCTGACTTCAGATGAATTGACAAAAACCTATTTCTGAGAGCCACCTATTTTGTGGTAAAGAACTCTGGCTCATTTACACTTAGTGAGAAATGGAAAATGGGTCTGAATTTTCTTATGTGGTTTAATTTAATGCAATTTAATTCTATCAGACAATGAGAGAGATGGAAAAAATGTTCTTTGCACCAAAACTTCATCCAGTCCCCCTAAGGACTTGTCTAGACAGTAATATAATGTGCTCTATGGGAGAATGATTTCTAAAGCACACTGTGTTGTGATCTCTGTAGACCCTGTTGGTGTGCTTTAATGTAGCACCACTTGAAACCTTATACATTAAAGTGCACCAAGGAACCTTTAGCGAGGTTCTACATGGACTAATTAATGTACAGCACATTAGTACACCTTAGTAATCACATCCCCATAGAGTGCATTATCCTACTGTGTAGACAAGCCCTTAATAATTTTTCAAGTCAATACCTTTTTTTTCTTTGATTTTTTTCCAGATATTTATCTTGCAGTACAAGCCTGGGCAAGGAACAGAAAAAAAAATCAAGACACATTATCCTGTGAGGTGGAACTAAATCACTATAGCAGCACTAATCTAAATGAGCACTATGGGGCAAACAGCAGTGAATCAGAAGGCATTGTGCTGCAGCACATTTTCCTTAGTAAAGTGTAACAGTTTTTTTTCCAGTTTGCTAGAGTAAGAATTTTGTTCACACACCAGACTCCACAGTGCTGAAATAAATCTTCAATTCACTTCAGAGAAAAAAATTACCCCTCGATTTCCAGAAACCTTACCAAAGAGAAGTCAATTTTCAGAGCTTGTCGTAGTGAGAAAAATGGGGAAAATAAGGATGTAGAATTTAGCATTTATCACTGCAGTTTAAATTATAACTGCTAATGTACTAAAAGAATTGAATAACAAAGATGGTTTAGTACTGTTCCCTGTGAAGGCCATAGAAAAATCCCATTCAATTCTACTAACAGTAGAATAAAACTCTCTGTTAGTCATCTAGAAATATCATTGGCAAAGCAGTAAGCTGTAGTATCCAGTCCTTCATTGCTTTTATCCAGAAGTAATGGATGTTTTTCACACATTACAACACTCGAAATATGAGGGGCCATATTCTTAGCTAACGTAAATCAGCACAGGTCCTTTGAAGTCTACACAGTTATATTAAGTTATTCCAGCTGAAAATCTGCTTCTTACAACAGTATACATATGAAGCAAAGTTTTGTTTTGCAACTGTTTATTTTGCAACTTCCAGTACATGAGGTGTGTGTATTTATTCTCCATTCTGAAAAAAAAAAATCAGCTGATGCCAGAGAATAGATAATGTACATCTGCTATGCACTTCCATTCATTCAGTTCCTGATCAGGAGTGGGGCTAAATGTGTCCTGGAAATAAATGCTGAGCCTTCTCTTCTTCCACTCACTAACTCAGCACAGAGGCTGTGAAGGATCTTTACTACAAGGTATTGAGTGCCCAGGAAGTACCCTCTGCCTCTATTGAATATCTTGATTCAGTACAGCACTTAAATATGTGCTTAGTCCATCCCCATTTAAGAAATCATTTAGACACCAGCTTAACTTTGACTTTAAGCATGTACTTAGCTCCCATAATTTCCATTCAATAGATGAAAACATATGCTTAAAGTTAAGAATGTGTCTTAATTGCTGTTCTGAAATAGGATGCTTTCCTGAACTTGGGCTGAAACCAGCGGGAGGTAATTGTTCTCAGCACCTTACAGGATCAAACTTATAAGTCAAATCCTGGTCAGCTGAAATCCACAAAACTTTTGCCATGGCCTTCGCTTAGTTTTGGCCCCCGCTGAACATTATAATTTATAGGCAGGGCCATAGGTAGGCTTGAAGCTCTACAGACAGAATAAAAACATGATTCTAAATCCTGTCTCAGGGACCCTGCAATATTAAAGAAGAAATGATACAGCAGGGGCGACATAGGAGAGGATTGTGGGCAGTTAGGAAATAATGGGGAAAAATCATTTTTTATTATTTGGATGCCTGTTCTCGCATAGTACACTTTATTTTATTGTTATCAGTTGTGTAACATTGGAATGACTGTGCATCACTGAGAGAAATAATAAAGTAATCTGTTTATATGCACCATTGTTCACACTGGGGAAAATGCACATTTTGGTTTCCACAATAATATTATGATTAAAACAGATATTGGTGCCATACATAGGCTTAATGTAACACATTCTGTGCTGGTTACAGATGGGCAGTGATTTGAGCCGTTATATATGGTATAAATTAATTATAAAATAAATACAGTGGAACTTTAGCTTAGGCTGATACAGATGTTTCAGTACCTACAGCTTAAATATAAATAAAAGTTATTGCAGATTAACTTACTGGATGTAGCCTTCAATGATTTTTAACAATTGATTACTTTTACTTTTCTAGCACTTAGTAAGGAGCAGTTAACACTTTCAAATTTTTGTTGATTCTGACTTTTGGTTTGTACAAACTTTACATTAAAAATTAAATGTTATTAACTAGCTCTAACTACACAATCAAGTATATAGATTCAAACTGATGTCACAGATGTATTGTCTTAATCTAAATATTTAGATCCTTTGACAATAATGATTTGGATAAATTGTATTTGCTGGTTGTTTAATACAGTTGATATTAAGTTCGTACACTGATATTTGTAAAGGTTTTTATTTTGAAAGCAAAAGGTTTTCTTTGGAAAATTATTCAAGGTCACATTGCTCCAAGTTTCCTCATTTTGTTCCATCAGAGTTTTGAGTGTCAGACCCTACACTTCTTGTATCCTGGAGAACCTGGGGTAGATCTGTATCTCCCTGTTGGCTTTGGGTCTTTTGATTATCTGCAGCTTCCACTGACACATCATAGAGGGTCCCCCTGGAAAAAGGAATATTGTTCTAGTCTAGGTTATAAGTGTAACAGGTTAACTTTGTCTCCATGGCATTGGTATGGGGAGAATGAGTCAAATTCTCCTCTCGTTTATACTAATGTAAATTGAGAATGCTGCCAGTGATGTCAATGAAGTTCCTCCAGTGTAAGTGGAGAATCAGCCCCACAGCTTAAGCATCACAAACCCCATTTCTGACTCTTCTTCATCCAATGTAGACCTATCCATTGGTCACCTCATACCTGCTGCTGCAGATACTGGCCTTGTAAAGAGTCCTCTACAGGATCCCCGAAATAGGTGGGGAGGACAAAGCTACAGAGGACAAAGCTTGTTTGCAGCTGGAGAGGTGTGATCTAGTCTTTTTGCTGGTTTTAATAGGTGTTATGGCCATCATACGTATTCATCCCTGCCTTAGGAGGCTTTTATGCATGAATTAATGTTTTATTGATTTTACAGAGGGCCTGTTTCATATTTATGCTCTTCTACTGTCTACATTGTCAGGGAACCGCATGCAATGGAAAATAACTGTACTGAATCCAGGGTGTGACCGCTCAGACCAATTCGTGAAGTTAGTGTTCATGCCAAAATATATTTGGCAAAATTCAAACCTCTGATGCACTAACTTCTTATTTGCTTTTATGGTAGGTGGGTATGTATATTTAAAGATAAAATGTGTTCCCCTGGGAACTGATACAAAGCCCAAGTGAAGTGAACAGAAACTTATTTTTATTTCATTTGGTGGTAAATTGGAGCCTTATGTTAGGACAATGTTATGCTGGAGATTTTACATGCACAGGAGTCAGGAAATTCACTCTTGTGAATGCCAGGGCTATGTAAAGGCCCAAGCTGGCCGTTCTTCTGTATTTGATCACTCATGCCTTTTCATGGCAGTTCCAGGCACACAGCAGCTAAGGGACTGCACCTGTAGTTCTGTCCTCTGCATTATTATCCTAATTTTAATATTTTAGGGCTAAGCTCTCCTGTCCAATCAAGAGCCACAGAAGGCCACAGACAGTGCAGTTCTACTGTACCCAGTAATAGGATGTGCTGAGCATATGTACAGCCCTGTGCCTAGGTGTGGCATGTGCACAGTTCTCTGGGGGAGAGGACCATTTAGTGCTATCACAGGATTTGGTGAGTGGATAGGACATACCTGGGAAATCCATAACTATGTAGAACTAGTGGTTGAATTTTCTCTATAGGAAATGCAGTAGCTCTATGGGTGCCCCTGGATATTAGAGAAGCATTGGTAAGCTTAGCAGTATTCAGTTGTATATTTTTATAATCTCAATGGATAATATCAACTACAGGTTGAACCTCTCTAGTCCAGCACTCTCAGGACCTAACTGGTGCTAAACCAGAGAATTTGAGCTTGGGAGGTCAATATTGTCTAGCAGCATTACTAACATTTCCACTGCTTATTGGGCTCTTAGAAGACATGTAGGAGTAAATTAGAGCTAAATAACAGCACAGAACACTGAGTGCCAGGACTGGTGCCTGTAAACAAACTTTATAAGACCACAGGAAACTTGGCCACACCCATGATAAGTGGATATCTGGCTAACTAAAATCATGCTGGACCATGGATGTTGCAGACCAGAGAGTGTCGAACTACAGAGATTCAACCTGTATTTATATTTAAGCAATTTTTTTTAATTTTCATCAATTTGAATATTCATTGATGTGGAAAATCATGGGGGAATCAGAGCGGAGTGTCAGACAATAATAACAATAGATGTTAAGATTCAAAAAGTTCAAACTTTATAACCATTAAAACACAAATTGTCAACATCACGAGTCAAAATATGCAAAGTAAATATTCTGAAATAGACTCTAGGAAGTTCTCAAGTAGCATATCTCTTACTTTCCCTATTGGTGAATTTCAATTATTATTGATGGAAATATTTTTTTCATCGATTTTTTTTTTTTTTTTTTTTTGGTGTGTGTGTGTGTGTGGTGAAATTGACATTTACTGACATTTGAAAATCTGATCTTTCCAAGACTAAGCATTGAGTAGCTGGGAGGATTTACTCCAGCTGTGTGCAGGAAACAGGATTTGCCTGCAGGATATACATAAATTGCAAGCTCGCTGAATTACAGTTGCTCTGGAAACGATACTTTGAGTTTGCTTAGACTGGAGCATGCAATTTCTCAATATTGTGTTAATATTTTGTAGTTGATTTCCCGTCCTCAAAAAATTAGATTTATTATTGATCGCATAGTCAAATAAATGGGGAAATACATGCATTTAACTAAATATATGTATGATGTGATAATATTAATAGGAAGAGTATTAAGCTTTACTTGATAGTCTAATTAAATGATTACAGGCAGATTTATTTGAAAGCATGGATGTCTGAGTGGAGTTCCTTCAAACTTTTTTTAATGTATTTTGTTTCATCAGGTATTACTCCATTTTCTTCAGGTTATACGTTATTAAAAAGATGTTTCTTAATTTTTTTACCTTCAGCCCCAAAATTCAAATTTAAAGGGAAAACCAGAATTCTTTAAGGAACATGTTCAGATCAGGTTTGGCCAAACATCTAAACTTCTACACAAGTTTAATCAATGTCTAGGATAAGGAAATATTTCCATTTAGTTATTTTTGAATCCAGGGAACTATATCTTTTAAAAAAATTAAAAAATAATCCCCTTGCAGTTTAAAGCATCCCAGTCTTTGCAGTGCTTTGTGCACGCACAAACTAGAAATAATAGTCTAGAAAATTAGTATACGTGAAAGTGAAGCTGACTAGTCTAGTTTTTGTCCAAATTATGAACCATTTTTTTAGATTTTTTTTTAAATGATTAGACTGAATAAAGTATTCATTAGAATCCAAATGAGAATCTATTTTCAATGTTACTCTTTTAAAAACACATATGACTCACATGATTTAACCTGTATCTTTAAACTACTGTAATATTTTAATAAAATACTTCCTTCCATGTATTCATAGTGAATGTAAAGTATCTAGATTCTTTAGGTACATTGCAGGCTAGTACATGTTTTAAAAAAAACAACATATTTCATTCAGTTCTGATACTGAAAAGGACTAATCCTTTTCTATATAAGAAAAGGGTTTGGGAACAGAATTTCCTTTCCTTTACAGGATTGGAACCTATTTTCATGTCACATAGTGCTGTGTTATCCATATATAGGGCCAGATTTTCAGATGTGTCCAGAAAAGAAGGAAAAGGGGCATAAAGGAACAGGCTGGTACTCTGGGATTCTGCTGCTGGTTCTACACTGATCTTTGGTCCAACAGATTAAAGTGATTCTGGGGCTGCTGTAATCTATTTTTGTGGCAATTGAGTCCCAGCAGTATTCTGGTCTGGGAATGGAGGGATCAAAGGGCACTCCCATCACTGTCCCCTGCCTCACATGCCCTGCTCATGCATTGGAAGCACTTGGCATAGGAGATGAATGCATCACTCTGCACCTAATATGGCGTCCCAGCACTTGGGGAATTATCAGCAGGAGAAATCCAGTGGCTTTCCACTCCTATTGTACTGTCAGAGCAGGCTACTGCCTGAACCTGGTACATTCTGTCTACGTACAATAGACAGAGTAAGAAACTTGTGAGGCCTGTGATGGGGTAGTCAAACACTTCATGGCAGTAGCTCCTAGTTGTCAACCCACCCTTAAAGGGTTTACAAGGTCTAATATAAGGACTTGAGGGAGATGAATAGTAAGGAAGCAGTTTAGGGAATGTGTGATTCTTGGGAGGAAATCCTGATTCTGTATCTTTTAAATCCCGAGGCCAGGATCATTGCAGAAAAAGTAGGGAGTGCCTGTCTACTAAGCCAGTTGGGAATGAACTGGGAGAATGGTATTTGCACATATATGACATCCTGCTCCCTCAGAACAGGTGAGACCCCAACAAGGGGGGAATGGGCCTGTGGAACCTATGGAATAGTTATGGAAAAGGCCATCAAGGAAAATATAGGCTAAGAGCCTACAATGGGCTAAATTACAGCCTGGTTCCAGGAGAAAAGATGGACTCCCTCTATAAGAGGAGACTCAGGGTGCAACTACACAGCAGGGCTTAACTCAAAATAAGCTATGCAAATTGAGCTATGTCAATTGAGTAGCTTATTTTGAAATAGCTTATTTCGAAATTGGGAGCATCTACACAGCACTTATTTCGAAATAGAGCACCCTTCCTCTGACTTCCCTTACTTCTCGTACAATGAGGGTTACAGGAGTCGGAGTAAGAAGTCCTCCAGCTTGACAGTATTTCGAAATAACTGCCTGCTGTGTAGACGCAAACTAACACTAGTTATTTTGAAATAATATTGCTGTGTAGAGGTACCTTCAGAGACTGAGTGAGAGGTAATCCTGAGAGGGGTATGAACAGGGTTCAGAGGGTCAGATTCAGAGAAATCCTTTTGTTCTGAACTATTTTTAATAAGTCTTTATAGTAAGCCAACCTCAAGGGTATTATTGAGTCAAAAGGGCCTGAAGTGGCATTACTGTGTACCTGAAAGGGGAAATGGAGGCAGTGAATGTGTGGCATGCTGCATTTAGCTGGAAAGGGGCACTGTAGGGCAGTCACAGCCTAAGACATGTGCATTTGGCCAAGTGCCATCTGAAAGTTGGATTGTTTTTTGCCTACAACTATTCTAGGTGAAGGAATATAGTGGATGGTATTCTTTTGCTAGCTTTCTGATGTGCCAAAATTGTCCTTTTTGCTGATTCTATGTAAATATTAAGAAAGAAAATGATTTTGCTGAGGCTGTGTTTCCAGTGGTAAAGGTTTTGCTCTCCTGGTGTGCAGAAACTTAATATTTGTGTTTTATTCATGAGGCCTCAGGCGGCAAAGGCACACATTTTACTATAACACTTTGATTTTTCAAAGTAAGACTGCCTCTTAGAAAATTTGGATTTCAGTGAATTGTGCAGTATCACTTTTGAATGAGTCAATTCAAGAAAATCTGATATATTTTATTTTTCAATGATATGGACTACTATTATTAAACTGGTAGCATATTTTTATTTCTCTAATAATAGACTCTAGAAAAATAAGCACCTTTTTTAACATAAGTTTAGCTTAGGTCTTGCATACTCTTCCCATGTTTCCATAGAACAAACAGCTGGTCTTATTCTGATCTCACTCTTTTGTTTATTGCTGGTGTAACTCTGTTGGCTTTGCTGGTTTTATTCCTGACTTTCACGATTGAAAATAAGTTATAGAAGTCCTCAAAACATGATTTAAAGTCTTAATGTTGCAGAAAATCTGTAATTTATGCTATTTGAAATCAGCAAGTCATCTGTGCTCCACTCTGCAGAGGCAGGCACAAAAACCAGAACAACCACCCCTCCCCCGCGTCCTCTACCAATCTGACTAGGGGGAAAATTCCTTCTTCATCCTGAATATGGTAATCAACAAGTTCCTATGAAATATTTCAGTTTTGCTGAAACTGTATCTTACAATGGATATCTCTTTTGTCAAAAATTTTGCAACCACCTCTATTTCCAACAAATGTTGAATTTTTGCTCTCTTAGTAGTGAGTAGTAAAAATAAGTGGCCTCTTCATGGCTAGAGGTTTCTTCCCCTTTAATTACAATAGGCATATTAAGGGAGTTTTGGGAGTGTTGACAATTATGATTCAGTGATTACTCTCACAATGTTTTGGGTATCTGAGTTACTGCAGAGCATTATCTCAGTGCCTGACCTGCATTTTCAGATTAGGAGCATATATCCATAGAAATGGAAAGCTTATCTGCTATTCTGTATCATTCTGAGATGGAGCTATGCAGCAATGGATCTTGGAGGAAGAGAAGAGGAATGATTGTTTTCTTTGAGTGTCATTTGAAAATAAAATCAGCTGGTGAAGGCTCACTATTCATGCACAGTGATAAATGTGGTTATGTATACATTTAAAATAGCATTGAGAAAGCAATGCATGATTTAAAATTAGAACATGTCACCTTTTTTCATTAGTGCTGGTGCAGCAATATTAAGGTCCCAAGTGGGATTTCCAGAATCAGAGATACGGAAGTTGAGAAGAGTGGAGGAGGCATGTTGCTATGGATTTTATACCTGTTTGTTTTGAAGTGTCCTTTCAGAAGCACAACATTTGTTTTAAAATGGTCATAATTATAAGATGAATGAAAACACAAACATTTTCTTCTTGAACTCCAGTACTAATTCCCAAGTGAGTATGTCTTGGTCTGAAGCAGGCATCAAAAATCATACATAAGTCAGATAATTGAGAAGGACTCATGGAAAAAGGGGAAGGAGGAGATGCCCTGACTTGAAAAGAAATGCATAAAATGGGACTAATCTATAACTGCTAGCTCAGAAAAGACTTTGTATCCTGAGCCTGTGCTGTGCAGTATACAAACCACACACTGGCCAGGAAATGCTTAATTTGAGGTTGTGAGCTCAGTCTGCCCTAGCTATCTACCCCTGCAGTTGGTATCAAGCTTGGAAGGAGGGATTAAAAGGGCATAACCTAGTTCAGCAGAGTGCTGACTGGGAGAGAGGGCAGACTGTCAGCTGTAATCTGTGAGAGAATCCTGGCAGGGGCAGGATTTGACTAGAATTGGCTGCTTGCTCTAAGTCTGGCATGGTACAATGGTTTTGGGTTTACAACCAGTGACAAGCCAGTAGTTGTGGAGGCAGGGGGCTACTGATGTCCCAGATAAAGGGGTGACAGCCAACTAAATTTTTTTTTGCACCCAACTGGGAGCATGACCGTGTCTTTTCATGAATCTAAATGTGACTCTGTCACAGGGCATTTTTCCAATTTCTTTTGAAAGAAAAAATGAACAAGAAACATTTACACTAATATATCTCACTTGCAAGCTTAATAGTGAATTATAATGCTGAAAAATTACCAAATGTCTGGCTTATTCAATTCTGTTCCGTGTCTGAGCTTGGAAGGAAGCTGTAAGATCTACAGACACAGAATATTTAAAAAGAAAAATAAACAAGTTGCATTATCTGAGTGAAGAAGGCAAATTTGAAGGTTTGTAAACTGGTGAATACTTATGTCTCGTGTGCTCATACTTAGACATTTTAAGCCATAAAAATGATGACATAGTGTTCCATAAATTCATTCCCCTTTTTGGAGTCAAATTCTGTCTGTCCACTGCCACATACAGAGGGAGCAGTGTAGTTCCTGTATATTAGAGTGTGTATATAACAAGTATGAAAAATCAGGACACTATTTTGGGGGAGGGAGAAGGTATAGTTGCATATATGACACAAAAGCCACTAATATTAGGATATCAGGTCTCCTTATAGTATATGGAGGGAAGAGTTAGTGAGTCCATGAATAGGGGTCACACCCGTGACATTCTGCAAAACTCATTTCTACAATGTCTGCTGAAATCTGAAGTAATTACTTAAAGTATTGATTTTTTTGAAAGTAATGTCTAAATATCTGTTACTGTAGTCACCCACCAAATACCCACCAAATAGTAGCTCCATCTAGGTTGTATTTCCCTAGTTTATTAATGAAGGTCATGTGATACTATGTTAAAAGCTTTACTAAAGTCTAGATATACCACATCTACCACTTCCCCTCTAGCCACAAGGCTTGTTATCCTGTCAAAAAAAGCTACCAGGTTGGTTTGACAAGATTTGTTCTTGACAAATACATGCTCACTGTTAATTGTCATCTTTTTATCTTCTAGATGTTTGCAAATGGATTCCTTAATTATTTGCTCCATTATCTTTCTTGACGCAGAAGTTAAGCTGACTGATCTGTAATTTCCTACAGTTTTCCTTAGTTTCCATTTTATAGATGGGCACTAGATTTCTCCTTCTCCAGTTTTCTGAAATCTCTCCTAACTTCCATGCCTTTTCAAATATAATGGCTAATGGCTCAGATACCTCCTCAGTCACCTCCTTGTGTATTCTAGAATGCATTTCATCAGGCCCTGGTGACTTAAAAACATCTAACTTGTCTAAGTAATTTTTAATTTGTTCTTTCCCGAAACTGTTCTCTGTCCCATTTTCACTGGTATTCACCATTAGGCATCCAATCACTACCATCCTTTTCTGTTAAAACTGAAACAAAGAAGTCATTAAGCACCTTTGTAATTTCTACATTATCTATTATTGTTTCTTCCTCTTCATTGAGTAATGGGCCTACCATGTCTTGGCTGTTCCTCTTGTTTCTAATGTATTTGTAGAATGTTTTCTTCTTGCCCATTTT
Source organism: Rafetus swinhoei (assembly GCA_019425775.1). Taxonomy (NCBI): domain Eukaryota; kingdom Metazoa; phylum Chordata; order Testudines; family Trionychidae; genus Rafetus; species Rafetus swinhoei. Next base: position 84,365,253 of record CM033424.1, read on the forward strand.
GTCTCTAGCTAGAGTGAGCTCATTTTGTGCCTTTGCCTTTTTAATTTTGCCCCTATATACTTTTATTTGTTTATATTAATCCTTTGTAATTTGACCTACCTTCCACTTTTTGTAGAACTTCTTTTTCATTTTTAGTTTATTCAAGATCTCTTGGTTAAGCCATATAGCCTATCTTTACTATGCGGTTGAATAGATTGCTTTTGTGCCCTTAATGTCTTTTTGAAAAACTGCCAACTGTCTTCAGTTGTTTTACTCATTAGACTTGCTTTCCATGGGATCTTGACTACCAACCCTTTGAGTTTGCTAAAGTCTGCCTTCTCAAAATCCATTAATTTCATTTTGCCGTTTTCCCTACTACCATTTCTTAGGATCATGAACTCTATCATTTCATGATCACTTTCACACACGCTGCCGCCCACTTTCAAATTCTCAACCAGTTCCTCTCTACTTATCAAAATAAGATCTAGAAAAGCCTCTTCCCTTGTAGCATTCTCCAACTTCTGGAATATAAAATTGTCTCCAATATATTCCAATAATTTGTTGTATAACTTATGCCTTGCCTGTTATTTTCCCAAGATATGTCTGGGTAATTGACTTCCCCCATCACCATCAAATCCTTTGCTTTGGATGATTTTGTTAGTTGTTTAAAAAGAGGCTTATCCACCTCATCTTTCTGGTTAGGTGGTCTGTCCTAGATCCCTACGATGGCATCTCTTTTATTTTTTACCCCCTTTTGTTCTTACCCAGAGACTTTTACCAAGTCTGTCCTCTATTTCCATTTCAACCTCAGACCAAATGTATACATTTTTAATATATAAAGCAACTCCTCCTCCCTTTTTCCCTGCCTGTCCTTCCTGAGCAAGCTGTACCCTTCTATACCAATATTCCAGTCATATGTATTATCCCACCAAGTCTGTGTGATGCCAACTATGTTCATGTACTAGGATTATGAGTTCTTTCTGCTTATTCCCCAGTTCTCTCTCTTGTCTTTCTTTATTTTAATCAAAACTGTGTACCATTCATTTCAACTAATGCTATTTTATTCCCTGCTCCTTCCCCTCCCTCGTTTTTTATTTTAGCTGTTAGTTTCTTCCACTTTATGTGCAAGTTTGTTTCTGATGTTTCCCTGAAACCTCCATGCAATCATAAATATCAGCATTTCATAAAAATAAATTTCAGTTTTTACAACAAAATGTGGCATGGAATCAACTGCTTATGTCAACTGAGATATTCAGAGTATCAGAAAAAAACGGTGTTTAGCAGCACTATCATTCTCAGTAAAAACTTTTAGTTTTTAATAAATCTTCTGTCAGCCAGTGCTACAAACACCATCCAATTTCTGAAAACTGACCTATTGTTTTGCTGCTTTTATCTCACTACTAAATAAGATTTTGCATCTGGAATACAGCTGTCCGTTTTATTGATATTGCATGAAGACTAGAATTCTATTCAGTCTTCCATAGCAGTGTTGGTTCTGCAGCACTAACAGTATTAAGAAATATACCTTTGTCAATAAATTCAGCAAGTGTGACAAAGACATAAGGGAAACAGATGTGCTGAGTGTGAAGCAGTGAGTTTTTTCCGGTTGTTGCTTACAATGATGCTGTAAGCACAGTGGGTTTATTCCATAACTTCATTTGGTCTGACAAGGTAAAGTTAAAAACTACAGATTTGCAGGATAGAGCAGATGATTTGGGGGTAATGTTGTTAGGAAACAGGAAGGGGTCATTATCAGTTAATGTGAATGTCAAGTCCTAAAGGATAACAAAATCAACCCAAGGTAATTAGGATGCTGCTGGCCCATAACTAGACTGGGTAGACCAGTATATATCTGACTAATTGCTACTATAAAAGAAATAATTTAACAAATATTCTCTAGTTGAAATGTCCTTAGCTCAGTGGGGAAGAGGCTGTTTTCGAGTTAGGAGACAATGTGGGTTAGCAAGTGATCCTAATTATCACCACTGTCGAACAATTAATTGTGATTAGTCAAGATTTAAAAAAATCATGTCTGATTGCAGTTTTAGTTGCATTATTAACTAGTATTCTGTTATTATTTAAATATTTTGAATGTTTTCTACATTTTCAAATATATTGATTTCCATAACAAAGAATACAGTGTACAGTGCTCACTTCATATTTTTTATTACCAATATTTGCACTGTAAAAAAAAAAAAGAAATAGTATTTTCAATTCACCTCCTATAAGTATTGCAGTGCCATTTCTTTAGCATGACGGGATTGTATACCCCTTCATGCTTTGGCCACCATTCCAGAAGACATGCCTTCATCCTGATGACAGGTTCTGCCCTGTAATAATCCACTAATGTGTTAATTTTCATCTTCTGAGTCTGATGCCAGCCATAGAAGGTTGCTTTTCTTTTTTGGTGTTTTGAGTTCTGGAGTTTCCAAATCAGGATGTTTCTCTTTTAAGGCTTCTGACAGTATGTTCCACACCTTGTCCCTCTCAGATTTTAACAGACACTTCAGATTCTTAAACCTTATGTTGAATGCTATGGCTGTATTTAGAAATCTCACATTGGTATCTTCTTTGTGTTTTATCAAATCTGCTATGAAAGTGTTTTTAAAATGAAAACTGTGTACTGGGTCATCATCCAAGACTGGTATAAAACAAAATATATGGCAGAATGCAAGTAAAACCATAAAACAGAAGACATGCAATTCTCCCTGATGAGTTCAGTCACAAATGTAATTAATGCATTGTAAACAAGTGTCGCCAGCATGGAAGCATGTCCTTTAGAATAATAGCCAAAATATGAAGAGGTGTACACTACAAATGTGTCCTCTGAATGCCTGTGATCACTTTCAGGTGACACTGTAAATAAAAAGTGGGCAGCATTATCTCCCATACACGTAAACAAACCTCTTTGTGTTAGTGACTGGCTAAACAAGAAATAGGTCTGAGTAGACTTGTAGGCTCTGAAGTTTTACATTGTTTTGGTTTTGAGTGAAATTATGCAAGAAAAAATCTACATTGGTTAGTTGCACTTTCATAACAAAGAGATTGTACTAGAGTACTTGTAGGTGGTACATTGAAAATATTTTTAAAACTTTTTTGCATTGCAAATATTTAATGAAAATAACAAGAGTAAGCACTATACATTTTATATTCAGAGTTGCAATGGAAATGTAGAAAAACATTCAACATTTAATTTTACATTGCTACCTGTACTTTATTGCGATTTAAAACAGTAATTAATTGTGATTAATTTTCTAATCAAGTTAATTTGTTTTGAGTTAATCACTTGAGTTAACTGTGATTGACAGTCTTACTAATTATTTAAAATTATTTTGCTCTCTTTTCCTGCTGGGAATCCACAGGGTTGGGACTCATGGTGGTTGACTTGACTTGTTTTTTAATGGGAATTAGTGAGACTAAATGCCTACATACCACAATAACAGGCCTCCTAATGAAAGCAAGAGAGGCATTGGTTCAATACTACAATGTTATAGATGAAGTCAGACAACAGAAGCACAACCTATGAATACAGGTGAGCTTCAGAAGGATCAGGGAGTTTAACCTGTAGTATTGACCTGGTGAGGCAAGTAGAACAATTTCTTAGCATAGAATATAGAAAAATGAGGGGAACTTTGGAACACCGAAAAATGACAATAAAAATGAGCTGGGTAGAGCAGTGGATGCAAAAACTGATAGCTGAGCTGCTAGGGAATAGTGCAGGGATGCACTTGGAAGACCAGCTGAACATGCTGAGATAAATCAATGAGGCAGAAGCCTTTTTTAATAGAGCGTCACAGGAGACAAAAAATTGGCAAAGTTAGATGCTGTTTTTATGTATTCCAACAGTACAGGCTTCAAAACTATCACTTTACGTCATGCTCCACCTCCAAGTTTTACTACCTTCAGGAGTACTGAATAATTTAGTGAAATGATTTAACAATTAGCTATTACTGAACTTAGTTGCCTCAGTTTTTAGTTGAAGAACCTAACACTTGTTAAAGGCCAGAAACTCAGAGTGGTTGGGAGGTGCTCAGCACTTCCTGAAAATCTGGCCCTTTTAAGGTGTTTCAAAAGGACACCCACAAATGGAGGCACCTCAAATCCCTAGTAATTTTTGAGGGGGCTGAAAGGCAAAAGCATAAAATCTTATTGGTCTGAAACTGTCATTTTTGCAAAGTGCTAGCTAATCAATATGAATGATATTCAGAGACTGGATGAACTACTTACCTATCTGACTCAGTTAGTTAACATTTTATATCGGTGATAGTCATCCAAATGTACTCCAACAATGACCACAGAATTTTTCTTACTTAAATATAAATGTGCCAGTAGTTTGGCTGGATGACTTAGTAACGCTCTGTAATTCCATGCAGGGAACTGGGAAACAACTTACTGCTGACTCCATGATTAGTAAGCAAATGGTCTGGTAGCACTTTATAGACTAACAAAACATGTAGATGGTATCATGAGCTTTCGTGGGCACAGCTCACTTCTTCAGATGACCGGAGTTATGACTAGGGGATAAGAAAACTTGAAATAAATAGGAGAAGGGAATTGGGGAGGGGGGAGAAGAGAAAGATGCTATGTCACCCACTCCCCTACCTCTATACATAAAGTATCAGGAGAAAGGGTGCTAAACTTGAGTAGATAAAGATCAAAGTCAGTGGATAGATTGGCAAGGCAGGAAGGATACCATTCAGAAAGCTGTTAGCACCTTCAGTGATAAAGGGTCCACCACCCCATATCTTGATTAAGCCCATTAGTAATTGAATTGAATTTGCATATGTATTGTAATTCCAAGCTTTCCCTGTGTATTTGGCTTGAGGGACTGGCCTGTGACAAGACCGCCACCTTCAGATCTGTGAGATTATGGTTAGGTAAACAGAGATGTTCTGCCACTGGCTTCTGAGTATTTTCTTTACGTATATCTGATTTGTGTCCATTGATTCTTTCCCGTAGAGAACGTCCAGTTTGACCAATATATATAGTTGAGGGTCACTGTTGGCCTTTGATGGCGTAGATCAAATTACTAGATGAGCAGTCAAATGACCCTTTGATTTTGTGGCTTGTGTTGTTTGCTCCAGTGATGAATTCGTCAGTGTAGATATGTGGGCAGAGTTGGCATCTTTTCTGGTTGCAGGGCCGGGTTCCTGGAGGCTTATGATGCGGTTGTGTGGCATGGTTATCAGAAAGAATACGTTTCAGGTTAGGGGGTTGTCTGTAAGCAAGAATAGGTTTTTCTCCCAAGGCCTCTGAGAGTGAGGGATCATTTTCCAGGATGGGTTGTAGATTGTGTATGATGGGTTGGAGGGGTCTGAATTGTGGACTGTAAGTAACAACAAGAGGAGTTCTGTTATTTTCTCTTTTGGGTCTGTCTTGAAGTAGTTCATGTCTGTCAAAAAGTAGTACTTTTTTGGCTCTGTCAATTTGTTTTTTCACTTCCCCAGGTGGGTATCTCAGTTTTATGAATGCTCTGTAAAGATCCTGTAGGTGACTGTCTCTGTCTGTGGAGTTGGAACAAATCCGGTTGTATCTTAGGGCTTGGCTGTCTACAATCGACTGAAAAATGTGTCTGGGATGGGAGCTAGAAGCATGAAGGTAGGTGTAGTGGTCTGTGGGTTTACGATATAGGGTGGTTGAAAGTTGTCCATTATTTAACTTTACTGTAGTGTCCAGGAAGTGGATTTCCCTTGTGGACTGGTCCAGGCTGAGGTTGATAGTGGGGTGGAAGTTGTTGAAATCCTGGTGGAATTCTTCAAGAGTCTCTTTCCCATCCTGGAAAATGATCCCTCACTCTCAGAGGCCTTGGGAGAAAAATGTATTCTTTTTGATAACCATGCCACACAACCACATCATAAGCCTCCAGGAACCCAGCCCTGCAACCAGAAAAGATGCCAACTCTGCCCACATATCTACACTGATGAATTCATCACTGGAGCAAACAACACAAGCCACAAAATCAAAGGGTCATTTGACTGCTCATCTAGTAATTTGATCTACACCATCAAATCCAACAGTGCCCCTCTACTATACATTTGCTTGCTGTTTTTTTTCTGTCATAGACTAACTCAGCTACCCCCTGAAGCTCCATGATTAGTGGTAGGAAGCTCTGGAGGGTTCAGCCTCTTTGTAGAAGAGAGTGCCTTGTGATGCTGAGCCATGATCCATCTTTGATGCTGATGATATCTGCAGGGAGACATATTCACTGCTTCAGCAGGAAGGATTTGATACGGAACCGTTGGTAGTAGGCAGATTAAAGTAGCAGAAAGTGAGGAGCTCACTCAGGCAATACCACTTGCACAGTGGAAAGTTATACGGCCAAGCATGGTGTTTGTGATGATAAAGGCACTGTCCACAATTATTATTTTTACTGTAGGCACATTTATATTCAGCGGGGGGGAGCATATTACCCATTCATCTTATGTTTCCTACAAAAGTGTGAACTGCAAATGCATTCTATTTTCAGATTTGATGGCTTGAATAAAATTTGTCTGTTTCACAGCAAAATTGTTTGTTTGTTCCCTAAAGGGCTCTAGCTTTTGTTACGAGGAAGAGAATAAACTGATTTTGTGTAGTCAAGGCTCCATGCATTCTATAGCGAGTGTCATGGCTGCCATCCTGGCAGACACACTAGGCCAGGGGCTAAAAGCCTTTGCTGCTATAACTTGAGCAAAAGAGACATCCCTCTGTATATGGGGACAGTACCAAATTGTATCCTTTGAATCAGGCACCAAGGTGGACTTAGAACACCTGAAACATTGGGGTTACATGAGTCCAGAAACTTTACCATAGAATTCTTATCTAAGTAGATGCAACTGTGCATTCCATGTAGGTGTGCACTGAAGTGTGAGAACTTTGCCTTACAGTACCCATAGCAGTGGCACTTGCAGCCTGTGATCCTAGCCCCTTTCCTGGCTATATAGGAATGGGCCAGGCCTGATCCCCTTCTTATCACCCACAACAACAGCCAGAGTTCAAGTGTGATGTTTTCACCTCACGTTTTTAGACTGAGAGGTTTTTTGTTTTCCTCCAGATAATAGTAGCAGTGTTCTCGGTAAACTGAGCACTTGGGTGGCCACCCAGAAGAGATTCAAATGCTGCCCAGCTGACTGGCACAATACCCAAAGTGCCCACAGATGGCAGCATGTATTTCTTCTGTTGGTGCACATCCACACATGCCTCGGTGCACATAGCAACTTTTATTCTGCACATGGATGGACAAAATTAGAGGGAACACCGGTAACAACTTAGATTTAGTTTAATGTTAGAGGAGTTGGCTGCCCTGTGTGATGCCCTCATCAGTGTTCATTGTCCATGTGGGAGGGAGCATTCCCAGTAGTGTACCCTCACAGGGAGTACTTATGGCTTCTTGGCAAGAGACGCATTAAGGAAGAATGCTCTATTTGTAAGTTGTGCAAGAAGAGGATTCAGGTAGTGAGTGAGAGTCCTATGGCTGAAGCAGCAACAAGGTCCCTGTTGGCACCTAGGCCCTCCTCTGATCAACAACCATCTTTGTATCCGGCAACTAATGCTGCTCCATGTTCACCTGCTGTCTCTCCCAAAAAGAGGAGGTGAAGAAGTGATCTTAGAAGATTAATCAAGACTATTCCAGACCTTGAGGAGGCTCTTCCTCGTCAATGGCATTTCTAAGCAATTGGTCCTATAGTGGACATTTCCAGGGCTGAGCCTTGGTCCTCTGTAGGTATTTTTTACACACCGCTGTTCTCGTCTCTTGCACCCAGATCGGCTGCAAACTTTGGGGAGGTAATCCTTTAGTTCTTGTTTAGATGGATCACAAGACCCACCTCCTGCAAATGCTGCTTGTGTGTTTCCTGCCTGGAATACACAGCTGCATCCACTTGAAAATGTTACTTGCCTGCATTGTAACTCTTCTTCAGGATGTGGTGCAGATATGTATCGAAGTTTATACTCTTGGCATGCAGTGGGAAGGAACTGAAGGGGATCAGGGTGAAGCCAGTGAAGGCACTAGGGCCTCATGATAAGCACCACTCCTATTTGCACTGCTAGGCAAAGTTCTCTGGCTTCAATATAGTGGGCACACACACCTCCATGGAATACACATCTGCTTCCCTTCTCACACAACCACTGTGTTTTCTGCAGCATTCGAACTAGCCAGTCAGATGCTTTAAAAGTTGTCTAATTTAAGTAAACAAAAGATGATTTAAACGGGTTAAAATCAGTATTAAAGCCCCTGTTGCGTATCTTAACTTTTTGCCCCACACTTTCAGTTTTCAGTTTGTCCCAGGCTTTTATATTGCTAATGCATATATTGTACTATAGGAGCTTGTCAGGGAAGTCAGAGCTCTGACAGCTAGATAGGCTGCAGCTTTTGAGGCCAGAAGAGGGATGGATTTAATTTTCTGATTGCAAGATAAACAAGCTAGATGGAAGTTTACTCAAAAATGACCAGCAGCGAGAGTTAATTTTATCATTTACAAAGTCATCTTTCACTTTCAAAGTGAAATGACCCATTGAGAAGAATCAGAGCAGGCATACCTCTCACAGCTGTTTTAGGCTATCTTCAGGCTATGGAGGGTAATGCAGCATCAGTTATTGCTCACCTCACATTTTCAAGCTTATGCTTGCATCTTTGAGGGCTGTCTATAAACTTTTTATTGAATTCTGGAATAATAGGATTCTGCAGCTTAATAATCATGGTATATCTGTGGCCTGGGCTATAGTACTAAAATGTTCACTGACATATTATGATTGTAGCTGAATAGATATTTTCTGAATATTAGCAGTCAGCAAGCAGAAAGGGGCTAGAATACCTTCTGATCACTTTCCATTGCTGAAGAAACAAATGAATAGGTAAATATGGGCACTAGAGTCTTGATCACTATGGGCCTAAGCTTGATCTAAATTTACTGGGCAAATTATCCAGATAAGTGGGGATCCAGAATAAGAAATATTCCCTAAAATATTTCCCATTACACTACATCACATAAATGGTAGTGTTGTGACAGAAGAAAATTAAACTGTTGGTTTAGTGTTATAACTCTTGTCTAACAATATTATTAAAGCTGTGTTTGTTTATTTGTGCCAATTTTTTTTTTTTTTTGCATAAGCCTCAATGAACCTACATAGTATATTGAAATTAGCAGTTGCAGAGCTATAATGTTGATCGCTTGGGTGAAAGGGATCTGTATACTAAGAGTTAACATTATGCTAATTAGCATCCTTGGTAAAAGGCAGTGAATTACAGGGCAGCATAAGATTTACAGAAACAATCTTAGAGTTGGGTCAACTTTCAGTCAATAAACGACAAAGCCAATCACTACAATTTATTTGAAGTTTTTCAAGAAGGTGAGTGTGAAAAAAGGAATACCCTCTGTAGTTGTATTCACAAGCGGAGTAACAAATACTTAGCAGTAGATATTGCTACTTTTTTCTGAGTTTTTCTTTCTTCACTTAGCACACAGTCAACCTGTGGAACTCCTTGCCAGAGGATGTGGTGAAGACTAGGAGTTTAACAGAGTTCAAAAAAGAGCTAGATATATTCGTGGAGGTTAGGTCCATCAATGGCTATTAGTCAGGATGGGTAGCAATGGTGTCCCTAGCCTCTGTTTGTCTGGAAATGGGTGACAGGAGAGGGATCACATAAGGATTACCTGTTGTATTCCCTCCCTCTGGGGCACCTGGCATTGGCCACTGTCTGCAGACAGGATAGTGGGCTAGATGGATCTCTGGTCTGACCTAGTATGGCCATTCTTATGCTAAAGAATATTAGGTTCTACTGAGGCAATGTTTCAGGTAAAGCAGCATTTCTCAAAGTGGTCCACGGATCCATTCTGAGAAACCTGCTAATTTGACACTGCAATTTGTTTATTTACCAACTCTGCAGCCATCTAGCCTCACAGCTCCCATTGGCTCCAGTTCACCGTTTGTAGCCAAGGGGAACCGAGGGAAGTGGCGGTCGAGGCCACACCACTTCCTGCAGCTCCCCTTGGCAACAAATGGCAAACCGGAGCCAATGGGAGCCACAAGATTCAGTGGCTGCGGAGCTAGTAAATAAACAAATCGCAGAGTCCAGTTAGCAGGTTTCTCAGAGTGGATCCGTGGACCACTTTGAGAAACACTGAGGTAAAGGTGTAAGTTCTGGCTTTTCTTCCTTCCCACTGCCTGGCTGGCATGACATCCATTGCTGCTACTCTGTAAAGACCAGGGGTGAAATCTGGCTCCACTAAATTTGATGGAAAAATTCCCATTGACCTCAATGGGAGCAGGATTTCACCCTTGATATGTATGGTAAACAATAAACATGATAAACATGGTATGATCCTTGGTTACTATGCTGTTCTAGTCCAGCATAGCTGCACTTGCTTAAATATAAGAGCAGTAAAGTAATAAAATGGGAAATAATTTAATGAAGAAGTGGGTTTTGCCCATGAATGCTCATGATACTATATATATATATATATATTGTAAGTCTCTAAGGTGCCACAGGACTACTTGTTGTTTTAAAATCTGTTGAGATGAATCATTAAGCATCAATAAAGGGAAGACACAGTCTATTTATAATATTCGTGGACAGAATCTGAGGGTGCAGTCCCCCAGTGTTATCACTTAACTATGTGAGGCATTGAAACCTCACTGAAAAGTCAGAAAGCAGTGGAGTTTATGCTAATTTTACTATTCTGCAGTGGTGAATTTTATAAGACGGGGCCAGCACTATAGAGAGCCCAGTCTTCTGTACATGTTCATCTTACCATTAATGAGCAACATTCAATTCTTCCTCAGGAACAGAGCTAATGAGGACAATAAAAGCCCTGGAGAGAAAGATCGGCTGTTTTGGGTCCAGATCACTGAAATCCTTGAGTAATAATAACAAAGATTAATAACCAAGATTAATTGCTGTGCAATGCTCTGTATGAAGCCAGTGGTGTGAGTGGTGCATAGAGGGTGACTTGTGCTCAGTAACCCTGATTACAGGCAAGATTCTGTATTCTACACCCTTTGCAGTTTTCAGGGGTGGTGCTCTGAACCCTAAAACATAATTGCAACTGAGTACAGTCTGCCACCGAAAGGCAGCTATTCCATCCATGTAAATTCTACAGTATAAAACACAAGGGCTATGTCTAGACTGGCAAGTTTTTCCGCAAAAGCAGTTGCTTTTGCGGAAAAACTTGCCAGCTGTCTACACTGGCGCTTGAATTTGGCAAGAGCACTGACTTTGTAATGTACAAAATCAGTGCTTCTTGCGCAAATACAATGACGCTCCCATTGGGCAAAGCCCTCTTGCACAAATGCTTTTGTGCAAGAGGGCCAGCGAGACAACCCAGAATTGTTTTGCGCAAAAAAGCCCCGATGGCTAAAATGGCGATCGGGGCCTTTTTGTGCAAAACCGCGTCTAGACTGGCACGGACGCTTTTCTGCAAAAAGTGCTTTTGCGCAAAAATGTCCGTGCCAATCTAGACACTCTTTTCCGCAAATGCTTTTAACGGAAAACCTTTTCCATTAAAAGCATTTGCAGAAAATCATGCCAGTCTAGACGTAGCCAAGGAAAACAGAACACTATCCCAATGTTCATCTCTACAGGCATTTGCTATGGTCCATATTTGCACAGGAGGAGGAATGTGTGTAAACTTGTTAGAACCACAGACATTTACATTGCTCAACAATACACATCAAGCCATCTTCGTGATATGCTCACAATAGATAGCCTGGACTGGGAGAAGCAGTAGCAGAGAAGCCTTCTGTTTCAAAGGTAAATCAGAGAAAAAATGATTTGCCAGTGATAGCTTATTCTTCCTTCATTTGTTTTCAGGCATTTTTGTTTTTCAAATAGGGATGGGGGGGGAGAATTGCCACATCACTCTTGAAGGGCACAACGTAGATCTGGATGGTGTTCTGCAGTTTCACTGAGCTTTTGGAGCATGAACATTTTACCAGGTGTTTACTTCTTGCTTCAGAGACTACAGACTGCATTGTTTTTCTAACTATTCTCTTAACATCTCAAGACTTAATGAGAATGGATTTAACACAAAACGCTACAATATCTAAAATTATCTGGAGGTGAACATACAAAAATGAGTATATTGCAAGGAATGCCTCTGTCACCATTGTACCAGGTGTTAGTAAATGTAGTAACCAGGTTCAGTGCTAGCAGGTTCAGTGTTAGCTTTTCCTTTTCTTATATAGGCTTTTTCATTTATGCATTCTGGCTCAGGGGCTTTCAGCATACCTCCATTTCTATTTCTTCTCTTCGCTGCTCTTTGTCTTTTAACCCTTCCTCCACTCACATGACTTTTTTTATATGCTTCCCAGGTAACTTACCTGACATCTTTAAAAAGTACGAGATGCATTATTAGTGCCACCTCACAATATATTTGTTACTTTGCTTTGTAATTGCTAGAATTATAACAAAATCCATTAACCTGTATTCCCCTTTTATAGAGTCCAAGGCCAGAAGGGACCTTTGTGTTCATGTAGTCTGACCTCTGTATAACACAGGCTATGTAACTTCCCCCAAAATTCCTTGTGCATTCTTTTAAACAAACACCCAATCTAACTCTAACATTCAGTGATGGAGACGCCACCATGACCCTTGCAATATTGTTTCAATGATTAATTACTCTCACCTTTTAAAACTTGCACCTTATTTCCAGTCTGAATTTTCCTAACTTCAACTTCTAACTATTGGATTGTCTTATACCTTTCTCTGCCAGACTTAAGAACCTTTGTGCTATTGAGTTCTCCCTCCTGTTGCTAGTGCAGGATTTCTTATTCAGTTCCTTAATATACTGCATTAATGAGCAGTGGTATTCAGACCTGTCTGAGTTATCTGCAAAAGAAAGAATCACTTCTTGCCATAAAAAGCAATTATAGGAACTTGAAGATATTTTGATTCTGTTTCTTGATACATTTGAATAAAAATGTTGAGATGGCTCAAAGAATGCCAGACCTGCATTCCACGTAACCTCTCCTTTCCCTATTCTCCCTATATCTGTATGTCTTCTATTTTTATTACTGTTAGGGTGGGGCAATGTGTAATGTTTGTGTAGCATCATCTAGTTTTGTAGCATTTGACAAATTTCATAATTCTTTTGGAGTCCTGTGAAGCAGATAGCATCTGAAAACTTACACAAGCTGTAAGTAATGTACTTTTTCATGCTTTTCATAGTCTCTGAAAATGGAAAATGACTACCTAGAAAGGAATACTGTGGAAAGGGATCTAGAAGTCATAATGGACCACATGCTGGAAAAGAAAAGACATAAAAGCTTTAAAGTACCTAAAAGGTTGTTACGGGAAGAAGGGAGAAACATTTTCCTTAATTCTGATGATAGGACAAGAAGCAATGGGCTTAAATCACAGCAAGGGAGGTATTGGTTGGAAATTAGGAAAAACTTCCTAACTGTCAGGGTGGTTAAGAACAGAAATAAATCACCTAGGGAGATTGTGGAATCACCATCATTGGAGATTTTTAAGAGCAGATTAGAAAAACACATGACAGGGATGACTTGATGACCTCTCAAAGTTCCTTCCAGTTTTATGATTCTATGAAACCCAAGACAATGTTAACCACAAAAAACACCAACACCTTTCATTCAAACAGAGCAGGTTGAATATCATGTGATTTTAAATAAGTAACCAGCTGGCATCTATTAATATCCAATAGTTATTCAAACCATTTAACAAGTATTTAAGAATCACGAATATATTTTAATAAAATCAGATCTGATTCAACAACTGCCATCATACAACAAATACATTATTTGTGACAGATAGTTCAACTTGATCTATTCCTGTGCTTTATCTGGAATAACTTAGAGCTCTGTATAAATGTATACAGTCACTTACAGCCTGTCCCTAAAGTCTTTGACATCTCTCTGACTTAGTCAATTAATATGGGTCAGAACATAAACTTTGTTAACTTCTTCCTGTAGCTCTCTTGGGGGTCCAGCATTTAGCTGACAAGCTACTTTGCACTTGAATGCTTTTTCTGTCTCTTATATGATTAAAGATGCCAGCTTGTTTCTTTCTAGTTTCATATCAGTTAAAATCAAAGCTCAAAAGTCTATTATTTAAAGAGCTGGCAAAGCCACATGGAAACTTCACAAAACTTATGCTGAAGCACCTTTAAATATAAAGGTTCGGTTTGGTGATTTTTTGTTCATATAAATAGCCTATTTGCTCTCTTGTCTTGCTGTTTATTCTTTTTCTGAAATCACAATCCTTTGTTTATGATATTATAATAAATTTCCACCGCAACTAATCGTGCTATCAAAAACAGCGGGTTATCCTTTCAGATGGTAGTAAGAAGCAGGTATGGATAGACTTTTAAGAAAAATCCTGTTTTCATCCAACTGTTCCTTTGTATTAAATAATGGAAGAGAAGAAATATAGAAAACCTTCTGCAGTGGGATCAGAGGATGTTAAATGAGTTTGCTTTCACCACAGTAGATGTACCACAGTCAATGTATTATAATGGAGATTTGAGTCTCCTCAGCTATTGGCAATCATGGCACAGCAATCCTTTTAAGAAGCCTTAGTGATATAACCCAATTTATACATATGATTCCTCACTTTAGTCACATTCTGTCACCCGTTCACATCACTGTGATCAGTCAGTCATTGCTACACTCATTGGCTCTACTCTGGTCACGGTCAGGGGATGGGTGGGGGGAAGAAGGGCTCCTAGCTGCTGCCGCAGCTACTGCAGCAACAGCATCATTAAATCACTGCCAGAGCGCTGCACTGCATGTTTCTTGCAGCTATCGGGCTTGGGAGGTAGGGAGATGCCGTGCTCCAGGCAGCGCAGATGCTCCGGGCAGCTGCTCCTAGCCCCACCCCATCTGCCTGAGGCCTTGCCCCAACTTGCCCAAGCCTGCAGAGGCTATCAGCTCTCCTGGTCAGGGGTGGTATTTTTTTCCTATTTTCTCACAGGCCAAGAGACCATGGAAGTGCTTGGTTCTCTCTGGGAACCTTCTGTTTCTCACAGGTGAAGGGAAAATAGTTCTCTTCCTTTCCTCTCACTTTCATTGAAAGAATTGTGTGGACTCAGCTGGTGATAGGCCCTGCTCTGAGGTGTATGTATAATGTGGGGAGGGGAAGATGTAGATATATTTTCCCATGCATTTCTTTCCTGACAGCCTGAATCATTGGAGGAAAGAAGACTGACACTCTATGCTGAAGTATAACCCATGTGACTAACAGGGAGATATTTCTTTAAGAGATCTTGAGAGAGCAGGGGAAAAATGAATTTTGCTTGGGCCTTTATTGCTAGGCAGCTGCACAATTAGTATTCCAAGCCCGGAAGTTTCTGGAACTGGTTTCAGACATGCTCAGTAGGCTTTCCATAAGTAGATTAATACACTTTTTTAAGGGCAAGTAGTCAAGGCAGCTGCTTTAAATAAAGACATGTGATCTTGTCCATGTAAAAATACTTTTTGTTTGCTTTTGGCCAGTCAGGTTGGCATTTTTAGGAAGTCATAGCCTGTAGTTTTCCCCTCGTCTTGAGGACTGCTTTTTTTAAAGCTATTTGCCATGAGCATTTGCAAATCCTGCCAAGAGCCATGAAGAAGAATTTCAGATGCTGTCTCCTGCTTATATTCTGGTTTTTGTGAGGATTTTCCTACTGTTTATGCTTGGTTAGCATGTGGCCCCCAACTCTGAAGCCTTTTTGCAGCAGGGAAGCACTGGCAGCATTAGTTATAGAAAGGGGGAAATTATTTTTTTCCTTTTAATTGTATACTTTGAACATTATTTGATCATAGCCAAATTGTTTTAGTCAACTTGTCTTAACCAGTTTAGTTCAACTCTCTTATTTAAATGTTGGACATCTTACGCATTTCATGACATGTTTGTTATCTCCTCTTGTACTTTCGTCCTGATATTTCAGACAAAGCATTCCTATTTGCCACCTGTTATTGTACTTTCACTCTTGATATTTCAGACAAAATATCACTATTCAATCACTTTTGTCAAGCTATTTTGTTGTGTACTAGTTTGAGGTGTCCTTGTATTGTCCTGTGTGCTAGTTTGAGGTGTCCTTGTACTGTCCTGCTGGAATGTATTTACATGTTCTGTTTGTTTTAACAGTGATAGCAATACCGATGCTGAGTTTGTCACACGCAAAGATGCTATATTAAATTATTATGTGGAAGACCAGTGCTGAAAGAGTAACATGGCCACCCTCTGAAACTTGCCTTCTTGCTGAATCTCGTTAGAGAAGCAGCTGCAATTATTAATCCCCCAGATCTATTTATGGAGGGCAGGAGAAAGCCTATCTTCCACTTTTACTAGTCCTAGAATGTATTGATAAAATACTTTAAAATGCCAGTGCTCAAGAAGATGGTCAGCAAGTACAGGGACAGTCTATCCAGTATGAAATCCGATTGAAAGTGTTTTGATGCTCTCAATGAAATCAAGGCTACATACAATCATACAGCACATTTTTTTGTTTGCAAGGTATCAGTTTCAGACATGTTAGAGGGGTTTTTTTTTTCTTGTTTTGGCCAGGATGTGGTGTACTGTCTGCTCAAAAACTTACATTGTGAGCAAATGAATGAAGTGTGCAGATCTTGACATTCAAATGGCTAGCACTTTACTTGGTGGCCGTTTAGGTGCTTTGTCAGAATAAATGTCTTCTAAGTTGAATGCATGTAAGAAAGCCACTGCTTCACAGGCTACAAAGTTAGGAATATTATGCAATACAAAGAGAACTGATCTTGAAAGAGGAAAGTAATGCCAGGTGAATTTCCAAAGGATGAAAGGTCATCAGAGCCTGAAAATTCTTGATATATGAGAGTTTTAACTTTGCTTTAGACACTATTAACAATTGATGATAAGATGCATAAGTGCCACCGTGGATTTATTTAAATAGTTGATTTTAATCAGCTTTTTCCATTTGTACTTCAGTTGTTTTCTAAAGAAAGATACAATCTCTCTGCTTGATATAACCATTAAAACATGTTGACTCATGACCAACCGAGACTTTACACTAGATGTGGTACATCTTTTTTGCTACCTAGGAGAGTATACTATAACTATGTACATTTATTGATGCAATTATGTAGCTTATTTTCAGATAGTTATTAATTGTACCTTTTTAGTAAGTTAGAAAGTGGTGAACATTGCTTATTTACTAGACAATTTAATTGTTGATCTTTCCATATGAAAGAAAACTAGAGAATTTTTGGCTCCAGATTTGTGTCAAAACGTATTAGAATGGTAACTGGAATTTAATTAATCACACAAAACAGTATATAAAATCAATTTTATTAAACAAAGTAACTTTAAATTTTTTTATAAGATACGTTATATATCCAAAACAATGGTTCATATTTACACCTACAGGATTTATTAACTAGAAGGATTAACTGTAGTCAGTGAATTAAACTGATTATTTCAAGTCAGCCTGGGAAAACTTTCAAAAATGCCTAAACAAAAGACACAGGAGCTTAAGTGCTTTGTTTCACCTAAATGTCTTGAAAATAAGAGCTTCCTAAATTACTTAGGCTGACTTATTGTGCCATGTTAATAAAGCTTGACCTCGAAATTAGATATTTTCCCTCGATCCTGACTTTATATGGAAAACCAGCCTTTGAATTAAAGCTTTTAATAGAGATGCATGAATTCATCATGTTTATTATTTATTTAAATGTTTTAAGATATAATAATTTAGGCCTTAACATAGTTAATATTAAATTCAGATTACATTTTAAAAAAGTATGTTTTTTAAAAGAAAAAAACTTAATTTAAATAACAATGAAGAAATCTATTTTTCTACTCTGGGAAGTATGTTAGAAGCATATCTTATTCTATTCACACATAAGAAATGGAAAAGTCACAGAAACAAAGAATACAAAATGCACTATAGGCTTGTGTCCCTGGTCACCCACTGCAGACAGATAGACAGGCATGCTTAGATTAGGTTTCTGCCCCTGTCTTCAAAGGTCGGTTGATCTTCCCAAACAAAGGATCAGAAGCATACAAAACCTAGCACTAGTAACTCTGTGGTTAGGGTTTGGCCTGGGACCTTCTGGCCTTCAATGGCTACTGGGTAGGACCCTTTCTGACCCGGCGAGAGCTCAGAAGAGCCAGGTGGTCTGCCTGCCACCTACTCTGTTGGGTAACGACCACAGACACAATCGCAAGTGCAGTCTTATCTGTACTACAGGTTTCACTAAAGTAATAAGTTATAATTATCCAGGGCATATATAGAGCCTTCAAACACGCATGCAATCAATGAAACTATAGTCATCCTCACAGGTATTCTGTGGTCTGTTAGATCTCTCAATAGATGATCATCATCAAAAGAAGGATACTTTGTGCTAGCGTTTCCTATGGGTCATCCCTTGCAAGGTCTTCCCACTTTCACCCAATAAGAGAATGTTTTTTATCTTGTTCTGACTACACCTAACACTTTATGCACAGGAATGCACCTTCTTTTCCTTATCTGCGCTATGAATATTAGGGTGTCCCAGTTTTCATAAGTTGTTCTTAGTTATATATATTCTCATTAGCATCTATGCACAACATGTAACCCGCAGAAAGGACAAAGCATTCTATTATGTTATAGGCAGGTGTCTCATGATCTTGGCAATACTTTGTGGCCTATTGCAGTCTAGGGTAGGGATTTTTAACGTCACCTATTGGCACACCTTTTACAGTAATCTTATGCCATAGGGTTATTCCCAGCTCACCCATACAGGGTAAGGGTTCTAAAATCTATGGCTATGTAACAGAACATTATCTAACATACATTGATTATATATGAAATAGTATATGAACTGACCATAACATCAACAGTAATTTTGTTTTAAAATGTGCTTTTCTCGCCTATATTTTTATACTCAGGATTGCAATAAGGGTTTGTCCAAAGTAAGAACTATCAGATAAATAGACTGCCATCAAAAAGCTGCAAACAAAATCACTCTTTAGGTGGCCTTGCCCAATTACAATTTAGCAGGTAAGCCATCTGCATTTTAATAAGCCAGTAATTACACATTTACCAGATCCAGTGAATTTAGGAAATTTAGTAAGGCAGATCTTCAATATCTCTCAAATAAAATGTTTTTGTTGTTACATATGAATCAGGTATGCCCTTCCTCAGCTTAGTCCTCACAGAGGAATTTGTGCGCTTTAAGTCCAATCAAGGATTTGCATGGTAATAGTATGGATCCATAGTATAATCTTTAACCTAAGTCCCCCAGCCCAAAATGAAGAATTCTGAAACAAGGCAGCAACTTCTCATGCTTGAGAGGAGAATATAAAGATGATGCACTTTATGAAATCTCATGGAGGCAGTGTTGCTGTCTGTGCCATTGATCCGGTGGGTTATCCTCAGTCTCTCCATCCATAAAATGGGAATAATGATATCACCCTACTTTGTAAAGAACATTGAGAGTACTGTGTATGTTTTTATTTAGTAAGCTCTATTTTTTCATGCAAAAGACTGTTGAAAGAACATGTTTGAATTCTGTGATCAGATGGTTATATTACTCTTCAATAATTCAAATACCAGATGGTGAAGTAGCTACACATTTTAAAACTAAGCTAGATATCTAAAGTGACAGTCATTGAAATGCAGTCAACTTATCCCTCACAAATGTAATACAACTGGATAAATAATGGCATATACTGGTAGTACAGAGAGATTTATATAATGGGACCGAAAAAGGAGTAAACTTTTTAAAAATCATTTTTTTTCTCATAAGAGAGGGTCTACTTGTATTCTATATTATGGTTCATAAACAAAATTCAGAAGCAATCTCGAAGTCCACATTATTTTAGAGCATACACTTATTCAGTTTGCAGTATCCCTCCTCTCTATGGTCCCAGTTTAGGAAATCACTGAAGCATTGCCTAAATCCTTACCTTGCTAGGGGAGCATGTGAAGTCAATGGGATTGAAGCACATGCTTTACAAACATTAAAGAAGCTTAAGCTCCCTTCCTGAATATTGATAATTTTTTCTGAATTGAAACCTATA
This sequence comes from Rafetus swinhoei, assembly GCA_019425775.1. Taxonomy (NCBI): domain Eukaryota; kingdom Metazoa; phylum Chordata; order Testudines; family Trionychidae; genus Rafetus; species Rafetus swinhoei. The sequence goes on from CM033424.1 coordinate 84,385,189, forward strand.
CAATCAGGTATGAATATTATATGAGTAAATGATTTTTTTTTTCAAATTCTGTTAATAAATTATAACTCTTCTTTTCCAAACAATACTTCATAAAGAATCTCAGCCAACATTCAAAACCAAGAGTATAGATATTAGCCAGATTTTTATAGCATGAGCTACAACTGTCTTGATTTGCCATTGAATTTGTGTACCTAAATGTATTAATACATGGGTATTATATTAGACTTGAGTTGTAGATTTAAGTGGTAAAATATAAATTGGCTCATACTACAAGGGTATAGAACTAATAAGTATGTATCATTGATGAGTATATATTAGGTATCTAAGTAAGATAAGGATGTAACCCAAGGCCTATAGGTCCTAACTCTGTGATATATAGCTTGGTCATGGAAGGCCTCAGGCCTAAAATAGGCTGGGATGATTAGTTGCTCAAGAGATAATCTATAAGATTACAATAAAAGATGTATTAAGGCGCTAATGTCCAATAGACTGGAAAATATGCTGCTGTGTATCAGTCAGTATTGTAAGATGACCGCCAATAATGTCTTGAAGATTTCTGCAGTGATCAAAAGTTATTAACATGAATGCACGAGGAACAAAGGAGTTTGCCTTAGAGAAACCAGGGACTCTGAAATTAGTAGAGTGGAAGTACCTGTTAGGAAATTGGGTTTACATCATTATGTGAAAGCATAAGGTAGAAGAGCATCCGTGTAACATGCCATAAAGGCTATAACCCACCCTGTGTGCCTGGGCAGAAAGAGATGCCAGGAGGACAACCTATGGTTATAGTGTCAACTATTATTATGAACATAATAGTTGACACATTTTCTGGTAGGGATCCTAAGTTAAGTAATGCCAGTATTAGTGAACATGCTGTAGTACTCCTTTATTTTCTGATGTGTTAGTGTTTTTATATAGTTTATCTGCTTAGTAAGACAGTTGAGATCTTCTAAGTACATCAGTTATGGTCATTGTTCTTTGTGTGCTCCTAGAGCAGTGGTTCCCAAACTTTTCAGCATCACACCCTCTTTTTGATTTTTGAGAAACCCTCATGCCCCCCCCCCCCCAAAATAGCAGCAAAATTGTTGAGAAAAAAAAAAGGAACCGATCGGGGCAGCAAAACTTGATGGGGGAGGGTGCTGGGACGCCTCGTGCCCCCCCTGGGATTTCTTCACGCCCCCCCAGTTTGGGAACCCATGTCCTAGAGTCTCCAAACCTAATGATATTCCTAATGCTGATTCTAACCTTGGTAATCCAGATACTGTAAACATTTAGGAGATGGTACACTTGACCTAGCTCACTGGTTTTATATTATCTCACAATCAGCATTCAGTATTTAATCCATCTAGTGATCAGGCACACAACACCATTGAGAGGTGCTCAGCAAATTGCAAGCTTGATCTAATATTCAGAACAAAAATCTGATGCAATAATAATAACACTGGTTCATTTAAATTTAGCAATTCCAAGGGAAGATCAATTGCTTTTAGTGTGTGTCATGTAACATCTAGAATTCTGCTAAGGAAAAATGGTAATTTAAGGCTATTCCAGATTATATGTTTTGATATACCAAAACTATATTTACAGCACCAATGTATTAGTAAGATCTTTTACTCATATTTCTAAGTTTGTCAAAGCATAATCAGGGCTGTAAATACAACATTGCCATAGGAACAATGTTCAAGTGAAACCAACATTATTTCAGTTAAACGTGGTAGATGTATTATAAAACTAAATTCTATATTAAGAATCTACTACTGTGTTTTGGTAAATTAAATTTTGTAGAGTTCCCACAGTGAAATTTATATAACCAGTTTCTGCTTGCTTTTTCATTGCATGCTATTTCTAGAACAAATGAAAGTCCTATTAAGCAAGTCTGTTTTTAGCTTAGAAATAAAAGTAGAGCATTTGTTTTTCTGTTGAAATAAGCCAAATATTCTTGATGCATAAAAGTTCTTTATCTTGTACTCCATCTCCCACACATACTTCTCATTTTTCACTATTAATGGGATAACATGCTGCAGCATTCTATAGGTTTGTAGGTATTTCTAGGTATTTTGTATGTATTTCTAGTACTCTTGAACCTCTTTAATTCAGTCACTCTGGGAAACAGGGTATGCCAATTTAAAAAAAAACCACTTTTTTGCTAGGCCAGGAAGGGCACTGCTGTGGGATCTGGGCATGAAGAAGATTGGAAGGGTGCTTAACTGGCACCCTGTTCCCATGGGATGGGGAAAAGTCACAGGGAAAGCACGTTGCTGCACTGCTATTTCCCTTCTTTGGGGTGGAGGGCGGAGGTAGGTGACAGTGTGCAGAGCTACTTCCTCCTCTGTACCACGGGTGTTCCCAGATTAGGAACACACGGAGTACATAGGTTCAAGTGTACATATTTAACTCTTTGCATAACTTTTAAAAGAGATTAAAACAATGAGTCTACACGCAGTTGTCTAGAATGAAAGTCAGAATACCTTCTCCTACTTTCCTCCATATACAGGTAACTTTAAATGCCTCATTAAAATTAAAGTGTAAATTACTGTATTTAAGACTGAAATATTTTCTTCCTTTGTTTGGTTCCCCCATGAAATTATCAGTGTTAATGGGAGCATTAAGGACTGTGACAGACCCATATCAGCTGGCTGGCACACTCTAATAGAAGGGAGATATGCTGGGCTCTGGGTAAGCATAGAATCATAGGGCTGGAAGAGACCTCAGGAGGTCATCAAGTCCAGCCTCCTGCCCAAAGCAGGAGCAATCCCAACTAAATCAACCCAGCCAGGGCTTCGTCAAGCTGAGACATAAAAACCTCTAGGGATAGAGATTCCACCACCTCCCTAGGTAACCCATTCCAGTGCTTCATCGCCCTCCTGGTTAAATAGTTTTTCCTAATATCCACCCAAGACCTCCCCCACTGTAACTTGAGACCATTGCTCCTTGTTCTGCCATCTGTCACTACTGAGAACAGCCTCTCTCCATCCTCTTTGGAACCTCCCTTGAGGAAGTTGAAGGCTACTATCAAATCCCCCCTCACTCTTCCCTGAGTAACCAGGAGTGAGCCTAGTGCAGCACAATCAGGCAGGCACCTGGGGCCAATTAAGAGCTTGCCAAAAGCAGCAGGGTAATCAGAGCACCTGCAGCCCATTAAGGCCTGCTGGGGGTTGTTTATAAGGTCTCCCTGCAAGGAGGGCAGGAGCCAAAGGTTTGAGAGTGAAGAGGTGCACTGGGTGAGAACTGAGGATTGCGATCAAGGCAGTGTGCCATGGAGGAGGACGGACGGATGGAGTTACTCAGGTACCAGAGGAAAGATACTGGGAGGGATTGTTTAGTAAAGTGGCCCAGAGAAGAAGTTACGGGACTGGGAGTAGAGGAAACCCTGTCTTTTGCCACTGGCTTAGGTTGCCTGGGCCAAAACCAGGAGTAATGGGTAGACCTGGGTTCCCCCCAATCCTCCCCATGCCACTGCAGAGTCTTGCCCTGATTGGGGAGACCTGCACTACAGAGAGGTTTTCACCCCAACAGTGGACTAGCCTACCATCCTGTCTCAGTAGGTTGTGACCCCTGCCTCTAATAAAGGAAGAGAGACTGTGTGGAGGGTCACAGTGAGCCTCTGAGGCAAACACTATCTGCCAGAAGCACAAGACCCTCAGGTCACAGCCAGAGCTTTGCCACAGGACCTAATCCAGCACATATTGACATTGATGGGCTCTTTCCATTAACTTCTATGAACATTTAATCAGATCTTAAGAAAAGAATATACTCCAATATTTCTATTGGATAGAGTCATGTAAAATCAAAGGGTATGTCTAGACCATATGGCTCCATCGACGGAGCCATGTAGATTTGTTTACTGGGCATAGGAAATGAAGCGGCGATTTAAATAATCGCCGCTTCATTTAAATTTAAATGGCTGCCGCGCTGTGCTAATCAGCTGTTTGTCGGCTCAGCGCGCTAGTCTGGACACTCCGCAGTCGACATCAAAGGCATTTGTTGACCTCCCTGGTAAACCTCATCCCACGAGGCATACCGGGGAGGTCAACAAATGCCTTTGATGTCGACCGCGGAGTGTCCAGACTAGCGCGCTGAGCCGACAAACAGCTGATCGGCACAGCGTGGCAGCCATTTAAATTTAAATGAAGTGGCGCTTATTTAAATCGCCGCTTCATTTCCCTATGCCGGGTAGCCTAATCTACATGCCTCTGATGACAGAGGCATGTAGTCTAGACATACCCAAAGAGTCTAGTTCTTTCTGGATCTAACACTAATGACTTCCCTGGAGTTATACCAAGGTGAATTTGGCCCAATATTTGAATCCCTGATTTAGTTGAGGCAAATTCCCCATGAAAGGGGGACAAAGAATTCCTGTTCCCAATATGGGAAGCTGTATGATGCACAAAGTGAAAAATAGCCTGCTATATTGACTTTTTTTGTTTATCTATATTTAAATTGAGAGCAGCAGATATAAAAATTCTCTACTGTTATAATGTTTTTACAGTAAAGTTGTACTGTTGACTTCAATTGAATTACGCTGATATAAAAGTAGTGTAATGCAAAGGCGAACTAGGCCCCATGTCTAAAGCAACTGGGACTGTAAAGTTATCTTTACATTGGTGTTAATGAGTTATCTTTGTAAATCATTTTATGTAACATTTCCTTCAAAAGATTTATTTTCAAAAAGAAGCAATTTCATGAGGGGATGAAATAATGAGAAAATACCCTCCAGAACTGGATGTAGAGATAGCAACACAAAAGGAGATGCACTGCAGTCAAGAAAAATATATTAAAATAATTTCTTTTGACTGTGTTGGTGTAAACTGATTAGAATTCAAATAACATAATTGTAGAAGAGAAATTCAATTTTTACTTTCTTTTTTGTTACTAACAACAAAGATGACAATTTGAATGATAAAAATGAATGCTTGAAAAATAAAGAAACTTGCACCTAGGTTACATAAACCAGACAACATTGCATAATTAACAGTATATTTAAATTATTTATATAGTGTATATATCTGAAGCAAAGCACAGTAACAAGGTGTCTTAAAATGGAGAAAAATGCAGTTTACAATATATTATGATGTATAGGGAATCAAGCAAACTGACAGAACACAAGTATGGTGAACAAAATATTTTCCTTTACGAGTCATAATAATATCTCCAAATTTTCATCCACAAATAAATAACAGGGGAGCCCTGCTAACTTGGAGTTTGAGACACCAAGGACCAGACAACTCTAGAAGCTTTCAGGAATTAACCAGACCAGCTACACAGTCTCTTCCATCTAGAAGTTGAGTGACTACTCTACCTTCTGTGGAATCATAAAAAAGGAACTCATGTAGGGAACTAAACCCCATTCAAGGAGTTTTCTACTTGGGTGAGGATGGGCTGGTTCAGCACATTGGGTGAAAAGGGTATTTGCTATGTTTATGTCCACCGGCCTCACATATGAAGTGTGGTCTTGTTTCTGCTCTCATGTATTTAGTGTGAATGAGGAATAACTCTGTTGAAGTCAGTACCTTCACTGGTGTGGATGTGAACAAAATCATGCCTTGTCTCTAAGTAACATGTTGCTCTTTAGAACCGATGATAAATGTAAATTTAAAATATTAGTGTTACGATAAATGTATTACACATGTTATGATGATTTCTATTTATCTACAGATAGTGAAATATTCTTATATACTCAGCTCTCATTTTTCCTTGTTTTCTGGCCTATGTTATGTTTCTGGTCAACCTGCTTTTCTTTCTGCTACTGTATCTGAGAGGAGAAGGCCAAAATATTGTTCTTTCATGTAAACAATTATTCTCCTTGCCTTAAATTACAATGTTAAGCATATGTGGCAGACTCTTAGAATCAAAACCAACTCAGATTCAGCTTTCTTTTCACTTTGAAACTGAATGCTAGCTGCAATGGACTAAGAGTGAGTTGTGTTAATTGTACTGACATCCATTTGAATAACAGAATATATATTGCTTGAAATCTTGGGTCTATTTTTATTTGCATGTCTATCTTTTTCTCCCTCATGGCTTCTGCATGACATCTTGATTATTCCACATTCTGCTCATCAGATATCCAAACTAGGGGAGCTACTTGGTCAACAGAGCACAAAAGTGATGTTTAACTAAAAGTATTAATCTAAATGTACCTCTGCTGGACACTCCTCTTTGCATAAGACAGCACACAATACTGAAATGATGATTTATTAAATAACACCTGGAACAATGGTAATGTTAAAGAAGAACCCAAAAAGAGAGACACATAGATGATTCCTTAAAAGTGCCAGTTACTAAAAACTCAGTGGTAAAATAAATATGAATGTACATGGGTCTGAAATTAGATCTCGAACCTGAATTCGTGTAACTTGCATTCATTGGGTATGGGTAATATAGGTATGTCTGATCCAAAGCTGATTGAAGTAAATGGGAGTCTTTTTCTTGACTTCTTTGGGTTAGAAGCCAAGCCATAATGTACATATTCAAGACGATAAAAATGTTAGGTAGCAAGAAATGCATCTCACATGAGAGTGATACCAATAAGATAAACTGCAGTGCCCAAAACACACTCACCCCTTTCTGGCCTTTGCTTTTCCTGCTACAACACCTCTTGCTAAGCTCTGGCTGGACTCATTATATTTACCTACTATGAACTTGAAGTTCAACCCAATCTGATGAACTCTTAAGGATATTTTATCAGTTGATACCCCCTTTTTTTGTGAAATGATTTTAAAACCCTGAGGTGATCATTATAATTCCTTTAGTCTCAAATAAGAGCTAGTACTTCTAATATTGAGAGGGTGAGATTCTCACTCTTGCTTTGAACCCTTTATGTGAGGTAAAGGGTGAGCCTGGTATGAAGGGTCTTTAAAAAAACAGGTCTGGCCAGAATAGAATTCCTGTCATGCAAGAACTGCACAAGTCAGCCTCAGACTGTCCTCTGAAGACCCCCAATAAAAGGGGGTATGTCAAAATAGGGCTGCAGCACATGGCTTTGTGGAGATTTGGGTAACTCATCTGCTTGGAGGCAGGTTGCTGTGAAATGGGCAAGTCCTAGAGCTCTCAAAAGTATACTGGGGCTGCTCCCATCGAGAACAAAAAGGTGGCTTTGCTCTGCCTTTGCCCATTTTGAAGTAGGCCTGGATCTCACCCTAAATTTACCTCTCAGTTCATAGAAGCACCATGTACCATTAAAGCTAGTTTCAAGAAATAGAGCAGAAATCACTTAAATAACGGGACTGTTAAACTCCTTTCCTCCCAAGGCTCACAAACATTGACCTTTTCAAATTATACTCAGATGATGTGCAAAAACATACAGTGACTGCACAAGCTGGAACACTCCCAACTAGCTTCAGCCAATTCACACTCTTGTTTAACAATTCAGTACAAACAAGTACATACAAAAACACAACTTAGACCACAGGCTATAAATGCTAAGAAAACATTTCTGATTAAATAAAGGACACACAGTGGAGTTGCAACAATTGAAACTTGTAAGAACATAAGAACGACCATACTGAATTAGACCAATTGTCCATGTAGTCTAGTATCCTGTCTTCCATCAGTAGCCAATGACAAATTGTTTCCAAGGGAATAAAAAGAAAAGGCAATCTTTGAGTGATCCAGCCCCTGTTGTCCACTCCCACCTTCTGGCAGTCAGAGACTAGGGACACCTTAGTCTCCCTGAACATCTTGATGGACCATGAATGTATCTAATTCTTTTGTTTTTAACTTCATTATCATTCTGGCCTTCACAACATACCCTGTCAATGAGTTCCACATATTAATTATGCATTGTGTGAAGAAGTATTTCTTTTAGTTGGTGTTAAAATGGTTGCCTATCAATTTCTTTGGGCAGCCCTGGTTTATGTTATTTGAAAGGAGTAAATAACACTTACTTGTGATGGGTTGGATCACAGTTATGCCCTTGGGGTTGTCTCCCTGTTTGCTGATCAATCCACTGAAGCCCAACTTCCTGCCCTTTGGGGCTTCCCATCACCTTGTCCAGCTCAGAGAGAAGCTTTGATCTCCTCCAGCCAAAGCACAGAATTGGGGTTACTGTCCCCCTGCAAAGCAACTAGTTCAACTCTGGGTGGGCTCTGTTATAAGGGCTCAACCCTCAGGAAACAATTTCCCCAAAGGGCCCAAAACCACAAATAAATCAGTCTTACTTTGTGTAAAAGTTTTACAAAGAGACAGCTCATAAGGTCAGCCCCCTTTATCAATGAAAGAGATATGCACAGTAGTTACAATTATTTATGCTGGGCTTGATAATAAACAAAGGTGTGTTTAAGTATAAAAATAGGATTTAAGTGGTTGCAAGTGAAAACAGACCGATCAAAGCAAGTTACTAAATTAAAATAACAAAAAAATGCCAGCTAATTCTAATGGACTAAGGCTATGTCTACACTGCGGAGCTATTTTGGGATACCGGAAGTATCCCGAAATAGCTATTCCATGTCTTTTGAGCAAGCCCATTATTTCAAAATATTCGCTATTCTGACATCCCTGTAAACCTCGTTCCATGAGGCGTAAAGGACATTTTGGAATAGCACTTTATTTTGAAATTAACTCAAAATAAGCTAATGCAAAATATATATATATATATATATATATATACAGATTCAGCAGACACTAACTTTAAAATTGGTATGTTACATAATGCATTTTGCATAAAGTGTCTTTGAGTTGTGCATATTCATGAGCCAATTTTCATAAAGGATAGGGAGGATGATTTCTTAATTCACTTGCTCCACACCATTCAAGATTTGATATACCTCTGTCATATCCCCACTATATCCCATCTTAATCGTTTCTTTTCCAAGTTGAAAAGTCCCAATGTTTTAATCTCTCCTCATATGGAAATTGTCCCATGCCCTCAATCATTTCTGTTGCCCTTCTTTGTATCTTTTCCAATTCCAATATATCTTTTTTGAGATGGGGTGACCAGAACAGCATACATCAATTTGTAAGGCACATCATGGATTTATATAGTGGCATTCTGATATTTTCTATTATATTATCTATCCTTTCCTAACATTGTTAGCTCTTTTGACTGCCACTGCACATTGAGCAAATGTTTCGAAGAACAAAGACAAAGGCTTCAAGATCTCTTTCTTGAATGGTAACAGCTAATTTAGATTCCATCGATTTTCAATGTATAGTTCGGATTAAGTTTTCCAATATATATTACTTTGCACTTGTCAACATTGTGTTTCATCTGCCATTTTGTTGCCCAGTCATTCAGTTGAGAGAAATCTCTTTATAACTCTTTGCAATCTGCTATGGATTTAATGATCCTGAGTAGCTTTGTGCTGTCTGCAAATTTTACTATCTCGCTGTTTACCTTTTTTTCCAGATCCCTGTGGGTCACCTCTATTTACCTCTCTCATTCTGAAAAATGATAGTTTATTCCTACCCTTTGTTTCCTGTCTTTTAAGCAATTATTGATCCAGAAGAGGACCTTTCCTCCTATATCATGACTGCTTTGCCTAAGAGCCTTTGGCGTGAGACTTCATCAAAGGAGTTCTGAAAGTCCAAGAACATTATCATCTTTGTCCACATGTTTGTTGACCCTTTCACAGAATTCTAACACACTGATGGAACATGATTCCCCCTCACAAAAGCTATGTTGACTCTTCTCCAACAAATCATGTTCATCTATGTGTCTGATAAATCTGTTCATTATTACCATTTCAGCCAATTTGCCTGGTACTGAAGTTAGGCTTACTGGCCTGTTATTCATAGGATCTTCTTTGAAGCCCTTTTAAAAAAAATTGTTCATCTGATTCAGAAGTTGATTTGAAACAGGGGTTACATATCATAGTTAGTACTTCTACAGTTTTATATTTTCGTTTCTTCAGAACTTTTGGGTGAGTACAGTTTGTTGCAAAACTTCCTTTACTGACACCTCAATCTGGGACAGTTCCTCGGATTTGTCACCTAAAAAGAATGAGAGGGAGGAATCTATCTCACGTTCTCTGTAGTTCAGACCAGTGAGAAGAATTCATTTAGCTTTTCCACAATGACTTTATCATCCTTGAGTGCTCCTTTAGCACTTGGATTCTCCAATGGCCCCACTAATTGTTTGGCAGACTTCCTGCTTTTGATGTATCTGTGCTCCACTTAAGACTTAAATGAGCTGTTTCTGTGGTGGGCTTCTTCACAAGTATATAACATTTAATTGCATTATGGTCTGTATTACCATATGGTTCAGCTATGGCTTTCATCAGACCTCTGCTCCTCTTAGGGCAGGGGTGGACAATAATTTCCACTCCATGAATTTTGTTAAGTCATCATAGTCACACATTTCTATTTTATTAGTGAAATTACTTCACCATCTTTTGTAATAAGATCCCATTATGATCATTACACAACAAAGTAATTATACTTAACTGAATGCATGATTATCCAAATTACTTTGTGAACACTTGTAAAATTTGTAATAATAATACTAAAGCTAAACTTTTATTTACAATTTATGTTCATTATTAAAATTAAGTGTAAAAGAAGAAATGAAACTCAGTGTGAAGAAGAAAGTCTCTGATGGGTATTAACAAGGGAGGTGAAGACAGGGGTTATCCTCAGCAAGGTGGGGGCAGCTCTGGAACCCCAGAAGGGGTGGGACCACATTGTTCTGGAGCACGGAGGAGACCAACAATGGCTCTAGAAATTCAGAATGAGGAAGGGCACCTTCCTCGAGCTGTGTGAATGGCTTGCCCCTGCCCTGAGGCAACGGGACACGCACATGAGGCCCGCCATTCCTCTCCATAAGCATGTTGCCATCGCCCTCTGGAAGCTCTCCATGCTGAAAAGCTACTGATCCATGGGGAGCAAGTTTGGCGTGGGGAGATCGACCATCGGGGCCCTGGCCATGTAGGTATGGCATTCCTGGGCTGTTGTCCCAGGAGGGAGGTGGAAAGACGGAATGTTTATCCCTAGGGAAAGGGGGGTGCGGGTCATGCAAGCCCCCTTCCCGGGAGGGTTTGTTCTATCCTGCCTTCACAAAGCACTGCCAGGGGTGGGTATGATTGCAGGGGGCTGCTCCTGGTGAGTGAGGGGGAAGGGGACTAAGAGCAGGGAGCAGGAGGAACTCACAGGCACTCTGGCACTCCTGTGATTCTCAGTTTGTTTGTCTCCTTCTGCAGGTGGTCAGGGCCATCAACACCATCCTGCTGCACAGAGTCATCCACCTGGCAGATGTAGACCTGGTGTCCTGGGCTTCCCCAACTGCGGGAGGGCTATCAACGGGACCCACATCCCTATCTGTGCCCCAGACCACTGGGCATCAAGCTACATAAACCACAAGGGATATTTTTTGGTGGTCCTGCAGACTGTGACTGACCACCGGGGCCAGTTCACAGACATATATGTTGGGTGGTCGAGGAAGGTGCATGACACATGTGTCTTCAGGAACTCAAGCATGTTCCAGAAGCTGCACCCTGGAACTTTCTTCCCCGACCGCAACATCAGGGTCGGGGAAGTGGACATGCCTGTCTGCTTGGTGGGGGACGTGGCCTATCCCCTGAAGCCGTGGCTCATGAAGCCCTATACCACCCACCTCAACCCCTCACAACAGGCATTTAATGCCAGGCTAAGCAGGGCCCTCATGGTGGTCGAGAGTGCCTTCAGCCGCTTGAAGGTGCATTTTAGATACCTCCTCACCTGCCTGGCCCTTGGGGAGCATAACATCCCACACGTGGTGGCTGCATGCTGTGTTCTGCACAATGTGTGTGAAAGGAAGGGGAGGCCTTCATGCCAAGGTGGGAGGCCAAGGCTGACCACTTAGGCAGGGCCTACGAGCAGCCGTGTATGGCTGCCATCCGGCAGGTCCATCAGGGAGTTGTGCATATCCAGGTAGCTTTGAGGGAGAGCTTCTCCGTGGGGTACCAGTGACCCTCTCCCCTGGTCCACCCCACTGGGGGCTTCTGCTTCTGTCCTCACTGCTGTCCCTCCACTTACCCCTCCCTTCCCCCCTTTCCTGATGAAAAAATAAAGACACGTTGTTTTGGCAAAACTAAACACTCTGTATTTTACATAACGGTGGGGTAAAAGAAACTGGGGAGAGCGTGGGGAAAGAGTCTGGGAGAGGGGAGGATGGAAGAAAGTGTTAAAAACCCTGGAGGAGGGAGCTGGAGAGGCTCAGGGCTCAAGCTGGGAGTGGTGCTGGGCTGTGTGGATCCCACCACCATGGGCTCAGGGGCCTTGGCATCCACGGGAGGGTGGGGGAGAATGTGCAGGGAGAAACGGGAGGGGGAGAGGGAGGAGTAGCGAGAGCAGGAGCTGGAGCAGAGGCTGGAATGGGAGGAGGCAGCATGCTCTGCACAAGTGAGTGCACATCCTTGCACAGGGAGCAGCCCTGCACAAGCAGCTCCCGCCAGCTCTCCCACCATAGCTGCAGGTCCTCCTGGACCCAGCCCTTCATGGTGTGGTGCATGGCTCACATTGCCACCAGGTACTGCCTCTGGTACTCATCCATGGGACGAGTGCACCTGCGGAAGCTTTGGGTGCGGGAGGAGGTCCCGGGAGGTGTTGACTGCCCTCCACTCGCAGTTGGTCCATCTGTGGAGAACGAAGAGAGATGGTCAGTCATTCCTGGGGACACAGTGCCTGAAGCCCAACCCCCAACTGCGAGCCAAGAGTGACAGTTCTCAGCTCTGTCGCAGGCGATGGGCTTGGAGCCAGGTCATGTGCCTCTGACCAGTGGGCCCAGATGTTCCCGGGAGCGGGGGCTGCACCAAGATTGTGGGCATGCCCCTGTGTGTGTGTGTGTGTGTGTGTGCGCGCCCCTGCCTCCTTCTAGAGGTGGCTTGTGGAGGGTGTCCCACCCCAGGGTCAGGAGCATGGCAGGCCTCTCCAGACACCCTGTGGCCAATAGCCCAAGGGTCCTCTGTCGCAGCCTGCTGGGGCCACATGCCCAGGAGTGGCACGGCACATGCTCCCATGTGCACAGGTTGCTGCATGATCTGCAGCCAGCAAAGGCCAAGTGTGGAGCACTTAGCTCCCCCCTACCCAGCCATCCCCTCCACCCCCTGCATGAAGGGAAAGTGATGGCACTCACATGATATTCCTCCCCTGGCTTCAGACGATGCCTGGGACTCGTCCACAGAGAGGCTTTGGGGCTCCTGGGTCAGCTGCGTGCTGAGGCTGGCCTCGTCCAGGTCCTGGTCCTCCTCCTTGTTGCCACCGTCTCTCCCCTCAACGAGGATGACGACAGGTGAGTCCAGCCCGGAGTCTATAACTCGGGGGGTGGGGAAGGGCTGTCCCACCCCCAGGATGCGGTCGAGCTCCTTAAAATAAGGGCAGCTGTTGGGCTCTGCCCCTGATCGGGAGCTGCCCTTCTTGGCCCTGGCATAAGCCTGGCAGAGCTCTTTCACCTTCATTTGCACCTGTTCTTTGGTGCGGATGTGGCCTTTGGATGCCAAGCTGTCGGCCATCCAGTTGTACATGTCCACGTTCCTGCGTATGGTGCAGAGATCCTGGAGGTTTTTCTCATCCCCCCCCAAACTTCAATAAGGCCCAGGGCCTCTGCACCAGACCAGGAAGGCATACATCGCTTGCGGCCCTTGGCAGGCTCCTAGGAGCTGTCTGAATGCTCCCCAGGAGTAGTGGAGGGCTGGGTGGCTGCGTCAGAGTGGCTCATTTTGGGCCTAAATGCAGTCAGGGACAGCTTCAGGGTGGCTCAGGGCTGTTAGACCTGCTGCGAGCCACAAACCCTGTTTGCACAGTCTGCAGCTTTAACGGCTCTAGAGGAGATGGGAGGGGGGATAGAGTTTTCCTCTGTGTGTGGACAGAGCGGCCAGCAGGGCACTCTGGGAAGAGCTGTAGCCCGCTATTTCAAAATAGCCCCTATTCCCTGTCTACACAGCCCCTATTCTGAAATAACGATTTTGGAATAGGTGCTATTCCTTGTAGAATAAGGTTGACAGAACTTGAAATAAGGTGGCCGTTATTTCGAAATTATTTCAAAATAGCGGTTTTGCTGTGTAGACGCTCGCAAAGTTATTCCGAAATAATTTTGCTGTGTAGACACACCCTAAGTGTCCCTCATGCAGTGCCTCTGTGCACCCCAATTTAGGACTTAATCAAAAATGTTCTTGTGGGCTGTAGGACCAGCTGCTCCAAAACGTAGTAATGTATGGCATCCAAAAGCTTCATCTCTGTATCCCATCCTGAGGTGACATATACTCAGGCAACATGGGGAGAGATGAAATCCCCCATTATTAGATTTTTCTATTTTTATAGGTTTTCCTGTCTCACAAAGCATTTCAAAGTCACCATCACCACTTGTCAGGTGGTTGGTAGTATATCCCTACTACTTAATACTTATCATTCAAGCATGGAATTTCTATCCATGGAGATGCTTTGGTACACTTTCATTCATTTAAAATTTTTACTCTGTTTGACTGTTTCTTCACATATAGTTTCACTCCCCCACAAGCACAACCTACTCTGTTCCTATATATATGTTATACCCTGGAATTAACCGTGCCCCATTGATTACTATCGTTCCACCAAATTTCCACAAGGCCTATTATATCAATATCCTCATTTAATGCCAGACACTCAAGTTCACCCATCTTAGTAGTTACACTTCTAGCATGTCTATACAACCCCTTATCAAACTGCATCACTCATTAGCTGTCTACCACTAGGTGATGTAATTGAATGGGATTCTATTTCAGTTGACTGTTTCTTTTCAGCTCCTTTACCAACTTCCATCCTCTCCTCCTTAATAAGATATAGAAAATGGCTGTTAATAAAACTCCCATTTAGGGATGTCTCTGGGTGAACTGTGTGCTTTCCTCCCAGCCCTTAAAAACTTGTCTACCATTGAACACCAGCAATCTGGCTCCATTTGGTTTAGGGGGAGCCCATCTTTGCTGTAGAGGCACTTCTTTTCCTCGAAATTTCCTCAATTCCTAATAATCCCAAATCCCTCCTCCCTACACGTCATGTTATTGGGTTTTAATGAGAGCAGGCAAATCTTTGTTGCATTCATTCATGTGTGTTTGACCCAATTCAGTGCAAAGTGGGCCATGTGAAGTATCCAACAAAAGCTTATGCTGTGCTGACTCTATCTAGGCTACTCATGTACTTGTACAATCTGTGTGTGTAAAGTTATGGATATGGGCTTTGTATTGATATTTTACATGTTTTTTGTCTGGAAGGGGCAGTTGCTTGATACTGCATGGACAGTGTTACCAACTGACACCTGAGGAGCACACAATGGCCCCTTGCCTGAGAAGGACGTACCTGGGGACTACATGGCTCCTTGCCTTAAAAGGACAGAAATTGGTTTGTGAGGCACCAGCACCCAGTGGAAGAATGGGGTTTCCCTCCGCATGGGAAGATTATAAAAGTATCCTGAGGGTGCCTCCATCTTGTCTTCACTCCTGCCCTCCACTCCAGAAGCACCACTGCTAAGGACAGAGGGCCCAGAAGGATTTGTGGACCCTACATAGGAGATACACCAGAGACTTTTAAACCAGCAGTTGTTACATCTCTGCTAAGAGCCTACATCATGAATATGGTGATTGATCTATGTAATGTATTCTCTTTAACAATCTCACTCTCAGTCTTTTCGTTCTGTTATTAATGAACCTTTAGATTTTGGTTTCAAAAGGATTGGCACAGTGTGCTCTTTTGGGTAAGATCCAAGGTATAAATTGATCTGGGTCTCTGGCTGGTCCTTTGGGACTGGGGGGAACCTGTTCAGATTTGGCAAGATTGGTTTTTATAACTTCTCACTTGTGTAAGGTGCAGAGCTGGCTGTGCTACGGGGAATGCTGGATAGTCTAAGGGCATTTGCTTGTGTGGCTTCTTGCTGGCCAGAGTGGCAGCTGCAGTGCTCTCTGTGACTGGTTTGGTGCCTTATAGGGAAAGACCCCAGTCTTGGGCTGTAAGTAGCCCTGGTTCTGAGCAATTCATCCTGATTTGACCCTCTCAATGGTGCTCAGACCAACCTGCTATATAACACTCCACCACTGTCTCCTCCTGACATTGAAACCCTTCAGTTCTGCCTTTCTTACTGGCCCTGCACAGCATAATCTTGTCTTGTACTCCTAGAGTTTATAAAAGTTGTTAAGTTTGTGGAAAAGGAAAGTGCTAACAATTTTTATTCTGTTCACTGATTGGACAACTAGAACATGCCTCGTGGTTTTTGGATGGCCCATGCCCATATTGAATATTAATCAGCACTGAGCACTCATCTGCCTAAGCCCCAATTGCTTGTTACTCTTTTGGGTATGTCCGGACAATGAGGACATTTGGTGTTGGAATTCCACATTTCAGTTTGCACCTTCAGTCTCCATGTGAAACCCAGGGCAAAACTTAGAATCATAGAATCATAGAGCTGGAAGAGACCTCAGAAGGTCATCAAGTCCAGCCCCCCTGCTCTAGGCAGGACCAATCCCAACTAAATCAACCCAGCCAGGGCTTGGTCAAGCCGAGACTTAAACACCTCCAGGGATGGAGACTCCCACTACCTCCCTAGGCAACCCATTCCAGTGCTTCACTACCCTCCTAGTGAAATAGTTTTTCCTAATATCCAACCTGGACCTCTCCCACCACAACTTGAGACCATTGCTCCTTGTTCTGCCATCTGTCACGACTGAGAACAGCCTCTCTCCATCCTCTTTGGAACTCCCCTGCAGGAAGTTGAAGGCTGCTATCAAATCCCCCCTCACTCTTCGCTTCTGCAGACTAAACAGACCCAACTCCTCAGCCTCTCCTCGTAGGTCATATGCTCCAGCCCCCTAATCATTTTGGTTGCCCTCCACTGGACCCTCTCCAATGCGTCCACATCCTTTTTGTAGTGGGGGGCCCAGAACTGGACACAATACTCCAGATGTGGCCTCACCAAAGCCGAATAAAGGGAATAATCACTTCTCTAGATCTGCTGGCAGTACTCCTCCTAATGCACCCTAATATGCCATTAGCCTTCTTGGCTACAAGGGCACACTGTTGACTCATATCCAGCTTCTCATCCACTGTAACCCCCAGGTCCTTTTCTGCAGAACTACTACATAACTGGTTGGTCCCCAGCTTGTAACTATGCTTGGGATTCTTCCGTCCCAAGTGCAGGACTCTGCACTTGTCCTTGTTGAACTTCATCAGATTTCTTGTGGCCCAATCCTCCAATTTGTCTAAGTCACTCTGGACCCTATCTCTGCCCTCAAGCGTATCTACCTCTCCCCTAGCTTAGTGTCATCCGCAAACTTGCTGAGGGTGCAATCCATCCTCATCCAGGTCATTAATAAAGATATTGAACAAAACCGGTCCTAGAACCGAACCTTGGGGCACTCCGCCAGAAACCGACTGCCATCCTGACATCGAGCCGTTGATCACTACCCGCTGGGCCCGGCCTTCTAGCCATCTTTCTATCCATCTTACCGTCCATTTATCCAATCCACATTCCCTTAACTTGCTGGCAAGAATATTGTGGGAGACCGTACCAAAAGCCTTGCTAAAGTCAAGGTATACCACATCCACTGACTTTCCCACGTCCACAGAGCCAGTTACCTCATCATAGAAGCTAATCAGATTGGTCAGGCACGACTTGCCCTTTGTGAATCCATGCTGACTATTCCTAATCACTTTCCTCTCTTCCAAATGCCTCAAAATGGATTCCTTAAGGATCCCTTCCATGATTTTTCCAGGAACCGAGGTAAGACTGACCGGCCTATAGTTCCCTGGATCGTCCTTCTTCCTTTTTGAAGATGGGCACTACATTTGCCTTTTCCAATCATCCGGGATTTCTCCCGATCTCCACGACTTTTCAAAGATAATGGCCAAAGGCTCCTCAATGACACTTGCCAACTCCTCAGTACCCTCGGATGCATTAAGTCCGGACCCATGGATTTGTGTACATTTAGCTTTTCTAAATAGTTCCTAACCTGTTCTTTACCCACCACAGGCTGTCCATCTTCATCCCATCTTGCGTCACTTAGCACATTAGTCCGGGAGCCCACTTTGTCCATGAAGACAGAGGCAAAGAAAGCATTGAGTACTTCAGCTTTCCCACATCATCTGTCACTAGGTTACCTCCTTCATCCAGCAGGGGCCGCACTCCTCTCTGATCACCTTCTTCTGTTAACATGCCTGTAGAAACCTTCTTGTTATCCTTCACATCCTTAGCCAGTCGCAATTCCATTTGCGCTTTGCCTTCCTGATAACCCCGGCATTCTCGAGCGATACATTTAAACCCCTCCTGGTCATTTGTCCAAGTTTCCACTTTTTGTAAGCTTCCTTTTGTGCTTAAGTTCACCAAGGATTTCCGTAAGCCAATCCGGTCTCCTACCATGTTTGCCTCTCTGCTATGTGTCGGGATGGTTTCTTTCTGTGCCTTCAATAAGGCTTCTTTAAAATACTGCCAGCTGTCCAGGACTCCTTTCCCTTCATGTTAGCATCCCAGGGATTCTGTCCATCAGATCTCTGAGGGAGTGAAAATCTGCTTTTTGAAGTCCAAGGTGTGTATTTTACTGTCTTTTCTCTTCCTTTGGTCAGGATCCTGAAATCTACCATCTCATGATCACTGCTTCCCAGGTTGTCACCCACCTCCACTTCCCCTATTAGTTCCTCCCTGTTTGTGAGCAGAAGGTCAAGCTGCACGGCCCCTGGTCGGATCCTTCAGCACTTGCGTCAAGAAGTTATCCCCAACATTCTCCAAAACTTCCTGGATTGCCTGTGTACTGCCGTATTGGTTTCCCAACAGATGTCAGGGTGATTAAAGTCCCCCACGAGAACCTGGGCCTACGATCTGGAAGCTTCTCTCAGTTGTCCAAAGAAAGCCTCATCTACCTGATTCGGTGGCCTGTAGCAGACACCAACCACAACATCACTGCTGTTGTTTGCTCCTTTAAACTTAACCCATAGACTCAATAGGTTTTTCTTCCTCTTTATACTGGAGTTCAGAGCAATCATATAGTGCAAATCTTGCATATAGTGCAACTCCTCCTCCTTTTCTACCCTGCCTGTTCTTCCTGAACAGTCTATACCCTTCCATGACAGCGCTCCAGTCATGCGAGTCATCCCACCAAGTCTCTGTTATCCCAATTAAATCATATTTCTTGGACTGGGCCAGGGCCTCCAGTTCTTCCTGTTTTTGCCCAGGCTTCTTGCATTAGTGTACAAACACCTCAGATAGCCAGTTGATCGTCCTATCTTCTCCATTCGAAACAGGGGTCCTCCTTTCTTCCTCGTTCCTCTCTGCATTTCTTCCCGGTATCCGACTTTCCCACTCCTCAGGGTTTTGGTCACCGTCCCCGACGAACCTAGTTTAAAGCCCTCCTCACTAGGTTTGCAAGCCTGCCCGCGAAGATGCTCCTTCCTCTCCTCGTTAGGTGGATCCCATCTCTTCCTAACAATCCTTGTGCCCGGAACAGAGTCCCATGGTCAAAGAAACCAAAGCCCTCTCTGCGACACCACCTGCGCAACCACACATTTACGTCCTCAATTCGACGATCCCTGCCCAGTCCTTTCCCTTCAACAGGGAGGATGGATGAGAACACCACTTGCGCTCCGAATTCTTGGATCCTTCTTCCCAGTGCTACATAATCTGCAGTAACCCGCTCAAGGTCATTCTTGGCCGTATCGTTAGTTCCCATGTGGAGAAGCAGGAAGGGGTAGCGATCCGAAGGTTTGATCAGTTTGGTAAGCCTCTCAGTCACATCCTTAATGCAAGCTCCCGGTAAGCAGCACACCTCTCGAGATTCCAGGTCCGGACAGCAGAGGGCTGGCTCAGTCCCTCTTAGGAGGGAGTCCCCGACCACCACCACCCGTCATTTTCTTTTGGGGGTGGTGGCCATAGAACCCCCATCCCTAGGACTACGCATCCCATGCCTTCCCGTAGATGGTGTTCCCTTCCGGTTTCTTCCTTGTGAGGTCCCTTCCAAAGCATTCAGCACTGCAGAGCCTGTGGAGAGAGCCTGAAAGCAATTATTTACCTCTGTAGCATTGGGGGATTCCCATGCTGGCCTTTTTCCCCTTCTAGAAGTTACATGCTGCCAGTTCTCTTCCTGGTCACGTACTGCCCTCTCCGGCTCTTCCGCCTGCCGTGCTTGAAGGATTAAACGCTGCCTTCTATCGAGGAAGTCTCCATCCTCTCTGATAGAGCGAAGGGTCGACACTTGGGCCTCTAGCCCTCTAATTTTCTCTTCCAAAATGGTGACCAGCTTGCACTTAGAACAGATTTCATCTGCACTTTCTTCCGGGAGGAAGACAAACATGGCACACTCCGTGCAGGTAACAACAGCAGAACCATCACCATCCATCCCTGCTGTCCTGGAGAAGGGATTTAAAAAGAAAGGCAAGAGAACCTCACGCCCTTCCCAACTCCCTCTCTAAACTCCCTGTTAGCACTCACCTGTTCACAAGCTCCTTGGTCGCTTGCCCAAGGAGCCTTATAAAGTCCTGGACTGCCTGAAAGTCCCTCCCCCTACCAAGGCTCAGCCAATCAGCAGAGGCTTCTAGAATTCAAACTTTAATTAGAAGCCAACAGTTTCCACCTGCCAATCACAGCACCAGCCAATCACAGCACACACTCCATGAAGGGGAGGGGGAGGGCAAAGGGGAAGTGAGAAAAACAAAACAAACAAACAAACAGCCTCACTCTCAAACACAGGGGAAAAAAACAAAAACAAAAAAAGAACACACACCAACCCTCACTCACAAACACAAGCTCAGCACACAGTAAGAAAGCCCCAATAACAACATACACTTCCCTCAAGAGTCCTGTATCTGCTTCTCCTTTACCTGGAGAACTCCCTCTCTAAACTCCCTGTTAGCACTCACCAGTTTGCAACTTGACTCCTTAGATAAGTATTTTCCTGTACTATGGAATGATACCTATGCATTAACCTTCAAAGATTTTTACAATTATGGACAAGAGCACTTTAAATACTAGTGAGTGATCTGTTCTAACTTTGTTAATGATGTTGCTAATTACATAGTTAATCATGTCATCTTGAAAACTGAAAGTGACAACAAACCATAGCTTCTCTTTTCATCATTTTGAATCACAGATCTTTTCAGTTCCACAACAGGAATGGGATTGATGTAAAAAAAAAATCAAATATAAAAGAAATTACAATTTTTTAGACAAAAGGTTTGCATTGCATGAGGCAGTTTTGAGATGTAGGCATGACTGAAATCTATAAGATTGGGCCTATTTCCTGTACGTTTTATCAAAAATTCATGAGCAAATTCTATCACCTTGGCGAACTACAATACAAAGGAAGAGATGTACATGACATTGAGTTAAATACAGCACATTGCAGACTAAACAGAGCTCAGCTACAGAATTGGAAAATGCTTTTCTCCCCATTCCAAATCTTCTCTGTCATACAGTAGTAGTCCCTGCATTCTGGGAGAATGGGAATTATCTGATGGCTTCCCAGGACTATAGCACAAAACTTACAGTCTAGCACCTTGTTACTACAGACCAGAACTCAAATAAAAAAAAATATCTGTTTATGTTATTGCATTATATGTCTTATTTTCCTTAATATTTTGCATTACACTGCAAATGCACTAGACCTAACTCTTTAATGTAATTTTTGCCACAAGTGAAATTAACTTTCTATGGGAACATCTACATAGCAGGGCTAAAGCCGAAATAAGCTACCCCACTTGAGCTACATTAATTGCATAGCTTAAGTCAAAATAGCTTATTTTGGCACTGTCCACACAACAAGGAAGTCCGAGAAAGAGCACTCTTCCTCCAACTTCCCTTATTCCTCATAAAATGAGGGTTACAGGAGTTGGAGCAAGAAGTCCTCCAGCTCAACATTATTTTGACATTATGTCGAAATAACTCCTTGTAGTGAAGAGGCGGGCTATGTTATTTTGGAATAATATCAGTGTCATGATCATGAGGGTTAGCCAGCAGCCTGGGGACTAAGAGGTTAACTATACCTAACTCAGGTAGAGTTAGCAAATAGGAATGTAGGTAGGAATCTCAAACTAGGACAAAGGAATTTTTGGGTTTCCCTCTGTCTCTGGGTAGTTTTTCTCTCCAGCTATTGAAGGGGACAGGATGTCTCCCTCTAAGAAAATACTCTTCACAGTCTGTAAGTAGGACAAAGTTTAGATAAATCCGTTAGGTTTTATTGTTTGGGAAATAGGATCTAGTGTCTGTGCATTTAAAAATGGGTTTTGCTCTCCTTTGTAACTAAGTTTCTGGCCCATGGTAAATTTCTCCTCCATGAGTATATTATTTTGTTACTGTTCCATCTAGTAATTATGCTTGCAACAGGAATATTGTGGTGGTGATAAAAGTTCTCTTTTCTTTATTAACCTGGTATTGGTTAATTTTTGTGTCCTGGTTTGTACTTTAGGGGTGAGATTTTCCAAGTAGTCTCTCCCTGGTTGCTTTATTAATATTTGGGTGGTGGCAGCAGAGATTTTATCCCCAAAATCTAAGTTGTTAAGATTTTGGGGGAAAGTTTTATACCAAAGCCTGGTAGATAAGGTTTTAGGGTACTTTTGCTGGCCCCCACTCCTTCATTTATTGTGCCAGAGTGGGGAAGGAGCCATGACAATCAGCTATTCTGAAATAACACTGCTGTGTAGACATACTCATATGTATGTGCTGCTGCAGTGATATGAATTAGAGCTGTGCCTATAAATAAAAGTAGAAGAGTGCATATTATTGATGTTTCATTGCCTAGAAAGAGTTTCAAATACTCTGTGAAAATATATAAATACTTCATGGCTTTCCTATAAACTTGAAGGTTAGCTCAGTGGTTTGAACATTGGCCTGCTAAACTGAGGGTTGTGAGCTCAATCCTTAAGGGGGCCATTTAGGGATCTGGGACAAATCCGTCAGGGATGGAACTTGGTCCTGCTGTGCAGGGACCTCCTCAAGGTCACTTCTGGTTTTCCTTATATATATAATGCCTATTTGGCAAATAAATACAAGTCCAAAGAACTGCAATCTTTAGTAGGTATTCTTTGATATTTCACATGTTTATCAAAAGAGTCATATCAAAACCCCATTTCATCACAAGAGGGCTGAAGCTTGACTCCGTACAGTGTAATGAAACTAAACAATGCTCAGAAAGTCACAAGTGACACTGAATTTCTAGCCAGCAAAACATAAAACATCATACACGAGTAACATTTTACACCCTGGTGCCGATGAAAAATGCAGTTTTATTGCAAGCACCAAGGCCCCTTTCCCAGGATTTTCAGCCCAGACAGTTGCTGTGGAAAAGATTAATATAAAATAAGGAAAAACATGCCACAGCTGTGAAATCAGGTTAACAGGGTGATAATGCCCATTGGCTCAGGGCTAGACAGCCACCCTGGTTAAAAATTGAATAAAAACCATTTTGTAAAGGAGAGAGGCATCTCATGCCTTTTCCTTATAGTTCTTCTGCCATTTCCCAAATTGCAGGGCCAGGGCAAATGCCAGGAAGCTGCCAAAGTCACTGTTGGTTCTACTCAAAAGCAGACCCTCCCGTTAAGGAGGGCTGTCATTGGTCAGTACCCAGCTCCTCTTTATAGTCCTAGAAAGAGTTCCATTGTATAAAAAGTTAATGCAAACAGGGTTAATTAGGGGCCAGCTGTTTCAAATATATCAAAATCTGTTCTGTGACAAAACACAGTATGTGGCATGCTGTATGATATGCAGAACAAACATTTACTTAGGAAGGAAATGCTATGGCTGGCAATGGTACCCCAGGATTTGCTCAAATACAGAAGAATCAAGATGAGACACACCAAAATGAAAGTTATGCACTTGAAGTAGTGTGCAAGCTGCTGATATGCTATTACTCCCTCCACCATCTGTTCATGAGGTTTGAAGTTCTTCATGAGAGGCAAAACAAAACAGAGGAATCTTGATTCTATACAAAATACTATTTGCTTGTGCCTGGGTTGTTTAAGGAGAAGCGCTAGAAGTACAGAAGACAGATCAAATTCCTCCTAGCCACAGTATGCAATAATTAGAAATAAACATGAACAGTGAGCTTCAGCCATCATGATCCAGCCTTAGCAATGCCTGGTAGCAGAAAACTGAGGCATTTACAAAAAGCCTGAGCTTTTTACATTTAATGATAATTAAAACCAGCAATAGTATAGTCCTTCAGCCTTCCACGTATGTGGATGCCTATGGACACATAATTTAGACAGTGTTTGAAGAAATGAGTCAACTATATCCCCTATATAGGCTTAGGAAGGTCCCTTTTAATAGCAATAATCCAAGCTTTAAGCTCTGTGAGCAAAAGGAATGGTGACTGTTGGTCTCTGAATAAACCAGTTTCTTGTTCCACAGCAGAGACATTACAAAACCCTCCAGAGCCTCTGCAGGAATTCACACTTTCTGTTTTACCATAAATCAAGGCTCTAAGGTTAGTTCATATTATGAAACATGGCATAAAACTCGGGCTTTAATTTTTCATATTTCTACTGTACATTAACAAAAGCACCTATTTAAATTTGATAACTATGTAAATATATTCAAATAAAATGTAAATGGTGTGATAATTATGTGCTGAATGTCCCAATTTTATAAAGATGATAATCAATGCAATTCCTTTCAGATAATGGCTTATGCAGATACAGCATGAACTAAGTGAGTTTTTAAATATCATTGTTAACCCATTGCTTATTTGAACAAAAGTAAAAATCAATCCTGCCTAATGCGCAGAGTGCCCAATGTAAGGAGTTAGCTGTGCATTCAAGCTATAGCAAATAAAAGACGCATGGATGGCTAATGTTCTTTAATGCTATATGGATATATCAGGTAAGTTAGCAGCAGAGAGAAAGATGATTGCTTATTTTAAGAAATTGTGAGCTTTTATTTCAAGTATTGAACCGTCAGTGTAGGAGTCAGATATAAAACTAGACTGTATGTATGGTTTACTGCACAATGAAATTATTTCCAATTAACTTTCAGGGGATATCTGGTTTTCACAAATGTGGTTTGAAATTAACTACTTTCTCCGAAAACTGTTTATATTTTATACACTTTCTGGCATTTCAGTTTAATGGGTAGATGGACAGGAATTGCAGATATTGCATAGTCATCTCAGTGATTTTTAGTACTCCTAATAATATCTTCCTCAAAGCCCAACTTACCTGATAATACACACAAGTATCTTATCATCTTCATTAGCATTTATGGGACATCATTATGCTTCTGAAGATATTAGACTTCTGATTTTCACCAGTACTTCTGTTTGTGGTGACTTCTAAAATCAGGAAAAAGGTGATCAATATGTAGTTGCTTCATTTTGTTTAAAGGAGTTAAAATGAGGATGGAAGATGCTGGTAATATAAAGGTGCTATTTATTTTTGTAATGTTTTATTTTACTTGGGGAAAAGGTACTCTTGTGCTCTTTGTCTTCCTGGTTCTGGTATAACTCAGGTCCATGGTCAAAAAGAGAATGATCCTCTATTCCTTGTGCATCCAAAATATGGATTCAGTCCAGTAGTAATCTAGTGTGAACAAGCAATACTGAATCAAGATCAACAGTTACAACGAGCTGTTTGCAAGTGTCAGGGCTGTTCCCACTCTGGCACTCTGAGTGCAGAAGATGAGGGCCTGCAAGAGAGCTTAAAGCTTTGCCTCTTCAGGCACTGATGACAAAAACTTCCCAGAGTCACAGATTCCCTGGCTCTGAGAAATAAACAAACAAGCTGCCACCATCAAGTGCTTTTTTATCCATAAAACCAAGGGTGAACACTTGAAACCACCTCCAGAGGTACCCCAAGCTCTTTTGCCCCAAAAGAGCTTGAAAAAAGAAGAGAGAAAAATAAGCTGCAGTCTCTAGTATCTGACCCCTCAGTCAGAAGCATGCAGATACACACAGGCTGTGTCTAGACTGGCATGATTTTCCGCAAATGCTTTTAACGGAAAAGTTTTTCCGTTAAAAGCATTTGCGAAAGAGCGTCTAGATTAGCACGGGCGCTTTGCGCAAAAGCACTTTGCGGAAAGCGTCGTGCTAATCTAGACGTGCTTTGCAAGAAAGCCCCGATCGCCATTTTAGCCATCGGGCTTTTTGCGCAAAACAATTCTGGATTGTCTACACTGGCCCTCCTGCACAAAAGCATTTGCACAAGAGGGCTTTTGCCCGAACAGGGCGTCATTGTATTTGCGCAAGAAGCACTGATTTTGTACATTACAAAGTCAGTGCTCTTGCGCAAATTCAAGCGGCCAGTGTAGACAGCTGGCAAGTTTTTCCACAAAAGCAGCTGCTTTTGCGGAAAAACTTGCCAGTCTAGACACAGCCACAGACAGACAGGACACAAGAATACAACTTAGTTGTAAATACAACTTAGATGGGGCTACTATAAGGTGGGTGCATAACTGGCTGGATAACCGTACTCAGAGAGTAGTTATTAATGGTTCACAATCCTGCTGGAAAGGCATAACAAGTGGGGTTCCGCAGGGGTCTGTTTTGGGACCGGCTCTGTTCAATATCTTCATCAACGATTTAGATATTGGTATAGAAAGTACGCTTATTAAGTTTGCAGATGATACCAAGCTGGGAGGGTTGCGACTAATCTGGAGGATAGGGTCATAATTCAAAATGACCTGGACAAATTGGAGAAATGGTCTGAGGTAAATAGGATGAAGTTTAATAAAGACAAATGCAAAGTGCTCCACTTAGGAAGGAACAATCAGTTTCATACATACAGAATGGGAAGCGACTGTCTAGGAAGGAGTACGGCAGAAAGGGATCTAGGGGTTATAGTGGACCACAAGTTGAATGTGAGTCAGCAGTGTGATGCTGTTGCAAAGAAAGCAAACATGATTCTGGGATGCATTAACAGGTGTGTTGTGAGCAAGACACGAGAAGTCATTCTTCCGCTCTACTCTGCGCTGGTTAGACCTCAGTTGGAGTATTGTGTCCAGTTCTGGGCACCACATTTCAAGAAAGATGTGGAGAAATTGGAGAGGGTTCAGAGAAGAGCAACGAGAATGATTAAAGGTCTAGAGAACATGACCTATGAGGGAAGACTGAAGGAATTGGGTTTGTTTAGTTTAGAAAAGAGAAGACTGAAGGGGGACATGATAGCAGTTTTCAGATATCTAAAAGGGTGTCATAAGGAGGAGGGAGAAAACTTGTTCATCTTGGCCTCTGAGGATAGAACAAGAAGCAATGGGCTTAAACTGCAGCAAGGGAGGTTTAGGCTGGACATTAGGAAAAAGTTCCTAACTGTCAGGGTAGTCAAACACTGGAATAAATTGCCCAAGGAGGTTGTGGAATCTCCATCTCTGGAGACATTTAAGAGTACGTTAGATAAATGTCTATCAGGGATGGTCTAGACAGTATTTGGTCCTGCCATGAGGGCAGGGGACTGGACTCGATGACCGCTTGAGGTCCCTTCCAGTCCTAGTATTCTATGATTCTAAGAATCAAATCACCACCTTACAAAAAGTGATTTTTATTATAAAACAAAAGATAAACTTGATGAAGCATACTTGGTTGCTAGATGTTACAGAGCAACTAAGGAAAACAAATTAAAACAGAGAAAAAATCTCTGGGCACAATGTGAGGTACTAAATGGGGAGGGGAGGTATAGATACATGCCGAGAAGTTCAAACCAAACCACAGAATAAAGAAAAATTACCCTGAATGTGATTAGATTCACTTTTCTTTCCCTTTTACTTACTTCCAGTCTCCTCTTCGTTCAGTCCACTTCCATGTTCCGAATTCCTTGGAGACATGGTAGTCCTGCCTGGGTTTAAATCATTTTGTGTCTCAACTCCTGGTTTATCTCTCCCACACAAAGAAAGCAGGCAAGGAATCTTATACAATTCAAATTTCAGCCCTCTATCTCAATTGGTTCTCCCGACCCCCTGGCCAACACCTTTGCGAGCTACCTGAGTTTAAACCCTTAGTCACTGAGTGCTGGTCTGCACTCTTCCTGTCCATTACAGCAAGTATGTTCACTTTTCTGCTATTAGAACACAGTATCTCTCACAAGTTTATGTTGTATTTTCTAATCCCACAAAACGTCTAAATCACATACATGTGTAATCACACTGAACAATATGAAAGTGAAAGACTGCAATTTTCCTTTGCGCTGTTGTACTCCTGGATAAATGAGGATAAAATAAATCAAATGCATTTAATTTGCATGGTCAATTAGACAAATTAGGCTTGTAGATTAGTAATTATTAATTTTTATTGGCAGCGGAGTACAGTAGACATATCTACAGGACTGTCTGTAGGTCTTACATAAGCAGATATTTATACAGCCAAAACTCAGTTATGAACACATCAGGAATGGAGGTTGTTCATAATTCTGAAATATTTATAACTAAGGGGCTGGGCACTATGCATACATGGTGGTGTTTGGTGTGCAGCATATACCGTGTCAAATAGAAAAACAGTGAGGCCCAAATCCTCAAGGGTGGTGCCTAACTCCATTGAAATCTATGAGAATTAGGCCCTTAAGGTACTTTTGAGAATTTGGGCCTGACTTACTTATCACTGACTAACTAAAATTATTATAACCAGTTGAACTCAGTCCTACAGTTTGAGGAATAATTTTAAATTCTCAAACAAAAGAAAACTAGGAAAAAGTCAGGACATTTGAGAAGAAATTGTTGAAATTATTTTAGTATTAAGTAGTCATTACATTTAATGGGGAGAGTTTATTCATTTCTCTGGATTAAAAAATTTGATTCTTTTCTTGCATTATCTGTTCAAAGAAATGATGGGTGTTAATCCCAGTGGATGCCCCTGAACTCTTTAAAAGTACACAGTAAAAATAGATGCACAGGACCAATTTACAGCAGTGAGTTAAGGGGCTCTTACTGGGTTTGAGTAGAAACAGGGTAGGCAAGGGCTACCCTGTGGAATAGATACTTTGTTACTCCTAAATGCATGTTAAGGACCAGTGTGCTTGTTCTCTACCTGATGAGATGAAACACAATTCTTATCCTGAAAAGAGCCTAATCCTACTTCCAAGGAAATAATTGGGAGCCAGATTAGGCCCTTACAGAAGAGTTTCTGGTTTATCTATCCTATCTTCCAAACTCCTAGCTACATGGATAGGACACTGAATAGGCTCTAAACTCTGTTCCTAGTTTTGTCATTGGGTAGCAGTGTGACCTTCAGTAAGTGTGACCCTCTGTGCCTCAGTTTCCCCATCTATAAAACAGAGCTAATGGGCTTAATCTGCAGCAATGAAGATTTAAGTTATATATTAGTAAAACCTTTCTATAGGCTTCTGCCTAAGGTTGGGTAAACCCCATCCCTGGAGGTTTTTAAGAACACTTTGGATAAAAACCTGTCAAAGAAGGTCTAGGTTTTAGTTGGACCTGCCTCAATGCAATGGGCTGAACTTGATGGCTTCTCACGGCCCAATATTTCGATGATTCTATATTATTCATGAGAAAAATCCCACTAACTGCTTGTATGCGTCAGGATTATTTATATGAATAAAGGGTCTGAGCTGCACTGCTACAGCCTGTTGTATTCTTAGTGTTCTTTACAGTGAAGTTTCTCACGTTGAAGATTCAAAACACAGAACTCTCGGTTTCAGTGCAATATTGCCACATGTTCAAGGCTATGGTTCTTACTGCAATACACAGTATGCTGAACAATATGAATTCCCTTAATAGAACCCTTCTGCTGAGAAAAGAAAGAACAGCAAGCTAACAATATTGATACAGTAACATAAGATTGTAATTTTCCAGACATAAATGTTACTTCCACTGTGAGCATATCTTTACCCTATACATGTCACTGTGATGACCTTTAGAAAATGATTTTGTTTCCTCTGAGCATCAACAATGACTCTTTTTCCTTTGCAGAACAAGTAGATAAAAATACCACTAGGTTATATATATTAGTGCACCTTTAAATTCCGTCCATTATCATTTCTTTCTTTCCTTTGAATCTTTGTCTCTTTATTTTTAATTTTTTTCTATATCCTATCCTTTTTTCTTCAGTTTCAGTCACTTTTCTTTTAATTGCTCTTTTCAGAGAGATAAATTTTTAGTGTGATGCACGGGGAATTAACTCCCAGTTCCCAGCTCACAATAATGTTCACAGAAGCCATGTGGTTAAATCCCAGTGCACTATGTTGAAACACTACCTGATGTGGCTCATGTTTTCTTTCATCATGTACCATTTCAGTTTTGTTTGTTCTTCTTTTTTAATCTCCCACATGTCCCATTTTATTTTCCTTTTCTTCTTATTTCTCACCCATCTCTTTTAACTGCATTAAAGTCAACCAGTCCAAATCCATAATATCAGCTGTCATTGGGCTGGCTCTTTAAGAGAGTCACATGAACAGCCTACATGTGACAGGCTTCAGTGAAGGGAGTGAGCAAAGGCAGGTCTACTTGGGGATAGTTAACTGCCTAAGTAATTGGAAGGCAGTTAATTAAGTGAGGAGCACCTGGGCCTAATAAGAAGCTTAAGAGAAAAGGAGCTTCTGAGGGATAGGAAAACCACAGAGGAAGAGAAACTCCTATGGAGCTTGAACTAGGTAAAAGATCTCCAGACAGAGACTCTGAGTAACTGGGGAACAGGTGGTAGAGCTCTCCAGACAGCAGAGAAGCTTGACATTTTACAGCAGAAGGAGCTGCTGGTGCAATCTACTGAATTCTGTTTACAGGACTTCTAAATGTCATATGGGCTCTGAGGCAAGAGCCTCTAAACATCTGAAGAAGTGCTTTTTTTCAGGGCCCTTTCTTAAAAGGAGACATACTGCTATTAAGTAGTGTTTGGCTTCTTAATTGGGCTGTTTGAGTGTCCTCATTGTCAGCTTCAATTAGGAGGGGAAACTGAGGCAGGCTAGAGCAGAGCCATGTTCGACCACAGGGAGGTTTTTGAGAGGCAGTGGTGTCCCATCCAAATCACCACCCTGTTTCACAACAGGGCGTAGATTGTTAGGGTGACCCTGTTGCCCTCTGCTGAATATGGGACATCTGGTAAAATTACTCGTATTCAAGAGAGTTCAATAGCAATCACTCAGAACTCTGTTGTACAAACATTCAAATTAAAATCAAGTTGGCTGAGCCTATGTTAAAAAGAAATACTGCATAGTTAGATTCTTTTTATTTACCTGCCTATTTTTAGGACTTTAGGGCTAACATGGGGAGAGGTGAAACACACGCCCCCGGACACCTCTCTTATATGAGGGGTGTGGATGACTGACTGACTCGACCCTCCCTGCCTGTCACTCTTCACCCTCCATGCCTGGCTGAGATGGGCTTTCTTCTCCTGGTATCTGGAGCTATGACTTCCCAAAACAACACATGTGTGGGGGGGAGGTGGAAGATTAAATGCCCTCTCCAAATGTCTGCCAGGTTTCAAACCAGAATGGCCAGCAGCAGCCTTTTAGCAATGTGCAGGAAAAGGTAGCAGCTTACAGCCACAGGGAAGGAGGAGAGGGGGAAGGAATGATCTAGCATGCATCTTTGCAGAGCTCATCCCTTCCTTTCTGCACTGTGTCAAAAGACAGATAACACCTCTAGGCTGCTGCTGGCCACCATCAAAATCCAGCTGCCTCCTGTCCCCTGGTTAGTGTGGGCAGGAGGGGGTTAAGCTCTAAGGATGCACTGTGCTGAGCACTCTGACAAGGGGCTGATTCTTTGCACAGCCTGGGAGTGGGATGTATCCTTCCAGAGGAAATATAAAGAAGCAGCAGAGCTGGGATTGTGGGGTAAAGGGACAAAGCAGGGAGAGAACAATGAGAGGGGGAGCATGTAAAGGGCCAATGGGTGAACAGCAGAGGCAACATCTATCTGGCATCTTCCTGTATTCACCAGCCACTGCAGCTCACGGTGCACAGCTAATGCTGGCCAGAAACAGGATGGGCTCTGCTGGCTGGGAGCTAGCACCCAGTGGGAGCTGTACTGATGGGCCAGCAGGAGGAGCGGTTGGCCCTGCATGCACCTTCTTTTCCCTGATAGTAGATTTGCATCCCCATCCCCATTGTCATTGGATCCACTTATGACTGGTGGGCAGGCAGTTGGTGAGCAGAGATCCAGGCTATGTCTACACTACGATGAACCGTCGGAAAAAAGATATGCAAATTGTGCTCTGCAATTTGCGTACCTTTTTCCCGATAGTTTTTTCGGAAGAGGCTTTTCCAAAATTTGGCCTGTCTACACTGGGCCAAATTTCAGAAAAGCCTCCTCTTTCAGAAGAGCCCTTCTTCCTCATAGGAGGAAGAAGACAGGGCTTCCGAAAGAGTGTGTCTGCTTTTCCGTGCCAAAAAAAAAAAGTGGAAGAGCGGACGTGTTCCCTGGATGCGGTGGATTTTTTCTGGGATACCTCTGGCATCCCAGAAAAAAAACCATAGTGTAGACATAGCCCCAGGCAACAGCAGAACCCACTGGTACTGATGGTGGGAGACAGAAAATACAGGACAATTTGCCCATTTAAAAAAAAAAGTTGGGACACCTGCTAGAGAGCTTAAATACAGGACTGTCCCTATAAAAACAAGGACTTCTTGAACACTCTTGTCTTGAAAGACCGAACTGTGTAAATATGTAATTGGGAACATCTTAAAAAGCTGTTTTTAAAATTTACCTAATACAATATAATTATATATTAAGAGCAGTTAGGGGTTCCTATACCTGTAGATTACATGGCTGCCATTTATATACCATAAATCCATATGGTGAAAGTCCTCAGGATGATATTTCAACTGAAATTAGCTTATCTGGACTGGGAACTATATTTCTAAAGGAAATAACTGATTTAGGCCAAAATTAGCAGTTTTATATGCCTCAAATTTTTGTGCGAAAACTAAGATACCTTAAATGAACATGAATTTGTTTAACAAGTGTGCAGGACTTTCTGTAAATCTGGCCCCATAAAATGTCTCATGTTTGGGGACCCAAGAATGGAAACACCTAAAATCACAGATTACTTTTTAAAACACTTCTAAAAATCTTGGCCATTATTTCTGTATACCATGTACTTACAGGCAATCGCTATATTGTTCTCTCACATCAAACTTTGCCAAAAACCAGTCTCTAAAACTGAACACCTTTTATATACAGTGACTTCATTTAACAGCCAACCTTTCTAATTATTTTCAAAAATAGACCTATTATGAACAAGAAAAATGCCATAACTGTTAGACAAACCTATTGTAAAATATTCTCTGTCTCAGTATATTTGGTGATGGCAGTTTTCAATGAGTTTGGTGCATGTCTGTAGCTGATAATGGAAATTTTACTTGAACAGTGGTGTAAAGGGAGTTCCTCCATCTTCCAAGTTGGCCACATTTCTTACTAACACAAAAGCCATTTATTTCTCTGGAAATACCACGTATACATCCTTGAGAATGGAGAACTAGCTTTCTCCCAAATTTCTGATGCAGTGTGTTCACATAAGAAACTGTTAAGGCATCCTAATGTGATGTGATAGTCACATTGCACTGGGGATTGATCCAGAGAACATTACATGGTTTCCACTGACAGGCTACATCTAGACTGCAGCTCTTTTCCGGGATACCAGAGGTATCCCAGAAAAGCTATGCCGCATTCAAGGAACACATCCGCTTTTCTGAAAATTTTTTGGAAAAGCAGACGTGTTCTTTCGCCATCCCTGTAAACCTCATTGTACGAGGAAGAAGGGATGTGTAGAAAGAGGAGGTTTTTCCAAAATTTGGTGCCATGTAGATGCACCAAATTTCAGAAAAGCCTCTTTCGAAAGGAAAGCGGAAAAAGATACGCAAATTGCACTTCACAATTCGCATATCTTTTTCCGACTTTTCTTTGTGGTATAGACATAGCCACAGAGTATTAAGTATTCTCATAGTTTGGTCCAGTCTCCCTGGTATGTACTGCTTGGCCTATTATATATTCTTCTGTTTTTACAAGAGATTTCCATTTTTTGTAAAGTCTGGGTGGAATATTTTTGTTGAACAGGAATTTCCAGGAGAAAAAAAAATGTACTTGTTTTATATTCTCTGGCAATGCTTGTATTGATAGCTGCTTTCAAGATGTAGACGTATTTGTATTTTAATGTAGCCTTTGTAATTCTGAGAGATAACAATAAAATAGCATGTTAAAGCCTATTGTGCCATCAACTTTGAAACAATTTGAAATCACATTGAAATTATGGGGAATCCTATTTAAAAACCCAGTTGCACGTTAAGCCTTATTATACTTGCTAAGGGCCAGGTTTGCTTCTTCAATGGGATTGGTCTCTCCTGGTACAGAGGCAAAGAACAGAAATTGGCCCATGGGGCGGGCCACTCTTGCCCGTCCCCGTTAAGCCTAAGGCCCCCTGGCCAGTGTCCACAATGCAGTTTATAGCTGGCCCTTTAAGCAAGGCCAAGGCCCTTCGGCCTGAGTCCACAATGCAGTCTGCAGGGTAGTCGCGGGGACACCACCCCAGGTAGGGGGAACCGGGCCCACCCTACTCCACCAGGTCCCGGCCCAGGGCCCTGTGAGTGACCGGGTAGCGGGTCACTCCCTCGGCAGGGCAATCCGGCCGAAACACGCCAAGGTTCTCAGGGCGGCTCCTGCTCCTGCCCTGGGCCACTTCCTACCTGGATCCCCGGGGTTTCTTCCCCTGTACTTGCCCTCGGCAGACAGTCCCTGGGTCACACCAGCTCGCCACCGCCACGTCCCCTCCGGCCTCTCCTGGAGTCCTTCACCACCGCTGTGCAGGAGCCTCCTTCCTAGCTCCTTCACCTCCGGCTGTCTCCCCTGACTGAGGCCTTCCCCTGGCTTTTATAGTAGGGCTACAGCCTGGGCATGCTCGGTAGGGCTGTGGGGGAAGGGCCTCTGCAGCCAGGTAACCCTGGCTGGGCCCTGCAGGTTCAATGCGGGGCTGCCTTGCCCCGTCACAGCCCATCATTTGGAAATACAATTCTTAGCTACACAGCTCCATTTCACAGTCAAATTAAATGGTTTTGGATGAAGTTGTCAACGTACTCACTAGGTACTGATGAATGATACAAAAAGTGTGTGTGTGGGCGGGGAGAGACTGTGGATGGGGCTAGAGCAAAAGAGAATTCCTAGAAATGTTATTTGCTTGTAATGAGGTAATGAAGGGTTGACAGTCTGAGAACAGCAGTTGTGATTCAGTTTACATGGAACTTCCAACCCCGCACTGGTCGGGGAGGGGTTAACCAGGCCTGCTAGGCTGAGAAGGCCCCTCCCTCACAGCCCTGCTGGGCATGCGCCAACTGCAGACTCAGTATAAAGGCCAGAGGAGCAGCTCAGTTGGGACTGACCACTGGAGGGGAAGGAGCTTCTGCCAGACCACGGGAGCAACTGTTCTCGCTAGACTAGCTGCAGCTGCCGCACCAGCCATGGCCACTTCTGCACCCACCATGCCAGCCACAGCTACAGCTGCTGCACCAGTCACAGCCACCGCTGCCAACACAGTTGCTGCCGATGCAGCAGCATTAGGTGGGGACTACGTGGACAGGGGTAGGAAGCAGCCTGGGGCAGGGAGCAAAAGGCATCCTGGTGGACTTGGTGTGCTTTGGGGAGAATTCCCCTCTGAGCCAGTGGTGGGAACTGGGCTGGGGCCTGGTGGAGAGGGAAGGCCCAGGCCCCCCTACCCCCACCTCCCTTGCTCCCCAGAGGGGGAAGCCAATCTAGTGCGCTAAAGACTCAGCCACTAGGTCATATTTACCCCCACAGCTGGGAGCACTAAAGACTCGGCTGCTGGGCCATCCTCACCCCACAGACGGGGGTGCTAAAGACTCACCCACTGGACCATATTTACCCCACAGATGGGGGGCACTATAGACTCGGCCACTGGGCCACACTACCCCGCTGACTGGGGTATGGCGGATTAGGCCCCAAGCCGCAACGCCCAGTTTACAGAGGCTTTTGCTGGGGCTAGATTATGGAGTGAGCAGCCATGCTCGAGTCCCCAGAGCAGGGGAGGGGACAACTCACCCCATGACAGTTCCTAATTTAGTAGACCAACTACCTCCACTCAGCAAGATGCTTGTATGTATCTCAAGTGGATATATGGCTCCTGGAAGTTGGGAACATGCTATTATTGTCATTTTACACCCCAGAAACTGATGTACAGAAAGAGTAAGGACTAGATTTAAAAAAAATAGAAAGTATCTAAATATGTCTTAAAAGTTTGTGGTGGAGCAGGGAATTATACCCAGGAATCCAGAGTCCCAAACAGTTTAGGGCACTTCTCTTTCACAAAAGATTAGGATTGGAAGAGCCTTAGGAGGTCATCTGGTCCAATGCTTGTGTTGATCGCTGCTTTCAAGAGGTAGTTACATTTGTTTTCTAATGTAGCCCTTGTAAGCAGGACCAAATCCCAACTAAATCACTCCAGCCAGGGCTTTGACAAGCCTGGACTTAAAAAAACCCTATAAGGATGGAAATTCCACCACATCCCTAGAGAATCCAGTGCTTTACCAACCTTCTAGTGAAATAGTTTTTCCTAATATCCAACCTAGACCTCCCCCACTGTGGCTTGAGATCATTGCTTCTTGTTCTGTCGTCTGTAACCACTGAGAACAGCCTCTCTCTCTCTCCTCTTTGGACCTCCTCCCTCCGCCCCCCCCCCCCTCGCTTTCAGGTAGTTGAAAGCTGTTATCAAATCCCCCCTCACTCTTCTCTTCTGAAGAGTAAATAAGCTCAATTCCTTCAGTTTCTCCTCAAGGGCATGTGCTCCAATCCCCTAATCCTGTTTGTTTGCCCTCTGCTAGACTTTCTCTAATTCCTCCACATCCCTTCTGTAGTGGGAAGCCCAAAACTGAACCTAAAACTCCAGATGTGGCCTCACCATTGCCAAATAGAGGGGAATAATCACTTCCCTCAATCTGTTTGCAGTGCTCCTACTAATGCAGCCCAATATGTTGATAGCCTTCTTGGCTACAAGGGCACACTGACTCATATTCAGCTTCTCATCCACTCTAATCCCCAGGTCCTTTTCTGCAGAACTTCTGCTTAGCCAATCGGTCCCCACCCTGTAGTAATAAAGAGGTTTCTTCCATTCTAAGTGCAGGACTCTGCACTTGTCCTTGCTGAACCTCATCAGATTCTTTTGGCCTAATCCTCCAATTTGTTTAAGTCACTTTGGACTCTATCCATACCCTCCACCGTAAATACTGCTCCTCCAAGCTTAATGTTATCTGTGAATTTGCTGAGGGTGCAATCCACCCCATCATCCAGATCATTAATGACAATGTTTGAACAAAC
The DNA here is from genome assembly GCA_019425775.1 of Rafetus swinhoei. Classification (NCBI taxonomy): domain Eukaryota; kingdom Metazoa; phylum Chordata; order Testudines; family Trionychidae; genus Rafetus; species Rafetus swinhoei. Next base: position 84,422,297 of record CM033424.1, read on the forward strand.
CATCTTTTCTCTCCATTGACTTTAATTAAACTTAAACAGGGACCTAATTATATGCTGAAGCCCTTCTATATTCATCAAAGCACTCAAGCACTTTCTTAAGTGACTTAGTGACTCAGTACCTATTACAAAAAAAACACTCAATTCTACCTTACTGACTCAGTACCTATTACAGCAAAAACACTCAATTCTAGCAAGGCTGGCCTTTAAGATTCTGGGAAATGAAATGTGACTAAATTAAAGTTCTTTGTATGCAATCATGGGTAACTTATCCTCCAAGGCTTTTGTTTTAATGGAAACCTTTGAGAAACTATTATTGCTGGTCTTGGTTGCATTGGAAAGTAGACAAGAATATAATAGCATGTTGAGAAAATCTTCATAAATGTGTAAAATATTAAATACAATTTTGACTATGACTCTAGGGCCTTATATGCTATGCAGTATCCCACAGTATACTTTCTATATAAAAATGTCTGAAAGACAACCAAAATGCACAGGATGCAAAAGACCATAAGATAAAATTTTCACAACTACCTTGACTTAGGTGCTTAAGCCCATTTTCAAAAGTTACTTATGCACTTAAGAAACTAAAGTCTCACTGAAAGTCAATGAGAATTACGCTTCTAAGTGCTTGAGAGTCACTTTTTAAAATGACTTAGGTTCCTAAATCACGCTGGCATGGCTGAAAATTCTACCTTATAACTCTATCAGGCCTAATGTAGACCATGTTGGATTGCATTTACCACTTATAAAAGCAGATGTAATGCCAATGACTTCAGTGGAATTGAATCAATTTAATTCAGCAGTGAATTTAGCCCTGTGGGTCCAAAGTTCTCTGTAATGGGAGTTAAGTAGCTTTATTAGAATTTTAGATGCATTATAAAGAATGTGTCCTGGTATAAAAAACTATGATTTTAAAAATATCAAATACCCTGAAAAAGTAACTCTTCTGCCTTATCAATTAACCTATCATCATGACTTTATCATCGCTCTGATGTGCATGACAGGCTGTCAGATTAAACGTGGATGCCATTTGGACCCTAAAGTGAATATGTACTGAAGCTATGTTGGCTCTGATTCTCAGCTGCCATACAATTGTGCAAACTTTTGTACCACTTCACTAGTGCAAAAGGGGCATGAGGCAAGAATGCCTGGCCAAACAGGGAGTTGCAGGACCGGACCATCGGTGGGAAGACCTATGTTTACAAAGCCTTTGAAGATTTTAAGATGCTAAGGATGAGAGAGAATTGTCTAGAGTAGGGATGTTAGATAGCGGGTAACAGAATAGTCAAGTAACCACATGAATTCTTATCGGTTACTCAACTATTCTAATAGGTTATTCAACTATTCTATATTCCCCAGGGTTGGGGCCAGCAGCCAGTGCACTCTGGATCCACTCCTGGGGAACCCACTGCCATCCCACACTGCTGCCTCTGTATCAGAGGCAGCAGCACGAAGTGCCAGGTGGGAGCCGGTCCGTGAGGGAAGACAGTTTCAAAACTAGCTCCCTGTGCAGACCGGCTGCCTGCCACTCTGCATTGCTGCCTCTGATACAGAGGCAGCACTGCAGGGTGGCAGCAGCCCCTATCCATGGAGGTCTGAGCTCCCAGGGACAGAGGCTGCTCCACCTCCCATGGAGCAGCCTCTGTCCATGGTGAGCCTGGGCCCACCACGGTCAGAGGCTGCTCCAGCAGCAGTCCCTCTCCACAGGTGGTATGAGCTCCCCACGGACAGAGGCCAGCATCTGTTCACAGGGAGCTCAGACCTCCTGCAGACAAGGGCTGCTGCTGGGGACCAAGATTTCTGGTGGTAGCAATGCAAAACAAGCTTTTGGTGCAGGGTGACTTAAGATGCTATTTATGCACAAAGCCCAATGTGGGACTATTCACAGACATGGTGTTCTTCTCACATGGTTCTTTTTGGAAGATTGGGGGGGGTGTAAAAAACTGCCAAGCCTCAAAGCTGCTCATAGTGAGGCTTGTCAGAAGAAAATTATTTAGTTTTTTGACTTGCATACCAGAGCTAGCAACTAACATGATGTGATGGGCCATGAACAATATTCAGTGGTTTTTTTTTAACCATTAGCATCATACTTGTTTCCTAAAATTTGTCATTTTTATTTCCTAAAATACCTTTGATAGCCTGTGTGCCCAAGGATCATGAAAATCTGTTTTATAGTAATGCCAATTTTTTGTACTGTGCCAGCAAATCACCATCTTACTACACTGAAATAAAACATGGCCTGATGTAGATATGGCTATAAACTGAGCCAGTAAGGGAGAGTAGAAGCTTGTGGAATGAACAAGTACTTTATGTGAGAAAAGGGCATTTTGCACTGATGTATAGTTATGTCTTTCTACTACATTCTGGTGAGTGTTGACAATTTATCAGGAATAGGTAACCCAGATTTGTCCTGGTGATTAAATTACAATGCAGTTATTTATTTGCTGGAAATTAGAGGTGCAGAAAGAGAGAGAGTATTATTTTTCAAAATCAGTTAGTTGTCAAAAGTAATTAACTGCTCACATTCAAAAAGATAATCTTTCTTATAGACAAACGGTTTGAGCTTTTTAAATTGATTTTTTTAAAATAGACAAATGGATGTTTTAGAGGTAAACAGGTTATGTGCATTTTGGAGTTACAGGGAAAAATGAATGCCCTTTCCAGATATATTACTTCTGCAAATGAATGAGATGTAACAACGTCTAAACATCTTTTCTAATAAGTTGTTTTGCTCTGACTGTACTATGCAAGATTTCAAAGTCCTAACACTTTGATTTTCTGGTGTCTGGTTTCATTTGTATATTACAGATGGTTTGAGCAACAATGGCAATGCAATCTACTGCCAGATGGGTCTTGCGTGGCTCCTTAAAGGTCCTCTCAACCTAGAGATTTTATCCATTGGAGCAAAGCTACAACAGCATCTTCTACTCCACTCTGTTCCTGACCCACCAGGCAGAGAAGCATGCCCAAAGAAAAGGGAATGTGGCCAGGGCTTTGTGACACCTATCTGATCCCTGGCTGCTAGATTGGCTCTTGGGGCTCTTCCTAGATCAGTCACCACAGATAAGAGCAGTTACTCTTTTAGGCCTGGGTTTGGCTCACAATATGAAGGGGCAGGAGGTTGAAAATGCGGCTTAAATATACCTCCACCTGCTTCTGGACTTGCACCAGAATGTCTGTGGTTGTTCAGGAGAATCAGGCTTCTGTGGTTTTTAAACAGAAGTGGAGCTAAACCAGGAAGTTAGGAGAGGTTTGGGGATTTTCTGGAGAGAAATTACTTCTCAAAACCTATGCTGGTGAATTCTGATAATGGGCTCAGCCTACTTTATGAATGCAGGAAAGCAAGAAATTATAGATCTGGGATGAAATTTGCTGAAGGAGGCTGGATCTGGTTTCTTAGATAACATTAAGTGATTGCTATTATCATTACACACATACACAAATCTTTACTCTCTTCATCCCAGTAAACCAACTTTTTTTTGCCCTTCAGTTATTTCCATCCTACCTGTAGTTGTGCTATCAAAAACCTTGCCATTAGCTTATAAACAAGTACTTTTTCCAGAGATATTGTCACATTTTCATAAGCAGCAGATACTATTGAAATACAGTACAGGTATTAGCATTTCTAATATGACTGTCTATCATACTTATATGGTACCTGTTATCAGAATGCCTCACAATTTTAATGTATTTAAATTTATTTACTGTGAAGTAGGGAAATACTATTTCCCTATCTGTAAATGGTAGTGGAGGAACTCGACTTAAACGTATTTGGCTATATAAAATCACAAAGAGCTAGGCACCTAAATGTTCTTGAAGAACAGAGACTAAAGCCTAGGTCTTCAAGCATCCTGGTGCCTAAATTCCCCCTTTTTTTTTTTTTTTTTCAAATATCAAATTACCTATGAGGATCTGAGCCTAAGAAACTTCAGTCCCAGATGAGCACCTTAATCACTGGCCCACACATCTTTCCTTGCAAGTGCCCAGTGAATCTTGTGTAGAGTACAGTCATTTTTATTAGTCTTGCCATCTCAAATCTCTAATATGCCCTGAACCTGAAGTTTTTTTCCATTAACAAAACAATGTGCTTTCTCAGCTTAAGAGTGGAAATATTTGTGTGTGCATGGAACTAGTTATTAGTGATGGTAGCACAATCAGATCACAAAAGCTGCCTAACCATAGAAGTAGACATCTTGGATTCATGGTCACAGACCTCTGAGCTGTGAATAATCTATTCTGGGTTCAAGTAGGGCAAGAGATGGAAATGACTGCTGTCATCAGCATTAGCAAACAAAGATTGGTAACAGTCTATGCAGCTGGCCAATATAAGGAATCACTTGTACCTCACATTCACTCCATCTCTCAGACAAAAACCTTGATGACTGAAGCCAACTGCTAATTCCAGATCAGTTATTTACTCTGAATAGTTAACCTAAGTGAAGAGACTTACATTTTTTCTTAGTCTACATTTGACTTTTTTGCATGAATGTACTGTATTTCAGTGTTTAATTCACAAGGTGTGTTGGTTGTGAGGGTTTCATATTCTAGATTAACTGGTAGACCTTGTGTAAGTAGTCATTTAAATAACATTCTTATTTCTGTTCTAATTGGATAACCAGGAAGAAGGACTCAGTAAACTAATGGGGGTTTAAATCTCCCATGGGGAAATAGGGAGCAATTTACACAGAGATGGAGTGAAAGGTAGAACTACAGAACTTTAGGACTTAATTTAATTTATTTTCCTTTTCTGAGCCACACTAGCCTTTCCTAATATCACTGCTAGAAAATTAGGTTATTGTAATATTAATGGCTGGGATGAGATCTAGAGTTTCCATTTGGTTACCATCACTTGAATTGTTTGTGGCATGCTTGGCATTATCTAAACTATGAAACAGAGACAGACTCTTATTTGTGAGCCTAACTTCTGTTAGAGCAGAGCCTATCCTCCTCCATCAATTAATTGCATTAACAGCAGGGCTTTTTATCCCTGGTAATTAGGAGAGCTTCTATCACGTGGCTTTTTTTTAGCCTTGTGATACATCCCATATACAGCAATATTTCTAATAATGCCTTGATATTATTTATTGGTCATCCACTTTCTAGCACTTAACGCTATTCACCCCAGTAATAGCCACACGCAGCTTAGTAATTGCTTGCTTTGTCCCAGCTGTCAAGAGTGCAGTCACATCATTTTTTTTTTTTTATAAAGGCTATTTAATTAATTGTCTCCATACCAGTTGCCTAGCCAGCAGCTTCAGGAACACTATCCACTGCTGTGTTAAGTGTTCCAATCCACATAGAACATTCCTGTGTTGTAGCATCATTCATCGTCACAGTTGTGTTCATGTATGTGTATGTGAGTATAGTCTCTCAATCCCAGCTATCTGCCTCCTAACATTTGAATCCTGAAACATCAAATTGAATGTAGACTGGTTGTGTGAGCACTTAAAATATGAATATGTTTGTGTAGTCAAACTTTATTTCATTTCTACATTATTTTTAATGTATGTAGATTTTTTTCACACTTCCTCTACTATTAATGAGAGCAAAGAGTAGAATCATAGAACACTAGAACTGGAAGGGACCTCGAGAGGTCATTGAGTCCAGTCCCCTGCCCTCATGGCAGGACCCAGTACCATCTAGACCATCTCTGATCGATGTCTATCTAACCTGCTCTTAAATTTCTCCAGAGGTGGAGATTCCACAACCTCCCTAGGAAATTTATTCCAGTGTTTAACCATCCTGACAGTTAGGAAGTTTTTCCTAATGCCAACCTAAACCTCCCTTGCTGCAGTTTAAGCCCATTGCTTCTTGTCCTATCCTCAGAGGCATCCTCCTTGTGACATCCCTTTAGATTCCTGAAAACCTCTATCATCTCCCCTCTGTCTTCTCCTTTCCAAACTAAACAAGCCCAGTTCTTTCAGTCTTCCTTCATCGATCATGTTCTCTAGACCTTTAATCACTCTTATTGCTCTTCTCTGGAACTTCTCCAATTTCTCCACATCTTTCTTGAAATGTGGTGCCCAGAACTGGACACAATACTCCAACTGAGGCCTAATCAGCGAAGAGTAGAGCAGAAGAATGACTTCTTGTATCTTGCTCACAACACTCCTGTTAATGCATCCCAGAATCATGTTTGCTTTCTTTGCAACAGCATCACACTGCTGACTCCTATTCAGCTTGTGGTTCTCTATGACCCCTAGATCCCTTTCTGCCGTACTCCTTCCTAGACAGTCGCTTCCCATTCTGTGTGTGTGAAACTGATTGTTCCTTCCTAAGTGGAGCACTTTGCATTTGTCCTTATTAAACTTCATCCTATTTACTTCAGACCATTTCTCCAGTTTGTCCAGATCATTTTCAATTATGACCCTATCCTTCAGATTAGTCGCAACCCCTCCCAGGTTGGTATCATCTGCAAACTTAGTAAGCATACTCTCTATGCCAACTTCTAAATCGTTGATGAAGATATTGAACAGAACCAGTCCCAAAACAGACCCCTGTGAAACCCCAATTGTTATGCCCTTCTAGCAGGATTATGAACCATTAATAACTACTCTCTGAGAATGGTTATCTAGCCAGTTATGCACCCACCTCATAGTAGCCCCATCTAAGTTGTATTTGCCTAATTTATTGATAAGAAAATCATGTGAATCTGTATCAAATGCCTTACTAAAGTCTAGGTATACCACATCCACCACTTTCTCCATTATCCACAAGACTCGTTATCCTATCAAAGATAGCTATCAGATTGGTCTGACATAATTTGTTCTTCACAAATCCATGCTGGCTGTTACGTATCACCCTATTATCTTCCAGGTGTTTGCAGATGAATTCCTTAATTATTTGCTCCATTATCTTTCCTGGCACAGATGTTAAACTGACTGGTCTGCAGTTTCCTGGGTTGTTCTTATTTTCCATGGATGGACACTATATTTGCCCTTTTCCAGTCTTCTGGACTCTTGTTGCCGGCAAGAGTAAGTCTTAGGTCTGACACTGGGTTCTCAAAGTACAAAGACATGCTACAGAGGTATGTCAAACAAAAGCAGTTTATTTTTGAACAGCTATTAGCTGCGCTCCTTAACTAAAAGAACGTGATAGGAAAAGCGACATACTTACATCCCTTCTGTAAGCCCGGAACCTCATTTCAGCTGCAGATGAAGTGGGAGACCATTTCCGCTTCCGAGGCGCCGGTACCCAAAGCCCATCGGTGAGGTTCAAATTGCTGTGCTCTGGTGCACCTTTAAATACCATGTCTCTACCTTGTTTGGAAATTTCCAGGAGTTACTCATCTCTTGTTACAGTATGGCTCAGCTGTACTGCTTGTCCTTTGACTTTGTTTACATGATCAGTACATTTAGGTAAACAAGATTATGTTCCCGCCCTTAACTACAATTCGTTCTTGCTACAATGACATATGCTCCTAGAGGTTTGCTTCTGGCTCATCAGTAGTAGGGGGGTGGGAGAGGAAATGGGAAAGGGGGGGGGGGGGGGAAATGCAGGCCTCACCATCCCTGTTCTTCACACATACAGAGCTCTTCCGCAATTAACCCCTACAACCCTCTCCCTCCTTTCATGATTTTTCAAAGATGATAGCTAAAGGCTCAGATACATCCTCTATCAGCTCCTTGAGTATTCTAGGATGCATTTTAATCAGGCCCTGGTGACTTGCAGACATCTCACTTTTCTAAGTGATTTTTAATTTGTTCTTTTTAAAAATTTTATCTTCTAAACCTACCCCATTCCCACTAGCATTCACTGCGTTAGGCATTCCTTCATCAGACCTCTTGGTGCATACCGAAACAAAGAAGTCATTAAGCACCTCTGCCATTTCCAAATTTCCAGTTACTGTTTCTCCCTCCTTATTGAGCTATGGGCCTACCCTGTCCTTGGTCTTCCTCTTGCTTCTAATATTTATAGAAAGTCGTCTTGTTTCACTTTATGTCTGTAGCTAGTTTGAGCTTCCTTTGTGAGTAGTGAAAGTGCAAGTATATAGTATGAGCCCTAGAATGTACATTTTATTTTAAAGAAAATTAAAAATACTATCTGTTCTGTTGTGGTTCTGGTAGTTATCCTGTCCTGATTATACCATATTATTATGTAATTACAATGACAATTATACCATATTATTATGTCAGTAGGTAGTCTTTCAAAATCTTATAACCATATTTGTATCGGCTGTAAAAATGGCACATGGGAAGAAAATTAAACTTTTTATAGATGTGAACAAACACATAAGGATAATATTGCAAAGTAATGTAAAGTATCAATTGCAGAGGCTGAACCAGAGCTCATTCAGATCGATGGAAGATGAGAAGGATAAGGACAGGCTGAAAATATGGGGCAGAAGGATTTATAACCATTAGTGTACAATGTTCCCCACAGGCCTGCCAACAGCAATTCTGGGCCCCAGGACAGAACAATCAATGGGCCCCTCCCCCCTTGACTAGAGGATCTCCTGGCCAGTCACAACCCCATCCCCCACCACTGCTCAGAGGACTCCAGGGGCTGCCAAAGCCCCTCCCCTGCCTTCCCCAGACCCAGCTTAGCAGTATTTGTTACTTAGCTGCCCTGGAACCTGCATAGAGCATATCAAAAGCATCTTTGAAGAGAACTTTTCCCTAAATCAGGTTGGGTTTGGGGAAGTGAGGAGAGGCATGGCTGTGGCTGGCCCGGGGCTCCTCTGTTGTGGAGAGGCACTCAGGGCTTCTCTGGATGGAGGGCTGTGGCCAGGTTGGGGCTTCTCTGGGTCGGTGGTGGGGTAGGCTTGTGGCTCCAGCTAAGGGAGGGGTCACAGAGGGTCTCACAGCTCAAGCTTCTAGTGGCTGTTCCACACAGTTCTACTACAAGTTACTCTGTTAGCTCAAATGGTGGAGATCTCTACTGCAGATGTAAAAATCCAAAACCTACTAATGACCAAGTTTGGAATCAATGATTCTAGACAAAATGCCCCCCCCCCTTTCTTAGTAGACATATATTTTAAAATAGAAAATTGCATTCAAAATATATGCACAAGGAGCTGAATTAAGACAAGGGCCAATTCATTTTTGGTATTTCCTCACTCTTAAATATTCTGCTTTTTTGAATTTTTTATGTATATGAAATTGAGTTTGGTCTTATCTAGCACCAACAATGTCATACATCACTACTACATGCACTATTTGCTTAAGGGATAGCCAAAGCAATAATTTGTAGGATAAAATTAAGTTCCGCTAACAGAAATACGTGGTTAACCTTGTTCAAGGACTATGGAAGCTGTGTTAGGTGTGACTCATTTCAACAGGAACTCTGATAAAATGGCCCCTTTATTTGGGGGCCTAAATGTAGACTGAGGCTATGTCTACACTATACTGTTCTTCCAGAAAAAGCTACTCAAATTGCAAACCGCAATTTGCATAGCTTTTTCAGCTTCTTTTTTTGGAAGAGGCTTTTCCGAAATTTGGCACATCTACACTGGGCCAAATGTCGGGGGAAAAACTCTTTTTTGAAACATCCTTTCTTCCTCGTAAAACAAGGTTTACAGGGATGCCAAAAAAATGCATCTGCTCTTCTGAAAAAAATTTCAGAAGAGCAGATGTGTTCTCTAGACATGGCAGAGTTTTTCCAGGATATCCCAGAAAAACACTGTAGTGTAGACATAGCCTGTGGGGCCTAACTTTAGGCAACAAAGTTTAATATTCACCAGTCCGTTTTTCTTGTTTGTTTGTTTGTTTGTTTGTTTGTTTGTATAAATATGCCCTCTTTGACTGACATGGTGAAACAGCTTCGCAGAATCTAAGGATTTTAATATTCTCCTTTTGTCTTTAGGGTCTGTCTGCTAATATTTTTTTTTTAATTTACACTTTCAAAAACTTAATAGGCTTCTAGTTTCAGCAGACTTCTTTTTCCCAAGGATAATGAACTTAATTGTTCTGTGGTCACTGTCATTCCATGGCTAATCTATTGTTTCTACTTGAGCCAATTCCTAAATATTACTTTGGTACCTACTCCTCTTGTGTCCTAGAACTATCTTGCTAAGTTATTTATATGAACCCTATTACTTTAGTATTTGAGTGTCTTATAATTCTTATGTTTAACCAGGTATGATTAATTAGCTTGTCTCAGATTGCTCATGTAAAATGCCAAGAAATTTCTGGACATTTAACTAGATCATATGTTGGTGATTAAAAACTATTACTTCTGTGGTATTAGCTGCCTCTGATGTCCCAATATTTCACTCCTGATCAGGAGAGCTAATAGTAAAATGGTACTAGAATGTTTGTTTGTATTTCAGTTGGCTAATAACTTCAGTGTTGGATAACTTTAACTTACATTCCAAAGCTATATTTAATTAACATTTAAAGTAGGAGAAAAATAAAAAATTCAGTATCAATATTGGAACATCAGCATCAAAAGGCTTTTACCATTTTCATAGGATGATTGTCCCCAAATTGAACTTCTGAAACTTAGCTCATCACTAATTTTAAACATTGCTGGAAACGAACATGGGTATAATTCCCTGAAAAGTTGAATTTTCAGGGTGTGATGTATATTCTTTTTAAATTAGGTAGCTGCATGATTTCTATTTAGGTGAATACCGGTCTGACATCAAATAGCAATTCAGCATACAAGCAGCCTGATTCTACAATCACTCACACAATTAAATAGTGTTGTTAGTTTGAATGGGACTTATTTCGTAAAAAGTGGTTTTCAGGATTAGGTCCTTTAATGGTCATTGACTGTAGCTATTTTAAGATACTCCAGCTGTTTTCCACTACCTTTTCTATTTCCTCCCTCTCTAGCATCCTTTCCCTACATCACTGCTATTTCTCACATCTACACTCTGACCTTCCATTCCCTGCAACCATCCAATAAGATTTGAATTCAGAAATCATCAAATTAGTTATCAAAACAATTCAAAACTCATGTTTCACAAAAAAAATCTGGATCTGTGTAAAATTTTTGTACCACATATTTTTTTTTTTTTTTTGCAATGAAATACAGTAGCAAGGAAATTTCTTTTCTGAAACTACTGTATACAAATTAAATAAATGAATAGGACTTTTTTCCATTATTTGTTCCAGCTGTCTAATACACTCTACTGTATAGGCACAGATACTTATCTTTTATGACCTGCTGCAACAATTCATCTGACAATCGAGCTTTCCAGATAAGAAACATAATCCCAGAAATGAATTATGCTACAAAATAGAATGCCATGACTCTTACAGTATGTGTTATCATTGTATGCATTGCAAGCAACATTTAAAACGATGTAAACAGGTGATTTCAATGACTGTATTAGAGCTCAACTATTCATGGAGCAATTTTAGCTGGGGGGGAGGGCTAATTGATGCACCATTTCACTACTAGAAATTGAACTAGTGATTAAATGTTAAATCACAAAACTCAGAAGCTACCTAATTATAGATAGTGGTCCTCTCTCTGAAGGACTTCAGACTCAATAATTTTGTTCCATCCTGATGTAAGTCTCATAGAACAGCCATGGTAATTGCTATTGATGCCTAATCACATTAACTCTAATTAATGCCACTGTGTATATAATTATGTTGCCCTCACCATCAGCTGTCTCTTTATTTCTAATGTGACCATCTCCATAACTAGGAACTAAAACACTCTTGAGTAGCTTTAAACAGCATCATTGTCTAACACCTATATCTTGTTTAATTCACTAAAACACAGGGTGACAGCAAACAAGTACAATGCTACTTGAATATATAGATTCCTGGCACCTTCTCCTTGTCTTTCCAAACTCAAAGTCTAGTTTTGGATCAAAAGAACAGAGGGTTTTATTCAAAGAAGCCCAAGAAAATGTGTGGTGCATAGATAGTATTACTAACATCCATTATTTGCAAAGAAGCATTTGTTGCAATAGAATCTCCTCCACATGTAACCAGTCCCCTGTTTACATGGCAGGATACAAGTTCTGTACTTCTTCAAAGGGGAGACTGCAATCCACTTAATCAATCCCAATTCCTTTGTTCTATGTTTAGGATTGTATCCATATTTCCACTAAGACTCCAATTGTGCATTGTGATCCTTATGAGGGCATTTCTGCATCTGTACAGGTGCCCCTTGATTACAGTGGCTCACTATGCTACCCCAGTCCAAAGCCTCCCACCCCCCAAACACCCTTTAGAGAAGGTGGGGGTGGAGGCTGAAGTGCCCCCGCTTGGCACAGGAACATTGGTGTCTGTTCCCTTTCATCAAGCAGTGAGGGGAAAGTGCACAGTTTGCTGCATTCCTCACTCCCTCTCCGAGTGCAGGGGACCTGCTCTATCTGGAGGACATGTACCCCTCCCCTGCCGGTGCCTGCTGGAGCTGCAGCAACCATGGAGAGATACTTCTCACCTGGCCCCAAGCTGCTATGGTGAGAGAGGGCTGGGGTAGTCCTCCCTCTGGGGCAGCCCTATTCTGAACTAGGGATGTTAAAATGCGGTTAATTGACTAGTCAAGTAGTTGATGGGCACTTCTGTATTCCTCCTTTGAAATGTACAAGAGTCCCCAGCGGGGACTCAGAGTCCCCCACTGACCCTGGGCTCCATGCTATGCTGCATGCGGGGTTCTGTAGGAATGCTCCTGGCTCCACAGCTGCCACTTTGAAACAACTGCCTCAGAGGCAGCAAGGGGGAGGATCGACTAGTCGACAGACTATCCAATAAGCAAATGCTTATTGGATAGTTGACTAGTCAACTAGTCCTTAACACCCCTATACTGAACCCCTCATCCCCAGTTCCACCCCAGAGCAATGATTTAAAAGAAGCATCTACATTTTCATTTTATTTTCCACAAACAAAATTTAAGAACCCATGCAACACTGGGTGAATCTTCTAGTAAAATATATTGCAAGCAACTATGAAAATAAACTGTAGAAACAATCACCGCCAATCTAAAAATAACATCATGTTGTTTTATCATTAGTCCCCAACTTAACCATTGCTACCCCTAATAAGCGGACTATAAGTGTCTCTTTCTATGTAGTCATTATGTAATTAAATCATTACCTATTAGACTAGAAAGGCTCCTAAAAAGGAGTTAATATGCTAATGAAATTATAGAAAAATTAACTGGCTTGCCAACAGCTGGAACAGCCTATTGGAATCAAATGGAAAAACTTTCAGTGACTTCAGTGGGCTTTGTCTCATGTTCATGGAAATTCATAAACTATAAATAATTGTTAATTATAAATTGATTACAATTAGTGATATTCTGAGTTTTCAGTATCTGGTTAGTCATCCTGCTTTTTTAATCAGATTTCCAGGCACTCATTTACATTGACATCTCCAAAATCCATATCTATAGTAATGCATCACTGTAATATCTAGAAATCATGTATGTAGTTCATATTCACAGCAAATTAAGATTTAAAACCTCAATGCTGACAGTACTTCAGCTGTTTGTGGCTGTCTTGCTGGCCCTTCCTCCTTCTCCTATAGGAGGAAACCTACATAGTCCCATAAACATGGCTTTCAAATCTCAAGTGTACAAGGCTCTAGCTCAGGGTCTAGGATACATGGCAATATCAGGTTTCACACTTGCACAAGTGATAGAAATGTAGCCGTGTTAGTCTGGTATAGCTGAAACAAAAAACAGGACTATGTAGCACTTTAAAGACTAACAAAATGGTTTATTAGGTGATGAGCTTTCATGGGCCAGACCCACTTCCTCAGATCAAATAGTGGAAGAAAATTGTTACAACCATATATACCAAAGGATACAATTAAAAAAATGAACACATATGAAAAGGACAAATCAAATTTCAGAAGGGGGATGGGGAGGGGGGAGGTAAATGTCTGTGAGCTAATGATATTAGAGGTGATAATTGGGGAAGCTATCTTTGTAATGGGTAAGATAATTAGAGTCTTTATTCAAACTTAGGTGTAAAGTGTCGAATTTAAGCATGAATGACAGTTCAGAGGATTCTCTTTCAAGTGTAGTCTTAAAAGACCTTTGAAGCAGGATGCAGGTAATCAAGTCATTGAGACAATGTCCTTTCTGGTTGAAATGGCAAGAAACTGTTTTTTCTTTGTGATCCTGTCTAATATCTGGTTTGTGGGCATTGAGCCTTTGGCGAATTTGATTTGTCCTTTTCATATGTGTTCATTTTTTTAAATTGTATCCTTTGGTATATATGGTTGTGACAATTTTCTTCCACTATTTGATCTGAGGAAGTGGGTCTGGCCCACAAAAGCTCATCACCTAATAAACCACACTTGCACAAGGTCTCAGAATCTTTCTCTAAGTTGGAATTTTCACACCGGTTGGAACATTAATTTTTACTCATACAAACATTGTTAAGAGCATTTTAATGAGTACAGTGGATCTAGAATTCTGTGGCACATACTAGCCAAAACATGCCTCTCCTTCAGCAACACAGTAATGCCAAATTCTATGTTGGAGAGTTGACTAGTAACTGAGTTAAAAGTGCTGCTTCTTAACATACCTTCCTACTATTTACTACTTTCCTACTTCCTACAGATTGGACGTTCCTGACCCAGCACTCTTGGGGCCTAATCGGTCCTGAATGAGGGAGTTTGCTGGACCAGGGAAGGTGAAGTCCATCCTCACTGCCTGGCTCTGCTCCCAGCCCCAGCTGCTGGCCCCCTAGCTACTCCTCCTCCACTGGACTGGCTAAACCACTAGCCCCACTTTGGCTGCCCACCCCGGCCATTGGAGCTCTCTGGTCCAGACCACAGATGTTACTGGACCAGAGCCTTCCAGTTTAGAGAGGTTCAGCCTGTATCTAGATACTAGTAGATTCAGGGCATATACGAACACATTGGGTATGTCTAGACTACATGGCTCCGCCGACGGAGCCATGTAGATGAGTTTAGTAGACATAGGAAAATGAAGTGGCCATTTAAATAATCGCCGCTTCATTTACATCAAAATGGCCGTCGGACTGTGCCGATCAGCTGTTTGGCGGCACAGCGGGGCAGTCTGGACGCGCCGCAGTCAAAAAGGGAAGCCTTTGTTGACCGCTCTGATAAACCTCATTTCACGAGGCATACCGGGGCGGTCGACAAAGGCTTCCCTTGTCAACTGCGGCACATCCAGACTGCCCCCGCTGTGCTGCCAAACAGCTGATTGGCACAGCGCAGCGGGCCATTTTGATGTAAATGAAGCGGCAATTACTTAAATCGCCGCTTCATTTTCCTATGTCTAGTAAACTCATCTACATGGCTCCGTCGACGGAGCCATGTAGTCTAGACATACCCATTGACAATATTCCTGTACCCATTGGATTCAATATATGATATTCTGTAGTTCATGTACATAAACTATTGTATATGATATTTGTGTACCTTCATTGTGTTGGGATTTTCATTGAAAGACCCTTTTAAAGGAGTTGATAACTCTCAGTTCCTGTCTAACATGTTTTGGTTTTATGCTACTAAAGTCTATTTTTAAGCAAATTAGATTTATACTTTGCTGGCTCTTTGTGAATTGGAGAAATACCAAAATATTGTATATTAGTTAGCAAAGTGGTAAAATGTAAGATGCTGTGCTCTCCTTTGAGATGATTAGTGTCCTCATGTGAAATCATGGCCTTACACAGGTCAACTGCAAAATTCTCATTAACTTCAATGGAATGTCACTCCTCCATGCTAAGGAATTCCATGAAAGCTGAGGCCTCTGAGCAGGATTAGACCAGAGGTGAGGAACCTTTTTTGGGTCAGGGGCCACTGACCCACAGAAAAAATCAGTCACACAAGTGAGAAACAACACCCCCCCCCTCCACACACACACACACCCCTCAGCAGCAGGAGCTCCCCCGTGCTGGGGGAGGACCCCGGAGCCTCAGGGGCTGAATTCAGGGAAACCAGGGACTGCATCCAGCCCCCAGGCTTGAGGTTCCCTCCCCTCCTCCCTGGATTAGACCTTACAGAAAGAATGTTTTTCTACTTTTAAAGATAATATTTTAGGTCACCAGAGCCTAGATTTTTGACTCACTTTAAACTTTATATGAAAAGGAATGTTGTTAATGCTAGCAAATGGCAGCACTTATTGCTTTTCATAAAGTAGCTTGACATTTATTGTACATTATGAATATATTACAATAGTAATACCCTAGATCCTATGGATTTCAGTATGGATTATTAGCATAATGGCTCTATAATATGAAACACATTGGCATTCTAACAGTGCCATGATAGACTGTGTCAATGATCAACATATTAATGGAGTCATAAATAATGAAATGATGCATCATTTCAATTATCCACACACTATCTGCTTTACTTCAGGCGATGCTAGAGTATATACTTTGATAAAGTATCAAGGTGTACTGAGAAATACTAGGAGTTCAGTGTCATGGGGGTGTTAGAGACCTTCAGATCGTGCTTACATTGGTGTTAAAAGCTAAGTTATGAAGCAAAGCTTAAAACCCAAACCTACACACACAATCATGGAGCCAGAGTCTTTTCTACTGAATAGTCTCAGTGATGTTACACTAGAACATCTAGTCTTTGGTGTATTGTTTTTAAAACAAATCCAAAGGAAATGCAGTGCAAACACATTATTAAAATATTTAAGGTTGTGGTATTGAAATAAGAAAGGCTAGTAAGTTCAGTGGAGACTCCCTCACAATCCTTAAGCAATAACATGTACCTTAGTGTAAACAGATGCAACTAAGCTGAGTTCAACTCCCCTGAGCTGCACCTCTCTCTCCAGGGCGGAATTTGGGTCCATGTGCCTAGCTGTTTTAGAATCTAATAATAATGTACATGTTTTGGACATCATTTAAACTAACTAGAAAAGAAAGGAAGAGGAAAGGCATTATCTCATCAAAATAGGGGAAGAAAAATGATCTATATGCATTTGTATAATTATGTATTAGAAAAAATTGAGAGCACTCATTAGCATTTTAAAAAATAATCAAATAATATTTAAGAGAGATGTTTATGTGTTTGTGAGTCCATAAACTACATACTCTGTGTTCACACCACATGTGGTTTTGACAGCCATAAATTAAGCTGTAGAACTAATGCAATTTAGTGCTTTATTCTGCATCTCCCTGCCCTATGCCCACAAACCCATCTCCTTGGGATTTGTTTCAAGTCCACTCAACCATCACTTTGAAAACAAAAATCAGACTAACACAAAAATGATGCCCTTTTCCCTCCTAATGAGTGTGAAAATTGACCTACAGACTCACTTTGGCCTGAGGTCCAGGCTAGTAGGCAAGTGTAAATCCTGTACAGTGATGGGCCTAATATTGTATTCTTGCAAAGTTAGAAACTGGGAGCTCTATATCATTGGAGAGGGAGGTTCCTGGTTTCATAATGGGAGTCACAACATGCTCCTCCTAGCGCTGGAACATTATGTGAGAGTGAACTTTAAATTCATGGCTTCACTGCAAATCTATTTTAGGTAATTTCCAGGAATGTTTTTATTTGATTCATTTTTTCTCCCTCTGAGCCCAGTAGAATTGGTTTAATGGTAGCTTAAGTGGAGGGACCCAGGAAATGGAAACTTTTTTGAGAAATCTCTAAAACATTTATCAAATATGGGATTTCTTTATAAAATGTGGCAAATTCCTCCATGACAGCATATACCTCCCTGGCAATGAGGACTGATATAAAGGCTTCATCTGTACTCATTTGGAATAACTGATTTTTACTTATCCACTCTTGAGTAACTCAGCCATCTAGAACTCAAGCTGCTAAAACTTTTATCCCACACCATATCATCACTTGATTGAGCTACCAGAAATAACTAGGTTTAGTTTTTAATGCATATTAAATCCATACTTGAAGTAACCTCTTCAGAGAACTTGACACATGCTCCAAGGGCTGGATTTGTGGGAAATATTCCTACCCCTGCTACATGTCAGTCCAACCTATGATCCTACCACTGAGGCCAGGTGCTGGACTGAGGGTTGGAACTAATGAGCATTAGCTAATGACAACATGGCAATATTGCTGGTTTCAGCTGGAACCCTACTGATATATTTATAAATACATGTGTGTTTCTATTTAGGGCTTAGTGCAGTCATACAGAAGAGTATGGAAAAATAAGGCTCTTGTAACCCATTGTGAAGTGACATTAGAACAACACACTGGACAATGGCAGGGGTGTGAGGAGTGCTATAGTTGTGTACCAAATGAAAATGGGCAAGGAATAGGCAAGAACTAGGCAGTGCCATGACACTGGCAAATGAGACATGAATGCTGTAACCTTTCAGGGGCTGTAAGTAAACTTCTACTTTCATACAACAGGAACCCTGGAGGTATTTTACTGACTACTCACTGCTCTTTCCTCTGGGATGTCCCTTAATAGTTACATGTTTGACCTAAAATGCAATAGTACATAGGTTTTTTTTCTTTTCATCCAAATATTCTTGACTGGATTTCCCTGAATGTAATATTCCTAGTTCATTTCAGAAATGCAATAAATACATGCAGTTAAGGCATTTTCATTAAATATGAAAAGCCTGAGTGAAGCAGCTCAATTTATAAATGATTCAACAGGCCTTATGTTGAAAAGCATCTATTTGAAACACATTTATTATTAACTTTACAGTTTAGATGCTTTTCCCATAAGGCAGTCATTTATTAAATATTAATTTGTTGTGAGTCCACCCTACATGTTTGTTTTCACAATACCAAATACTACCAAATAACAACTGAATTTCAAAATGTTCCAATCAGTAGCTTTAGAGAAATCTCTGCTAAGGAGCCAGGCAGAAATGAAGCTTTCAGATTAGACAACATACATAGTGTAACTAAAGCAATATATATATATGTGTGTGTGTGTGTATAATAACTAGCTCTGAATTGAAAAGAGAAATATTGTTGGTTGTACATTATATATTTATACTAAAATAAATTCATAATTAAGAATCTTTAATCTGCTAGGGGGGGTTTACAATATTCAAAAGGCCTTAGTCAGTGGGAAAACCAGCTTCTTCAAGGAAGTAGTGTTGGCTGGTTTCCTGAGTTATATATCTGCAAGAGCTACTCTATATTCCAAGGGGAATTGTCCTCTTCATAATTGCCCATTCTTTGCCAACTGAATAGGTCTGTGCATTTACCCTGCTTATTCACCCATATGCAGTTTATTCCAATGATGTTTTTTTGTGGAGGCAGGGGGATTGCCTCATTTAATAATGTCAGTAAAACGTGGAAGATTTAAAGGCACTGTCTCTTTCGAAAATGTGCTGGAGAGAAGGACAATTGGGACATGCAACATGGACATTAACATAGCCCAATCAAGGGAAGGAAGAAGATGGATAACCCCACAAATGGAATTTTGAACCCAGAACTTCCCTCTTTCCCTAATTTTCAAAAACAGAGCAATTAGGCATGACTCTCATCGGTCTAAAATGAGATGATTTGGGTTCAGAAAATTTCTATCCCCTCCAAGGCATGATTATATTTGTTTATTTAAGTTGTCTTGCCCCATGTCTTTTCCAAGATGTTCCACATCTTACCCCACAATCTCCCATACTTCTACCTCCTCCCCCTTGTGCAAAACTGTGGTTTATGCCCCCAAAGTTACCTGAACCAGTTGTATTATCTCAGCCAGCATGGCGAAGGACACATCAACTGAGCATAGAAGACATTGTGTCTAGCAGGAGATGGGCTTACTTCTGTGAGCAATTCCACAACTCCGCACGTAGAGATTTTGGTTGATCTTCGGGGTCGGTGGTTGACTAAACTTTCCACTAGCTAGGCACACCTTCCACAGAAGTAATCACTATCAAAAGCCTTTCACACCTGATTGGGCAATCGGTACATTTGCTAGATTGGGATTATATTTGCAGTTAACCTTTTCTTTATCAATCGATGTTGAGAAATCATGTATGTTGTTTAACTTTCCAGAAGACTCAGCAAACTAGGTCTGGTTGTGAAGAGATTAAACATCAGCGCAATCAGATGTCTTTAGTAAATCCCAAGAGAGCAAAACACTGTCCAAAACTTCATTATGAATCTATGTAAGGAACAAGTCAATACGTGACATTTAGATTGAAAACAAAAATTCCATAACAGGGAAGAAGGAGAGTCATCCCTTTTTTATCAGGTGGAGTGCTCTTGTAGTCATTGATGAGTCTCCACAGAGCTGCTGAGAGCAGGGAATCAAACATGGGTCTCCCAGATGAGTGTCCTAATAACTCATCTATTCTGTGGTCAGCTTCTGTCTTTGTCTCTCTCTTTCTGGGGGGAAGGGGAGAACTTCAAACAAATGGTCTCAATTTCACACAGAGGTGGAATAGGAAACTTTTCAAATCAGTTTTTATGTGGTATGAGAGAACAATTTCCCACCCAGCTCTAGTGCTCAGCAGTATTTTATCATGGATATCTTGCAAGTTTAAATTTAAATGTGGGGCTTTCTTTATCTGTAATAACTATGCATGATAATTGTTATTTTATTAATTTTTTTAAAATTTAAGTACTGCTAGGGTTCCAAATAATGTTATTATTTCCTCGGGAGCACACATCTGAAGAGCATGAAATATTCATGAAATACTTTTTAATTTCTCCAGATATCTATATCTATATTTTAGAGATTTGTGTGTCTGTCTGTCCATCCATCTGAGAGTCCATTTGTTCAAGAATTCTTCCTAATTGGTAATGGCTAAGATCCCCAAATTTGATATGCAGCTTCCTCTTATCCTAATTTAAAGCAAGGTTTGGGTTTGATTGTGCCTGGAAAATGGGATGTGCCTGGAATATGATTGTTTTCCATAACATGGAAAGGGAGGGGGCAAAGAGGAAGGATGCTATACTGCAGAGTGTCTGCTCAGGGCATTTGCACCAGTATGGGAGTGGCCAACTGGGGGCTGGGCTCATCTTGCCCACTTCCAGCTCAGGTAAGTGGTCCCCATGCCTCAAACCCCTTCCCCCCAGCCCTCAGTCTCAACACCAACTCCACAATCATGTTCCTTCCTCCCTTCCCCCAAACACCCCCTGGTGTAGTCCCATCACCCTTCCCCCATTGGAGCCACAGGCTGCCCCCACAGCACTGCCAGACTGCGTGCCCCTTCCCTCTGACCCGGCTCCCCCCATATCCAGGCCAGAACTAAGTCTTGTACTTTAATAATGAATGTTAGGGCTAGGACAAAAATCAATTCTCTAAATTTTTATTCTTTATCAATAGGCCCCATGCTGATCTCACAACACTATGAGGAACTGAAAATGCTTGAGGCTGCTACTCTGCATGGTAAGTCCAGACAAGTCTGGAGAAACTTCTTTGGATTTATAATTGAGATTGGAGTCTTACCAGTTTACATTTTTATCCAGTACATATTTCACAGATGTATAGTTCATGAGCATTCCCACTACATGATGTACTGCATTATGCATTTGTGGTGTAATACATGTTTCAGTCTTCCATATCAAATTGATTAAAGAAAAGTCACATGGATCTAAAATCAAATGCTATAAAGAGAAACGTATGCCTTTCCATAGACAGTTCTTTGAATAGACATTTTGACATTAGATGGTAGCATTTGTTCAGTGTTACACATGATTTAATTTTTCAGTGAAGGCATATTTTCCTTAATTTTCATACCATTCAAGGGAGAGGTAATGTCTAAAAACTAGTAAGGGCTTTAGCAGACCAAATGAAGTTCTGGATATGGGCTAATAGAAGTTATGACCTAACCTTATGAGGGAAGACCTCCTGGCCAGTGACAGAATAGGCTTTCTAAGTTCCTGGGTAGGCAGGTTTAATCCCCCTCCTGTTCAATCACATGTGTCAATCACAATGGGCCAAAAGAAACCTGACATGGTTCAACAAGGACAAGTGCAGAGTCCAACAATTAGGACAGAAGAATCTTATGCATTGCTACAGATTGGGAACTAACTGGCTAAGTGGCCGTTCTGCAGAAAAAGACTTTGGGTATGTCTACACTAGCCCCCTAGTTCGATCTAGGGAGGCTAATGAGGGTGACCAAAATTGCAAATGAAGCGCGGGATTTAAATATCCCGTGCTTCATTAGCATGTTCCCGGCCGGTCGCCATTTTAGAAATTGACTAGCCCGAAGTAACTGCCTGCATCTACAAGTGGCAGTGAAGCGGGATTCAATTAAAGCCTAAATCAAATTAGGCTGGTAAACCTCATTGCAGGAGGAATACCGGCTAATTCGATTTAGGGCTTTAATTCGGAATCCCGTTTCACTGCCGCATGTAGACACGGGCAGTTACTTCGGGCTAGTCAATTTCTAAAATGGCAACCGGCCGGGAACATGCTAATGAAGCATGGGATATTTAAATCCCGCGCTTCATTTGTAATTTCGGTCACCCTCATTAGCATCCCTAGATCAAACTAGGGGGCTAGTGTAGACATACCCTTCAGGATTACAGTAGACAAGAAGCTGGATAGAGTTAGTATGTCCTTGTTGCCAAGAAGGCTAACGGCATATTGGGCTGCATTAGTAGAAGTATTGCCAGTAGATTGAGGGACTGGTGAGGCCACATCTGGAGTTGTCCATTTGTCTTCCCCTCTCCCGCACTACAGAAAGGGTGTGGACAAATTAGAGAGAGTCCCATGGAGGGCAACAAAAATAGTTAGGAGACTGGAGCAAATGACTTTGAGGAGAAGCTGAGGGAACTGGATTTATTTAGTCTGCAGAAGATAAGAAATGAGGGGGGATTTTATAGCAGCCTTCAGCTACCTGAAGGATGGGGGAGAGGGTTCCAAAGAGCATGGAGCCAGGCTGTTCTCAGTGATGGCAGATGACAGAACAAGAAGTAATGGTCTCAAGTTGTAGTGGGGGAAGATATTTAGGTTAGATATTAGGAAAAACTATCCTAGGTGGGTGGTGAAGCACTGGAATGAGTTGCTTAGGGAAGTGGGGGAATCTCCATCCACAGAGGTTTCTAAAGGCCCGTCTTGGCAAAGCCCTGACTGAAATAATTTAGTTGCGACTGGTCCTGCTTTGAGCAACGGGTTGGACTCTACCAAGTTAAATCTTCTATGATTCCCATATGTACAGTGAACTTTTAAAATGAAATATATACCTGTTACAGAGATTAGGTGGCAGACCTCTTCCTGCAAATTCCGCAAATTCCATTTTCCGTCACTGCCAGCTCCACTTCCCAAGAGATGATAGGCAGCCAGCTGGCTGAGGATATGGGGAATGAGCTGTGATGTGAGAGAGCAGCAAGCAGAGTGAACAGGTTTTGGGGAAGCATGTGGAGACAGATCACATATGTGTGGATGGCATGATAATTATAGAGAGTTGTATGATGGGGGCCTGGAGTAGAGGCTACTTACATTAGCCAATGGGCAAGAAGTAGGCAGTATGGATAATCAACCTTTAATTCTAGTTCAGATGGGAACTCCAAGAATGGATGATATGGTTAAAGATCCAATATATGGTCTCCCATTCTGAAGTCAGAACACAGATGGACTTTGAAATCTGGAAAACTGCAATCCTTATTTATTTGTTACTGAATTCAGAGCTTTCTGCATTTTTACCTTAACTTATTCCAAGACTTCACTTTGTAAATTGACCCAGGTGACAAATACTTTATAGTGACATCATGCAAAATTTGGAAACTAATTGAAAAGTTATTAAAGAAAACAAAGTTAGTTAGTTAAATATGTCTGAATATTCAGAGAAAGAACAACTGCATACAAAGGACTATTAATTAGAAAAATATGCAAATCAGCCCACAAGTGAAAGTAAAATAGAAATAATCAACTTGAGTGCCAATTTCTATTGAACATGTTGTACAGTTTGCATGGCCAGATATGTGTTGGCTGGGCGGCCAGAATTTCAAATCCACAATAATGTTTTATCATTGAAGCAGGCTTTAAACCAATTACAATACATACTTCTTGCAGCTAGAAAGAAAAGAGCTAGCTTGTTTGAGTTTTTTTTTAGAGAATAAATGTTGTGAAATTCTTAAGACAGATTCTTTACCCTGATTCTTTCTCCTCCCAGGTGATGTAACAGCATACCCCACACAGCTAAAATGTCTTCTACCCTCTAGTTGCATTTGACATCATGGAAATGTGTGCCAGTAATAGGAAACACACTCTTCACATTTGGCCCACCTCAGGCAAGGAAAGGAGCCTGTAGACAGGCTTTATACACTGTACTCTGAAATGCAACAACTTGGTTTCTTACAAAACACCCACAAGAGTGAGTTCCAAGGAAAAGGACCCATCATATACAAGGTCTGTCCTTTGATTACTAGTAGCACAAATAAGGACTGTTAAAAGCCTCCCTTCACAGTTTAAAGAGTGCCTAAAATAGTGCTGTTTTAACCAGAATATGGATAACATTGCAGATTAATATAAACTCCACTAATTGCACTCAGAAAGCAAATAAAAAGTCAGAACAGCATACAAAGCATCCTGCATAGGTATAATGTATGCAGAATGCCTTGTACATACACACTATATAATTGTTTAAAATGTCTATTTCCTGATAAGCACATATGCCACATTTCTGGGAAGTAACTATGCACTCTGTCCCTAACCCTCTTTAAACTGCGGCTCACTAATTCACATTCCATCTGGTGTTTTGTCCAAGACTTGACTAATCAGAGGGAAGGATGGCCTTGTCTTGTGCATCAGGAACTAGACTTGAACTAGACTAGATTTCTAGAGTCTAAGTCTTAACTCTGCCACAGACTTCTTCTGACATTGAATTATCATTTAATGTCTGCATGCCTTAGCTCCCAATCTGTATCATTCATCATCTCTCAAGGATGTCATAAGGACAAATTCATTAACATTTGAGAGTCACTCACATAATAGCAATGAAGTCATATGTGCATTTATATGATTGCAGAGCTCACTGGACGTGATTGACATTGTGGCCACCAATATTTGCCACAGAATTTCACAATATTGTGACCAGCTTCAATTGACAATACAAGAAAACATGCAAAGTCAGTTAGCAGATTTCAACCATGCCCTTTAAGCAAATGTTCCTTAATGCTGATGAGTCTGAAATGATCATTAGCAGAGAAATTACATCCAAACTTTTAAATTCTCTAAAGTAGACATTTTGTTTGAGGTAAGGGGATTGTACCTGTAGGAAGAGAACATTTCATTCATCTCGCTGCCGTAATCCCAAATGCCACCAAAGCTCTGTAATCTAATAAAGAAATTTATAGAAAGAGAGCTGTAGAAAAATTAGATTCTGTTTTTAATTAACAATATGACAGTCTAAAAAGTGCCCTTTTTCTATAATGCTATACATTTTTCCTAATGTTGAAAAGACAATGTTTTCGTTATCAAAAGTTGGTGTTAGTGTATTTACGATGTACTTTTTGCTACTATGTTTGAATTCCTCACAGAATTTGTGAAAATATCATTGGTTACTATAGATTGAAATAACATTAAATCTGATTTCCACAGCTGAGGTCAATGGGCCTTTTGCATTAGCTGGAGAGTCAAAACAAAACTTATGAATTTAAAGTAGCTAGTGTAAATGCATAAAGTTGTTATAATTCTTGTACTTCCAGGCACAAATGATAAACAGCAAAGATAAGGAAGAATATTTCCTTCCATGATACGATGCAGGATTACTAGGTCCGGTTCTTAGTGCAGCTTGCATATTAGTAATGTAAATGCATTTTAGAGAGTTTTTGCGCCTGTCTGTGAATCCGTTTGTTGAAGAACTCCCAAACAGTAAGAGCTAGGACCACCAAATTTGGTATGCAGCTTCCTTTTATCATAATTTAAAGCAAAGTCAGGGTTTGGCTTGTCTCTTGTATTCATTAAATGGAGCATCTCTTGTCACTGTCCAGCAATAATCTGCAAGCATTGATGGGCTCCATTTGCCCTGATAGCATTTCTCCATTGTTGCAATGTCCTGGTGAAATCGCCGCGTGCTCGCTCACTGCTCCGCAGTTCGGTGGAAAAAATCTAGATGAGAGTGCAAAAAATGTATCTTTAGTGACATGTTGCAACCAAGGCTTTGTATGCCTTGAGGAGGTTTCCACAACAACCTGTAGTTGTCTGCCTTGTTGTTTCCGAGAAAATTTATTGCCACTAACTGGAAGGCTTTCCATGCTGTCTTTCCTTGCCACGCAGTGCATGGTCAAATGCATCGTCTCGAAGAAGTTCACGAGTCTGAGGACCAACAATGACACCTTCTTTTATCTTAGCTTCACTTAACCTTGGAAATTTTCCACGGAGGTACTTGAAAGCTGCTTGTGTTTTGTCCATGGCCTTGACAAAGTTCTTCATCAGACCCAGCTTGATGTATAGGGTGGTAACAAAATCTTCCTTGATTCAACAAGTGGTGGATGCTGAACACTTTTCCTCCCAGGCTCCAATGACTGTCGGAGTGGCCAATCTATCTTGATGTAGTGGGAATCTCTTGCACGACTATCCCATTCACAGAGAAAACAGCAGTACTTTGTGTATCCAGTCTGCAGACCAAGCAAGAGAGCAACAACCTTCAAATCGCCACAAAGCTGCCACTGATGTTGGTCATAGTTTATGCACCTCAAAAGTTGTTTCATGTTGTCATAGGTTTCCTTCATATGGACTGCATGACTAACTGGAATTGATGGCAAAACATTGCCATTATGCAGCAAAACAGCTTTAAGACTCGTCTTCGATGAATCAATGAACAGTCTCCACTCATCTGGATCGTGAACGATGTTGAGGGCTGCCATCACACCATCGATGTTGTTGCAGGCTACAAGATCACCTTCCATGAAGAAGAATGGGACAAGATCCTTTTGACGGTCACGGAACATGGAAACCCTAACATCACCTGCCAGGAGATTCCACGGCTGTAGTCTGGAGCCCAACAGCTCTGCCTTACTCTTGGGTAGTTCCAAATCCCTGACAAGGTCATTCAGTTCACCTTGTGTTATGAGGTGTGGTTCAGAGGAGGAGGATGGGAGAAAATGTGGGTCCTGTGACATTGATGGTTCAGGACCAGAAGTTTCATCCTCTTCCTCTTCCTCATCTGACTCAAGTGAGAATGATTCTGGTGCATCAGGAACCGGCAGTCCTTCTCCGTGGGGTACTGGGCGATAGCTGATGGAATGTTTGGATAATGCACAGTCCACTTTTTCTTCTTTGACACACCTTTCCCAACTGGAGGCACCATGCAGAAGTAACAATTGCTGGTATGATCTGTTGGCTCTCTCCAAATCATTGGCACTGCAAAAGGCATAGATTTCCTTTTCCTGTTCAACCGCTGGCGAAGATTTGTTGCACAAGTGTTGCAGCATATGTGTGGGACCCACTTCTTGTCCTGATCTCCAATTTTGCAGCCAAAATAAAGGTGATAGGCTTTCTTAATCATAGTGGTTATACTGCGCTTTTGTGATGCAAAAGTCACTTCACCACAAACATAGCAGAAGTTGTCTGCACTGTTCACACAAGTAGGCATCTCTGCTCACTTTGGCTAAACAGAAATGTGTCCCTTTGCAAAATCAAACACTGACAAATAAGAGAGCACGACACTGTATGATTTCTAGAGCTGATATAGGGCAATTTGTTCAGCAGAGTGATGTAAGCTTCGTTATGATTGCATCATCCATGACTTCTAGGAATAACATGATGCAATTCATATCATGTATGACGCAATACCAGCTTCAGATTGCATCATTCATTGTTTTGCCTAAAACGCAAGTACTGTCCAAACCCAGTCATAGATTTATTCATAGATCCAGTCAAAGATGTATTTTAGTCATTTCTGGTTGAAATTGAGATCCCTTCCCTTTATAACTCACTTATCCTCCGCCATTCCCAAGTCAAGGGTCGTATATACTGACCCAATAGCATATCTTGAAAACTAGAGCCGATCAACAATTTTAAGCATCATTTTCATTCTCAGTGACCCAGAATTAGTAAAGTTTGACTACATTTATTTCAGAAGCATTTTGGCTGTAGAGCAGTGTAATTCTCTCTACCAGACTATGGACAGATATCCACTAAGGATGAGTTTCAATGCATAGTATTAGGAGCGTATAAAAATACAGCTTTTCTTAAACTATTCTTCAGTGGCAAGGAATTGGCTTGGAGGACCAGTCTGAGGTTACGTCAAGACTGCAGGATTCTTTTGGAAGAAGCTTTTCAGGAAGAGATCTCCGGAAAAAACTTCTTCCGAAAGAGAATGTCCACACTGCCAAAGCGCATCGAAAAAGTGATCTGCTTTTTCGAAAGATAGTGTCCATTCAGTGTGGATGCTATCTCGCATTTCAGCTGTGATTACTATGGACAGAGTGGCCACCAGGGCACCTATGCTTTTCCTTTTCTTTCAAAAGAACTTCCTCTTCCCTGTCCCCACACACCTTTTTCTGAAAGAGCTCTTTTCAAAAATGGCTTCTTCCTCGTAGAAAGAGGTTTACCAATGTCAGGAAAACCCCCTCTGTTCTTTCGATTTTCTTTCTAAAGAAAGTGATTGGATTGTGGACGAAAGTGAAGTTTTTCCAAAAAAACTCTGTAGTGTAGACACAGCCTGATAGTCTTCTTACTCGAGTTCAGTGGTAGCTTCCTACATGAGCAGTTGCTGTAACCTAATAAGGCAACTCATGCAGGGGCTACTCAATCTGAGTAATTGAATTTGGCCCAGAATTGTATAATGGAATATTGCTCATCCATTGTGATGCAGTTACAAATGGTGAGTTGAGTAAATCATATTTTGTGTTAAAAACAGCCTTTCAACAAACGTTTTTCTTTTGTTCTATTTAATTGGAAAACAAAGCTGAATGACTTTGAGCTATCTCGAAAAGGGGCAATAGTGAAATATCTGTATTTCATTGTTTCCAGAGACAGGCAGGATTTTTAATTACAATAATACATATCAACTTTATGCAATCTAACCTAGATAAAACACAATTCAGCCAAATGTAAAAAGTAGAATTAAACCTAGCCACAGTAATAAGAATATCTAACCTATGATTCCAAGCATAATTGAATATATTTCTGTATCTTCTCCTGCTTTCAACTGTTCAATCTAAGAACCTTTTTTCAAATGCGACTCTTTCACATGAAATGTTTTTTCACATAGAAATCACCACACAAGAAATTGCTTGATAGCAATTTGCATAAATAAAAAGCATCTTTGTATTATAATTTACTCTACTATAAAATTAACTTTTTTCACTTTTTTTGCCACTTCCTCCCTCCCCCCTTTATTTGGAATCTGAAAGAATTCCAGTATAGTACACTCGGGGCAGCTGCGTGGCTCAGCCCATGCTGTTCTCCTTTCAAGTGCTTTAATTGCTCTCAAAAGAGCAATTAGCTGTCTGCCCTGCCTGATACATTGTTGTCAGAAAAATATATATTTAGTTTAATTGCAGCCATAATGTACAATTTGATGTTCAAATCCATAAAAATAAAATGATGCCAAAATCCTCATGTTTGAGTAAAGAAACGGCAGTTTGTAAAACTTGAACTAAGTACTGTAAGGAATAGACTTCAAGGTGAAATGTGTGAATTGAGATAGATAATATTATCATGCTGGAGTTTTTAAACTGAATTAAATATAGTAGTAATCCACAAATGGTGCCAGGTTAAAATATGTTTATAGTTTCTTTTCAGTTAGAAGAAATGAATGTGTCATCTCATCATAATGATGAATCTTGCTGTACTACAACACACAATCATGAATGAAAATCAGAATTTTTCCTCTCAAATGTATCTCTGTTCAAGGGATGTTGTTCATTTTTATCCCAGCTAGCTACATGTCACATAACTTGACAGGCCTTCATTTGTATTGTTAAGTTATTTACATCATGAATAAAGACATTACAAAAGTGTTCTTTACGCTAAACAATAAACCTCTCCTGCTTTTTAGTTTCCAATATGAATAATTGGTTTGTCCCTTATTTTTAAGTCTCTGCCAAATGTTCTGGGCCAGATGCCCAGCCACATTCAGTGGTGCTATGCTGCTTTACACCAGCCGAGGCTAGGCCTCTCTGTGCCACATTTTAGTATGAGCAAGATGGGATATAGAGATAAGAAAGAAAACATAGAAGAAATTCAATATAGGTTACTTGTCCCATGTTGCATAAAGCATATTAGAGCTATGCATATTCAAGAATATATTTCCATAACAAATATGGGAACACAGTGTCACAGAAATGACTGCCAAGGAAGGAAAGGGATCTAGAGGTCATAGTGGATCACAAGATAAATATGAATCAACAGTGTAACAATGTTGCTAAAAAAGCAAACATCATTTAGGGATGTATTAGTGGCAGTATTAGACCTGTACAAGCTAGCCAGGTATTTCAGGTGTCTAACTATAAAGTGCATGCTTTTTAGAGGGTCTATTACTGATCAAGGCACTGCCACAACTAAATACTTCTTTGAAGGTTCTCACATTGTGTGTGAAATTTTCTACATCTAATGAATCATTCAGTAATGCGTAACATGAATTAGATATCAAATAACTCTAAATTACAAATAAGTGCTTAGCAGGGATTCACTAGTGCCATGGAATGAGCAGTCATATTAAGATGTACTCACTATTTTTGGCTTTGCAAAAACAAAAGGAAAAACTATGTAGCACTTTAAAGACTAACAAGATGGTTTAATAGGTGATAAGCTTTCGTGGGCCAGACCCACTTCCTCAGATCATATTCTGGAAGAGAATTGGCATGACCATATACACCAAAGGAATACAATGAAAAAAGTGAACGCATTATTAAACTAACAAATCAGATTTAGAACAGAAGGGCTGTGTCTACATTGGCACCCCTTTCCAGAAAAGGGATGCTAATGAGACACTTCGGAATGCAAATCGCGGGGATTTAAATATCCTCGCGCATTTGCATTACATAACTGCCGCTTTTTTCCGGCTCGGGGTTTTGCGGAGAAAAGCGCCAGTTCAGACGCGATCTTGCGGAAAATAAACCCTTTTCGGAAGATCCCTTATTCCTACTTGAAAGTAGGAATAAGGGATCTTCCGGAAAGGGCTTATTTTCCGAAATCGCGTAGACTGTCGCTTTCTCCTGCAAAACCCCAAGCTGGAAAAAGCGGCAGTTATGTAATCTGAAATGCCGGGGATATTTAAATCCCGGATTTGTATTCAGTGTCTCATTAGCATCCCTTTTCTGGAAAGGGGTGCCAATGTAGACACAACCAAGGTGGGGTGAGGGAGAGAGAGAGAGGGAATAGCTATTTATGAGTCAATGAACGGCTAATCAGGGGTGATAAGTTGGGAAACTATCTTTGTAATGGTTAAGGTAATTAGCATCTTTGTTAAGGCCCATTCGTAAAGTGTCAAATTTAAGCATGAAAGAAGGTTCTGAAGTTTCCCTCTGTAATCTGGTGTTAAAGTCTCTTTGAAGTAAGATGCATCTAGTAAGGTCATTAAGATTATGTCCAAGTAGATTGAAATGAAAAGCAACTGGTTTTTCCTTGTAAAGATGTCTGATGTCTGACTTGTGGGCATTAATTCTTCGGCGAAGTGTCTGAGAAGTCTGTCCAATATACATAGCAGAAGGACACTGTTGGCACATGATGGCATAAATTATATTTCTGGATGAACAGGAATATGTGTGATCATATAACTGACATGGTTAGGTCCAGTGATGGTGTCACCAGTAAATATGTGGACAAAGTTGGCAACGGGGTTTGTTGCAAGGGAAAGTTCCAGGGTTGGTATTTGTGTGGTATGTCCTGTGGTTGTTGGTAAGAATCCTCCTGAGGTTAGGTGGTTGTCTATAGGGGTACGTCTACACTAGCCCCCTAGTTTGAACTAGGGAGGCTAATGAGGGCGACCGAAATTGTTAATGAAGCACGGGATTTAAATATCCTGCGCTTGATTAGCATATTCCCAGCCGGTTGCCATTTTGGAAACTGACTAGCCCGAAGTAACAGCCCGCGTCTACACACGGCAGAGAAGCGGGATTCTGAGATAAACCCCTTAGTTCGAATTAATTGTTAAACCTCATTCCATGAGGAGTAACAGTTAATTCAACTAAGGGGTTTATCTCGAATCCCGCTTCCGCCGTGTGTAGACGCGGCAGTTACTCGGCTAGTCAGTTTCCAAAATGGCGATCGGTTGGGAATATGTAATCAGCGCAGGATATTTAAATCCCGCGCTTCATTAGCAATTTTGGTCGCCCTCATTAGCCTCCCTAGTTCGTACTAGGGGGCTAGTGTAGATGTACCCTAGGAGCAGGGACGACTTATCCATTAGGCACAGTAGGCACAGTGCCTAGGGCCCACAATATTTTTAGGGGACCACGAAAATGTTTTCATTTCTTTTAAAATCAGAAGAAAAAAAATGAACTTTTAGGGTCGAAGAAAATGTTTTAATTTTTTTCTCACATCAGAAAAAAATGAAACTTTTAGGGCCCATGAAAATCTATTAAATTTTGCCTAAAACAGAAAAAAAAATAAAATGTTGAAGTATTTAAAGTTATATCAAAAATAATTTTTAATATTTTTTTTTTTTATGGAGGAAGGGGCCCACGAAGGCAAAAGTGCCTAGAGCCCACGAAAGTCATAATGCGGCCCTGTCCAGGAGAGTATGGGTCTGTCCCCCAGAGCCTCTCGGAGTGTAGTATCCTGTCCCAATATATTTTCTCAATTTGTTTCCCAAACAGAAAGCTCAAATACTAGACCGTCCAGTTCAAAAGCGGACACCTGGCAACCCTAAAATGCAAAAAGGCTAGAAGATTAATTTTGTTCTATAAAAATCTATATAATATCTAAATATAAACTAAATGTTTATTGCTGGAATGACTCAATCAATACAAATCAGCAGCAGTAGCTAACCAGAAAACATTGATAGCACATTTTCTTTAAAAAAAATTCTTATAGTTAATGTCTCTTTCTGTTGTCTATTTTCTTTACTGAACATAACCATCTGTAGTATCCCATATACTTTGTCTCCTATAATGTTTGCTATTGTATTCTTATAAATTAAAAAGCAACTGATGTCTAATGGACATTTTTCTTTAAAAAATTGATCAAACTTATTTTAATGTG
Organism: Rafetus swinhoei; assembly: GCA_019425775.1. Taxonomy (NCBI): domain Eukaryota; kingdom Metazoa; phylum Chordata; order Testudines; family Trionychidae; genus Rafetus; species Rafetus swinhoei. Next base: position 84,455,171 of record CM033424.1, read on the forward strand.
TTTCTCTATAGTTTCCCTCTAGTTTCTGTATTTCTCTCTGTTTTGGTCCAGGAGCAGTTGCACAAATACAGGATGAAGATAGTGATATTACTATCTACTTCTATGCTATCTTAAACCCAGAGATCTCAAAGCGTGTTTAAAATATTGATTCATCTTAGTTTCACTCACATAAATAACTTGCCCAAAGGAAAACATAGTGTTTGGTAAAGCTAATAATAATAGAATTTAGGTTTTCTGACTCCAAGCACAAGTACCAGAAGAACAAGATAATCGCTCCTTATCTTTAAGTAGTTAATAATTAATCCTCTCCTCCTGATTATCCCTCACCCTAAGGCCCAGTTTTCTGCAAGTGTAACTCCTCTGTAGTCATTGGAGATGTGCCCATTTACACTGCAGAAAATGATGCTACAATAACTTTTGCTGTTGCAATATTACAGATTTGGTAATATCAAATTCAAGTGTCTAAGGAAACTGAGGATCTTCCCACCTCACCATAGAAGCTCCCAGGGTCTTTCAAATAGAACAATGGATATGCAGCTTCCTTCATACTACAAAAAAGAAGGTTCACAACTCTCCTTCGGATTTGGTGAGACGATTTATGAGAATCTTCCATCTTTGTATTATACTATTTCATTGCTGTACCCTAATTGTGCATTCTTCTTCTTCAATCTCTCTCCTTAGCCATCTTCCTCAGACTGAGGGATTTTTTTAGAGAAACGGGAAACTAAATGTAGCAAGAAGCACTACATAAGAAACTAAGGGTACATCTAGACTATACACTTCTTTCGAAAGAGATCGTCTAGACTGCCACAACTTTTTCGAAAAAGCAATTGGCTTTTCAAAAGAGAGCACCCAGGTAATCTGGATGCTCTCTTTCAAAAAAGCCCTGTTTGTGGTCAAGAACGCCTTTTTTGAAAGAGCTCTTTCGAGAAAAAGGCATTCTTCCTCGTAAAATGAGGTTTACCACTGTCAAAAAAACCACACTGTGTTCTTTTGATTTAATTTCGAAAGAACGCGGTGGCAGTCTAGACGCAGGTGAAGTTTTTTTGGAAAAAGGCCACTTTTTTCCAAAAAACCCTGTAGTCTAGACATAGCCTAAATGTAGTGTGCAGAAAACCTGAAGAAACATCATAATAAACAGCATCTGTACAAGGAGCTTGTGTCACCATCTTTTTGGAATGCTAAGGCTTCCCCCAAGTTTAGCTAAAATTAGGAATAGATGTGAGCCACAAGATTTGGCTCTGGAAAAGGATTCAAGTACTTGCTTTTCAGATCTTGGGGTTTATGTTTGTTCAGAGCTGGGGGATTGGTTAAGTCCATCTAGAATCACAATGCACTTCTGTTCAAATATCCATGAGAACTGATAATTCTGTAATCACAAATTCACTATTTTTCTTTTTTGAAGTACTCTAGACATTTTGCTTGGTTGCACTTTGAAAGCTGAAGATAAAAAATCAGAGGTATTCTGTACATCAGATGTGCTTCTGTATGTGAACTCCTTTGCATTTCACAGAGTACATTTGCAGTCCTAATTACAATTTTCTTTAGAATAAGTGAAAATGGCTCTATTCACTCCAGTGAAACAAAGTTGTTTTCTCCAATTACATTCTCTCCTAAAGAAAAAGTTTGTCTCAGTTACCCTGGGTATCCAAATTTCCATCAAGACATAATTTTACACAGTATATAATTATTTTTTTTCACTTGCAGATCAGCCTTTGACAGACATGCCTGAAGGCAAAATTAGATTCAGGTGCTAGGAGAATTTTAAGGACACGAAATCTACAAACAGTTTATACAAGAGCAAATTATGAATTCAATAGATCAGGGCATCTTAAAAGATTCTTTTCAAATAAAAGAAAAAGTATGAAAGCAAGTAAATTAAACACTAAACAGGAATTATGAGCATGTCTTATTTGTTAGACAAAGCTGGACAGATATTAAATAAAACTTATTTAGTGACTTCATTTTTCTCTTCGGAACACTTTCAGAATAAAAAGATATGTCCTAATCCTTCAACAGCTGTAATTCAGCATTACTTTGAAGTCAATGGAGCTGCATTGATTTACCGTGGTGGAAGATGTGGCCCCTGTACAAATAAGGAAAGGGCAAACAGCCTGGTAGGGTAAAAAACAAGGACTTTTTTCAGAGTTGCCAATGAATCTAGAGTGGAAACATTGTGTAGCTTTTTAATTCGAAACAATATAGAGGCGCCAGGCTAAATTCTCTGTTAAAATTGTTACAACTACATTGAAGTGAATGGCCTGTCCCCATTAACACCAGCAGATAATTTGTAAGATTAAGACCTCATCTGTAAACTTGTCAGGTCAGATGCATTCTAAACTCCCCTATGATGAGGTTAATCTGTATCTCTAGGGAGGATATTTAAATGCTCCATGGGTTAGTCTCTGCAGTTCTCTAGAAATACATTAGGCGAAATCAGTGCCTAGAAATATTTAATCTGTACTAACATGTGACACTCCAGGTCAGGTAATAGAAAGATAATGCTTTTCACTCAGGCAGATATCTTCAGTGAGACATCACTGGCTTTACTCAGTCCATAAAGGCACCGTACCGGCTCTGTTCTGGGAGGTTCATCCTAGGTTCCAGAAATGCAATCTCTTTCTCTTGTTCAGTTTCCTTTGCCCAACTGCACTAGTTCAGAAAAAGAAATCCAAACTAAAGTACAATCCAAAGAGGCAGAAGGAACAGGGAAGCCACTCATTTGTCATCACTCAGAGCCAAATTCTGCCCCTGAATCCCAGCTCCACCTCACTGGAGGAGTCTGGGGAGTGACTGTGCCCCCACAAGCCCTCCTTGAGCTCCTAGTGCAGCCTGCTCCCAATATTGTGTTCAGTATGTGGAGCAGGCTGATGCACAGAGATAAGAACAATGGCTCAGCCTTGTTTTGTACCCATATGGCAAAACAGAGGGTCATACCCTGTTTTTCACTTTGTTGGGGAAAGGTCTGTAGCCCTTGTATAGTGTGACCAAGTGGAGGCAGAGCAGGGGAGTGCATGGCTCTTTTGTGTCCTTTTACTCGCCCAGTGCAACTGCATAAAGGCCAATAACATGACCCCTTAGCACAGGGGTGGGCAAAATGCAGCCCACAGGCTGGATCCAGCCCACCACTGTCCTGCAGCCCACCAGCACCCTCAGGCAGGCTCCCTGCCTTCTGCATCCTGGACAGCCTTTCTGAGCTAGAATGGGGTGGCTCTGCTCCATGCCCCGGGAAGGGGCAGAGCCTTGAACAGATATTGGTGCTAGGCAGCCCTCAGTGCCACCTGGAGCACATTGCACAGCACTCCAACAGTGATTTAAAGAACCCCGGGCTCTGGTTGCTGCTGCAGTATTAGTAGCAGCAGCCAGGATCTCTGGGCCCTTCTATATCACCAGGTCCCTGGGCTGTTGTCACTTTGCCTCCCTCCCTCCCCCCATTGGTGGGCCTGATGCACATGGCCCCTGCATCTCTTCATGCTGTGCACCCCTGAGGGGAGGGGCTTTGCATGCTACCTCCGCCCCCAGCACAATCTTGCAGTTACCATTGGCTAGAAATGTGGCACACAAAGAGTGAGATGCACATGCTTTGAGCGGCATGCAGGGGCGCAGCGGGCAGGGAGCCTGCATGGGAGTCCCATTGGGCTGCAGTCTGGGAGGTGCCTAGGGTAAGGGCCTCTTGATCAGAACCTCACAAACCTCAGCACCCTGCCCCTGGTCACAACCCAAACCGTTGCATGTCCTCCTCTACCCCTGATCCAAATCCCCTCCCAGATTTCAATCCCCTGTCCAAGGTCACAACATCCTCCTTTATCCAGATTCCCTCCCAGACCCCACAGCCCTTCCAGCACCCCAGTTTCCTACCCTAAGTTCCCTTCTGTACCCAACCTTCATCCCAGACCCTACACTTCCTCCATTAGTAACAGAACATAAGAACGGCCGTACTGGGTCAGACCAAAGGTCCATCTAGCCCAGTATCCTGTCTGCCGACAGTGGCCAGCACCAGGTGCCCCAGAGAGGGTGGACCAAAGACAATGATCAAGCGATTTGTCTCCTGCCATCCCTCTCCAGCCTCTGACAAACAGAGGCCAAGGACACCATTTTATCCTGGCTAATAGCCTTTTATGGACCTAACCTCCATGAAATTATCTAGCTTCTCTTTAAACTCTATTATAGTCCTAGCCTTCACAGCCTCCTCTGGCAAGGAGTTCCACAGGCTGACTACACGCTGTGAAGAAGAACTTTCTTTTATTAGTTTTAAACCTGCTACCCATTAATTTCATTTGGTGTCCTCTAGTTCTTCTATTTAGGGAACTAATAAATAACTTTTCTTTATCGGCCCTCTCCACACCACTCATGATTTTATATACCTCTATCATATCCCCCCTCAGTCTCCTCTTTTCTAAACTGAAAAGTCCCAGTTGCTTTAACCTCTCCTCATATGGGACCCGTTCCAAACCCCTAATCATTGTAGTTGCCCTTTTCTGAACCCTTTCCAAGGCCAAAATATCTTTTTTGAGGTGAGGAGACCACATCTGTACACAGTATTCAAGATGTGGGCGTACCATAGTTTTATACAGGAGCAGTAAGATATTCTGGGTCTTATTTTCTATCCCTTTCTTAATAATTCCTAGCATCCTATTTGCCTTTTTGACCGCCACACATGTGTGGAAGTTTTCAGAGAACTGTCCACGATAACTCCAAGATCTTTCCTGATTTGTTGTAGCCAAATTAGCCCCCATCATACTGTACGTATAGTTGGGGTTATTTTCCCTGATGTGCATTACTTTACACTTATCCACATTAAATTTCATTTGCCATTTTGATGCCCAATCACTCAGTTTGGTGAGATCTTCTTGGAGTCCCTCACAGTCTGCTTCTGTCTTGACTATCCTAAACAGTTTGGTATCATCTGCAAACTTTACCACCTCACTGCTTACCCCTTTCTCCAGATCATTTATGAATAAGTTGAAAAGGATTGGTCCTTGCCCACTTGCCAAATTATTGCAGTGCTCCCTCCATCAAAAATTGTTACTCACTCCTGTCTTAGAATCTGAAGTATGTACCTCTTCTCCATACGCTCAAGGAACACCCAATCGTACAGAGAGTTACATGCATGTCTGAAGGAAACAGACCCCCTGTGGGCAGCACACCTACTGCAGCCAAAGCAGCTTTCTAAACCTCCTTCAAGGCTGACAGGAGTGAGCTCAGAGCCCTTTGTCCTATGAAATTGTGTAAAGCGGCATGGCTAGTGACCCCTTCTTTCATCTGCCCTTACATTGTCACGCTTGACCTTGAACTTGGATCCAAGGTAATGATAGGTAGGTAATGATTTTCTATAAATTATCCCAAAAGTAAAGGTTTCCCTTTGGAACACTCAAATGTTCAAAGCCTCAAAATGTTTTTATATTTTTAAATCAGTTGCTGTAAAAAGAAGTGTATCAGATTCTTAATGAAAACCAGATATAGTTAAAGCATCAAAGTTATTGACTTAAGATTAGGCCATCGCTTATTAATCATTGTCCTATCTTGACTGTTGCAGTTTTGATGATTTGCAATACAAATAAAGTGCTATAGCCCAACTGTCAGGACCATATGTCTGCACTGCCTTAAATTGTCTAATGCTTTTGAAGGTTTAGCTACAGTCATAAAACCGTGAGGAAAGTGTATTGAACATCTGAAAGAGCAGAATCTAGTGTAGAGACATGACTATTCAAAATGCAGCTCAATCAGATTACCTCCCATGAATTATGATAATATATTAGTGTGTCTGCCTGTCTGTGTCTGTTTGTCCATTTGTTCAAGAATTCCTCCTAAACGCTAGGGCCACCAAATTTGATATGCAGCTTCCTCTTACCCTATCTTAAACCATGGTCTGGTTGTGTCTGGAAAATGGGAAATGCCAGGAATGAGACTATTTCCCATGACATGGAAAGGGAAGGGGCTGAGAGAGGAGGAATGTGATACTGAGAGAGGCCACCAGGGACAGCTTCAGCACCAAGAGAGTGGCCAGCAGAGCTGGGGCTCCCCCATCTTACCTGCCAGCACGCCAGTAAGGAGCTCCCCTACCCCAAAACAGGAGCCTGCCCCTGCCCAGTGGACAGCCTGCTGGCCATGAGGGGGCACTGGAGGAGGGGGCAGCCCCCAGAGCCCAGGTCTTCCCCAGACAGTCTGCAGGCCATGAGAGGGCTGCTGGAGGAGTGGGAAGCTGGAGGGGGAAGCCCACACAGCCTTACTTTCCCAGTGGGCTGCGCTAGCTGTGGGGAGATGACCCAAGATCCTGGCCCCTCCCCAGATAGGCTGCAAGGGGGTGCTGCATGAGGGGCAACCCTCAGAGCTTCAATCCCCCAGACAGGCTCCAGGCTGTGGGGGAGGGGCCTGCTGGAGAAGGGCGCAGCCCGCAGAGACTCACCTCCCTCTCCAAAAGCCTGCAGGCTTTGGGGGGGTCACTGCAGGAGGGGGTAGTTCCCAGAGCCTCATGCCCCACATCTACCCTAACGGCCATGGTGGGATGCTGGAGGGGGTGGCAGCCTTCAGAGCCTGGTTCCCCCCACCCTGGACAGCCTGCAGGCCCTGGGGGAAGGCAACTGGGGTGGGGCCCACTGGTAGGGAGTGCTGCATCACCCCCCTGCCTCGCCCCCTGGTTAGCAGCACCACCCTAACCACCACAGGCAGCTCCGGTAAACACCTCTCACCTCCCTGCCCCCTGTCCTGAGTCCTACACCTCTCACCTGCCTTGACTTTTATCCCCCCTCCCTTCCCTGAGTCCCCTACCTTGAGCCCCCCCACACCTCTCAATCCTCTGCCCTAAGCCACCTACTCAGTGAGCCCCTGAATGCTCACTCCAACCTTCATTTTCCTTCATTTTTGAAAAATACAATTTTTGAAATTGTGTGTGTGTGTGTGTGTGTGTGTGTGTGTGTGTGTTAATCCTTCAGTTACAGACCTGAGCAATGTCGGGTACATCTGCTAGTTTTACTATGTTTGTTTACTAGAAAATTTACCAGGTGTTGTTCCAGTCCTTAACTCAATTAGGGTTTGGTTTTTTTGGAAAATAAAATGAAAATGTACATGGGTCATTTAGATCATTGCTCTAGGGTGGGGCTGGGGATGAGGGGGTTCAGTATGCTGGCTGTCCCGGGGATAGAGGACAACTCTAACCTTCTCTCACTACAGCCCCCATGGATGCTGCAGCTCCAGGGGGTATAGCTGGGAGAAGAGGTGCATGTCCCCCAGTTGGGTCAGGTCCAGGTTCATTCCCCAGGCAGACTGAGGAATGCAATAAACTGAACTTTCCTCTCACTCCCTGATGAAGAAAAACATCCAGCAATGTCTCTGTATGAATCGGGCCTGGAGCTAGAGCAGTCTTGGACACCCTCAGTCAGCCCCTTTCACCTGCCTGGTGATTGTCTCTTTTCTGTATGGTATTATGAGAAGCAATCCCATTACAGGCATTTTCCATTTCCCTGGCACAACCAAACCCTTGCCTTCATTTAAGATGTGATAAAAGCAAGCTGTATATCAAATTTGGTCCTAGCTCTTACCATTTTGAATGAGTTCTTGAACAAAGACAGACAGATGGACACATAGGCAGACAAACTCTCAAATATAAAGTAGATTAGTTAAATCTAAATACGTTGTCCCAGTAATGCCAACAAACCTGTGTATTAAAAATGAGCACCATATTAATTTGGCAAAAATTCTTAGTCTTACAATGCATGCCTGGTAATTAATGCTAATTGGGCAATTTTAAAATTGAAACATCTGGGTATGTTACAATTCTCAGTTTTCATTGAGAGTTCACACAAAGTCACACTGATGATTCTTAGCATTTCATCTATTTCAGCTTTAGTAAACATTACTTCTTAATATTTCAGCTGAACTGTGTCCTTTTGCCTCAATTTTTTGAAAATGAATTGTGCTCTGCAATTAGCAAGTCCCCTAAATCCAACAATACCCCCAAATAAAGAGTGTGGTGGATTTCATTATGTAACTTACTAACTAAACAGGTGCTATATCAACGAACAAGAAACTTACCTTGTGCCCACTGTAACCTTTATGTGAATAGGTCTCTGTCTTGCAAGCTGAAAAAAAAGTGAGGAACGTTGTTCCTTTAAGAGCTCCCTTACAGCAGATAGAGGGAAGAGGGAAAGTTTAAAGGGATGAACAGGAAGTGCAGTGTTTTTTCTCCTTTACCATAGGTGGTCTGTGCAGCTGGTGTCCATTGCAGGTACTCAGCGTGGAAGGGATAGTGTTCCCACATAAAATGGATTGGGAAAGGATTTGAAGGAAAGCATCCTTTAAGGGAGGTAAGTAAAAGCATCCTTTAAGGGAGGTAAGTAAGGAGGCTTGGGGCTCTGTGATGGGGTTCACTCACCACTGCAGCACCTCCTGCTGACTGTCCCAGGGATTAGCTCAGCTCTCTCTCTTCTGGTGATGTCTTGCCACCATCACTTCTGCCCCAGAACCCACAACCATTGAGGGCCACGGCATCCTCTTCATAACAGAGCCCTTCAGATGTGCCCCACTCTATGTTCCTCACTTCCAGGGGGCACTATTGCAGTCTTTCTATCCGGCCCATCCTCAGTGGCAAGTGGCAGTGGGGAAGACCTGGGCCCACCCACAACTCCAAGTCCTCAGGAACCCTGTAGATGGACCCCACTTGCTGTGTCCCCTCCAACTCAGTTCATCCCCCTGGACCACTTCCCTAGCACCTTCTTTGCCCTTGCCTCAGGGCTCCAGCCTGTCAGTCTTAGCAGCTAGCCTGGCGCTCCTTCTAGCTTCCCCAGTCCCTGCTGGCAGGACAGCTTTGTCCAGAGTGCTGGCTCTCCTTCCTCCTCCAGGCGCCTGAGCTTCTCTCTGAAAGCTCCAGGCAGCTACTGAAGCTGCTTTGCTCTGCATCACTTCTTATATGGTCCAGCCTGGCCCTGATTGGCTGCTTCTCCCAGGCTGTCTCTAATTGGCTGTCTCCTGTGCAGCCTCCCTACAGCTCTATTAACACCAGTGGGCCTCCATCATAGCCTCCTATATTTTTTCAATAAGGGCTGACCTCCCCTCCATGACACAGGCCTGCCATGCATGTTTTATTACAGTGTAGGCATATCCTTACTAACGAGTGTGGAGCTGTCAGATGACTAATGGTAGCAGGCTCTTGGTAGTATTGCTTTTGAGAATCCAGTGAATGGAGATGGAAGTGACAGTTTTATGGAGTAATAGCCTGAGATATCGATAGCACTTCAGGCAATATAAAGTAGAAAGCAATGCACACATCTACCCCTTGTTTCCATTCTTGTAAGGTTTTGGGTAGATGCTGCACTTCCTGCCATTACCTTAACTGCCAGTAATTGTAGTTTTTGTTGGCTGAAAGATATATGAACGTGAAGGTGAAACACAGTCTTCAAACTAGGAATATATAACTACTGTATTAATGTTCTCTCATGAAGCGAAATTAGCCAGAAGATAATTTGATCTCTGCTGTATCAGTACAGAAAACCCATAAATAAACTGCTAATTGCTAAAATTGTATGTAAGACAACGAGGTGACATCACTGTGACAGAGGGTGTGCATACCCCATACGCGCCAAGAGAATGTTAAACCCGCATTATGGACAGCGAAAGTCCCACCCCCTCAGTCAGACTGGGCATGCTCCAGATGCTGCAACAGTATGAAAGAAGGAAGCCCAGATCAATCGAGACTGGATGCCAGAGGAGGAGGACCTGTGCTGGACGCTCCTGCTGAGGACTGACTAGAGCCCTTGCCTGCAGCGATTGCAAGCCCCAAGGGCTGACTTGGACCCTTGTAACCAATGGAGCCTGGAGACTCCAAAAGCCTCATAGACTACCACACCAGAGACAATGGTAGGTAGGAAGTGACCCAAGGAGGGTGATGCAGTGGTATCTCCCAACGGAGTAAGCTTGGCATCTTTTGGTGGGATTCCCTTCTGAGCTAGAGCTCTGCTGCTGCTAGAACCCTGGGTTAAGACCCAGTGGAGTTGGTTGGGCCTGGACCACCAGGCCTCCTTGCTGGTGGCCCCTCAGGTACTAACCACTAGGCCATGCTGCTGCACCCAAGGGCTCGTCTACTGACTCCTATTTCTAAGACCAGGGCTATTGCCATGCTGCCCAAGGCTGTTGCCTTTGGCTCTGGGGTGGTGAGTTCAGAGATGGATAAGCAGACTTCATGGCAGTGTCCACTCAGACACTATCCACCCCTTTTGGGATGGGGTGTGCCACAACCACATAGCAGTGATGTGCTTCCAATAGTTTAACAAGAGCTAGGCAATATAGTTCTTAAGTTATAAAGTACACTTTGCTTGAAAAATGTAAATTTTGTTCCTGAAAATTATATGCACTATCTTGGTGTTCAAGTTTTATCATTTTGAAATGCTGGAAGGAGACCTTTCCTAGGAGCTTCAGCCAGTAGTATCTTCACTTGTTCAGCACGTATTGGGAGCAGTTTGAAAAGCTGAGGGGGCCAGGGATGTAATGCTGTCAGTATGCTAATGACATCTATTACACGTGTTAGCATGTGTGCTCTCTCTCTTATTCTAACTTAACCGTGTTGTTACTTGTCTTAGTGAGTGGCTGAGATTGAGGAATGGATGACAGCTGTCTCAGTGTACACAAGACAAACAGGTTACACTGGTAGTTTGAGAGAAGCTGTATCAAAATTTTATCTGCCTTTTTATATTGCAAGCGCTTTCCAGCAACTTGTTACTAGAGCTCTCAATCCCCAGGTATCTTTATATCCTCACCTGCTGTTAGCAGTGGCTAGAAAGGCTCTTTCCCATCTCTGTTGGCCTCAGGCCAGAGGAATATGAACAGTTAGTTCTTTCAGAGGTAAGCAGGCCTTGCTATTTTAACCCATACTTCTATCATTTTAATGTTTCACACTGGGGAGCCTTATGTAGTACTAAATCATAAATCAGTCCAGAAACTGAAGCTACTAGAGAGTGCAGCAACTTATTTATTAAGAATGTTATCTTGCCAGGAGCAAAAAAATCTATATTGTGTGATGCCAGTGTTGTGACAACAAAAAGAGAGAATATTTGTTAACAGGCCCTGCTGCCTCGCCTTTGTGGAAAATGCAACATCCATTGTCAAAAAGAACTCCCTGTTACCATGATAGAGTTCCATGCTTCCTCCTCTGGTTCTGAGTAGAGTAGGGCTATTCGGCAAGACTTATTACATTGTTCCCTTTTCTGGGTTTTACAAAACTCTTAACATTTTAACATAATCATTTTTTAATGATAGCATAATCTAAATTCACAGGTTTTTTAAAGATAATTCCATACACTGTTCCAAGCTCCAGGAATGGCATCATCTGTAACACTGAAACTACAGAAACTCTGTACAGAAACTACAGAAACTCTGTCACATTGGTTACCAGACAATTGTAACAGGAATAAAACAAACAATTCAAAACTAAAATTCAACAGCAGATTGCTAGGAAAAAGAATCTCTTTCCTCGAAGTTCAGCTGGTGATTCCTAGAATTTCATTAACCAGGTTCACCTCACTAAAATAAAATTTCACCTATTTTCTTGTTATTACAATTTAAACTAATACACTTGTTACTGAAGTACAATTTATTTACATAGGTCCTGGGATCACTCGCGCAACTTTCTTTAAGATAGGTACAACTGTTGCTCCAGTCCTTCCAGGACAATGGCTGATTTTAATGAGAGATTGCATATTTTTATTAGCCCTTCAGTCACTTCATTCTTAAATTTCCTTAAACACTCTTGGATAACTATCCCCAATCACTGGGACTTATTACCCTGATTAGTTTCTTCCTGCATCTCCTCTTTTGTCAGCTCAGTCTTTCACGGTCCATCATCTTTACCTAGAAAGAAGAGGTGCAGGACAGATGTGTTTCCAGCAACCTGAGTGATGAACACTGATGCAAAGAATTTATTTACTTTCTTTGCAGTTTCCTTATTAATGGTTTTATTTATTTCCTGGCTTGCTATATTTCACTGATCCTCTCTGAGGCTTCCTGATATACTTAAAGAAGTTCTTGTTTGATTGTATGCCTTTGACTATATAATGTTCAAAACTCCTCTTAGCCTTGCTAGTTTCCCTTTTTTTTTTCTGAATATGATATTGAAATAACTGTAGTGACATAATATAACATTGGAATGGCCCATAATGTGTAATGATTCCTCTAAGGACTGAGGTTTGAAATGAAATAATTTTCTTAGAGTAATCACACAGCATTTTAATAGAAATCTCTAGTGGTCTCCTTGGTCTTGACCTGAAACAATTACACCAATCAAAATCTCACAAATGACCTTCCTATACCATTGTAACAGAAGCTGAGACAGGCTTCAGTTGAAGTAATGTTGCCAATGCATATTCATTATCTCATTGTACCAATATCATAACAGGGTCTTTATAAAGTTAAACTGATGTTCTCATGAGATTATTGCTATGATGTGAACACCCCTCTGAAGTGTGGGAAAAGACAGCATTGCATGAAAGTTATAAATATAACTATTATCCAAGGTTGCACATCAAAGGGATCCTGCAGTAATAGTTTGTTAAACTTTATACTACATCCATATTAAGCAAATATTAAACTCACCTTGACCTCCTTTCACATACAATCGATTTGGAAAAACATAGAGATGGCTAACGTGGTTCCTATCCGAATTACTATCCGAATTACTGTCAATAAAAATTAACAGACAGCTTTTCTTTGAGTGATGCAGGACAAACTGTCCTTATCTGTTCTTGTTTGAGAAAAATCCTGACCAAAAGCCCTTTTGCTGTCACATAAGGCATGGAGAAAACAATATAAAAATTTCTCCTCATTATAAACGAATTGTGAAACTAGGTGCATTATTTAAGAAATACCTAAATATTGGCGACAGTCACATTTAACTGAAATGTGGTGTTTTTGTATAGCAATAATAATGCTTCGTGTGCTTAAAACAAGGGCTGTCAATTAACATGCGTTAGCGCCTGCAATTAACGCAGTCCAGGATTAACGTGCGTTACATTTTTTAATGCGTTAATTGCAGGCATTAAAACTGTGCTTCCCCTCTGAAGTGCCGCTACGATGCTTCAAAGGGGCAGTGAAACTCAGAGCCCAGGATCAGCTGGGCCCTCCAGCTGATCCTGGGCTCCATGTTGTGCTGTCCCTTTGATGTGCCACCGCAGCACTTCAAAGGGGCAGCACTGCATGGAACCCGGGGTCAGCTGGGGAATCTAGCTGATCCTGGGCTCCATGCAGCACTGCCCTGTTGAAATGCCACTGTGGCGTTTCAAAGGGGAGGCTCACATGATTAATCGCACGATTAATCGCGATTACATTTTTTAATCGTTTGACAGCCCTACTTAAAACTAAATGTTAGCCCTACTTAAAACTAAATGAATACAAGTAAAGAGTTAAGTTTTGTAATGTGGGAAATAAAGAGGGAAAAAACACTCAGGAAATTAAACACTTTCTGTAAACCATAGTTCTCTCCAATTAAAGAGAGGATAGTGACAGAAGCTATTGCCATTAATCCAAAAAAAAGTCCTTTGTAAAACTGAATTCCCTGTGACCTTCCCAGAAAGCAACCATGTTAGTACCGTTTATAACAGTGAAATGCTACAAATGCTCTGTATTAAACCTGAAGGCCTGAAAAGGTTTAAAGATAAGCTGTGCAGTAGCAATTGAAAAATGTTATTGTTGCTTTTTGGTGAGTGACAGAATAATATTCTTCAGTGGCGGGAGAGGGAAAACAGAGGTTGTTCTAAGGTTGTAAAACATTTCATATTGCATGTTCTTACTGGCAATGTATACTTTTCATCATATATTTGGAATATTAAACTCCAAGGGTAGGTCTACACTACAATGTTATTTCTAAATAGCTTATTTCGAAATAACGCATCTACACACAAAATGCATTTCAAAAGAGCATTTTGCTATTTCAAAACAGCACGTCCACACTGAGTGTACGCTGAATCGCATTTAAGGCCGGCTGGAGCCAGGTCCAGCAGGGCATCAGGTCAGGAGTTACTTTGTATGGCTGCTGCCTGAGGCTATCTGAGGCCTGTGCTTAAAGGGACACCCCCGGACAGCCAGTTCTCAGCTATCCTTGCTTGCTTGCCTACCTCAATGAGGGACAGCAAAGCATTTTGTCTCTGCGTGCTCTGGTTGCCCTCACTCGGGACACCACAGCACTCTGCAACATGGAGCCAGAGCTGCCCTTGGGCACTCTGGTGCTTCTCGTGGATGCGTTGCTGTGAGCCTAGCTGCATTTTCTGCAGGCTGCCATCTGGGAGGTCCATTGAGGGGCTGTCAGTATCCAGGAGGCCCTGCGGGAGAGCTTCCACCCTGAGGAGCACTAAGAGCCTCCCTGGTTTGCCCCACTGGGGCTTGTGCTCATTCCTCCTCACATCCTTCCACTTACCTCTCCCTAACCCCCCTTCCTCATGTCAAATAAAATACATGTATTTTCATGAACGCAAACTCTCTTTATTTAACAAAACTGGGGGGGGGGGCAATGAAACTCTGGTGAGACTGGGGAAAGGAGGTGGGAGAGGGGAGAAGACAGGGTGGGAGAGGGAAGTGGGAAACCTGGGAGGAGGGAGCTGGAAGGGGGAAGCAAGGGGAAGAAGGGGGAAGGGAAGCTCAGGGTTGGGGGTCTCGCCAGACCAACTTGATTTTCATGCAAACCTGCTCCCGGGTTCGCATGTGGCCTTTGGTGGCCAGGCTGGCAGCTATCCTGCCATAGACGGCTGTGTTTCTCTGTCTAGTGCAGAGATCATGGACGTTGGGGGCATCCCCCCCAAATCTGAATAAGGTCCATGATCTCCATCCTGGACCAGGAAGGCGCCCACCTTCTCCAGGCCCTGTCAAGCTCCTGGCAGACTGCTCCTGGGGAGAGGTGAAGGGCTGGCTGCCAATGGCTTGCTGGCTCATTTTTTGGGGCCACTGGGTTGGGGGCAGTGACCGCTGGCTCTGGGCTGGCAGGCTTGGAGCTGGCACAGGCATTGTGGCCAGAGTCAACCTTTAAGGGCTCCAGGGAGGAGGGAGGGAGAGGAGAGGAGATAATGGAGCAAGTAATAAAGGAAATCATCTGCAAACACTTGGAAGGTAGTAAGGTGATAGGAAACAGCCAGCATGGATTTGTAAAGAACAAATCATGTCAAACCAATCTGATAGCTTTCTTTGATAGGATAATGAGTCTTGTGGATAAAGGAGAAGCGGTGGATGTGGTATACCTAGACTTTGATAAGGCATTTGATACAGTCTCGCATAATATTCTTATCAATAAACTAGGCAAATACAACTTAGATGGGGCTACTATAAAGTGGGTGCATAACTGGCTGGATAACCGTACTCAGAGAGTAGTTATTAAGGGATCTAGGGGTTATAGTGGACCACAAGCTGAATATGAGTCAGCAGTGTGATGCTGTTGCAAAAAACGCAAACATGATTCTGGGATGCATTAACAGGTGTGTTGTGAGTAAGACACGAGAAGTCAGTCTTCCGCTCTACTCTGTGCTGGTTAGGCCTCAGTTGGAGTATTGTGTCCAGTTCTGGGCACCGCATTTCAAGAAAGATGTGGAGAAATTGGAGAGGGTCCAGAGAAAAGCAACAAGAATGATGAAAGGTCTAGAGAACATGACCTATGAAGGAAGGCTGAAAGAATTGGGTTTGTTCAGTTTAGAAAAGAGAAGATTGAGGGGGGACATGATAGCAGTTTTCAGGTATCTAAAAGGGTGTCATAAGGAGGAGGGAGAAAGCTTGTTCATCTTGGCCTCTGAGGATAGAACAAGAAGCAATGGGCTTAAACTGCAGCAAGGGAGGTTTAGGTTGGACATTAGGAAAAAGTTCCTAACTGTCAGGGTGGTCAAACACTGGAATAAATTTCCCAGGGAGGTTGTGGAATCTCCATCTGTGGAGATATTTAAGAGTAGGTTAGATAAATGTCTTTCAGGGATGGTCTAGTCAGTACTTGGTCCTGCCATGAGGGCAGGGGACTGGACTCGATGACCTCGCGAGGTCCTTTCCAGTCCTAGTATTCTATGATTCTATGAGTGTTCTTGGTTGAGGCTGGAGTGGCCACCAGGGCACCCTGGGAAGGCTGGGGGCCCCCTATTTCGATAAAAGTGTCTACACAGCACTTATTTCAAAATAGCTATTTCAAATTTGGCATTATTCCTTGTAGAATGAGGTTTACCAAATGCTAAATAAGCGCTCCACTATTTTGAATTAATTTTGAAATAGCGGTTTGGCTGTGTAGAACGCTAGTAAAATTATTTCAAAATAACATTTTGAACTGAACTGTTATTTCAAAATAACTTTGCTGTGTAGACATACTCCAAAAGAAGACTACACCGCTCATCATCCTGCTTTTGTCCCTTCTCAATGAGTTTATCAAAGTCCTCCTGAAATATAATATTACTGTTTCCAAAGTGCAAAGCAGGAGTACCAACTAATGCTGAAAATTCCAGCATAATTCAGCTGCAAAAGTGTTGTGGTTCCTTGCTCATGAGTATCAAGCTGAACTTGGATATAGACTTAATTCTTGTTGAGGGATAAAAATGATACCAAGATTGGTACACCTAAGGTGACATCCCAAAAAAATAAATACATCTGCTAATGCCATCAATTACATCTTATTTGTAATTTTTATCTTTTACTTCATAATGGCTGTTTTTGAATCTCTTGAACTGTATACTGTGAATCCACTTGTATTACAATCTAAGTTAATTTCAACATGCATCTCTTTTGGGGAGCCTTAGACAAAACAATGCACAATCTCTTTAACATTCCGAAGTAAAATCATGTGTCTGACAAGACACATGCCAAATCTCAGTTTTCTAATGGTGCTTTTTGTCCCACTCTTACATATTTCCATTTTGTCTATTAAGATCCTCACCCTGCAATTAGATCACAAGTGCAGACTCTTTTGCCCTCCGTGTGGGGGCACAGGAGTTCACACTGGCAGATCTGACTGCAGAATCAGAGACTTGGACTGTAAACTGTTTGAGGACATGTGCATTATCAAGTAGTCTGTTGTGTAACAGTTTTGCAAACATTCAGTGCTGTGCAAATCACAAAGAAGAGACTAAGCATTTAAAACTGAGTTTATTTTAATATGTATTCACTTGTCTTCCTTGTATTGCCATCAATAGTTTACTTCAGTTCTATCACCATCTGAACTGTCATCTGAATGACATTCTTCTTGTCTCCTGACTTGGAGGTATATTTTGACTTGGCAGAATATTACAATTAAATGTTCTCTGTGAGTATACAAAGCCCACAAGAATTTTGGTCTCAATAATCAAAGCTTAGGTCTAACCTAAATCCAGAATATTTGCATTGAAATGCAGTCCCACTGACATTATTCCTGCTATTCTTTGACATGTTTGGTTTCTGAGAGGTGACATTTCCCGTTCTGTTTTTTCTCTCTCGTGGGAAGAGTGTTTCCTCCTTGATCACATCTTTGAGAGACCTGATAACACTGTGGGTAGGATCACCTTGAGAAAATGTCAGACACTCCACACTTCCTCACATTTAAATGCTCCTCAACTCACATCTCTGGCATGGGGTTTAGAACTCATTCCCAGCTAGATTGGCTTTAGCAAGATGTGACATCTGCTTTTCTGCTCGGGTCTCTTTACCTTATTACCTCAGTTTCCCACCCTTCCCTACACTTTTGTCTTTGAGCACATCTACATGTGAGTGGGGAGGTGTGATTCCCAGCTCCACTAGACATACCTGCAATAGCTGTGGCTGGGGCATTATGAACATCAGCTTGGGCAACTGCTCACTTATGTCCTCAGGGAGTTGGGCAGGATTGTATTTGAGGTGGCTAGCTCAAGTGGCTTACCATGCAGCCACTGATGCGCTACTATATTTAGTTGCTAACCTGAGCAGAGTTAACGGGGTACATGTACACGAGTGGAAATCACACTTTGCAGCTCACTTGTAGACATACCTTTTGTCCTTCTGTTGCCTTCTGTCTGTCATGAACACCATTGACTCCCTAGTTAGATGGGTTGGGTTGTTTTGTTTTATTTTGTTTCTATTTTGTGCCTAGAATGATGGGACCTGATTCTTGATTTGGGCCCTAAAAGCACCACAATACAAATAATGTAACATTTTTCATTGTTTGTTTATCATCACTAATTATCAGAGAGTTTAACCTTCTGCATTGTGGCTGCTATGAGAGGATACTGATGAAGCCTCTTTCTGAGTAATTTGATTGACATAGTTTAGTGAATAATCACCTCTGACATTTTTGATGCTACTGCTTTTTCCTCATTTTTGATGCTACTGCTTTTTCCACTTCTCCTACCCATCCTCTTGGAAGGCATTCACATCTTTCTAGTAATTAGTAAAGTTATATCTCTAGACGTTTTATGTCAATATAAATAGCTGATTTCAATACAATATTGTCATTTCATTCCTCATCTCTTCCCCATCTTCAATAGCCGCCCTATGTCTTAGAGACTGAAAGGATCTAGTCTTAGCTATAAAAATTACGATAGCAGGGAAGAATTCTCATCCAAACATATTTTTTAAAGTTTCCAAAATATTATAAAGGATCCTGCTCATGAAAATTTTGTATTAACACAAGAACAGCTTTCAATAGTGTATCTTTGTGTCTGACTTTCATGAGGGCCATATCGATCAAGAACTATATTGCTTTGAGCTGCGCCACCTTCCTATGACTTTTCTGTTCACAGCATTTGAAAACTGCCCTTCTCTGAATGTTAGCACTGTTGGTAGGAGGTTTTCTCCCTCTGAAAAGCTTTATAAATCCTCTTTGAATCTGATATACAAATAATTGTTTCTGTTCATATAAAAAGATTTTTGGGGACATTTACAAGAACTTTTTTTTTCCAGTGAAATGCTACATAGGAGTTTAATATCACACCAGCCTTTTTTACCCCTTAAATTCAGGAATCAGCTGGTTCCTGGATAATTTGTGTAACTGTGTATGAATTCATCAGCTGTATTTTTAGGCTATAATAAATGCTAACTTATTCATAGCTACTCCTAATACCTACTGGTTTTGTTCAAAACTGAGATAAAATTAATCCAGGAAACTGTAATGCTTACAAATTATATCAGCAACAGTGCCTCAGGACAACGGCTACCCTGCAGGTAGCAGTAATCAGCTGGGAACCAAAATTGTTCAGGTGGCAGATCCAACAATCTCTGGGTTTATAGGAATGATCTAAATAAGGTGATCTGACCATACTCCATATGATTTAAAATGCAGTTTTAAAACAAACAAAAGGAAATTGTACTTCACACGACACATAGTCAAACTGGGGAACTCATCATGGGATTTTATGAAGGCCAAAACTGTAACAGAGTTCAAAAATTAGATAAGTTCGTGGAGGATAGGTCTATCAGAGGTGATAAAGGGACACATCCCCATGCTCCTAGAGTCCATAAACCTCCAACTGCCAGAAGTTAGGAATGAGCCATCTCCTGTCATCCAATCAAAATTACCCTGTTTTGTTAATTTCCTCTGAAGCATCTGGCAGTGGAGGAAGACAGGATACTAAGGTACACGGACCGCTGGTCTGATCCAGTATGGCCATTCTTATGTTCTGATACTGATCTTGCCTTTTTAATACAGTATATGATCTATCAGAACTGTTAAGTCAGACCTTAGGTATACTATACACATAAAAGCCACACTTTGTCCTTTCTTCCTCTCTCCTGCCCATAGCCATACCTTTCTTGTAAAGCAATATCTGCAAAAATCATTCAAAAATCGATATACAGCCTTGCCTTTGGCAGTTGGCTTCATACTCCAACTGCCCTCCATCTGCAAGGATTGGGAGGAGGGGCACTCTCCCAGACTCAATGCAGAAACCAAGACTTACTTGCACACTAAGCCCCACTCACCTGAGATGCTAAAATTGCTCACTGTTCTGTACATATTGACAATCTTCCTCTTACAATCACTGTCTTCTTTCCAGAATTATCTGAGTGTTGTCCCTGTTCTTTCTCACATCTCTACTATGTTGTGAAATAAGTACTAATGTGAACACTTCAGTTATCAGGGTTCATACCTGTTTGTGATGAAGGGACAGTTCAGACCTCTCAAAGCCACTGTTTCAGGCTTTTGGCAGACATCATGGAAACTCTATTTTGCCCTTGTTTCACATTTTGAAGGTTATATTCCCTACTCAGGTCAAGAAGGTTTGGGTTCTTTTCCCATGAAAGCATACATCTTGGAGTACATAGCCACCTACAGAGAAATCATATCAGTTCCCCAAACTACCATAGTCTTGTCCATTTCAACTTCTAATATTCAGCCAAACTAAACAACCTCTTTGTGAATTGCAACCCTTGTTAGTAAAGGTAATTATCTATTAAGCTTAGCTCCTGATGAGAGTTCAGGAGCTTAGTGCTGGTCCATCCAAGCAGCCATACCACCAAGAAGAAGAGTTGCCTGTAGTTTCTCTGTTGCTCTTTTAACAGCATGTAACTTGGGAGTATGGTTATTCCTTGCAGGTTTGCCACCTCAGCGCATATTTACACCAATGACATATAAAGGAAAATATCCTGATGGTTTTCTTTCTACGTATTCTGAGCACAGAGCACAGCTTCCATCCATCACAGTAGACCATCCTTTGACAGAGATATGGGGAGTTTGTTTGCCTGAATCATATATCACCTGTCCTCAGTTGTGCTGTAACAATGTGGGGATGCTGAGTCATTGAATCAAACTGTAAACTCTGTATATAATGGAAACAACTTCAAGTCCATGTGTCTTGCAGCATTCCTAGGGTACGTCTAGAGTACAGGCTTTTGTCGACAGAGGCTTTGTCGACAGATACTGTCGACAAAGCCTCTGTCGACAAAGAGCATCTAGACTACATCCAGTTCTGTCGACAAAGCAAGCCGCTTTGTCGATATGAGAGTGTAGATGCAAAGGACAGAACTCTGTCAACAAAAAGCGTTATTCCTCGTAGTATGAGGTTTACCGCCATCAACCAAACTGCTGAGTTCTGTCGACATTATGTCGACAGAACTCGGTGGTAGTGTAGACGCAGGTATAGTTTTGTCGACAAAAGTCCACTTTTGTCGACAAAACCCTGTAATCTAGACACACCCCTAGTTCCAGCACCTATATCTGTACTCCCACTGTTAAATATCTTCTCAAAATGTGTCAGCTTCTCATCCCTACTCCTTAGCTCTCCAGAGACATGCAAGGTTGATTGATCACTTCTGTGAGTGACTTCCTCAATGCTGCACAAAGAGTTAGTAATTCATTAAGAGGACTCCCCCCGGCCCCGCCCCAGACACAGTACTAAACCAATATCTGAGTTCTTTGAGCGCAGGCAGTATGGTGCTGAAGGTGCCAACTTTTAGATGGTACATCAGATCAAATGCTTAACCTTAGCATCTAATTTAAGTCATTTCTTCAGTTTAAAATATGTGTACAGCTTAGAGAATTTTGTCCTTAGCCTGTATACATTATATACTAGGGAAGTAAATAAGGATCAAAACAGTTAACCAGTTAACCGATTCAAATTATATCAGTTAACCATTGGTGGGGGTATGGCAGCCAAGATGGGGGCTCTTACTGAGGCTGCAGGTACGGATCTTGGTCCACTGTGGTGCAGCTGGATCCAGAGCCACTGAGTTTGGGGCCAGGTCTGCCACAGTGGGGCCATGGCTGCAGCAGTGGGGCTGCTGGGGCTGGGGCTGCTGGGGCTGGGCAGAGCCATTAGGCTGCCAAGACTGCTGGGTCCAGGTTCAGTATCCATGGCCATGGCACCTAGCTGTAGCAAGGCCAGGGCCAAGGCCTCTATGGCCAAGGCCAGGATCCGGGACAGCTGCAGCTGGGGCTATGGCACATCGGGGGCCAGGATCTGGAGCCGCTGCAGTGCAGCCATGACTGGGTCCCACCTGCTCACTATGTGGCCCCATCTGCCACCCTGACCTGCTTCGTGTTGGCTGTCTCCACTCAGCTGGCAGTCCGGTTAACCACTTACCAAGTAAGCATTCTGGTAAGCCTAATGCTTACTAGATAACGAATTAACCAGTTAATCTTTTACATCCCTATTATATAAGTGTGGCTTATTTTCCTTCTTAATCAGTCTCCCTAACCTGAAACATTTTTATATTGAAACTTATTTGAATTTTTCCATGTATCAGGCTTAATCCACTCCTTCCTTTTCTTCCTGTCCTTGAAACCCAGACAGGCCTTGCTGCTCTTTGTATAGACTGATGCAATCTGTTCCCATGCCATGTTGATTTTATCTGGGATACTGGTAGATACGTCATCCCTTAAATCTTGCAAAGATTGGAATCTGTTCCTCAGTTGAATGGTGAAGGCAGTCTTTGTGGTGACATCTCGTAGGTTTTCAATACTGATTCATCTTTGTATGATGTCTTAATACCTGTTCTTCGCAGCTTAAGTTTCACAAGTGCCATCACTAAATGGTGATCACTACCAACGTCCGCTTCTCTCCTCACTTTCACATCTTGCAAGCAGCATCTCCATGTACCGCTAATCATCAGATGGTCGATCTGGTTCTTGTCTCTGCCATTTGGTGAAAACCAAGTCAGCTTGCGAATGTAGTGGTGTGGGAAGAGAGTCCCTCCAATGACCAGATTGTTGATGGAACAAAACCCTACAAGTCTCTCACCATTATCATTCGTGGTGCCACACCCATGTCTGCCCATGGCCCTGTCATAGTGTGTGTTGTCATTTCCCACTTTGGCATTCAGATCACCCATGATGATGGTAAGATCATGGTGTGGTGTAGACTCCACTTCTGCCTGAAGCTGCTCATAGAAGATGTCTTTAATTTCTTCACCACTATCATTGGTTGGAGCATAAACCTGGATCAAGGTGATGTTCACTTGTCTTCCTTTCAGTCTGACCCTCATCAATCTGCTGTTGACAGGTTTCTACTCTAGCAGGCATTTTTCAATCCCCTTCTTAAGGATGATGGCCAGTCCCTCATGATGCTGGTCATCATCTCTTCCCGAGTAAAGCACTGTTTCCTCTGCAGAAGTCTTCAGTCTCCCCGATCCTGTCCATCTACTCTCACTAACACCAAGGATGCGTAGATTGTATCGTCTCATTTCGGCAACTATTTGTGCTAGCTTGCCAATATCGTACATGGTTCGTACATTCCAGAATCCAATTCTGGTCTTTGTCTTGGTGTCCATCATCGTGGCAGTAGCTTCCTCATGGCTTTCACTACTGTCAGTCATACAGGCATTCTGAGAGCCTACGAAATCCCTCTACAAGTGGTCCAGCTCATTAAGAGTTTTTACACCAACTTCACATGCAGCATGGGATACTGTGATCTGTCTTTCGAAGTCAAGACTGGTGTCAGACAGGGATGTGTCATGTCTGCACTACTCTTCAACATGGTGATCGACTGGGTGATGCAGAGAACAACAGCAGATGCATCAAGGGGTATTAGATGGACACCTTTTTCCACATTGGAAGACCTGGAGTTTGCAGATGACCTTGTGTTGCTTTCCCATACCCATCAACACATGCAGGAAAAGACACAATGCCTATGCACCTTTGGATGCCAGGTTGGACTAAGAGTTAGCCAGAAGAAAACAGAGATTATGACTCTCAATATAGATTCACCAGCACCAATCAAGATAGATGATGCAGGCTTATCCAGCACAGACAGCTTTACGTACTTAGGCAGCATCATCCACCATGATGGAGGCACCAAGAATGACATCCAGAGCTGACTACACAGTACAGTGTCCACATCAAGCTTAAGCTGTACCAGAGCTGCATCATATCAACACTACTGTATGGCTCAGAATGCTGGCGGATGACAGAGTGCAACCGTGCCAAGATCTCATCCTTTCATACCACCAGCCTTCGTAAGATACTTCGCATCTTTTGGCCGAAAACAATCTCCAACCATGACCCACTCCTGCGATGCCACCAGGAGGACATGACCACTATCATTATGAGAAGACGCTGGAGATGGATAGGGCACATGATGAGAAGGGAGGCAGATGCCATTGTAAAGATAGCACTTCACTGGACACCTGAAGGACGACGGAAATGTGGGAGGCCCAAGAAAACATGGCGGCGTACTGTTGAGGCAGACATGAAGAGAATGAATTACAACTGGGACACACTGGAGAAAATGGCCAAAGACAGACAAAAATGGAGAACCTTTGTTGCTGCCCTACACGCCAGCGGGTGTAATAGGCATTGACTAACTTATTTGAATTTTTAAATAGGTGTTTATAGATTTTTTTTTTCATAATGCGCCCTCAGAGGGATCATTCATGATATGCCTGAGGGCATATGACAACATACCAAGGACAGTTCAATAAACTGGGGCTAAGAATCAGGAAAGAGCCTGAGAAATCACTGCTCAGAGCATTGCACTTTCTAATCTGCATAAATGACATGCACACAGGGACCAACTGTAAACTGTAAGATATATGTGCTGTGAAGCATACTACAATTGAAATAATAGTGAACATGTAGCAAGCAACTCTTACTTCATAAAATTATGGGTTTATTTTAAGCAAGCTAACATTGGGAAATGAAATATGCTGGTAAATACAAAATAACAATGAAAGTACAAAATAAAATAGAAACAAACTGAGAATTATCTACAGTGCGAATAAATGCAGTAAAAATAAGGGTGGCTGGGAAATAGGACATGTTTTTATAAGAAAAACTACTTAAAGTATATTAAAATGTGGAGATGAAGGTTTAATTGTGATCGTCGCTGTTAATAACCTACAGATGATAAATGTCCCAGCCCTTAAAAGATGAATATCCCCTAAGTGTTAAGCACTTTCAAGCCCAAGTTATTGGGAAATGAGGGTATTCAGGCCCTTACAGGGATCCGTTTTATAAAAATCAGCCTGTCTGATTTACAGGGACATTGTTCCAAATATAAGACATGGAAAGATAAAAGGTGGCTCCTGAATTGAATAGGTCCAACTGAGGCAGACAGGCTAAAGTATAAATGTTCATAACGTAACAAAAAAAGAGGCTTTAAATGAAGTATACAAAATCTTACATGACACAAATGTCGACTGAAGTTACTGTCATGGGTTCCTGGGTACAGAGTAATAGAAACA
The DNA here is from genome assembly GCA_019425775.1 of Rafetus swinhoei. Taxonomy (NCBI): domain Eukaryota; kingdom Metazoa; phylum Chordata; order Testudines; family Trionychidae; genus Rafetus; species Rafetus swinhoei. Next base: position 84,480,230 of record CM033424.1, read on the forward strand.
TACTGATCGTAAAGAGCAGCAGAAGCCATTTTCACAGAAAAAATCTCAGTTTGAGAATGGGGTTGTTAAGTTTACTGGCCTGTAATTCTCTGGGTTGTCCTATTTCCCTTTTTATAGAGGGGAACTCTATTGACCTTTCTCAAGTCTTCTAAGATCTCTCCGATCTTCTATGACTTTTTAAAAATAATAGCTAATGGTTCAGACATCTCCTCAGTCAGCTCCTAATTCTATGATGCGTATCATCAGGCCCTGATGACTTGAAGATATCTAACTATCCAATTTTTAACTTGTTTCCCTATTTTAACTTGTGAGCCTACCTCATTTTCACTGGCATTAACTATCTTAGGTGTCCAATCACTACCCACCTGAAAGCTGAAAAAGAAGTCATTAGGCACCTCTACTATTTTCCCATTTTCTGTTATTGTTTTCTCCTCCTCATTGAGTAAAGGGTCTATACTGTCCTTCGCCTCCCTCTCTTTCTAATATATTTGTAATTTTTTTGTTATCCTTTATGTCTCTAGCTAATTTGAGCTGGCCTTTCTAATTGTGCCCTTACATACTTTTGTTATTTATTTGTATTCATCCTTTGTAACTTGTCCCTGTTTCCACTTGTTGTCGTACTCCTTTTTTATTTTTAGATCATGCAAGATCTCCTGGTTAAGCCAAAGCGGTCTTTGCCATACTCCCTATCTTTCCTATGCAGCGGAATAGTTTGCTCTTGTGCCCTTAATAATGTCCCTTTGAAAAACTGCCAACTGTCTTCAGTTGTTTTTCCTCTTAGACTTGCTTCCCATGGAATCTCACCTACCAATTCCCTGAGTTTACTAAGTCTACTTTCTTGAAATCCACTGTCTTTATTTTGCTGTTCTCCCTATCGGTCCTTAGAATCAAGAACTCTACCATAAGAGCCACACTTTGTCCTTTCTTCCTCTTTATTTTGCTTTTCTCCCTCCTATCACCGTTTAGAATTATGAACTCTACCATTTCATGATCACTTGCTCCCAACCTGTCTTCCACTTTCATATTCTCAACCAGTTCAGAAAATGGGGGAGCATGGATTGAAATAGCCAGGATAAAGGAGAACAGCCTCAGATCTAGAACAGCCTCAGATCTAGAACAGCCTAGTAGATTTCTCCATCTTCTGAAATTGTCTCCAATACACATTGCAACAACTTGTGAGATAATCTGTGCCCTGCTGTGTTGTTTTCCCAACAGATGTCTGGGTAGCTAAAGTCCCCTCTCACCACCAAGTCCCATGCTTTGGATGATGTTTAGTTGTTCAAAAAAAGCCTTGTCCATCTCTTCCTGGTTAAGTGGTCTATAGTAGACCCCCTACCATGACATCATCCTTTTTTCATCCCTTTTATCCTTGCCCAGAGACTCTCAACAAGTCTGTATCCTATTTCCATGTCAACTTCAGTCCGAGTATATATATTTTTTTAACATATAAGGTAACACCTCCTTGATTTTTTTCCCTGTTTGTCCATCCTGAGTGGGTTGTACCCTTTTATACCAATATGCCAACTATTAGCCCACCATGTCTCTGTGATGCCAACTATGTCTTAGTTATGTTCATTTACTAGTATTTCAAGTTCTTCCTGCTTATTCCTGATGCTTCTCACATTAGTATACATATAACTAAGATACTGATTTGATTTTGCCCTCTATGTCTGCCTTGTTTCTCCTTTTTATCTCAGCTATTACAGCCCATGCTCTCCTCCAACTTTTGACTTATCTTCATGTTTTTGACTTACCTTTGGGCTTTGGTCTCCTGCCTCCAGGAGCAATGAGTAAGGAAGGATATGGCGGGGCACAAGCCCTGGGACAACCCCTTCACATGACTCCTTCCTGCACCACCCCCAGCCCAGGGGAGGGATGAGACAAAGCGCCCCTTCACATCCATCCCTGCCACACCTCATCCAAGTCCCCTCTCCCCAGCAATGCAGCCCAGGAGACTGCATGCCAGTGGCAGGGTGGGGAAGCAGAACTCCATAACCCTAGCTCGCTCTGCTCTCCTCGACTCCCAGATGTGTTGCTCTGCTTCCTGTTGGTGAATGCAGGGGAGCAGTCATGCCCCTCCCCCAAATGATGTGGCTGGGTGCTGGGGGAGCAGAGCCACATTGCTCTGCTTCCAGCAGCCACTACCAGTTGGTGCGTGGGGGGGGGAGCCCTGCTTCAGGCACCAGGCCTCCACACTAGTCCCATGGGCTGCCCATAATATCTGGCTCCTTTCCCCTGCCTCACGGTGTTTGAGCGGGTCACATGCTCCCTCCCTCACCACACACATCACCCGTGCCTGCACCATTGAACCTAGTTTAACATGCTGTTACATAGATATTGGACTGTGCTGGCACCAAATGGCTCCCCAAACTGGCCCCCAGACCTATCTCACTCTTTATGCTTTCAGGCCTAACTTCCTTCCAGAGACTGATGATTATGGTTTTACTGAACCAAGTGGAAATGTTACAAGGACATACTTACAACATGCAGCATCAGCCTAATAAGCAAGCCATCCAGGTTCAAAAACAGAGCTAAAATTAACTGAAAAATGTTTGGTTTAGAGTTGTTCGTTGCATTATCTTGTCCTTTGAAATAAAAACGAGGTTAAGGAAGTGTTCCACAAGTTTGCTGTAGCTTTAACAAATAGTAATGATATTGATAACAAGGCTTGCATAATAGTCATATGAGTTATAGACGTCGTTAGGTGAGTTATGGTTAATAAAACTCACCACTCTGAACAATTGCAATGCTCCTCTGATCTGGTTAGGTTTTTAATTTACAAAAAACAAATATGACTGACTTCTGTGTTCAATAACATTGTAGCTTATACCTAATATATTTGTTAGTCTTTAAAGTGCCACCCGCTCCTCGTTAATATAATTCATTTCTTTGTGTGAATGAGTTTTACAGATAACTGCCTTTCAAAAGTATGGCCTCTGTGATGGGACATGACATCTCAGAACAAAAACTGCTTGGTTACCCTGACGAGCTGCCATGTTAATGAATGGTCTAGTTATGGCTACCACAATGCAAGCAGAACTGAATGATGATGGAGCTACTCAAGTCTTGGTTCAGCAGGCCTTCACAAAAATCTGCTTCATGCTTGGCATATCTTAGTCCATCTCCAATCTCTCTCCTGAAGTTAAGAGACCAGTTAATATAATGCTGATTTTTCATCCCAGGTACTAGGCACCAAAAGAAGTTGGATGATGAAAGAAATGCTCAAGTCCCACCATGTGAGTCCTTTGAAGAGCTAAAATTCTTCTGCTTTCCAAAGGTAGGTCCATAATAATATGAGGTAACCTTCAAGTCTCAAGAGCATTCTCGGAGCTGTATGGAACATAGAGATTAGCAGTACGCTATCCCAGAAGCATACTGTCTAAGAATTTCACAAACTCATAATGGTCTTTATGGCTGAAAGCCAATCTGCAGCTAATGTACAGAGTGCTTTGATTGAACTTTACCATCCCCAGAATTCCCATACAGGTTACTGACATAAAGTGCTTTACAAGCAATTATAGAGGCAGCATTGTTTAGAAAATGTATTGTTCAAGCAGTTTTTAAATGAGGATCTCGACTACACACCCTTATATGCACAGTAGGGGTTCAGGAAACCCCACTGATTCCTAAAACAAAGGGCAATATTAGAAAATAGACCGTCAGCTTTTACACTGACCCTAAACCTGCAGTCCCAGAGGATGGAGCTCTGTAGTTCTTAGCTAGCTGTGTGCTGGAGAGTGTTTCTAAGGCCTAACACCCTGGAGCTACTTAAACAAAATGTTCTGTCACCAAGAGTCACAATGGCCTTTTTTTCATAGATTGCTGCATATCGTCGTTCATTGTGAATTTTCACATTTTTGCAATCAGCCTGCATGAAGACAGAAAAGCACCTCCGCCCGGGTGCTAGTGCCACCCCTCCTAAGATCTCACCCCTGTGCCGGCTGCCCCCCCAACATTATCTTTCCTCCACCAACCTCTATCATAGGCCTCTGGCATACTGTGTTTGGAAATCTCCAGAGCTAAACTTCCATTTGCCTTCTGTAATAACCTCATCTGGCTCTAGGCTGATGTATTCCAGTGCATTTTCAAGATGATCAGGGGAATTACAGGATTTCCCAGATGGCTCCATGAGAAGGAATGTAGGAAGCTGATCATCGGTCACAGAACTAAACAGCACAGAGGGGGTTGCTAACTGAGGCTGGCTTTAGAGCTGGTATGTGCACAACAACCACAAGAGCGAAATGTGTGGCCTCAGTTGTTGTGGTTGTGGAATTGACATTTGTGGACAATGATGGTATTAGTGCTGGTACAGAGTTGGATGCTGCTCCCAATGGAGCTGACATCCATGAAGGAGGAATGGGGCAGGGCTTAGATAGTGAGCAGTTATCTTACATGCGGTCAGAAGGGAGAGAAGACTCTAGAACTATATTTGCTCGTGCAGCTGCTCCAGATTGCAGGTAAAGTCTCAAGATCGGCACAAGTCTGGGATCTTACTGTGCAGCAATCTATCTGATTCAATGATGATGATGATTGATTATTATTATTATTATTATCTAAACAATTATCTAATCATTATTTTCTAAACAATGGCCTACTATTCTGAAGTCCATGCCTAACTGTACCCGAACCAATATGCTTTCCACTTTGGCGTCCATTCCAGACAAAGAAGAGTCTATTGCCATGTTCAGACTAGAAAATGCAGAGTCTATTTTAGACTTCACTGTGTCAAGATTTTGACCTACTCGCCTACATGGCTATTCAGAATATTATTTTTCCTGAGTCTGTCTGAGCACCCCAGCACTTGGAGCCTGCTCCTTTGCTACCAGTGATGATATCTGGGTGACTGTTTCCACAGTTTGACACAGTTAAGGAGAACATGATGGTTCTAGCTTCTGAGCCTGAGCAACTTCTTAGGGATGAATGACACTCGTTATTATGAAGTGTTTTAATTGTGAGTTTGTATTTAAATGCACAAGATACACCTCAGATGTTATATGTAATTTTCAGACTGGAAGAAAAAGCAAGTTAATACAAAATAAAGGTGAGAAATAAAGTACAAAATATGTCATAGTATTAAAAGAAAAGTGGAATTATATTGTCTTCTGTTCCAACAGAAAAAAATCAAGTGTGTCTCTGAATAGTGACTAAATAACAACACATCACAGTATTCCATTTTTCTTCTCATTCAGTGCTGCCAGACCAAATTTCCTCAGTGTGCAAGTAAAAACTCATTTTTCTAAAAGCCGTTTTTTCAAACCCCAGGTTCAGTATGTAGGTCAAGAAGGATCCTTTCAGTTTTGTGGATCATTGCCATTAACATTAAGATTCTGCACCTGGAATTTAGCCCTGATGCTACAGCATGGGAAGAAGGATCAACCTGCATAAAAAATTTGCAGAACATATGTCTTAGTTACTAATCGATTGATATGTAAACCATAATAGCTTCCCACTTATGTGCTGGCTCATTTATGTGTACAAGATCAAAAAACTATCCATAAAAACCTAATTTTACCACTTATGCTTCTATTCTGAATACATACATTGCTGAGCAGTTGGTTGACCTGGTGCTGTTTTTTTATATGGGCACTGTATTCTGAAATGAGATTAATTCTGCTCTTACTGGTTTCACAGCAGTATAATTCTATTGAATCAAGCAGAATTACTGCCCATTTTATTAGTTTATGTAAGAACATGATCAGGTATAAAATATGATATAGCAAATTAAAGAAGGAAATTATTCAGCAGAATTTAAAAATTGCAGGTAATATCTCAACATCTACACTATCTGGACAACTGTGAGTTACAAAATAATATACAATCTGATATCATAACTGTGGGGTATTCTAAACTAATGGTGTTAGTCATGCATTATATTAGATCAAGCAACTAGAAACTACTTTATATTCCCTTGTAGCTCTCCAGTTACATAAAATGTAATTTTAAAAATGTAGTTTAAATTAGGGCTGTCAAACTATTAAAAATTTAATTGAATTAGTCAAGAGATTTAAAATATTGTGATGGACTGTGGTTTTAATTCCACTATTAAACAATAAAAGAATGACAATTTAAATTTGTTATACATATTTTGGATGTTTTTCTACATCTTCAATTATATTGATTTCAATTACAATGCAGAATTCAAAGACTAGCATGCTCATTTTTATTACAATAAAGATAGTTAAATCTACAAGTCAAAGCACAAAGGGATATACAAATGTTCAGTATAACTTTCATGTAACTACCTTGCTACTTGTAGGCCCTAAAGTTTTACATTTTGTTTGAATGTAGTTATGTACAAATAATTGCTTCATTGGTAAGTTGCCCTTTCATGATAAAGAGATTGCACTGCTCGTACTACGTGTATAAAGTGAATTGAAAAATACTATTTCTTTTGTTATCTTACTTACAGTGCAAATATTTGCAATAAAAATAAGGTGAGCATTGTTTACTTTGTATTCTGTTTTGTAATTTAAATAAATATATTTGAACATGTAGAAAAGCACCCAAAATATTTGTAATAAAATTTAGATTGTATTCTATTACTAACAGTATGATTCAAACTGATTGTGATTTTTAATCAAGCTAATTTGTTTTGAGTTAATCACTTTAGATAACTGCAAATTAATTGACAGCCCTAGTTTAAATATACTAATATTTTCAAATCTGAACATTGTGGTTTAAATGTCCAGAAATAGTTACCTTTTAAAGCCCACAGTAGTCTTAATACAAGATGCAGTAACCTGCTGTCTTGATCAGCCTTACTTCCTATTTCGATTTGTCATCATCTCTGGTATTGCATTTGTATATTAGCAGAACTTATTTGTTGTCATTAAAGACAGAGAGGTTTTTATGTTTGCAGCTCATTATATAACACACCTTATTTTCTTTTTCCCAATATAGACATACACAACCTCTTAATGTTTCTCAGTAGTTTAGTTCAGTAGATATTTCCTGGTGAAGTAAACTGCCACCAATACCGTACTTTATCTGCAGCCTACTGAAATGCATGGAAATCTTCCACTAACTTCAATAGCTTTTGGATAGAGACTTATGAGCACTCATTAGTATACCACATTCCTTCTGTATGAATTAGAAACCTTTATACAGTAGACTTCCAATAATCCGGAACCTTTGGGACCTAGGTGGTGCCGGATTATCGGATATGCCGAACTATCAGGAGGAACTATAAGATGGTTTTATATATATATATATATATATATATACACACACACACACACACACAGTATATACTGTATATAAAGTGTTTTAAACCCTTTTTATCGTAGCACAAGCACTGTCCAGCGTCACACAATGCCAGTGGCAGACTGACTCAGTACTGTCCGGTTTTGCTCGGTTCAGCTGCTGCTGCCTTGTGACTTGTTTTTTGCTGAAGCTCACTCACTAGGCTCTTGCCATTTTGATGCTGGACTATCGGGAGTGCCGTACAATTGGATGCTGGACTATTGGAGTTTATATGTTTACATAGTAAATTATTTTAAATCTGCTTTTTCCAATATTTTAGTTGTCTACTATTCTGATTTGGTAAATGTTCAGAGGGTTTAGCTTCTAATAAAGCTAACTTTTTCAAAGCCCATACTTACGTTAATTTGCATGGGGTGTTTGGGATTCCCTCCGAGAAATTTTCCACTTGGCTTATCCAGAAAACACCTTGCCTAGTTCTGGGAGAGTTCTTTCATACAGTTCTCCAGAATCCAAAATACTCAGTTCAGCTGTGGATTTCATCATTCAGGTTCCTATATTGGCATACAGCAAAGCTACACTATTGAGTTAATGAGACTCAAGAACAAGAAGTGGATATAGGGCATATCACACATCCAAAGTCACACAGTCAACTCCTTCTTTTATATATATTTATGCATCACATTGCATTTGCTGTTCATCAAATCACACATTTTTTATTGGATTGGTAACTTTGTAGGAACCAATCCCTATCTGGCATATTCTGCCCACATGCTATTCACTGGAAATGTGAGATTTACATTCCACATTTATCTTGTCCATAGTCCTTAGCATCAGGATGTTGCTGCTTATCTTAGCAAAGACATCCAGACTCCAGCATACTGTTTGTCAAGCCTTCCATTCACCTTCCCAATTATGCCCACTAAGAAATGAGGCAAGTTATTTATGTCAAGTCAGGCCTACATAAGGTAGTCTCTTTCATTATTGAGGACTTATTCCTTTATTTATTTATTTTTTTGCATCCTGACTGGTACGCTAAGGGGTTTGTGGTTCAAGATTATTCAGAATTAATATTCTCTGCATTGGGAATAATCAGGGCATGAAAGAAGTTCAATGGTTCTGCAAGATCTCAGTATGGACATTGCAGTGGATGGATTATGTGTTCTTTCAGGATTTTCAGAAAAATCTAAATCCATGACACTCAGGATTCAACCTGTTTCCAGTAGTTTGAAATTCCCACATTCTTCTTCTCTTATAGTATGTCAGTGATTGTTATCGATTTTCTGCTGTCTCACTAGCAGGTTTGAAAGAGGCATCAGGAAGCCAGATGTCAAATAGATGAACAGCACATTAAGCAATCCATGAAAACAGATGAGTAGGGAATTATGCAAATGTAAGAGCGGAATACATGTATTTCAAGATGCCATCTGGTAGTTTCCTCACATAAAACATTTATTATGGTGATAGCTGATATAAAAATGCTTAAATAATCATTAAGGCAGGAATATTTTTTCAAGCAACAATGCATTTATTTGGCACTTATGGCTCATTGATTACCAGCGGTAACCACACACAGAATTAAGAGTGCATAATGCTATTTGGTGAATTTTAAATGGTGGGCACTGCACAGAAAAAGCCTTGATCACTGTGGTTTGTTCCACATCGAGAGAAGTAGGCCTTCCTGGCCAATCAGAAGTGAAAATTTAATGTGGACACTGCTACTGTCTACTATAAACGGTGAGCAGTCCAAAAAGACTGAGGTGCATCACCTCAAAATCTAAAGGGCAGGCTTCCTCCTTCAGGAGAGAACTTCTGTCTGTTTCTCAAGATGTCTTCTGCCATTTAGTAGTCCAGTCTCTCTCTGCTGTGACATGATGTGCAAATCCACACCAGGTAAGAGAGGCTTAAACAGCATCTTATGGCTTGTCAGGCATCTCCTGAAGAAAGGGAGTTGAGGGAAAAGTTTGGATTATTTTTGTGTTGTGCCTTTCCTGTTGTACTTTTTCTCTGAGGCCCAAAGAGAGCTGGGGAGGAAGAAGCCCAGGGAAGAAGCTGGAGATATGAAGAAGCAGACCTTATATGCTGCTTCAGGGCCCTTGACTGGAAACTGAGATAGAGGGAGAAACTGAGTTCCCCTACAAACCATTAAGGAAAGACCCTTGGGATGAGCATCAGAAGTCCTAGTGACCCTAGAGTCAGGCTGATGGCCTAGTACAAGGTGACTGAACTATTATGAGGGTGAACTATCCCTCCAAAAGGGTGAGACTTAGAGGGCACGTCTAGACTACATGGCTCCATTGACGGAGCCATGTAGATTTGTTTACTCGGCAAAGGGAAATGGATTATTTGTTTACTGGCAAAGGGATTATTTAAATCGCCGCTTCATTTAAATTAAAATGGCTGCCGCGCTGTGCTGATCAGCTGTTTGGCGGCACAGCACTGTAGTCTGGATGCTCCGCGGTCGACATCAAAGGCATTTGTCGACCTCCCCGGTAAACCTCATCCTATGAGGCATAGCGGGAGGTCGACAAATGCCTGATGTCGACCGCGTCAGACTACAGCGCTAATGCCGCCAAACAGCTGATCGGCACAGCGCAGCAGCTATTTTAAAATTAACATGAAGCGCGCTTCATTTCGCTTTGCCTACAACCCTAATCTACATGGCTCCGTCGACGGAGCCATGTAGTCTAGACGTGCCCAAATTGACATGGATGGATGGGGCAGACCCACCAATAGGAGGAGTAAAGGGCAATTGCCCCGAAGCCCAGAGATTCAAAGGGGCTCTGGGCTCCCAGTTGCAGCCGCTGCTACTATGGCAGCGGTGGTAGCTGGAGCTCTAGTCCCCTTTGAGTCACTGCTGGAGCAATGTTCTGCCACTTCTCATGACTCTGAGGGCTGGAGGGGCTTGCACCATTATCCAGGTGGCGCTGAGGGCTGGCTGCCTCAGCTTCTTTGGCCTGAGGTTCCACTCCTTTCGGGGGCATGGAGCCACCTCCACCCTGCATACCTTGGCTGGTAAATCATTTTCCCTCTTGAGGTTGCTGCTTTTTAACAGCTAAGGACATTTAAAAAGAAAGGGATAAGAGTCTCAGAATTGACTCGTGATAGCTTTCAACCAGGAGCCACACAATAATCGGGTAATCTATAAGGAGATGGAAAAATTACATGGGTTTACAAGAAATGCATACACAACTTGCTAACAATTTAAGATGTGATAAATTAAGATGAATGACTTTACAAGATGCATGAATGAAGTTCAACCCAAAAATGTTCCTGAATGAATATAAACAAATGTTTGACAGAATGCAGGAGATGTCCTGTCACATTGAACAAGAAGATGGATTGTTTTCCAAGTAAATTGCAGAGAGTGGATTATCCAGTGGCATTGCCATAAATATTGAATTTGGGTGCTTAGACATTAATTGCAGAAATGACAGATAAATGACAGTAAATTTTTCTGATTCTGAGATATAAAGCTTAAAAAGAGAGATAGATCTAGAATTTGTACTGACTAGCTGGAATGCACAGAATGTTTCAATCTTCAGTCTCATTGTGGCTCACTCTTGGTGTCAGCTAAACAACACAGTGCTGATTCTAACTCATTTCAGATAACAGAATTATCCAAGTAAGCATCTGCACCCCAAATTGCCTATTGCGTTGAGATGGCATGTGACTGTGAGACAGATTCAGAAGAGAAAGAACTGGGAGTAGCCAGCTTGCTGTTACAAAATTTCAAGGTCAATTTGTACACAGATCACACCCTTTTCCCCCTCTCCCTCAAATAAGAATATGGGGCGGCAATTTTGTAATGCCATGCTTTCTGTCATGAGGATCTTGGTCCATTGACACACTCTTTCTTACATATGTATAAACCCAAAGAAAACCAGCCCCTTTTTTCTGGACAAAAAGTCAATGTACAGGGAGTGATGGCAACACCTTGATTGTGTGATTCAGAATATGAATATTTAGCATTTCAGTTGATGAGTGTAAGCCTATAAATGAAGAAACAAATGACCTTTCTGCTCAAAATATCTTAATTTGGGCCATAACTGGGGAACTCTTATTTAAAAGGTCACGCTCTTTGAACATATTTACCAAAGATGCATCTGTGTCTTTGGGCATCTAGTATAAAATAGCTGTCTTTGGGTATGTCTAGACTACAGGCTTTTGTCGACAGAGGCTTTGTCGACAGATACTGTCGACAAAGCTTCTGACGACAAAGAGCGTCTATACTACATCCAGTTCTGTCAACAAAGCAAGCCGATTTGTCGACATGAGAGTGTAGACGCAAAGAACAGTGTAGATGCAATAACGCCTTCTGTCGACAGAACTCTGTCAACAAAAGGCGTTATTCCTCGTAGAATGAGGTTTACCGCCGTCGACAAAACTGCCGCGTTCTGTCGACGTTATGTTGACAGAACTCGGCGGTAGTGTACACGCAGGTATAATTTTGTTGACAAAAGTCCACTTTTGTCGACAAAAACTCTGTAGTCTAGACACACCCTTTGTTTCACATCTCTTAATTCTTCCAAACAAGCTAATGAGCAAGAAAGGAGGGAGCATCTTCCTGAATGTCTTTCTTCATCTTTCTGTTGTACGTCATTGTCTTCAGAAGATGACTAGATGAGTGTGGATGAGGTACCTGGAATACACTAAACAGGACAAGCACAACAAGGACCATCCCTCACTGATGTATGAGATTCAGATTCAGAGACATGTTCTTCAAAAAGAAGGAACAAAGAATGAAAATTAAAGGATGAGCACTGATGACGATTCAGAACAATGTTTCTGTTTTAAAGAACAGAGTTGCTAACAACAAAAACCACATTTGCTGTTCCCTAGATAAGAAATGCTGAAAATACAGAACCTTTCAGAAAGGAAGAACTCAAATATGAATGCACATTTGGACCTTTGCATTTTAAATAAGACTCCCCGCCCACCGCCACCCCACCCCAGCCCCACAAGAATGTACAGGTTTTTAGAACTAGTTGCTGTTAAAGAAACAATTTACTACAATCCCTACTGGATAGACTAAGAAAAGGGGTATGTTAGGCTTTTGATTTGGGTAGCTGAGATTTGAGTGAAAGGATATGTCTTTTCTTCCACTGACTAATAAATGTCCCTGTCACTACTACAATTTCTGCTGCTTCAACAGGAAAAATCCCATTCTTCCACAAAGGCTAACAAGTAGGACAGTGGAAAGCACCCTGTGTCCTGACAAACAACACAAAGTTTCTCTGGAACCCCAAAGTTTGTTGGTGTTCTTTAATTGATCCAAATTAGGCAGCTCATCATCTACAAACTTCACATTTAAGAGTCATAGCTCCACTTAAGAACTGAGTAAGGAAGAACATGGTTGATTGAATTATGTGTGAAATGCTAGAAAATAATTTGTACTTAGTAATCAAAAAATTCCTCTTGCTGGTTTCAGTGTTGTGCTTCACTGGATATAGTAATAGTGTTTTTCAGGTCTTTTCAGCTTTAATGTCCTCTTATTATAGGGGGTCATAGAAGAGTAATTATGACACTTTTTCTTTAAGAATGTAGATTTTATTAATTGTGATTCCAGTATGAACAAGAGAGTTTTAAAAACTATTGTTCTATTTTTGGCATGTGGGGGGAGGAGAACAGACTTGTTACTCCAGATAAATACATTTAATAAGGCTATGTCTAGACTACAGAGTTTTTTCAAAAAAAAGTTCACCTGCATCTAGACTGCCATTGTGTTCTTTCGAAATTAAATCAAAAGAACGTGACGGTTTTTTCGACAGTGGTAAACCTCATTTTACGAGGAAGAACGCCTTTTTTTGAAAGAGCTCGTTTGAAAAAAAGCATTCTTGAATGCAAAAAGGGCTTTTTCGAAAGAGAGCATCCAGATTGTCTGGGTGCTCTCTTTCGAAAAAGCAGATTGCTTTTTCAAAAGTCTTGTGGATGGCTAGACAATCTCTTTTGAAAGAGGCTTTTTCGAAAGAGGTTTGTAGTCTAGACGTACCCTTAGTTATTCTCCCAACTTTAAACAGCTCTAAGTGTTTGGTTCACCTGCCAAGAAGAGTTGTTTCTCAGTCTGGGTTTTGAGTCAGTAATGTACTGAAACATTTGCCTAACTTTAAGCACATGAGTACTCCAGTGGAAGTCAAGGGGAATTACAATGGGAACAATGCTTAAAGTTAGGTATGGGCTTAAATATTCTGTTTTATCAGGGCCTGGAAAGTTAGCTTCATTTCATCATGTTAATGACCTTCTCTTCTTTCTTTAAAAAATGTTCATGTGAATTTAGTGATTATGAACTAATTAAGAATGAAGATTTTCATTTCTCCACACAAGGGCAACTGTAGTATAATTTATTTCACATTCCCCACGGCTGTGCCTCACCTCTAGCCTGTAGTCACTACTTTTAGTACTAAAAGTATAATTAAATCTCCATGCCTATCCAATCCTTTTGTTTCTTTGGTAAGACTACCATTAAAAATATGCATTAATGACAAAAATGTGGTGCTTTGGTTGGTTGGTCTGATATGACAAGGACACTTTTTCCTGGTGTGAGACCATTATACTCAAGTGTATTAAACTTACTAGCAACTCAAACTGGATTTTAATCAGAAATAGTATGTAAAAGGTAATATATCTCAATTATATTTTAATGGCCCCACATCTGTTTCACAGATAACTACATTCCATTCAACAAAAGCTATATCTTTTGTTTACACATGATGTTAGGGTCCAATAAAGGATTGTTAAAAGAATATATGAGTGGACAAATTGGCTGGCAACCCATGGGCGTCCAAGTTCAGTTCCAAGCACAGTCTCCTATATTACAGGGTCAGCAGTGGTTAGGAGCCTTGGAAACCATATTGTCCTATCCTAGTCTTGCCTTGAATCATAGCCGTGTGAAGGTTTAGGAGAAAGATTGAAAAGAAAGAATTCCAGAACACCACCAAAAGTACTTCATCAATAGCAGAAAAATGTTTTAATGAGAAAATACACTCATACACAGGGAACATAATTTTGAACTTTGTCGAAATATTTTATTTGAGCTAGGGCAGATTCTGTCTTCCAATTGTTTTCATAGTGAGTAGACTACTCACAAAAGAAAGGTTCAGCTCAATATGAGGATGAGTAGCAGAATGTGGCCTGCGGTGGAGGCAAAAAGTAATTAATTCAATTCTTTGCTAGTAAAGCTACAAGGGAAAGCAACGCAATTCAGAATAACTTGCAATTAATCTCTGTCTGAGAGAAACGTACATTCTATTTGTTAGGGTTAAATGTAATCAAATCATATTTGTACCTCCAGCATTAGTTAAGTAAAACATGTTTCGACAAAATTGAAGATCAAATCCTATAATTACTGAGATTACAGCAATTCCTTTGCCTAGTTCAGTGAAGAACCACAAGAACATAAGAATGGCCACACTGGGTCAGACCAATGGTCCACCTAGCCCTGTATTCTGTCTCTGACAGCAGGCAATTCCAGATGCTTCTGGTAGTCAGAAGTTTGGGGATATCCTGCACATGAATTTGCATCCCTTACTGTCTTGGTTAATACTCATTGATGGGCCTATCCTTTTTTAGCAGACTTAATTCTTTTTTGAACCCACTTATGCTTTTGGCCTTCAAAACATCCCCCATCAAGGAATTTAACAGGTTGACTACAAACTGTGTGAAAAAATAAAATTCCTTATATTTGTCTTAATCCTATTGCCTGTTAATTTAATCAGGTGATGCCTAGTTCTTATGTTATGTGAAGGGGTAAATAACACTTCCCTGTTCACTTTCTCCACAGTATTAATGATTTCATAGATCTCTATCTTATCGCCTTAGTCATCTCTCTTCTAAGCTAAACATTCAAGCTTTTGACATCTTTCCTCATGTGGAAGCTGTTCAATCCCCCTCAACATTTTCACTGCACCTTTTCCAAGTATAATATATATTTTCAGTGATGTGGCAGCCACAAATGCTCACTTTATTCAAAGTGTGGGCATGCCATGAATTTATATAGGGCATTGTGATATTTTCTGTTTTGTGTCTATCTTTTTTCTATGATTCCTAACACTGTATTAGCTTTTGTGATTGCCATTGCACACTGAGCAGATGCTTTCAGAGAACTATCCACAGTCACTCCAAGACTTCTTTCTTGAGTGGCATCAGCTAATTTAGATCCCATAATTTTGTACGTACAGTTGGGATTACTTTTTCCAGTGTGTATTACCTTGCACTTATCGACACTGAATTTCATCTGCCATTGTTGCCCAGTCACATAGTTTAGTGAGATCTTCCTGTAACACTTCCTGTAACACTGTCAGCTTTGGACTTGGTTATCTTATGTAATTTGGTATTGTTTGCAAATTTTGCCACCTCAGTGTTCATCCCCTTTTCTAGATTATGTATGAACATGTTGAACAGCCAGAACAGATAGATCTTTGGGGAATCCTACTATTTACCACTCTCCATCTTAAAAACTGATCATTTATGATCCTATGCTTTCACTCATACTGTATTATTCGAACAGTTCTAATGGATTGGTGAGGCATGATTTCTCTTTACAAAACTGTGTTGATTTTCCCGCAACTCATTGTGTTCATTTATAGATCTGGCAATTTTGTTCTTTACTATAGTTTCAACTAATTTGCCTGAAGTTAGGCTTACTGGGATGTAATTGCAGGATAGCCTTTGGAACTTTTTAACAAATAATTGTTTGTGACCCTGGGGACCCCAGTATGGACATCCTATGCATTGCTGCAACTATATTGGTATCATCTGAAAACTAATAATTCACTGGTTTTAATGCCATTGTAAAATGCATGTGTGAATGTGATATGTGAAGTTATGAATTTCCTCTGTATGATGTTATTATTTAAAACCAGACTGCTTTGCCAAGGTTAAACATGTCTGTCTTAGACAAAGGAATGTGGGTTTACCTCAATTTACACATTAGCAGTGCACAAAGCCAGGACTATCCTTTTACTGAGTTGGAGACAGAAAATTAACATGGCTCCTGAACCCCAGAGAAACACAAGAGACTGAATCCTCAGGAGGCCTTCCTGCCTTGCAAGACCAATACTGTCCCTTTTGGGAGTATAAGAATCAGAGAGAGACCCCAGCTCTATCTTTCACCTTAGGAGATGGGGAAGTAAAATACTTTGATCTCTGTGATAGGTTCTGGCTAGTAAAAGTCTGGAAAGGAGACTGGAGGAGAGAAAGAAATTTGAACAAAGACTATGCCTTTGCTAGATTAAGTTTTATATTTTAGATAAATGTTTTCACATTTATTTGCTTGTAACCATTTCTACTTTTATCTCTTTTACTAAATATCATTTAATCCTTGCTCTTTTGTTAATTAACCGTTTCAACTTTTACTATAAATCTATTGAGTGCTGGATGTCAAGGGGGTGGTGTGTCCACCCCTGTTATATTAATAAGCTGTGATGTATTGGGACCTTAACAAAATAGTGAATTTAATATCTTCTGGGAATACACAGTGGTATGGCCAGTGCATTGCAGAGAAACATGTCTGATACCTACCTACAAGGTGAGGTTTGGTCTGGAAGAGCGGGGAGTAGTTTGCTGGTGATGATGATAGACTGGTGTGGCACAGATCTGACACAGAGTCTAATCACCAGCGAAACTCATTCTTGCTGAGGGAGAGAGGTCACACAGTGGCTTACAGCTCTGGTTACCCCCAACAGCATGTTATAGTATTACATTGCTACAGGCCCACCAACAGGAGGAGGGCAAAGGGGGCCCAGGGCTCCTGACCCTTTAAATCCCTGGCAGAGTGTGGCACCACACAGTCTACTCGGCTCTGAAGGCAGGCTGGGGCAGCAGTGCTGTGCTCCCGGTGGGGCTCAGGGCTGGCTGCCCCAGACTCCACCCCTTCCACCTGAGAGCTGCTCCCCCCCACACACCTTGTCCAGGGACCCACAGTGACTGTCAGCTCTGCTGCATTGCTACCTTCCAGTCATCTGGTACAAAGATTGCCTGGAGCAATAGATTTGTAGTTCTGCAATTTCATACTTGAGTTCCTTCAGAACTCTTGGGTGAACATCATGCGGTCATGGTGACTTACTACTGCTTTATTTATCCATTTGTTCCAAAATCTCCTCTATTGACACCCCATCTGTGACAGTTCCTTAGATCTGTCACCTAAAAAAGAATGGATTGGGTCTGGGGATCTTCCCCACATCCTCTGTAGTGAAGTCCAATGCAAATAATTCATTTTGCTGCTCTGCAATGGCCTTGTCATCTCTGAGTACTTCTTTAGCAACTATGAGAGCACTTTGTAGGAACAAAATACTAAATACATTAATATTGCCCCACTTGGGAAGGGTGAAGGATCGCAAATCTCTCATAGTGTGTATGAATGTGGTATGAGAGGCATGAAAATAGTGTTATATGAATCATATTTCAATTAGGACACATTTACACAGCACCTAAACTCAAAATAAGATATGCAATTTGCACTACGCATCTACACAGAGCCAAATTTCAAAATAACACACTATTTCGAGCCATCCCTTATTCCTCATGCAACGAGGTTTACCAGGATAGTGAAATAGCGAGGTTTACCAGGATAGTGAAATAAGGGGTGGTTTGTGTAGACGTGGGGTAGCTATTTCAGGATACCTCTGATATCCCGATATAGCTGTGCAGTGTACATGTACCCTTAGAGATTCTGCTAAGCTCATTCTGCAGATTGTCATTTTTCCTTTGGGTCTGCTAAATTTTTAAAGCTGTAAACAATTACTTCTGGAGAAAATCCTCTATCTTTTGGAATGAGATAAATTGTCCAGTATACCTATACTATGAGGTATTATATAATCTAGATGCATAGGGGAATGTATGTGGATAAAGCCAATGTACTGAAGCAAGAAAATACACCTGTAATCTTTAACAGTCAGGGTGAAATCCTGTCCCCATTGAGGAACATGGCAAAACTCCCATTAACATATTATTATCTTGAAGCAGCCGTCTGGGTTGTGCAACAGGAACCATGCATTAAATGCCATGTAGTGTTGACCATTTTCAAGAGCATCTGAATGGAACAAAGCAACCAGAATTTGAAGAGGAAAACTGAAATGATAACTAGAAACATATTTGGTCAAATATCTTAAACTACAACATGTACTCTCCTTAGCTTTGAAATGTCAAAAAATTACAAATGTGGGTTTATCTAAAGATATACATACGAGAGGCAAAGCAAAATAAGTGAAATGTTTAAAATGGGAATATTTCCTACACTCATAGTACATGGTCCTTGTTAATAATATCACAGTAATATTCAGCAGAAAATGTTACATGAAAGAATTTAACAGCCAAAGCAAAAACATGCCATAGCAGATTAGTTTCTCTTCAAAGAGATTTTGTGGCTCATTATAGAATTAATCTTGAATTGTTACAATTACCAAGGCAAGAATGGCTATGTCATTCCTCAGATATCTTTTAGTTCCTTAGATATTTATTAGTTTGTTCCTGTAAGACACAATATTTACAGTTAGTGATATTTCATAGCTGTGTAAAAAATTAAAGGTTGAATTAATAATACTCCAAGGATTAGGCATGAGAATGAGGCTATGTCTACACTACACTGTTCTTCTGGGAAAAGCTATGCAAATTGTGAAGCGCAATTTACGTAGCTTTTTCTGCTTCTTTTTTCGGAAGAGGCTTTTCTGACATTTGGCCCATCTACATGGGGCCAAATGTTGGGAAAAAAAACCCTTTTTCGGAACATCCTTCTTCCTCGTAAAATGAGGTTTACAGGGATGCCGAAAAACGCATCTACTCTTCAGAAAAAAATTTCGGAAGAGCAGACGCGTTCCCTGGATGCATTACAGTTTTTCTGGGATACCTGTGGTATCCCAGAAAAACTTTGTAGATTAGACATCGTAACAATATGGCTTTTCTGTAGCCATGTTGGAAGGCCTGTGCTAGGCCTGAACCAAAGCCACCTTCTGCAGCCAGACTGAAGAGCAGCAGCCATTACTGTAAGGCCTGGAGTCACATACTCACAGTTCCATATTTTCTATTAAAAAGTGTCACACCAGGCTGTGAGGAGCGGACTTTGTCCTGATAGCTCCCCCACTGTCACCAGATAAAGAAACAGATCTCAAGATGGGTAAAAAAAACTTAAGTAACACCATTCTGTCTGGCAAGAAACTGCTTATCAATAGAGAATGTTGTGGAATCCTCATTCTATGATCATTGTCATTACAATTTCCTATTGTTTGTCTGTGTGATCTCTGTCTGGTTTGTAACTGTTTCTGTCTGTTGTATAATTAATTTTGCTAGGTGTAAATCAATTAAGGTGGTGGGGTATGATTGGTTCGGTAATTTTGTTATGATTGGTTAGTAAAATTATACTAAAATAATTGGTTAATGTATAGCTAAGCAAGACTCAGGTTTCGTTATATAAACTGGGGTCCAAGAAGACCAGGAGAGGAAGAAGAAGATCAGAAGTAACAGAAGCAGAAAGAAGGAAGCAAAAGGCTGGAAGAAGACCAAAGGGAGACAAGGAACCCTAAGAAGAAGAACACAAAACCCAGCTAAGATAACAGCCTAAGACTCTCCTGCACAACCATGACGTGTAGCAGCTAAGATCCAGAGAGATTGACTTTGCCTGGCCAACAGGGGAAGTCTGCTTGCCTTTATCAGGATTGGTGAGCATGACACTGTGTGCTTAACATGTGTATTCTGCTTGTTTGGGAATTGTCAATAAATAGAGGCTAAGGATATGAGTGTGTGAGGCTCTTTCAGTGGCTAAAGATCCTGCAAAAACCGCAGGGTTGTACCTTGAGGCCTAGGAACTGGGTAAAGGTGTGTGTCCCTACAGTGTAGAAGGGATCGGATTGAGACATTTGTGCGGGTAACAACATAGCCTGAGAGTCAAATTGTCTGGTGCTCCAGTTCAGGCTCTTTCCCACATTTGTGTAACAAATTATTCAACGTCTGCACTTTTGTTTCTCAGTCTGTAAAATGCAGTTTATAATACCAATCCCTGACTCCTTTTTAAATTACACTGAGATCCCAAGGTGTGTGCTGTAATATTATTATTCATTTACAGACAGAATATCTATAGATTCTGTGTTCTGAGAGATTGTTCTGTTTCATGCCACCAGTTAATGTAGTTGCTATAAATAATATTCTTCGAAGGATGCCAAAAATTATTTTAGCTCAAGCTTCTTGGGGAATTCACTAATTTACATTGTGTAAAGTATAGCTGCTCTCTGAAACTCTATCAATTAACCTTATCTTGTTTTAAAAGCAGATATGATATGTACAAAAACTGAAGACATAGCTTTAATTGTTTTATGTACACATAATCAACTATGTACATGTATACCTCTATCATGTCCAACAGTATTAAGCTCCAGTCTGAAAGAAATAATTCAATCTTTTCAATATCTTCTTTCAGGAAGTCTTTCCATACCCCTACTTCATTTTCATCAACCATCTTTGAATCACCACCCCTTATTTCTGATCTATCCTGACCAGAACTCAACATGGTATTCTAGGGGAGGGAGAATATTAGTTACATAATGGCACTGTCATATTTTTGATATAATTTTTCATCCTCTCTCTCTCATTTATCCTAATGTTTTATTTGCTTTTTTGACACAATCACCAGAGATTTTCATTTAGCTGCCCGTTATGGGTCCCCAGGTATCTTTCCTAAGTAATTATAGTCAATTTAGTATATGCATGAGTAGTTTAAATGATTGTGGTTACCTTGCACTTCTTTACAGTGTGGAACTACTTCTAAAATGTGAATGTGCTTGTAATTTGTTAGGTTAACCATAGGATTTGAATCTCCTATGCTGTCTTGAAGGCCCTATAAATTGCACCCAGTGTACCACAGGGATCTCCTATGCCTCAAGGGAGATTTTCCCCAGAGCAAGGCTAGAGAGTATTTGCATTGCCTTCTTCCTCTAGGCATTCTGATTGAGGGGGCAGTTTTAAATTGCAGCTAGGTCTCCCCAGAAACTCTGTTGGTGGAGGTTGCAGGAGGAATATGCCTAATCAGTGCATTTCCTTGCTGAACTGGCTGGTTCATTTCCCATCTAGTGTTGCTTTCTTTTGTGCTGGGTAGCTGCAGATGCAGTGGCAAGGCAAAGATTGAGGGCACATAGCTCTCTCTCCATTGCAGGAAGTCCTGTACCCTGGGTTATGCTGGCATTTTCCAGAGCTGAATTAAGCCCCTAGTTTAAGGCTCCGGTATCTTAATTATGTTTTTACAAGAGCTTTTCAGTTCACCTTTGTAGCCTTTTGTACCTTGCGCAGTGTTTTCCATTTAGAAGAGGCCACATGCAGTTTTGCTGGTATACTCAAGATTTCAAAAGACAGTGATTACTATTTCTGCTTTGCTATATACAAATTCCTTGAGAGTTTCTGCATTTTATAGAGCAACTGAGAGCCACCATGCTGACTGTTGCATAGCACAGTTCAGATACACTGCATTTAAACAAAACACTCAAAAGGATAGGATTCTAAAATCTTACCATATTTTGTCCTCCTTGCGTTGTCCTTTTGAATCCACACCCAGCCCTGTTTTCTTGTTTTTAAACCACTTCATTGCTTAAGCCTGTGACTCAGCGACCAGGAGCTTGCGAACAGGAACTGCTAACAGGGAGTTTGGAGAGGGAGTTCTCCAGGTAAAAGAGGAGTAAAAACGGGACCCTTGTGGTAAGTGGCTGTCTGGAGTGTGTGTTTGTGTGTGGGAGTTATTTGCTGTGTGCTGAGCTTGTGTTTGTCTGTTGGTTGGTTTGTTTGTTTGCTTGAAGGAGCTTCTAAAGGTTTGAAATCTAGAAGCCTCTGTTAATTGGCTGAGCCTCAGTCAGGGGAGGGCTACCAGAGCTATATAAGCCTGTGACTCAGCGACCAGGAGCTTGTGAACAGGAACTGCTAACAGGGAGTTTGGAGAGGGAGTTTAGAGGGGAGGTTAGAGGGCACTAGTGACTTCTGGCCTTCTTTAAAACATAACTCTTATAAATAATCTATATTCCAGAGGTTTAAAAGAATCCCAGTTTATACTTAAACTTATTCATTAGAAAAATGGAGAGTCAGAAGCCCAGCAGCAGAGTGGGGCTATCCTGTTTATTGCGTCGAGTGTAACATGTATGATTACCTGCCCTGTGGGCGGCTTGCGTATGTGTGCACCCGTTGCAGGAGCTCCTGACCCTCAGAGACCGAGTTCGGGCTTTGGAGGCCAGGGTGGCTGAACTGGAGGAGCTAAGGGAGGTAGAGATATGTGGATGAGACTTTCTGGGACACTGTAGTACTGTCCCACCTCCAGTCTGAGAGCCCCAGTACTCTTAAGGAGGATGAAAGTCTCAAGGGAACAGAGCATTCAATGGGAGCAGAGGAAACCATCCCGTGGTTGGGACCCTCCTCCCAGAGGATGTTGCGGTATCTCTCGCACTGAGGATACCTCTGAGGAGGAATGCCAGTTCGGAAGAGGCAGGTGTTAGTAGTGGGTGATTCGATCGTTAGAAACATAGATAGTTGGGTTTGTGATGACCGGGAGAACCGTATGGTCACTTGCCTGCCTGGTGCGAAGGTTGCGGATCTCTCGAGGCATCTAGATAGACTTATGTGTAGTGCTGGGGAGGAGCCGGTGGTCGTGGTACATGTAGGTACCAATGACGTAGGAAGGGTAGGAGAGATGTCCTGGAGGCCAAATTTAGGCTGCTAGGAAAGAGACTGAAATCCAGGACCTCTATGGTGGCATTCTCGGAAGTGCTTCCAGTTCCACGCGCAGGGCCAGGTAGGCAGGCAGAGATTCAGAATCTCAATGCGTGGATGAGACGATGGTGTAGGGAAGAGGGTTTGGATTTATTAGGAACTGGGGACACTTTTGGGAGAGAGCCTATACAGGAAGGATGGGCTCCACCTAAACCAAGTGGAACCAGACTGCTGGCACTAAACATTAAAAAGGCCGTAGAGCAGTTTTTAAACTGAGAGATGGGGAAAGCCGATTGGTGTGGAGATGCACGTAAATCGGAGAGACTTCTCTTAGAGGAGAATCCATTGATAGAGATTCTCTAAGCTGTAGTCAGAAAGAGAGGAGAGAGAGGGCAAACCATGGGCCAGAGCAGACAAAAAACCGCGTACAAAGGAATCCAATGCATCAGGAAGGGCAGACAAATAAGCAGTGGCAAATTTTTAAAGTGCTTCTACACAAATGCTAGGAGTCTGACTAATAAGATGGGTGAACTAGAGTACCTAGTATTAAATGAGGAGATTGACATAATAGGCATCACTGAAACCTGGTGGAATGAGGAAAATCTGTGAGACACAATCATACCGGGATATAAAATATATCGAAAGGATAGAGCAGGCCGGGTGGGTGGCGGAGTAGCACTGTATGTGAAAGATAATGTAGAATCAAATGAAATAAAAATATTAAATGAATCAACATGTTCAATAGAATCGCTATGGATAGTAATTCCATGCTCCAAAAATAAGAAATTAGCAGTAGGGATATATTACCGACCACCTGACCAGGACAGGGATACTGACATTGAAATGCTGAGGAGATTAGAGGCTACCAAAACAAAGAACTCTATAATAATGGGGATTTTAATTACCCCCATATTGACTGGATACATGTCACCTCAGGAAGAGAAGCGGAGATAAAATTTCTCAATGGCTTAAATGACTGCTTCTTGGAGCAGCTGGTGCAGGAACCCACAAGGGAGAGGCAATTCTCGATTTAGTCCTGAGTGGAGGCGCAGGATCAGGTCAGAAATAACCGTTACAGGACCGGCAGGAATAGTGACCATAATATAATAACATTCAACATTCCTGTGGTGGGAAGAACACCTCAGCAGACCAGCACCCTGGCATTTAATTTCAAAAGAATTACACAAAAATGAGGAGGTTAGTTAAACAGAAATTAAAAGGCACAGTGACTAGAGCCAAATCCTGCAAGCTGCATGGAAACTTTTAAAGACACCATAATAGAGGCCCAACTTAAATGTATACCCCAAATTAAAAAACATAGCAAGAGACCTAAAAAGAGTCACCGTGGCTTAACCACCATGTAAAAGAAGCAGTGAGGACAAAAGGTATCTTTTAAGAAGTGGAAGTCGATCCTAGTGAGATAAATAGAAAGGAACATAAACACTGTCAAATCAAGTGTAAAAATGTAATAAGAAAAGCAAAAAGATTTTGAGGAACAGCTAGCCAAAAACTCAAAAGAAATAACAAAATGTTTTTAAGTACATTAGAAGCAGGAAGCCTGCTAAAAAACCTGTGGGTCCCCTAGGCGATCGAACTATAAAGGCGCAATCAAGGGATAAAGCCATTGCGGAGAAACTAAATGATTTCTTTGCTTCAGTCTTCACGGCTGAGGACGTTGGGAGATTCCCAAATCTGCACCGTCCTTTGTGGGTAATGAATCTGAGGAACTGTCCCGGATTGAAGTGTCATTAGAGGAGGTTTTGGAACAAATAGAAAAACTTAATGTTAACAAATCTCCGGGACCGGATGGCATTCATCAAGGGTTCTAAAAGAACTCAAATGGGAAATTGCTGAACTATTATCTGTGGTTTGTAACCTATCCCTTAAATCGGCTTCGTACCTAATGACTGGAAGGTAGCCAACGTGACACCAATATTTAAAAAGGGCTCTAGAGGCGATCCGGGCAATTACAGACCGGTAAGTCTAACTTCAGTACCGGGCAAATTAGTCGAAACAATAGTAAAGAATAAAATTGTGAAGCATGTAGAAGAACATAATTTGTTGGACAAAAGTCAACATGGGTTCTGTAAAGGAAATCCTGTCTTACTAATCTATTAGAGTTCTTTGAAGGGTTAACAAACATGCGGACAAGGGGATCCAGTAGATATAGTATACTTAGATTTTCAGAAAGCCTTTGACAAGGTCCCTCACCAAAGGCTCTTGTGTAAATTACATGGCCATGGGATAAGAGGAAGGTCCTTTCTTGGATTGAGAACTGGTTAAAAGACAGGAAACAAAGGGTAGGAATAAATGGTAAATTTTCAGAATGGAGAGGGGTAACTAGTGGTGTCCCCAAGGGTCAGTCCTAGGACCAATCCTGTTCAACTTATTCATAAATGATCTGGAGAAAGGGGTAAGCAGTGAGGTGGTAAAGTTTGCGGATGATACCAAACTGTTTAGGATAGTCAAGACAGAAGCAGACTGTGAGGACTCCAAGAAGATCTCACCAAACTGAGTGATTGGGCAACAAAATGGCAAATGAAATTTAATGTGGATAAGTGTAAAGTAATGCACATCGGGAAAAATAACCCCAACTATCGTACAGTATGATGGGGGCTAATTTACGACAAATCAGGAAAGAGATCTTGGAGTTATCGTGGACAGTTCTCTGAAAACTTCCACACAGTGTGCAGCGGTCAAAAAGGCAAATAGGATGCTAGGTATTATTAAGAAAGGGATAGAAAATAAGACCCAGAATATCTTACTGCCCCTGTATAAAACTATGAGTACGCCCACATCTTGAATACTGTGTACAGATGTGGTCTCCTCACCTCAAAAAGATATTTTGGCCTTGGAAAGTTCAGAGAAAGGGCAACTAAAATGATTAGGGGTTTGGAACGGGTCCCATATGAGGAGAGGTTAAAGCGACTGGGACTTTTCAGTTTAGAAAAGAGGAGACTGAGGGGATATGATAGAGGTGTATAAAATCATGAGTGGTGTGGAGAGGGCGGATAAAGAAAAGTTATTTATTAGTTCCTAAATAGAAGAACTAGAGGACACCAAATGAAATTAATGGGTAGCAGGTTTAAAACTAATAAAAGAAAGTTCTTCTTCACACAGCGTGTAGTCAGCATGTGGAACTCCTTGCCAGAGGAGGCTGTGAAGGCTAGGAATATAACAGAGTTTAAAGAAGCTAGATAATTTCATGGAGGTTAGGTCCATAAAGGCTATTAGCCAGGGGATAAAATGGTGTCCTTGGCCTCTGTTTGACAGAGGCTGGAAAGGATGGCAGGAGACAAATCGCTTGATCATTGTCTTGGTCCACCCCTCTGGGGCACCTGGTGCTGGCCACTGTCGGCAGACAGGATACTGGGCTAGATGGACCTTTGGTCTGACCCGGTACGGCCGTTCTTATGTTCTTATGTTCTTATGTTATGTTCTTCTTTGATACATTATATAAATCACTGATATCCTATAAAGTAATGCAACCAACATGTTGCCCATGGGGAACATAAAAAAAATCCAATGAACTTTATTAGATCCATATGTTTATCTAAATCCAATATGCATAGAAACTTGAACTCCCATATGGGTTCAGGGAGAGTATCAGGTCTGTAGTCAGGAAGGATGGGCTCCACCTAAATGAAAATGGAACCAGACTGATGGCACTTAACATTAAAAGGGTTGTAGAGCAGTTTTTAAACTAAGGTCTGGGGGAAAGCTGATGGGTGCGGAGGAGCACATGGATAGGACAGAGACATCTCTTAGGGGAGGGTCTAATAATAGAGATGCTCTATATTTTAGTCAGGGAGAGAGGATGGAAGTATGGGTCTGATCAGATAAAACACAATCAAATGAAAAAGAGTCTAACACATCAGGAAATGGCAGACAGACAAATAGAGACAAATTATTAAAGTGCTTATACACAACTGCTAGAAGTCTAAATAGTAAAATGGATGAACTAGAGTGCCTCGTTTTAAAGGGGGATTTTGATAAAATATGCATCACGGAAACTTGGTGGAATGGGGACACTCCATGGAACACAGCCATGCCAGGGTACAAAATATATAAGAAGGACAGAACAGGTCGTGCTGGTGGGGGAGTGGCGCTATCATTGAAAGAAAATGTAGAATCAAATAAAAATCTTAAATGAGCCAAAATGTACCATAGAATCTCTATGGATAGTAATTCCATGCTCCAATGATAAGAATATGGCAGTAAGGATATATTATCGACCACCTGATCAGGACAGTGATAGTGACTATGAATGGCTAAGGGAAATTAAGGAGGCTGTCAAAATAAAAAACTCAATAATAGTGGAAGATTTCAACTATCTACATATTGACTGGGTACACATTACCTCAGGACGGGATGCAGAGATAAAATTTCTTGATACCTTAAATGACTGCTTCTTGGAGCAGCTGGTTCTGGAACCCACAAGGGGAGAGGCTATTCTTGATTTAGTCCTAAGTGAAGCGCAGGATCTGGTTCAAGAGGTAAATATAACTGGACAGCTTGGAAATAGAGACCATAATGTAATAAAATTTAACATCCCTGTGGTGGGAAAAATACCTCAGCAGCCCAATACTGTAGCATTTAATTTCAGAAAGGGGAA
The DNA here is from genome assembly GCA_019425775.1 of Rafetus swinhoei. NCBI lineage: Eukaryota > Metazoa > Chordata > Testudines > Trionychidae > Rafetus > Rafetus swinhoei. The sequence goes on from CM033424.1 coordinate 84,507,717, forward strand.
CTACACAAAAATGAGGAAGTGAGTTAAACAGAAATTAAAAGGTACAGTGAGAAAAAGTAAAATCTCTGCAAGCTGCATGGAAACTTTTCAAAGACACCATAATAGAGGTGTCATAATAGAGGTGTCCAAATTAAAAAACATAGTAAGTGAACCAAAAAAGTGCCACCGTGGCTTAACAACCAAGTAAAAGAAGCAGTGACAGAGTAAAAGACATCTTTTAAAAAATGGAATTCAAATCCTAGTGACGAAAAAAAAAAGAGCATAAACTTTGTCAAATTAAGTGTAAAAATATAATAAGAAAAGCCAAAAATGAGTTTGAAGAACAGCTAGCCAAAACTCAAAAAGTAATAGCAAAATGTTTTTTAAATACATCAGAAGCAGGAAGCCGGCTAAACAAGCAGTGGGGCCCTTGGAGGATCGAGATGCTAAAGGAGCACTCAAAGATGATAAAGTCATAGTGGAGAAGCTAAATAAAGTCTTTGCTTCAGTCTTCACAGCTGAGGATATTGGGGCGATTCCCAAACCTGAGCCATACTTTTTAGGTGACAAATCTGAGGAATTGTCCCAGATTGAAGTATCATTAGAGGAAGTTTTGGAACACATTGATAAACTTAACAGTAACAGAGATCAGATGGCATTCACCCAAGAATTCTGAAAACTCAAATGTGAAATTGCGGAATTATTAACTGTGGTTTGTAACCTATCCTTTAAATCAGCTCTGTAACTAATGACCTAGTGACGCCAATATTGTAGAGGTGATCCTGGGACTTATAGACCGGTAAGTCTAACGTCAGTACCAGGCAAATTAGTTGAAGCTATAGTAAAGAATAAAATTGTCAGACACATGGATGAATATAATTTGTTGGGGGGAAAGTCAACATGCTTTCTTGTAAAGGGAAATCATGCCTTACTAATCTGCTATAGTTCTTTGAGGGAGTCAACAAACATGTGGACAAATGGGATCCAGTGGATATAGTATACTTAAATTTCCAGAAAGCCTTTGACAAGGACCCTCACCAAAGGCTCTTAAGTAAAGTAAGTTGTCATGGGATAAGAGGGAAGGTGCTTTCATGAATTGCTAACTGGTTAAAAGACAGGAAATAAAGGGTAGAAATAAATGGTAAGTTTTCAGAGTGGAGAGAGGTAACTTGTGTGGTCCTCCAAAGGTCTGTCCTGGGACCCATCCTATTCAAACTTATTTATAAATGATCTAGAGAAAGGGATAAACAATGAGGTGGCAACATTTGCAGATACCAAACTGCTCAAGATAGTTAAGACCAAAGCAGACTGTGAAGAGCTTCAAAAATATCTGACCAAACTAAGTGATTGGGCAACAAAGTGGCAAATGAAATTTAAGGCTGATAAATGTAAACTAATGCACATTGGAAAAAATAATCCCAACTATACATACAATATGATGGGGACTAATTTGGCTACAATTACTCAAGAGAGTGATCGTGGAGTCACTCTGGATAGTTCGCTGAAAACATCCACTCAGTGTGCAGTGGCAGTCAAAAAAGCAAATAGAATGTTAGGAATCGATTAAAAAGGGATAGAGAATAAGACAGAAAATATCTTATTGTCTCTATATAAAACCATGGTACGCCCACATCTTGAATACTGCATACAGATGCAGTTGCTTCATTTCAAAAAAGATATATTGGCATTGGAAAAGGTTCAGAAAAGGGCAACAAAAATGATTAGGTGTTTGGAACGGGTATGAAGAGAGATTAAAATGACTTGGACTTTTCACCTTAGAAAGAGGACACTAAGCGGGGATATGATACAGGTCTATAAAATCATGACTGGTATGGAAAAAGTGAATAAGCAAAAGTTATTTACTTATTCCCACAATATACGAACTAGGGGTCATCAAATGAAATTAACAGGCAGCAGGTTTAAAACAAACAAAAGGAAGATTTTCTTCACTCAGTGCAGTCAACCTCTGGAACTCCTTGCCAGAGGATGTGGTGAAGGCTAAGACTGTAACAGGGTTCAAAAAAGAGCTAGATAGATTCATGAAATTTAGGTCCATCAATGGCTATTAGCCAGGATGGGTAGGAATGGTGTCCCTAGCCTCTGTTTGTCTGGAAATGGGTGACAGGGGAGGGATCACATGATGATTACCTGTTGTGTTCCCTCTCTCTGGGGCATCTGATATTACCCACTGTTGGCAGACAGGATACTGGGCTAGATGGACTGTTGGTCTGACCCAGTATGGCCATTCTTGTGTTCTTATGTAGTACCTGTTGGGGTAAGTCCCCAACTGATAGTTGAGAACTAAGATACAAATAATGCCCTACAACGGATGAACCCATGTAGGGGGACTGGAAATTTTGAAATAACTCTGTTCACTGCGCCTAACTGCCATTGAAAGTCCACAGATCTTGGGTGACTCACTCACCACTTTAGTACCTTTGAACTCTCTTCCTAAACTTTTCTTTACATATCATTAAAACTTTTAAAAATTGCAAGTCATGCCATCAATGCTGATAAACAAAGCAAGAACAGCTAGACATTCTCCTGAATTTTACATCCTTAAATTGGCAATGACACAAAAATTACAAGTAATGGATTCAGTGACACAGTGTATTTTTCTGGTTTATCTAATTTTTTATCATAAACAATTTTGTATAATTGGAAGGGCTAAATGTTTATCTTTCAGATTAGAGTTGGAGTGAGCCATTTTAACTTAAGTGCGCAAACTTTTGAAGTTTTCTGTTTTCGGTACTGTTCCTACTGTAAGATTCTCCAAACAACAATCCCTAGGTGAAGTTATTATCACTGGAGTGCTAACACAGAGAGGGTCTTCGCAGATCTCAGATAAATGAGCAACAGGGTGAGGAGTGATTAGAGGGTGACTATAGGAGGGTATACAGAATCCATGATTATGCAGTCTGCCTACTAATTGTAGATTTAATTCTGTTCTCAATCCCTCTAGAGATCTTTATAGAGTTTCTTCATAAATTAGATCCTACAAACAAAATTAATCTGAATAAATTACATATTATTACTAGAGTTGCTATTAATTTATTAACTGTATATCACCAAAAGAGAGAGCATCTACAATCACATAATTTTTGTTTTCCTGCTTATATAGTTCCTTGATTTTGTCGATTATATATCATACGTTATTTCTAGTGTGCAACCTTAGCAAGATATAATGATTATTACACATGGAAAACTATCTTTAAAATATTAAATTTGAGAAGTCAAGGTCTTAGCAATTAGGACATTTCAAAACAAGTTTGCCTATGCAGCTTTAATTCAGATCCTTTGTGCACATGCATTATGGTACAGTCTTTAATTACATGATTGTCACACTGTCTGGAGTAGCTCACAACTGAGAGTGCTAATCTCAGGTCAGGCTGTCAGAAAACAGAACATACACCCCCAAACTAGTAGTATACTATATAATTAGATTTTATCAAAGTAACAACTGTGCACTCCTGGCTTACTATATTCGTTTTACCCCAGAGTCAGAAACAGTCCACCTTAGTCTGTCCAGCACATTCTGCAATCCTGACAAACTGGAGGAAGAAATGAAAGATTCTTAAAACCAAAATTAATCACACATTAGGCCTCAATGGGCCAGGCATTTACCCTCAGATTGCTGGGTACTCATGATCTCACACCAAAGACAATGCTGTAGCCACTTCCTCTAATAATCTAACTAAATATTTATTACTTAAGAAAAAGAAATGTTAATGAGAGGTTAAAGCAGGTAAAATATATTACAGGTGAATCCGTGTTTGTAAATACAAATGGTAGTAGAGATGTAGAAATCTCCTGCTTTTCCATAATTCTCTCTTAGGTACCAAAAATAACTTCGAGGATCTCTTTCCAATTGTTCAGAATTTTCCCTGTCAAAGAATGGCCCTACTAGATCAGATCAAAGGTGTATCTAGCCCAATAACCTGTCTTCTGACAGTGGCCAATCCCAGCTGCTTCAGAGGGAATGGCAAAACAAGTAATCATCAAGTGATTTATCCCCTGTTACCCATGTCCAGATTCTGGCAAACAGAGGCTAGTGACACCATCCCTGGACGTCTGGGTAATAACCATTGATGGACCTATCCTCCACGAATTTATCCAGTTCTTTTTTGAACCCTGTTATATTCTTGGCCTTCACAACATCCTATGACCAAGGAGTTCCACAGGTAGATGATACATTGTCTGAAGAAATACTTCCTTTTGTTTTTTTTAAACCTGCTTCTTATTAATTTCATTTGGTGACCCCTAGTTCTTGTTTTATGAGAATCCATCAGTCAGAGATACAGGATTGCTCCCAGGATTCATTCTTATAGCTGTCTTCCCTAGAAATTAGTCTGGCATACGTTCCCATCACAAGAGGGTCTGTAGATTTTCCATTACTGAATGTAAGGACCTATGCTTTGAAATTAGATGCTGCTCATTTATATTTCTAAGGCTTCAATCCCAGCTAATGGGCAATTCAATTACAGAGTAATACATAGGCACTAAATAGGCACTAAATTCAATTCAGTGACAACAGATTTATTTCACAGTATAAAAATAAACTTAATAAAAATCAGGTTTTTTGTAAAAATCAACAATTTAGAACCTGTGCTTGTGAGACACAATTACTAACTCTGGACCATGTCGCACAAAGACTGGTGTGATGCCTTCCTTACTTTTAATCATAGCAAAATTTATTTAGTAACTTGTTCCACCAACTTCTAAGATGTTCACTAGTCTAGAGGAAATGGTAAGAGTCAACTAGAAACAAGAAAAAGCTACAGATATCATATTGCAGAACTGAGCCAAACCAAAAAAAACTGACAAGACTCCCAGTCTAACTAAAACTTCACCATATCCAACACAAGCTGCAGATTTGACTTATTTGCTTTGATGTCCTGCCTTTGATGGCAGGCTCCACAGCGCTGGTTTCCAAATTCTAGCAGAACAACTACCTTCAACATAAAAGGCACTGGGCCATATCTTGATGCTGTTCATCCAACCCAGCAAAACAGTAACCTGACCCAGTCTCTCCAGGTAAAAAGGAGCTGTTTCCCTCCTTTGGTTTATGCTGGTAGAAAGCCTCAGTGCAAAGTTGTTCTTGAAGATACAGTACAGACTGCAAGTGTTGGGCTTCCAAGGAAGATGTTGCCATTAATGAGCCCAGAGAGCTGGGCATAAGTCTGGGCTTATTCAAATGCCAGTTTTTTATATAGATCATCTGTACTTCAGTAAAACACACTGGGCTGTACCCCAGATGTCTAGCTGACTCAGAAATCAGTGCAGCAGGATTTGCCCCATAAAGGAGAACTGTTTCTTCCCTTAATTGTTTCTTAAATATCTTTTTTATGCCTCCAAAGGGCACAACTACCCCTTAACTCAGAAACTGCACTAGAACTTGTGCAGAGACTCAAGACTTGCATATGGATGGCACAGATTTTCTTAGGGACCCACAGGGCTTGTAAGTGAGCCCTATGGCTTGTAAGTCCTGCCTTTCTCCCACAGCAGAAGGCCTTAGGAGGAATCTTCAGAAGGAAAAGCTGAGTGAAATTTCCGCCTTGTTACTGCCTCCCACGAGATGTCCCCATGAATAATGTAAATCACTCCTCCGAAGAACATAGTCTACTTTGGCAAAAACCAGGTCATTTATGTCAAAGGCTAAATATTTTAAATATAAAAAAGAAATGAAACTGACTATAAAAGCAGTACAATTTCATTATAAAGAGAATTTAGATAAAAAGAGAGACTTGCCAATCCAGTTTTTCTCCCTGAATAGTATCTATGTGATGAATGATAGTCAAGTTTCCAAGCATGGTATTCAGTGTATATATCAGTTCTTAGGCTAGAATTTTTCCATGGCTGAAACTTCCCTGCTCTGATGAACCATCTGTCCAGAATGGGAGTATTTATTTCTCTCCAATTACCTGATAATATGAGCAGTTAATAACACAAGGCCAGAGTCTGAGAGGTGCTAAGTACTTTCATCTCCTGACTGACAGCAAAAAGCATTGACCACAATAGAAACGAAGAGTGCTCAGTGCCTCAGTGGACCAAACCTTAAAATCAAAACAGTATATTTGATCATGATTAGAAATAATATCATCTACTCATGGAAATGCTATCATAAGAGACAATGCCAAATAATTATTCTTTATTAGACTGCTTTGTCATTCTAAAGCAAACAAAGCCCTTTAATATTTGTGCAGTTCCACCCTACAATATACATCACTTACAAGGAAGCTGCCCTCAATGCTTCCAAAGTGTTCATTTTGAGTAGAACCCACTTGACATATATCCTTATATTATCTATCCTGAAAACCAACTGGCACTCAGAAATAGGACTTGAAAGTGTATTAATATATTTGCACACTGTAAACCAAAATGTAGGACACATATATTAGTTTTGCTTTCCCTGGGCTCAGTTTGAACCATTTTGGTTTTGTTCAATAAGGAAGCAGTGCATATTTTAGCCAACAAGTCAGTAGCATTATCTATCACAGAAAGCATCTCCAATGTACTAAGACAATCTAATAATGCCATATTATTATTTTGCACAGTATATTTCCTGACTATTGAAATTTGGGTGAGCAGTTAAATGTTCATATCATAAATCCTTGTCTGAGTGTGAAGATTTTATTAAAGAAGATTAGCTGGAATATTTGAGTTATTCAGTTTTTAGCCCATCCCATCCAACATATTTAGTTATCGTCACACATATATAAATATCTTAATTATGTAGCCTGAGCTGAATGGAAAATTGGTGGTCAGAGAAATAACTTGGCATATCATTCCATAGAACACATACCAAAAAAACCTCAATTTCCCATGCATATTCCTGAAGTTAAACATGACACCAAGAATGGACTTTAAGTTATGATGATTAAAGTACAGGTCGAACCTCTAAAATCCAGAACTCTCTGTGCTGGCAACATCCTGTGGTCTAGCAGGACCAGGGATTTGTTGAACCAGGGAGCCCCAACTGTCCAGGTGCAAAAGTGCAGCCCAGCTATGCAGGGAGGAAACACAGCCCTGGCCAGGGCTGATGAAAAGGAGCATGGCTGGAAGCAGCGGGGCCAGTGTCCAGGAGTGCAGCTCCAGCAGTTGCTGGTGAGGTGGGTAATGAAGCCCCACCCAAAGCTGACACGATGGGAGAAACAGCTTCCATGGGAGCTAGCAGAGCGGGAGCTAAGCCTCCATCAGGCAGGTGGCGGGGAGTGCAGCCCAAACCAGTGCTGAAGCCAGCAGGGCTGGCAGCTAGGTGTGCAGCCTGGGCTAACGCTATGGAGGGTGCAGTCCTGGTTGGGGCTGGAGGCAGTGGGGCTGGCCCCTGTCTGGGACTGGTATGATGGGGGATGCAGCCCCGGCCGCCACCAGAACTGGAGGCAGCGGGGCAGGCAGCACAGAGCGCAGCCCCAGCTGGGAGCAGAGCCTGACCTCCCCTTGTCCAGCAAACTCTGTGGTTCAGGACCACTCAGGTCCTGAGGGTGCCGGAAAAGAGAGGTTTGACTTGTAATAGGAGAGGTGGGATAAGGTTAATCATAACTACCCCTTTGTAACAAAATGCTGTTAAAAATGGAAAATCTGAGCATTTTTTCAATTATCCATTTTCTAAATTACTGTCGCTAGCTGTAGAATAAGCATGATGTTTGAATAAGTCCTGGCTCTTAACTGAGATTTTAATGACTAAATATTGAATAAAATGTTTGTCACTTGTAAGGAAATAATTCCAAACATAGAGCCATTTGGACATATAATAGCATGATTAAGAAAGACGTGAAAGGTTTCCATTAAAAACAAGGGTGAAGAAAAGTTGTTTTATCTTTTCACCAAGGACAGGACAAGAGGCAGTGGACTCAAATTACAGTAAAACTCAGGAAAAAACTTGATAAAGATAAGAAAAGTAGGCCAATGGAACAGACTGCCTCAGGATGTTGTGGAAGCTTCTTCACTGGAAGCTTTCAAAAAAGAGCCTGGGTAGCCACCTGTCTTGCATGGCTGAGATGCAAGAAATCCTGTATCTTGTCAGGGATTATATTAAATGACCTTTTGAGGTCCCTTCTAAACCTATGATTCTATAGGTGTCTCCGCTCATTTTAATGAACCTAATAAATCACAGAGTCCTATTAAGTTTGACAAAAAACTATAGGATGCAGGTGCCAATAAAATCATATTATTCATATATTGAGCCATTCTATGCTCACTATCGCCTATTTAAATTCCTGGGATGTCATAGTATTTTGACTGAGAGGGGAAGCCATATTAATCTATAACTTTAAAAACAACGAGTAATCCGGTGGCACCTTAGAGACCAAAAATATATATATAGGATCATAAGTTTTCCTGGGTAAAAATAGCATTTTAAATTATTTGGATAAATGCTTCCACGGAAGCGGCAAATAGGCAACACTATCTGGAGGAACCTCTGTATGATTCAAAATGCCAGTGATTCAAATCCATTTAACAGTATCTTAGCAGTTTTTGTATGACTAGGCCTTCGGCACTTTAGCTCATTACTGTTTACATATCCTCCCTTCTTTCCCCCAAAGAAGAAACACCTGCAGGAAACTCCTTTGTTCTACCCCATTTCAAGATCTTTCTGCAACGAGGGGGAAAACTGCATGTGGTAAGTTATTTAATCAGACAAAAAAGGCAAAATATTAAGGGATCTCCCATTATTGAAGAAGTATCTTTTTTTTTAAATAAAGGCATTTTGGCTGCTGTGTATTAAATGTGGGAGCAAATCTCCAAAGCAAGTGCTTTACACAATAGTTTAATGTTAATTTAAAGAGAGGTAGTGTGATGGGGCCCACACTAGCCAATTAGAGAGGGCCTTAAGAAGGCTGCACAGGAGAAAACTAATTATAAAGGGGCTGCAAGAAGCAGCCAACCAGGGCTGGACTGGCCCATATAAGAAGAACAGCTGGGCCGAACAACTACAATAGCTTCCTAGAGCTCAGATGGGAAGGTCCGGCTCCTAGCTGGAGGAAGGAGTGCCAGTACGGTGGACACAGTAGTGCTGCTAGCAGTGAGGGAGTGGGAGAGCTAAAAATGGCTCTAGATTGACTGCAGGAATTCCCATGCTGAGGCCTTGAGGCAAGGGTGAAGAAGGTGCTGGGGACTTTTGGGTCCAGGAAAAGGTACTGAGAGGCTGGAAGGGATGCAGCACATAGCTGTCATCTGCAGGATCCCTGGGCCAGGAACCAGAGTAGTTGCCAGGCCTGGGTCCCCACAACTATCCTCACCACTGAAGAAGGGATCAGACTGGTTGCAGTTGCTACTGAGGGAAGTGGGTGGACATCAGGGTGCTGTTTCCCGGCAATGGGATAGCATATAGTGAGACACAATTGAAAGGCTGTGTCTGGAAGAGGATACAGCAATCCTTGGAGTGATATGGGTCCTGGAGGAGAAGTGACAGCAGGACAGACACCACCAGGAGTGGGTATACCAGCCTGTGGAGCTAATCTGCAAGATGACCAGCAGGAGGTGCTAGCATGGTGAGTCACACCCCATCACAGGGAGGTAAGAATCAGAATTTTTCTTATCCTTCTTTAACTGAAATATTAGCCTATTTCATATTTTCAAGGAATATGCCTTAGTGTTCAACCCAACACAACATTTCTGCCATAACTGGCAAAAAGAGAGTGTGTGTGTATTATATATACATAGATAATCAAAAGGACAATGATTAGTTAAAAGGCCTAATTTAAAGAGAGTTGGCAAATTGCATTATGTAGGTATAAGCCTAACTTTTTTATAATGTTCTTTAAATAAGGGACTATTCATTGGGAATACTCACTTGCTTAGATTTAGGCATGTATTTGGGTCACTTGCTGAATTGGGGCCTAAATGAATACTTTATATAAGGAAATAAATGCACAATTAGAATGTAATGCTGTTTGTGTTACAAAATATTGTTGCTGAAGAGGTCAGAAAATGGGCTCCCTTTGCTCTGTCTCCTTCCCCACTTCTTACCCCAGGCAAGGGCAGCCAGTAGGCCAGTAACTAGCCATATATGTATAGGTATATGCACACTTATTTTTTAGAGATAGTGGAAGACCACCACGTTATAGCTTAAGCCCAAAATCCACCCTTAGCTTTTGCCCGAGTCAAAGTATTCTTGAGAGCCCAAATAAAGGTTCTGTGGTGTATTTTGAACACTGGAAAAGTTACCAGGAATCTCACATTGTTGAACATCTCAAGTGTCTTCCTATTGAACATAATTCCTCAAATTTATTTTGCTATGGTCCCCTGTTGGTTTCACATTAGCAGGAAAGGCTTCATCACATGCCTAATATTAGGGGCTGTGAAATGACAGTGCATTGAATCAGTTTTGACATTGTCTTGTGGAACATTCATGTATCTTCTGTTCGTCAAAGCCTAAATAAAAAGCAACAACTGCAGCAAATTCATAGCAGAACATAAGAAGCTACTAAACAGCTAACGTGATATACTTTAGTCATGCTGACTCACAGGTTGATCCTTGATTATAAAGGTGGACCTTTTGTCTTTAATTAGGCAATCTGAGATGGACAAAAAAAATTGAAAAGACACGTAAGCCAATGGAAAATATATTTCTGCTGATTTTCAATGAATGTAAGCCTTGTGAAGTGAAGCCTATTAACTTTTTCTACAAAACCAAAAGCAATTTTTCACAGGGGTGAAATGGTTTTCCTGAAAATGCCATACTTTCTCAAAGAAAATGCAAAACTTGCCCGAGACAAATGTATAAAAATGTTATTTGTTCCATAGCACAAATTTGTCAGTTTACTGATGTAGAGAAAAGGCTTTTTACTGATGACATGGCATGTATTTGCCACAATCACTTTAAAAGATCTTTTTTACACAGCTCTAATTGCAATGTTCCAGCCCTTTTGAATACATTCACATAATTTCAGTGGTATTTTCAAGGTGCAGTGAATATAAGATAAGATTGTCCCTTGTGCTATATGTCTGCATAGTGAATTTAGGTCCCTTACACCCAGCAGAGTGGAGAGAAGTTTCCAGAAAGCCCATAGCTCCTTTCCCATGTGGATGGATATGGAAGGGTAGGATATAAACAGTGCAGTTGGACCATGGTAGCAGGAGATGTAATTTACAAGTAGTTTAGAAAAGTAGTGAACTATTTCCCTGACCAATCTGCTCCTGAAGCAACAAAGCTACACCCTACCCCTTACTCAAAACAAATTATTAGAAGCATGTATTATTAAACATGGGCAAATAATTGGTAGGCCATGATTTTTTCTTTGCCCTTTAATGCATTATTTAAATGTAATCGGTATATTGTTTGTTATATATGTAATGTGCTCATCTGTGCATTTAATTTTATAAATCTTTACTATATATTTTAGAAATGTGCATCTGTCTGTCCGTCTGTGTGTTGGTTTGTTTAAGAACGCTTCCTAAACGGTATGCACTAAGACGACCAAATTTGGCATGCAGCTTTCTCTTCTCCTAACTTAAAGCAAGGTCAGGGTTTAGTTGTGCCAAGACAATGGGATATGTGTGGAATTTTATTGTTTATCATAAAATGGAAATGGAGGGGTCTGGTGGGAGGGAGTTATACTGCAGAATGACCACTGAGGGGCACTAAGGGGCCAGAGATGATGACAGGGACACCTTTAATCCCACTGGGCCAGCAGGGGGCAGAGGTGGAGAAAGGGACATCTGTCTACTATATATTTCAGAAAGTTTGTCTGTTTGTCTGTGTGTCTGTCTGTCCTCACTGGGGGACATGCACCACTCCCGAAGCTGTGCCCACTGCACCTGGCCCCAAGCTGCTACAGTGAGAGAGGACTGAGGTAGTCCTCTCCCTGGGAAAGCCGGCATACTGAACCTCTCATCTCCAGTCCCACCACAGAACAATGATTTAAATGAAGAAAAACCAAAACTTATTTGACTTAAGGGCCCGAGCAACATCGGGAAATCTTCTAGTCCATACTATTAGCATAATTAAATATATTTATTAGGGTTGCCAACTTTCCAATGGCAAAAACATGAACAACTTTGTCCAACCCCTGCTATGCCCCTTCCCCATAGGCTCACCTAGGCTCTGTCCCTTGCCCCTCGCTCACTTTCACCAAGCTGGAACAGTGGGTTGGGGTATAGAGAGGTAAGGGCTACAGCTGGGGTTCAGACTGTGGGAGGGAAGAGGGGTTATGAGGCAGGGGGCTCTGGGCTGGGGTTAAGGTGGTAAGAGTGCTGGAGGGGATGCCGGTTCTAGGAGGGAGTTTGTACACAGGATGGGGCTCGGGGCTGGGACATGTGGTTGGGAAGTATGGGGGCATGAGAGCTCTGGCTGGGGTGTGGGCTGTGGGATGAGGCCAAGGACGAAGAGTTTGAACTGTCGCAGGAACTCCAGGCTGGGGCTGAGGGATTCATGTTGCAGGGAGGGTTTAAGGTCTGAACAAAGGTTGGGGAGCAGGAGGCAGTGCAGGGTCCAGGCGACACTCACCTAAAGTGACTCCTGGGAAATGGTTGGCAGATCCCTGCAGCTCCTGGGGGAAGCAGGGAGACTTTGTGAGCTGCCCACACCAGTAGTGGTGAATCCCAGCCAATGGGAGCTGTGGAACCAGTGCTTGGGACGGTGCCTGGAGACTCCCTGGCCCCCATATGTCTAGGAGTGATAGCGTCCTGTGGGCCACGTTCCAGGAAAGATGTTCCACAAGGCATTGTGGAAGAAGGCAAATATGACTGGATACAAAGTGGGAAGATGGGGGTATAATATTTGCTGAAGTAGAGGTGCCTGAGGTCATGTGGTAAGAGACAAAGCTGGATCAGTTGGGAAGGCACAGTTATCAAGGGCCTGAAAAGTCAGAACAAGAAGTAGAACTTGTTAGAAAGAAGGAAGTGGAGCCAGTGGAAGGGTTCAGAGAGAGGAGGTGATGTAATCGGAGTTACTGATAACATTCAAGCTCAAGTAGCCATCAAATATTGATCTACCGAAGCTAAGAAGGCTGTAGGTGCAAAATTCAGAAAACATTACAAACAGGAATATTTAGTTTAGCTGTCAAATTATTTTCCTGAAAATAGCTTAGTCACCAATCTGCGCCACCTGGGTCATGTCCTCCTCCATGGGTCTCAGGCAATTCTAAAAGCTAAGATTAAAGAACCAGTGAAAGGAAGTTCCAGCCCCTAGTAAACACTCCACATTGATTCTTCCAAGGCTGAAAACACTTAATTTAATTTAAATATAAATTCTATCATTATATGAACTTATTTTATATCCCCCAAATATACTTGTTAACAAAACACTATTAGGTTTTGTCTAATAGAGTATGCAAAGGAAGCGCAGATTAGCATTTTGTCACACTTCAGTTGCATAATTTATTTGAGCCATTTTTGTGCAAGGGTTTTTTGGCAAAAACAAGCAGTGTGGACATTTCCTTTTTGCGCAAAAACCCCTTTTTGTGCAAGATCCTTATGCCTCCAAGAGGCAAATGCCTTGCACCAAAAACAACTAAAATAGATTATGCAAATGAAGTGTGACAAAATGCTATTCAGCGCTTCATTTGCATACTCTCTGCCGGCAGTGTAGACAAAGCCTTAGTGTACACAATTGAGGTGTACGCTAATGATGTATATATATTGTCCTGACAAAAAGAAATAATAATAATTTGTACTTATACTACCATATGTCCAAAACAAACTAGTTACTTAAAAGAAACTAGTGGGTCAGGCAATATACACAAAAGTATATCAGAAAGAGTTTGTATGAATCAAGCAAGCATTTGGAAAAAGCAGGGCCTATAATAGCCTATTCTTCCTTGCAAGTCTCTGATATTTTTAAAAAGGAAAAGGGTCATAGGCCTGATTCCCAGCTCATATAAATTAGCACAGCTCAGTTGAAATCAAAGAAACTATGCTGATTTATCTCAGCTAAGGATCTGGCCCTGCATTTTTAGGCGCTCGGCTGTGCTAAGGTCTTACTGAAAAGAATGTTTTATTTGAAAGTTCTTAGAGAAAGAATGCTGATTTGGTCAAATTATATTTTCTGCAGGATGTATGGAACAGAATAATCAAAGCATGTTAAATACAGATCCAAACCTGGCAGATGATCATTCCTTTTTGTTTCTGGTTTATATCTTATAAATTTTCCCTGAACTGGACTGTGAATGGAATCATGACTCATTCTGCACTAAAATGTTCCTTTGACTTGTTTGTGTTCATTCTAAAGTTTAAAGGCACAACACTGAAAATGAAGATGAGTAATTTTTAGACCATGACTAGATGAGCCATAAAGGTTGCATGTGTGAGCTAGATAAAATTAGCTAAAATATTCATATTTATCAAACAATATTTCATGGTGATAATTGGTAAAATGTTGGAAAGCTGAGTACTACATCTAATTTATTACCATTTTATTTTTTTCCTTTTGTTAGCATTTTATTTCCTATGCCTAAAATCAATAAAAATAAAATTAAAAAGCAAAATACCATCACCCATCCATTATATCAGAGAAATAGCCAGCAATGAGGGGGTTTTTTGTGTTAAGTATTAATGAGGAAGGTGCAACAATGAATAATTTAAAAACAAATTCCCCTTGAAAGAAAATAATTTTTTGTAACTACAGTTTTATGCTTCAACACAGAAAAGCCTCCTCAAATGCTGAAGATAGAGAGCCCTTTATAACCTTATATGAATTATTGCTCTACAGATCACTTTACTAGCTCCTGCCTGTGGTCCCAGCTTCCAGCCCTGTGACAAAGGCTCTGGGGCATGGACAGCATAAGATGGGGAGGTGCGCAGCTCAGCACCCCACCCCAAAAATTGTTCCAGCACCACTGATACACAGGCCTTCTTTCCTGCCTGGGACTCCCCTTCTCCAGTTCAGTCTTTGCTCCTCAGGAGTTTCCAGGTATTCCGTTGTGTGCAGTGTAAGAGCCCTTGGCGATGTCACACCTCCTTTTATATTTTCCCTCATAGGTGAGAATCCCTTTGTTTCCAGCCAAGTTCCCAGCCCAGTTCATGGGGGAAAAAAACCAAAATGGAGTTCAGTATCATGTGTTCTAATAACATGCTCCTGAGTCCTGGCAGTCATTATCCATGGCGTCCCCAGGTGAGGACAAGCCTTTTCTATTGCCCATTGTTTTCAAATATGGGCCATTAGCGCTATCTAGCTTCTTCACTGTTGTACCTGAAAAATTAGTTGTGGGTGTTACGCAGGAACAAGCACATCTGAAATACAGATTCATAGTCTATATCCATAACTCCAGATACAACATGATACATTTGTACAAATAGGATAATCATATACCACTATGGTGAAGCAGTAAAGTATCACAGGGTGTTTTCCTGAATCAGGGCCTAACAGCCCCGAATGTTGACAATCTCCCCATTTCACACAAATCAGGGAAAAGGATGGTCCAAGTATTACTTGACAACAAGTCAACCATTCAGTTTTGGAAAATGCTCTGAGGGCTAAGAGAGGTTGTATTAATCCTATCTATTTGCCAGGTGATAGAGGATTTAAATCTTCCTGTTGAGTCAAGAATCTTCAATAAATGTGACATACCTGCTCCACTGTTACCCATAGAGTCATATTTATTCTTTTTTGTGTATTTTGATAACTGTTAGCTTTTTCCTGAAAATGTTTGTGAATCCAATGCATTGGATGAACTGTATCATAAACTGTTGTTCATTAGACAATGTATGCTGAAAGGTGAATTAACCAGTATAAGCCATTTTCAATTGTTATACTCCTATTTAAAAGGTCTCAGTTGTCCAATTAAGAAGTAGAAAAACTATAATGTAATTTAGATGGCATCCCATGCACCAAAAATAATGTATAGTGAACAGTCATGTTCAAAGTAGGCTTTGCTAACAATCGGCAGGTTGAAATTGGTTTACATAAAATATTTAGCAAATACTTGTGAATAACAAATATATTAATAGAAACTAGAATGCATTCAATTTGTAAATAGATTGTTTTTCCTGTATAACTTATTCACAGTGAATAATTTAAATAGTTCTTGTTATTACAAACAACATTTTTGAAAGCTAATTATAAAATATGTTTTCATTTTAGGCCCACTGAAATTGATAGAAAACTTGCCACTGATTTAAGTGGGCTTTGGTTCAGATCTTTTTATTCTTCCTCTCTCTCCATTTACCCTACTAGAAATTATAAAAATTGTTTATTTTTCTCCACTAATGCTATGGTTTTCTCTTGGGAAAGTTTCTGGACCTCCTTTTTCAGGTATCTGAGAAATGTTATATCTTCTGCACATTGACATACAGATGAACTGAAGTGCATGAAGTGTGAAAGGCACAAGACAAAGACTCAGAACCTATGTAATTTTTGCAACTGCGTCTCTCTTTCTTTCTCTGTTTAATAATTACTTCACAATGAGTTGATAACTCAGAACCAGTGTATGACATACTAATAACAAGTTGGCAAGTAAAAGGTAATTCTCTGTCACATCAATACAATACCTAATACAAAATCAGGTTTTTCTAAAACTTTGAAAACTGGATGATGCAGTGAGTTACTAACTTCTCTCTTCTGAAGGTACAAGTTCCAGTGAAAATAATCTTTGCACCTAAATAGCACCTTAATAAGATGATCTTCTCACATACATAAGAAAATACTGTGGCCTGCAAGTGACAACAGTTCTTTCTGCTCTCGGATGGAATGGTGCAGGAAGCACCATTATGAAAAAACATGCTCTTCAATTGCAGAGGTAGGAGAGAATCTGAGGTAGGTGAGGAAGCAGAGTGATAAGTGAGAGGAGACAAATGAATAGCCAGGGAAGTATAAAAGGGAAAAAACATCAAAATAGCAACAGGCAAAAAGAGGTGTGAAAATAACAAAATATGGGGAAGTGAAGGAGAGAAAGAACCAATAATGGAAAAGAGAATGCTGCTAAATCCTCTAAAAGGGAGAGAAAAAATCCTCTAAATGGGAGACAAAAAGGTAAGAGTTTTCTTCCCCCAAAGACATTTTTAAAAAGTAGAATTATAGGAAGAGAAAAAAAATCAACACATAGCCCAAAGAAAACAGAACAGAAGGAAAGAAAGGAAAGAAAATGGAAGCAGGATACCAAGAAGGAGAGCTGGAATAGATGGAATAGAAAAAATAATAAAAGAAAAAGCAGTGAAAAAAACAGATTGTAGTTTTAAAATCTGGATTGTAATCTTCAATTGTAAGGTATTCCCTATGTTTTCTGTCATGGCAGCCATGATGATGGTGCAAAAGGAAAAAGTGCAATCTGAGTGAACAGACCAATGATTTCAATTCATGTTCACAAAACTAATTCACACTCCTTTTCAGGCTTGCCTCTCTGTTAACTGTTCAATGTGCTTAGTGATTTTAAGATATAGTCAAAAGTCAGCCATTCATTTTAAACCCGTGAATTATGTCATTGTGACCTGAACAGGGACAATGCTCTATGCATCAGTTCAGGAAGACTTTAGCTAAATCCCGCATCACTGCATTTCTGAGTATACTACTGCAGATAGCTATCATGTTGAAAAATGACATAATTTATGATACTCGCAGAATGTGATCTCTGTGTAAGTAGTTGTAAACCAATATTTTTTTAGTTGGTATTTATGATGCAGACTGTGAATCTTGTCATCTTCCCTTGCGGAAGCCTACAAAATTGCCAACAGCACAGGAATCGAAAGAATGCACAAGTGTCCCGAAGTGTTTAACCTTTGCTATCTGCCTTCTGGAAAAAGAAAAACAAAGATTAATTGGGATATTTCCTTCACAAGAAGTATGTATCACAGTTAGAAAGCACTTGAGTATAGGAGCTTGAAAAGTTCTTCGCAGATAGTGGCTTCACAGAGAGTGACCAAGCATAGGAGAACTAAAAGCAATTTTTAGAAAGGGATGAGAGAATCAGACAAGGAGAGGCAAGAGCATCCTAGATTGTATTATTTATTTATTTATTTATTTATTTATTTCTTCTTTTTGGGGTAGGTGTGTGTGTGTGTGTGTGCTTATTTGGGTATTTCAGCTCCAGATTTGAAACAAGGATTCTGTGGGATACCACGATTTAGAGGCTGGCTTTGAGATTTGTGTTTCAACCAAAGGCTAAACTGGAAAATCTACATTTTGGGGACTGTTAAGATAAAGGCCTGGATCTAAATTTCATGGCTGTTCCCTATCTCTCTAGGTATTTCGGATCTAACCATGCTTAAAATATGGACAATTCAAAATGCAGATGAAGATCTAAATTTTCTAAAATTAAGCTTTCTCTAACCAGTGTGTTCCTATGTCATAAATGTATTTGTTCATCCCTATATCTAGTATTGGAGCAAACATCTTCCAAACATTGACTGGTCAATTTCTCACTGCAAAACATAAAATGTTACTAAGCCACAACTGAAGAAAACAAATCTTTGAAATGATTAACCACAGATGCAGTTAAACTCTAGTTGGTCCTCATCAGTTCTCTTTTGTCTCTATGCACTTGCGTTTCATATATATTGGTTTGCCACTAACACTAGACATTTCCCAACTATTTAAGTGGAAGAACTTTTTTCATGATAGGCTAGGTTAGGGTAAACATATGAATGTATCTCTGAAGATGTTCTGTTTTCCCTAAACCAGGGGAGGGCAATAATTTTGATGGGGGGGGGGAGAAGGGGCTAGGGTACCAGAGGCAGGTTCTGGCTGAGAGACACTTAACTGGGCAGCTCCCAGCCAGCAGCCCAGCAGGCTCCTCAGCCAGGAGCCCTGCACCGGCAGTGGGGACAATGGATGGCTATGAACACTGCAAGCCCAGAGGGGGGAAGGGCACTTTGACCACTGTCTGTCCTGCAAACAGGCAGCTCCCATTGGTTGGAAACTAGCCAATGGGAGCTGTGAGATTGTGCGAGGGGTGGGGACAGCACACAAAGCCGCTCTTCTTCCCCCAGATTCATAGTATTCTGAGAGTTGCTCTGAGCAGCATGTGGGGGCGAGGCAGGCAGGGAGCTTGGCTGAGTCTCCCACAGGCCAGATCCAGAGACTTGACAAGCAGGATCCAGTCCACAACCCCAATCCTTTTTTAAAACTTTTAAATAGCATTTTCATTTGACAAGGGAAAACTGTTGCAATTAAAATGGAACTTAACTCATCCTGAGCATTACATAAATTAATCTGCCATTATTGAAATTCCTATAGAATGTATTTTATCAAGCTCCTTTAATTGATTATTACTATGCTATCTACATATGTTTAATTCTGGTTGATTATGAAGTTCCAGATCATGTAAGGGAATGGCCAGAATCTTTAAAAGAAAATATTTTTCCAATCTTTTATATTATTTTTATAGAACTTTAAACTACTTAAGAATCAGTTTAGTAGCAAAAGTAATGTGTTTTTCAATAGATGCCTAAGTGATAGCAGTTTTAACATTGAAAAGAACAATTTGCAAGAAAAATATTCTTTTCCTTTGATAGGTAAACCTATAATTAATGTTTCAACCTACTATCAAACTATTTACTTACTATAGCTCCTAGTATATGGTTTTTGTTTGGCTAGGATTTGTTTGCATGGTAAGTTAAATAGCTGCAACTTTCTACAGAATACATTCTTTAAAAAAAATCTGATTTAGCAATGAACACTGCTGTCTTCATTACGTGTGCTTGCACTGAAAGGAAAATGAAATGGAAATGGTGAAAAGGAGTTAGTTAAAACAATCTTATAGGTTATCTAATTGCTTGTTCATCAACTTACTCTGCATAATAAAAAGGATATTGGAAGCCTAGTGATGTATTTTGTTCCATATCCTGTAGCAGATTCATAGGCTCATAACTCCTGTCCTTAACGAAGTAAATAGTTAAGCTTCTGTTGATTTCCGTGGCAGCAGGAGTAGTTTCATTCTTTTTCTGACAAAGAAATGCATCAAAACACACTGGAAAGGTATTAATTATGTCATATACTTGAATATTTTTTTAAAAGTTGTGTTAAATAAAATATTGTATTTTTCTTCCATAGTTTTCCTCAACCGTTTCTAGCCACAACAACCAATTACAGTAAAACTCCATTGGTCTGGCATCCAATGCTACGGCACTCCTGATTGTCTGGCACCATTGGGAACCCAGAAGTGCTCCGGGCAGCCGGACAATTGGAGCTGCTCTGTACCGGCTTCCCCAATTCAGCCTCTGCTGAAACTGACCAGCAGCTGAATCGGGAAGCCGGGGCAGAGCTGGCTGAGTGCTGCGGGTTGGTCCGTGGCGCTGCCCTCGGGGCTGCAGGACCAACCCGGCAGCACCCCAGCTGCTCTTGGGGACGCCTGGGGCAGAGCAGCTGGGGTGCTGCCAGGTTGGTCTCGCAGCACCGAGGCGGCACTACCGGACCAACCCAGCAGCACCCCAGCTGCTCTGCCACAGGCGTCCCGATTCAGCCGCTGCTGAAACTGACCAGCAGCGGCTGAATCGGGGATGCCTGGGGCAGAGCTGGACTATCGGAAGTGGGGACTATGAGGGGCCTGGGGTGGCATCTCCCCCCCCCAACCCAGACCCCTCATAGCCCCCCCTTCTGATAGTCCGGCATATCTGATAATCCGGCACCCCCTGGGTCCTAAAGGTGCCGGATTATCGGAAGTTTACTGTAACTAGAATACAAAATACAATGGAAAATAATCCATATTTAAGAACAAAAATCAGAAAACCGTACCTTCCGTATATGAAATAGAATTATTGGTTACATTTTTCACATATCTTTTTTAAATGAAAATGTACAGAAGTATATGGATGCAAATAATAAAAAACAGATTCTGGATCTCTGCCTACAGGTAGATTAGCTTGGCACAGAATAATAACACAGGCATCATTTCCTAGCTTTTATAGTATTAAATCTTGTGGCATTTTGAGATTCACATAAATTTAAGTCAAACTTGGAAGCTGTCCTGACTTCAGAACAGCTTCTAGTTGCTATTTTGAAAGAAATTAATTGTTAGGAGATGGAGGGGAGAAACAAAAACAATTAAAAAGTTTAATTGAGGCACAAATACTGCAACATCTATATGAATCCAAAATTAGCCACTTCAGAAAGTACACTTCTTAAAATCACAGATACTTAAAACACAACTAAACAGTCTTATTCTTTTGCATAAATATATGTCTCTTAATTCTGTTTTTCCAAACAACAACCCAAAATTCAACTTCCCTGGTTATGCATCATATTTATTTTAGGATCTGATCACAAGAAATAGTGACAGATTCAAACCAAAACACAAATAAGGCAAAAATTTAGATTTGTCAAATGATTTTAAAAATTGTAATTACAGTAAAACTCCAATTGTCCGGCATCCTGTGGTCCAGCACTTCTGATAGTCCGGCACCAACTGGAACCCGGAAGTGCTCCGGCCAGCCGGACAATTGGAGCTGCTATGAGCCCCATGGGCGCTTGCGGCTGGGAAAGGAAAGGGAAAAAAGGGGAAGGGGATTGTACCCCTGTGACGGGTCTGCCAAGACCCGCACTACGTCCGGTCGGTGGGTGGGTGGAGAACGGCGCGGCGAGGGGTGAACCCTCTGCCATTTTGCAGGAAGGCGGGGGAAGCCCCGCGCAGCCGCCAGCCTGCAAGCAGCAGCGGAGGAGAGGGGGTGAGAGCTAAGTCCCCGAACTTGCTCCGTTCCAGCTGAGCTCAGCCCCGCGCCGCTGCCAAGAGTTTCCGGGAGGGGAGCGGGCTCCCCACCCCCCAGACTGCAGTAGTTATCGCCGAGCGGGGGGGTGAGGGACAGTGGTGTGGGACCAACCCGGCAGCACCCCAGCTGCTCTGCTCCGCCGCGTCCCCAAGTCCGCCGCTGCCGCTGCTGAAACTGACGAGTGGTGGACTTGTGGAAGCGGCGGAGCAGAGCAGCTGGGGTGCTGCTGGGTTGGTCCCGCAGCGCCACCCTTCACCCCCCCTGCTTGGCGATAACTACTGCAGTCTGGGGGTTGGGGAGCCTGCTCCCCTCCCGGAAATTCTCGGCGGCGGCACAGGGCTGAGTGCAGCCGGAATGGGGTAAGTTCGGGGACTTAGCTCTCGCCCCCTCTCCTCCACTGCCTCTTGCAGGCCGGCGGCTGCGTGGGGCTTTCCCCACCTTCCTGCAAAACGGCAGAGGGTTCGCCCCTCGCCGCTCTGTTCCCCGCCCACCCCCCCGGACGCAGTGCGGGTCCTGGCAGACCCGTCACAGCCCCTTGCTGGAGTACCTCCCGATACTCCAGCATATCCGATAATCCAGCACCACCTAGGTCCCAAAGATGCCGGATTATCGGAAGTCTACTGTAATTGCCATTTTAATCCCACTATTAAACAATAATAAAATACCATTTACTTAAATATCTTTGGGCTTTGTATGGATATAATCAAATATATTATTTCAGTTATAACACACAATATAAAGTTTGTAGTACTCACTTTATATTATTTTGATTACAAATATTTACACTGTGAAAATTATAAAAGAAATAGTATTTTTCAATTCATCACAAACAAGTATGGTAGAGTAAGCTATTTATGGTGAAAGTGCAATTTACAAATGTAGATATTTTTCTGTCATAATTGCACTCAAAAACAAAAAATGTAAAACCTCAGAATCTACAAGTCCACTCAGTCCTACTTTTTATTCAGCC
This sequence comes from Rafetus swinhoei, assembly GCA_019425775.1. Lineage (NCBI taxonomy): Eukaryota > Metazoa > Chordata > Testudines > Trionychidae > Rafetus > Rafetus swinhoei. The sequence goes on from CM033424.1 coordinate 84,530,242, forward strand.
AGTCACTAAGACAAACAAGTTTGTTTACATTTATGGGAGATACTGCTGCCCACTTCTTGTTTCAATATCATCTGAAAGTGAGGAAAGTTATTTGCACTGGCACTTCTGTAGCTGCTGTTGCAAGGTATTTACATGCTACCTATATTAAACATTTGTATGCCCCTTCATGCTTCAGTCACCATTCCACTTTTCAATTGCACTTTCATGATAAAGAAAGTAATGGTAATTAATATATTTGAAAATGTAGAAACAATTCTGAAATGTTCATAGTAAATTTCAGATGGTATTCTATTATTGTTTCACAGTGCTTAGTTTAATTTTAAAACTAAAATTAATTATGATTTTAATCAAATTAATTTAGTTTGAGTTAATCACTTCAGTTAACTTGTTACCCGCACAAATTTCTCTATCCCAGTGGTCCCCAACCTTTTTGTGTGGCGGGCACCGCACTGGTGGGTGACGTCATCCCGCTGCATCGCCCGGCCGGCCGGCCCCGTGCTAAGTGCGCCTACGCCGGCACCAGACCCCTCCCACCGTGGCCATTATGCCGCTCCAGACCGGCAGCCCTGCTCCCGCGGCTTCCCCGCCACACTCCCCAGCAGGTTCTCCCACCACCGGCGCTTCCCCACGCCCCGTCACGGCGCAAGTTCGGCCCCGCGGCGCATGTGGCCTGTCCTCCCCCAGCCATCCCGCGTCGCAACCCCGACTAGGCGGGTGCACATAAATGCCCCAGCGGGCGCCATGGCGCCTGCGGGCACCTCATTGGGACCACTGCTCTATCCCATCCACACTGTAGGTACACATACCCTTACCCAGTTCCTAAGGCTCAAGGTGCAACCCTGTTAATTTATACACGCACCCTTACCCAATTCCTAGGGCTCAGGGCGCATCTTCCTGCGGGTTTTGCAGGATCTTTAGCCACTGAAAGAGCCTCACACAGTAATATTCTTATCCTCTATTTATTGACAATTCCCAAACAAGCAGAATATACATGCTAAGCACACAGTGTCATGCTCACCAATCCGGGTACAGGCAGACTTCCCATGTTGGCCAGGCAATATCAGTCTCCCTGGTCTTAGGCTGTGTCTCGGAGGTGAGTTCTTCTTTCCAGGTCTTCCCCCTCCTCCTGGTCTTCTTCCAGCGTTTTCTTCTTTCTATTACTTCTGATCAACTTCTTCTTCTCCTTCTTGAACCCCAGTTTATATAATGAAACCTGAGTCTTGCTTAGCTATACCTTAACCAATTATTTTAGTATAATTTTACTAACCAATCATAACAAAATTACCTAACCAATCATACCCCATCACCTTAATTGATTTACATCTAGCAAAATTAATTATACAGCAGACAGAAACAGTTACAAACCAGACAGAGATCACACAGTCAAACAATAGGAAAGTATAATGACAATGATCATAGAATGAGGATTCCACAACATTCTCTATTGATAAGCAGTTTCTTGCCAGACAGAATGGTGTTACTTAAGTTTTCTTTACCCATCTTGGGATCTGTTTCTTTATCTGGTGACAGTGGGAGAGCTATCAGGGCAAAGTCCCCTCCTCACAGCCTGGTGTGACACTTTTTAATACAGAATAGATGGAACTGTGAGTATTTGACTCCAGGCCTTATAGTAATGGCTGCTACTCTTCAGTCTGGCTGCAGAAGGCGGCTTTGGTTCAGGCCTAGCACAGGCCTTCTAACATGGCTACAGAAAAGCCATATTGTTACAAACTGTGATTAACTGATGTTCCCCAAAACATCTATAATAGCATCAGAGTACTTTAACAACTATTTACTGAAGAACTGTGGTTAATTTTTTCATGTATTATTTCAATTATTTTTTCATCTCCACATAGATTATATATGGTATAATGTCCCCAGGCACAGTTTGATCCAAAGGGACTTTGTGGTCAGAGAAAGAAGGGAGACCAATATCTATGTTAAATATGGCAGAGAGAGCTCAGGAGAATCACAGAGATGTCTGAGTATTCATAGACAGCTTAAATCCGAATTATGCTAATACTGAATATATATCTATTAATGTGCTTTAGAATTGCTCATTGACTTGGAGAGTTCCAACAAGAGCTGTCATAGAAGACACCTGCTCTGAATAGAGAGAGCAATAGGTATTCTGTTCAGTGCAGATTTTTGTTTTGTTTATGCAGAGATTGATATTCAATTGACTGAGAGTCTGTCATTTTAAAAAAGTACTTTTGGGGGAAGGATCTGTATTTATAGTATTCACTTAACCACAACTACATGTCAGTGCCACCTCTGAAGAGAAATGTTGACTCCCTAGTTATATATTACAAGTTTTGTGAGATAATAGTGCAGTACCAAAAAAAGCACTGATCCCAATCTGTTTATGTAGAGCTAAATTATTTCTGGATAGGGGTCTGAACATTCTACAAGATTGATTACAACCCTGCTACATAACCAAGGCTTGCCACACTATTGAACTGAGAGGGCATTTGGCCATTGCAAACCTCAGAGCAGTTTCAGTAGATCTTCAGATATCAGTTCCATTCGTACAGAAGCTCTGTGCCTCCATGTTCTATGTGACAACAACAAAGTCTCACCGATGGAGCCATTTTGTTCTAACAAAAAACAACAAAAATACTTTAGAATAAAAAAAAGTTGATATTATCCCTGATGTTACTCTGAATCTTTGCATCACTGTAGAGTTCCTATTCAGATCTCAGCCTCTCCTACCTGGCTTCCTGCTACAGCTCTTGAGAAATAGCACACAGGGCACATCTGCACTCTCCACATTTTTCCAGTGTAAGTAAACAATGATTATTTTTATCAACAGATTAATTATCCAGATGAGTCACCAGCTGCATCACTTATGCAGATGTGGTCAGCTTCTGGCCTTGAGGAAGGTTTTTGTCCAATCAATTCACTCACAAGACATGCACTCTATAAATAACAGTAACAACAGACTAGTCTTTTAGCAAGTCTACAGCATGAGCAGGAATTGTGTTTTGGAAAAGAGGCATTAGACTAGCTAAGCACTCTCAGATGCTGTATAGCAATTTATAGTACATTTATAGTTGGGACTGTTCAGACTAATAAGCTCTGTAATGATCGTAGCGCCTACTCTAAATTAAAGAACAGAGATAGGGTACGTGAAGCATATCAGGAGAGAATTAACAGGAGTTGCATTACATGGTTTATTTAGCTAGTTCTTTCAAAATTAGCATAATATAATGCAGCAGAACAAACTGCATACAGAAAAGCAGCTGTTCAGATGTAAATTCTAGAAAGGCACTAACAATTACTCTGGTGCAATATTTATTTAAATGTAATATTAAAGTGTATGGAACTGAGAGAGCATTGTTAAGGAGCAGGCAAATCCTATCAGGTGCTGATTTATATTAGCCAAACTTGTCATATGATGAAATTTTACACAGATAATTAAAAGCATCCACTGATATCCACATAGCCAAATCCAGATATTACTTAAAATCAGGAAGCAACACAAATGTTTAAAAGAAGTACAAGTGAGGATGGGTAAAACCATCGCATAAATACGTTACTGAAGTATTTAGCTGGAAAGCAATGAAAAGAACTACCATTTTGATTTACATGGAACATAATAGTAGTCTGTGGGATGCAGTACATAAAATATGGAACTGAACTTCAGAGGTGTTGAGCACAAGCAGCTCCCAGGAACTGCAACTGAAGTTGTGACTACTCAGCATTTTTTGAAAATCAAGAGACACATTTATTTAGGGTGGTAGTTAGGTGGGTGCTAAAAGGGAGGACTCCTGTTTATTCTGCAAAAGCCATCCATTTTATGACTGTGTTGTCCTCCCAACATACTCCCTACCCACTGAGTTGGCACTTTCCCCCACTAGTTGCTGCTTGTCTGACTTTTTTTTTTTTTTGGGGGGGGGGGGTCATTGTATTGTACGGTTGCTGACTGGGAATCCTAACACTGCCATAATACATAAGTACACAAATTCCTGAACAACCAGATCATGAGTGGCTGGTAGTCTAATTTTTTAATACGAACTGATTCCTGTAATTGTGGAGCAATTTACAAGGTAAATTGAGACAAGAATGAAAGTGATGTGGAATTCTGGAACAAGATAATGTTGAGGATGCCAGGACTACAAAGTATACTTTTAAATATCATGGTTTTATAACATTTTCATACTAATTGCTCCATCCCTTACTGTCCCTATCATCATGTTAACCAGATCTCAGGGGTGATGGAGTACAGACTGCTTCTGTAAGGATTAGTGATAGCTATTGCCCTGTGTTGGCCATTTTACATTGCTAAACAAAGTCTCTGAGGGCATTTCAATACAGCCAATGGCAGAGTAACTGGGCTTTACACAGGTATAATGGTTACATGTGGATGGAGCTGGGACGTAAACTCCATCCCCCACCAAATCAGAGGCAGGGTTTAGCTCCGACCCTCTGATCACCCCTATGACCCTATATAGGCATGGCCCTTCTAAATCAATTGTGATGTGTCCATTATAGACATTTTATCCACATAAACATGGAACCTCCCTGCACCTGGGCCAGAGTGAAGAGCCTCCGCATTGTGGCTGCACTGCACAGTCATTAACCTTGCCACAGCATAAGGCTGTAGTGGTTGTGGGGTGCATGCCCTCCATTTCCTTGTGAAGGTGAATGTCATCCTTAATGTGATGTTAAAGTAAGGCACAGAACTTTATGCAGGACATAGGGACAGGCCTGGAATTTCACTTTCAGCAATTTCTCCCAGACAGCAGACACCACAATCACAGGGCCTTACAGGGTGAAGGGTCAATTCAAAATGTTCTATAGAGGGTAACTATTAGCTCCAGAGTGAAGTGAGGAAGTAAATTATTAAGGAGACTGTCAAACAGAGAAATGTTTATCTAGTTCCTTTCCAGCAAATGGACTTGATTCTATCTATTTAATCTGAAAGGGCTGAATCACATCTTCTTACAGCATTTGAAACAAGGTTTTGCTAAAGAAAAAGGGAACAGTGCCCCCTAACTGTGTCCTGGTTTTAATCTTTAAAACTGCAAAGATTAATGTTTTGAGTTTCACCAGGCTTTTTATTCAGGTAGAACCAGTTAATTTACAGTCATTTTTAAAGGTGTGATCAGTGACTGGCTTTTCTAAAGTATTCACTAGGGCTACGTCTACATTGGCATGATCTTGCGCAAGTACTCTTCAACGCAACAACTCTTGCGTTAAAGTATTTGCGCAAGAGAGCGTCTACACTGGCATGTGCCTTTGCGCAAGAGATGTGCTTTTGCACAAGAGCATCCATGCCAGTGTAGACGCTCTCTTGTGCAAGAAAGCTCTGATGGCCATTTTAGCCATCGGGCTTTCTTGCGCAAGAAATTCATGTTGCCTGTCTACACTGGCCTCTTGCGCAAGAACAGTTGCATAAGAGGGCTTATTCCTGAGTGGGAGCATCATAGTTCTTGCGCAAGAAGCACTGATTTCACACATTAGAATGTCTTGTGCTCAATGCACAAGAACTCCCCGCCAGTGTAGACAGGCAGCATGTTTTTGCGCAAAAGCGGCCGCTTTGGAGCAAGATTGCGCCAATGTAGACACAGCCTAGGAGTGTCGGTGCTGGAACCAAGGGTGCTGACAGAGGTGCTGCACTTCCTGGCATGAAGTAGTTTCCATAATATACAGGGTTTGCAGTTTGGTTCGATGGCTCTCGGCATCCCCACCACGCACATTGTTCCAGCTTCGCTGACTAGGGGGAATGCAACAGAAGTGTTCCATAGGCTACACCACAGCAACTCAGAAACTGCATTCCTCTGGCAAGCAGCATACAATGGTGATTTTTATGAACTGACTCTAAGGGTATGTCTAGACTACATGGCTCCGTTGATGGAGCCATGTAAAATAGTTTACTCGGCATAGTCAAAGAAGCGGGGATTTAAATAATCCCCGCTTCATTAAAATAAAAATGGCTGCCGCGCTGTGCTGATGATCAGCTGATCCGGCACAGCGCAGCAGTCTAGACGCTGCACAGTCAACAAGGGAAGCCTTTGTCGACCGCTCCGGTATGCCTCGTGAAATGATTTTGGTCCAAGGTTGTGATTGTATCTGAAAAGTCAACAACTCTTGATATTTTCCCATGTAAACGGTATGCTCATAGATTTTAAGAACAGAATAGATCATTATAAACTTCTATTCTGACCTCCTATATAACACAGGCTATCGAATTTCACACAAATTTCTTAATTCTTGCATCAAGAACAAGATTTCTGGTTGAGCTAGAAAGACATCTTGATTTAGTGACTTCAAATCATCTACCACATTCCAAGGTAAGTTTGTGTCAAAGGTCAGTTACCCTCACTATTAAAAATGTGCACTTTATTTCTACTCTAGACCAATCTCCCTTCAGCTGTACTAATTTTTTTATTACAAGCTTAAGTCTTTTACAGTACCAGGGTTTATTAGATATCACATTTAGTCATGTCATAATAAATGTCATTCACATATAATAATGCAATTTCATTTAACGTTCAATTCCTTTAGATTATATTATCTATTGAAAATCTTTTCCCTCGATGCAGCAGTACAAGTCTATTACTATGTAGCAGGATACACATCTACCAAAAGGACTATGAACACTAATTGAAGCATATTTGCAACTGCTATTCCAGCATAAACAAAGCAGTAAAACAAATCTGAATTTAATTCAAGTAAAACACCGGCTACATACAACAACCATATGTTTTTAAACAACACAAAAGGACTTTACACTCTACTCACAATGCCATCTATATGTTTTAATCAACAATCCCACCCATTTCAGACTTAATACAATTAAATTGGTCCCAAAACCCTAGATTAATAGCATTTTCTCATAAAAGCTTGTAAGTAACTTGCTAGTAACTGTATATTTTGTCATTTTTTGAAAGTGTTTTTCATCTATGGCACCACAGCTTTTATTTTTGATCCAACATGTGAATTAAATTCAGTTAGGGCGATTCTCTACATTTCAATAAAATTGCAAGGAAAAGAGGAACAAGGGACAAAGTTTATTTTAATGTACTACTTCTCTGAAAAGTGACTGTGTATACATGACACTCTCTTACTCATCAGATGTTCTCCCTGATGTTCATTCAAAGTCATGGTTTCTCACCTTAGCCATTGAATACGCTTTTACAGTTCTTTATTCCTGTTAAAAAGCTCACACAGTCTATGGTGAAATGTGTAATATGCTCAATGCATTAAACAGCTGAATAAGTAGTCAGCAGGATTGTACATTAGCTGAAGTTTCCAAGTGACCTTTAAGGGCAGCCCCACCTAAAGCACTTGGCTGATAATCCAATCTGAAGGTGACAAAGAACATAGTTCTCGTCCACTAATGCCCCTTCTCTACGCACGCTGCATTGATGACATCTTCATCATCTGGACCCATGGGAACGAGACTCTGGAAGAATTCCACCACGATTTCAATAGCTTCCACCCCACCATCAACCTCAGCCTGGACCAGTCTTCACAAGAGATCCACTTCCTGGACACCACGATGCAAATAAGTAACGGTCACATATATACCACCCTATACCGAAAACCTACCGACCGCTATGCCTACCTTCATGCCTCCAGCTTCCATCCTGGACACACCACATGATCCATTGTCTACAGCCAAGCACTAAGGTACAACCGCATCTGCTCCAACCCCTCAGACAGAGACCAACACCTACAAGATCTTCACCAAGCATTCTTGAAACTATGATACCTGCACAAGGAAGTGAGGAAACAAATTAACAGAGCCAAACGTGTACCCAGAAGCCTCCTACTACAAGACAAGCCCAAGAAAGAAACCAACAGAACACCACTGGCCATCACCTACAGTCTTCAGCTAAAACCTCTACAATGCATCCTCAGTGATCTACAACCCATCCTGGACAATGATCCCTCAGTTTCACAGGCCTTGGGAGGCAGGCCAGTCCTCGCCCACAGATAACCTGACAACCTGAAGCAAATTCTCACCAGCAACTATACAGCACACCACGGTAACTCTAACTCAGGAACCAATCCCTGCAACAAACCTTGGTGCCAACTCTGCCCTCATATCTACACCAGCAACACCATCACAGGACCTAACCAGATCAGCCACACCATCACTGGTTCATTCACCTGCACATCTACCAATGTAATATACGCCAACATGTGCCAGCAATGCCCCTCTGCTATATACATCGGCCAAACTGGACAGTCCCTACATAAAAGAATAAATGGACACAAATCAGATATTAGGAATGGCAATATACAAAAACCTGTAGGAGAACACTTCAATCTCCCTGGACATACAGTAGCAGATTTAAAGGTAGCCATCCTGTAGCAAAAAAACTTCAAGACCAGACTTCAAAGAGAAACTGCTGAGCTACAGTTCATCTGCAAATTTGACACCATCAGTTTAGGATTAAACAAAGACTGTGAATGGCTAGCCAAGTACAAAAGCAGTTTCTCCTCTCTTGGTGTTCACACCTCCACATCAGCTGCTAGAAGTGGGCCTCACCCTCCATGACTGAATTAACCTCATTTTCTCTAGCCTGCATATTTATACCTGTCTCTGGAAATTTCCACTACATGCATCTGACGAAGTGGGTCTTTGCCCACGAAAGCGTATGCTCTAATACATCTGTTAGTCTATAAGATGCCACAGGACTCCTTGTCACTTTTGCAGATCCAGACTAACATGGCTACCCCTCTGATAAAGAACATAGACTGATCTTACTTTCAACCAAATCACACTCGTGGCCAGACACCAGGAAAACCAGGTAACCCCAAACCCTCTAGGTCTGATGGAATAGAGATGTAGAGCTGAGTTCTGTCAGTAAAGTATTCTGAAGACACTGCACCCCAGGCTGTCTCACTGTCTTCCCTATTTACCAAGAGGATGACACAGCAGAAATCTGCTTCACCCTCTCTCCTTCTCCTCCCCCTGCTTCTCCCAACCCCAGCTGCCAGCAGAACTACTGCAATAGATGATCAATTGCCCAATAGTCCAATACTATCCTTTGAGTCCTCTCAGAGAGAAAATAATGGAGCCTTATCTACACAGCTCTGTCTCTCTCTCCCTGAGTCAGCAAAGACATGCTGAGAACAACTCGTGTGCACAGGCAAAATACAGAAGTAGTGGGTGATTACAGCTTTCAAATTCTCCAGAGAGGCCCAGCAGGATGTGTGCACATATATTTCCCTTGCCTATGCATAGGAGATAACCCACCTGAGTAACAAATGCTGTCTCTATACTGTGGTTGGATTTGAGACCTAGTTGAGAAGGATCCAGGGTACCCTAGTACTGAACAATCACTGGAGACTAAGGATGTTAAGAGGTTTAGGCTTATTGGGTAGCTGATTACTCACCTACTGGCTAGGGTTGCCAGGTGTCCGGTTTGGGCCTGCAGTCCCTGTTTTTGTGCGAGGTTTTTTTTTGCTCAACTGATTTTTTTTTCCTGCCATGTTCAGTATTTTTTATTAAAGTATCTGGCAACCCTACTACTGGCTTACATCCCTACTGGAGACCAGGCCTGCCACAGGGGGGCCACAGAAGGTAACTTTCCCAGGGTCTGGCAATACAAAAGGACTCAGAGCTCCGGACCGTTGCTGCCGCTGCCACTGCTGTGACAAGGGTTGGAGCCCTTTAAATCACTGCCGGGGTGCCACATGGTGCACTCTGGGCAGCACTGAGGGCTACCTGGGGGAGGCATGGTGCTCTCGCAGGAATGCTAAAGGCTGCCTAGTCCCAGCCTTGCCCCTTCTGCCCGCCCCCACCACCACTACCACCACGCTTAGGAGCTTAGTGAGTCTGTTGGCCCCCTTTCCAGAGACAGTTTTGTTTGCTTGCTTGCTAGATTCTGGATTCAATTCCATAGAAAAGAGAGATTCGTTGCTAGGCTGTGATTTGTGATTTTTCTAAATTCAAGCAGTTTTTTCTTTAGCACTGATCACTTTATTGTTGGGAATCAGGCTGGCAGCAAATCTAGTCTCTGGGCAACTTAACCAGCATAGCTATCCTGTAGCAGGGTGTCTGATAGCCTGCACTGCCTAACAGATGGAAAGAGTCAGCAAGCCAGCTCTCACATCCACCAGCAGCAGCTGTTTGGTGGCTTCTCAAAGCATTTGCCCATGACTGTACTAGCTCCTATCTTGGACCCCGCCCTGCTTCATGTAATCTGGCTCTGATCCTCAGCCCTGATTCCTGAATTCTGACATCAGCTCTGACCCTTAACTTTGGCACCTGGCCTCTGACTCCTGACGGTTGGTTCTGATTCCTGACTTCCGACACTGGGGCTATGTCTACACTACAGGGTTTTTCTGGGATACTGGAGAAACTCCATCACATCTACCAATTCTGGCATGAATTTATCAGACTCTTTGACTTCTAGTTTCTCACCAAGTACACTTGCAAACTGAGAAAACAGAGTGAATCAAATCTTGGGGCAATATCTTTCTGCATTCTGTGTTTCCACCAGAATGACTGGCTCCTCCTCCTGAATTATATGCCAAATTCATATATAATCATGCAATCCATGCCTCCATCATAGCCCATTCTTTGCAAACTATGGCTTTTACCCCCACAGCCATTCAGACTTACCTGTAAATTTCTCAGTACTGACTGCCATGGATTTAGCCTCCATATGCACCAAGACCTCAAGAACACTTGCAGTTTACGAAGAAGTCTATAAATACCATATGGACCAAGACCATCAGGATACCCTCAAAGTAGGGAACAAAGGTTGGTGCTCTACATAGAACCTTAAATCAAGCCACCGAGCTGCCAAACTACTGGGTCCCTTCAAGATTACAGAGTGGGTAAACCTAATGGCCTTCAGGTTACGGCTGCTCAAGATCCACACCATCTTTCACATCTCACTTGTAAAGCTCTATGCCAAGAACTTGTAGCCAGATCACTTCAATCCATCACCCATAACAGTTCATGGACTAAAAGAGTGTGTGGTTGACCAAATTCTTAACTCTCAGCATGTTAGGGAAAGGCTTTAGTCCCTAGTGGACTGGGAAGACTGCTGTCAGATGAGATGTCCTGGGAATCAGTAGGGAGTATCCACACCCTGGACTTACTGTAAGAGTTCCATTGGAATTACTCCAAGAAACCAAGCCACAAGGCCCCTGTGAGGGGCCTTCAAAGGGGAACACCATCAGGAGTCAGGGCCCACACAGCCAATTTGTGGGAAACCTAATGAGTAGAGCGAGACTGTTGTAGGCAGCTTCACTGGCTCACCCATTGACTGGTGGGAAGAGGCAGCAGACTAGCTCTGACACTAAGCTGCAGCAGAAGTTCAGTGGCTGCTCAAAACTTTTGCTCACAGGTACAACTGCTTGTGCGCCTGTTTGTTCCTGTCCCCAGCCAGGCCACTGTCTTGTCTTATTCCAGGTAACCGAGGTCCATCCCTTGGCTCTGGTTCCTGACTTCTGCCACCAGCTCCGACCTTTGCTCTGGCACATGGCCTTTGATTCCAGTTCTGACCCTGGATTCTATTCCTGGCTACCAACTCTTGTACTAACCGCTAGAGAAGACTGCTGCACCAGCCATTCGGCATGGCCTCTCACAACTCAGTCTCAGACAATTATTTAATACTTCAGGATGGGTAACAGGTTCCCTCAATAAAAGGAACCATTGCCAATCTGTATTAATAGGAGCCTCATGTGCTACCTACTTTCTCTTTTTATCCAGTAAGAACAGAGTTTAAAGGCACAGGTGAAATCTGTTTCACTTGAGATCAAGATGATGGTTGCAAAATGATGGAGTGATAGTAGCTTCAAAATCCAAAGCAGACTAAGAATTCTTTGGGTACTGAACAACTCTATAAAATGAGTGTGGTTTATACACTTTCATTTGGATTGCTTTTAAATACATTAATCTGATGATGTAAATGGGACAATTGTGGTAGTATAGGTCTTATGCAGTAGCACAATGGTGACTTTTACCTGGAAGTTGTATCCAAAATACGGTGATGTTTTGGTATGCAAGAAATCAAGAATCAGGCCCCTACTTATTAAATCAATGTTACTGCATCTTCACGCCCATTAAAACAATATGTAAAAATGCTGCACATCTGGTAATTCTTCCAGTGTTTCATTAACCACAGTGATCAAAATGGAAACGTTAAAATATGAATTAGAAAATGAATTGCAATATTCAATAAGTATCATGGGTTCTTAACTGGTATTCTAAAAATCTGTGTATTTTCAGTGACAAGAGTATTTATATTCACATCTACAAATATCGACTATAAATTCTAATGCATAAGAATAGCTTTAATTCAGTTGCTTACAAGTATTGCTTGTGCTGCTGGCTTTCCTGAAGAAAAAAAAAAGGAAACATCTCAGGGTGTTTTTTTTTCTTTTTATATCTTCAAGTTCCATTCCCCTAAATGCAATGTTCATCTTTGCGCTCTCACATTTTTATTCATGTCCCTGCATTGCATCTCACAAAAAGAGAAGGTTGAAAATAGGCAGCAGTTTTACCCCCGACTGAAATTGAAAATGAAAATGCTTCCCAAATCTAGAAATGACAAGTTCTGAGGTACATTTCCCAAGAGCGTGTCTTCTTGGCAACAGGTAGCTGGCGTTAGTACACATGAGTTACTCGGGTTAGCCTTACTCGATGGAGAGCAGACTGAGAGGGACCACAGGGAGAAATAATGGAGCTTTACAGTGATTTGATTAGCAACACAGAGTAACTGATTTAGCAGCTGATAAGTTGTACCAGAGCTGCTGCATCCCCATGGCATCATGAGTTCCCACATCAGTAGCACTCAAGCTTCAACGTCATCCTCCCTCAGTGGGATAGCTAGTTTGAATTTAGAGCACACATTAACAATTTAGAGATTTTGTGTTTGGCTAGGAGTGGGGATAAGGGCAAAATTCATGTTATTCCTCTAGTGAATAATGCTAGCCCAAAGACTTAACTGTAAGCCACTCCCGTTGATATGATATACTTTGAAAATCATTTGCCAGCATAAATACAAGCTAGTCTCTATGTCCACATCATTTCTATACCAAGAGTTCCTCTCTTTTACTGCATATTTTCCCCAAGCTAAGAGAGTATCCGCCTAATGGCTTTTATAGATCAGGATCTTGGAATCACAGAAATGGAGAGCTGGAAGGGACCTCAAAAAGCCATGAAGTCCAGCCCCTTGCGCTGATGAATGATCAAGCAAAGTTAAATATTTGTCCAAATTCTTCTTAAAAACCTCCAGCCTCCCCTTCGAATCTTAACATCCCTTATAATTAGAAAGTAGTTTCTAGTATCTAACCTAAATCTCCCTTCCTGCAGATTAAGTACCTTGTGTCTTGTTTGACCTTCAGTCAAAATGGAGAACAAGTGATCAACGTCCTCTTTCTAGCAGCCCTTAATATATTGGAAGATTGTTAACAGATCCATACTCAGTCTTCTTTTCTCAAGACTAAACATGCCCTGTTTTTTAACCTTTCCTCATAGGTCAAGATTTCAAAACTTATATAATTTTTGTTACTCTTTCCTAGACTCTCTCTAATTTGTTCACATCTTTCTCAAAGGGAGGGGCCCAGAACTGGCCATAGTACTCCATCTGAGACCTTACCATTGCTGATTGGGACAATTACCTCCTGTGTCTTATGCACAACACTCCCTTTTGCACAAATGCATCATATTATTGACTTTTTTTTTTTGGCTGTTTTCAAACACTGTCAAAAAATTCATAAATGCAAAGTGTTGCATTTTACATCACAAAGAAAAGGATTATCATAGAATCATAGAATCATAGAGCTGGAAGAGACCTCAGAAGGTCATCAAGTCCAGCCCCCTGCTCTAGGCAGGACCAATCCCAACTAAATCAACCCAGCCAGGGCTTGGTCAAGCCGAGACTTAAACACCTCCAGGGATGGAGACTCCACTACTTCCCTAGGTAACCCATTCCAGTGCTTCACTACCCTCCTAGTGAAATAGTTTTTCCTAATATCCAACCTGGACCTCTCTCACCACAACTTGAGACCATTGCTCCTTGTTCTGCCATCTGTCACTACTGAGAACAGCCTCTCCATCCTCTTTGGAACCTCCCTTCAGGAAGTTGAAGGCTGCTATCAAATCCCCCTCACTCTTCGCTTCTGCAGACTAAACAGACCCAACTCCCTCAGCCTCTCCTCATAAGTCATATGCTCCAGCCCCCTAATCATTTTGGTTGCCCTCCGCTGGACCCTCTCCAATGCGTCCACATCCTTTTTGTAGTGGGGGGCCCAGAACCGGACACAATACTCCAGATATGGCCTCACCAAAGCCAAATAAAGGGGAATAATGACATCTCTGGATCTGCTGGCAATTCTCCTCTTAATGCAACCTAATATGCCATTAGCCTTCTTGGCTACAAGGGCACACTGTTGACTCATATCCAGCTTCTCATCCACTGTAACCCCCAGGTCCTTTTCTGCAGAACTACTACTTAACTGGTTGGTCCCCAGCTTGTAACTGTGCTTGGGATTCTTCTGTCCCAAGTGCAGGACTCTGCACTTGTCCTTGTTGAACTTCATCAGATTTCTTTTGGCCCAATCCTCCAATTTGTCTAAGTCACTCTGGACCCTATCTCTGCCCTCAAGCGTATCTACCTCTCCCCTAGCTTAGTGTCATGCAAACTTGCTGAGGTGCAATCCATCCCCTCATCCAGGTCATTAATAAAGATATTGAACAAAACCGGTCCTAGAACCGAACCTTGGGGCACTCCGCTAGAAACCGACCGCCAACCTGAAATCGAGCCGTTGATCACTACCCGCTGGGCCCGGCCTTCTAGCCATCTTTCTATCCATCTTACTGTCCATTTATCCAATCCGCATTCCCTTAACTTGCTGTCAAGAATATTGTGGGAGACCATATCAAAAGCCTTGCTAAAGTCAAGGTATATCACATCCACTGACTTTCCCACGTCCACAGAGCCAGTTACCTCATCATAGAAGCTAATCAGATTGGTCAGGCACGACTTGCCCTTTGTGAATCCATGCTGACTATTCCTAATCACTTTCCTCTCTTCCAAGTACCTCAAAATGGATTCCTTAAGGATCCCTTCCATGATTTTTCCAGGAACCGAGGTAAGACTGACCGGCCTATAGTTCCCTGGATCGTCCTTCTTCCCTTTTTTGAAGATGGGCACTACATTTGCCTTTTCCAATCATCCGGGATTTCTCCCGAGCTCCACAACTTTTCAAAGATAATGGCCAAAGGCTCCTCAATGACATTTGCCATCTCCCTCAGTACCCTCGGATGCATTAAGTCCGGACCCATGGATTTGTGTACGTTTAGCTTTTCTAAATAGTTCCTAACCTGTTCTTTACCCACCACGGGCAGTCCATCTTCATCCCATCTTGAGTCACTTAGCGCAGAAGTCCAGGAGCCGACTTTGTCCGTGAATACAGAGGCAAAGAAAGCATTGAGTACTTCAGCTTTCCCCACATCATCTGTCACTAGGTTACCTCCTTCATCCAGTAGGAGCCGCACCCCCTCTCTGATCACCTTCTTCTTGTTAACATGCCTGTAGAAACCTTTCTTGTTATCCTTCACATCCTTAGCCAGTCGCAATTCCATTTGTGCTTTTGCCTTCCTGATAACCCCCCGGCATTCTCAAGCTATACATTTAAACCCCTCCCTGGTCATTTGTCCAAGTTTCCACTTTTGTAAGCTTCCTTTTTGTGCTTAAGTTCACCAAGGATTTCCTCGTAAGCCAATCCGGTCTCCTACCATGTTTGCCTCTCTTGCTTCGTGTCGGGATGGTTTCTTTCTGTGCCTTCAATAAGGCTTCTTTAAAATACTGCCAGCTGTCCTGGACTCCTTTCCCCTTCATGTTAGCATTCCAGGGGATTCTGCCCATCAGATCTCTGAGGGAGTCAAAATCTGCTTTTGAAGTCCAAGGTGTGTATTTTACTACTCTCTTTTCTTCCTTTGGTCAGGATCCTGAAATCTACCATCTCATGATCACTGCTTCCCAGGTTGTCACCTACCTCCACTTCCCCTATTAGTTCCTCCCTGTTTGTGAGCAGAAGGTCAAGCTGCGCACGGCCCCTGGTCGGATCCTTCAGCACTTGTGTCAAGAAGTTATCCCCAACATTCTCCAAAAACTTCCTGGATTGCCTGTGTACTGCCGTATTGGTTTCCAAACAGACGTCAGGGTGATTAAAGTCCCCCATGAGAACCAGGGCCTGTGATCCGGAAGCTTCTCTCAGTTGTCCGAAGAAAGCCTCATCTACCTCATCCACCTGATTCGGAGTTACATCTGATGTTAACCACAAGGTAGCATCTAGATTTGGCATTTTATGCAAATCCTTGGTCTCCTGAAGACATTTTTAAGTATTTCACCTAGAGCTGCTTACCTTTATGGAAAGTCATCACTAAAATATTTCCATCAGTTAGTGTATTTTCTAAATAATCTTTTCTGAGGTTCCGCAGCTTTTGACTTCACTAATCGATTACCTCTTGAAACTAAAAACTGCTGCTTAAACTCTATCCTTGAAAAGCAACCCACTCATCTGAGGAGCTACAGCATTTTCAGATTCCTATTTGTGTTAAAAATAACTTCAGTGAAAGGCCTCCTATTTCTGGATACAAGCACATGTGCTAGCGATGACTACATTTGAAGAAACGCTGACAATCACAGCTACTGTATCAGTACTGCTGTATTATATACCACCTTTTCCCATGATTACCATAAAAAAGACTGTAATCCTCTCTAATTCAGAACTAAATCTAAGTTTCTCCAAACTCCACACTTCTGCAAAAATGAAAAAAGAGACTATTTTTATGACAAATAGTAAATTTATAATGAGATTGGCAATGAAATTCTGACAGGACAGCAAAGGACAATATATTTTTTATTAACTTGTTAACAATTTCTGTACCCAGGATCTGGTATGATATTAAGGCTTTTGTAAGATGCTCATAAGAGTTCTGCTTTTGGATGGAAACTTTTGGGTTTGTTTGGTTTATTTTATTGACCTAATCATATTTTCAAGAGATGGAAAAGATGCAAGGGAGACAGCTTCTCGTGGATAGGGTAGCTAGTTGAAGTTATAGTTTCTAGGTATGTGATATGGATTTTTTTATAGAGCCCATCTGTTAAGGATAGTGCTCACTCACTCCCCACTCACTTGCTCACTCTTTCACACACATTGATCAAATGAAAAAAAGACGGAAGAAATGAAATTGTTCAGACACAAAATATTGAAATAGAAGGGGCCAGTCTACATAGTACAACTGGCACAATTAGCCAGCACTATGATGGATGATGTTAAAAAAAAAGTCAAATCCTACTTCCTCACTTTGAAGTAAATACATAAAAACAATTAAGAGCTACAATTCTTAAAATAGCCACCACGCAGAGAAGCTAATAATCATCCCCCCGCCTCGCCCTTTCAAGAGGAGTATTATTCTGGATGGTGCTGTTATTTAATTACATAGATGTATTGGTGTCTCCCTCCTTGGGATGGATGCTTTTCCCAGGGAAATCAGGGTAAGCCAGGCAGAAGGCACAGCTGCATTCTGCAGAGAGTGCAGAGTGGGCAGTGTTGGACGACAGCAACTGAGGACTGAGAGGAGAAAATGGTAACCTCACCTCAGCTTCCCTCATGTCAGTATTAATGAATGACAAGGGTGTAA
This sequence comes from Rafetus swinhoei, assembly GCA_019425775.1. Classification (NCBI taxonomy): domain Eukaryota; kingdom Metazoa; phylum Chordata; order Testudines; family Trionychidae; genus Rafetus; species Rafetus swinhoei. The sequence continues at coordinate 84,547,868 of CM033424.1, forward strand.
CATCTTAACCCATCATGAATGACAATGACACATCGGCGATGAACCTTACCTCACGCAGAAAGGAGCCAACACCACAGAGCCGCTGAGACTCCATACTCACAAAGGTAAGGACATAAAGGATAGAGAGGCCAATCCACTGTGAATTCTTCAGTGATGAGGTCAGCCTGCAAACTACTGTGGTAAAGTGGGTGCTGCCCCTCTTTAGGTTTCCTTCCTCTCCCACCCCTTGCTGTGGTTGGCACAGCAGGGTCTGGCTGACGGTTAGTGAAGAGTCTGCTCAGCAAGGCCTTTTTGGTCTCTTTGAAGCAGCAAAATTGACAAAAAATTAATTTCTTTGGTTCCTGGCCCTCTTTATCTGCCTCCCTTTCTCTCCTCAGCACCCTTCCAGATCTGCTCCCCAAACATTTAAGGATGTGCCCATTCACACTACAGGGTTTTCCCCTAACCCATTGTCTTTTATTGAGCTCTATTAAATTACATGCTAAGTAAAACCAATCATTGATAGAACTACCAAGGGAGAGGGCAGTCAAGTTGACTGCACATGCCACTGGATGTCTTTAGAACTGGATCATGTGCATCCTTATTCCACCATCACCTCCCATCAAAAATGGAAGTGAGTCCCCTACCCTCCTTTCTGTGTGAATATACATCAGGAGCAGACCCCATTGGAGGAATTTGTTAGGGTATGTCTAAAACTGCAGTAAAGCACCCTCAGCTGACCTATGCCAGTTGACACAGCTTAGCGGGGCTCAGGTTGCAGGGCTATGAGATTGCAAAGTTTGAGCTTCCAGACTCTGGAACCCTGCAAGGGAACAGGTCCCAGGGCCTGGGCTCCAGCCTGATTCCAAACATCTGCACTGCAATATTGTAGCATCCGACATGGGCCAGCTGTGGGAGTTTTGGTGCAGTGTAGACGTAACCTAAGTGTCTAGTGTCTAAACAAGAAAACTCAGTTCCTTGGTGAGATTCAGCATGAAAGACAAGTGAAAATCAAATATTGCACTAATGGGCTATGTTTCATTGTTCATTTTTATTATTGATTTGGCTAATATTTTCAAAAACATGAGACCTAGAATACTGTCAAAAAGTCTACATTGTGATGTGAATGTATTCTATCAGCTTTTTATAATGGATGGCTCTCTTTTGATTTATTTACAAATCATCCTGTTAAATAACTTTAGATGTATACGTACTATACAAAATAGTGAACAGTTTGTTCTAAACTGAAATCTAAATGAAATCCTTAGGACCTTTCACATTTATTATAAGGCCACTTTACATCTCTCTGGCAATGCAAAGTATCCTTGAAATGGTTAAAACGTAGGGCTAGAATACACTACAGAATTAGGTTGATATAAGCTGGTGTGTGTTGACCTAGCTCTAGAAGTATCTTCACTTACATTGGTCTCCCAAGCAGCATACAGTCACGGTTGATGTCATTAGGTTGACACAGTGTCAGTATAGACACTGCACTGCTTATGTTGACTGTTACTGGTTTTCTGGAGCTGTCCTGCAATGACATGTTGACAGTACAAGTGGTCCTGTCCTGGGGTAGGATGCGCACCACTGACATGAGCCAAGTGTGCACATGCATAAGCAATTAGATAACTGCAATGACTCTGTGCCAATGTACGTTATCTTGACATAAGTTTGTAATGTAGGCACAGCTTTACATATGCATTCACCTTAAGGACCCTTCACAGTGCTATAGCAGTGTAAAGTGATCTTAATATGAATGTCAAACAGGACCTCAAGATTTTTGTGAACTAGCCATTAACTGCTAAACAGCTAAACATTAATATTTTAATTACAATATACATTTTCAAGTTTGATTCTACTTTGCTTTTTATGTTAATCAGTGTGTCTTTTATAAACACATCTTCAAATATAATTAATTTTTCTTGGAAGATTGTTTAGCTATTATTCATGACCATTTTACCCATACTGTCTATAAGAACAAAATTGGAAAACTTTTAGTTTTTTAAGCTATCAGGCATTGAGCATGGCTGGATGGGTTTACAGGTTTTTGGCAACAGAGACATCATTCTATTTTATGATTGGCCCTGTGGTTACCACTTCATGCTAACATGTAAGAAACTAAGTTCAATTTATTAGCCCTATCTCAGTGCTCAAAGCACTGCAGAGCTAGCAAGGGTGTAAGGGTGTATTTCTCTTTGTGGTTCCATTTAAAACACCAGTGGTCCAATCTAGCTTTCCTTGGACAAGTAAAATTATTGCTACTTGGGGGCTTGAGGAAAGGGGGATGAATTTCTCTGATGAACAGGCAGAAAAAGTCCTATTTTATGATGAGAAGAACAAAATTACTGATCCATATTTACCCTTTTCTGAGTTTTCTTCCTGTTTCTTGGAGAGAAATATCTATTTGAACTTTTATCTTACTCAATCTCTTAGAATAAAAGTGTAAAATTTTTGCTTTTCTCTCAAGATACGTTTTTCCTGCCATTTAGGCAACCATCTAATCTGAGGATCTTTACTGAAATCATGAAATCATCTCTTTGCCAAAGTTCCAAGCTTCTATCTATACTTAGGTATTATGGAGTCAGCCAAGAAATCTTTCTCTCCCCAGACTGACAGTTTTGCATTTGTGTTATCTTTGTGTCAAAGATGTTTATAAATAGTCTCATTTAATCTCTTTAATCTGAAAACAATGGAGTGTGGTGCTGTTCTAAGCAGGTTATAAAAGCAAGAGAAAGCAATACATTGGAGACACATTGAGTTCTAAGGCTATATCATTGCCACATCAGATTAGTCTCTCTTAAGGGACTGAATGATATTGCTTACCTTCTGATGACTAGTCAGGCTGCTCCCTTGAGTTTAGCCACTGCAGAAGAAGCTAACTAGAGGAATACACGGGGGGGCTACATCTACACTGCGCATTGTTGCGCAAGAAGATATGCAATTGAGGCACGGCAATGAATATGCCGTGCCTCATTTGCATACCTAATGAGCTGCCATTTTTACGGAAGGGGCTTTTGCGCAAGAAGGAGCTGTCTACACTGCTCCTTCTTGCGCAAAAAACCTCTCTTATGCAGGAGCTGTTCTGCCGCTTATTTTCAGGAAGAACGGCTTCTGCGCAAGAGGGGAGTTTTGCACAAGAAGGAGCAGTGTAGACAGCTCCTTCTTGCGCAAAAGCCCCTTCTGCAAAAATGACGGCTCATTAGGTATGCAAATGAGGCACGGTGATATTCATTGCTGCACCTCATTTGCATATTTTCTTGCACAACAATGCGCAGTGTAGACGTAGCCCACGACTGTATCTACACTGCCCCCTCTTGCACAAAAGAATATGCAAATGAAGCAAAGCATGGACTATCGCTGCACCTCATTTGCATAATTAATTAGGCTCCATTTTTGCGCAAGAAATGAAAAAATGTGGAAGCACGTCTCTTGCGCAAGAGTGGGTTTTTGCGCAAAAACGGAGCTTCATTAATTATGCAAACGAGGCATGGCGATATTCCACGCTTCGCCTCATTTGCATATTTTTTAGCACAAGAAGGGGCAGTGTAGACATAGCCTAAAGGTTTTATTTAGTTACCAGCTTAATTCTTTATTCATAAAGATTTTTTGGCTCTTATTAACAAGTGTCCATTAAACTAGGAGATTCTGTCCCTAGTGTAAATCCAATGATTTCAAGAATAGGACGAATTTGACCCATTGTTTCTAGCCTCACTACCCATCCATTACTTACTCTCACAAGCATTCTTGCTCTGTAACAACAAATGCTGTATTTGGGATCAATGAATTTTGGAAGAGGGTTGTTCCAAGAAATCAAGAAAATTGAAGGATCTTTAAAAATAGTGCCTGCCACTAGCTAGCTAATATCACAGAATTATAGAATATTAGAATTGGAAAAGATCATCCAGTCCATTCATGGCAGGACTAAACACCAGTTTGACCATCCCCAATAGATGTTTATCTAATCTGCTCTTAAAACTCTCCAATGATGGAGATTCCACTACTGTCCTAGGCAATTTATTCCAGTGCTTAACCACCTTGACAATTAGGAAGCTTTTCCGAATGTCCAACCTAAACCTCCCTTGCTGCAATTTAAGCCCATTGCTTCTTGTCCTATCATCATATGTTAAAGAGAAAAATGTTTCTCCCTCTGTCTTGTAACATCCTTTTAGGTACTTGAAAGATGTTATCATGTCCCCTCTCAGGCTTTTCCAGACTAAACATAAGATCATAAGAATATAAGAACAGCCATACTGGGTCAGACCACAGGTCCACCTAGCCCAGTATCCTGTCTGCTGCCAGTGGCCAATGCCAGATGCCCCAGAGGCAGTGAACACAACAGGTAATCATCACGTGATCCCTCTCCTGTCATTCATTTCCAGACAAACAGAGGCTAGGGACACCATTCCTACCCACCCTGGCTAATAGTCATTGATGGACCTAACCTCCATGAATTTATCTAGCTCATTTTGAACCCAGTTATAGTCCTAATCGTCACAACACCCTCTGGCAAGGAGTTCCACAGGTTGACTGTGTACTGCATAAAGAAAAACTTCCTTTTGTTTGTTTTAAGCCTGCTTAATTTAATTTGGTGACCCCTAGTTCTTATATTATGGAAACAAGTAAACAACTTTTCCCTATTCACTTTTTCCATGCCAGTCATGATTTTATAGACCTCAATCATACCCCCCAACAAACTCAGGGTTTTTTTCAATCTTCCCTTATAGGTCATGTTTTCTAGACCTTTAATCATTTTTGTTGCTCTTTGCTGGACCCTTTCCAATTTTTCCACATCTTTCTCAAAATAAGGTGCCCAGAACTGGACACAGTACTCTAGTTGAGGAGAATATTTCTATGGCTACTCCACAACTTTGCCTGAACTTTCTGCTTTCCTCACAGGCTCAGGAGCTCTCTGTCTCCTGTTTGCTGGAAGCCAGAGTGCTTTTGGAGCATGTAGCTAAGCGCACAATAATGGAGAGCTACCAGGTGTGCTCTCCAACTCGGACAATCAGGAAAAGCCATTTCAAAAATCAGGGGGCTTTGAGGGAGTGAGGGGCTTTCCAGGCTCCATTACCCTGGGCAGGGGAGTTCATAATACTAAAGCAGTCAGGTATAGTGGGATAGCTGCTGAAGGATGGTTATGGTCAATATAGGTAATACAAGGTCTACATTCACACTGAAACAACCTCAGTACATTAACCATGGTTTAACACCACTTGGGGAGGTGGTGTATTATGTCAAAGTAATGGAGAGCTTACATTGGTGGAAGACAAAGAGAAGTGTAGACATGTACAACTAGGTCAACACAAGGCAGCTTACGTCAACCTAACTTTTAGTGAAGACTAGGCCTAAGTGTCCAGTTTGGTCAGTCAATTTCTTTCAATGCTTTCAACTCCCAAAAACGGTGGGATCCAAGGCTCTGCTGCCAAAACAGGCTTCAAAAAGCTGTTGCTTCTCCATGCCCAGCTCTCAACATGAGCTTTGCTTTTGGGTGCCACATAGAGTTCACTCCACCCCCACTCCCGCACCCCTCCCTGGGCTTCCAGTATTCTTTTAAATTGCTGATCCTTTGGGAACATGCCTTGCCCCTGTTTGGCAATTGCGGAAGGGGCTTTCCTTGACCAATATTGTTCTACTCCCTTCCCTGGTTCAATGTCCCATCACAGTCCCTTTTACAAGTTTCAAAGACACCTCCTTGACAGCTGTCAATCAAAAATTAGCCCATCAGCCAGTTTTGATGAAAGGTAAAACATTAGGGAAATGAAAAAAAAAAATCTTAGTCCTTATTTTAAAATGTCTTTTTTCACACAAAAATTAGCCATTCATTTTCACTAAGTACTTTAAATCACTTGTTTGTTTGTTTTGTTTGTTTGTTAACTGCATCATTTGTTGAATGGTAAGAAAAATCTGAAACCTATAAATTTGTGTTGAAGGAGTTAAAAAAGAAACCATGCAATTAGAAAAATGGGCAAACCATATTTTCTGCCAAAATAATGCTAATAATTCCCAAACTGTGACTTGCTTCATATCACATTTCAATCTACAAGAATTTTATTGGTTATTATTATGACCCTCCAGAAACAGAAATTTAAGGTGCAATATATTCTCAACTCCATAGACTTCTGACACCAATGTTATTATAATAAATTATTGTTTGCAGTACTATAGGCAAGTTGGTTGCAGGACAGGATGAATGAGGAAATACCTTTTTTGAAAGGGGCAATTTCTGTTGCTGAAAGAGACCTAAAGACAAGCTCTGTACAAGCTCAAAAGCCTGTCTCTTATCAACAGAAGTTGGGCCAATAGAAGATATTACCTCACCCACCTTGTCTCTATAATAGATGATAATAGTTCTAATAATTTTAAAATGATATGTTCAAAAGTGTTCTTTTAAATAATGTTTTATTATTATCATTATTACCAGTGGTAGTAATTTCCAAGAGGGCTTCTGTCGGCACAGACAGCTTTTGTTCAGGAAAGTGCTATTCCTACACCATCAGGGGGAAAAAAACTCTTCTATTGGTGTAGACTGCATCCACACTACAGGGCTATGTCAGCATAGTTGTTTTGGCATAGTCATCATAGTATAAACCTATCCTCATGGGCAGTGGGTGACTCCATAGCTTGGGGAGCAACCTCCCTTAGCCCCACTCCTTCTGACTGAGGTGCCTTCTCTTTTTGCCCATCAAAGCTAAGCCCCCAACCCTCATGGCCACTGCTGGCCCCTGCAGCCCCACATATGCCCAATGTAGCTGCTGGCCTTCACCCCTCTGTTCTAGGATAGCATCCCCAGCTGGGATATCATAGTCCCAGCCTTCCCGCAGCCAGCTCTGGAGTTCCAGAGAGCCAGTGGGTGGCATGGCTCCCACCTGCCCTAGAGTTCCAGAGAACCATCAGGTGGTGTGGCTGCAGTCTGCCCCAGAGCTCCAGCAGGTGGCATGAGTGCAGCCTTCCCCAACCCCAGAGCACCAGAGAGAGAAACTGGGATGTGTGTGGCAGCACCAGCCTCCCCATGCTAGGCCAGGCTTGCTGCCATCCCCTCACCAAGAAGCCTGCTACACTGGGCAGCCAGGCTATGTCTAGATTACATCCCCTCTTTTGACAGAGGGATGTAAATTAGGCACTTCAAAATTGCAAATGAAGCCGGGATTTGAATTTCCTGCGCTTCATTTGCATAATCACGTCATGGCGCTCTTTTGAAAAAGTGCTATTTTAAAAGTAAAAACGGGGTCTAAACGCTTTTTCGAAAGATCCTGTGAGCTTTACAGGATCTTTCGAAAAAGCCTTCCCTTTTTGAAAGAACCGCGTCTAGACTGTGGTTTTACTTTGGAAATAGCACTTTTTCGAAAGAGCGCCATTACGTGATTATGCAAATGAAGCACAGGAAATTCAAATCCCGGCTTCATTTGCAATTTCGGAAGTGCCTAATTTACATCCTTCTGTTGAAAGAGGAATATAATCTATACACAGCCCCAGAGTGACCCAGTGCCTAGAGAAGAGGCAGCACAACCCCCACCCTGCCTGCCCCAGCTTCTGGCAGCACAACAGCATGCAGGGGGAAGGAGTCTGGGGGACTTGGGCAGAGCATGGGCAAAGCCAGGTAAGGCAGTTTTGGAAGGCAACACCTTCCCCTGCCTATGATACCCACTGCCCATGCCTATTCTAATTTATACCTGAGTGGTTTAGCTGCTGTGGTTCTCATGTGTCATCTTTGCCACCTTCCATCTCATGCAGAATCCATGAGCCCAGTCTTCATGGGTCCCCAGGCCCTTGATATTGGTTATTAGGGCTACGTCTACACTGCACATTTATTTCAGAATAAGCTATTCTGGAATAGTTATTCTGAAATAGCTTATTTCAAAATAGCACGTCTATACTGCAGGGAAGCCTCAAAATTAGTCTGAGGCAGGCTTCCCTAATGTAGACATGCTATCTCAATTTAGAGCCCCAGAAGGCACTGGGGAGGAATAAGTTAGAATGGCCCTGGTGAGGGGCTATTTCGAAATAGCAGAAGTGGAGCATCTACACAGCCCCTATTCCAAAATAAGTTTCAGAATAGGCATTATTCTTCATAGAATGAGGTTTACAGAAGTCAGAATAAGCCTCCCATTATTTCAAAATTATTTCGAAATAATGCTATTGCTGTGCAGATGCTCACATAATTATTTCGGCATAACAGCCCCTGATTAATAATTCACCCTTGATTAACCCCTGATTAATATTGTTGATTAACTCTTCACCAATGTGAGTCAGAGAGTCAAGGGCACAGGCCAGACCCCACACCTCCCGAAGGGTGCCACACAAAGACAGCACACATCCATGCCTGCCCGTGCAACACAGCAGCTGCTCCTGGGAAAAGCGCAGTGAGCCAACCCTGTGAGCACGGCCCCCACGGAGCCCCTCAGCTGCTCCCGGCCCCTCTGCTGCCCTTGAGGGAATCCCCCCACTGTGGCCACACACTTCCCTAGGCTACTTGTCTGAAAGCTGCGGGAGGAGGGGGAGCGGGGAAGCGGCCAGCCCGGACCTCTGGCCACTTGAGTCTTTCCACAGGGATGGTACACTCCCCAGTAGCCCTGGCTCCATCTCCAAGGAAATCAATTGACAGTAGTCTGAGAACCCAGACCTCGTCTGCCACACTTGTTCCCATGCAATGTGGGGAAGTGCACGCAAACATGACTACAGCATCAACGGACAGTGACAAGAGTAGAAGCCATGTGCCCTGCCTTGGGGAAGGAGTGTGCACAGTGCTACGCAGACAGACACAGCATGCCAAGTGGCTAGGACACAGACAAAGGGGTCTTCATTCACAGTGATGTCTCCCAGCGTTACAATCCATGGAGGATCACTTCACTCCAGAGGATTTTGAGCTAGTCCTTTATGCAAACATACACACGGGACCAATTGGGCCCAAGCCACAGTTGGGTGGTGTCATGTGGGGCTCAGGGCGGAGGGCACGGGGCTCAGGGACTGTGTGGGCAGAGCTGATTGACCGCCTCGTCGTTTTCTGTGTTCTCTGCAGTAAGACCACCCAGGAGCGAAGGACCCTCCAGCCCTGCAGTGGTGGGACCCACCACCCAGGCACCAGTCTAGTGGGCCAAGCAGCATGACCAGCTCCTCCGGTGGCACGTCCAGGCCATGGAGAGGATGGAGGCGGCAGTCACCACCAAGCTGCAGGCCGACCTGGTGTGGCAGCAGCAGGCATGGGAGCAGTTCCTCCAGAGGTGCGACAGGATGTGCGACGCAATCTCCACCCTCACGTCGCGCATCGGCCATGCCGTGCACTACGGCATGGCCTTGCCTCATCCTCCTGCCCTCCCTGCTGTGCCCATGCCCCCTTCTGCTGCCCCTTCCAGCTGCCCCTCCTGCTGTCCCTCCAGCCACCCCTCCTGCTGCCGTTGCCATGCCCCCTCCTGCTGCACCCTGTCCTGCCCACCTCCCCGTGCTGCCTGCCCCAACCCGGCCTGAAGGACGCCGAGGCCTCCGCACCCATGGAGGCACAGTCAGGAGCCACCCCTCCCAGCAATAGCTCCCCCTCCCAGTTCAGAGCCCCTTCCTTCTCCCCCTTCCAGTTCAGAGCCCCCTCCCACTGCCCACTCTTCTTCCCTATTGTAAATACAATTACAGTTTATTCTTGTTTAAACAAAAAACTGTTGTGTTTATTGGGAGGTGAGGGGGGGAGGGAGGGAAGGGTTGGGATGGGAGGCAGATGTGGACGGGGGAGAAAAGCAACCCTAGTGTGGGGCCTGGGAGAACATCTCCTTCAGGGCCGACGCGGATCGGTCAACAAGGGAAGCCTTTGTCGACCGATCCGCATCTAGACTGCCGCGCTGTGCCAGATCAGCTGATTGTCGGCACAGCGCGGCGGCCATTTTTATTTTAATGAAGTGGGGATTATTTAAATCCCCACTTCATTGACTATGTTGAGTAAACTACTTTACATGGCTCCGTAGATGGAGCCATGTAGTCTAGACACATCCCTGGATGTGCACCCCATCATGGTGTGCCTGCCAGATGGCGGCTGTCCAAGGCTGCTCGAACGCCCGGCCCTTGCCTGCCATCCACCCCCGGAGGAAGGCCTCCTCCTTCCTCTCCACTATGTTGTGCAGCACACAACATGCTGCCACAACCTCCGTGATGTTCTGCTCACCTATTTCGATATGGGTGAGCAGACAACCGGATCGCGCCTTCAGCCATCTGAAGGCGCACTCCACCTGGTTGCGGGCCCGGTTCAGGTGGTGGTTGAAACGTTCCTACCCAGGGTCCATGCGCCTGGTGTACAGCCACATCAACCAGGGCATGAGGGGGTAGGCTATGTCCCCCACCATGCAGAGTGGCGTGTGGACGTCCCCAACCGTCAATTCCCGCTGGGGGAAGAAAGTGCCCGCCTCCATCCTGAGATACAGGCTGGAGTTTTTCAAGATGTGGGCGTCATGTGCCCTGCCAGACCACCCCACATATATGTCTGTAAAGCGGCCACTGTGGTCCACAAGGGCCTGGAGCACTATGGAGAAGTACCCCTTGTGGGGACTAACTTCAAAACAGTTCTTGCGCAAGAAGCCTGCACTGTAGGCGTAGCCCTTGTGTCTTGCTTACAAGGACTCCTGGTAATACAGCCCAGATTTATATTCTTTTTTTTTTTTTTCCAACAGAGTTACACTTTTGACTCGTATTTAGCTTGTGGTCCACAATGACCCCCAGATCCCTTTCTGGAGTACTCATTCCTAGCCAGTCCTTTCCCATTTTGTATGTGTGCAACTGATTGTTCCTTCTTCTGTGGAGTACTTTGCATTTGTCCCCATCAAATGTCATTCTATTTACCTCAGACCATTTCTCCAGTTTGTCCAGGTTATTTTGAATTATAACCCTGTCCTCCAAAATGCTTGCAATAATACATACATCTTAAATATTTAATGTTTAATAAAGCATCAAAAACATAAAATATCAATTAAATTACTCTTGTGTCCTTTTTCCCACTGCTCCCATCAATTTATAAATGTAGATAGGATATGGTTTCTAGAGTGATATTGTCCTTTTCATGTTTTCTTCCATGTGGATCTATCAAAGCTCATGAGAACAGCAGAGATCATGCAAAGCTGTTTGGCTGTTTAGTTTCAGTATATAACCTTCAGTTTGAAAGGCAAAAAAGGAAGTTAATTATTAAATTGGAGACTACAGAAATTATGATAATAAATTATTGTTGTCTACACAGTTTTTAGTTTATCTTGTCTACACAGAGTCACAAAGCTCATGCATTATATGGGCTCTTCAATACAAAGTATAGTATCTAATTGGAAAAAAATGATTTCTTCTCTTAATAGGCATCAGCTGCTAATATTCACCCAATAATATATTTGCCCTGTTACTTGCTGAGTCCCAAGGTATGCATGCTATAGAGAATGGAATGGCGCAGCAGACCATTAGTTTTAATCCCTTTATCATTATTTATTTAACCCTCAGTGCTTATCCTTTTGGTGATTGAAGTTATTTCTTAAACAACATAATCAAAGGAACAGACCACAAAATTGTTTTTTTTATGGAGGATGATCAGTTTTGTTCATTTAATAAGCACTCAGGACACCATAAAATTGTAAAGTACTTTATAACTGTAATCAAGCGAACAGAGCCAAAAGGCATTTTCACAAATTTTGTACAAGTCACTTACCAGAAGTAATGTGGAAAGAATGAAAGAACAGCATGCTCTTTGATAGGGCTTTTATTGTGTGTACTAATGAAGTTCTAGCTATTATATCTGGAGTGTGTGTAGTAAGCAGGATAGTTAGCAAACTGAACTATCTATAAATAATGACCTACACTGCTGAGTGTCCAGCCTTTGAGACCCTTGAAGAAAATGTAGCTTTGGGGGCAGTAAGTGAGACTGCAGCATGTCCTCTTGTTAACCTGAAGGGTGAGGTGCTTATTTAACAGTGACTGTAATGGATTTGCTGCTTGGCTTGTACTGAGCATGCTCAATAACACTACTAAACCCACTGTCCTAAGTCTGTCCCCTCCTGCTCTCACTTGCCCCTCCCACCCCCCACTACTGTGGCATGTACATGTACTCCCCCCCCCCCCATCTGAAATGGTGCCATTGTGCTCAGTGTGGCCATATATAACTGATTTAGAAACATGGACCTCATTTTATAAAGGGAATTGTACACGTAGCAGCCAAAATCCCATTGACAGCTGATGAGATTTAAACTTCTAGGTGCCAAAATCACTTTTGAAAATGAGATTTAGGGCTTGTCCACACTGTATCACTCTGTGGGCTAAGAGGTGTGAACTGCAGAGCACACCAAAATGTTGCAATCTAGTTTTCCCCATGGACACTGCTGGCACAAACTAAAAGGTAACTAGTTTGAGTTAATGTAGTCATCTTTCGAACAGAACCATGTGAAAGCAAAGCAGGTATCTTTTCATTTGCACCAGCATTGTGGCAACACAGAGTAGTTAGATTACACGTCTTTGGTACACTTTGCAATTCACATACCCATAATCTGTGCCACAGCTGAAAGCAACTACGCTGTACTCCACCTCAATGGTTCACCAAGGACACCTCGAAGGCTGCAGCTCTTCTGCCATCTTGAGTGACAATGCCTGGTCAAATCAAACTCACAGGTGAAATTTACTTCATCTACCTTTAAAAACAGTCCAATACTCCAGTTTTGCATAGAGCACTAGTGGTGAAAAGGGGAGAGAAAGATTGAAAGTTGGCCTGGGTGGCCAATTGATGATACGTTTTGTACAGAGGAATTCTCTAATGGCATAGCTCGTCCCACACCGAGTCACACTGAAAATCCCCAGCAGAGGGGAAAACTTGTGATTGTGACAAGGAGAGAGGCAGTGCTGAATCTTGCCATCTCTAGCTTCTAGAATAGCCTGTTGTAGCTGCTTTAAGATGAGGAGACTCTGAGGTTGCTCTAAGTTTCATTGTGGGGCAAATGGCTGAGTGGTAGACCCAGGATTCGATTTCAGGTTTTACAGCCACTTTTACTCTTTGCCTTTTTTGGCCCCATGGTGAATAGAAGTTGGCCAGACCCAGAAATTAACCTGCGAGCAGCTCTAAACAGGAAAGAAATGAGAATTGGTGGTTTGGGTTTTTTTAAGTATTGTGGAATTTAGTCTCTCTATTGATACGTGTTGCTACTGATCAGTGGCCTTAACATCCCTGAAAGGAACTATTTTCCATAACCCTATATTGATTGGCATTAATTACATCACCCTCTTTTTATTCTTTATTAATGGAGTCTTGTATCAGCTGCTCCATTATCTTGCTTGGGATCAATGTCAAACTGACAGGCCTATAGTTACTTGGGCCTATAATTACCTCCCATTTACCTTTTTAATTAATATTTGCACAACTTTCTCTTTCTTCCAGTATTCTTCAACTTCCCCAGTGTTCCAAATCTTATTGAAAATCAATATTAATGGTCATTAGATGGTTCTTTTTGAACTCTTGGATGCAGTGAATCTGAACCTGCTGATCTAAAAATATCAGACATTAGTAACAACTGTTTAGCATCCTCCTGAGATGATAGTGGGATGGAAAGAGATTATAGAGCGCAGGAGCTACTGCAGCAAACTTACTGTGTAACTAGGGATAGAAGCGACTAGTCGACTAGTCCTTCGACTAGTCGCTTCTTCTCTACCCTCTCTCCCCCTCCACCCCCGCTGCCTCCAATCAGAAGCAGCAAGGGGGGAGCAGGAGCCAGTGCTGGGGGGAGCCGACTTAAATGCCAGTTCCCCCCAGTGCTGTCTACCAGCTCTTAATACATTTAAAAAGTAGAGGCACAGTGGGGGAACCCGGCGCAAGCTGGGAATCAGCTGTCCCAGCTCGTGCCGGGTTCCTACCTCGCCCCACACACACACACTGCACTTCAGCCTTTTAAATGTATTAAGTTGGCTCTTAATACATTTTAAAAAAAAAAAAAAAAAAAAAAAAAAAAAAAAAAAAAAAAAAAAAAAAAAAAAAAAAAAAAAAAAAAAAAAAAAAAAAAAAAAAAAAAAAAGACAAGCTGCAGTGGGGTTAGCTTCCCCCGCTTATCAACTAATCGACTAATGGATGGAAATTCTATCAACTAGTCGATTAGTCGATTAAATTAAATTTAACATCCCTATGTAAAACAGAGGACAGCTGCGATTCTCAAAGTCTTTAAACTTCCTGGGACTCAGGCACTTGCAAACCACTGAAGATCTGGGCAAAGCAGATTGCTTTTAGGTGTCTCAGGAATAATGCCTTTTTTCTCTTTCTCCCCTTATCAAAAATAAAAGACAGAGGCTGGTTTGAAAAATTGGAGTTCTGGATTATCTGCAATAAGTCAATTCTGATAAAAACAAAAACAAAACAAAACAGCATCTCAGTCCTTGGCAAGAACAGACTTAAGTGTTAGTGGTTATCAACGATACCCATAACATTGCTCTTCTTTTCACTGTTATATTTCTATTACTTTCATTCATTCACCCTGAGGAAATGCAGACTATTGGTATGAAGTACCAAAACAGAAATCACAACCCCACAGACTAAGTAGAACCATGATGCTGTTAAACGGCTAGTTACTTTACAACTGTACAAAAATATTAGCACCACTAGATGGCACTGATTCAGCATCCAAACTCAAAATACAGACATTAGCACAGCTTAATCTCCATCCATTCAGAGGACTAATAACAACTTATCCAGAAATATTTAACCCTTTCAATCTTCTCAGAGTATATGTTATCCATACTTAAGATGGTTTTTCCTTCTTGCCTCTGCAAGTGTGTGGTGGTGTTGCACATTGTTAAATAGCTACATCACTTCAGTTCTGAGATGGACTCATACAGAAAACATTCCTTCCTTCATTATACTGAAGTTATGCCGTCACTGCTGCTCAGACAAGAGAATAGTTGAGGCAGTCATGGTCCAGATCCAAAAGTAGTACTGTCTGTGGCAAACATAATCAGATTTTCCCTGGATCCAACAACTCCATAGGTGGAAGGTATGTAGCTCTCTGGCTGTCCATTGGTCCTGCTAGAGCACTCTCTACTTCCCTTTGTAGGTGCCTCAATCACCATGCAACTATTTAAAGGCTAGAGTAGATTCTTGACTTTCTAAGCAAAGAGCAAGAACTGACCATGTCTTCCCGCCTCCATTTTCAAAGAAAGGACTGGGAAATAGCACCAGTTCCTGCAGACTTGTGAGATTTTCCAAGAGATTTATGGTAGGACGCTTCTCCAGTAATACTCATGGGGACTTTGGTATTTTTTCCCTCTTGACAACTGCATACTGTGCATTACAAAAAAGCTCTTCACCTAGTCTTCACGCTAAAGAATAATTGCTGTTCCATTCCAGATCACAAATTCACTCTGGAGCTGAAGCCAAATTTCTTATAGATTATACGCATGTGGGAAGAGAGGGGCAGATATGATACTGGAGCCAGATGATTCTATGTGTCAAAGGTTGTCTTGGTATGTAAATGTGTTAGGAATGACAGAGGAAGAGGAGAAAATAGGATTTCATAAGGTGCCAGTATGACTCCATATCCTTCCATATGTGAACTCTTTTAATAATCAGTGACATGTTACTTGACAAGACATCTACAATCATTTTTTGATTTCCAGATGTGAGTTATTTACAGAATTACATCTGAGAGTTTCGCTGAGCCAGAGAACATGGAACATGTGGCACAGTGTGTTGGCATAAATTCTTCTTCCTTTAATCAAAGGAAGGCTAAATTTCCTTTGAAAAAAAATTACACTTTTCTGCCACAGAAAGGCAATCATTTGGCTCTTTTTTCATATTCTTCCATGGTCTGGGTCAGTGATTTAAAATATTTGATTATTCCATATCATATCATAAAAAGATCCAAGCAAGTCATCTGGTTAATATGACTTTTTCTATTTCTCACTAGCTGTGGACCTTATTGCATACACATGTTTTATAATCAGAAATATATAACTATGGAAGGAGTAATGAAAAGAACTCAAGCAGCTCTGTTAATGAAAAAGAAAAGAAAAAAGCTGTACTCAGCAAAACTCACAATCCCTGGGAGATCATATCAAAGAGAGTGGAAACTTCCTAATTAGCTGTCCAATGGACTAACTTGTATCAGTACATGGTGTTAAAAACTGTAGATATTGGCTAAGAAAGATGTACACACTAAGATACATATCCTCTCAGTGTATATCTCCAAATAGTGTTATTGGAAGCTGTGTGGAATGAGGAGAATTGCTGCAATTTATTCTGCAACCACTACTCTGGGCTGATTGAAATAGGTGGGTCTATTTGTGGAGTAATGACTATTCAAACTGAGTAATAGTGACAGAATTTGGATTCCAATCAGTACCATATCTCTTCTCACTCAAAACTCAATTCCCAGTAACACCAGCTTAGGGCCTTCAGATCCAGGGATTTGGTTTGGACCTGTCTAATATTTTCAGTTGTTTCCTTTTCACTTGAAGAAGAGGCAGAATTAAAGATACAAGTGGCTGTTTATTACTTAATTTTACTTTGAAATCTAGAATACAAAAATTGAGAGACTACTTGAATGTTGAGGGATTACATTCTGAATTTTTCTCATATATCATGTTAAATAGATTCCCAAAAACATTCAGCAGCAGAGTCAGAAGTGGCACATAAGAGGATGTAATGAAACACCTTATACCCACTTATTCCCCCTTATGCCTACTTACTCTATGTATATCAGTGTGTGAGGGAGTTTGAATGGGTAAAATTTACATACTGAGCAGCAGTATGAGAAGATTTAAAAATGTGCACATTAATGTAGAATGGGTGCTGTCAATGGTGAAGTTAACAAGACAGCCATTTGGAAAGTTTTCTTATATTTGACCTGAACAATTGCAATACTCAGTTTTCTGGCCATCCTGTCATTCTTTTAAAAAACTTGAAAATTTGAGATGTAATAGATATTTCCGGTATTTTACATTGGTCCATCTCCACTGCCAAATGCACAGTTATTCTCTACAATATTTTCTAACACCTTTTCCTATCATCCTTTGTTAATTGTCTCAAACTGTCATTTCTAGCATTTATTTTAGAGGACTATTTTAAGTTACAATAGGTCTCACAGTTAGGAAATTCTGCTGATGTTAAGATTAATGGCTCTTAATTTCATTCCAATACCTCCCTTTTATTGCTCTATTGCTCTCATACTTGGTTTACAACTTTCAAATGTTTCTGGACAAATATCCTCTCCTTTACTTTCTATACTTCCCCAACCAGTCATCTTTTAGCTAAACTTTAGATAGTGGGGCCAGATTCTGATATCCTTATTTGGCTGACTAGTGCCTTAATCCATGAATAGTCTCACCATTTCTATTGTCTTTGCTGCTCTTTGCCACCTTTTGTCTCTCCCTTCCCTCCAATGGAACTATTGGCAGAATAGGGTACTACACAACATACTGGAATCAGAATCTGTCCAAACTTCTTTAATCTTTTACCCTAGATCAGTCTTTTCAATCAGTTAATTAAAGTTGTTGCTTATCTCTGAATTCTCTAAAATTTGTCTACATCTTTCATTGAGCTGTCCTAAAATGAATGCAATAAAGATGCAGTTTCTCAAAGCCCATATTGAGGTGGAAATGATACCTCTATGCTCTATGACATGATTCCTTTTAATAGAGTATGTAGCTCACAATTACATTGGCTTTTGAATTTGTCTTCCTTATTATTCTTCAGAATAATTCTTGTACAATTTGCTAGCTATTAATAATTAATGAATTACTGTAACCCCTCTTTTCTGATCAATTGCTTTGTTTTCGTTGATTCAGTAGGGATAGGTCTTGTAGATCAGATTGGTGAAAGTAAATCATTTTCTGAATTTGTCTGCTACTGCCCAGAACTCGTACATAAAACTAGGAAATGTGTCTGGTTTTAAATCGGTGCATAGTTTCTGAAGGGACCAGGACAGATTAGCCACCAGTACATAGATTAGTGTAAACCTAGTTGTCAAACCTTCTGTAATCTAGTGCTATTGTATTTATATCTATGAAGATTATCTCAAAGTCTATGAAGTTATTTAGCAATACCCTCAGCCTCCTATCGCATTTCTACCTGCAAAAAGAGTTTAGCCTGATTAATAAAAAATTTCAGCATCTTCTCTGAGTTGTCCTAACCTTTCATCTATAGACCAACATTTATCATTTCTCTTGTTACGTGTATCACAGCCATAAGCATTTTTAGATTCTGACTTTCAATTTTTAACTTTGTAAATTGAGCTGCTGAAGCTTCTGAATGATAGGGCATTTTTAAAGTTTAAAACTGAAAAAAATCTCAAGACTTTTCTATTCTGCTTCTTTGAACGTCATGGGCCAACAGCTAAGGAGCATTGCTACTGCAAGGTTTTTATGGCACTGAGCCTTATAGTATCTGTAGCAGTATGTGATCATGATCTTGATTTTATTACCCAATATTTTAAAAAGTAAAATGGAAGCATTTAAAAAATTAGAGAGGTCATCCACTGCATAGAGCATCAAGAACATATCTAATTTTAACTGAGCACCACATTCAGAGAGTTTGGGAAAAGCACATATTTGTATGAAGTGTTTGTCAGATGAAAATATTCCCTGCCCATGTATTTTACATTACACAGTTGCTGTACCAGATGCTCAAATACATGGTGGCATTGTGTGAAGTCCCTTGCAGTTTCTAATCACCTACACACACACACACACACACACACACACACGTAGCGGAAGTAGCTAGCTCTGCATTTTACGGCTGGATGGATTGGAGCAAGAGGAAATTGAATAGTTTGTCCAGGATAATCCCACAAAGAAGATGCTGAACCAAAATTTAAACATTTTTTTGTTCTTTACCTCAAATATTCATTAGTTACAACATGTACAATTTACCATAAAAAAAAAAAACTTTAAACATCTGGTCATGTCCTTTAAAAAGATCATGAATTTAAGATGCTGTATCATGACAATGCAGAACTGAATTAGGGAGAACTGAAAATCTGGAGTGATGGTTTTATCTATCATCATTCATTTTCATTATAAAAGCGATTTTTCTGCAGAAAGTTACACCCAGACCATAGTTAATTCTCCACTGTTACAGAATGTGACTACAGGCAGTGGCAGAATATACAGATTTCATCCTGAATCTCTAACATTCCTTTGCTAAAACATTTTGTGCATAAGGAATAGAGAGCACCAGAAGAAGAATGCCTGTGTATCTATCAACTCTAAGTGTCTGTTAGTAGCTTTTAGTCCACCCTATCTAACTGGCAAACACCTTAATCATTGTGGAAAAATTAAGCCTGCTCCCAATAGGTGTAACAAGCATCCATAAACTTAAGAACCTTAATAGTTCCTTTCATTCACAGCTGTGATGAAGCTACTAGCACAAAATAATTGAGGCTTAATGCACTAAAGTAGAAAACAATATTACATGTAGACATTTGCGCTGTATTTCTGAGGATACTTTTAAAATTCAACAGATCTAGTAAAATCAATTAAGCCTATCTAATCAATATCCAGGACTGAAAAGAATCTTACAGGCACTTCAAAGAGTGAAGGATTTTGCTTTCCTATTATACAATACCTATATCATTAATTCCATTCTAACAATCTCTCTCTCTTCTCAAAGAATCAGCATCTCCTACAAAGTTTATACTGGGGAAAATGCTGAAGGAAAGGAAAATAATGTCAGCTGGTGGTGTCATCCCTTCTGGAAAACATTCTGAGGTTAATTACCAAATTGCTCGCACTTACAAAGTTTGCTTGAAAGATGATCCATCCTGGGAAGACACAAGTGTCTTGTTTTTCTAAATGTTATTCAATTGTGTTGAAAGCCTGACATCTGTCCCTTTCTTCCTGAGATTAAGCTCTGCCCTCTATGTTCTGCCAACAACAATTTTCTTTTTTCCATTTATTTCAGTATCTGTAGTTTGGAAAACTATTACTGACTGATTTTTTTCCTCCATGTACTTTGGCACCTAGGCTTTCATTGTTTTTATAAGTGATCAAATATGTAGCTACAAAATCAGGATACATAATTTGAACAGAGGATTCATTATTAATTTTAATTTCTTTCATTTTTGCCAACCCTCCACTTTTCATTTATAGGGAAGCAGACAAACAAACTTTGCTTAAGGAAGATATCTCCAACTATGTTTTCAATATTCATCATCCCACAAGTTTCAGAGTTGCCAGTGATCAATGTTTATCACCCAAAAGACCATATGTGAGTAGAAGTGAATTGTGATTTTGTAAAGGGGCCAAGTAATTTGTTCTAAGGAGTATCTTCAACAACCTTTCTAAGGTCAATATAAAATTCATATATTATTTAAAGCATGACAAAAATCACTTTTACCAGATTTCATAAATACATCGTTTGTTTATAGCACTTTATTTTATAATGAAGCAATTTTCTGCAGTCATAGGGAAATAGCCCACCATGCCTACAGCTGAAGTCTTGTTTGTGTATATTTTGCAAGGACATCCCAAAAAAGCTTGAAGAGAGAAGATGTCACTTCTGTATTTAAATGTCTGTGAACTGAAACATAGATAATATTTGCAAGTATAAAGGTTGAATAATTCATAGTTTAGAAGTCATGCATAGCAGGAGAATATTTCTCTTATAAAAATGTCTGATTTAGGATCCATTGACTAGAAAAAAATTGGAGAATTTTTGAACTCTAAAAAGGATAAAGAGAAATTATAAATGAAAACAAAGTCATGGAAGGATATGCAAGATTCACATATCAGGTAGGCTTATAAATGTAGGAGGCACAGAACAGAAATTCTAGATGAAGAGAATTGTGGGGGAAATACTTATGAATATGGATGAAAATGAGATATGAGATTACAAAGTACAAAAATAAGAGAGCAGAGGTCTTGAGATTATATAATTGAGTACAACAGAAGAAAAAAATCTATGTACTCTCTCATCAAAAGATAATGTATAGCCACATTAAAGCACATTTTTATATAGCCTGCTTACATCTCTATTCAGCAATAATTTAGCTTTGTGATCCATGAGTTGCAATCTCTTAGCATCAATCAATCCCCTCTCAAAAGGTAACCATGACAACAGAATGCCTACAGCAACAGTCTGCTCCACTCCCATCAGTTCAATGGCTGTTCACTGCCACAAGACAGGTTATATGACATCAAAAGGCTCTACTGGGCATTAAAGGACACTTACAAACACATCACGTGAGAC
This sequence comes from Rafetus swinhoei, assembly GCA_019425775.1. Classification (NCBI taxonomy): domain Eukaryota; kingdom Metazoa; phylum Chordata; order Testudines; family Trionychidae; genus Rafetus; species Rafetus swinhoei. The sequence goes on from CM033424.1 coordinate 84,569,010, forward strand.
AGTATTTGCCTATGTGACAATTTCTTTTGGCTAGAGTCTGCACATGATAGGCTTCCAGATGAAGCAGCAGAATAACCCAAATCGTGATACAGCTTATGCTAGGACTAATACAAGAAATGTCCTGGCTATTTATGAAATATCCCTTGCAGCCCACGACATAAATAACTATAAGTAACAAAGAATATTAGGCTATACCAGGCTTTTAAAATACAGACACCTCTCCAGTTATCTGTGGCTAACAATTGGGGTTTGCTGATGCAGTATAGCAGTTCTCCACCTCATGTCCGGGGCTCCATAGGGGACCCCAAGAAGGCTCTGGGGGTCCACCAAGCCAGACCAGCATTATACTCACTGGGGTTCAGGGTAGAAAGCTGAATCCCCATCACATGGGGCTGAAGTCACCCTGATCCCTGCAACCTGAGGCAACGCTTGAGCAATGTAGCTTCATGGGAGCCCCTGTGACATGAGACCCTAGGCAATTGCCCTGCTTGTTATCCCCTCATGCGGGCTCTAGTTTTTATATGCAGAAAAACAGTTGTTGAGGCAAAGGGGGCCAGGGAGTTTTTATAGCATATGGAGGAGGAGGGGCTCCAAAAAAAAGGGTTGAGAACTCCTGCAATATAATATTCTTATCTGTCTATTGTATAGACAGCATTTCTCATTACTGCTAAAAACATAACATCGCCCTGTCATTGGGGAGCAGCAGTGAGACCATATTATGTATAAATGTAATAGAATGCTAGCTCACTCTAGTACTGCAACAGGCGCTGGCATTTTTAAATACATGTATTGTGAACTGAAAAGACATATGGTTGTTTTGCTCATATTCTACTAACTAATGAAGCCCTGCATAGATGCAAAAACGTCACAGTTTCCCAAGAGAGAATCTGGTACTATTCTTTCTGCTGGAATGCATTATTTTTGTATTTTGGTTGAAATTTACCTGTGTGGATTTTAGTAATATAGAATAAACTATTTTGAATTTTGGATCTATACTCACAGATGTCCAAAACCTTCAGTCACTAGAAGACTGAACAGTACAGAGCTCAGAGGGATCCATAAAGAACTTGCCAAAAGTGACCTAAAATTCTCTTTCTATTCCTAGAAATATCACAGATTTAAAATATGATTTCTCAGCCCCTTCCATGGCAAAAGCACCTACAGGCTCCTGTTGTGAAGCTGTGAATCCACCCTTCCCAAAGGTTCATAAGAGTGTGCATGTGTATGTGTACTGTATATACTCATACACACACACACACACACACACACCATGAAAATAAGTTGTAATTGCTTGCAATATATGCTTTGAGACATCAGTTCATTATGCAACAAGACACATTTCTTTTCTAACAGTTCAATCTGTAAGTCCCTTCAACTGTACAGTCCGTAATCTCCTTTGTTTTGACAGCACTGATTTGTCAATTCTTGTATAAGACTAATTACACATGAGATAGGTACATAGAAAAACAATCAATAACAGGTAAGTGTACATGAAAGTGCTTAATATAGATGTCTGTCTTCTGGCTGACATAAGTTGATTTACAGTCTACATGTTATAAAACAGATAACATATCCTGTACACTCCATTCCATTTTGTATCAATGTCCAACAATGTGTCATTGCTGAAGAATGTGCCCTTTTCAGAACTAATGAAACCAGAGATGTATCAGAGATACTTGAAACAAATAAATAACCATGATAGTGTTTTTGTAGACAGTTATTGGCGCAGGAGATAATTTGGCATTAATACCAGATCAAAATCGTAGGTGAACTATCTGCCTTTCTTTCCTAGGCAAAATTTGCAGTGACTCTACTGGAAGTTTTGGTGGAGAAAATGGGAAGTGGAATCTAGTTAATATTTTATTGCTGACAATAAATAATGCATTTTCTAATAGCAAATGTTGTAATGATATGTAATTGGGATTCAGAAGACAATATGTAAACTGATTTTCCAGACCAGGGGAGGTCATTTCAGGCCCCCTGCTGCTGATCCCCCACAGCAACTCCCCCCACCAGGCTTCCTGGCTCTCCCTGCAGCCCAGCTGAGCTGCATGCCGCATCCAGCCCCTCACAGCTCAGATGAACTGCATGCCAGCTCCCTTCCCTCTCCTCCCCCGCATCCCAGCTGAGCAGTGCACTGGCTCCCGGTCCCCCCTTCACAGCCCAACTGAGCCACACTCCAGCTCCCAGGCCCCCACCCTCCTGCAGTGCACTGGGAACATTTTGCCAGGCCAGAGAATCCAAGATTTTCGAGGTGCAACCTGTAAAATCATGCTGGACCACAGATATTGATGGTCCAGAAAGTGCCAGACTATAGAGGTTCAGCCCGTACATCCTTATTTACCTTCCCCAAGCCAGTCATGATTTTAAAGTCCTCTGTCATATCCCCTCTTAGTTATCTCTTTTCCAAGCTGAAAAATCCCATCTTTTTAATGTCTGCTTATCCTGAAGCTGTTCAGCACCCTTTATCATTTTGTTGCCTTTCCTTGTACTTTTTCCATTTCTAATATATCTTTTTAAGATGGGGTGACCAGAACGGCACTCAGTATTCCAGCTGTGGCCATGCCATGAATTTATATAGCGCCATTATCCATCCATTTGTGACTATCAGGTTCCTAGCTGTTCAGTCTCTTCATTTTTCAAGACTTGGTGAGTGCTGCAATAGAGGTGGAGTCTGTACTGATGAGGCCTGATGCCATGAGGTAAAAAAAGAAGAAGAAGCCATAGGCTAAGTCTTTTGAACATCACAGCTGCTGTAGAGTGTCTGGGAGAGAAGAAGGAGAACCAGGCCCTGGCCCCCCCAAAAAATCTTACAGCTAGTGAACTGCTTTGTAGTAGTAAAGTCTGAAATAAAATGGAGAGGAAAGTCCCTGAGGAAAAGGGGAAAGGTGGCAAAGCTTCTGGAAACTACAATTTACCCCAAACTCAAGGCCATGGGAAAACTGTTGGTGAGAAAGAGACGAGCCACAAAGCTGACAAAGTTCAAATCCAGGGTAGAGAAAGCTGAATGTTGGAGAAACCCTATTTGAGGTCTAAAGGCAACCCAACATAGTGGCTCAAAACTAAGTTATCCCTTTTGTAATATTTTTATGGAGTACTAGCAATACCTGCTTTTTATATGTGCATGTACATGAACACATGGATTAACATTACAGTTTCTTGGCATTTTTATGTGTGTGAAATATATAACATATAAAATACAATATCATTAAGTGTTGTACTTGCAGATTCCAGAATACTGGGCCCAAAAGAGAATCTGAACTGTAAAACATAGAAAGAACTAAGCTCTGTTTTACTGTGGAGATATTGTTTCAGTCTGATTGAGCCTTGCTTAGTTCAAGCTGTTGTTGTGAGGAAGTGATAGTTTATATCTCCCATCTCATGTGTATTGGAAAATTGGCACCACTACCTCGTAACTCATCACTTCTTGTGAGTTTAGGGACAATGTCTCTTGAATTGCTGGGCAAAGATTTATGCTAAGATGCAAAAGTAAAATGTGGTCTTTGGAATTGAATCAACTTTACACGAAAAGATCAGACAAACATTCTACCGAGTTGGAGATTTTTTTATAGACATTAAATTGTATAACTGAATTTGGCAACCTTGAATGCTTCACATCTAAACTGGTTCTGCCTTCTGATCAATTCAGTGTCTGTTTGTGAGAAGATGAGGTGTGATTAATAATGCATACCCTCATAATCAACAATATTCTCAATTAGGAAATTTCGATAAAGTCTCATTTCTGCCTTAAAATTGACGTGTGCATTCCTCCCAATGACAATATCATAATGTAGCATATGATGACACTGATCGTTAGGAAGCACACTGCAAACTAAACAGTCCTTTATAAATGCACAATAGCTAGATAGTTAATGTGGTTAGTATTTGATCAATGGCTAAATAATAACTTTTTTTAACAACAAAGGTTTGTCATTTACAAAACCAGGAACGCTTGCTAATTTCCTAGCTATTTCTCAGCATGTATTTTTCATACAATTTAAACATTTTTTCAAATTCCCTAAGTGAGGTGAATTTTAAGACATAACAGTTCATCTTGCACCTTTTGTTTCTCAGTAATTTCTAGTCTTTCATGACATCATATCCTCTGTGTCTGTGTGCATTTGTGAGTGTACACCATACTCTTTGCTGTGTAGGATATGAGACCTTCTCAAGCATGTGTCATAAACCACTTTCTATATACTAATGTGGGCTGACAAAGTTTCTCCATGAGCCTGAATTGTATTTTCATGTAGGTTGGAATATCCAATTTAGACTGTTAATTGCCTCCAGAAAATACTTATGTCTTTCTACTTCTGTGCCTTTTTGGGTGCTACAAAATAATGATAATTTTTATTAATTATTATTATTATTATTATTATTTACAGTTGTAAGTTTTGGCTAGTGATTTTTATGACTCTGGAGATCTATATTTGTAATTTCTCTGTATAAAGGATACTTGTAAGCCTGGAATAATGTTACTACTCAGATACCAGTGCCACATAACCATGACACTAAGGACTTTGAAATAAATTAGGTCCAACTATATATCTTGTTTTTATTTATCTTTTAGTAGCTTAAGAGCAAAAGCCTAATATACTTCTTTCTTGGTCTTTACAGGGATTGAAGACAGAATACCGAAATCTGTCCCTTGTTTTCTTCACATGGATTTCTAGATGGTGAGTCCATGACTATAAAAGAATGGATTTGTCATCTTCCTATGTCCACAACATGATTAAGAATGCACCTAGCTCTTCCATTTCTCCACCTCATGCTACACCTTTCAGTTTTGCCGGAACTCAAGAGAGAACCTCTCTGACACATTCTATCCTCTGTGCACTCAGAACGGGACTCTCTTTCTCTTCACCAGAGTTGATAGCAACAGAATATTACCATTTTTCAAAAGGGAGTATTTTTCCTCTTTTCCTTCACTATGCAGCTATTACTTCCATGGGACTATTCACATGCTTAAAATTAAATTAGGCACATGTTTAAATTACTTTGTAGAATCAGGATCTTAACTAGGTAACTTATAAATTATTGCTCTTTCTAGGCATATGTATCATTTTGCCTGGTCAGTGATAATTTCAGGACCTTGTTAGGAACTGCATGTAAAAGTTTTCTTGTCATTATCTGGAGGTGGCAGAATCAACAATGTAATGACTGTGCTGGCTCTATCTAAGTCTCCTTTCCTCCTGACTGCGGTACATATGCCTCAGAATCCTGCTACTTTTTTGTTGGACCCTCTGGTACTATTAGCAAGATTTTATCAATTGCATCCATCTATTCCACTAGACAGATTTATAAGTAGAGAGCCGGCCATCAAATTTAGGAAAATCTCTCCCACTTGGGAATAGCAATGAGCCTTGTGTTCACATATGACTATGCCTTGGGGTATAATAATTTTGTTTTCAAAAGTCCATGTGTGATTCATACATTTCTCAAAGATAGGAAGAGACCATCTTTCAAACAGAAAGAGCCTTTATTCTGACTCAAAATGGTTAAGTCATCATACCCTTAATGGAACAAAAACAGCTAAGCAGAGGCCTGTTCTGTTTTGTCACAAAAGACAGGCACAGGCCATGCTGGTGGAGATTATCATAGTTGCATGTTACTGAGCCAAGAATAATAGAAGTTTTCCATTTTACATCAGATCTTGCTTTAATATAACCAGTTCAAGTTTGTATTTTGATTATTCTTTAATTTAGCACTTTAGTAGAAGGCTAATATTTTAAGTACATATTGGACAAAATAAGCTGAACCAGCTTTGTAATTAAATGGTACATAACAAATAAAACCAGGAAATTCACTGTTACTTTTTATGGAGGTCTATTTACTTATTCATGCTTTCTTTTGTTAATGAAGTGTTGACTGAATTACTGCAATGGTAAATGTTGTATCATGAAAGATTGGCATTTCTAACAAACACCAAGAGAGGAAAGTGTGCCAAGTTAAAACACTTTGTTTCAAAATAAAAAATATTGGGTATACATAGTTATGTGTATATAATGTGTGTATATAGTTATATAGTGTGTGTGTGTGTGTACATCCAAATATGATTGAAAAACCAATTTAAAATACAAACAATCATTAATGGAATAAAAACAGTTCAGCAGGGGCCTGCTCTGTATTTTACAACATTGCATAACACATGAATCAAATCCTGAGTCATCTTTACCAACATTCACCCCCGTTCCATCACAGATTTATAGAAATGTACAGCTGAAAGTGACCTTGAGAAGTCATCAAGTCCCACCCACACTCCTGGTGGGACCAAGAAAAAACAGACCATCCATGGTAGGTGTTTGTCCAACCTGTTCTTAAAATTCTCCAAAGACAGAGTTTCCACAGACTCCCTTGGAAGTTAAAAAGTTTTTCCCTATATCTAATTTAAATCTCCCTGTGATGGGCTGTGTACCCAACACAGATCCTGAAGGGATTAATGTTGGCCTGAGAGGCCAATTGACATACTTGGCAACACCTGCAAGAGAAAGAAAGTCATGCTGAACTCATAATGACACCTAGATGATGATGTGTTGGGTGAGAATTCTAAAACTATGAAGCTTTGTATCGGCAAGATGTAGCAGGGAGTCTACAATCACTCCCCAAAGGATATAAGAGGCAGGAAGTGATCCAAAGAGGAAGCAAGAAACTTGAGGGAGTAGACCCAGAGTACAGAGTAGACCTAGGTTCCCCTACAAGAAACTAAGAAGCGGGGGATGATGAAAGCCCCTGAGGTAAAGGTATAAATTCAATGGATCCCAGAAACAGATGGAAGACCTGCTGTAAGGTCACTGGACTCTCTGTAACCCCAGAAGGGGAGGACTAAAGCACGACCTCTCCTGAGTGCCAACCTGCTTGAAGAGAGATCACTGCTGCAATGGGGCAACCATGAGAAGGGGACCCAGTGTGAAAAACAGTTACTATCCCACACCTGGCCACGGGGAGGCACACCTGTGATGCTCCCTTGCTGTAGATTAAGCCCATATCCTCTTGTCCTACCCTCAACGGATATGGATAATAATTTATCACTTTTATCTGCCTCCCTGCTCTTTTTTTCTCAAGACTAAACATACTAGGGATGTAAAATCCCGGTTAATCAGTTAACTAGTTAAATGTTAGGTTAATATTTAACCTAACGTTTAACCAGTTAACTGACTAAACGGGATCCAGGCAGGGGACTGCTCCAGCCCCGAGGGAGCAGCCCCCAGCTCATGGGGCTCCCACTTCCAGCCCCACACTGGGGTTGGCTGCTGACTCCTGGTTCCCAGCCCGCACATGGGGCTGGGTCTGCCACCAGCTCTCAATCCCCACCAGAGTAGTCCCTGTCTGCAGCTCCCCACACACTGAGGCTGCTCCGGATGAGAGGCTCCTTGTGGGGCTGGAGCAGCCCCCTTCCCATGGCAGGTGGAGAGCTGCTCCAGCCCCCACTGGTTACCAGTTAACCAGAACCAGTAAGCATCACCCATTAAGGTTACTAGTTAACCTTTCACATCTGTAAAACATACCCATTTTTTTTCAACTTTTCTCATAGATCAGGTGTTCTAAATCTTTTATTGTGATTATTACTCTCCTTTGGACTCTCTCCAATTTATCCACATCTTTCCTAAAGAGTAATTCCCAGAATCTGTAGCTGAGGCCTCATCAGTACCAAGTAGAATGGGACAATTACCTCCCATGTCTTACATATCACACTCTCGTTAATACACCCCAGACTGATATTAGCTTTCTTTTGCAACTGCCTCACATTGTTGACTCATAGTGAATTCATAATCCACCGTAATTCCCAGATCCTTTTCAGCAGAGTAACCTAACTAGTTACTCACCCTTTTGTAGAGCTGCATTTGATTTTTTTTCCTTGTGAAGTACTTTACATTTGAATGTATTGAATTTCATCCTGTTGATTTCAGCCCAATTCTTGAATTTTCACTGTCATCTTGACTTTTAATCTTGTCCATGTTCTTGCCACCCCTGCCAGCTTTATGTCATCCAGAACTATTATAAACATACATACTCTCCACACCATTATCCAAGTAATTAACAAAAATATTGAATAGTACTGGAACTAGGACTGGTCCTTGTGGGACTGTACTAAATGCACTCTCTCAGTTTGGCAATGAACCATTAAATACTACTCTTTAAGTACAGTCTTTCAACCAGTTGTGCACCCACTTTATAGCAATTTAATCAAACCACATTTCCCTAATTTCATTATGACAGCATTCTCTGCTGAGACACTACTGAGAGTATCAATTCAGGGTGAACTGTTTTGAGACAGGGCTGTCACAGCCCAAGACTGGTGTTCCTCCACCATAAGGCACTCCAAACCAGTCAAAAAGAAAACTTCTGTTTCCCCACACTGTCTAACAAAAGTCCACCTCCATGGATATAAATTTAGATCCACACAAGGCTCTACTGATTTTATGTCTAAGTGATGCACTGAGTTTGAATTATGAACATTGCAGACTGATGGGCAAGGAAGATGATCTTAGCAAATGTATTTTTAATGGACTAGGCAGGAGGCCATTTTTCTCTTGCCAAGAAATATGAATTATGGAAGAGTCCCCAGAATGAAGCCAGAAAACATAGATAATTCTTATATTCTTTGAAAAACTATACTTTAGTGCATATTTCTTGAATGCTATGTTACAACTCGTCTAGTTCTTGGAGAATGATATTGTGTTTATTAAGTCTTCAGATCATCAGAAGCGTATTTCTATGGCTAACTGTCACATCTTGTGTGATTTAAAAAATTGGTTATTTGGGTTCAGTAGTGTTCACAAACCCAGGCTTGCTGAGCTTAACTTCCAACATGCAACCAGGAAGGAAATCTGCTGTTTCACCCTGAGAGTGAGTGAGACTCTCTCATGTTGTATCTGTGCTTTGGAAATGGGAGTCAGGATGTTTTTGGCCTGTGCTGAAAAGAAATAAAAACTCACATATAAACCATTATCTCAAAGACACATTTTATGCATAACAGATAAACTTTCAGTTACAGTTGTGATCTGAACTACTGGGCTGTTAAAACTACTTAATATGAAATAATTATACACCTGCATGTGATTAGAATGATTCATTGCTAAGAAGATTGCATTTTGGTGTATAACTTGAGTAAATGAGTTATCATGCAAAAGGAATTCTAGAAGAGGGTGTTATCATTTTGTAGCATTTGAATTAACATTGGCTTTCATCACATATAGGAGGAAATATATAATAAAAATGAGAAGGTGCATGGATACATACACTAATGTCAAAGTTCATTTCACAGTTGATTAATGAGGGACTGGAACAGGCTCTTTGCAATATACAGCTGATGTATATATTAATATGAAATAAAACAGAATACCCATAAGAGAAGCTGTTTAAATTTCCACTAAAATATTCATCCATTTTTTAAGCTTTCACTTCAGGACTGAAACAACTAACAGTTAATGAAATTCAAGCCTCGTCATTTACTTCCCATGAATGAGGACTTGCACATCTGGCACTACAGAGGCAATCTGTGTGCAGAAGAACTTGGTATGGTTTCAGCAGAATTTATTATTACTAACTGTTCATAGTTTGAGTATTGCCTAGTAACATTTTCATAACAATTCTAACAGAGAAAAACAGTGCCAAAGGTTTGCTGGACAGTGTTATTGTTTCAGAGATTACTCAAAGCTGGTTTGCAGAGTCTGTATTAATAGCAATTACCATTAACACATTTGAAGTTTCTTTTGCCTGTCCTCCTCTCAACAACCAGTATGGAAAATTAGCTTAATCTTTTGGCCTATCCCAGCTCTGTGTAACCTGATGAGTCCCTTGCACCAGGAGACTCTCCAGTCACTCACATAAAATGTCAGAGTAGTGAAAGCTGGCAAAATGTGGGTGAGGAACAGGAACTAGCCTACTGACTATAGCCTAGTGTTGCTCCTTCTTATTGGATTGTGGGGAGTTTCTGCCAGAGATATATCTATGCGTAAGTGTCTGCAGGATGAGGGCCTAAAGCAGAAATGGCCTAAAGATCCTTTGGCCAGGTCCCTGGCAGGCTCTGAATAGGTAAAGAATATATTTCAGGATGAATAATTTGACAAGCTATATGTTTTTGCAGGGTGTGTAAGTACACCCATAATTTGCAAGTATTATTAATACTAATTTAAGTATTAGTATCTTATCCTACTGATAGCTGTAGTATAAGAGCCAGAGGTGAAAGTATAGCTCCCTACTGGCTTTTGCCTCAGCTCAGCCAGCTCTTGCCGGAGATGTGCACCCGCTTACTTTCACCTCTGATAAGGGCATAAATAGACAGACAGAGTATTAGATTTTAAAGTCAGATAGGATCATTAGCTCACCCAGTCTGACCCCTTATATAACACCGGTCATTGAATTTTAACCAGTTACCCCTGTATTGAGTCCAAAATAAAGAAAATAAATGGGTACAGAATGCAGCCCCAGACTCATCTTTCTCTAAACAATAAAGAGTATAAATATAGGAAGGTGGTGGATTGATCTAGATATTTTTATATTTAGTTTTGCAAACAGATTAGCATTAATAATAATAAATCTGACATTCGGAATGTCAGGGAGTGCTTTGCCATACATGGACAATAACTGCATTATAATTAATTTCCTTTGGTGTCATACATTATTACTGGATGACATCCTCATCAGGCTTCTTGTGACTGGCACCTACTCAGATACCTAGAAAGATTTCACTAATACCTTCTATATGCAAAGCCCAAAAAATGGTGAGTTCAATTCAGATCCAATTTCTTAATTCTATTATCTTCCCTGTGAGGCTAACTACGGGCCCACACAAGGTTGTGGCCATCTCCGATCCACACCAAAAGACATCAGCAGGAGTCAATGGTTCCTAGCCTTCTCTAATTTCTATAGGCATTGAGAGTTTTTTTCCAGTTTATTTGATCTTCTAACTGCATTCTATGAAAAGGAGCCCAGTGCACCTTGGAAGCCCAGACTGCCTTTTGGTTTACCAGATCCAACAGTGGTGGAAGCCAACTCACTCAATTTTCTCCTAGGTGGAGTACTGTTTCAACAAGCAGATCTTGACACTTCCGTTCATCCATGTGCCTATTTCTCTCACAAGCAAGCCCTGGCAGAAAAGAATTATAATATATAGGACACCCTGCCAGTCCCTGAGTTCAGGTTCTACTCTGGGGTTCTCTACCATAATGGTTGTATCTATATCCCGAGGGGGAAAATGATGCTCCAGGTTCTTAAGTTATGTCAACTTAGATGGGCTGCTATAAGGTGGGTGTATAACTGGCTGGATAACCGTACTCAGAGAATAGTTATTAATGGTTCACAATCCTGCTGGAAAGGTATAACAAGTGCGGTTCCGCAGGGGTCTGTTTTGGGACCGGCTCTGTTCAATATCTTCATCAACGATTTAGATATTGGCATAGAAAGTACACTTATTAAGTTTGCAGATGATACCAAGCTGGGAGGGGTTGCGACTAAACTGGAGGATAGGGTCATAATTCAAAATGATCTGGACAAATTGGAGAAATGGTCTGAGGTAAACAGGATGAAGTTTAATAAAGACAAATGCAAAGTGCTCCACTTAGGAAGGAATGATCAGTTTCACACATACAGAATGGGAAGCGACTGTCTAGGAAGAAGTATGGCAGAAAGGGATCTAGGGGTTATAGTGGACCACAAGCTGAATATGAGTCAGCAGTGTGATGCTGTTGCAAAGAAAGCAAACATGATTCTGGGATGAATTAACAGGTGTGTTGTGAGGAAGACACGAGAAGTCATTCTTCCACTCTACTCTGCGCTAGTTAGGCCTCAGTTGGAATACTGTGTCCAGTTCTGGGCACTGCATTTCAAGACGGATGTGGAGAAATTGGAGAGGGTCCAGAGAAGAGCAGCAAGAATGATTAAAGGTCTAGAGAACATGACCTATGAAGGAAGGCTGAAATAATTGGGTTTGTTTAGTTTAGAAAAGAGAAGATTGAGGGGGGACATGATCGCAGTTTTCAGGTATCTAAAAGGGTGTCATAAGGAGGAGGGAGAAAATATGTTAATCTTGGCCTCTGAGGATAGAACAAGAAGCAATGGGCTTAAACTGCAACAAGGGAGGTTTAGGTTGGACATTAGGAAAAAGTTCCTAACTGTCAGGGTAGTCAAATACTGGAATGAATTGTCCAGGGAGGTTGTGGAATCTCTATCTCTGGAGATATTTAAGAGTAGGTTAGATAAATGTCTATCAGGGATGGTCTAGACAGTATTTGGTCCTGCCATGAGGGCAGGGGACTGGACTCGATGACCTCTCGAGGTCCCTTCCAGTCCTAGTATTCTATGATTCTATGTCATGGCATATACCTTATAGGGTACTTTAGCCACTTAAAGACCTGGAACTTAATTGTAAGGAGTTTCTGGTGGCCAGATTTCTACACCTCATTCAGGAGCTATATAAGAGCCAGTAACCACTGTACTGGGACCACATATCCCTGTTCAAAACCACTAGGGGCTTCTCCATTCCACTTTAGCCATGGGCTATCATGTCTATCTACTTCACAGTGGACCTGCCATGTTACCAGTCTCATACAACAATCATAATCATCGTCCATCTCCCAAACAAGATAACATTTCATTCCTGGCTGCACCCTGGAAATGGTTAGTGTCTTCCTGCAGAAGAGCTTTCATGACTGCTTGCCTGACCACGGTGCTGCTTGTTTCTTGGTTTGTGCAGGAACTTCTAAAGCTACTGGCAGTTGAGGCCCATCTCTCATCTGCCTATTAGCCACACACCAATGGGCACATGAAGTGGGTCAACCTAGGTCTCAAGCAAAACCTGTGATGGTTTTTTTATTATTAGGATAACTGGCTGTCGCTGCTTCCATGTGATGAGTTTGCTAACAATAATGCCCCTCGAGCCTCTACTTAGCAAAGCTTCCCCCCACCCCAGCTACAGTTTTTATCCTAGCTTTCACCAGAATGTCCCCATGAACTCCCTAGTCTTTGCTGCCACAGACTTAGCTATCCATTTCCACCTGGTATACCTGGAATTCCAGGTGAAATTACAAGCAGCTACGGAAGCATACAAACATATGCTAATCAGTGCTGTCAGACTGTCCATGACCTTGCCATAGGTAAAAATATCTGGCTGACCACACAAAATCTTGAATCAACTCACCGCTCAGCCAGACTGGACCACTAGTATCTGGCCATTTTCAAGATTGAGGCACAGGCCTTAAGTCCAGCAGCAGCTCAAGGATGCCACACACACACACACACACAAACTCCCCCCACCCCAACCCTCTCTCCTTTGTGCTTACCTTGCTTCTGTCCTGATTCTGACACTGTCTTTACCCAGACTCACTACAGCATAGACCCTGCCCTGCTACAGCAAAGACTCGCCCCTGTTCCAGTCCTATCCTAGCCATGCTTCCACCTTCAACCCAACCCTGCTTCTGCCTAACCTGAGTGCAGGTAATCTGCTTCTGACCTTTAGCTCAGATTCCTGGGGTTGACTCTGTCTTGACCGTTGGCTCTGGCATTCAGACTCTGACTCTGGTGCTGGCCCTCACTTTAGCCTCTAAGCCTGATTCCTGCTTCAACTCCCTAAGCCAGTCCACTCAGTTCAGTTTCTTTGACAATATATTATGCTCCATGTTTCAATAAATGCAGATTTGCCCTTACATAGGTATAGAAAATGTAACTGCACAATTCAGAGGTATGTCTCAAGAAATCGAAAAAGTTCTGTCTATAGAAGAAAACCCTATTGTCAGCCACATGTGGGAGATACTGAAAGCAGATGGATATTTAATAGCATTGTCCAGATGGTATCCCAGCTACTAATGTATCTTCACTATTTGGTTGTAGTTTACAATGCTGTGTCTTATTCTTTAATATTTAATGCAAGCATCTTGGATTTTAAAAGATTAATAATTCAAAGGTATGAAGAGATACTTAGAACCCTGTAAACTGCCTGGAAACAATATTTTTTCCTCAGAGAAAAAAAATCTCTTGAGGGTTGTATGTTATCAGTTCTTAAAATGGAAAAAATGTTTAAGTTAGAGCCATGCAATATAATGTAGCTTACCATTTGCTTTGTGCTCTTGAGAGCATGCTTCAAAGTTTATTGAAGTCCATGAACTTTATTTAGATCAGACATCAGATATTAAGCACTTGATCTCTTATTCTGGTTAATACATCAAGTTGAACAATATAAAAGACTAAATACTTTCCTTGGGTTTCACTGATATTATTTAGCTCAATTTATTGTGTATATCTGAATAGCCCTTCCTTGGTGCAACCACCTATGAAATGTATCCTTAGTCATTGAAATTCCTAAAATCTTTCTGTTTCAAAATATTGCCAGCAAGATGACTATAAATGTGTTTGTATATATAAAGCTACATACAAATTCAGCCCAAAATAATGCCTGTGAATTCAGTAGGATGGTATAAGCTTGAATGGCAGCAGAATTTGGCGGTGCAAGTTTTATATAATTAAAGACAGTGGTTTGGTTCAGATGTAGGTAACAGTCTAATTTCAGTGTTGTCTAAGGAATGTGTGCCTAATGAACACAAAATCTTAGGAACCTATCCATCAAAATCCTATTGTTTCAGCTCTTTCTTTAGCCCTTTCTGGAATTTCCATTATTTCCTGTGGGAACTCAAAACACATCCTTGAAAGGTAATCTTGTCTAGTATAGATTCTATATCTTATCTAACACATGTCCTCCATGGATATGCTTCTGTTTTGGAAAAAATGGTCTAGAAGACAAAATTAGTTCAACTTTTTCTTGTAAACTACTGTTTACAATACTTCCACTTTAAAATTCACAATTTTTTCATGACTACCACTTAAATTAGAGATATATTTTAAAATGTTCTGGTGTCATTAATATGTGCTATACAATCTATTTGTGTCAGATAGCAGAAAACTGGCAAGCCAAATAGGTCAAACTGTACATCATAAATAATATGAGTTATGAATGTAGCCCTTTCCTTGATTATCAAATTGTTCAGGCCCTGAGCTTGATTTCCTCTGAAAGTATTTTATTATGGATAAAAAAAATCACTGAAGAGTCTGAAGAGTCTGTATGAATAAGTTAAGCACTCTGAGTTGCTCACACCATGTTCACTCTGACTAGTTACTTTTTGTTATTTGTGCTGAGCTATGTTTATCTCTTGTGTCACATAGCACTAATTCTCAAACCTTTTCACAAATACTCTGGAGATGTCTGAATAACTGTAAATAGCAATACGGCCCCCACAAAACTAAGCATGGAATGTTTATTTACAAATCAGTTTCTCTTACTATGCCCCAGCTTTGTGGTGTATTACACTTTGTGGTGTAATACAGGGTATATAGGAATCAGGGCCAGATTAACTGCTTTGGGGTCCCTGGACTATTAGATTTTGTGAGACCCCCTTAGGCTCCAGGGTGAGGCCTAGAATGAGGGATTCAGAGTGTGGGAGGAGGCTGTGGGTTGAGGCAGTGGGTTGCGTGTGGGAGGGGTGAGGGTTCTGACTAGGAATGCTGGCTCAGGGGTGGGGCTTGGGATGAGTCATTGGGGTACAGAACAGGGCTCTAGGGTAGGGTCAATGGGTTTGGATTGTGGGAGGGTCTTAGGGCAGGAGATTGGGGTGGGGGTGCAAGGTCTGGGTAGGGCTTAGGGAGCTGGAGGGAACTCAGGGCTGGGGCCAGGGGTTGTGGTGCAGGGTACTTACCTGGGGCAGGTCCCTTTTGGTGATGAAGGCCGCAGGGAGGGGAGGGGGCAGGTGGCTATGTGCACTGCCTTGCGCTCACTTTCAGACACTGCTCTCCTCCGCAGTTCCCATTGGCTGCAATTTCCAGCCAATGGGAGCTAGGGGGGGAGCAGAGTCTTCATGCAAGGAAAGTGTGTGGACAAAGTTTCCCAGCACTTGCAGCTCCTGCCCAGTGGGGCTTTAGGGACTGTAAACTGGGACCCAACCTAAGGGGGCCCTGCAAAAAGATCTGCACTTTTGGTGGCCCAGAGATCTTTTTCCAACCTCCCCCCCTTTAGCCAAGCGCCCTGGGCTACAGCCCCGACTTAATCCAGCCCGATAGAAATTTGATATGAACCAGATCACTTTATCACAGTTTAGGGCAACAGCACCTATATTCCATCTCCATGCTCCATCATGAGCACTAACTCTAGGCTCCTGAGCCATCAACACTCTCAGGCACAGACCCATGTCTCTCTCCCTCCTGACTAGGGGTTCTTCCAGGCTGCACAGGTCCATATTTACACTCTTATATTTCCAACAAGTCAGACTGCCTAAGTAGGCCTGCATGGGTGCTTTGCTTGCTCTTCAAAGGCTATGAATACCATAATTGCAAGCAATTATGCGTTACCACACAGGTCTTCATAAAAAAGCACCTTTATCCTTAAGGTGAAAGCATTACCAAAAAAATATATACAAACAATAGAAGTTCCTATATGAATGCTAAAAGCTTACCAAAGCTTACTCATCAGTCTCATCGGACCTCAGTAGACCAAAATCCTTTTCCAAGAGGACAAGGGCACCCTTGGACAGAAAGTTTTGTCCATTTGCTGAACCAAAAAGAAGACTCTGAGTCAGAATACACTTTGGGCAAATAACCCCAAGTCCTATCTTTGTTTGTTGGTCTCTGGAAAATCTAGTTTGAAGTAATATATGGACACCTCTCCTTGTGGGATTGCAACCTGATTGATTTATCTTAATCATCCCTTACTGTTTTTAGTTACTGTAGGAAATGCGGTAGCCCTTCCCCACATAGTAGAATACAGCCTAACACAGACAGTTCAAACAATGGACCCTAACGTTACTGCATAGTGTTGCAATATTTGTTGCCTCTTCCCTCACAACATGAGATCTTTCAAGGATAAAGCAGGAGATTGCTTTATCTGTCACAACCCCCTGTCTGTAAAGAACAACTTGCCTAGCTATTTCTGTGTGGAAGTGGGATTTGATCTTCCCCACTTCTTTGTTATCCATGGAGAGAAAGATTATGTTTCAAAACTCAGTGGAATAATAATAAAAAAAGTTAAAACCAGTAGAAGAGTCTTTATTCCCTATGGACTATTCTATTCTATCCTTCTATTAGAAACAGTGTTTAAGGCAGTGGTGAGCAAATATTTTGGCCCAAGGCCACATCCGGGTTGGAAAATTGAATGGCAGGCCATGAATGTAAGACTGGGGCCAGGAGGTGGTGAGGGGTCTGGGCCCTGGCCTAGTGCTACTCATCTCAGGCAGCAGTGGGGTGCTAGTGCAGTGGAGCTAAGCAAAGCCTGCCTGCTCTGGCTCCACAGCAGTGGGGCAGCTCTGCATGCTGCCACCATCTGTAAGCACCACCTCCACAGCACCCATGGTTCCCCAGTCCTGGCCAACAGGAGCTATAGGGGGCAATGCCTAGAAGCAGGAGCAGCATGTAGAGATCCCCAGTGTCCTGCCCCCCCCCCACTGGCTATAGATATTTAAGTTAATGGAGATTACCTATCTCCTAGAACTGGAAGGGACCTTGAAAGATCATCAAGTCCAGTCCCCTGCCTTCACAGAAGGACCAAGTACCATCCCTGACAAATTTTTACCCCAAATGGCCTCTGCAAGGATTGAACTCACAACACTGCATTTAGCAGGCCAATGCTCAAACCACTGAGCTATCCCTCCCCCCATACATGCTAGATGCTTCCAGGAGCAGCATAGGGCCACGGGAAGCAGGGCATCTTCCTTAGCCCCACTGCACCACTGACTTGGTAATCCTGTGGGCCAGATTAAAAGTGTAATTGAGAGGACACTCTGGCCCTATTCCGTATATGGAACAATTTCAATTCCAGTTAACTCTTGAACATAGTAGCACTTGAATATGCCAAGGTGTATTTGAAAATGAGGATTAAGACATAGCTCCCAAATTGAGAGCACCCAAGGCATGTATTTACTAATCCATAATACGCAATTTGTTGTGTCTTAATATTATATTCAGTTACAAAATTTCCAGACAGTTTATTAGCACAGCATTTATGTGTACAGCACATTAAACTATTGACATACTCTGTGTGAGAACTCTCCTATCTGCACTTTATCTGATGTTAGGACAAAAACATGACTGCAATAAGTAGTTTGTTGAAGTCACTAAAAGGACATGTATTTCAAGCTGTGAGACACATTGAAGTTGCAATTGACAGAGCTTTGGAAGGCTTAAAAAGTAAGTTCATCACTTGTCTTTCGTCTAAAAATCAATTATAACATTTTTCTCCCAGGATGATTTGTACTGTTTTTATTGCAGTTGTAAGAAGATGTATTAATTGATCCATTCATTTAATCAGGAGAGAAACAATCTAATACAATCCCAGAGAGGAGAGACAGTGGAGCGAATTAAAAATTAGATCCACTGAGTCTTCTGTATGTCAAAGCAATAACCTAAAGCTATAAAAAAAGAGAAGATTTTCTAAAATAGGCACTTAAGGTCCTAACTTTATATGGTAGGGATTGATCCTATAAGGTGCTGAAAATTCTGGCCTGCTATAGCAAAGCAATTAAACATATGCTTAACTTTACATTTGAGAAGTGGGTTGTGCTCATGAAAGCTCATGATACTATCTATATTTGTTTGTTAGTCTCTAAGGTGCTATAGGACCACCTGTTGTTTTTTAAGTCTCATGAAAGTCAATGGGGCTATTTATGTGCTTAAAACTGAGTGTGTGGTAAGTAGGTTGCAGGACTAAGGCCAGAGTACCCAACACTGCAAGACCAGATCTTAAGGTATCTAAATAAATGAAAATGATTTTGATGTCAATATATTGGTGAAATCCATGTGTGCAAAAGTGATTAAACCTCTAGTTTTTTGGGTGGACGGTAAAACCCGTCCCTTCATGAAAAGTGAATAAGTAGAGAAAGTTAACCAAAATTTTTCATTCAAAATTTTTTTCCAATGAAAAAGGCTTTCTTTCTTCCTTCCTTCTTTCCTTCTTCCACAGAAACCCAAGTGCTGATTTTCTTTGCATATTTTAGATGTTAACAGTTCTCACGGTTTTATCTAGCATCTTGGTGTTTTACTTAAAGCCCCACGTCTAGGATACATGTAATTATATGAGAATGCGAGCTTCCACTTTTTTTTTTTTTTTAAAGAAGTGAGTTTTTTGTCTTCAGAGAAATTCTTGCAAATGTGAATCATAATGGCTCAAAAACCAGAAGGGTTGGCAAGAAACCCCAACATCTAAAAAATAATAATTATTTTTTAACCTAGCTCCTGAATTTGGGTGCCTGACTCATTACTTTTCAATGTTTGGAGATCGTAATATTGTTACCCCCAGACTTTTTCAGGTAAAAGAATAAAGCAGGAAAGAAGAAATGTAAAGTCCTATGAAAGAATATACACCATTTGTCTTCACTGACAATCTGCACTGAGCTAGGAGGACAAACAAAGCTGCACAAAGGAGTAGTGCTTAAAAATGTAAAGGTGCAACAGGTATGGGGGGAAAAGCATAAGTTTCTCAGTTAAAACATCACACTGCGCTGACAGATCAAAAAAGCAAGCAAAAATACAAAGCAAGAGACCTAAGAATAGAAGTATTTTAGACACATACATACCCTTTAACACTAAAAGCATATGAATATGAAAAATGGTTGTACTGAAAAAAGACACAAGTTCAGCATAATCATAAGTAACATCATGAAGTATGTGACTATACTGATAGTGCCAGCAATTTTCTAAGTGGAGTATGTTATTATCATGTAGTTACAGCTTTTCCTTTGAGGAACCTGGGGCACTGCCCTACCATATTTAGGCATTTAAAATTCATATAAAATGTATTTACAGTCATCCCACTCCTGTGTGCTCGAAACAGCTCTTAATTTATCAGACTAGCACCTCCAAATGAGTGAGCCAAGTTGGCTCCAGCCAGCATAGCATACACTCCAGGAGGGTGCTCCAAAGTTGCAAAAGCAGGATTTCACTGATCACCATGGGAGCCACAATGAAGTACTGTCAAAAGTGTCTTCATTAGTGACCACATCAGAAAATAAGGCTAGTAGCTGTGCCCTACCTAGACTTTTGATCTTGAGCTACTAGTGATGATATCCACTAATTTAGGGATAGGTTGTGAACTTTTTCAACTTGGTAGAAAGTTGCTTTGCTTTGCCACTGTGAGTAAGGAATTCAGCCATCTGACCTTTGTGTCTTTAATTGACCATTTAATTCTTGGTATGTAGATGCAGTATTCATAATGCAGACTGCGGGACACAAGTAACTGCCAGCATACCCAGTGCAAGCTGACACAAAACACTGCACTGTATTAAAAATATAATAATTTGGTTTCTGCATAGCAACTGCAGCATAGCAGCTGTGCATGTAATCAGCAGTTTCTGTTTGCTCCCATTGCTGCCAAATTTTAACAAGGACAAAGGAAGGAGGTGGGCCAAGCAATAATAATAGAGTGCTGGGTGCCATGAAAAAGAACAGGAACAAGAACTACAATCTTGGTGCATGATTTGAGAGTCAGTGAATTGAGGTAATGCTATAGGTCAACATCCCTCAAATAGCTGAAATCCACTTTCTCTAACCACCATGCTGCCTATAAGGAAGAAAGTATCAAGTTATATCTATGAGAATGACTGCAAGAATCAGATAATATAATTCTAGTAGGGGAATTAGCATGCTAATAATTGTGTTACACACTTGAGTGTGGCCTTTGTGAACTAGTTGTTTTTTAGAAGCCTGAACTGACTTAAACTGAGGAATTTTCAACAGACCTTTAAGCACTTTAAAATCTACAGTACAGTCTGCCTATGTCTATCCTAGGAGATATTTTGAATTTACTAAATTCAACTTCTGGGCACCCGCTTTTATAAATTGGAAGTTCCATGTCCTCACTACAGGGAAGAATTGACTGTAGTCCAAGGCAGGCTCCGTTAATGTGGATGCGCTACTTGGACTCAGAGTACCAGGAAGCACTCTGGGGACCTGCGGGAAGCCTCACAGAGGCCAATTAGTTTAAATTAGCAGCACAGGAGCATCCACACTAATGTTATTTCAGACTTACAAGTTCAGGAATAATGTTATTCCTCATGAAAAGCAGGATTACAGAGTTTGAATTCTATGGCCCTATATTTCAGAACAACATGCTTTTCCAATGTGCCATATTTGCTTGGAATGTCTGCTACATCACAGCATACTACAAAAAGAAAATACTATCAGTGCTATCAGACTCATTACAATGTTCTTAAGTGCATATAACATCTACCTGAAGCAATGACAATTATTAAAGATGGACAAAATGTGTTTGTTTATTTGCTGAAAATGTTGGAAAAAATGCTTTCATTTCATTCAAACTTTTCACAATTATTTTATTTTTGATAAAAATGGATACCTTTGTATTCAAAATGAAAATTTGTTTTCTCTAGAAAAAAAAATTGTTTAGAAATTTGTTTCCTGCAACGCCACTTTTTTCTCCAATAGGAAAAAAAATGAGATGGTAAGAAATTTTTTCTTTCCACCATTTTGAATAATATATATATATATATATCACTCAAAATTTCATTTAAAATGAAACATTTTCTAGTCATTTAATTGAAACCCATGGTATAAAATCATCAAATGTCAACCAGCTCTGGTAAAATTATCTATATTTTACTAGCTGAATGCCTTTGTGACTTGAAAAATATTTCAAAATGTATTAACTAGTTATATTTTATTTCAAATTTAAATTCACTGTCTTAGAGGAATTAAGCTAAGCTAATAAGGAGAATAGATTATCATATTGACAGATGTTAAGGCCAGAACAGTCCAGTCAATCATCTTTTCTGACCTCCTGTACCACTTTCAAAGGCTACCATGGTTATGAGAGATCTTGCTACCATTTGTCCTTAGTGTGAAGAACCCTTCTCTGTGCCAGCTAGGGGACAGCTCTCTGACCACAGCAGCCATGGGCAATAGAAGCACTCCCTTCTAGGCCTCTGTCATGAGCCAGACTCACCACCATGGCGCCTCCAGCTGGTAGCCCTGGGAATTAACTCATCAACTCTCTAGATGCCTCCCTCTAGCTAGCATCTCCCTGTGTTCTTACTTGCCTCTCTAGTCCAGACCTGTGTTATTCTTGGACCACAGTGTCCTCTTCAGGACACTGCCCTCCAGCTCACTCAGTGTCCCTGAGCTCCTCGTGGACCTACTGCCTTTGCCTACCATGGCTGTCCCTCTGCAGCCCTAGGAGCCTCAGGCCTTGCTTCAAGCCCTGCACCCTGGGAGCCTGCTGGGCTAGGGCTAGGGCTAGAGCTAGAGCCTTCCTGCTCTCTATCCAGAGCAGCAATAAGTTCACCTCTCCCACCAGGAGCCCTTCTTTATATAGCCCCCAGATGGGCCCTCATTAGCCTCACTCAAGGCTGGGTTTTTGCCCTTAAAGGGCCAGTGCAGGGCAAGTGCCCTGTCACAGCCTCATAGGTCCTGCTGCCACTCTATAGTTTAGTAATTGGCACATCCCAATGTCTGATGCCCCTGAGCATCTTCCTGGAGTGTCCAGCCACTAGTCCACTGGACACGCGTAGTATTCAGACTCATGCTTCCAAAGAAACAGTCCCACCTCAGATCATTGTGATACTTAACACTCACCGTGTAGATATATTTATAATAAAGTCAAATATAAGTTTACTTAAAGCATAAACATTCAAACAGTAGCAAGTAGAAGTATTGGAAACATGGTTACATATAAAATTATAACATGTGTTCCAAAGCTTAAGCCTTAGACTTAATTTGCAAAATATGTTCATGTATTGTAGAGCGTTGCTCACCCCAAATCCTTGCAGTGCTTCTTTCGTGAGACATTCATGGTGTCAGTTTGCCTCTTCAGTGAAGGATCCAGTGCATCTGGATCCTTTGCAGTCATGATATTCCAGAACAATCCCTTTTCTTTATTCATAAACAGGACAACCCTGCTGTTTGTTCCTTCCTGTATATTTCCTCTCTTGTAGATTTCACAGTCTTTTAACAGGCACTTGGCTCAGTATGCAAATAAATTGCGAGGCACGCAATGCATAATACACAAATGGCCAGACAGGAAGATAGGTGTCTGTTCCTCCCACCTGAAAGCAATATATCTTAGATATGTCCTGCCTTAATTGTAAGACCTCAAGAGCATAATTTTCAGTATAGATGTAATTTCCTTAAATATTGTCTGTATTCACATGTCACAATGATTACGGTGATAAGAGGACTGCTGACTCTCATGCCACACTTCGGTGAACTATTTTACAGATATCCCAACCGAGGGGATCCCTGTAAAATCCTAAGCACCCAATGTGCCCTTTGCCAGATAGCACCAAGCAGTCCCTGGGTCACAAAAAGCCATAGAATTTTGTCTGATTACCCCTGCATGAGCACAATAATTTATGTTTGACTAAAGCATATTTTCCCAAAAGGCATCCAATTTTTCTCTGAATCCATCCAGAGATGGAGAATCCAACACTTCCCTTGCTAGTTTGTTCCAGTGGTAAATTGCCCTCACTATAAAAAAAAGTGTGCCTAGTTTCAAGTTGAATTGCCTGTGAACCAAGATCAACAAAGTTCCTTAAGTGCTTAAATACCAGCCTTAAAAAAACACTGACATGTTCAGAGTTAAAGCCTGTCGTGCAATTCAAAACTTGTACATTCCACAACAGGTCAGATAAACAGAACTTCCTATGCTGAGAGAAAAGATAGGTGCCAAAGCTCAGTTCAACAAAGGTACTTAGGTGCCCAAATACCAACCTTAAAAACTAGCATGTTCAGAGTCAGAGTGTGTCGTGCAATTCAGAGAACTTGTACATTCCTCTACAGGTCAGATAAACAGAACCTCCAATGCTTCATCAGAATGCATAGTAGAACAGGTTCTTAGGACAGAAAATCTGAAACAACCCACATTCACAATAAACACTGTGTGTGTATTGCTCCACGCCAGCTGATGATGTGCAAATAACTTCAAGGTCAGTTCACAATAAAAATTGCATGCATTTAGAAAAATAATCTGACATTAATGCTGACAAAGGTATGAAATCATGGCTGTGGTAGCCCTAAAAAAAAAGATACACCCAGTCAGATATAAAAATGAAATAAATAACTGAAGGTTATTAGAGTGTGAAGGAGAAGAGACTCAAAATTAATGGTCGATGCATGCTAAACCACACACTGGTTGAACCTTGGTTTTTAATTTACTTTCCTTGATAAAGTGGATTGTGCTTACAAAAGCTCATGATACCAGCTACATTTTTTGTTAGTCTCTAAGGTTCTGCAGAGATATTTGTTGTTTTTAAGTTTTTTCAGTTACAGACTAACATGGCTACCCCTCTGAGACTTGTAATGCCCTAAAGGATAAGGACATGTGCCAGCTGTGACTTAGCATGGCCTCCCCATCCCCTCACCAAACCTCCTCTCTTCCCCAGCATGGGTGAGGAACTGAAGCTAGCTTTACACCAGCTGAGAATTCCTCTGCAGTGAGGGTATTTTCAATTTAGCAGCTGTGGCTAGTTTCCCCCTTTGTGCTGTGTAAGGGCAGAGGATTTTGCAGTGCTGCATTTGTACACATTTTTTATAAGAAGTTAGAGTGTAACAATATTTAACCTATTGATTATGGATTTTTTAACTGGTTTCTCAGTTTTCTTCCCTGGCACTTGATAGGAGAGTTAATAATTTCCTACTGAGTGGAATTTAGAAGGAAGTTGGCTTTGTATTGGTCTTGAAATATGGAACTATGTTTTTCTTAATCTCTTTCTCCATAACTTCCCCTGTCCTTACCTCCCCCTTGCTCAGTTAGCTATTGTCTCATGTCTGTTTATTTATCTTCATGCCAGTTTAAACAAACCAGACCATCACAATGTTTGTCTAACATTTTAAAACTTCTTTGCACAGAAAACAAGCTTTTGGTGCACACACAAATAAAAACCCTTCTGAAGCAGTGTTTAAGAAATTGGAATCTAGCTCCAAGAGCCCTGTGCTAAAAATAATAATTTCAGGTGGTAGTAATGTTCTTCCTTTTTCAGGCTACAAACCAAATGCTAGGATGAACTGGTTCAGCCACACAATATGATTTAAGCCAGCTGAGATTGTAGCCCTAGTAGTTTAAAATATTTTGAACCAGGTAACACAAAGTCAAGAGGAAATTCTAAGCTAGGATCTATGTATTAGGTGAATATTTTGATTTTTCTCACTTCATGTTTTGCCCCTTGTCCGCATTTTAAATTGTGATTGATACTAACATTTAGCTTTTCCTAAAACATTTTCCCTTCTATTCAGAACTTTTTTTGGCATAAATAATTATTTAAACAAGCAACTTCTTATTGCTAGCATTACTATTGCTGACTGTGTCAAAACAGCCAACTTTAGATTTGGCAAATGAACAGTTAACTCCTTTCTCAAGCCTCCAGAGCGCTCCTCCTTGCAGGTGGAAAGAATTAGGGAATAAACCAGCACTCCTGACTGATGGTAATGAGGAGCTAAGACCTTTCATCAGGGATCCTTATAAATACAAGCTCCCTGAGAGCTAGGGAGGGTTAGCATGGAGCACAATAGGCATGGAGTCAGAGTTACACTGAGTTATAAGGGACACCTTTTGTTTAAACCCTAGGGAATATTTTTCCCCTTTTGTTTTTGTGATAGGGTTGCTGTTGAAACCTCTTTAGGTCACTTTTAAGTCAATAACCACTGGGGGGGTTTCCTGTCAAAAGATTTCTTGCAGCTGGATGGTTTATGCCAGTACATAATGGCTGTTACCTCCTGCTCTAGTACTACTCCTGTGCCACTGATTCCATTTCAATGTTGCTATCTAGCACATTTAGCTATTTAAGTCTGTGAGATCATTACAGGATTTCTCTTGATACTGATATATGGAACTAATTTGCTTAGTTTCTCAGAAGGAGACTAAAGGCTTGAGCTATGGACTTTGAATCAGGAACCAAAAGAGAAGCCTACCAATATTCCTGTCTTCCTCCTTATCCCTTTATTCTTTACTTTGGCACTGACCACATGCACCCCTTCCTCCCTGAAAAAGAATAGACAGAATAAATGTGATAGGTCACAGTATTTCTCAATCTTTTTAATCCTATGGATTGACTTGCTGCCTTTCTAAACTGTGTCAGGGAGGTCTCCGGGATTGATGTTTAGTTTGCAGACCAGTCGTTGAAAAACACTGTAAAAGGGATTAAGTGCTGTTAGAGCAAGTGGACAACTACTAAGGGTGGAAAGAACTGAGTAACTGGGATTACAAGTTTATTTTTGAATAGTTCTTTTTAAAAAAATTCTGTCCGTTTCCTAAAAGCTCAGGGCACATTTTTGTTATTCAGTCCATGCCACTCAGAAGTTCAGAATTATGGTTTTATTTCTTAGCGACTCTCACTTTGGCACACAGTAGGTTTTTTACCCTAGTTCTAATAAACCACAAGCTGCTACTGTGACTCTGCAGTGTCTCTCCATTGCCGTTAGCAATATAATCTTATTTAACTTAAATTTCTTGTGCTGCATTTTTAAACATTAAAGAATATATTAATTACCTTGTGAATTATACAATTGCAGGAAAAGACTCCTATTATCTTTAGCGAACTGGCGTCTGGACTTTGTAGGGAGGGAATATACCTACAGGTTAGAGCCAGTTGAATTTCCCTCTCCTCCACTGAGTCACTTTGAGCTTGGGCAAGTCTGTGCTTTTGATTTCTATTTGAAAAATAGGGATATTGATATTTAACTATGTCACTGAGGAAGTGTGAGGGTATATAAATGTGCATAAAGTTGTTTCCGATGTTTATTTGAAAGTTATTGCATAAGAGAAAATATACAAATGATGCCAAATAAACAGAAAGGAGGTAATTCCTAAACTAGACATATTTTAATTCCCAATGAATTATTGAGGTGATTTAAAACCAATGCTTATCATTCAAAATTCTGTAGTGAATTTAGCAGTTCATTCACAACTTTTGAACCCAAGTAACACAGTAATTACCCACTATCCTAAAACTATTTACCCACTATACATATGTCACTGCTAGTTAAACACAATTTAAAACTTTCTTAGTATATGCATAAGTGGTGTAAAATTAACCATAAAAAATCTCAACACTGTAGTAAGAAACTCAGAAATATAAAATGTAAAAACATTATGAATAAGTGTGAGCTACCTCCATAAATGTTGCAGGATCTAAAATGCCAATGAAGCATCTGTACATTAAAACTGGAAGTACTTTTGAGTTGACTTTTGAGCATGTCAACTCAAAAGTAATCTTTCTGTATATTAAGTGAAAAGCTTTCATTTGAAAAAAAAATTGTCTTTCCCAGTCATGTTTGGCAAAAGAACTAGTGGCTGCAATGGAGGGCCTTAATGGTTTTAGTACTAAAAACTGAGGGAATAGATTTTGATACCCTTCCAAAGATTTGATCTGCTGGCTCCTTTATTATGTTTGTTTGGTGCCTGAATAGATATGCACAGACTTTTGTGTTTGGCTTATTAATGTCATGCTTTAAGGGCCATATGCAATATTCCCACTGATTGTCATATGGAACTCGAGCAGAAATGACCTTTAGAGGGTTTGCATGGGTAAAACAGAAGCAAAATTTGAGTGTTTTGATTCAGTAAATATGCAAACTTCACAATGGTCTATAGTGCTTTGAGGTAGGAGTCATGGATAAAGTATGGAATCCCTTCCTTAGTATTAATGGGTTTGAAACAAAAAGGCATAAGCAAGTATCTGGCAGGTTTATAGAGTGTGACGAAGCTCAGCTGGTGTAGATAGAATGATTTGCATAATACATACTGTGCTATTTTTTATTCGATTTTTTTTTTCCAAAAATCCAATTGATCTAAATTGAACACTAGAGAATAACTAATGTGACCATTCCAAAATGCAACTTCCCAAGAATGCTTTACAGGGCAAATTGATTTGGTCTGAAGGTGAGACCTTCATAGATTTGTTGTTGTTGTTGTTTTAATCAATATTGTGTCCAGTTACAAAAACGAAGACAACAACTATGAAGTGCTGACTCTATTTCCTTGTCATTGCAGCTATAAGGAGCAGTTGTTCTGTCCTGCATCTTAAAGGATAATATTGAATGTTATAACTTGTTAGGATCAAATAGATTATTTTTTGTGGCTAGCCCTAAATTACTTTCAGGATCTTTCCTGGTTCCTTTTTTTCTAAGAGAAAAGTTTAGACCTTAAAGCTGCCCTGCTGTTTTCCTTTTAAAGAACATGTGTACCCTTGTTGTCAGCACTGCCAGTCACAATGCTTATATTGTTAATGTCTTTCTAATGGGCCCCATGCTCACTTTTAAGTCATGAATAATTTCTCTATTTAGTGATGAACTATATCACAGACTACAAAGCATCATTTGTGTAATTTAAAGCATAAAAA
The DNA here is from genome assembly GCA_019425775.1 of Rafetus swinhoei. Taxonomy (NCBI): domain Eukaryota; kingdom Metazoa; phylum Chordata; order Testudines; family Trionychidae; genus Rafetus; species Rafetus swinhoei. Next base: position 84,597,329 of record CM033424.1, read on the forward strand.
GTGAGTCTCTAAATTACTGTCTGCAGTTGTGGCTGGAGGATTAATAACACATTTTGGTGCCACTTTAGTTATGGTTTTGTCAGCCTTCCCAGTCTAAGAGCTAAAATCTGTATCTGAGCAAACCGATTTCCCACATGAGCAAACCTACTGTTCAGTGTTTATATGTACTTATATGAATGCACAATGAGAAAACATACATGTATGAAGCAGCCAATGTGAGTACCAAACAAGTATAGTCTGTATGGGGCAAATACCCCTCATAGAGACCAATGGTAGGCCAAAGACAACCTCCCACCCATGGCCTCTGGCTCCCTACTCAAGTATAGTACATAGGTTTCAGTGAAAGGCTTTAATTTATTATTCACAATATACCCATTAACGCTGTCTCTCTCAGGGTACATCTAGACTACAAGCCTCTTTCGAAAGAGAGTGTCTAGACAGCAGCCTCTTTTTTGAAAAAGCAAGCCGCTTTTTTGAAAGAGAGCACCCAGGCAGTCTGGATGCTCTCTTTCCAAAAAGCACAGTTTGCATTACATAGCGCCTTTTTTCGAAAGAGCACTTTCAAAAATAAAGCATTATTCCTTGTAAAATGAGGTTTTCCATAGTCGAAAAAACCGCTGCATTCTTTTGATTTACTTTCGAAAGAACGTGGCAGCAGTCTAGACACAGGGGAAGTTTTTTTCGCAAAAAGGCCACTTTTTTCACAAAAACCATGTAGGCTAGACACACCCTCAGAGAATCCCTGAACTTCCAAAGTCTCCACATTCTTTCTAGTGTACTTCTGCTTGTCTTTGCCCTGCCTGTTAATTACATGCAATGTCACAAGATGGCATCATGTCATACCAAAAATAGCCCTCCATGGCTCCTCTTATGGACAGTATGTGGAGCTGCCTCCCATAATGATGAGTTATGTGAGAAGCCATAACATGAGTAGTTAGTTCCCAGCTCACTAAACTGTTATTGGGCTCTTAGGCTATTAGGCTCTTGCAAACAGCACCTGTCAGAATTTGGTCCCCTACCTATGTTTTCAGGCAGATTTTTATATATATGCTTAAACAACTACCATTTGAGTCAGAATGAAATGCTGCATGAGAAGTCTTAACCTGGGTGGAATGTTAAAATATATAGCCTGATAAACACATACACACACAAACATACAAAACACATCTGTTATTTTGACAAAAATATGGTTACCTTTATGTTTGGAGCAAATGTGATTTGCAGCTGCGAGACAATTTGTTCTTTTTCATAACTGCTGCTGCTCCAAATTCAAGAGTGTAAGTCAAAATATTCAAATAGCAGCTAAATGGACATTACCATGACATATTTCCTTTCGGCAAAGGTAAATGACAGTGAAATACTTAGAAAGAAGCTTGTAGAAAAGTATTGAGAGTGAGCCTCCTCGAGTAGTTTTATATAGAGATCTATATAGTGTATTGTTCAATTATAGACTTAAGGAGAAGAGAGATGTGAAAAATATATATTTTTAGTTAACTAGAGGCACAAAATATGCTTTTTGATTCCCAGAGAATGTCACCAAACAATAATAACTGTATCTTTCACATTTACAAGCTCTACTATACTAATCAAACTTATGCACATAAAAGTTAACAAGTGGTCCACTAATAAAAAAAAATGCTGTCCCTGAAAGTTACAGCAGGGCAGAAGGATTGACAAATCTTTCTGAATAAAAGAACTAACTCAGATCTTCACAGACAATTGTCCCATGTTGTTTTTCAAATTCAAAAACAGCTTTGTTCACTTTTATTTCTCCCCTCCACCCCCATTTTCATGGCTATGTACTTTCTGATTCTACCTAAGACACATTAGAATAGTTCAAAAAGGCTATTCTCATAGTACTACCAGCTCTGCCCAAAACAGCAGATGTCTAACATTCTGTGGAAAAGCTCCCTTCTGTGGAATTGGGTGTTTAAATATTACAACTAATTTCCAGTCTAAAGTCCTCTTCAGAGTGGAGAAGTTTATACAAATTAGAATAAGTATACCAGCTTGTTATGGCTGAATTATTTGAAGCGCACCCATCACCTTTGTTATGAAATGCTCTCTGCTAATAGAATACTTGTTCTAACAGCTCAAGCCATATTGGTACAATACCATAATATGTCACAATCTGTTGACCCTAATTTATGCTACAGGGGAGATGGCCAAGTTTACTAGCATGCAGACAGTTGCATGTGGACAGTATACTGTTCAATAAGTACTAAAGTCAGGTTTGCTAGGAGGCATGTCACTCATAAGAATTCCTCAGACACTTGCATCACTCAGTTTAATGTAAATTTGCCCAGGCTTCTAAGAATACATAGTTCCCACTAGGCAGTTGCATTTCAGATCCCACCCTCACTGATTAGAGCTGCACTCACATACACACCATGATACCAACTAGATGGATTGGCTTTTGGCTTCAGTCATGTGACGTGTGGATTTCTCAGTGTAGGTGATGTTGATGCCTGTAATGATTCTGCAGTTGGTGACTGTGGCAGTGCTCATGCTTGTAATGATTTTCCTGGCTCTAATTCATGTTCTCACATGCCCGGATCTGTTCTTTGCAGAAATAAGATTTTATCTTTTCTTTTATTGCATCAGCAAATGTCTGGGATGCCTTGGTTACATCTCCCACTGCCTTAACCGTATTATGTTATCTGCAGTTAAGACATCTTTGCTCAATTATTGTCCATTACAGATAAGTTCTGTTAGATCTTTTTTTAATTATTATTTTTGAAACTTGTCTTTCAAGGTCATTCCAGTAAAACTTCATCACCAGGAGATGTATCAAAGTTCTGTGCAATTACTCATCAAAATATTTTGGGAAAAAAACACTAATAACTGGCATTTGCTTAAATTTATAACATCTTTGTTGCGTTTGCCAAATAACAGCATGACACATCTCAATCTGTTTGCTAAGTGCATATCTTGCAGTTAATACTGAAGAAAATTTGTTTCTGAGAGTTTACTTGCTACTTCTTCTGAAGATTTTACCATTTCATGTGCTGGACACGAAACAAACTTTACTTTAAACTTCTGTCCAGTTTCTGAGGCTACAGTATTACACATTTTTCTTGAACTGTGCACTTATATATATTTTAAAGCATATGGTGTGCAATTGTTTGTCTATATTTGCTAGTCTGAAACAGTTCACTGTGCTGTAGAATAATAATGGAGATGTAGCCGTGTTAGTCTGGTCTTGCTGAAACAAAAGACAGGACCATGCAGCACTTTAAAGACTAACAAGATGGTTTATTAGGTGATGAGCTTTCATGGGCCAAATTGGGCCAGATCAAATTGTGGAAGAAAATTGGCAGAAATCCTGGAACTTTCCTTGCAACAAACCCCGTTGCCAGATTTGTCCACATATTTACTCTGCTGACACCATCATTGGACCTAACCACGTCAGTTACAAGATCAAGAGCACATATTCCTGTTCATCCAGAAATATAATTTATGCCATCATGTGCCAACAGTGGCCGTCTGCTATGTATATTGGACAAACTTCTCAGACACTTTGCCAAAGAATTAATGCAGCCAAATCAGACATCAGACAGTTTCACAAAGGAAAAAAAACAGTTTCTTGTCATTTCAACCAGACTGGGCATTGTCTCAATGACCTAACTACATGTATCCTGCTTCAAAGAGACTTTAACACCAGACTACAAAGGGAAACCTCAGAACTGTCATTCATGCTTAAATTTGACACTTTATGAATGGGCCTTAACAAAGATGCTAACTACCTTACCCATTACAAAGATAGCTTCCCCAATTATCACCCCTAATATCATTATCCCATAGACACTAACCTTTCCCCCTAAACCACCCCCGTTCTAAAATCTGATTTGTCAATTTTATATGTGTTCACTTTTTTTGATTGTATCCCTTTGGTATATATGGTCATGCCAATTTTCTTCCACAATTTGATCTGAGGAAGTGGGTCTGGCCCATGAAAGCTCATCACCTAATAAACCATCTTGTTAGTCTTTAAAGTGCTGCATAGTCCTGTCTTTTAGTTCACTGTGCTGACATTGTACCTACAGAATCATAGAAAGGATTGTTGTGATCATCCAGTCTGGTTTCTTCTATAACATAGGCCCTAGAACTTCCCCCAAATAATTCCTAGAGCATATCTTTTAGAAAAACATCCAATCTTGATTTTTAAATTGCCACTGGTAGAGAATCTAGCACGGCACTGGATAAATGGTTCCAAAGGTTAATTACTCTCACTGTTCAAATATTCTACCTGTTTTCCAGTCTGAATTTGTCTAGCTTCAACTTCTAATCACTGGATTGTGTTGTAATTTTGGCTGCTAGACTGAAGAGCCTATTATCAAATAATGTTTCCTCCTTGCAATACTTCTAAACAGTGATCATCCCCTCCATTCCCCACACACACACACCCAACCTTCTCTTTCTTAAGCCGAGTAGAGTGAACTCTGTTGCGTTAGTGTAAGTTAAATATATGGCCAAATGTGTTAACACAATCCAGCCAATGCCCAGCATTAAAAAGTTTCAAACAAGTTTCAGGGTTTGGTATACAATCACCTAAAACTGCTTTATACTGTGGCAAACACATCGGCTACGTCTAGACTAGCATGATTTTGCGCAAATACTTTTAACGGAAAAGTTTTTCCGTTAAAAGTATTTAAGAAAGCTGCCTAGATTGGCACGGATGCTTTGCGAAAGCGCTTTTGCACAAAAAGCATTTGTGGCCAATCTAGGCAGCAGAAAAAGCCCCGATTGCCATTTTAGCCATCGGGCTTTTTTAAGAAAACAATTCTGGGTTGTCTACACTGGCCCTCTTGCGCAAAAGCATTTGCGCAAGAGGGCTTTTGCCCGAGCAGGAGCGTCATTGTATTTGCACAAGAAGCACTGATTTTGTACATTACAAAGTCAGTGCTCTTGCGCAAATTCAAGCGGCCAGTGTAGACAGCTGGCAAGTTTTTGCACAAAAGTGGCCACTTTTGCGCAAAAACTTGCCAGTCTAGACGCAGCCATCTTTGAAAAAATTTTGTAACCTTTTATTAAAGATACAGAGAATAAGGAAGAACAGCGTATATGAAATGTAAAGTATTAAATGAGGCTTTAGTTTAACAGCTCTTGTTCCCTTTTCCTTCAGCTGGAGAGAGTTTTTTGAAAGGAAACCCCTAGTTTGACAGTCTCTTCATTGGTATCAAAGATGATAATTAACTGTGCCTTTTGGGGGGAACGAAGAAGTGAGCTGAGCTGAGCTAAAGCTGTTGTTAAAGTTCAATCCCATTTCCTAGAAGACATGAAAACAGGGAGATCAAAATAAGCAAAGGTGGAAAACGCAGCTTCTGTCTCTGGTATTGACTTGCACTTGCAACCTCACTGGAATGAATGCTTTCTTACCAGTCACTAAGGGTACGTCTATAGTGCATACTTATTTTGAAATAAGCTATTCCGGAATAGTTATTCTGAAATAGCTTATTTTGAAATAGCACGTCTACACTTCAGGGAAGCCTCAAAATTAGTCCGAGGCAGGCTTCCCTAATGTAGATGTGCTATCTCGATTTAGAGCCCCAGGAGGCACTGGGGAGGAATAACTTAGAATGGCCCTAGGGAAGGGCTATTTCGAAATAGCAGAAGTGGAGCATCTACACACAGGGGCAGCCCTAGACTAGCTGCCAGCAACTGGCACCCTAGGCGAACCATGCAATCAGCGCCCCCACCTCCAAACCCCTCAATGATATTGCGCCACCATTTGGCTCCTCATTTAACTTGGGTAAATTTGAAGGCCCAATTATCAAAACCGTGCCTTAAGTCTTCACTATAAGGCATGTTTTCTTGTCCTTTAATTGTTTTTGTGGTTCTTCTCTGAATCCACTCCAATTTGAGCACTGTTTTGGTATTCCCTCAGCTTTATCTGTGAAACAGAACTTTCAAAAATGTTACCGATTTCATTTATGACATATTTGAACAAATGTTGAGTGATAACATGGCTCATTTCTTGAACAATCTAATGTTCAGAAAGTATTGCTTGTCAGAAAATCTTTTAAGTCTACTTCGATTTTTATTTTGGTAACTGTTATTTCTGAATTTCCCTTTTTGAAATGATGTTTAGCTTCTCGTTCTATACTAGCTCACTTAAAACTCTGATGTGTGTTTTACTAATTTCATTCTCTACAAATGGTTCCTTGGCTCTCCTGATTTCATTGGCCTAGATTAAGATTAAAACACATTTCCTTTCAGCAGCTGGCAATTTAGTGGGTTATCTTGTACTCTATATACCAATCTACCCAGAGCTGGCTGAAACATTTCAAACCATTCACAAATTTTCACTATAAATAGGGACAAATTTGATAGCAATTTTGCAAAAATGTTCCTATTTTTCAACTAGCTGTAAACCTGCCTTTTATTATGAGAATCCCATAGTGCTCTGTGTTCATATCTGAGTTTTGAGATAGTGGTGTGTTTGTATACACACACTCATCAGAGGGTCTTATTGCCTTTAATTTACAAATACAAGTCTCCCTAATGTCTCTAAGGAACATATTTTTGGTCCAGCACCGTCTCCCCAATATAGCCATAATCTGTGCCAAATTCTCTTCAGTGTATGCTATGTACATATTATTAGAGCACTATATTATATTCCTGCAGTGATGCTTACCTACCACATAGCAATATGTCATTACATATACTTTTGGTGCTTTCCCTGCAAATGTGCAATTTTGCTTTAATACTGAATCTACCCTAGAGGTTTGCAGATTTAAGACCATGAATATTATGCAGACCAGTTATGTTCATTTTAAGCTAATTTTCTCTGGCCTTTAACTAGTTTTGTTTTCCAGAAATCTGGGTTTTAAATTTACAGGGTTGTCTTTTACAAGGTATATGATGCTTAGTGGAAAAAAAATCAAATGTAAGGGCTGTCCAATGATAGGTGAAAGACACAGTCCATTTAACCTGGAGGCATATCAGTCCAGTCAAAGAGAAAGAGGTACTCCTCTTGTTCTGTGGCAGAACAATAATTTTACCAGCTTCGGGATACTTGTGATGCCTTTTAGAAGTGAAAGCCAAGCCACCCTCTTCTTTCATACCATTCAGTGCATTTCGCCATCTGGCAAGTGAGACATGAAATGGCTATTCAGGATGTATCAAACACCATCTTACTAGAATGAGAGAAGGTAGCACTGGGGAAGAAACTGAAATATTTATGTTATTGATTTATAAGTGGTGTGCCTGTCACCAGTATCTGAGTAAATGAATTATGTTAAGTACTAAATCATTAAGCTAGTTAACCAGTGGGAAAGATTTCACCCTGTCAAAGTCACAGTCTCTCTTCTCCCAGCACATTCAGCGAAAACTTGAGAAAAAGGTTGGGTTTTATATGGTACTCTAAAGAGCCACAAATTCTGGCTGTGCCTGGCTAACATGGAACTTTAATTCCAGAATAGAATCTTTCCACTGAAAACACCAGAGATTAAGCAGAGACTTATTCGAACTCATGTTCCGTTTTTTATCAGTAGCCTGATGACTGGTGACACTTGCAATTATATCCTTGCTAGTGTAACTAAAGATCTTACTCTTACTCATAGAAAAGCTTATTCCTTTTGGAATCTTGCTATACTACTGTGTTTTCATTAATGTGTTGTGGAAAATAGTTTAATTTTTAAGAGTATGTTGTAAAAATATAGAATACAGCCATAACAGACGTGAACAAATTTACTGCATTTGGATAAACTGAACCCTGGTGCAGCACCATTGAAAAATCACTCACTTCCTGTGAGCTAAATGAGAGCTAAACTCTTTGGAAATCTGTTCTCACATCACATGGTTTTAAACTAAAACCCAATGATAAATTTTAATCTGAGCTATAAAGCAGGCACTTCATGCACTAAAATATACAGTCTTTGCTTGTACCTGTGCCCTGTGAAACTTTTTGCAAAATGTGGTTACAATGACCCCAGAATTATAGTCTCTCAGATTCTCTGGTGACGGGCTCCAGAGAAATGCCTCTATATAAATTAAAGCAATGAAATGGTGACTCTGTACAATCTGAAATGCCGACGGCTGGATTATGACTTTCTGAGGTGGGCAAAAATTTCACGGGGAGGCTATGTCATGAATTTTGGTACATAGTCACAGACCGGCTCCACCCCAAAAGGACGGAGCTTCAGGTGGAAGAGGTAGGGCTAGGGGCTACAGAGAGAGAGAGAGAATGTGCGTGTGAGACAGACTTTGTGACATAGATTGAGTGTATGTAGCGCAGAGACTGGGAGAGTGTGGCAGTGTGTGTATGACAGTGACTGCGTGTGTGTGTGAGGTACAGAGACGGTGTGGCACAGACTGAGGGGGTGTGACAGTGACACAGAGTGTGTGTGTGCTACCTGCTGCTGTTTAAGTTTCTGAAAGAAGCCATGTGCTGTCTCTTTAAGACAGTTGTCCTGCTCTGTTGTCTCTCCCCTTCCCCGCTCTGCAGAGATGGAGTATGGGGGAAGAAAATGTGCATGTGTGAGACAGGGAAGACAAGCACTGAAATCTTTAAAATAGTGCACTGCCTCTTAAGACAGGCATTCCTCTGAGTCACTTATCATCCGTGCTTCACACTGGAGCAGCTCCACTTTGTGCCTCCTTCTCCCTGACCTCTGCTTTGCCGAGATTGGGTACAGGGGAAGGGAGACAACCTGACTTCAGTTCTGCCCTCTCCTCTCCACTCCCTACGCCAACCCCTGCTCTGCACAGCTAGCAGGAGCATCCTGGGAGCAGCTTGGCTGCAGGAGGGAACAAGGTGTAGGGAGGGCAGCTGAACACAGGCTGCCAGCTATAAGTATGCACCTCTGCTAATCAGCTGGGTGGGACAAAGAGAAATGCCCCCAGGCCTGATTTTGCCCACCCCTGCCCTATACTATGTCAAGTGTAAGAGGCCCCATACCATAAAAATGTTTTATTGTTTTCACAGAAAGGACATTGAATATATAAGCACAAAAGCTTTATATTTGCATATATACAAAGACAAAGTTGCAAACATAGAATAATCTAACTATAAAACATGTCTTGCAATATTCAGCATTATAAAATAGGGAAACACAAAGTTTATCCAGACTACATATAAAATATATTTACAGATGCTTATTCGGATTTAATTTTGACTATGAAACAATGAATTGTTGGGGTTTTTATTTTGCCATGCTATACAAATACAGTGAAGCTTCCCAAAACTGACAGAGGCACTGGACTGTAAAAAAAAAAAAAAAAAAGACAGTCTCCCAGCTATTATCAGCCAGGGAGGATCATGTCATGCCTAAGACAAGTCCCATACAAGTCTGACGTTGGCAGGATTGATTCACAACTCTGCCATCTCTGACCTCACATTTTTCCTGATTTTTATCAGCAGTTGGATTATTTATCTAAATAAGCTATGAAGGCATGGTGAGAAATTAACCAGTAGCTGCTGGCCAACAAAATACTGCATTAAGAGACTGATAGCAGACTTACTCATGGAAATTCTAATTTTACGATTGCTATTACAATTATTTCTTAGTCCTGGCCTCCCTCCTGTCATTAATGAACAATTAGTGAATGGTAAGGGAATTTGTGTAGCCAATGTGTATATTTTGTCATATTTCAATGAAAATTTCTATCTTTCGAGATAATCTTCTTTTTCCTATGTCTCCTTTATTTATCAACTGATTTTGATAATGTTTGAAATGGACTAAAGTCTCAGAGGCAGCCGTGTTAGTCTGTAACTTTAAAAAACTTAAAAAACGAATGGTCCTGTAGCACAACCCTCTGAAAGAAGTGGATTGTGCCCACAAAAGCTCATGATAATTGTTAGTACTACAGGACTATTTGTTTTTTAAGTATTTGAAATTGAGTCATTTTTCTTTGTTGGAGGCCCCCCTGCTCACATATCACAGGACCCTAACGTGTAGCTTAGTTAGTTTATGCCTTAATCCGGCACTGGAAATGCCTACAGCCTGGCCATCAGAATTTGGGAAAGGGAGAAAACTCTGATATTGGATTTTTCAACACAACCTACTGGGAAATTACTCATATGTGCTTTTTCACCGTACAGTTGATTTTACTGATAATGGTTATCTATTTGGCTGATTATCCTGTTTGGCTTGCTTGTCTGAAAGGTAAACGTCAAGCTGATTTTGTGTCCATGTCCATTTACAAATTCCCTGATTCTCCTCCTATGAGATCTGCAGAAATAGAAGTGCTTTTTCAATTGAACATCTGTCTCGATGAAGAGTTCTGAGTACAGCCTGCCACATCAGCTTGCTTCTTTGCTAAAGACGTACGTCACTGTGGTTTCCCAAATGATTTCATGTGTTTTCTTCTCAAACCTCATCCACCTTCACTGGGAAGGAAATCTTGATTGATTGTGAAGCAGGATGGTTTGAAACTACCCCTTGTTAATTAGTCAGCAAATTCCTTGCAGTAACGTGCTGTTATGTTCCATGCTGTCTGGGATCAACCGTGTCTTCTGAACTCTGGCATTTCTTCAGGATGAATCATTTAATCAGCCCCCTTTTTTGCAATTCTTTTTTAAAACAATCTGGTGTCTTAAATTGCCTCAAAAGCTCTCCACTCTGTTTTTTTCCTATGCCTAATATCTTAATGCCAGTTTCAAAATTATTTGACACAGGTATAGCCATGATTCCATTGAAGCAGCACATTTTTTGCTATAAAAATAAATTCTTGAACTAAGATGGGACAATGTGCTGGTACAATATAGTATGAACCAGAATGACATACCAATTTGTTTTGAGGCCCCAACTATTTAAAATGTCCACTACAACTGAAGAGGCTGCCTATTTTAGAGCTTTCAATGAAAGGATTGACCTGACCAATAAGCACCTACCTTCCTATCTCCCTACCAATCCCCCAGATACTGCATGCAATGTCTTAAAGGACCATTTCATACGTGGCCTGTATGCCAGGTGGGCGATAGCTCTGCCTTCCCAAATCACCATCCTGGTCCCGCCCACACTTTGCCCCCAGATCACCTACCATAGGCGTTCTGGGGGCACAGGGTTGCTGCCCCCAGCACCTGCCCTCCCCATGATCTGGGGCCAGGGAGACTTGGGCAACGCACCACCAGCCTTTCCCATGCTCCGGAGCCGGGAAGGCTCATGCCGTGCACTGTCCTCCCTCCCTGTGCTCTAGTGCCGGGGAGGGTTGAATTGTGCACCACTCGCCCTCCCAGTGCTCCAGGGTTGGGGAGGGTGGGTGGCACATAGCCCACCCTCCCTGATGGAGAGCATAGCCTGAGCAGATGGGGCAGTGCTGAGGGCGGAGTTAAGGGCTTGCCTACTCCAGCCCTACTTTCACCAGCCGCCCATGAACTATTTCAATAAGTTGGAACAGCCCTATTGTTTGGTCCCTAACCAATCCTTGGATCCTGTACTCATTTCCATATTCTTATACCCTCTGGAGAAGATGCCAGAAACTCTGTAGTAGGTTGTTCTGAAATAACCTGCTGATAGACAATAACTCTCATCACTCAGGCTATTGCTACACTGCTGTTTTTTTGTGGAAGAAGATATGCAAATTGTGCTCATAAATCGAGGTTTACAGGGTCTTGCGAAAGAGGGGTTTTTCCCAACATTTGGCCCCGTCTACACAGGGCCAAATAGAGGCAAAACCTCTTCCGAAAAAATAACTGGAAGAAGATATGCAAATACGAGCGCCATTTGCATATCTTCTTCTGCAAAAAATGGCAGTGTAGCCATAGCCTCAGAGACTAATTTATGGCTTGACGTATGAGCCATTAATACAAAACACCCAGCAGAGTTAAAGGTTGAGCCTTAGGTTTGCCAACACCTATTTGCAGAGCTCTTCTCTTCTGCGCCACCCTCATCTCCATATTCACACATGCTCAGTACTCACCTGAACTTGCCTCCTATTAGATACTGCATGCACAACAGCCATTGGCTACTAAGAACCAGACTTTTATGTGTGTTTTTAATAGTTGCCATTTTAATTAACATTAGTGGTAACCGAATGTTTTAATGACATCAAGAAATGATTGTCAGAAAACAAACAATATAGAGGACTCGGGCTTTAAAATATAATTCTAAAATGTGCTACACTCACATGTTTACTCAAAAATGCCTTTTCACTCTGAAAGTTTTCATAGATTTTGACATCAGTGGGAAAACTCCCACTGACATCAGTATTGTGAGATCATGTCCTATGTGAGCCCAACTGGGACACAGAAAATAAAAGCAGATTTATAATAAAATTAGTATTGAAAATAGAGAAGATTATTTCAAATCTAGCAAGTCAAAATAATAAACCCCTAGGGATAGCTTGATTGCTGAGAATCAAGTTGCAGTGACTAATGAAAAGAAAAGTTGCTTTATTTCAAACAAACTAAAGTCAAATTCTATAGAAAAGTAGCCTGACCATGAAAGGTCGCTATGGTAGTACTGTGGCAGAAGGCATAACAAATTCATGTGAGGTTTTCCTTAATATGGCCAAAATGACCGGAGCAATTCAATTCAAGGAAATAAAAGATCAGATTTCCTCTCCATGGAAAATCTACAGGGAAGTGGGGGAAGAAGGTACTTGGGAAAGAAGGCAGAGAACATGATTTTCCTCTAAATGTTTTTGTTGCCTTCCATGGAAGAAGCCAGGTGTTTACCTCACAAACCCAGATGTGCCACACACATCTCAGGGGTCCCCCTAGACGTCTGGGCTATGACACAAAGGCGTTATGACCAGCTCTTGAGCTTCATTCTGCCACCTCAGTTCCCTAGGAGCATCACTTCAGTGGCATCACCCACAGCTGTCCCTGACCCCACAACTTTAAAAACAGATACCCCAGTTTGGAAGGGCTCTGTCAAAAGTCCCATGCTATCATAACTGTGCTTTGGATTCCTTGTGAAAAGAGTAAAGTGACAATGTGTCTGGTCTCCTCCGGCCACAGCCTCCCTGATTTTGTGAAGGTGGTTGATGAACAATGACTGCGAACTGAGGAGACCCATGTCTAAGGTCCACCACCATGCATGAATCAAGATACCACAATCAAGTATAATTCATGTGTCAGGGATACAAGCCTTTTGCAGCAATAAAGTCAACATAAAAATGGGGAATCATCTTTACCCAGAAAATTGTTATTTTCTTGCCAGCTGTAACATAAAAATAGCGCAAATAATTTATTTCGCCAAAACAGATGAAAACGTATTCTTGAGCAGAAACTTCAAGCCAGAATCTGATCTCACCAGCATAAATCTGGAATAACTCCATTAACTATCCTAGACTGACTCTTGTGTAATTGAAAGCAGGATTGGTTGTTTTATATGGTAAGCTTCAGACTGAAGCAGTTTTTATACACTAATTAGAAACTCTAGAAAAAAATAGGATTCTTGATGGAAAACACTGAAAGAAATGTAACTTTGCACAGGCCAAGACACAGTAACACCACCCACTAGTAGCACAGCCAAATATGTGGTTAGTGCTAAACAATGAATCTTAGGGAAACAAAATATGATTAAGCCAGCTCTATAGGACCAGTTGGCAACCAGGACAATCATGGTAAAAAAGTACCATTTTTCAAAGAGTGGCATTTTCTTAATGAAAAACAAGCTAGTTGTTGGAGAAAATTCACTTTAAAAACTGACACCAACAAACCTTAACAATTAGAAATGAAAAGTTTGACTAGTACAATTCTACTTCACAGGAGTCATTTGCAATATGGGAACTACATTCAAATGCAAGGAGTGCACAAATAGTTTCTCTGGCTGGGGAAAGAACAGGAACATAGGGATTTCCATATTGGCTCAGACCAGTGGTTCATCTAATATAATATTCTGTCTCTAACAGTAGCCAGTACATGATGCTTCAGGAGACAGTGCAAGAAACTTTGCAGTAGGTTATTGGAGTCTGCTTGGAGTCAATAGCTCTCATTACTAAGAGGCTAATTTATGGCACAACACATGAGCTATTTTAAAACGTTCACAACTTTTAGATTATTTATTTTAGTAGGGAGCCAGAAGATCGAGGGTCGACCTTCTGCTCTGCCACAAATTGTTGTGTTTGATCCTGGGTAAATCATTAACCATTTTGAGCCTCAGTTTCCCAATCTGTACCACAGGGATAAAAAAAGTGCCTATCTCACAAGGTTTTTGTTAGGCCATTTCATTTTGTTTATACAGAGATTCGAGGTTCTCAGATAGCACTACAGAAGTGCAAAGTATATTTGTATTTTCTTTCATGAAGGAATTGCATCTTCCTCTCTTTTTGAAAAGCCCTTGTTATGTTTGGAGCATTGTATCAGTGTAAATAATAAATACAAATATTTCTGTAACAGCTGTTCCCTCAACTTCTGTGTGAGTTACCTGACAGTTAGGGTGGGAGCATAAGATTGTCTAAGCTTGTACCAGATCACTTGAGGCCCAGCAAATACCTTTGCTTTGGTGGCCATTCAAAACAGTGGGCATGTGCTGTATTAGAAGACCTGCTACCGTTAGACTTCCTTCAGACTCGTGCCTTGAATATGTAGAGGTTATGGCTCATATTTTTGTAACTTGGGGTACGTCTAGACTACAGGCTTTTGTCGACAGAAGTTCTGTCGACAGATACTGTCAACAAAGCTTCTGTCAACAAAGAGCGTCTAGACTACATCCAGTTCTGTCGACAAAGCAAGCCGCTTTGTTGACATGACAGTGTAGATGCAAAGGACAATGTAGATGCAATAACGCCTTCTGTCGACAGAACTCTGTCGACAGAAAGCGTTATTCCTCGTGGAATGAGGTTTACAGCCGTCCACAAAAGTGCTGAGTTCTGTCGACGTTATGTCGACAGAACTCAGCAGCAGTGTAGATGCAGGTATAGTTTTGTTGACAAAAGTCCACTTTTGTCGACAAAACCCTGTAGTCTAGACACACCCTAATATAGGGTGTCTTTCTAGTTTGCTTAAATTAGCAGCTATTATTGCCTTTCTCAAGTAACCTTCCTTACTGGATAGATGCTGATATTTGAGACACACAACATGGGAAGGAAAAGGGGTGTGGCTCTAAAGGATTGAAATGCTTTGTGTTTGATTACTCTCCCCTCATAACATTCTAAAGGCTACACAGCTTATTTCCAGTCTCTTCACAATTTACAGGTTCTTTCATAACCCTGAGTAAAAGTTGTCAATATAGTGTCGGCTTCGTCTCCACAAGTATGGCAAAAATCGGTTGCATTGGATTACTGAGCAGAATCACAGAGATGGCCATTCTGGAGTTCTGCAAAGATCATTGCTTGATTTTTATTTATTTTATTTATTTATTTTTGATACATGATGGCTAGTAGAACTAGACAAATACCTTTTGTATCAGGACATTTTATAACCTACTTCCAGGCATTTGATTGCTGCTGACAGAATATGAGTGTGTCTCATCTACATCCTGAAGAGGCTTCCTCAGGCCAATGCTTTTCAAAACTAATTATTTGAGACTTGCCAGCCAGATTTGATAATAGTGGGTGCTTCAAGATCAGTTACTGTAGCCAAATAGCATGCTATTTTATATTGATTTATTTCTCATTTGCTGTATTTAATCAGTCACCATTTGTTTACTGTTCATAACTGTTCAGAGTAATGTCCATTACTGTGTTTGTTTAAGTTTTCTTCTGGGCCTAATGCTTTCTATTCTCACTCGACTGACCACCCTGTCATGAACATTAGTATAACAGGGCCTGAACTCATGCTGACATTTAAAATGGAAAATGTTAGGTGCTTAGAGACCTCCTTCCACTGTGAGAAGCTGCTTTGTGTGTACTATTGCCGGCTGCCTAATGCAATATATCATATCTGCAAAAATACTTAGAGGGCCTTTCTGCTGACTGAGCTAATGGGCCCAAAGGTGTGGAGAATCATACTCAACTAGTTTCAGTTTTCATTAGAAACTGGAAACTAAATCCAGGTTTGCTGAAAGATTTGCAAATGAGATTTCTGTCAAAATCAAGCTGGTTTATGTTTTTATATGTAGAGCATGTGAATTCGTTGTTTTGCGTGCTTTTGATGAACCAGGTGGGAAACTAATTGGTTCATGATTAGATAAAACTCAGTAAGATCGTGAATAATAGAGGTCATATTATTACTTCAACTATCCAGATTTATGTTGGGAAAAAAACACTGCGGGGCACAGACTATCCAATAAGTTCTTGGACTGCATTGGAGACAACTTTTTCTTTCAGAAGGTTGAAAAAGCTACCAGGGGGGAAGCTGTTCTAGATTTGATCCTAACAAATAGAGAGGAACTGGTTGAGAATTTGATAGTGGAAGGCAGGTTGGGTGAAAGTGATCATGAAATCATAGAGTTCACAATTCTAAGGAAGGGTAGAAGGGAGAACAGCAAAAGAGAGACTATGGATTTCAGGAAGGCGGATTTTGGTAAGCTCAGAGAGCTGATAGGTAAGGTCCCATGGGAATCGAGACTGAAGGGAAAAACAACTGAGGAGAGTTGGCAGTTTTTCAAAGGGACATTGTTAAGGGCCCAAAAGCAAGCTATTCTGATGTGTCGGAAAGATAGAAAATATGGCAAAAGACCGCCTTGGCTTAACCATGAGATCTTGCATGATCTAAAAATAAAAAAGGAGTCATATAAAAAATGGAAAGTAGAACAAATTACAAAGGATGAATATAGGCAAACAGCACAGGAATGCAGGGCAAGATTAGAAAGGCAAAGGCACAGAATGAGCTCAAACTAGCTACGGGAATAAAGGGAAACAAGAAGACTTTTTATAAATACATTAGAAGCAAGAGGAAGACCAAGGAGAGGGTAGGCCCACTGGTCAGTGAGGAGGGAGAAACAGTAACAGGAAATTTGGAAATGGCAGAGATGCTCAATGACTTCTTTGTTTCGGTCTTCACTGAGAAGTCTGTAGGAATGCCTAACATAGTGAATGCTAATGGGAAGGGGGTAGGTTTAGAAGGTAAAATAAAAAAAGAACAAGTTAAAAAACATCTAGAAAAGTTAGATGCCTGCAAGTCACCAGGGCCTGATGAAATGCTCCTAGAATACTCAAGGAGCTGATAGAGGAGGTATCTGAGCCTCTAGCTATCATCTTTGGAAAATCATGGGAGACAGGAGAGATTCCAGAGGACTGGAAAAGGGCAAATATAGTGCCCATCTATAAAAAGGGAAATAAGAACATCCCAGGAAACCACAGACCAGTTAGTTTAACTTCTGTGCCAGGGAAGATAATGGAGCAAGTAATTAAGGAAATCATCTGTAAACACTTGGAAAGTGGTAAGGTGATAGGGAACAGCCAGCATGGATTTGTAAAGAACAAATCATGTCAAACCAATCTGATAGCTTTCTTTAATAGGATAACGAGTCTTGTGGATAAGGGAGAAGCGGTGGATGTGGTATATCTAGACTTTAGTAAGGCGTTTGATATGGTCTCACATGATATTCTTATCAATAAACTAGGTAAATACAACTTAGATGGGGCTACTATAAAGTGGGTGCATAACTGGCTGGATAACCGTACTCAGAGAGTAGTTATTAATGGTTCACAATCCTGCTGGAAAGGCATAACAAGTGGGGTTCCGTAGGGGTCTGTTTTGGGACCGGCTCTGTTCAATATCTTCATCAACGATTTAGATATTGGTATAGAAAGTATGCTTATTAAGTTTGCAGATGATACCAAGCTGGGAGGAGTTGCAACTAATCTGGAAGATAGGGTCATAATTCAAAATGACCTGGACAAATTGGAGAAATGGTCTGAGGTAAATAGGATGAAGTTTAATAAAGACAAATGCAAAGTGCTCCACTTAGGAAGGAACAATCAGTTTCATACATACAGAATGGGAAGCGATGGTCTGGGAAGGAGTACAGCAGAAAGGGATCTAGGGGTTATAGTGGACCACAAGCTGAATATGAGTCAGCAGTGTGATGCTGTTGCAAAGAAAGCAAACATGATTCTGGGATGCATTAACAGGTGTGTTGTGAGCAAGACACGAGAAGTCATTCTTCAGTTCTACTCTGCGCTGGTTAGGCCTCAATTGGAGTACTGTGTTCAGTTTTGGGCACCGCATTTCAAGAAAGATCTGGAGAAATTGGAGAGGGTCCAGAGAAGAGCAACGAGAATGATTAAAGGTCTAGAGAACATGACCTATGAGGGAAGGCTGAAGGAATTGGGTTTGTTTAGTTTAGAAAAGAGAAGATTGAGGGGGGACATGATAGCAGTTTTCAGATATCTAAAAGGGTGTCATAAGGAGGAGGGAGAAAACTTGTTCATCTTGGCCTCTGAGGATAGAACAAGAAGCAATGGGCTTAAACTGCAGCAAGGAGGTTTAGGTTGGACATCAGGAAAAGTTCCTAACTGTCAGGGTAGTTAAACACTGGAATAAATTGCCCAGGGAGGTTGTAGAATCTCCATCTCTGGAGATATTTAAGAGTAGGTTAGATAAATGTCTATCAGGGATGGTCTAGTCAGTATTTGGTCCTGCCATGAGGGCAGGGGACTGGACTCGATGACCTCTCGAGGTCCCTTCCAGTCCTAGTATTCTATGATTCTATGATTCTATATCTTCCCAGTGAATTGGCAAGTTTTATTTTATCACAAAACCTTTTGAGTATTTTACACATTTCTATTGCTGAGGAAGTTTGAAGCATGAGTGTTTACTATGCCTTCATTTCATGGTATAAACCATGCTGGAATGATTGTCTGCTACAATGTGGAGCTTTCTCCCACAGTGTCATGTATCTTACATGGCAGATGGGTTAGCAGTTGCTCATAAACATTTCTGGCACATTAGGTATTTCAGTCTACAGCCCGCCGGGAACCAGGCAGATGTTTTTGGGAATACCCCACATCTGTTTCATTGAAAGAGAGAGAACTGTATAATGTCTATTGACATTAAAAATGATCATACTTCTTTGTAATAAGTTCATCACTTGGGCCCCAGCTGCTACTCTTGCCAAATTCATACTCCAAGTGTGAATCTCCAGAACATTCTCTAAAAAAGGAAGAAAGATTGTTGGAGCTGGAATGACAGGATGAAATTGTCCCATCTATGGCAAATACTTCAAAATTACAGTATTTGTTCTTCTAGAGCCCTAGTGTGCTTTTAACAGTTTGTTCAGTGACCACAGAAAAGAGAGGGAAACTAGGAATGTCTTGTTCAATAGGCAGTTATTGCTATTTCTCTCATTTTGGCAAACAGCGGCATATTGCTAGTAATACACAGCTTGTACATTAGACAGTGTCCGAGTGAAGGCCTGCCAGCACAAATTCCAGGCTTAGGATGTCTCATTGTTTTATTGCAACTACAGCAAAGAACTTTGACCACACTTTTAAAAGCTAGGAAGAGTCATGTATCACACGAAAAAGTACTATAAAAGAGCCAAATATGTTATCAGTAGTAGTTGTTGTATGATATTCTAGCACTTTTATAAGCACAGACTGCCAGTTGCCTTTTAGATGAGCCCACTGATCAATGATCAATGTATTTGTGTGGGTGTGTTGGAGAGACAAGGATTTACAATTGTGTTTTCTTTTCTAGAACTCACATTCTCCTCTGATTTTCTTCTATTTGTAAATCCCCCTCTAATTACTCCATTTCACAACCATTATAATCCTCCCTAAAGCGCTTTGCTCCTGTAATTGCTGGAGGCTCCGCCTCCTGTTTATCTCAAAGCGTATTGGATAAAAATAGAAGAAGATGGCAAACTAATTTTGTTGTGGTGCCTCCCACCCACAAATTTTGAAGAGAAAGAATGTCACAAGAAGCCTATATGCAAAGCTTGCAATGGGCTTGTAAGATGACACTTCACTATAAACATTCAAATATCCACAATGTAAATAGACTAAATATGCTCTATATTTTCAAAATAGTCTGCCTAGATTACACCATATAAAATTTTCATGCACTCCTCATTGTGGACACTATTTGCATATTGACAGTTAATTTTATAGATGCAATTTATATGGCCAGTTTTATAAGTTCATCTCAAATACATACCTGGTATAACTTTGTTGATTTAATCAAAGTTGGCTCTATGATTCTGACACATAGATAGTGAAAACAACAGTGTGATATAGTTCTTTATTTTACCTTTTTTACTGATTTCAATTACTCATATTTTTCAGTCAGTGCAACTTCGGATGCTAATATGGCTTGAAAATGGAATCTTTGACAACTGTTCTTGGGTAACACACATTTTGTTAGTTTATTATATTAGGTAGGAGTCTAACATCAAGTCCAGGGAGAGGACTGATCAGCAATCCTAGAAAGTCTGGCCTGATCTGACACTATTTTACACCAATAAAAATCCACTGACTTCAGTGGATTTGCTCTGGATTAGTAATGTAGTAAATGAGATCAGGATTTGGTTGTGTATCGGCACTTAACGTATTTAGCTTACCACCACCCCAAAATAGAACAAAAATGTTTTCCTCTTTTCTTTCTTTACTTAGTGATAAGGCCCTAACTGAAAATATAAATAAATAAATATATTAAATAAATAAAGCAGGAAAGCAATCTATATGCAAGGAAATCCATACACAATTAGCCTTTTTGTCTGATGGCTTAAAGAATAAAAATATTTTTATCCCTAATTCTTTCACAATATGTTCTGATTCCGTGAAATTGCTGTAGCAAGTTATGAATGATGGATGAAGGGAAAATTCTTGCACAGGGCAGAGAGCTAATACAAACAATGCTGCAGTCAGAAGATATTGAGCTCAACTCAGCTAATAAGAGAAATGATCTCTAGGTTCCAAACCATTGTCGAGGGAATGCCTTGCGCTAATGATATCACCCTTTGCAAGGAAGGAATGCTGGCTCTTAAAACTGGTGAAGGAAGCCACAACCAATAGCAATACAGCCTTGCAAACCTCGGGGCCATGGAACATGGCTGTGGTGGGGGAGGATGTAATATGAGGAATATAGGGGTAGTTTAGGAAGAAACCTCAGATTGTTGTCCATTCACAGCCCACATTGCAAACTACCCCTAGCATAGTGGGCAGAAACTACCTTCTATCTTTTAGCCTGCAAAGCTGATGGAACTTGTAAGCCATCTATGCAGTTATGCTGGAAGGGAACAGGGTCTGCAATAACCTCCTTTGTCTCAAAAGGTGGATTGACTTTGAAGGAAGTTGCATCTGCTGAGATTCTGTCCTGGAAACCAGAATTAAACTGTTGGGCTTAGGACGTGGAATTTTAATAGGAAAAATCCCTTGAGAGTCTTCCACTTAAAAAGAAAAACAGTGGAGTGACATGGCATCCCTTTTTCAACAATTGTCCACCTTGTGTCTGGCCCTTTCTCCTTGAGCACCTATCTGTTGCTGCCAATCCTTACCTGGGCGTTATGCCTGTACTTGCCATAGCCCTGATTCTAATTCTGTCATTAGTCTGTCTAGGACAATGCCATGTAAGTACATTACTTTGAGATGGACAGCAACTGAATAGCCCTCCAGTTATTGCATTGACTGAGATATCCTTTCTTTGGCAGCTTTACCATATGACCATTTTCCCACTCATCTGGTATTTTCTTTCTTTCTTCTTCCCTTATATTTTGTAAGATGTCTATTTATGTATCTACTTTGTTCTTTAAGTCTCTCTTAAGGACATTCACTGTTATATTGTCCAGACCTGGTAGCTTTCCACCTTTTAACAGGCTGACTGCCTTCTGTACTTTTACTCCAATGACAAGTCCTAATCTGACATCCAATCTCCTCCTTTCGCCATATCAGGGGACATGCCACTCAGTAGTTGACTAAACTACTGCCGCCACATATTTTATTATTATTCTGTCTTCATTATTAAGTTATCCTTGCTGTCTTGGACTAGTTTGTTAGGGTCCCCCTCCCCCTCCATTCCAGACAACTGTCTAGTGACATTGTATGGTGTCTTTGTTTTGTACTGCAGTGACCCGTGCATCTGTTGTCATTTTGTCTATAAAATCTTGTTTGTGTTTCCCAGCAATTTCTCTGTTCTCTTTGTTCATTACTGCATATTCCCCCCTGCAGTTTCTGTTTCTGCATTCTTGTTCTTACTTAATTTAGTTTGCTTGATTTTGCAGCTTTCTTCTATTTCCCACCACATAGCCTCACACAGTGGAATTTCTTTCTAAATCCCAGCACTTCTTTACAGATTTTGGTGAAAGTTTCCCTTACAAGTTTCTATTTGCTTTCTACTGTTTGATCATTTTCATGTTCAATTTCTTGGTATATATTTGGTAGCACAAATCTAAGCTCTTGTTATGTTGTCCGTTTTAGCTTGATGATGTTATGATGTGGGAATCTCTCTTGTTCGATTCCCTTTTTTAAAAATTTATTCTCAATTTACCTACCACTAGTGTGTAGTCCATTCCAACATGTACCCCATTCCCAATATGTACATTTTCTCATGTTTTTTTCCATTTGGACCAAATTGTAAAGTTATCAGTTTGGTTGCCTATTCTGTGGTCTGGTGACCTCCAAATTATCTTGTGAAAAGTACAATGGGGAATAGTTCCTCCTTTGGCCAGATAATTCATTCCACAAAAATCAGCAAACAAGTCACCATATTTGGTCATTTCACTGAGGACCTATTGCCCCATAATTACATCTTTAGCAATATTTTTCCCTACTTGAGCATCACATCTCCAATTACTCTTTCGGGGACCCTGCTATTATGCTCTGTAGCTGTTTGTAGGAGTTTTCTTTTTTCTCCTGACTGGCTTGATTTGTTAGGAATATAATATTGAATAGTGGACACTTTCTGAAACTTTGATTTAAATAGTACTGAAGAGTTTCTGAAACTAGTGCTCATTCAATCAGACTTCTATCTCCTTTATAGTATCAGTCCCTTACCATCTCTTACCTCATTCAGTAGCACAGAATAAAGAACAGTGTACCCAGTAGACAAAGTTATTTGTCCTTGTAGTCTGTTGGGGCTCATGGAGGGACTCTTTGCCTCCACTTCAGTGGGCGACCACTCCGCCCTTGTTCACCCAGGGTCTGGGATCCTGTGTCTCAGGCCTGTGATCAGGCCATATCATGGTCAGTCCACCAGTTCTGGAATGAAAGAGTTCAAGAGCCCAGGCCCTGGTTCAGGGTAGGGCAAAAACAAACACCCTTGGGTCACCTTTGGGTGGAGATCCAGGGTAACAAGGTGGCTCATCTGAGATGAAGGGGGGAGACTGCCACTAAGAGATTGGGTGGCGGGGGGACGCAGGCCCACCCACTCCACTGTGTCCCATCCCAGGGCCCTGGGTCAGCGGGGATCCAGACCACAACACGCTGACCCCGGCTGTGGCCCAGCCAAACTGTGGTCGGCTATCCCTGGGCTACTTCCATCCCCCTACCTGGGTCTCCAGCAAGTCTGCTGTGGCTGGGGCTTGAAAAGTCTGCTGATCCAGGGCAGTCCTCAGCCTCCCAGAATGGGAGCACCGGGCAGATATCTGCCTCCTCTGCTGGCTGGGCCACTACTGAGCTCCTGGGGAGGTTTTTTATAGTCCTGGCCATGCCTCCTGACTTCCGGCGAGGAGGTGGGGTCAGATGCTGCCCAAAAGGGCTCACGGAGGGACTCTTCCCCCTCTGCGTCAGTGGATGGCCACTCCGCCCCACTACAGTCCTGATATTACACATCTCATTTCATTTGGGCTTAGTATCTGCTCATTTCTTTTGTTACTTGGATCATTTTATCAGACTCATATAGTGTCCACATGCTCCACACATCACTTTTGACTATGTATTTAGGAGAGAACAAATTTATCAGGAGAGTAGCTTTATTCCAGATCTGGCTACTTTTTGTCATGTTCTGTCTTCTAGATCTAATTGAATGAATGTGAAATGAGTTTCAAGTTTACAGAGTAACATTCTAGAATAATTTTTTTTCCTACCACATCTAACAGACTAATAAATCTATATGAAACAGGATTCTTTCTGTCCCTGTTTTTTAAAAATA
Source organism: Rafetus swinhoei (assembly GCA_019425775.1). Classification (NCBI taxonomy): domain Eukaryota; kingdom Metazoa; phylum Chordata; order Testudines; family Trionychidae; genus Rafetus; species Rafetus swinhoei. Next base: position 84,621,195 of record CM033424.1, read on the forward strand.
GGGACTATGACATTAGACTTCCAGACATATGAAAACCATCCAGGATGGTTAATAACACTAAAAAATTTAGCCAAGCTTGGGGATCACCAATAAAGATTCTCTTGAACATCTTCAGTGAAAAATCTTTCCCTTCGGCTTTTTTTCCATCATTCGGCTAAAATAAATAACTGGATGTCACTTTCTGTTTTTGAAGGCCAAAGCGGTAAATGAAAGAATGGATTCCTCATTTCATCAACTATGGCAAATTAGATTAATGATCCCCCTTCATTCTTAATATGAGGTTCCTAAACTGGAGTATATCTATCAAGCCAGAGGCCACCATCTTCCAAAATATGGAAGAACTTTTAGTTTTAGCTGCTGCTTCAAAATCACTGTCCAATGATCTAAAGATGTGTTTGGTTTTCATTATATAATAAACCTTGATATCTTCTTCCAGAGCCTACTAAATTCAGAAGTATATTAGGAGAGAGCTTTCATCTTATTTTATTAGCTATGAGCACTGGAGAAGATTTTTCCTTCACACATTCCACATCAAAACAAGAGTGCTTATCTCTGAAAGTATTAGGGGGGAATGATTAAAACCAAAATCTATTTATTTAGAGACAAGCGCTTGCAAGAACTTTACCAACAACTAATATGATTCACAAATTTGAAAGGAATTTTTGATTGAATAATTTTCTGAGAACTCTTAACATCACAATCCTCCAATCTTCTAGATAATTTCTTACAAATGACAGGGATCCATTTCAGTCTTTTACAAGCACATTGCTCCAAAGGAGTAATTAAGGCATCCTCACCTATTAAAAATAAAACTCTTTCTCTAAAAAGGGAATGTCAATCATAATTATAGAGAGACATTGGTGGTCACTAACGCTAAGTCTAGACTACAGGCTTCTTTTGGAAGAAGCTTTTTTTGGAAGACATCTTCTGAAAAATCTTCTGAAAGAGAGCGTCCACACTGCAAAAGCGCATCGAAAAAGCGATCTGCTTTTTCAAAAGAGAGCATCCAGACTGAATGGATGCTTTCTTGCATGTAAGTTGTGATTGCTATGGACGGAATGGCCACCAGGGTACCTGTGCTTTTTCCTCTTTCCTCTTCTTTCGAAAGAACTCCCTCTTCCCCGTCCACGCACACTCTTTTGGAATAAAGCTTCTTCCTCATAGAATGAGGATTACCAATGTCAGAAACCCCCCTCTGTTCTTTCAATTTTCTTTTGGAAGAACACGATTGCAGTGTGGACATAATTGAAGTTTTTCCAAAAGAACTCTGTAGTGTAAACATACCCCTTCTTTGACCCTTCTCTGAGGCTCTGCCCACCCCTTCTGCAAGGCCAGAGGCAGCTGAAGTTCCAGAACTTGATAATCTCTTGGCTGAACCAGTCAGTATCACTTGTCAGAGACTCCAGCATCCCAATCTAGTGGTTGATTACTATCGCCTTACCTTGTCATACATTTTCTTTTTAAACTTTCCCTTTATTTTTAGCAGTTTATCTTTACAAAGCACTGTACTATGCAGTATTTGCTGCTTTTCATTGATTGATCGATTGTCTCTTCTGCCTGATTGGAACTGGAAGTATGCAAACAAGATGTGTAGTTGGCATAGTTGACTGGTGAGCTTGTAACTCTGGTGTTTGTAACTCTGAGGTTCTATTGTACAGACAATAGAACCTCCTTTATCCCCTGTATTTCTTCCATTGCAGGTATCAGATTAAACTTATCTAATAAAGCTCTTTAATTTTTGTCCAGATGTATTAACCACCTCATCACTAGAGTTTAGCAAGGGAAGTTCTAAAATCTTCTCAATGTTTTCCTTGCTAAAATTAAATTCATTGGAGGACCTGATCAAGCTTTAAATCCTCCCAAAATAATTAGATGAGCCACTGAGAACTGAAAATCTAGTGCTTCAATTTGCTTATCCAGGCACTCACAGAGTAACTCATAATAAAATGGGGGAAGATATGAGGGTGAAGGAAGGAGAAGTAAAAATTTAATACTAAAAACTTAGAAATTTCAGGGTGAAATGTAAAATATAGGCTAATTAACCACACAAGGAGCAGTTTGGTTTCAGGGCTGGTAGAGCCACAATTGATGGTTTTATTTCACTTTATTATAGGCTTTATAAATATACTGTAGTTAAGGATACTAGACAGTATGCTGCTGTAATAGATCTAAAGATAGCAGTTGATTCTCTTAACCAAGGTAAACTTACAGTAAAAGATTAAGAAGGATGGCTACTGATCTACAGCTTTTGCATATTTTGGAAACTCTACACCATGGCAATATGGCTGGGGTAGGAATTAAGTCCATAGAGAATGTGCTAATGTTTTCCCTATTTTGGGGGACCGTCTAGTGCCTCTTCTTTTTATTTCTATATTAATGATATGGGTGATGTTTTAAAGGAAGATGATTTCTTTTTAAGGATAGATTTAGCTCAGTGGTACTTCCAGCACGACAATCTGGCTATGATTCATTATTCTACATTTACTTTTTGGTTTACTACTTTGAAGATGGCCCATAGTTTTGAGCCATATCTGAATGAGTTATCAAATCCTCATTTACATAAGCCATATGCTCACTTAAGATTCCAAACCATGGAAGCTGCTGTCCTTAAAGGTAAATATGGGCAACTTCCTTTGTTTTTGACCAGGTAAATCTGGAGTGCTGGAAGATGGATTGTAGAGCTGTCTAGTTTGTGACAACAGGCTGGATTTTACCTCTTTTGTATTTAGGGGCACGGACAGCCTCCATGGGCACCTGGGCGAGGTGGGGAGGGGTGGCTCTTTTGAATTTCTGGTCCCCAGGGCAATTGCCCCCTTTGCCCTCCCGTTTGTATTAAAAAAATCTTTTCCGCCATCTCAAAAGATCATGTTTTCAAACTTTTCTCAATCCCTGGTACTAATCAAATTGGTGACAATTTTTGCCATATTAGCTCTGGGCCAGAGAAGGGAATTTTTATAAGTTCTGATTGACACGTTTGTTTGGTTAAGATAGTGTATGTTTTTCTTTTGGTTTTTGCAAAAGATATATGTCATATGCAATGTAATAAAATTGACTTAATGTAAGCTACATTTCTTCAGCTGAGCAGCAGATTAGGTATTTGCAATGGCATTTACAGGAGTGGGTCATTAGCCCAATCTCAGTCCCCTCCCCTAAGGAGGGTCAATGGACTGGTTTGAGTCTGTGGCCTATCCTTCAACCTGTCTGGCTCGGATGATCCTTTCAGGAATCATGTTCCCACGAGCATAGCTCTCTGGGTCACAGGGGCACATCCAGTAAGTGGAACAGATTGGGTTATGAGTACATGATACTGGTGCGCTGATAGGGGATGAGACAGCAAATGTATCATGCAGTGAGGCACTTTATGTGTCACAGCATTTTCATTTTTATCTGATTTTGAAGAAATGGATTTGAGAAGGAGCCAGAACTGTCTGCCGCTTGCTGAACAATGGAGCAGGTTAATGTTTGTGCATGATACATGATAGAGCCACTTTCCAGTTTTCACAAGTGTAACACACAAACATATCTTAGCTATCATATGTAGAGCACATGGAAGAGCTGGTTATAACATTTTCACGGTGGTTTTGCTTTTTTTAAGATTGGCATGATGGGATTCTATGACTACTGTCTCTCCATGATTTCCAGTTCACATTTTTGTATAAGTTTTAACTCAACTGCAAACTATGGCTGACTCTGCAAATCAAGGTCAGTTGTCTCTGGCATCATCACAACAGATCTTCTGTAATCATAACTTGGATAACACCAGGCAGGAAAGAATCCAGCTTAATGTCCAGCTGTGTTACCTTGGCAAGGTATCGGGGGGGGAAAAACTAGTAAAAAGTCAATAATGTAAGTAGATATGAATGGATGCACATTGGGCCAAATTTTGCCTGTGAAGCATTGGACTCCATTGAGCATAGTGCATCTTCACCCTGCCTCACAATAGGTCCGTGTGCCACTGCCCCTTAAGAGAATACAGAAATGTTGTTAGCAGTACAAAAAAATAATGGTGCTGTGCCATCATTTTTTATTTCTCCTTCCATCCCATTTTGGAGTGAGTTGAACTCCTGGGAACAGTAGAAAGAGATGAATCCCTGTATTTAGTAGAGAGTGACCATTGCACATGTGCTAGACATGGGCTCCTCTGAGGGAAGAGTCTGCCCTCCTCAGAGACCTGGGAGCAGGTTGGAAAGGAGGAAAGGCAACACTCTCCCCTTGCAGGATATGGCTGGGAGAGAGAAAGTTAGAGTAAGAAGGTGACAGTTTAATTCATCACCTTTCAGAGCTAAATTTCACTTTCCATAATGTTCTCCATAGTGTTCATTACCTCTTGTAGTAGTAATGCACTGTGAGCAGTCTGCTGAGTTTTTGTGCAGTATGTGTTGCTGATTTGTACCAGAGATAAGCAGACAGATGACTAAAAAAAAATGAAATAATCTGAATGAAAAAAAGTTCATGGGCATATGATAACATATGAATAGCAGTAAAAGTATTAAAAAGGTTCATTCGTACCTGCCAAGCATGGCATTCTGAGGTTTTATCATTTAGCATCAGTGAGATATTTGACACAGGAATGCTTAATGATACTCATTGTTGGTTTCTGGTTTATGTTTAACCTTTATATGAACTAACCAAAAACGTCATCTGGGAATCATTTTTATTCTGAAATAAAAAAGGGCAGCTGGGGAGGGGAAAGTGCATAGAATAGTATTTATACTGTAGAAATTGATTTGCAATGGATTTTGCAGTTGGATTTTCCTCTGATACAGAACCATGGTGGAATATCTTTTATTTATGTTCACTAGCTTTATGAAAGGTATTGGAATAATAAGGGGCGAGATTTTTAACTTCAGTAAATGTATGCACACAGGATAAGTTGTAGTGAAAGGCAGAACAGAGCTCACCTTTGCAGTCCCGTGGTATGATTGTGTGTTTGTCTCATCCTCCCGGCACGAATTAGAAGGATTGTGTCAGACAGCATTCACATGTTGTCGTGTTTCCACATCAGTATGCTATACTGAATTCCACACACAGGAAATGGAAGATATATATACTGCATGCATACAGTAGCTAGTGACCCGTCCCCTTGTGTTACTCTGGCTTTTGAAGAGCTCCTGTATTCTTCATTGCATAGCAGTCTTCTCTTTCACTAGCAAAACTTTGGGGAGTTTTTGGTAAGTGATTCATCATGCAGGAAGGTTTCATATAAAAGAAATAAAAGATTTTGAAAATTCAAAGTAACTTTGTGAAGACAAAGAATGCCTATGTTTGTAAAATCTAAATTCCTTGCCATTCACCCAACCAACTTTGGCCTGCTCAAGATATTATTAAACACCCAATTACTAAAGTAAAGTATTGTGCTGGAAACTCCATTGGTCTACACAAAACTCTGAGAAATTTTAATTGTATTATGGAATTTTTCATTTCTTAACAGAAAAAGAGCTGGCCTTTACAGATTTTCTTTTCTCAGAGGGCCTTTGTCTTGTTCAGAAGCTCATAGCACATTTATTTTCACTGAAATGTTACAAGCTGGATTTGAGTCTTTCCACCTCTAATTTCTATGTTTTCTAAATTTCTAAATAACATTTACTTTTTATGTGAGCTCTCTGTGTGGTTTATACTCTCAAATATGTTACAACAGTGAGAAGTCCTCTAGTTTTGCAGCTACATCAGAGGAAGAACTCATTGTTTACAAGCACAATCTGATCATTCATTGCTAAAATCAGACTCATAATACAAGTGAGCAGGAGTTATAAGGACTGGTTTGATCACTTGAGGTATGTCCTAAGTGAATCTATGAATTCCCAAAGAGAGAGATTAGTAACAGAACACTGTAAGGCAAATGGGCCTAAAATTAGACCTACCAGCTGTATTTTGGTTTTGGTGTTTGTACACGAGCATACAACTCATTTGTTCCATTCTTCTGGGCAGGTGGGCTACAGAAAAATGTTTGTCTGTGTACAGCAAAACACTTCTTGCTTACAGAATGGAGCAGAGAGTGAGAGTAGGAGACCATTCTGTTCATAGTGTGTAAGTGAAGATTGCCAAGTAGGGACATTGAATTTTATCACTGCTGCTCTCATTTGTGTGAATTGATCAATTTTCCAGAATGTGGAGGACTATTCTCTTCTTTTTAAAATGTTGTTTTTAATGCACAGTCTGTATTTGTTTTTAATGTAAAGAAGTACGGCTTGGATGAATGGACTATAAGATGAAAAGAAAGCTGGCTAGTTTGCCAGGCTCCACAGGGAGTGATCAATGGCTCAATGTATAGCTGGCAGCTGGTAGTTGCCCCAGGAGTCAGTTCTGGGGCTGGTTTTGTTCAACTTCTTGTTTAACGATCTGGATGATTAAATGGATTGTGCTCTCAGCAAATTTGTGTCTGACACTAATCTGGGGGGAGAGAGAGAAATGCTGGATGGTAAGGATAGGGTCCAGAGTGATCTATACAAATTGGAGGATTGGGCCAAAAGAAATCTGATGAGGTTCAACATAGAGAAGTGCAGAGTCCTGAACTTAGGAGGAAAGAAACCTCTAGTTACAACAGGCTGGGGACTGACTGGCTAAGCAAAGAAGAAAAGGACCAGGGAATTAAAGTGGATTAGAAGCTGGATATGAGTCAACAGTGTGCTCTTGTAGCCAAGAAGGCTAATGGTGTATTGAGCTTCATTAGTAGGAGCATTGCCAGAAAATCAAGGGAAGTGATTATTCCTCTCTCTTCAGCATTGATGAATCCACACCTGTAGTATTCCATTCTGTTTTGGCTCCCCACAACAGAAATGATGTTGACAAATTGGAAAGAGTTTAGCACAGGGTAATAAAATGATTAGGAGGCTGGAGCACATGCCTGATGAGGAGAGGCTGTAGGAATTAAGTTTATTTAGTCTGCAGAAGAAAAAATTAGGGGGGGGATTTGATAGCAGCCTTCATCTACCAGAAAGGGGGGGAGGGTTCCAAAGAGGATGGAGCCAGACTATTCTCAGTGTTGGCAGATGACAGATAAGCAATGGTCTCAAGTTACAGCGGGGGAAGTCTAGGTTGAATATTAGGAAAACTACTTCACTGGGGGGGGGGGGGCGTTAAAACATTGGAATATGTTACCTAGGGAGATAGTGGAATCTCTATCCTTACAATTTTTAAGGCCAAGCTTAACAAAGTTGGAGTTGGTCCTGCTTCAAGCAGGGGGGTTGAACTAGATGACCTCCTGAGGTTTCTTCCAACCATAATCATCTTTGATTCCATTGTGGGAACATAATCTCAACCATGCTTTCAATACCAATCTATATATATGCAACAATTCATAATAAACATTAAATCCCTTAAAACTATTTGCACTACCATGTTCCATTATAAACAGCATTTAGATGGGTTAGGGTTAGGGTTAGGGTTAGGGTTGTAAGATATATTTTAAAGATCTAGTCTTTGAGGGAAGCTGACCCTTCTTTCAGATAAAACAAAAAAAGCAGTCATGTAGCACTTTAAAGACTAACAAGATGGTTTATTAGGTGATGAGCTTTCGCGGGGGAAGACCCACTTCTTCAGATCATATGGCTACTTCCCCTTCTTTCAGATGTGTGTTAACTTTTCTTGTGTTTGTGTGTGGAGTTTTGTGTAGAAGGGGCTCACTTCCTGACAGAGAAGTGCAGGTCCCCTATTCTCTATTTGTTGTTCTGGGAAAAATTGAAGATGAATCCAATTCCTCTCATGGAGTCCTTTTTGGAGTCTCCAGTAGGTAGCATCTGGAAGTTTCTGCCTAGTGTAGAACAGTTTAAAACACCTGGAAGCTTTTGAGCCACACTTTTCTCATTGATCTCAGCACACAAGCTTTTGTTCTCCTCCAAACACTGAAATTTTATTGTTGCCAAACTTTTATTTCAGCATCACATTTTTGAAATTCCTTCAGTTCAGGCTGTATCACTGCCACAGGTAAAAGTGTCAGATATCTTCCCATCAGAAGTTCTGCTGGAGATAGTTCAGTCACAAGTGGGGTTTGTCAATACGGAAGGAGTGCTTTATATGGATCTACTGATTTTTGAAGAATTCTTTTTAAAGCCTCCAGTGCTTGCTCCACCTCACCATTGATCTGTGAGCATGATTGTTTCAGAGGTAAACCAAGGCCCTTTATCATATCTGAGGACTTCAGAAACTCCATTTCTAGCAGATATTCACTTTAGTTTTTAGATCAACTGTGCCAATGCAGTCTACAATAACACATGCGTGTCCTTTCTAGAAAAACAGATCCATGAGACTTTAAGTACCGAATAGCCTGTTGTGCTCATGCCCTGCACTTGTTTATATCTTGGTATCCCTCATGAATTTTGGAAAGCATCTCCTCCTGAAGCACTATAGAGATTAAGAACGCATTGTCCTCTCATTTTGGTCCTGAAAATATGGTATTGATTATACTGGAAGTTGATGTCTTTGCCACAACCTCTTTAGCAAATTTGAGTCACTTTCTGGCAAGTGTCATCCTTCAGTTGTTCCCCTCTCGTTTTCTGAAGTCATCTGGCTGATGGCGGAATTGTTATTAGCACAAGGTCAGTATAGACTTCAACAACTTTTTCTAAAACATTTCTTCCCTTGGTGGTGGCTTAACTGGAAATCTAGATGAAGTGTTGTTATGAGTGTTTTCCCTTGTATGTGTTCAGTCCTGACAGGCAATCTCATCAGCCATAGTCAAAATCTTTGAAGAAGTAAGTAGTGGAAGGTCATCCAGTGGTTTTTAAACCAATAACGATGCTAAGGGCTTGTGGGCTGTTCCTGTGTTAAAATACAAGCAAACAGATATGTCCTGTACTATTCACAGGCTTAAGTGGCTGCTAGTGCTTCCTTTTCCATTGGAGTATACTGCTGTCCAGTTTCTGAGAGGCTCCTTGATATGAATGCAGCAGTTTCTGGTTTCCTTCTGGCTGCCTTTGTGTGAGCACTGATCCTAACCCATAAGAAAATGTGTCTATTTCTGCCATTGTCAGATAGTTTGCAAAAAGAGAGGGGAGGGTGTCAGTCATATTATTTTATTAAAGGTGTTTTGTTGTGTGCTCCATCTGATTCAAAAAACTGTGACCATTATGAAGATCTCTTATGATTTTTATTAGATGAGAGATGTTTAGTAAGACTTTCTCTACAGTGATTTATAATGCCAGGAATCTTTTTACAGCAGAAACATCTTGGAACTTCTTTGAGTCAGAAAAAAGTCCTTGGCAATTTACCTGAAAGTAGCTTTCTTTTTACTATAGATATTCTCAAATATAAGCCTTTTGTACGTCACTCTTCTGCTTACACCCTGGGCCTCACCTTTTTAAAGAGCATGAGGGCTACTCTAAGTTACACAGGCTTCTAATGACCCCAGGAGACCCAGATACTGCTGGAGTGCATTTATATCCTGGCCAACAACTCATTCCCCCCAGCCAAACTCCCTACATTCCCTACAGAATCTCTGGGTTACTTGGAAATATCCCAACAGAAGTATTTCTGATATGTCTGTGGTCAACTAAGTCTGGTTGAGGACAGATTTCTTCCCACTGCTAAACTTCCCTCACTCATAGTAGAAATGGGCTGAGTTTTTGGAAGATGTGCAGTATATTAAGAGAGGCACTAATAACATCTGTGAAATTATTTAAAATTGGTTGCATTGATACATTAAACATTTTACAATGTGACTGAACAGGACAACTAAGTAATAGACTCAGTAGAAGGTTTTACTTCTATAAAGTCCTTAGGCAACTTGTTCACCATATGGTCAATTAAAATCATTCAGGAAATCTGAGACTCTATTTTTATTACAACCCTGTAATAATGATCTCTGAGTCGGAACTGCATAAGTCTGTAACTTTAAAAACAATGAGTAATCCTGTAGCACGTTATCTATCACTAGAGCTTTATTTTTAAATAACCCCCCTTAGGTCAAATTAATAAGCAGAGTGTCCACACTACCAAGCCTGTTATTTCAAAATAAAGGGCCTGTTGTTTTGAAATCTGTACTCCTGGTTTCCTCGAGGAATAACGCTAATTTCAAAATAGTTATTTCAAAATAGCCATAGTGTGGATGCTCTGGTGCCACTATTTTGAAATAACTACTCCACAGAGTAATTCAAACTAATTACTCCCCAGTGATTCCTGGAACTCTAAGTCAAGGTAGCACATCCATATTAATGGAGCCAGCCTCAGACTAATTTTGATCCTTCTGCCACTATTTGATTTTATTATATATATATATATATATATATATATATATATATATATATATATATATATATATAAAATATAAATAAAAGCACACATATATATATATATTTATATATATATATGCTTTAAATGAGTAAAGCATCAGATGATGAGCTGGGTGCTTTTGGGATGAGTAGGTTTCTTCTCCTAAGTGGGTTTTGCTCACAAAAGCTCATGATACTATATTTTTTTGTTAGTCTCTAAAGTGACACAGGACTACTGCAATAATGAGTGATGCTGTACAGTGTTTACCATAATGAGAGCAACATTTAGGTTAGGACAGACCCATAAGACAGTTTGGTGCTGTTAAATTTCTAGATCTTAAAATAAAAATGAAGTATCTGTATTTTCTCATGTTGTACTACATGCTGTGCTAATGTGGTCAGTTATTTATTCCGTAGTGGCAGTAAGTATAAGAAAGACCCTCTTGTTTTTCTGTGTGTAACAAAAGTAATAGGGAACTAGTCTGTTTGAATTCTCAGTAGGGTAATGTCTACTCTAGAGAAGATCGAAGTTGCCGCAGTTATTCTTCTGGGGCTCGAATTAGTGCGTTTAGTGAAGACACGCTAATTGGAACCGAGACTGTGCTCCCATCACCACCAGCATTCCAGCTCCTAGGAGGAGTAAGGGAAGTCGAAGGGAGAGCATACTCCCCTTGACTTCCTGCAGTGTGGACGGCGCTAATTCGACTTAAGATACTTCGACTGAAGCTACACAATTAACGTAGCTGGAGTTTTGTATCCTAATCCAAACTTATCTCTTAGTGTAGACCAGGCCTAGGTAAGCTGTGCTGATTCTTATGGATGGTTGGCCTCATTAGGATAATAGTCTTAGTGAAGCTGTGAACTGTTAACTCATTTTGAGAGCCTGCATGAGATGCACATTGTGTGGAATCATAAAAGCTAATATTTCAAGGGATGTTAACTTCTGTCAGTAACAGAATAAGAAGTTAAAATATTTTCCAGAAAAGAAACCTCTCACTTTATTTTTGTGACTTTTTGGTGTTGCTATCTTGTCAGCTTTGAATCACTATTCACTCCAGACTTGGGGCAAACAGTGAACTAACACCAGGTGTCTGTACTATGCATATAAAGGTACAGAAAGAAAAGAAAAAAAAACTGAGACGTAAACAATTTAAGTTAGTCTCTGAACATCTGTGAGCACTAAACCACTGGTATGCCATAGAAGAATATTCAGAACAAGAAAGTGTGGCACACATGAATCACAGAATTTTCTCTGTTTAGATAAACTATATTTCAAAATAAAACATGGATGGAAATGTATAACTGTGCAGGGTATTTCTTCAGTGCTAGATTAAACCTGAAGTAGTGGTGGTTTTAAATAAATATGTATGGAAATACAGATCAATGCTGATTTACATTCAGTCCTGAACATGAAACTAAGCTGAATACATAATATGAACATTACTTGTATATTTTGTGGATCTAGGTCCAAATAGCAAATAACATAAAAATCCAAAATTTGCATAAAAGATTTACATAAGTTTCCTAGTGACTTCTGTCCTTCCTCTCTAAAGTTCCATTTATTCTTCATCCTCAAGGCAGGTCCTGCTAGTCCTCAGAGGCTCTGTGGCTGACAAATTCAGCCATTCTTGGTATCTGTCTGGCTAGAAGCTGCCTAGGATCTGTCCCTGAACATTACTGTTTGGCACCAGTAGCCTCAGTACCCATTGTGGTATTGGTGTGGATATATGGCATTATGGGAATAAGCACAACCTCCTTACTGAAAATTTTTGACTGGGGATGGAAGCCCAAGAGGTCCCACTAAGCTACCGAAGAATTTCAGGGACCTTTTGATTGCAAAGGATTCAAAGATGTTTTGGAAATAAAAAAATATGAACAGGTATAAGTATCAGCCTCTTTCCAAAGGTCTCTGGTTTAATCAAGTGAAGGAAAGATGATTTTGTTGTAAAAACACCAGACTGGAACTTTGAGATTCTAGTCAAGTCTTAATCTCTAAAATGGGTCACTACCTAAGAGAACGTCTATTAAATTGTTTGTGAAGTGCCTGAGTATTGTGATTGAAGGGACAGCATATAAATAGGTGCAATTCTGGATTCTTCCTTTTAGCTATAAACTCTTTCAATGTTTCCTTGAATGCAAATCTTTATTTTTTAAGATACTGTTCTAATGCATAGGCAAGATGTACAATGAATTTGAATGGGTCCTTTCTAGAGATATACTGGGTATATTTTGGGCACTCAAGAGTTAAATTTAATTTTCTGCTGCATTTGCTAAAATTCCAAAACAATTATCTTGTGCTGTGAAAATGTCATGCAGAAGAAAGACATCAGAGTAGAAGAATGGATAGATTTTTCTCCAGCACATATGAACTCAATTTTAGATAGAAAAGAATCTCATACTGTAAGCACATGAAGAGACCACTGAGGAGTAAGAACAAAAGAGTTCTTAAAATTATAATCAGTCATTCTATCAGCCTGTGATTATAGCAAAATGTTTTTGTTGTAAAACATTTGTCTGACACATGCTTGTAAATCTGCCAAGAAAGGATTTCCTACTAGAACAAATCGGCCTCAAAAATGGGTGTCTGTTCTACTTTTTTTTTCATATATCTGATTTGTTTAGTTAATACAACTGTTTAGAGTATTATTAAAGAATAGTAACATTAAAGATGGTCAAAAGGTTCAATAGAAAATAATTGGTTTTAGATATCAACTTTTATCTTCATTTTCACAGTGGGAGACATTAAAAACTGAATATTCACTGCCCCAAAACCTACAGTGACCACTTTATCTTCCTGTATTTGGAACTAGAAATAATCACTGTACAGCAAGCACAAATGAGTAGTAAATAATGAATGTTTAGTGTTGCACACGATGGCCCTAATTCTGAAATTCAGCTAAACTATGAATTCTCAAATCAGGAAATATGGTTATATACTAGTAATGGGCTCTGAAGCTGGATTTACTGTTGCTTAGCACAGCTGGAATGGTGCAGATCAGTTGGATTTACTGGCTAATCTGTTCCTTATTTTTCTCCATTACTATTCTACAATCCCAATATATCTCCAGATGAATGAAGTGCAAGAGAGCAGCAGCTGATCTTCTGGTGCCATTCTTGCTCATCTCTCACTAGCAAAATGCCATACTGTCTCTCTCTCTCTCTCTGTTATGTAATTGTGCTGTTGAGGGCCCTTTTCAGAGGGCTGGACTGTTGAATAGATATAAATGGAAATGATTGTGCTGACTGATCATACCATTTCTCATGGAGGAATGAGAGACTTACTGTAAGCATAGAACACCCAAAAAGGAAGTGAAAGGTCATCATAATTTGTAAGAGGCCAGACAGAGGCAGCAACAGAGTCATTACAAAGGAGCTTTAGCTGAGTAGGAGTTAATTGCTGAGTAAACCCTGCATCTTAACAGAGAAAGTAAGTAACAGAATGTGAACAAACTACAGCTGTCTGAAGGCCTTGTGTTAATCTTTGGATATTAAAGAGAAGCTGAAAAGGAAGAGACTGAGAAAGAAATAAAAACCCCTCCAAAGCCAAATTAGGAGTTTAAAAATAGATTGATATGATATGATATGGTATGATATGATACCATATATGATATGATGTATGAGTGAGCCCCCTCCTTAGCTGAGTTAAATGACATAGGTGCATTGACTTTAAATGAACTATGCTGATTTACACTCACTGAGGAACTAGCCCAATATACAACAAAGTAAAGGCAAAATAGTCCCTGAAGAACTTAAATAGAGAAGAATTGTTAAATCATTACTTCATTTCCATCTTCACAGAGGATATGGATACAGCACTGCTTGAGCAGTCTCCTGCACGGACAGAATATTCAATATTGTTCAGAGAACAGAATTGTGTGAGAGAAATTCACTTAAAACAAATAGCACGCCAAAGTTCAGAAAATATCCATCAGTGAGCACTGAATGGAAAAAGAGAGAAGGAATCAATGGAACTTTTGAAGGAGGTGGTATTTAAAAAAAAAAGATTCACTACATTCAGGAGAGATTATTGCGTAGAACAGCAAGGATAAAGCCATTATTATTTTTTTAAAGGAAGCAGAGATGCAGTACAGAAGAGACAATAGCCCAATGGTTTTAAAATTGGCTGTAAAGAAATTATTGATAGCTATTTTAAGGGGGCGTAGTGAAGATAATATCTTTAGAAAATTAGTGACTATTCAAGCAAGGGAAGTCACCCTTAACTAACCTGGTGGCATTTTTTGAAGATAAAATTGCCACCATGATAAATAAGGGAGATTAAGTGGATGCAATGTAATTATCTTTTCAAAAGGTATTTTACACTATACCACTCTTGAAATTAATGGAGAAGATACAGTGCAATGGGTAAGAGCTAAAGAAGGATTCTCTGCAGAAAACTCTCTCAAGAAAGGGACAACACAGGATAGCAATATACAGGAATTCTTCAACTGGGAAGAGGTAAATACCTCAAGTATCCATTTTAAGACCTCAAGGGAGATTTTGAGTCGTAAGTAGTGGGAGTACTCTAAACAAAGGGTTGGATTTCTCTAGGGCAGTGTGGTCATATTGTGCCACACAGCCAGCATAAATTTGGGAAAATCACCCCATTACACGGTGACACTGGTGGTTTACTGTGAGCTGTAGGGTTTTATGCCAAATCCTCTCTCTGGTGCTACATAACAAGGAAAAAGAAGCCATGGCTGGAATGTCCCAGTAACTCATGGATCCTCGATAGTCATTACAGCCAATCAGAAATGTTTAAATGTGTAGGAAAGGGCTGATTTTGACTAAATGTTCAATAGGAAGGTGCCTTGGATCAAGGATAAGATCGTTGCTCAGGTATAGAAAGAGAGAAAGACAGTCCACTCCAAAAATGTCAATATCCCAGTGAATGAGGCACTCAGCTAGGATGTCCAGGAGAGGTGTCACTGTTTTCTTGTAGAAAAAAATTCAGAAGTTCTTGTTTTTATTCCAGTGAGCATTTGTGATATCTTGAAAGTTTTAGCAGATGGGAAATACATTTCCCACTGAGCTGTAGTTACAACTCCTTGTGGCCATTAATAATGTACATTAGAAAACCTGTTGGGCTGCTCTAGCTGGGCACAGGATCTGGAATCAAGGAAGGGTAAAACCAGGCAGCTTTGGAATTCAAATAATAGAGGATATAATAGGGAAAATAATAGAACCACTTTATGCTAAAGCTAAAAAAGCAATGCAACTGGAAAAGGTATTTGAAGCAAAGACTGGGTTCAAGAGACATTTAGACTTGTTACTAGAGGAGAAGTGAATTGAGGAATACAATGAAGGAGGGAAGTAGGTTTAAGATAAAAACAAGTAAAATAAAAACAAGATCAGGGTTGGACTGCCTTTTCCTGTTACAGTTCCTAAAATGTTCTTATGTTGCCTTGTCCAGTCTTTAATCATAGACTATAATAATATACTCACTTGAAAGGGCACAATTAGTTCTGGTGTTTTTCTTTCCATGAGTATGATAACTACCGTTGCTGCTCTCTGTCTTTCCTAAAGAGCAAGTTAGCAATTTCTGAGCCTAAAGGAACAGCAAACAATTTATCAGAGAAAGCAGTCATAGAGACCTGAAGCCATGGGTTATGGAAGCAAGTTACAAAATATTGATCTATGGGCTCATTTATCCATCTTTGCACTGTTTTTGATCAGTGAAGTGTGATGCAAAGTATTATTTTAGATAGTTTGTGGCATCTGTGAATTAGATTTAAAATATCACATACAGCACTCTATTTACATCAAGTTCCAATATGTTTCATGCAGTTCTCTTCACCAAGAAGTCAGAGTTTATCTTTCTTATCTCCTGTGTGTGTAATAATATAAAAAAAAGTTTAGTGATCAAGTTCCTATTGACCAAAGGCTACTTTATGAGTGACTTATTAGAGGTGGTATCTCTATTGTTTGGTATTGTAATTGCAAAAGCACAAAAATCTTGATAATCATTAAAAATTGCAGAGGAATTTGTTTCATGATAGTTTTTAACTTTATCAGTTTTCAGTACACAGCCTGCAACACAGTGCACTTCAAATATTCAATTAAGTAAAGTGTGCTGGTATACACAATTGACGTAGGAGTAAGATTACATGGTAAGGGACAAATTATCTCTTAATGGAGTCTGCCACATTCAGTGTATATCTGTCTGTACACAAAACACTGTATTTCTGGTACAGCAAAGAACATTTACACTTGAAAGTTGGGTAGTTGTTTACCTAACTACTGCATGCACAGATACCAGTATTCATATGTAAATAAATAATGCACAAATTGATGGCACAAATGAATTTATCCATTACTGGAATATGATGAGCAGCACAGAATGCTCTATAACTCTAAAGTGTTTTCTAGTACCTCACTCCGATAGAAGAGTGCCACCTACTGTGGGCTTGTCTTCACTAAAGGGTGGATCGAAACTGCAGTGATGGATCCACCAGGGGTCGATTTAGCAGGTCTTAAATCAACTGCAGATCACTCTGCCATCAACTCCAATACTCCATCAGAACAAGATGAGGAAGGGCAGTTGATGGGAGAGTTTCTTCTATCAGTCTAGCACAGTGTGGCCCCCCGGGGAAGGAGATCTAAGATACATTGATTTGAGTTACACTACCAATGTAACTCAAATTGCAATTTCGCCATAGTGCAGACCTGCCCTAAATCATCACTCCCTGCTGTTCTTTGGAGCCCTTTCATCCAAGCCTTGACTTGGTCCAGTCCTGTTTGTCTTGAGAGATCTGACAAAGTCAAAACATGAGACCAGTAGAAAGAGAACAGAGCATTAAATTAAGCTCCATTCGTATTCTTTCAAGACACAAAGAATTACTATAGAGATGGATCAACCCCAGAAGTCTTGTATGCTTATCAGAGCTTTATCCAAACTCCTATGTTTGCAAAAACTACTTGGTGAGAATGGGTTTTCTGGTGAACTTTCCAGTCCTTCTGGAGGTTAGAGCAAGGCAAAAGACAGAACTATTAGGTTCTGTTCTGTATGCTTCAGAGGGATCTTGGGGAAATCACTTTGAGCCTGATTGTAAACAAAGACCAATTCTACTATTGTCAAATAAGTTATACTGACATAAAACTGGTATGGCATTACACTGAGTCATTTGGGTTTCAGATTGCCAATCTGTAAAATATTTATAACACCTTACCGGAGGGAATAGAAGCCAATTAAAGAATGCTGGTTAATTAATTAAATCCTCTGATGAAGGACTAGGGCTGGAGCACATGCCTTATGAAGAGAGGCTGAGGGATTTGGGCTTATTCAGTCTACAGGAGAGAGAAGAGGGATTTGAGAGAAGAGGTATTCAACTACCTGAAGCAGGGGTTCCAAAGAGGATGGAGGCTGTTGTCAGTAGTGAGGGATGACAGATCAAGGAGCAATAGTCTCATGTTGCAGTGGGAGTGGGCTAGGTTGGATATCTGGAAAAACTATTTCACAAGGAGGGTGGTAAAGCACTGGAATGGGTTACCTAGGGAGTTGGTGGGATCTCCATCCCCGGAGGTGTTTATGTTCCAGCTTGACAAAGCCCTGGTTGGGATTACTTAGCTGGGATTGGTCCTGCTTTTAGCAGGGGATTGGACTCAATGACCTCCTGGGGTCTCTTCCAACCCTATGATTCTATAATTGTAAGGATGCTAAATAATGAAAAGTAGGCCCTTGATGTTGCATTGGAACACTAACATAAGCATATCAACCACTGTGGAATATTCTTGACATCAGTGGGGCAGTGCATAAGTTGTTGCTAGCAAATGTGGGGTCATAGGCCTCAAACCTGAAACTCCATGGTGGTACCCAGGCATTCTCAGACCAAGGCCACCATCTTGCAGCTCTGTAAATCTTTTGAGAAGGGAGCTATTGAAGCTCTGCTCTTGAAGGCCAGGCCCACAAAGCTCCTGAGTGGGGTTGATATCCAGCTCCACCTAATGACTGGGATGTACTATTTATCCCTCATGAGGTACAAAATGTTGTCCAAACAAACTAGGTGAATTGCTGATTTGTCGCCACAATGGACCTTTTCTACTTGTCTGCCTCCTGAACCATTCCTCTCTGTCTGTTCCCTGCCTCAAAGCCTATTCTTGGTTCCTGTCCTCCTTATCTCAAACCCTGGTTTGATCCATTTTCCTGCTTCAGTCTGGTTTCTTGTTCCTACTCCCGACTCTAATTCTGGCTCTGATCCTTGGCTTGACTGCTAACTCTGGCCCTAGCTCTGACCTTCGATTCCTCACCTGACTCTGACAGTGGCTCCCAACTTAACCATTAGGTATGACTGCCAACATCCCAATCTCTAGAGCAGATCTGTGTTTACAAGATCAGCACTCATATTATTAAAGCTAACACTGTAAGAGCAATTTCCTGTGTGCCATATTAAAATGTGTCTCTGCCTGGACAAAAGGATAAAACACACATGAACAGAAATTTATATGTAATTGATGTTAATGTCCCACATCCCTCCCAGTGTTTCACGACACTGTTCAGGGGAAATGACTGACTTGGAGTGCCAGATGTCAGTGTACATAGGGGGCCATACATCACAAATATCTCAAATGTTTTTCAGGCAGGTCCCTGATTTTTACTTGAAAAATGTACCCTCGTTCTTCTTGATTCCTCTTTTATTAAAGAATCTAAAAGGAACTTAAAAGAAAATGAGAAAAGTCAGAGTATTTAAAGCAAATGATCCTTTTTTTTTAAAGGTTTTCTTCATTCAAACCCAACTGTCTTGTATAGCTTCCTGCATTCTTTCCTGTTTGGTTCAGGCTGTTTCTAGTTGGTGCCTCTTGCCTAATCTTTAGTTATTTTCCTTGATTTGTCTCTCAGGGTGTGGGAGTTATGAGAGTGTCAGTTAGTCTGGCACAACAAATGGAAGTAAAAAATAACCAGCTGAAATGCTGCAAAATATAATACCCAGCATTGAAAGGCACACAAGTGTTTGCATATTTATATTTCTTGTTTTAAAATACAGTGAGCCACACATGGAGCTGTGGAAAAATAAGTTTGTTGCATATGAACGGCTGCATTTGCATTACCAGATTAGATCACTGTGCAGGGAAACAAAGAGTCAGGTGCCTGCTCATTTTTGTACACATACTAGCTAGGCAACTGAAAACGTAGCAGTTTTATATGTGCCTAAAGAAAAAGCCCATGATTTATGTAATTTAGGTATATCTAAGTATCTACATCTTTGCTGAGATATGCAGCCTAACACTTAACACAATGACATAAGAGATGTGGCAATATAACAGACGTGAAGCATCTCACTCATCAGATTACGTTTCTTTGAGTAGGATGAAGGACTCCCGATTAACTGTTATCTGATCATTTGTGATCTGCCTCATCGTAAGTGAATGAAAAATACCAATTTGAGATATGTTGAATTACACAGAATTGATCCGTCCCTTATGTTTGCCAAGTCTTAATGGGTTCTTTGGTGTCCCTTCTTCCTTTCCCAGGTTCTCTTAGGAAAAGTAAATTTTGGAGGGCTGGAGGAGGGGTGAATGAAGATAAGGCAGATTGAAATGTCAGAAGCTAAACCAATTGATGAAACAGCTGTGTTCAAAAATAACAGGAGGAGGAAGGAAGAAAGTCTTCACATAGTATTCAGAAGAGACACCCCACCCCCCACAAGAGAAGGAAATAGCCACATTATAAATGCAATGATTTTAAAAGGTTCTTTAAATGTTACATATATTACTCTGCACCCTGTGGGAATTACATTAGGCTGTCACCTGGTATACTCTACAATGTTATATTGGTACATGATGTCCCGGTAAAATCAAAGAAAAATCTCTGTATGGAATTGCATTCAGAGAATCATAGGACTGGAAGGGACCTGAAGAGGTCATCTAGTCCAATCCCCTGCACTCATAGAAGGACTAAGTATTATTTAGACTACTATATGATCCATGTCATCCCTTTAGACAGCTACTAGCAGAGATACATTTCTGTTTGCCAGGTTATAAAAAATGTGGAAGGTGAGCCTGAAATAATCCTCATGGACAGAGCTCCTATTAAACCACCTGTCCTTTCTGAATGTTAGGGCAAGTGGCAGGTAGACCAATTTACAGAATCCAGGTACCAAAGTTCTAATGATGGTTACTATTGATGACCTTTGAAATATATGGGGTTGGCAAAAACGTTATGGCTCCAGATTAGAGAGGCAACTTTAAGTTTAATGACAATGATTTGTTGAATCAGAATAGAAACAAAATGAATGAGTTAGCACAGTGAAAGGACCCTTCTTTTTAAGTTACATCAAGCCCCATTTCATTCTCCAATCCTCCAATGACAAATATTTCCCAGAATATTCCACAGACAGTCACTCTGTCAACTGGGTTTGTACAGAGTTAAACAAGGGACATGCAGCCCATTGATGTCTCTGGTTTTTCTCATTCTCCTTTCCTAAATAGTTCCTGTTATAGGGTGGCTGCTCCATGTGATTAAAAGTAAATCCATCTCCTTGTGCCATAGCAGGCACCCTTGAGCCAATTAAAAGGGTGGAGCTGCACCTGGCTTATCAAGGGTCAGAGGGCATTTCAGTGAAAGCTGAGCTAGAAGGAGGAACTGCAGAGGAAAAGGAGTTCAGGATGGGTAAGAAGACCCAGTGGAAAGTCCTGTTTTTATTTTGGGTGAAGACAAAGAAAGTCAGGCCAGGCCAGGCCTTGCATCTCCTCTAGCTGTCTAGCAACAAGGAAGAGGCAGAATCTCAGGGAGGAGGAGCTATGTTCAACTTAGGACTAAATGGAAGATTTTTTGTGTATCTGGTTTTTTGGTTAATTTTTTTAATGGACCCCAAGAAGAGCTGTGATCGGATGAAAGAGACTGTGTGGAGTTTAAGGAGCCCTAAAGAAGGAGCAAACCCATGCAGAGCACTAGAGAGGCACCCACTGGCCACAAACGGGTGCACAGGAGGTGGCTGGTTCTGTTACTGGACTTAATATTTTTGTCATTATTGACTGTCTCTGTGTCCATTATCTAAAAGTCTATGGTTCATCCAAGTTCTTTAGTAAGCAGTCTTATCAGATCCGGGAGTCTGGCCATGCAGCCCCCAATTCCATAATACCATTCCTATTTCTTCTCTATACCACTCAATTATAATAATAATTGTTACAGCTATTGCTATTTCTGTGATTGATTTTGGGCACCTAGAACTGTTAGGCACTTTACAGAAACAAGTAAATACAATCACTATCCTGAAGAGATTGTAGTCTATATTAAGACAAGACACAAAAGTCAAAAGAAGACAAAAAAGGGACAAAGTAAGGAGATGCAGGAAATTTCTAATAAGATCATGTGGATGTTACTCAGCAAGGCATATATCTTTGGCAATCAAAACTATCAATAAAGTCAAATAACTAATACTGTCATATCAATTGGCGTATACTAATACAGCCACTTACATCTCTTTCTCCTGATGTCCCTAGATAAAAATGAGTCATCTGGTGATTTGGCATCTTCATTATGTGACATATTCCATTGTCAAATTACTATGAGGAAACTGAACAAATTAATCCTTCGTGTGACCTTATTTTGCATCTGTAGAGTTACATACCAAAGATTATTTTAATCCTCTGAGTCCAAAGATAAATAAAATGTGAACTAAAAGAAATATAAATGGATAAAAATGGATAAATAGAAAAAAGATTGACACATAGTTACTAACAAAAATGTCTTTGTAATGGAAGTAAGGCCAATTTTTGAATAGTGTTGTAAAGGTTAGAGAGTTACAGTTGCATAATTGGCAAATGCAGCTTTAGCATAGCATAATTTTATATGAGCAATAAATAAGACAAATTTTAACACTAAATTTCCATTCCCTCAAACATTGATGCATCTATCAAGTCTGAAGCAAAAATTCCTGGCATTAACTGGCACAAAAGCAATGACTTTTGCTTGACCCTTTCCAGACGAATGGGTAATGTTCCTCTCAGACTCCCAAGCTTATGATTCAAGGATACCATCCACTCCTGAACTCTGCTATCAGTCTCTGTTTATTATTGCATGTTTAACCCATGGGTGTGATGCAGCCATCTAGCTGGAGCTCTGACAAAGGTTATTTTCAGTATTTGTTAAGGTATTTCAGTTAACAATGTGCCTCTAAGCTAACCTGGAACCATAGGCCTACTTAGCTGCTTAGCAAAGATACATCCCATGTATTCCTGCATGTTTCCAATGAAAAAGTCTGTGGGCAATAATTAGGCAGTACTTTCTCTGCTCTTCCCTGAACCGTCCATCACTACTAGCATGCATGGTCTGCAGGAACAGAGTGATCAATAACTATGTGAAAAGAAGATTTGCTATGTGTTTTTACAGCTTATTGTAGGTCACACAATGTATTTCCCCTTTTATCTCTTACCAAAAAAAATTGCCCACTGCCAACTGCATATAATTCATCTGCTTCCTCAAAAAGTCTTGTGGTTAGAGCACCGGACTGTGAGTCAGGCAGCATGGAGTCTATCTCTGGCTGGGCCACAGATTTTCTCTATTTCCTTGGGGAATGTCATTTTTAACTAATTTGTTCCTAAATTTCTTCATCTTAAAAATGGGGTTAATGAAACGTCCCTATTTCACAAATGGGTTGAAAGGCTTCATTCAACAGTACTGTAAAATACTTGGAAATGGTTGGAAAAGTGATCCTTCAAAACTGCAAATTATTATTATTGTTTTGTTGTTGTTATGTTACATATCATAGTTAAAATGAGGCACTTTGTGTATCTTACTATATATTTTAGAAATGTCTGTCTGTCTGTCCATCCATCTGTAAGTCCATTTGTTCAAGAACTCCTCCTAAATGGTAAGCACCCAATTCAGTATGCAGCTTCCTCTTATTATACCTTAAAGCAGGGGTTGGAAATAATTTTGATGGGGGGGCCACTCCAAGATTTTGGAAAGTGGTCATGGGCCATACTCTTCCATGATATTAATGCAGGAGGTGCGGGGTCTGGGATGGAGGTTGGGTGCAGAAGCGGAGCTTGGGGTAAGGGAGGGAGTCTGGGTGAAGGAGGCTGTGGTGACCTGGGGCACTGGACTGGGGTGGAGCAGGTTGGATTGTGACTAGGGCAGGGAAGTGGAGTACAGGAGGGGGTGCAGGGGTTTGGGTTGTGAGCTAGGGCAGGAGGGGACTGTGATCTGGGGCAGGGGATTGGGGTGCCGGATCTGGGAGGGTAAATGAGTACAGGAGGGGAGCGGAGGATTTGGGTATGTGGAGTAGGGGGCAGGAGTGGGGGGCAGAGGGTTGGGGAAGGGAGGGACTGGGGTGCCAGAGGTAGGCTCTTCTAGGAGACTTACCACCCAGCAGTGGTTCCTGAATCAGCCTCCCTGCCTGCCCCTCCCCCGCACAGGCTGTGGCCATGTGCTCAGGAGCCCCTTGTGCTTCATGGCTGCCTGTTATTGAAACAGGCAGCTCCCACTGGCCTTTTTCTGGCCAGAACCTGGCCAATGGGATTGTGCTGGGGGGCGGGAGAAGCTCCTAAATCTTCCCCTCTCCCCTCTGGACTCACAGTTTTTAAAGAAAAACTTCTGAGTGGCATGTAGGTGGGGCAAGACAAGAAAGGAGCCTGCCTGGGGCTCCCTGCAGCGTCCACAGGCTGGATTTGGCCCATGGGCCATATTTTGTCCAGGCCTGCCTTAAAGCAAGGTCAGGGTTTGGTTGTACCAGGAAAATGGGAGGTGCCTGGAATGGGATTGCTTCTCAGAAAACCATACTAAAGAGAGAAAATCACCTGGCAGGTGAAAGGACCTGGTTAGGGACAAAACCCTCCCCCACCCAAGACTGGACAGTCCTGAGCCTCATACCCCACAGGGACCCTTTAGAGAGGCTTGGCAGGGTTAAAGCTTCCCCCTGATTTATACAGGGACATTGTTGTCTGTTCCCCTACATCAGAGAGCGAGGGGAAAGTGCACAATGTGCTGCATTCCTCACTCTGGCTGGAGAGTGCAGGGGGCAGACGAGCTGTGCACTTTGCTCTCACTCCCTAACAGGAACAGGAAGGGGAAGAGTAAGCCCTGGTATGACTCTCAGGATTGGGGGTTTTGGCCCCTGTGCCCTCCCCACCAACCCAGTCCTTTTTCCCAGAGCCCCTCATCACCTTCCAATCCTGATGCCTGCACCCTCCACACTTCAGCCCCCTGCCCTGAGCCCCTCCTTAAGGACCCAAGCAATGCCAGGTAAATGTGCTAGTGTGTCTGTTTAACTGTTCAATATTTAATATGAGAGCATTCTCCTCTTGTTGTTTATTCATAGACCCATATGAATTTTGTTTACACCATTAACAAACTTTGCAGATAAAATTATAATTTTGCATTCACTTGGAGAAATTTTAGTTCATGCTTCTCATGTTCCATTTTCAGACTTGATTTAAGCCAGTGGAAATCTAGTTGCACTTGCCACAGAACAAAGTTTGATTCATTGTCTTAATACCCTGGAATGTTATATTAACATGGTACTAACCTGACATTATGAAAATAGGAAGATAAGATGTTGGAAGAACCTTTGGTGTAGGGATTATGGGTTGATTACACATATGGGTTATACGAAATTTCCATAATAAATCTTTCTTCATTTGCAGTTCTGTTTCAACTCCCTAACTCAGATAAGAGTCAACAAAAGATTTGCTGAAGTTCACAGAACTTTTGTAATGCCTGTGCCAATTTTCAAAGATTCATGGATTCTAAGGCCTAAAGTGACCATTATGATCCTCTAAGTCAGGGGTGGGCAATAATACAGCAGCAGTTCATCCGGATTAGTCCCTGGTGGGCTTCTGCCTCTATATTTACCTGCACCACCACACATATAGGCAATCATCACAACTCCTGTTGGCTCCGCATTGCTGTTCCAAGCCAATGGGAGTAGCAGGAAGCATCACGGACTGGGACACTGCTTCCCACAGCTCCTGTTGGCTGGGAACAGTAATCCATGACCCAGGGGAGTTCCAATTGAGAGGATCTGCAGAGATGCAGGTAAATACATTAGTGGGGGGCCTGCCAGGGCTAACCCTAGCTGACCGGATCCAGTCCACAGACCAGTATTTTCCCACCCCTGATCTAAGCTGACCATAGAACTTCCCCAAAAAGTTCATCAAGTCTGAGCCAAATAATGTTTTTTTTTTAACTGAGAAATATTGATTAAGGAGCCACACCTCTATTGTGAGAGTGCTAATAGATCTCTTATCAGCTTTCAACACCCCTGACCCTATGCTGATGGCCACAAACATGCAGAAATTTGCTGCAGGGAATGAGGAAAGACTTAGTTCAATCCTCTCATTCCAGTCAGTTAGGGTATGTCTAGACTACATGGCTCCATCGACGGAGCCATGTAGATGAGTTTACTAGACATAGGAAAATGAAGCGGCGATTTAAATAATCGCCACTTCATTTACATCAAAATGGCTGCCGCGCAGTGCCGATCAGCTGTTTGGCGGCACAGCGGGGCAGTCTGGACGTGCCGCGGTCGACAAGGGAAGCCTTTGTCGACCGCTCCGTTATGCCTCGTGAAATGTCATCTGTTTTTGCCTGGCCAGGAAATTTTGTTCCCTTTTCCCTAGGGTGAAAGACCTAGCCAGAGTGGTCAATTCTTTTGTCTCCTCCTGACTTATACAACTGCAACCCTCATGATACCTGGAGTTGAATGCAATCAACACACGAAGGATGATGGTTGGTATGGCATCTAACTCTGTGCCTCATAAGCTTCAAAGACTCATTCAAATCTGACGCTGTTTTGTTTCACAAATTGGACTGATTACACATTAACTTAAAAGTCCAAGTCTGGACAAGACATTCAGCTTAGACTATTAGGCTGGGATGACATTTTATAAGCCACAAGACCCTGGTTATAGATCTGCTTGTTGGAAAAAAATCAGGTGCGGTACGTCTAAACTACATGGCTCCATCGACGGAGCCATGTAGATTAGTGTACTCAAAAAAGGGAAATGAAGCGTCAATTTAAATAATCGCTGCTTCATTTAAATAAAAATGAACGCCGCGCTGTGCGGATCAGCTGATTGTCGGCACAGCGCGGCAGTCTAGACGGGGATCTGCCGACCCCAGAAACCTTCGTCGGCAGATCCTGTAAGCCTAAAGGATCTGCTGGCGAAGGGTTCTGGGGTCGGCAGAGCCCCGTCTAGACAGCCACGCTGTGCCGACAATCAGCTGATCAGCACAGCGCGGCGGCCATTTTGATTTAAATGAAGCAGCGATTATTTAAATTGCTGCTTCATTTCCCTTTGCTGTCCTGCCTAATCTACATGGTTCCGTCGATGGAGCCATGTAGTTTAGACACACCTGTGGAGTCCACACCTAACATGCATAGAGTGAACTCTAAGCTACCTCTTATTTAAAGTCTTCTTCCCCAAGGGATAACAGTTGTAAAAAGAAATTCTGATTCTATCAATTCTGACAGTAACTAGACAAAGAAAGAGACCACTATTTTCTTGATTCTTTTGCCATCTTCGCTATTTTGTTTGGTGCTTAAATTCCCTGTCCGAGACAGACATAGTACAAATACAGCAGATGGACAGATAACTGATACAGTCTTCAGAACACTATATATTGTTCAGTAAACAATACAATAAAAGGACTTGGCATGTTTCGTTGAACATATCCGTTAATCTGCTTAAGCATTTATTTGGGGGTTGTTGGGAAATGGTAGCATTTAAAGGTCAGTCAATTAATTATAACATCACAAGTGCATGACTCTAATTCGGCTGTTCTCAAACTGTGGATCGGGACTCCAAAGTAGGTCACAACCCCATTTTAATGGGGTTGCCAGGGCTGATGTTAGACTTGCTGGGGCTCGGGCAGAACCTAAAGCCAGAGTCCCGTCACCCAGGGCTGAATGATCGTGGGCATCGGGGCTCAGGTTACAAGCCCCTTGCCTTGGGCCAAAGCCATAAGGCTTGGGCTTTGCCCCACCCGCTACCCAAGGCAGTGGAGCTTGTGCTTTGGCCCCCTTCACCAGAGGTGGTAGGACATAGGTGAGCTCAGGCTTCAGTCCCCCTTCTTGGGATCATACAGTCATTTTGTTGTCAGATGGGGCTCATGGTGCAGCGAAGTTTTGAGAAACCCCTGTTTAATACAACCAAATGGGATATAGCCTCTGTTGGTTTGGGTTTTGTTTTATTACTGCCCTGAAATAATGAAGTGCATTGCATGTACAGTAGCATGTTCCTCATACCTGACAGTTAGGTTTATGTTGGTTGATGATTCTGGTACCATTAAGGATATTGATGGGGATACAAAATAGCAATAGATGTGTAGTATGGTTAGCACTTGGATACACTTATACTTACCATCTTCTTATTTTACTTGATAAAGGCCCCTGGTCCCATGAAGACTTTCATTACATTTCATTTGTGTAATTCTCAGCTGTCCCAAGCCTACTTTAAAAGAACAGTATTAAAACACACTGAACTAAAGTTCTGTTTTAAGTTACACCAGGGTACTTCTCAAGTAAATCCATTGCAATGAGTGGCATTTCTCTATGCTTCTCAGCTCCCAAACCCAAACCCACTGCATAAACCCTGTGTTCAGCCTCAAATAAATACAGAAGTCCTCCTTGACTGTCTTTGTGTTAAGTTGATCCTCCCTTATTCTATATTGTAGTCACATATATGCCTGCCTGTCAGTCTGTTTTACTCTTCCTTCTCCTGCTGTACAGAAATTCCTACCCTGATGCTGGGGTTTTGGTTGGATTTTTTGTTTTGTTTTGAGACTTCAGAATGAATATAAATGCATGTTTTAAAATAAGTATCAGCTATTTGCTATGTCTTGCCTTTCCAGCTTCAGAGTTCTATAGTAGATTCCCATTTTCAGCATCAGAAATATTTCAGAGGAGAAGCCAACCTCTCCCACAACTGGTTTTCTTTTTCCAAGCTAAACAACCTACCATTCCTTTTGGTAGTTTTACTGCTTCAGAAAAAAACCTGACCACAACATTCAGTGATGATGTCAGCTGTCCCAGATGAAGCAGTTAAATCAACAAGGTCTGAAAGAGCATGAGCCTAATGGATGACTGGATGGATATATAAGTCCTTTTTAATCTATGCCTGCAGAAAGTCCTACTCCAGGAGACAGATTAAAGAAGCTTCCTTTTCTGTATACAGTCAATATGTGAACAATGCCAGATGAGTAGATTAATATGTCCTAAGGAGAAGCAACTTTTGAACTCCTACAAAATAAACATGAATAATTATTAAGCAAACAGCTTTGCAACTTGCTCTTTAAGCACTTCATTTTATTCATGCAACTACAACTATTTGTTTTGTTTTAAGATAAAAGAGAACAAGTTATCCAATAAATAAAATATATTCATGTTGGAATACACTGAAGTATGATGTCTTATAAAGTTCCTTTCTGGGACTTTGATTGAAAACTGTTGCATTGTAATTTAACAAAGATGAATGTTTCATTTTAGATTCTAATTGTAACTCTTTGAAGCATCATCAGATGTTTATGATGTTTCACTTCTAAACACTTCTCATAAATAGCGTCACTGCTTTAGCGTCACTCTGTTCTTTCTTCGTATTGTTTTTAACTCAATTTGAAAATGCCAAAAAATAAAAACATTAATAAAGCTTGTTTGCTTCTGGTTTGTTTGTTTGGTTTATGTGTCTGAAAATGTTGCAGCCTTTTACCAGCACAGACACACCCACTTTTTCCTACACACATAGATAGGCACACAACTGCTCACCCTCTCAGGAGAAAGGAATATATTTATCATGACACCCCAGTCACCCTCTCCGGAGAAAGGAATATATTTATCATGACACCCCAGTAGGAAGCAAGGTGCCAGAATTAGGTCTTACCTTACTGACAACCTCTCTCTTCCTGTTATACAATATACTCATTCAGCGTAAGCAGGCTGAAATCACCTTGACAATTTTCTTGACAGAAAGACTTAGGTTGACTTCTGGTCAGAGCTATTTTAATGCTTCTTTGGGGCCTAGTCTACATGAAGCCCTGCTGTTGACCTAATCTATGTCACTTCAGCTTTGCAAATAGCTTACCATGGCATCTTGTGTGTGGCAAGGATGGTGGGGGCTGCTCTCCTATCAACGCTAGCTACTCTTCTCATCCTAAGCAGACGTCATAAATCAACTGCCAGCAGACTCATCACTGCGGCGTTGATCCCTGGAGTAGTGCAGATGAGCCCTAAAAATCAACCAAGAGGTATCTCAATTGAGTGATAGAACATTTATTTTCCATAGTCCTCACCTCCTGCTATAGAGCTGAGGACATTAATGATTGGGAGTGGTATTATTCTGTAGTAAAGACTCATGGGGCTCTTTGAAATGACCAAGGATTTGGGTATGTTATATAAGGGTGACAATTTCTGCCTCCAAAAGATGAATTGGAGAGAACATCTACACTGCAAGGCTATTTTGGGATACCAGAGGTATCCCAAAATAGCTAACCCATGTCTTTTGAATGCGTCCACTATTGCGAAATATAGCGAACCTGCTATTTTGGCATCCCTGTAAACCTCGTTCCACGAGGGATAAAGGATGTCTTGAAATAGTGTGTTGTTTTGGAATTTGGTGCTGTGTAGACACACCAAATTTTGAAATAGCCTATTTTAAAATAGAATCAAAATATGATGTGCAATTTGCACCGCGCAAATTGCGTATCTTATTTTGAGCTAAGGGTGCAGTGTAGACACAGCCTTAATGATAAAGTCAATGCAGGGAAAACAACTTTTTTCACATGGAACTGCTGGCTCAAGTAGAGGAGAGATGGGGGAAACCGGTTCTAGGACTTGACTTTGTGTATCCCCGCTTCATTTTTCCTTTGACTTAATCAGTTGAAACAGAATGATTGTTATCTGGTTTCCCAGTAAAACTAACTCCAGCCAAACTGTTCACGAACTGTTCCAAAAGTTTTGCAAAATAGAATAAACTGTGTGTCAAAGCTGAGGTGAGTCGAAAGTTAGTACAGGGCAAGTTTTCCAAGGTTTGTCATTTAAATGATATTTTTTCACATCTCTACTCATTTCTAGGCCGTGAGCTTTCAGGATTCATAAATGTACTGAATTGAACTGTTATACATGCATAAATAACACATCCAAAAATCTTTGCAGGATCAGGGCCTTAGGTAGAAATTTCCCACGGTACTCCATGGAAAACTCTCATTGACTTTACTTATAAGAGGATTAAGCCTCTTGTGAAACTGGGTCTCTCTAAATCTGCACTAATTCCATTTGGTGAAAATCTCAATATAAATGTTCTGCTTGTAAAAAAATACTTCAGAATAGTTTTTATAAGCAACATATATCAGTTTTTCTATAAACACATTCTTATACATATAATTAATAGTAATAACATTGTATGATCATGCCTTTCAGATCTATGAGGACATGATCTGTACCCTACAAAGCTTACAGTGTAATTTAGAGAATACTTATTTTGTCTATTCTCCAATTAAAAAGAATTTTTACCAAAAGAAATAAAAGTACCTGTTTAAAAAGTCTGTTGGAGATGGCATAATTTCATGGTAACAGTTACTGAATGTCTTTCACTATCCTTCTGTGTGCTTGTACTCTATGTATAGAAGCTATATCGAGACATTTCTGCACAAAAATTTACAGCTTGAGCAAAAAGTTGCATCTGGCTTAAGATAGGTAGACTGCTTCTGAAAGTAGAAAAATAGTCTTAACTTTACTCCCAAAATTTTCAAGCCAAGTTCTCAAGTGTTGAGCCCTTAACTCCATATTTAGGTACATAACAAACTGGCTTATTTTTCAAAGGAACTGGGTTTTGGAAGTTGTCCCGCCCCCCATTGGAAGACTCCAATGGAAGTAATGTTTGTCCATTTTGACCCAAAATAAATTTTAAAACCCAGGGCCAGATCCTTACCTAATACAAATTGACTTACCTCCATCAGCATCAATGTGCAGTATGAAGATCTGGTATGCAGAATTTCAAGTGTGACTCCAGTCATACAGTGGTCACCGTTAATAAAATCCTCACAGTCTTATCTTTTTCCTAATTAAGATGACTATTGGGTATTTGCCAACTCTGTGGTGCAATTGATTATTTGCAACTGACAACTGATCGAAAACATTTTAGGTTGCTATATTTAAGTCAAGCTGCTACTATATGAGTAGGATCATGTTTGATTCAAACAGGATTTAATTTTTTAGAACTCAGTGGATTCATAGATTCCAAGGCCAAATGAGTCCATTTTGATTATCTAGTTCAATGTCCTGTATAGCATATAGAATATTCCCCCCATAGAATATTCCCCAAAATAATTCCTAGGGCAGATCTTTTAGGAAAACATCCAATCTTGTTTTTAAAATTGCCAGTGATGGAGCATCCAGCACAGCCATTGGTAAATTTTCCAATGGTTAAATACACTCAGCATTAAAAAACTCATGCCTTACTGCCAGGCTGAATTTCTCTAGCTTCAATTTCCAGCCATTGGACTATGTTGTATCTTTTTCTGGTAGATACTTACATACTGTTATCAAGTCACCTCTCAACCTTTTCTGTTTTAACATAAATTGAGTTTATAGATTGCATTGTTTGAGTCTATCATTATCTACTATATATTTCAGAGAGTTTGTGAGCAAAAAGTGAATCTGTCCGTCTCTTTGTTCAAGAACTCCTCCTAAACAGTAAGAGCTAGGACCACCTCATTTGGTATGCAGCTTCCTCTTCTCCTAACTTTTAAAGAAAGATATGTTATTTGTAAGATCCTATTTTCTTTATTAAATATTTATTTAAAGCAGGTATACTAAAACAGAATGCACTGGTAATAATAACACAAGTATATTGCATTCATAGGGTGATTTTCATCCAAACATAATCTAAATTACACAAGCTTCAGGAGGTAGCCGAGTTAGTCTGTACAGGATAAAGTTAAAAAACAACAAATGGTCGGGTAGCACTTTATAGACTAACAAAACATGTAAATGGTATCATGAGCTTTCGTGGGCACAGCCCACTTCATCAGATGACAGTCATCATTGTTTTCTGAAGGCAGCAAAGTGCTATAGCTGATGGAAGGTGGAGTAAGGATAGCTTTTCTGGGGTTGTAGTTAATAAAATAAATGCTTCAGTCTTGGATTCTCAGGTCTCGTCTTCTCAGAGATAGCCAATGCTGTCTCAACTACAGCTTCCCATTTGGCTCCTGATACTTTCAGTATTTCCCAGCTGCAGTGTTAGCATCTTTAAGTGAATTTTAGAGGATGCCTTTCAGATGACACTGGGCTCAATTTTACTCCTCCTGGGACACATTTCACTTGGAACACCAACAAGGGAACACAGACCTTGCAGGATAAATCATGGGGACCAAAAGGTAGTGGTTATCTGATCTCCCTCCCATTCTCTGATCACTTAATCAGCTTAAGTCAGTGATCTAAATGGAAGCAAAAAAACCCAACAAATGGTCTGGTAGCACTTTATAGACTAACAAAACATGTAGATGGTATCATGAGCTTTCGTGGGAGCATTAGTGCTTCATGAAGCAGCCTAGTTGATACCCCTTCACAGCCAAGAGATCAAGGAGCACAAATGGTAGTTGCTAACCATGTATCCCGCCCATCCTGGGGACTTGTGACAAAGCACAAATCACTCACACCAGAGAATGAGGTGCTTTGACAACTCACTCACACCAGAGGGTGAGGTGCTTTGACTCAATCTGACTCAGAACAGGGCAGTTAAAGGTTCCTGTGCTTACTTTCAGGCTCCTCCACTGGCTTTCTGGGTTGAGAGTCCACTAAAAGACACCGCACAGAATTCACAGCCCATTTTGGGGATGGGGACAGGGGTACTCAGGTGTCATCCCTATCCTGGTCTGCTCTGAGTGCTGAAGAGGCCCCCCAAAGTCATTTAATCAGTCCTGTACTGGGATTCCTCAAAGTCAAAAGACACTCTTATGGCTGCCTTATGCAGTGCCTGTACTGAGCAAATTCTCCCCCAGAAGGAACTAAGGCTTTTCAAGCCAGTCATGCATGCCACTCCAGCACTTTTAAACAAAGTGAAAGAGTAGGAGGAAGGGTAAGGATCTGAGCCGTGATATCTAGAAATCATAGAAAGTCATTCCATTGAATTCATTTGCTGTGGGCTACTATAAGAGTAAGTTGTTTTACAGAAAAAATTAGGGTTGTGTGAAAGCTTTCACATTATATTTCAGCTTCACAAAAAAACCTGTGAAGTTTTCTTGAGGAGTTGCTTCAGAATACAGCCATGGTTCTGTTTTTGAGTGCTAACAGTGAAATTTTAAAGTTTTATTCTAAGAAAGATCAAATTTTTGAAAAATGAAAAATGTAATACGTGTACATGTATTTAATATAAGAAACTGCCATTTCACAAAACCTTCATAATCGGTGGAATTAAAAGCCCATAATAATAGCCATTTTCTGTAAAATTTTGTGGAAAAATCTTCACTATTTTCCTACTGCCCTTTTAATTATCCAACCAGCAAGTATTAAAGATTGTCGAAAATCTAGCCTGTATTTAGTGGAAAGTAAAGCCAGTTCTTTGCAGACAGCTTGTAGAATTTACCTGATCTACAGAAATCAGGCTTATTCTTCTTTGATTATTTAAACAGCAGTGCAGTCTAGTTAGTTTATGAATGTTTCATGTGGGCATTATAAATTACATTCCCTTTCTCCTTTCCAGAGCACATGTTTTCTGTTAAATCACTGCTCCATTCCCATGTTGCTTCACAGAAGAATGATTTCATTTTATTTTGGTCCTTGCTGTCCTATGAGAAATCCTAATAAGTCTGCCCTTGAGAAGAAACATAAAAAGAAATACCCCAAGAAGAACACGTCCAGAGCTGCAGCCCTGAGCTATGTAGGATTACCTCGGGTTTCTGGTTTCCTAGAAACATGGATACTTCCCCCACAGAGTTGTGTTTGTGGGCGGCGTTTTTGAATATATGCTAATTCAGCTCCTGACAGGAGAAAGAGCCATCTCATTTACACAGCTCTCTTGACAGCAAACAGTAGTAAGAGGCTATTACAGAGTAAGGCCATGCATTTGCTTTTGTGACAGGGTCACTTGATCCAATAAGTCAGTAAACGCTGGCAGTTGTCTTTGTTGCCAGACAGTAGAGACGACATGTGCCTGTGATAATGGAGATAAAGGACTCGGGCAGCGTGGTTCTGACAGCCTACCACTCTTACACTCCATCTAGGATACCAATAATCGAACAGAGTTTTGTGCCAGAGATTTCCTCCAACCACTCTCCAATCAGCAGGTAAAGCATGAGGATTGTAATGGGTACTGTGTCAGTAAGTTTGGTCTGAGCTGATTTTGCTTTGCAGTCATGTTTTCTGCCCGTATGTTAGGTAGTGTGTTGCTGTTTTCAGATCACTTTGCCATTTAATCATCACTTTATTATTATGTACTCTGGTTACTTTCCTGTTGTGGGAAAAGGATTGGTGTTCTTGATTAGAAATAGAAAACATAAGAGTTTACTTTAAGTTTTGCACAAGAGAGAGAGAGATAAGGTTTGCTTGCTATCAAAGATTAGCAGCAAAATAGCCCCTTGTTAAACAATACATAAATCTAGTTTCTTCTCAGTTCATTTATTACCAAGCTATGAACGATTAGAAGGCTTGGTGCTAGGTGAGATAATTCATCAGATAATTCAGTCCACTTTTGGATTTGGTGTTGGTTTAAAACAATATACTTCCTATGCTCCCTGTCCCTTCCCCCATTTACCCCCCAAAAAGATAAGGATCAAGACTTGCTTTTTTTGGGAAGTTGTGGTTGCTGATTCTCATGGAGTCAGGCACACAAAGGCTAGTTCTTGAAAGATGTCATCTAAATGAGAATATTTCCTTAAAAAGATTGTATTGCAATAAATCAGGTATTTCATACATATTAATTTGTTTAGGTACATTCTGCGCACTTGTCCACATGTGTATATAGTTCTGACATAGCAATACTGTCTTGACAATTTCAATATAAATGCATTTAACCTGACAAATTTCACCTTTCTCCTACATATAGGAGTGTATAGATTTACACTATTTTCTAAAAATTAAAATGTGAATGTCTGTATGGTCAAACAAAACTTTAGGGAATGCTAGCATTGAAAAGGCAAAGTTATTTTTATGGTCTAACTGAATAATATGAAGAAATAATGGATGTAGTTGAGATTCATCTCATTGCCAGTCAGATCAACTTTTATTATTATTGAGGTGCTCTTAAGGAGAGTGCTGCTAAGTGGACTTTACAGGATGCTAGTTATCATTTAGTTTAAATGTACATGAAAAGATGAACATTTCAAGCATCTTTCTGTTCTTTGTTTTCACTATTCCTGATTATCTGAGAAGGATAACTTCTTTGTTCCATTTAAATGCTGCCTCACAGAAGTAATAAATATACAATTTCATTTTCAGAAAAGAAACCTACTGTATTGTTTTGGTGTTGGATATAGTAAGAATGATTCCTGTTATTCAAGTCATAGAATGATGGTTTGGCATTCAGTTACTGGTGATTTGTTTTTAAAAAGAGCAAGTAAATTAAATTAAAAAGAGCAAGATAAACTTTATCTGTGAGTTGAGCAATGAAAAAGTGGTTGTCTGTTATCATTTCACATACTTGTGTTAATTGTTTCAAAACTTGTTGAAAGCTCATCTGGTAATGTGTCTGAATCTTAAAGTTCTTGAAAAGAAAGAAGATCTTGGTGTTTTTGAGTATTTTGGAAGCTGCTGTCATAAGCTAAGATTTTATATATGACTCTGGTGATGCAGTCTCCTATTTCTTGTTTTTCACTTCCTGCAGCTGTCTGGTAGCAATAGCCAGACTCTACCATATGGCCAGTCAAGGACTCCATTCGTGTTTCCAAAGCATTTTCCAAGAAAGGTTTTATTAACTCAGCATGCAGCCCTGTGGAATGCAGAAGGCATGTAGGCAAATGCACTGAACATTTTAGCAAATGGTAGACTAGTCTCTAGCTTAATCCCTGCTTCAGTTTCTGAGAGTTCTGTACTTCATTTCAGCTTCCACGTGGAGAGCTCTGTTACTATCCTATCGCATGAGGTTTCTCTGGTATAGGCTATTTCTGGGTTTGTTGAATCACAGTCTTACTTCTCTCACTCCAGTATGAGAATTCTCTGGTTCCTGATGATAGCAATCTGGAAAAGTATTTAGAGACTATATCTGCAGACAGTCAGAGGCCACCACGTATCTCACATTTGATAATAGAAAGTAATCAGGCACTTAGGCCCTGAGTTCCCTCTTCCTTTCATTGGGTTTATACAGGTGGATAGAATGAAGTAAGTCTAGATTTACATTGGTGTAAATGAAAAAAAAAAAAAAAAAAGATCAGGTCTTGACTACCCTTTGACTTAAGCAGTAATTCTATCATCTTGGGAATCAGGATGTTTCATTTCCATTGCCTTAAAAGTGGAAATGAAAATATCCAGTAATTTGCTTGTCTGGGAGAAATGACATGTTGTTTTTATTAGAAAATCAGCCCAAATGACTCCAGTAGTGAGTGAAGGAATGCATAATTGCACAGTTTTATAGCTTTATGTCTGGCTTTCAAAAGAAAGAGAACAAGTTGCTAAAAGCGCCCAAAATTATTGGTTCGATACAGAGATAAGGAAGTTGTTCCTGCGCTTCTTTACATGAGGGTAAATCAGGAGTAATTCCTTTGAAGTGACTGGAGTTATACCAGTATGAAATTTCCATGTGAGAAAAATAAGGTCCAAATATATTACTTTAAAGATCCTTTAACTACATTGGTTTTCAGTTATTTCTTCAAAAACAGCAGCTGACAGCAAATGCCATCCAATTAGAGATGTCTACAGCCTTTCTGGGGTTTTCTATGTCCCACTACTTCCATTGACTTGCCTTTACAGTTGTTGTTACTCAGCACCTCTGTAAATTAGGCCTCAGTAGAGATTGTTGGAAAATCGTGGCCTGCTGTCCTTCCCCGTCAAAAATGTCCCATTGTCTTAAATGGCCCTTCTCCCTATGAAAGTCCCATTCTCCCTTGTGCCCTCAGTACCTTAGTTTTTTAGTTCTTGTCAGAGAGATATGAATTGCTCCCTTTGGGAAGTAGCCTTGAACCCACTATAAACTCAGAGCGATGCAGATTTCGCAACCCATCAGAGGAAACAGGTATCTGCACAGATGCACTGCTGCCCAACCTTACTTGTGCTGCCCAGGGTTGGTCATTTTCAGGGCCTGTCCCAAACACAGTCTCCCATCACACCAGCACAAGTTTCATAGTACAAAGACCAAAGCAGTGAACATGAATGCAGCCTCATACACTGTTCACTTGCTCAGCATCACCCATGGGCCTGAAGGGAGAATATGGAGGAACCCAACCAACTCCTCTAAATTGCCACTCTTGCCCTTGGCCCACCTCCTCCAGGCCTTCAGTAAGGACTGCATGATCACATCTTTGGTGCCATCTCTTTCTATGTGCAGAACTCCCCATAAGTCAACTGAAAAAAATGTCAGAATATGGGCTCTATAGGCCTATAAACTAAATAAAATGCTCCTCAACTATCTATACCTCTCATTGCAATTGCCTACTTGGCTCATTTTATTTCCTCTGCAGACCTTCCCTTTGATATCAGTGGAAGTTCCGCACATGAAATGCATGCAGCTTAGGAAACAAGCTTGTGTTCAGTGTTCCCTCTAAGGTGGGTAGCAGCAGAGCTTCACAGGGTTCCCTGCATGGAGCTGACTGACTGGGCAGGGCTGATTAATCACCTGTAAAGTTGTGCTGCCCCACAGCTGAGAGGGAACGCTGCTTGTGTTGCTACTACTGCAAGATCCATGGGAATGAAGCCCCAAATTTCCTTTTCTATCTTGCAGTTAAAGTGCAATGTAAGTGGCAATGTGGATTTATAAATTAGAATATTTTTTCCCTTGCCCTGTGGGATGTTTACTTCCACATATTTAATTTTTTCTTGTCTTACATTTCACATGGTTATTCAGAGTGTGCTTATTTACATTTACCTATTACTCATAAAGACAAAAATACTGGTGTGCTTTTTGCTTTTGTTAGCAATTAATCTAATTAATATTGGAGTTGGTGTGCATTGGAGTTGGTGTGCATAATAGAGAAAGATTACTCACCAAATGCTCTTCCAAATACTCTCACTTTTCTATCAAGCCAATATTTACTCGAACTTACAGTTTTGATGGACCCGTTTCCCTGGAGCACCGCAATGTGCACATGAGTTTTCTATGGCCCATAAGCTTGTGGCAACAACAGCTACTGAGGGACATATTCTTCTTTCTTATTGAACTGTGCTTCTGAAATCATTTAGAATTGATCTTTCTCTTGAAGCAAGAAAGCCAAGAACACATTGAAAATAACAGATGATGATTTTCTAGCAAATTGGTAGAGTGCTCTAAATGACCTCTTAAGGGGGGAAATTGGAATTTGAAAGAATAACTTACATGAAAGCCTTGTTAGAAAAGAGTTTCCAAAGCTGAACATACCAATTTCAGGCTACGTCTACACCGCAGGCTTTTTTTGCAAGAACTGTTTTGCGCATGAGTTCTTGTCCCCCCGAGGAATAAGCCCTCTTGTGCAAGAGTTCTTGCACAAAAGGTCGTGTGCAAGAGCGTGTCCACACTGCCATGTGCTTTTGCTCAAGGGAAGTGCTTTTGCGCAAGAGTATCCATGGCAGTGTGGACGCTCTCTTGCGCAAGAAAGCTCTGGTGGCCATTTTAGCCATAGGGGTTTCTTGCGCAAGAAACCCTTGTTACCCGTCCACACTGCCTTCTTGCGCAAGAGGCTTATTCCTCCTGGGAAAGGGCTAACTCTTGAGTAAGAAGCCCTCTGTTCCAACTGTAAATTTACTTGCACAAGAACGCACTCTCAAAAAGCCTGCAGTGTAGATGTAGCCTCAGTGTTTTCATTCTAGGGGTATGTCTAGACTGCATCCCTCTGTCGGCAGAGGGATGCAGATTAGGCAGGTCGACATTGCAAATGAGGCAGGGATTTAAATATCCCGCACCTAATTTGCATAAAAATGGCTGCTGCGTTTTGCCAACTCAGCACTTTGTCAGCAAAAAGCAGCAGTCTAGAGGGGGATCTGTCGAGAAAGAAAGCCTTTTTCGACAGATCATGTAAACCTCCTTGCAGGAGGCATAAGGATCTGTTGAAAAAGGCTTTCTTTCTCGACAGATCCCCCTCTAGACTGCCGCTTTTTGCCGACAAAGTGCTGAGTCGGCAAAACGCGGCCGCCATTTTTATGCAAGTTAGGCATGGGTTATTTAAATCCCTGCCTCGTTTGCAATGTCAACCTGCCTACTCTGCATCCCTCTGCCGACAGAGGGATGCAGTCTAGACAGACCCTAGCAGAGGGAGGGCTTTCACAACACCATTCCCAGGAGTGAGGCAGGAAGATTTTTCTCATCGTGCTCAGCTACCTATGCTAGATAGGGTGAAGGAGCAGTAAGGTTATAGCTCTGCTTCCACCTCATCCCACTGTGTCCCATTTGTCATAGCCTGTACTCAGGAGGGTGCTAGGAGGGAGCAGTCACTGGACTCA
This sequence comes from Rafetus swinhoei, assembly GCA_019425775.1. Taxonomy (NCBI): domain Eukaryota; kingdom Metazoa; phylum Chordata; order Testudines; family Trionychidae; genus Rafetus; species Rafetus swinhoei. Next base: position 84,660,889 of record CM033424.1, read on the forward strand.
AAGGAACACAAGGATTGTGAGCATGCACAGCTGCCTGTGTGCGATGCAAAGAGGAGGCTCCCACACTCATCCATGGATCCGCTGGATTGAAAGCCATCATAACTGGGTTACTTTAAAGGTTAGGCTTGTTGTACTTAGACTCAAGTACAATGTCTAGCCTGTGGCTTCTGCACTCGTTGCGAGCATGGCTACCAATGGGGGTCCTGATTCCACTGGCAATCGCACCCATGCAAATCCGGAGTTAATCCACTGCAGTGAATGGATCTGAGCTCAGAATCAGACCAAAGTGGTTTTATTCTTGTGAAATTAATTTAAAACAGTTTCTAGGGATGGAATCACCCAGTTATACATTCATTACACATTCCCTATAACAAATAAGCATTTTGGATCACAAATACATAACTACTGACTTGATGAATGTATCACGGGACATGTATCAGTTGTTTCACGGGAAAGAAGTATTCTCATTAACTGCAGGCTCAGCACATCTCCTCCCACTGTCAGGCAGATGTAATGCTGACAGACCCTGGTTGTCTGAGGACAGAATTAAACCTGGGTCCTTTAAGGCTTAGTGCATGAACCTCTTCTGCATGAGCTAAAAGCCAGCTAGCTGATTATTAGCTAAGACAGTAGAGTGGATTCACTATTCTCTCTGTAAGTGGCCTTGGAGCCACTAGCCAGTACCACATACCCAGCAAGTGTGTGGGTTACATAGGCAACACTAAAGAAGAGAGTCAAAAAAGAACGTGAAAAATGACTTCAGTTACTCAGTTGTCTCAACTTACTTGGCAGCAGTTTCCAAAATTCTTGGTCAGCAGGGACAGTTCAAACAGATTTGGGGCCCTCTGCAAAGCCGTTTAATTGGGGGACTGGGCATTGCATGGCACAAAATTCTCATGCCATGTTCTCCCCTCTTTCCCTGCCCCCCTTCCGCCACCATTTATCTGCCCCAAACTCCTATGTGATGTGATTTAGGTGAGGGACACGTAACTATCCTGAAATGATGTGTGTGGCACTGGTGGTAGCTAGTGAGCTAGTGAATGGAGGATTCTGTAAAACTGAAAGAGGAGCCTAATGGATCTACACCAGGGTTGTGATAGAAAGTGTGATGGTGGTGGTGAAGAACATTCTAATTATTTTCACCACAGAACTGTATGAAGCAATGCATGTTCCACAATTAACATCACACTGCATGTCCAGAGGGTAGGGGCCCTGTGGCTGGCTGGATGTGCGGCCCTATTGCTCAGTTACATACATATGATGCTGAGAACATCTTTTGCTGCGGTGCAGTGTAAACAATCTTAACTATTTTTTATATTTAGATCATTGTACTATAAACTTTCTCAGAAAACAAAAACAGGGAAAAAACAAACCATGACACAGCCTCTTTTTCAAGAACAAATCATGAAGCATCTCTGGGCCATTCACAGGCATTAAAGTTCCAAGCCTATAAAATCAAAATTGCAAAGTGCAGTCATTGAAAATGGTAAAAGAAATAGGGGTAAGAACTGGGCCACATTAAAGTTAAATTAGCAAAGAAAAACAGCAGATTTTTGACATCTTCCACTGACTCAGTTATAAGCAGCTTCCTAAAATGGGTGGTGTTCTATATATATATGGGTTATGCATATATGTACATAACCACCCATTTTAGGAAGCTGCTTATAACATATATAAGCATATATATATGCAAGTTACTATGCACTATTATTAAAACATTGGGCATATAAATAAGCCAGACAATAGAAGGCACGTTTCTCCTGTAGGCTTTAGAAATACCTACGGAATGACCTCTGGGACGCTCACTAAGGAATGTGGTATTTACAGTCAATTCTTCATGTTATGGTTGAAACTAGAGTTGGCTTCTCTGGTTGCTTTTTAGTGTAGTGCTCCTGCTGATCTCCCAAGTACCTTCATGTGCAAAGCTGATAGAAAACATCTGGCACTGCCCCTTTGATCATTTTGTTTGGTTGAGCATTTGGACAGTTGCCCCATTCATTTTTAACTAAGTCACTTATCTCTGATTACATGATGCTTGGAGTCGTCTGCAAAAATGCTGAGATGTGAGCACCCTGTGTAGGCTCTTTTCTATTGAGTTGGACATAACTAAGAGACAGCATAACAAATAGTAAGAAATTAAGAAGATTGCTGTATTATTTTTTTTGCATGACAGCTCAGAATGATTGAGTGTGAATATTATAAACTGTGAAAATTGTGGAGGAATGAAATTACAATATATTATTTCCTTTAGAAAAAACCCTGCTAAAGTATTACTAGGAAGAGTAGGAGAATGGATTCAATATATGAACCGGAATCTAATTAATATTTGAATTATGCAAACACAAGGCCCGATCCAGACTAATAGCACCAACATTCCTCAATGTAGCACTTGCTTTCCACACTTTATTTCAAGTGTCAGATAAATTGACAAATGTCCTGGATTCTGACTTCTTGCAGAACCAGCAGTTGCTTGTTCCCTAGTAGTTTTCTGCTCCAATTGGCTAGACTTCTCAACTGGGGAGTGAAGCAAACCTGGCAGAAGTTAGATTAGCAGTGGGGCTATCTGCCATTATACTTCAGTTTGGATACACTACAAGGTCCTAGAGAGACTGCAGAAGCAGCTGGCCCATCACTCTAACTTCCTCCCACTTTTCCTTGTGACTCTGCTGCAGCAGCTGTTCCAATCCTGTGGCAGATGCCAAGACAGCCCCTGAGAACATCAAATCACATTAGGGAAGAAACACCAAGAGTTTGAACCATCAAAAGAAGGACAAGATGGTAGCTGGGAAATGGGGAGCAGCCATTGATGGTGGGAAGAATAACTGTCAGGAATACTGATGAGGGAGGAGAAGATATGCCTGAATTGAATTTGCTCTAGTGCTGTGCTTGTTACAAAGGTACCATTTGCAACTAACACTGTAGTTCCATGGGTTGCCTGTGAGTTTCCAGGTGATTTTATACCAAATTATATGAAACCCTTTCCCAGTCCACTGCTGCTACAGTAGTGGTCAGAAACAGCATTGAGTTCCCTTGTCAGTAATATTAGGGAAAGATTCACATCTTCTGGGAAGGTCTCCTCAACTCAGGAATTCCTCCCTTGTCTGCAGAGCCTGTCTTTTTTCTCTAGCCATTGAGGGAAGAAGGTGTTGTGACAGTGGGTGAGGGTTGTAGAGGTATCTGCTTGGAAGGGCATTTTCATGTTTGTGTGATGTATGACACTCAAATACTTTGTGGTTGTAGGATTTTAATGTCTGTTAATTAAGTCAGTGCAGGGGATGGGAATTTAATCAATGTTAATAAAAGAAAGAGAGAGGGAAAAATGTATTGCTGTAGCTAAGAGCCTATGAGCATTTTCACACAGCTTTTATCTGAGCCTTTATAAATTCGCTGTAAAATCTCTTACTGTAGAAAATCCATTTTAGCACATGACTGATTTTTACAAACATAACAAGCACAAATCCTTTTGTTGATACCGGACCAGTGCTATATTTACTGAGGGCTATGGAAGGTGGGATGTGCTGGAGAGTTTTGCTACATGCAGGACGAAAAAGAATCCATTAATCCACTTGGAATGGTTGTCATTTACAGGTCAAACTTAACAACTGTATGCCCAACCTAAAACATTGGGCCATTCGTATAGTTGACTACATAGCTTTAGGTGGGTCCATAAGGCATAAAGTCTGACTGTTCACATTTTAGTGAAGCTAATAAAAAAATACTGGCTTGTCAGCACATGAATTTTGAAGAGGCAAGAATTCACTTACACTAGATCTGAATTTGACCCACTGAGTGCTGTTTTCCTGACCTGCTTCTTTATGCATTTACCAGGCATCAATAACAATGCTATTACCTGGGCCACAAGGGTAGTGTGCTCAAACCCTGGGGGAGGAGATAGAGTGCTTTGTGTCAGTCAACATCAGCCCCTCTGACCAATTAAGAGATCTGAAGGAAATTTCATCCTGTTCCCTTTCCTGGACAGATGATGGTCATGATGGAAGCCTTAAGGGCAGGAAGGGATTTAAAACTGAGAAACAGAGAGAGAGAGACTGGACAAGGATCACTGGTACAGAGTAAATCTGCAGGGACTAGAAATAGTAGTTGCACAAAGACTCGCGTCCTTTATTTGCATGGATTTTTTTAGAGCACCTTAGACTAAATATAAAGAACTATAATGTGAAATTAAATGACACTCCTCTTATGCTTGGAATGATTTTAATGTTGAGAAGCAAAGAGAGAGAACTAGAACCCTCTCTGTCTCATGACAAAAGCAGGATCTTTCTTCAGAGAGTAAGATTGCATTTTAACACGTGTTAGCTTAAAAATTAATGGCAGAGTGAGTTCAGTAGAGTTGAAGTTCTATCTCAACTTGAAATGCTCAGTTCCACTGTTTGATCTAATACTTAACAGATGGTAGGGTGGAAGATAAAATGGAATGTGTGTGCTCGATCACACACATGTATTAAATTAACATAGGTTCTGCACGATTCACAGAATACATGACAAAGATCACAACTGTTCACAAAATTATTGTTAACTTGAAGATTCTTGAAGCACATTTGGAACTTTCTTTAAACCATCTGCTGACATGCGTGAAGTGTTGCAGTTTTAGGAAAAACAAACAGTGTATACATTTCTGTATAGCTTTCCTTCAGTAATAGAAGGCATCCAGACTGTGTCTTGCAACCACAAATAAAAAAACTCTTTAATTTTAATCATAAGTTTAAAAATTACAGTGTTGACTCTGCAGCTGACTGCTAAAACTATGTTGACTCATTGCAAAACAGAGTATGACATAATTGACTTCAGATGTCCTTGTGCACACTATAGAATTAAACAAGCTGATTTGATTTGTATTATCTCCCTTCACAGAATGTGACAGAGTTAACTTCAAGCATTGCTTGCCAGGGTCCTCATTTTAAAATTACACAGTTACAAAAATCATAGGATATGGAATCCATTAGGGAAAAGTTTTCTTTGTTGAAACACAGCTCAGATCACAGCAATCAAGAATGTGAAAGTGAGTTTATTACCACAGGATGCCTACTGGGGGCCAAAAACCTCATGAGATTTAAAAATAGATTTGGAAATTCTTCTGAATAACAAGAATGTCCAGCATTAGAACAGCTAGCATGAACAAAAATTCTAGAACATATATTAAAGCTCTTAAATTAGAGTTTACACCAATCTCTATTACTAGGAATTAGGAGCAGAACTAACTTGCAGGGCTGATTATCCAATGGATGCCTAATGCAAGGTTTCTTTCACCTTTCCCATGCCATTCTCCAAGACATGATATTGGGCTAGAGGACCATACATCTAATTCAGTATGGTGGTTCCTATATTCCTAGCTAATTTTTGAAACACAGAGAACAGGCCCCCAAAAAAGACAAACAAAGCAGTAAAAATACAATCTCCTACCAAATAGCTTAATAATAGCATAAAAGCTTGTGGCCACCGGGGGATTCCATGTTTGTCATCACTAGGTTGCACAACATAAACATGCAGTGGGATGACTCAAACCTCCCTGTTCTAAAAAGCAGAGGCTCTCATCACTTGAGCTAAAGAAAAATTTCTTTGTTAGCTGGGTAGACCCTATGGCTGCATCTACAGTACAAGCCAGGAGTGTAATTTTCAGTGTGCATGCACATATTTGTAGGTATTCAGTTATATAAATCTGCAATAGCTTGGGCAACGGCTTTGTGGATTGCAGTAATTATTAACTAGAAAGTTAGATCCAGACTTCAGGGATACAGATTTTAAATTGAATCCAGATAAAATATATGTAGGGACTTTTAAAACCAATCTAAAGAGCACAACATAATTTTAAGAATGTTTGGAAATGAGAATGGGACTATAAATTAATAAAGAGGTTGTGAGAATTCTAATTTTATAATGAAATAGTTGATTAGTAGCTATTTGGAATTTGCATGAAGCATATTTGAGCATGTAGCCTATTTGCTCAAGATAGAGTCTCTAAGTATAGTTTCTTCATTGTTTGTAATATTTTATTAATTTTCAGTGATACCATTACATGCAAATGAAATTATATATGAAGAAATACCAAACTTTGATAAAACTCCCAGATAGTCTTACATATTCTTTTATGTGGCATTTTTTTTCATTGTGAAAGGAGAGGGAAAGAGACAAGCAAACAAAAGAACTTATTATTTATGTATTCAAAAAAGGCCCAAATTATATTTGTCTTACATTTTTGATAACTCGTATGGTAAATCCATTAACTAACTTCTAACACAAACTTGAAAATTTCACCTACACAGAACATTCTCATTTAGCAACACAAACTGGGTAGTTAGAGAGCTAATTACCTGAGCTGAATGCACAAAAGTGGCTATAATGTTGACAACTGACTGCATTTGCCAAATTTGTTAGCAAAAATGTGGAGACTGACTGGAAATACAGTCCTTTATATACAGTGGAAGCTTTTTTATCCAGCACTCTGTTGATCGGAAAACTTTGTTGCCCCCAGCCACAATACTGCCCCATCCTCAGGTACACATACCTGATTTACGCCAGCCAGCCAGCAGTTGCAGGGTTTCTGATAAAGCTTTCACTGTAATTACTTTTAAATGGGATGTTACAGAGGGCAGATCTACACAGCAGCATTATTCCGGAATAATGGACATTATTCCAAAATAACCATGCAAGTGTCTACACAGCAAGTCCGTTATTTCAAAATAATATCAAAATAGCAGGCATCTTATTCTGGATTCTGTAACCTTCATTGTACGAGGAATAACGCCTATTCCGAATTAGCTATTTTGGAATAGGGTGGGTAAAGACAGGGCAGCTGGAGTTATTTCAAAATAAGAGGCCTTCAGCCCGTTCTACAGGTACCCTGCTGGCCACTCTGTCTACACTCCTCAAAACTCTGCAGTCTCCCTTCTCCTGCGGCCCTTAAAGCTGCAGCCTCAGAGGAAACAGTGTGTGGCACACAGCATTTCCTGACAGCCCTAGGCCACGCAGCAGCTGCAGACCAGCATTTTCTGCCACCATGAGCAGCCCTATTGCTCCCACTGAGCCCTCCTCTTCTCCTAGGGAGCTAACAGCCAGCTCCCAGGACCCTGCCCGGTGATAGAAGAGGTGTGCGCCTTCCTGGTCTGGTGAGGAGATCCTGGACCTCATTGAGGTCTTGGGCAAGGAGGCAAACCTCCAGGATCTCTGCACCAGATGCACCAGGTGCAGGAATGCAGACGTCTATGACCAGACGTCAAGGGCCACATGCGCACCCAGGAACAGGTGCACAAAAAGGTGAAGGAGCTAAAGCAGGCCTGTGCCAAGGCTGGGAGTACAGCTCCTGTACCAGGGCGGCACTTCAGGCCTGCCCATACTTCACCCAGCTACACAACATCCTAGGGGGTGGGGCAGTCTCTTCCCTCCCACCCCCCATGTTGTGGACTCAGGGCTGGAGACGCCCATCATCACCCTCCTGAGAGGCACAACTGATGAGGAGGAGGAGGAGGAGCCGGACTAGGCTAGCACCATATCCATGCCCACCAGCCAGGAGGTCATGCTCGCCCTGGAGCTGGTACCCCCCACCCAGGATGTCTCCCAGGCATCATCCCAAGCAGGGGAAGGCCCATCAGGTGAGTGCCATTACTTTCCCTAGACACACACAGGTGGAGGCGGCAGGCAGTGAGGGGCTGCTGTGCTGCACACTCCTTACTTGGCCTTCTCGGCCTGGGGGGTCGCGCAGCAGCCTGTGCACATGGGAGCACATGGAGCACCAGTCTGGGCTCACAGCATGTCTGGAGAGGCCTGCTTTACTCCTGACACCGGGACACCTCTAGAAGGAGGATGGGGACATCGAGACACACACACACACTCGGGAGTGCCACACATGGGCCGCACATGAGCATACCCGCACTCTCTCTCCCAGGCACCCCACTGCTCTTCACCTCACCCCTCCACACACACACACACAGGCTCCCAGTCTGGCCGGCACCTACTACTATAATGCCTGTTTATCCCTGGGATGTGGGGGTATTGAGACTCCCCCCTTGGACATCTGTGCCCCAGCAGGAAAGGGTCCACTATCTAGGCTTCAGATGACCTTGCTCGAAGCACATCACCTTCATCTGACCCATGGCCATTCGGTCTCAGCTCAGAGATGAGGGCTGGCTTCAGACACAGTGTCTCCCAGGTTGACTTCCCTACTCTTTGTTCTACTTAGGTGGACCAGCTGCGAGAGGGAAGTGGTCAACATCTCCCATACCATCCTCCTGACCCTGCGTGACCTGTTGGTGCAGGAGAGCCCATGAGGACCTCCACAGGGAGCATATCACCCCCTCCGTGAGCCCTGCAGCACTCCATGGAATGGTAGAAACGGAGACTCGAAGAGGTCCTCCAGCTGCGCCGCAACACCTGGAGGGAGCTGCTGCAGCAGGGCTGAACCATCGGCGCAGCCTTCAACATGGTCATCAACTGCCTGGTGGCCGTTCCTGCTGCTGCTCCTGTGCTAGCTCCCATCCCTCCAGGTACACCTCCTCACCCCCCTCCTCTTGGCTGCCAAGGCAGTGGGGCCACCCAAGGCAGGTGCCACTCCCAGCCCCAGCCTTGAGCCTCTCCTTTCCCCCTCTTCCCCCTTCCAACGCTCTCCTCCCCGCCCCAGGTTTTTTCCCCAGTCCCTCCCCAGTTACATTTATCCCAATAAAAAAAAGAGTTTTTTGTTCCAAAACAAAAAGTGTAGTTTATTGTCTCTGTAAGGGAGGGGAGAAGGGAAGGGTGTGTGAGGAAAGGCAAAGAGGGGCAATACACAGGCCCCTTCTGGGGAGGCCCAGGGGAGGGTGTCACAGGGGTCCTTCTGTGAAACTCTCCCTCAGGGCCTCCAGGATACACACAACCATGCGCAACTGCTCAAAAGTCTCTGCCCCCAACCCTGGCAGGAACATCTCCCCCTTGCTTTCACAAATATTATGAAGGACACAACAGGTCGCCACCACTTAGGGAACGTTCTGCTCGCCAAGGTCCAGCTGGGTGAGGAGGCAACGGAGCCTCCCCTTCTGATGTCCGAAGGTTCCCTCAACAACAATATGGGCTCTTTTGAGTCTGGAATTGAAGCATCCCTCTCTTTGGTCCAGGTGCCTGGTGTTGGGCTTCATTAGCCAGGGGAGGAGAGGGTAGACTGCATCCCCTACAATACAGATCGGCAAGTCCATGTCCCCAACCGTGATGGTGTGGTCGGGAAAAAAGGAGCCGGTGTGCAGCTTCTGGAAGAGGCTGGAGTTTCAAAAGACACGTGTGTTGAACGCCTTCCCCGACCACCCAACGTAGGTGTTTGTGATCTGGCCGTGGTGGTTGACAGGGGCCTGTGGGACCATCGAAGAATGCCCGTTCCAGTTGATGTATTTGGCTGCCCAGTGACCAGGGGCCCAGATGGGGATATGGGTGCCATCAGTTGCCCCTCCCCCTGCAGTCCACATTGCCCAGGTTGGTGACCCTGTGTAGCAGCACAGTGTTGATGGTCCTCACTACCAGTAGAAGGAGACAAACAAACAGAGAATCACAGGGTTGCCAGAGCCCTCGGGAGGTAATCAAGCCCCTTCCCGCCCCCCCCCCCCGACACACACACCAGGAGCAACCCCAACTTGCCCCATCTCCCGTCAGGGCTTTGTGAAGATGGGACTGAAAAACCTCCCAGGGAGGGGGCCTCCACTACCACCAGCACCCTTGCCTAGGGAATCCCATTCCAGCAGTTCAGTTCACCACCCTTCCGGGACACTAGCATGAGAGCACCATGCCTGCATGACCACGGCCCTGACGGTCGATCTCCCCGCGCGGAACTGATTCCCAACAGATCGGTAGCTGCCCAGCGTGGTGAGCTTCCAGCTGGCAATGGCGACCCACTTCTGGAGGGGAATGGCAGGTCTCATATAGGTGTCCCATCGCCAGAGGGCAGGGGCGAATCACTCATATAGCTCCCTGAAGGTGTCCTTCTGCATACGGAAATTCTGAGGCCACTACTGGATGATCCGATCCCACCACTTGGAGCTGGTGTCCGGTCGCTAGAAGCAGCGATGCACAATGTGCAGGGGAGGACAAGTGGGGTCGAGCTTCATGGGCAGCACCCAGAGAGAGGTGCGGAGCTGCTCCACATTGAGCCAGGGATTCTGTTCCCGCAGGGCCTGGAAGGCAGCCTGCAGAAACTGCAGCAGGAGGTGCACCAAGACATATAAGAACCATTGACTGCTTGGAGGCAGGTCCAGCTCCATGGTTAGAATGCTGAAGTGTCCACAAGGACAACCACAGCAAGCAGAGAAAAGGCTTTGCTGTCCCTCAAGGAGGTAAGCAAAGGAGAAGAGCCTGTGACATGGCTGTACAGAGGGGTCCCTTTAAGCATGAGCCTCAGATAGTCTCAGGCAGCCGCTATGGGAAGTGAGTGCTGTCCTGATGCCCTACCTGAAGTGCTTCCAGGTGGCTTTCAATGTGATTCAGTGTCCAATGAGTGTGGATGCTCTATTTCAAAATAGCTCAGTGCTATTTCGATGGGCATTTGCTGTGTAGACGCTTTATTTTGAAATAAGCTATTTCGGAGTATTTCCTCTGAAATAAGCGTGCTGTGTACACATGCCCAGAGATTGATCTTCCTCTGTCTTTTTGGAGAGTCTCATATGTTCAGAGGTTTGATATTAACTAATGACCAGAGTCTGAACTAGTGTAAAACTCCAGTGAAGAATTTCTGGATTAACACTATGGCTGTGTCTACACTGGACCCCTTTTCCGGAAAAGGGATGCAGATGAGACAAGTCGGAATTGCAAATGCAGCAGGGATTTAAATTTTCCGAAAGGTCCCTTATTCCTGATTTTAAGAGGAATATGGGACCTTTCGGAAAAGGCTTTATTTTCCGAAAGATCCCTGTCTAGACTGGCGCTTTTTTCCGGCAAAGCCCTGAGCCGGAAAAAAGCGGCAGCCATGTTCATGAAAATGGAGCGGGGAAAATTTAAATCCCCGCTGCATTTGCAATTCCAACTTGTCCCATCTGCATCCCTTTTCCGGAAAAGGGGTCCAGTGTAGACACAGCCTATGTGAGGTCAGAATCAGGACTGTGGGCTATAAGTATACCTATTTATATAATCTTTTGGTTAGATTGTTTTTGCGTTTTCCTAACTCAATAGTAGAATTTTGATTTTCCTAAGATATAATTCCTAAAAGGTCTATGATTCTTAAATAGGCTCAGAATGTATGTGTACGTCAGTTGGGATCACCTCCATCACATCTAATAAAATCTCTTTTCCAATTAAATATCATCAGTGGAGGATCACCATGATATTCAGATAAAACTCCAAGCCAAAGTCAGCCCTTATGTAACTCTATTGAATCCCAAAATGAGGGCCCATAAACTTTATTCTTGTCTGATCATTTAACTCTTTGATTCCCACATGATTTAACAGTGTTCGTACCGTGCTGCAACTATGCAAACAAAAAAGAAACAAAAAAAAGACATTGACTATTGTATGTACAGATGGAAAATCATCACTCAGCAGTTACAGGGCATGCCCACTGAAAGTATGACTGTAATTCTATGGAGGCGGTAGTGTTACTAAGACCAGATTGAATTTTTAAGCCTGCCTCAAACTCAGCCAGCTGTAGTTAAAGCCACAAAGGCTGACAAAATACATTCCTAGTTGTATCAACAAAGGGGAGAGCTAGATTCATTTACCACCATTGAGTCTACCCCTATGAGTTCCCATCAATGGGTAGAATTTAGTTTATCCAGTCCAAAATGGAGTCACAGGCAATGTAACTATTTTAATATCAATAAACCAAATACTGTGAAGATGCATATTTGTGGGGCTACACTAACTCCTGTATCTAACTACATCCAAGGCCGTGACAGAGCTTTACTGTATGTAGTAATAACAAGTCTTGCTAAATGTGCTTGAAAGCTATTATAAATAATTAAGTTTGTAGAACTTTAAATTAATTGAAGCAATTTACACCAGGCACCGATAACAGCAAGAAGAGATGTAGAGAATGCTTTCTCTGAGGTCTTCATAGATGAGATGTTTTTGTGCTTCTGCTGATATTTGTCACGTGAATTTTCACTTGCAAAAACTGAATTACTTTGTGGGAAATTGGTTTGTGATTTGGCCATTTCCATATACTTGACTAGATCGTCAGGTTTCCTGGAATGAAGACTTTGTAACGAGTTTGAGCATCCTGCATAGTCTGTATTTATCTGCTCTGGTTTCTGAAAATTATTGGTTTACATTGTGCATCCTCACAACAGCCTAATATAAATATTACTTAAGCAATGCTCACACAAACATAACATTGTCTCATTAACATACTTACTCTCCTTTGGGAAAATGATAGGTGTCGCATTTATTTCTCTGTTTTGCTGTGATCCCCCACTTATTTGAAATCTCTGAATATGAATATCCAAAACATATGGCAACATATAAAACAAGAATAATGTGCTGTACTACAGTAAAAATGGATTCAAATATACTCTAGAGCTATTGCAGAAGCAACAGAATAGGCTTCAAGAGTAAGCAATACATAAGACATAGCCTTTTATATACACTGAAGAGAACTATCATCTCTCTATATATATAAAAAAGTTTTTCCTGACAGGCGACAAAATGACATCATCATGCTCTCATGCTCTCTGGATGTCATCCCACTCTCACACTTACTAGCCATGAAAGCTGCCAGAAAGAGGGGGGTTGGCAAGCGTAGTGAGTAGCAGGCACAGCCCCCTAATAGTCTTATGATAGCTAAGTAGATATGAGGGATGAAAACTGTTAACCCTAAGTTTCCACTTGAAGACGAGAATTTTATAGGCATACAAGATTGCTATAATTAATTTTCCTTTAGAAGGTGTAAACAAAGCAGCCCTCATTGTTTAAAGCAATATTCCTGATGAGCTACTCCCACATTAAAACTACAACATCTAATGCCTAAACACAAGATAAATATTTCAGTTAACAAAACCCAGAAAATTCTATTCAGAATCATAATATGTGATCAGCATATCATAAGGGTCCTGTTGTAAAAGAGACATGATTTTGTTTTATGTTTTCATTGTTGAACTAATTAGATTATATAGTTTAATTTTTGGATTACAAATCTAATTCCCATCAATAAACATTTAAGGCAGATCTAAAAATTATTAAAATCAATCGAAAAACTCCCACTGATTTCACTGGGTTTTGGATTGGTAGAACCCAATGTGGCTATAACATTTGTATCTTCATCCGATGCTGAAGCTGCAAAAATGGTCGATAGGTATAAAGTGGGTATCACATTTGCAGGACTCTATGGACTGAATCCTAAAGGCTAACTTTTGTTCTCTTAACAGTGCTAATATCTCATTATCCTTGGTATGTATTATAATATCCATTTAATTCTTTATTTTATTCATCCCATTGTCTATAAAAAATAAATAAGTTTGTACTGAATTCACTCAAAGCTTTTACCTGAGTTAATAGAGAATTCTGTCTTTTCTGTATAATTCTATAGATTGGTTTAAAAATTCTATAGAAAATTTACCATTCTCTATTAAATTAATTGGGACTCTTCAATGAGGGTCAAGAAAGAAAAAGTAGATTTCCATGGGAATTTTTTTCTCTTAGCGTCAATATAATGTGTGTTTATGGAAATGTTAGCACAGGACTCAAAAATCCAAATAAAACATTGAAGAAACACACACTTTTCTTCCTATTCTGATTGCATCACTAGGATCACTGGCTAATAAGGGCATTTTGTTTAAAAAACTTCCTTATGTGTCTCTCACGGTGTTGAGTGTCTGCATTCCTGCTCATTTGTATGCTTGATAAGTTGAAATCAAATACAATGAAATGTAGCTCCAAGCAGTCATAAACCCACAGCGAACAAAAAATAACAATGAGAAATCTGCATTGCCATCCTCAAGGGAATCATTGTTCAGAAGGCAAAAGATCTGAAGCACAATCATATATCTGCTTTCCTTGATGTCATTTTGTCATTATGTCACTGCATGTAGGTTTGCTTTTTTGGTGACTTACCAAGTTCAGATTAGACGTGTGGAGAGGTAACAAAAGATTTGGTGTTTCAAAATTAGAAATATCTCTGCTTCATTCACATCTGACCCTTGGCAGGCTGCTGGAAAGAGGTGGCTAAGTTTTTAAGAAAGTATGTGAGTATTGGTCTCATCAAGTTATGTGTTTAACATTTTTCTTTACCTATAATAGCTCCTTTTGCCTCTCACTCCCTGACTTCTTCATTAATGCCTCTTTTTCTGTTATTAATATTAAACTCTTTACTTAGGACTTTAAGAGGGCGAAAAAATAAAGTGTCTTTCCTTCAAATTGCTGCTGCAGCTCATAGAGATATTGATTGTACAAATGCTTCTAATCAGAGGCAATAATTTACATTAATGAGAATATAATTGCTGTGTGCCTAAGATGAGAAGGTGACCAATGCATCTGGGTTTTGTACTGATCTGGTGGGGAACTATGCCATGCTAATGATGTGTTCTTGAATGTTTGTCTTGTACAAATTGAAAATGAGGACCTTGCAATCTGTGAACAAATATAAAAGTAGGAGCTAAGAAAATTTTCTTGTAAAAGGATATTTGCTATGGGTCAATTTAAACACGAATGTACAAATGGAATAACATATTGAAGGTTATTTTGTAATTGTTATTTTATACATTTGGGTGATGGTATGAAGCAGGTGAGGGGTTATGCAGTGCATTTTGACTAACACCAGCACAAGCAAAATTAGCCAACATTTACCATAGTGAACTGCTTTTGGATACATCTACAATGCAACACTATTTCAAAATAACTAGCGCTATTCCGAAATAACTTAGTCCGCGTCTACACAGCAGGCAGTTATTTTGAAATAGTGTCAAAATACTGTCAAGCTGGAGGACTTCTTACTCTGACTCCTGTAACCCTCATTGTACGAGGAGTAAGAAAAATCGGAGCAAGAGTGCTCTATTTTGAAATAAGTGCTGTGTAGACACTCCCCTATTTCGAAATAAGCTATTTTTAAATAAGATGCACAATTAACGTAGCTCAATTTGCATAGCTTATTTTGAGTTAACCCCTGCAGTGTAGACGCACCCTAAGGTTGCACTGGAGTAGATCTTACTAGCTACAAATAATCTCATGAAAGGCTACACTAGTGAGCAATGAAGTGAGGAGTAGACTAAAGAGGTATGAGATTAGTAAATGCAAGATCATAAAAATTACTATAATCAGGATACGTTTTAAACAGATTTCACCAACACTAACTAGTTCTAATGACTGATGAATGGATGTTGCACTTGCCAAAATCCAAATCATAGAATCATAGAGCTGGAAGAGACCTCAGGAGATCATCAAGTCCAGCCCCCTGCCCAAGGCAGGACCAATCCCAACTAAATCAACCCAGCCAGGGCTTTGTCAAGCCAGAACTTAAAAACCTCTAGGGATGGAGATTCCACCACCTCCCTTGGTAACCCATTCCAGTACTTCACCACCCTCCTAGTGAAATAGTTTTTCCTAATATCCAACCTAGACCTCCCCCACTGTAACTTGAGCCCATTGCTCCTTGTTCTGCCATCTGTCACTACTGAGAAAAGCCTGTCTCCATCCTCTTTGAAACTTCAGGAAGTTGAAGGCTGCTATCAAATCCCCCCTCACTCTTCTCTTCTGCAGACTAAACAAACCCAAATTCCTCATAGGTCATGTGCTCCAGGCCCTTAATCATTTTGGTTGTCCTCCACTGGACCCACTCCAATGCATCTACATCCTTTCTATACAGGGAGGCCCAGAACTGGACACAGTACTCCAGATGTGCCCTCACCAGGGGGAATAATCACTTTTCTAGATCTGCTGGCAGTGCTCCTCCTAATGCAACCTAATGGTTGCATTTCAAATGACTGAAAAGAAGCTAACACAGAATTATGTGAAAGGGATTGTTATGGCTAGCATTGCCAACCCTCCAGGATTGTCCTGGAATTAAAGATTAATCTTTAATTAGATATTATATCATGTGATGAAACTTAGGAATATGTCCAGCCAAAATTGGCAACCCTATTTGTGGCTAGAATATTAAATAATGTTTTATGTGTTGGGATCAAGACGTTTATCTGGAAGTCTAAACAAGTGGCTGAAGCGTATGGGTATAACTGGCTTTCTCAACAAAGAATACAAAGAAAAAGCACAGTGTTTGATGGAAGGACTACTTGTAAAAGGCTCCGTCTATACAGTCCTTTAATGGCCAAGACCTGAAATGATTTATTACTCCTTTCAAACCATATTATATAGAAATAAGAAAGTCCTGCTTCCTTAGAATTTCTGCTTCTCTGTTAGCAATGATCTTGTACTAAGTATCAATGTTTACTTAGCTGAAATGAGGTTATTTTGCATGAAGCAAATGATTAGGTGCTATCTTGGATAGAAATGGTTTGTTTACTTAAATACTATTGCAGAAGATCTTCTGAAATATTTTGATCTAAGCAACTTCCGCTTTTGTCCTTGCAGAGATTTTGTGAATGTTAAAGCCCAGCTCCTCCGCAGGGATAAACTAATTTAGCGCAGCAGAAATCAATGGAACAATATTGATTTACATTATGGCTGGGCCGGGCCCCAGATTTAATCCTGCTGATGTGTCCCACATTCCCTTCAGTGCCTGCTTGGCATGAGTGAGTCATATACGGTGCTTTTAATACACATAGAGCTGAATCGTGATATTGCTATGAATTACCGAAGCAAGAGTCAGTATGTTGCTTTGCTGTCCCTTGTAGAGTAACAATCTGCCTGCTGGCTTTGAAAAAGGATAGTGAAAGTAGTTCAGGGCGAGATTCTGCCACTCTTTACTCAGTAAGTAGTGCTTTACTCTGTGAGCAGTGGCACTGAACCCAACGGCAGTATCTGGAGAGCAACTCTCCCTGAGTAAGAACTACAGCATCCGACCTTATGTTATGGTGTGAAGGGCAGAAGGGTACTGTAGAAAACAGGTATCATAAAAGATACAACAATGTTCCGGAGCTGGAGCCATCATGACGTGATTAAGCAAGGATGAAATTATCCAGATTTCTAGGTGCTTGCAGATCTTTGATAACCTATCATATGCAAGGCCTCTGATGGAGGGTGGGAGGCAAAGAGGGCAACTGCCCCAGGGCCTGGTGAGTCAAAAAGGCCCAGGGATCCCAAGCCATTGCCACCGCTGCTACTGCAGCACTAGCGGCACCCAGAACCCCCTGCCCTTTGAATCGCTGTTGGCTGCACAGCACAATCCAGCAGCACTGAGGACTGTGAGGGCGCTCTGTGTTCTGGGCGGTGCTGAGGGCTGGCTGCCCTCAGTCTGCTCCTTCTGCCTGAGTCTCCCCTCTTCTGGGAGCACACAGCCCTCCCCCCATACCTTGCCCTGGGGCCTGGTGAGTCTGTCAGCTCCCCTAGTCACATACACAGCAACTAGAACTGCTTTCCAAACTTAGAGCCAGATTCTGATCCCCTTACTCATTTTCATTAGTACCTTGCTCCACAATTAGTCACATGTAATTGTTTCAGTGGGAACGCTCATGTGGTAAGGTGCTATTCTATATAAGTGAGAGAGGCTGGATCTAGTCCACAATTTTCTGGCTACTGACAATGGGTCACATTCAGATATCCATACTTAGGGTGAATAATGCCTTACTCTGTGTGTGGGACCTCAAAGGGACCACTAATGGATTAAAGTGCTATTCTGCATAAGAAAGGGCATTATCTGTTGTTATGCAAAAAAAAAGCTTTTTCTGTCCATGTTCCTTTACCCTTGATCTGTCTTGCCTACTTAGATCATGAACTCTTCAGAGTAGAGACCGCCTCTTATTCTGTGTTTGTCTAGTGACTCGCAAAATTGGCACCCATTCTCAGTTGGCCGTTAGGACAACTGGAATACAAATAGTAACTAATACCAGCAAAGATGAGTAAAGACCAGTCTCACAATTAGTACACAAAGCAAACACCCTGTATGGACAGGAAGGAATGGGTAGAACTGCATCATTGGATAGAGTAGGTGCATTATGGAGAATGTAGGCAAAATGAATGTAACTTTCATACATTATGGCCGTGTTTCTCAAACTGTGGGTCCCGACCCCCGGGGGGTCACGAGCAACTTAGAGGGGGGTCGTGATATCAAAAGTTTGAGAACCTTTGCCTTATGGAATCATAACAAGGGTTTTTCATGCGAGGTGGATAGCATGGAAAAGAGCGCTTCCAAATGTAGCTCATTAAGAGAAAAGGTTTGGTTCTTATTTTATATGACACCCCTAACAAGCCTCTGTGCATTTATAGATCTCTGGTCTGTTGGAATGACATTGAATTGAAATTCTTTTTTCTCAGCTAAAAGGGATGCAGCAACTAGGCTAGTGCGTATGGAGAAGGGGTTATTCTTTTTTTTAATTAGTTATATGAAAAAGTTGAACATGATGTTTAAAAGGCTCAGTGCCAAGACATTCACCACAAACCTTGTAAATCACAGTGTGTTATCAGATATGTGCCTTTAAAATGGTTGTCTCATGTTATCCTTGAATAATGTCTGACTTGCATAATTTGTTCCACAGGCACATTCATGAGTGCAGGCTCTCTAAGCATTAAAAACATCAGCTCTCTTTCCTGGTGTGTGTTAAATTCATTTCACACTTCTCCCCAGGGCTGGGATAGGATTAACAGTCATGAAGAGAATGGCCCTGGGCCCTCGCCAGTGCAATTCCAGTTGCACAAATGTTGAAATGATCCCAGAAAATTGTTCAGAAGCTCCATTGTGTAGCTCATGTGGTTGCTTAGTCTAGTAAGATAAGTGATGCTACAGTCTACTTGGAAGATGTCTGTAATCCCTAACCTGAATGGGAAGGTGAGGTAGCTGGTTGACTCAGCATTATGGGAAACAGAGTTTTGTACAAGCTCAGAGGCTCAGCTACTGCTAGAAATAGCCTTTCTCTTAGGATGCTTATTGCTGAGGTCCAGTGGTGGGAGTGTGTGGAGTTGTCTGCTACCATCTGTGCAGAGAAAGGGCTTCAGGTAGCAGAGCTTTCAATCTGGTACCTCACAGGTGCTGCGTACAACATAACACGGAGAGAGTTTTTGGGGACATTTCTAATCAAGCAGTTTCATTGATCCTGCATTCTGGCGCTAATTATGTAAAGCACTGCCAAGCATGTGGTTAGCTTTAAGTGCTTTAGTGGGTCAGTGCCAGAGTGCTCAGCACCTTGCAGGATTGAACCCTTATTTTGTTTTTTCTGATTTGCAGAAAAGCCCTTGTACATGTGCAGTGTAATGCTTTGATTTTGATAAAAAATTGCTGTGTTCTTTTTCACTGCTTTAATGGTATTTCAGATTGGCCCCTTATTGGTCACGACCAAGCGGCGTCAAACCACGGGTTGCCAAGATCACTGATTTAAAATATTTCCCTCAGCACAGATCTGTGTGCAAATCACAAAGTCTTTAGGCCCTGATTTCTAGAGGACTAGACCAGGGATGGGCAATAATTTTCATAGGGAAGCCACAAACTTTGGTAAGTCATTAGGGGCTGCATATTTCTACTTATAAAAATGAAATTACTTCACAATCTATTGTAAAAAGACCCTGCTTATGTTCTTTACACAACAAAGTAATTGCATTCAATCACAATTAACAGAATACACAATTAATCAAAGCTTATCTTGGACAACAATTTATATCGCAAACCATTTTGTAAACACTTTTAAAATTTGTAATAATAACACTAACGGTAAACCTTTACTTACACCTTATGTTCCATATTAAAATTCAATGTAAAAGAAGAAATGAAATTCAGTGTGAAGAAGAGAGACTCTGGTGAGCATTAACAAGGGACACAGACTTACCAGGCCCCTGGGATAGGTGGGAGAAGAGACTGGGCCTCTGGTGGAAGGGCAGGCCTCCCCCAGCCAGCTCTTCAGAGCTTTGAGTTATAATTCATTAGCAAACCTCCAAACTGTGTAACTAGATCAGTAGTAAATCCTAAGATTATAATTAGCGGGGAACAGCTAAGGCAAGTAAAGAATCTTTTTGCTCTCATGGGAAATCTGTAGTGGTTTCAGTTTCGAGGTCTCGGCCAAAATGAACATCTGTATAATCTTACTTTTAGCTAATGATTAACCTGGAACCCCAAATCCCTGAAATTCATAAACTCTGTATTGAGATATTTCTCTCTCTCTCTTTCTCCATAGAGAATATATATCACATGTGTACAATATAAACATTCTAACACACTACACCAATACTGTATATACCCTCCCCCCTCACACACACGTTGCATATGCACTGATGTTAGCCATGGGTGACAAATTGCAGTCATCATGCACCCTTAATTACCTTACCATACCTTCACTCTGCCTGTTAGTCCATCCGAAACAAGTTTCATTTTAACAATCCAAATCTCTCACCAGCCTCAAATAGCAGTTGTTGTTTATTTTAACAATGGACCGGGGGGAAAAAGTCCTTTCCTTCTTCATCATCTACCTCCCTGCTTATAAAATTACATTGGCCTGAAGCCCAGGAAACACAGCGTATTGTTCTGGACCAGTGACAAGTTTAATGTCTGATATCTCAGGACCTACGCAAGCATTTGAAATGAGAGTTTTGTATTATTGAAAATTCCTAATTAATTCCTAACTGGGATATGACACTTCCAGTATAGGTAGAAGGTCCCCAGATACCAAATTATTTTTAAAAACTACATTACTGCATGTGGCAAAGGCTCTTCAGGTCATTTGTAGATGTTTGTAACATTTTATTAGTTGCAATTTCTTTGTCTTAGAGATTTATGCAATTTGAAAAGGAATCATTTCATCCATCTCTGAAATGCAGGTCTGTTTGGAGTGAAATATGACTACTTATTTATATACATGGAGATATACCTATCTCATAGAACTGGAAGGGACCTTGAGAGGTCATCAAGTCCAGTCCCCTGCCTTCATGGCAGGACCAAGTACCATCCCTGACAGATTTGCCCCAGATCCCTAAATGGCCCCCTCAAGGATTGAACTCACAACCTTGGGTTTAATAGGCCAGTGCTCAAGTCACTGAACTATGGTAAAATCTTTAATGAAGGGACTAACTTTCTGGTGGGTCTCTGATTCATCTTTGAAAACTAGGTGTGATCAAAATATAATAATCGACAATACATTTTACATTGTTTGTCTGTTTGATCAAGAACTCCTCCTGAGTGGTAAGAGCTAGGACCACAAAATTCCTCTTAACATAACTTAAATCAATGTAAGGGTTTGATTGTACCATGAAAATGGGATGTGTCTGGAATGGGATTACTTCTCATAGACCAAACAAAAAGGGACAGAATCACTAAATCAAATACTGTCCTCAAAACTGGCATAACTGAGCAAATATTGAAAGAGACTGAATCAAGATGAGCCAGAAAGATAGGATGACCCTGGAATAGAATTGCTTCTCAATAAACTTTACAGAAAAGGGATAAAATGGATACATTTGGAGTAGTGCTCTGTTTTGGCAGCTAAATCAATGCTTATTGGAAACCATATTGACTATAGCCAATTTTTTTTAAACATCAGGGCTGTGTCTACACTGACGCGATCTCGCGCAAAAGCGGCCGCTCTTGCGCAAAAACTTGCTGCCTGTCTACACTGGCCACGTGTTCTTGGCAAGTAAACTGACGTTCTAATGTATAAAATCAGGGCTTCTTGCACGAGAACTCTGACGCTCCCGCTCAGGAATAAGCCCTCTTGCGCAAGATCTCTTTCAGAAAAGGCCAGTGTAGACAGGCAACATGAATTTCTTGCTCAAGAAAGCCCTATGGTTAAAATGGCCATCAGAGCTTTCTTGCGCAAGAGATCGTCTACACTGGCATGGATGCTCTTGTGCAAAAGCACATGCCAGAGTAGACGCTCTCTTCTGGAAGAGTTTTTGCAGAAGAACTCTTCCGCAAAAGAGTTTTTGCGTGAGAACGCGCCAGTGTAGACGTAGCCAATGAATGGTAAGAGTTTATTGGGATGAAGAAAAAACACACTTGATGGAATTTCCATTTGTAAAAAAATTACTAAAAAAATGTAAAGGGATAAATTTTAACAATACCCTTTTTAAAGAAATCCAACATAAAAATTAACTTCATAAAATGACACTGTATTTTTGAAAAATACATTCATTTAATTAAAGCATGTACATTTTCTTTTTATTAAAAAAAAACCTTAATTAAGGATCTGTGCAATGCTGGTAAATCTGATAGTAAATAATAATAAAAGTAATAGTTTAGCTGGACATACAGCAAAAAAAATGTAGAGTAAGGAAATAGTATATAACGATTGAAACAAAAGGGGCAATTTAAGTATGGAGTAGGCAACTACTTACACTGAAATTTGGCCAGAACACACTGAATAACACTATTCAGTGTTGCTATAACTGTGATGATCCAAGGATATTAGAGACACAAGGGCTGTGTCTACATTGGCACCTTTTTCGGAAAAGGGATGCTAATGAGACCAGTCGCAATTGCAAATCATGGGATTTAAATATCCCCGCGGTATTTATTACATAACTGCCGCTTTTTCGGCTCAGCTTTGCCGGCAAAAGCGCCAGTCTGAAGCGGATCTTGCGGAAAATAAACCCTTTTCCGCAAGATCTCTTATGCCTACTTTCAAGTAAAAGGGTTTATTTTCCGCAAGATCCCCGTCTAGACTGGCGCTTTTTGCCGGCAAAGCCCCGAGCCGGAAAAAAGCGGCAGCCATGTAAATGCAAATACCGCGGGGGATATTTAAATCCCCCGCGGATTTGCAATTGCGACTGGTCTCATTAGCATCCCTTTTCCGAAAAAGGGTGCCAATGTAGACACAGCCAAGGTGAAGAACTCTTTGTGAGCTCCAAAGCTTGTATCTCTTACCAGTAGAAGATGGTCCAATAAAAGATATTACCAAATCCACCTTGTTGCAAGAGTAACACTGATATTCCTGCAAAAATTAACATAGTATCTTAATAAAATCTTAAAGACTTGAGCCCCTAAATGAATGTACTTTCTGTAAAAGGGGACCTTGAACACTACAGGATCTGTCCTCCTATCATGCTGGACTATCACTTTGGGAAGAGTGCTATCTACTGAGTCACCGGCAGAGCTTCCTGCAGCATCCTAAGAGGTCCTTGCAGATCTTCCATCCAAGTATTTACCACAGCTTCCCGTATGTTTGACAACTTCACATCCTCAGATATGAGGGCTGCAGACGCTAGTGGTTGTGATGCCTCACAGAAGTGCTTTGATGATTTCAATTTTCAGAGCAAGACTGACTTCTTTCTTCTCCTGTGCCAGCTTTAGTGAGCTCAGAGTTGTGCATTGTGCTCACCTTTGCCCTTCTCATTCCAGACTGACACATTCCATTATTTCATCACTCTTTCATTAGCAAATGATGCACAGTCTGGGGAACCTGGGATTAAGGGGAGCTTTCACTTTGGCAGCCCACCTTAGAAGTGCTTATACATGTTGTTTCTTTGACTTTTTGGTGTGCGAATATCGGTGTTTGAAAATTAATGTGTCTGTTGGCTTTTATTAGCAGCCTGATCTCTACAGTATAAAATTGAAACCATATGGGTGTGACAGTAATGACCAGAAGTTTGGGCCTGTTTGTTATACGTACCTATATGTAACTTCTGCTGCACTCAGTCAATACTTAAGTACTGACTACTTCCCTTAGCTATGAATTGCAATGGGAACTAGTATGAATACTGTGCTCAGATCCTGGCCCCCGTTGTATTCACTTTGCATTGCTCTAAGAGTGCAAAAGGGATGGATGTGATGAGTGTTCTGAGTCTGATGAGTCATCACTGGGCCTGATGGGTGATCTGAGATAATTTGCTGCAAGTCCTAAGGGTCCAGCCAATCCACAAGTTAGGGTGTAACCATGTAAACCAAAGATGCGTGTGGGGGCTCCCAATGAAAGCAGCCATTCCAGTCTGTTCAATGTCACAACCTTATTGTTGGGGGAGATCTAAGTTGGATATTAAGAAAAACTATTTCACTAGGAGGGTGGTGAAGTACTGGAATGGGTTACCTAGGGAGATGGTGGAATCTCCATCTCTAGAGGTTTTTAAGTTCTGGCTTGACAAAGCCCTGGCTGGGATGATTTAGTTGGGATTGGTCCTGATTTTAGCAGGGGGTTGGACTCGATGACCACTTGAAGTTTCTTCCAATTCTATGATACTCCCAGTTGCTGGTAGTTCTGATAGATTGTTTCCTCAGCCATGGCCAATGACCTAGCTCTTCTGGCAGTGGAGAACCAGCTTAAATAGCCAGCTGGGGAGTTTGTTGTGTGGGGTAAGACTGAAGTCAGAAAGCTAGTGTAACCGAACCCCATACGACCTTCTAATTTCCTCCTGTGGCATAGCAGGTATTCTGGATGGGGAAGGAACATGGTCAGAAAGTACTGCACTCCTGAATGCCCAGAGCTTATTTGTTGTAAGCAATTCTGTGGCAGTAGAAGCCCCCAAGGGGTGGGTCATTACGGCTGGCACAAGTTACTGGACCCCTAACTGGCCCTCATTACCCAGTACTGGGATAAAGGGCAGACTGGTGATGGAAACCCTACCATGTATGTCAATTGCTTCTCAGTTATGCCTGAATATTTGGTTTTCTCTCTCCACATATGCCCACTCTCAATGTAGTGCTTCAGCATGTCTCAATGTTCTAAAAACTAGAAACAACAGGAGTGTGCTGTGTATATTCTTCATAGAAGGAAAAGCCAAATCAAAGGGTTGAATTTTGTATTTAGACCTGGTTTCAATACAGTTAGGCCTGGTCTACACTAGGACCTTAGTTCGAAATTAGCCCCCCCAAGGTCGATTTTCTGAGGGATGTGCCCACACTACCAAGCCCATGATTCCAGAATAAAGGATCGCAGAATTCAAACTCTGTAGTCCTGCTTTTCATGAGGAATAATGCTATTCCCGAACTTGCAAGTCTGAAATAACGTTAGCGTAGACACTCCAGTGCCACTTATATGAACTAATTGGCCTCCGGGAGGCCTCCTGAGAGTGCTTCCTAGGGCTCTGAGTCCGAGGCAGGCTCCGTTAATGTGGATACGCTACCTCGGACTACATTCGATTCTTCCCCGTAGTGAGGACATGGGAACTTCAAATTTGTAAAATCAGGTGCCCAGACTTAGTAAATTAGAAATAATCGCCTAGTATAGACATGACCTTAGATTATGAAGGGAATATTTCTTTATATTATACTTAATATGTGATCTTGCCAAGGTTGGCACCTCCCATCGCTTCTAATATGGATGTTTTCACATCTGCTGTAAACAAAAGCTGGTTGCTAGCCTGGGTTATGGCAGCCAAATAAATACCTGTGATTGCACAGTCTCACTAACTGTATCTACACAAAAACAGAAAGCAGACTCTGTGACAGATTAGTACATTGTGGAGTCTGGAGCATGTTGCCTGCAATTATAGTGATTGGTTAATGAAGCTATCTCTGCAATTATGGAAGCACCACCCCCATCTGAAATTTGATACCTTATCACATCTCATGCATTTAGCCTCCCTTTGATCCAGTACTTTCACTTTCAGCACCTTTTTCTAACAAAAAGCAAGGACCGCACAGATTGTGAACCCACCACTTCCACTTTCTTATGTGCAGAGCTTGCATTGTTGAAAAATATTGCACAAACACATGCCAGTGTTCAGGAGGGGTTTGATATCAGAAGGAATGTTGCCAGGGGAACAGCTGCAGTTTCAGATAATTGTGTATCACACATTAAGAATATATAAGAGCTATAACAGTTCTATTTGTTTGGTTTTCCCAGGCATCAGTTTGATTTAAAGTGAATGTCAGGAACTGATACTGAAAATCCCAACATACAGTTGCTGTTAGACCTGAAATTCACAGATTGTATTCACATATTTCATACACTGTATTCACCATACTCACATATTTCACATATTATAAATAAACAAAAAATTGTGAAAGTTACTCTCTTGGTTTCATAATCAGTTATAAATGTTAATGATGGTCTTCTTGATCTTGTAAGCATGCAGAGATCCCATTCAGGTCTATGTTTTAAGTGTTACAGCTAACCACATACATTTAAAAGGCCCAGCTCTCCATTGACTTACATCTTGTGAAGTCAGTTACACCTGAGCAAAGCGTGGTGTAAAACATTGTCATTCTGACCTGTTAGCATTATTGCACTCACTGGCACTGCTGTATTAAGTGCAAAAAATCTGTACTGTTCCAAGCACAATTAGGCTACTGCCTTTAAGAATTCAAACAATAAATAAAGATGCAAGTCATTGGAGAATCAGGCCTTATGAGCTAAATCTTCAGTTAACATAACTGTTCACTTTATTGACAGCACTGTTGTATGGCTTTATGTGTGCGTGTGTGCGTGTGTGTTTCGACCTTTCATTGTTTATCTTATTAAATGTCCTTTCATTATTTATGATGTTCTGTTGTGGGCCAAGGGTTACAAATAGTTCCCTTGGGTAGTTTTCAAATTCGTTGCTGAGGTCTGTTTTTTGTAAAATTAAAAAAATATTTTGCTTGGTTGCCAAATGCACGTCTACTCTTTGGGCTATGCCAAGCCATGAATACAAATTTGAGGCACATTGAATCTTTGCTCACTCCATACTGTAATTTCATGTGGCAGCCATTTGTCTTAGGTCTTTTTTTTAAGAAAATGTACAGTGAATCTTGAAGATTAAATATTAAATATAACAAACATTTTCAGAAACATATATAGTATTTTCTCCTTAAAATTACTAAAAAGCTTATACCAAAATATTAAACACTTCCATTCTTCGTCAAAATTTTCTGAATTTACACAATGACTTTGAAGAGTCACCTTAACAAAGCACATTTCATGATGCATTAAAAAAAAATCCCTTGCATATATTGCAGTACTTTAGTTGATTAAGTTTAGTTTCCAATAGAAAATATTATAATTTACTTAGTTCAAATTAAATATTCACCCTTATGAAGGGGAGTTTGCTCAATTAATCATCTGAAATTAGCCAGAAATATAACCCAGTTCCTGAGACTAATGGCAAATTTGTCAAATCCTGGCCCCATTAAAGCAAATTGAAGTTTTGCCATTGATGTCAGGGAGGCCAGGACTTCTTCCCTGGCTTTGTTTGGATTGCGACAAAGTTCCCATTTCCCTGGTCAAAGTCTTCCAGAATTTGCTGAAATCCTTTGTAGAGTCTCACCAAGTTTGAGAACCAGTTTTGGTCCAGCAGCTGTCTTCACACGTTGTGAGTAGGTTCCTCAGGGGATCAGAGATGGGCAATCACTCTGGGATAGATCCAACTAGAACACACAGTGTTTGACCAGAGCCTGGATAATCAGAGCCCAGCATACAGATTTCAAGACCAGACAGCTCCACACACCTTTTGCAAAGCTACCAAACACTGGATGTCAGCCAGCAGCATTAGGGCAAAGGAAAAAGATTTGGATGGGTTGGGGAAGGAAAAAGCATGATCAAAAACAGAAGGAATAGGAAGAAGATACAACTATAGACAAGCTCTAGAATGAAATCTTGGCCCTACTAATATATTAATGAGAATTTTTCCATTGATTTATCTCATTAACTTTTGGGAAATTATCCAGATAGTACCTGATGCCCTTTTCAGGATCACACATTCCTAATGGCTGTTAGACAGTTGCTACAGGGCAGCCCAATCCAAAAATCATTTGTGAGTTTGGGAAATTTTAGCTCTGGATCCATCAGTGTGGATTTTGGCCCAAGTTTATTTCACACAATGAAAAACACATCTGAATTCAGAAATACTGACAAATAAAACTGCCTTTCTGTCCTCTTGCCTAGTAACTGATCATATGAGGCTTTCACTCATTTCCCTCTTAGTTTATGGCTCATTTCCATCACTCTATTGCCTTCTTCTAACTTGGCCCCAGGGTGTTATTTGTTTATTTTTTTAAAACAATTGTTGGCTTGTAGGGAAAATAATTTTTCTCGTCTGACTTTGCTTTGGGAATCTTACTCTAAATTCTATGGATTGGGATAGGCAGTTTCTCCATGACATGACTTAATGCAAAGTGAAGAAAGATAAACCCCCATTATAGAACTCTAATGAGAGAATATTGTCAGAAGATAGCGAAGCCGGGAAACATTACCTCTGAATTTCTAAGGTCATTGAAATTTTCCCTCCAAATACTAAAATGCATGCATATTTTGTTTTTAAAGGTTCTAGATTGACCTAAAGTATATCTCCCAATCTGTGTATATCTCCCAGTCTGTACAGATACTTAACTTGTACATCCGTCCATTCATCCCTGTTTCAAAGCCCTTGTAATGGGGCACTGAAAACAAGCTCAGTACTCTCGCAGTTAATTTCCTCTTGAAGGAGGTTTATCCAACAAGCATATTAATTTTGTCAAGGTGACTTTCAGAACCAACATTTTTTTTTACTCCAGATAAAGAATGCCATTTTGGCTTGGTTATGAAATTCAGCTAAGTGAGCAGGCAGCAGGACTTCTGTAATGCACAGCAGCACTGCAAAAGAAAAATTACTGCTACAATAAATGCAAATTTTCTTTTCCACTAGTCTTCATCTGCTGGCACGACACATTCCACAATCTTTCCTCTCTTTTGTCATGCTCTGTAAATCTCCTCTTGCATGACTGCTTTTATGTTTAAACAGACTTGGGGGTTAAATACTTTAAAAATCCCTATTTCACACACTGTATAATAATACAATGATAGACTTTCCTAGTCAGAGATGGGATTATCATTCAAGTTTAGCAGTCTTCTGTTGATCACAAATTCCTGTTAAAATGTAGCAAGACTCCCCTGCAAAACCCACTGGATGAGTTAGAAAGAATACATAGAATTGCTTCTCCAGCCATTACATAGACAAACCTCCCACAGATGCCACTGGTCTTGCAGGATTGCACGCTCCTTTATTAGGATTCCAAAGGTCTATCACAATCATTTAACATATGTCAGATATTAATATTTTGGCCATCATTGCTTCCTCTTTATGTCCTATAATGGCTTATATTTCGTGTACCTTTGAGTTTTGGGATAATGTTATTTCACTCCAGTGAAATCATGCCGGATCTGGAGTATATGTGGTTCCTGTATCTCTGACTGAATGCAAAATTCTCTTGTGCAAGATTCACTGATTTCTGCCATTGTGAGCTGGAATAGATCAATATGTTGAGCCTTTGTAAAAGGAGTGGTAATTATGTTTCAGTGCAAGTTGGCATAAGAGTTTATGATCATGCCAGATTCGTTTTTGCAGAATGATTAGTCAAACTAAGACCCTTCCAGATCCTTTCTGAAGGATTCTCTTTGTTCATGCTCTTCATATATAATCTGCTCAAGAGATTATTGGGGGGGGAAGTTCTATGGCCTGTGTTATGCAGTAAGTTAGACTAGATAGCACAGTGGTCCCCCCTAGCTTTGAAATCTGTGTGTGAGCCTGTATCTGAGAGCTTAATGGAGTCCTTCAAGAAGAATCACCATAGCTTTTACCTGTTAAAGTGGGAGCTCTTAATTAACTATTTAAGGCCCAGGTTCATCAGAGTACTTAAGCACATACTTAACTTTAAGCACAGGGACAGCTCATATATGTATGCAGCAATAAAATAGATTTTTAAAAGATTTGGGTCAATTACATTCCTATTATGTGTGTCTCATTTGTTTAATTCTGAGGAAAATGATACTTCAAAACCAGATCTATTGGTCATTGCTCAGCATTACTGCTTCTGAAATAATATGCCCTTTTCCCACTGAATGAATAATCTTCAAAATCAGCTCAGAGTTTCTTGTGCACATGGCATGAAAAAAGTTTTCCTGGATTGACAAATGAAGGCCTTGATTTTGCAGAGAACATTGGCAAGCAGACCAACATTTGCAGAGAACATTGGCAATGTGACATGCATAGACCTACTAGCTTCAGTGGGGCTTGAGCAGTCCATTATTATTTATCATTTCTATTTATTATATGTGCCTACAGGTCAAGCAATATCATGGCCCCATTACATATGAACATAAGAACAGCCATACTGGGTCAAACCAAAAGTCCATCTAGCTCAGTATTCTCCTGTTTTCTGAAATTAGCCAATGCCAGGTGCCCCAGAGGCAATGAACTGGTAATTATCAAGTAATTCCACCTCTGTCACCCATTCCCAGCTTCTGACAAACAGAGGCTAGGGACACCATTCCTACCCATCCTGGCTAACAGCCATTGACGGACCTATCCTCCATGAATTTATTTTGTTCTTTTTTGAACCTTGTTAAAATCCTGGTCTTCACAACATCCTATGGCAAGGAGTTCCACAGGTTGACTATTCATTGTGTGTTGGGCATTGTGCACAGTCCTTGCCCTGGATATGTTAAGCACCCATGGATGAGCTCCTTCCAGGATTGTGGCTCTGGAAATTGCTAAAGGGACGCTATTAAAATGCATGGGCTACATTTTTACAACCTTACGTTGTTACTAACAACACGTTACATATTGTGCACACACTAGTAGAGAATATCCAAATATAGTGTTTTCACTGAATTTTGAAAAGGGATCTTGGAAACGTTTCTTCTAATATTTGATATTTTTTTAAAACATCAATACAAAGCTGGAAACTAGGTTTGAAATGACCAGACAGCATTTTTTAATTTCATCATTTATCCACAGAACAGGCACAGCACAAGCAGCAGCCAGCTGCCAGCTTTTCAGTCCTTTTATCCTACCACTTAACTGGTGAGAGAGATGCTCTAAGGATGGAGAAGTAGGTCAGTTTCCATGAGCTACAGCAGGGATCGGAAATCTAAGGTCTGGGGGCCAGATGCAGCCTCTGGGTTGCCTGGATCTGGACCCCCTGAGAATTAGAGCTCATGCTGGCACTCCAGCCCACCCACCCCCAGCACAGCCTCCGGCCCCTGACTAATTTTTCTGTGGGTCAGCAGCCCCTGACCCAAAAAAGATTCCCCACAAGCTACAGCCTTCAGCTTCTCAGGTAATGCCTGTGGTGATGGTATTGTACTATGGGGGTCTGTTTAGGTGAATATGGACTGAGACCACCACATTTTTAAGTCATTACCAATGCAAGTTGGATTCATAGCTTGAAAACACATAGCCCGTCTCCTGAGTCACCCAGTTCCCTGCAACTCATCCTTAAAGCATGACTAGCCTGTCCATAATTACAAACAGTGACAAGCAGCAGCATTCTTGATCCCATGGATAATACCAATGGGATTAAAGAAATTGAAAGGCTACATGAAGACAAAATTTTGTGAGATGAGACTGAGAGAGTTTTTATTTCCTAAATAAACATTTACAAGAAAACAGTCTGAGTTTCAAGTTGAATTACAAAACAAAATCCCATGTTGTTGTTTTCCGTTTACTGTCCCTGCAGATGTATAATGGCCATTACAGAGACAGTTTCTTCTTCTTTTTTTTTACATTAGAAATATCAGGTTCTCTCTTCCTCACTTTGTTGGATAACTTGAACAAGGTCTCTGGAGGCCCTAAACAGAGATGTTACATGCATCTACAATCAGAGTTTCAGCTCTTCCTCCTACAACTTGGGGATGAAAAGGGTAGAGGAAATGGGTCTTAGACACACCTGTTTAGATAATTGAACTGACTAGCAAAGCTTCTTTTTCTTCAGAATATTTGAACATTTGCAATACTTATGTTGTTTCAACACTATTTATTAGACCTCCTTTGGGTGAGTTAACAGTCTGCAGTATAAGGAATTGTTTCTATGGTTTATTTTCCAGAAGTGGACCCGAGCCAAAACCCAGGATCCAGTTATGCACAAACTACAGAAATTTTGTATCTGAATGCAAATGTTTTGATACAAACCCAGCTCTACTGTTTTCTTAATGTGAAACCTGTTGCATATTCTCTAAAAGTTTCATCATGTTTGGCTGATCTACTTTCTTGGATATTCCCTGAAGCTGAAAGCTTTCACGTAAATGTTGGATTTTCCTGTAATCCCCGTTTTGGCTCACTTTTCCTTCCTAGATGTCATTGTGCACAGAAGTTTTGGATTGGGTGGGGTTGCAATATCAGTACAGATAGAATTCTTCATTATGTTAGATGTGGTCACTTATTTTATTTTTTTTTTTAAATAATGTTAATGGGAAATGCCTTACATCCTTTCAGTGGAAAACAAATAAATTCGCCCAGCCTTTCTGTTCCACTCACACTACAGGGGCTCCCATGAATCACAGAGCTACTAGTAACAGATAATGCTTTTATTTCTCCTGTTAGGAAATGGATGAAAGGGTTAAGTTCTGGCACAAACAGGAAAACAGACTATGAACATTTATCCTGAAGGCATCAACTCTTTAAATAGCTACTCAGCAGTGTGACTGTTTCTCACAAGGGCCAGAAACTTCACTGCTCTTTGTTTCTCTAGTCCTTGTATGACTACAGGCATAAAGCTTTATCCTATCGCAGTATGTTCAGATAACTTTCAGAGTATGCATGTCTGTAACTGTAGACTGGGGAAGCATTTACTGCCACTGGAGGCATGAAGAAACTTGGTTTCAGTGATATTTTTCTCTGTTCCTTTAAGGATATCATCAGTGAGACTTTATTCAGCTCCAAGGTAAGTTTACAGAATTTACTAAGTCAATCATTTTTCAACCTTTCAAGTCCTGTTCTCTCCTTTCTTGTTTCTCTTAAATAACGAATGGCAGGACAGGGAGAAAGTTGTCAAAGATGTAACTTGTGAAATTTTCTAGCTACACAGGAAAGGAAAAGGGGGAGGGGGAACCCAATGATCCACTGTAGAAAAACAATAGTATACATTGTAAGTGAAAATGACTGCAAGACAGGCATAAGTGTGTGTTGTGTGCTTCCAAAAGTGTTGATTGACTGTAAAGCAAAACAAAACTACTTGGCAATCTAATGTCATTAAACTTTTAAAGATCCTGTTAACATCGCATGTAGTTTCTGCAATTACTGTGTTGTTTAAGACTCACTTTAATCATTGTTTACTCTCACAACACAAGTTTCAGTAACTACCTCCTGACTTACCCCTTGGTGCGGAATTTTTGCTTTGCCTAAAATTACAAAAAATTAAAATGTTGTGTACTTCCCCTAGTTTTAATCAGAAATTAATTTTCTTGAATTTCATGTTATATCTAATACATATATAACATCTGGTTTTAGATTTTAGTTTTTGTTAACACTAGTTTCACTCTCTATTTATTTCAGTGGAGTTTTCCTTCATTTACACCAGCCTCAGGGAGAGCAGAATTAGGGCTCTCAATCTTGAATGGGCCACAATGTCACAAGTTACACAGCAAGATGAGAAGCAACACAGTTTAAATTCACAAATGCATTATCCAGCATCAACAATGATCAGCAATTTTCAAATGTTCTTTGAATTTGAACTAATCTAAAATGTAATTCAGCTCTGAGAACTTGGAAGCCAGGATTTTCAAATATTGCAAACTGTAAAAAAGGAGTCTTTTTTTTTAACCTAAAGGAATTTAAATCTGATAACTTGGTGAAATCCAGAAAAATATGTTGAAGATCAGTTATAAAAAAGTTTATCATTAGTAGTGTGTGAAATTTTCAAGGGAGTTATAAACTATCATCTGTCCTTGTCACTGTAAATCTCATTGTTCTGGTGAAATGTAACTCAGATGATATATGCCTTTTTTGAACTAATACAATATTTCAAAATAAAAAGGATTTGAAAATATATCTATACAATTAAGTACACAAATATAAAAATATCCCCATTTTTCTCAATATCCATGTCCTGTTTGCTTCCCTCTCCTTCCACACACCCTCATCTTTTATTTCAACATTCCTTTTGATTTCTATCATGCTGATTGGTTAACCTGGACAATTCTGGTACCCCTTCTGTTTAAACTGCTTTGGAGCCATGAGAGAAATTTCTTTTAACAGCTCTAATGGCCACAGGTCCCTGATAAAATGGTCAACACAACCACCCTTCCTTCAAAATCCACTGAGCCTAGATCATCACTTCCCACATAAAAATTCATATCTGGTACTTTATGGGAAGCTCCTCAAGGAGATCTTTTCCTATTATTCCATCTGTTGAAAAGGTTCTGCCAACCCACTGAATAGCCTCAGGGTCTGGCCCCAAACCTGACAAGTTGCTGGGAATCCACTGGAAGCCACATCATCAGTGGTAACCATGTATTTATCCCAATTGTCTATGGTGAGGAAGTCACAGCAGCAGATACTTTCTCTGTCCTATGCCCAGGCCTGATATTTGACTGGGAAAAGCAGCTGACTGTATTGAAGCAACTGACTCTTTTTGCTAGCGAGTTTCTTGATTAAATTGCTTAGAAAAGGGAGAAAGATTAGGCACTGCACAGAGTTTTGTGATGTCGCTGTTGAGCAATGGTTTCCTTAGTGTCAGATTTAAGATGGGTTGTAGATTCCCTGCATCAAAGGAGGTGTTAAAAATTTATTATTATGGAGTTCTAAGGACTCATTGCCAGGAACATGAGCCAGGGTCAATCACCAGCGGTGGCTGGCTGCCCTCAGTGTTACATGTGTGAATGTGATGCATCCTTAGGAAGAAAGGACACTTTCCCCCTCTGACTATGTTTGAGGCTTCCTTTCAATGGTCTATGAAGGCATCATACATGCTGGTGATCTTTCCTGCAATCACAGAACCCTGAAAAAGTAGAGCTGGAAGCAACCTCAGTTGGTCATCTAATCCATCCCTCTGTGCTCAGGCAGAATTAAATATACTTAGATCATCCCTAAGAGGTTTTTGTCTAACCTGTTCTTAAAAACCTGTAACTTTCCTTTTTAGTTGCTTAACTATCCTTATCATTAGAATTATTTTCCTAAAATCTAACTCAGTTTCCTTTGCCAAAAACTGTGCCTATTACTACTTATGCTTGCTTCAGCGTAAAAGAACAATTGATCACTATTCTCTTTGATGTATTTAAAGTCTGTTGTCAGTCCTCCCTCACCCTTCTTTTCCCAAGACTCTTTCCTCACATCCCCAGTTCTTATAACCTTTCCTCATAGGTCATGCTTTCAACAACCTTTTGTCAAGTTAGCTCCAATTTGTTCATATCTTTCTTAAAGTGGTGCCTCAAACTGAACACATTATTCCAGCTCAGGCTTCACCTGTGTCAAGTAAACAGAACAATTGCCTATTCTGTCTAATGTATAACACTCATTACATCCCTGAAGGACATTTAAGGTTAGACTTCCTTGTTACGGCGGTAGCTGTGCTCTAGGGGCAAAGTGGAGGCAGATCAGGTTTTCAAAGTGATTTATGGTTGAGCAACATTTCGTGTGGGTTAGCCTGGCTCCCTGGATGGGGAAGAGAAGTAAAGCTTCCATTGTCATCGTCATGGGAGAGGCGTAGACTTCTAGAATTTCTCTGGTTTTTGGTGATATGTTGTCTGTACATAATGGCCAGATCTTTAGATTTTTTATAAATGAGAAAAGCAACATAGATTATAAACTGCTGCAATACGTTATTCAAACATTTTAATTAACCTGTATTAGAAAGTCCCTGCTTTTATTTTAGAACCATGTAAAAAACTGGTCAGTTATTTCAGAAAACTCCATAGACTAAAACCTATGCAAGAGAACATAATTATGAAGCAACATCTTGTTTTGTGACATATACCATGCCTAAAATGATTTCCAATTATACTGAAAATATTAACTATAGTTCTGCTGCATCTTTATTCTAAAGACTGCTGCCATTAAGCAACCAATTTCTGTTGGTCCCCTGAGCTATGTCTTATGAAAGGTCTTCCTGTACATATTATCTAGACTTCTTCATAAGGCTCATGGAAAATTATGAAACTATTCCTTCCCCCCGTTATTTTGTTCTGACCAATGTTATGCATGTACTTCTTAAGAAAAAAAGATTAAGAACACAATATAATACAAACAGGCTTACTCTGCAGAGCCTTGCAGAAACCCCAGCCAAGTAAAAAAGAATAAATAACAGCTGTGCTAATCAAAGCAAGTTTCAAAAAATAAGGCTAGAATTTAGATGTGGAAATGCCAGTAAAATAGGCAAGCTTAACCTCCACTGAATTTCAAGTAGAATGCACACCGTAGTTTAAAGCTTCAGAATAAAATTTTCTAAAGTGTACAAGTGATTTTAGGAGCTTGCATCCCATATTGAAAATTACTTAGGCACAGAGGTCTTATTGACTCTTGGGGGTCTGTGCCTTTAAGATCTGAGCATCCCAGACACAGAGGCTAAGTAAGGCACTGTGCAGCTCTTGTTATGCACAGCCAGTTGGAACCAGACACAAAATAAATTAGATCTTTTGTAAGCACCTTATGCACTGTGTGATAACTGAATACCAACAGGTGAGCCTTATGCTCCCCTTTTGCCTAAGTCATTTTTGAAAACGGGACTCCTCAGTCACGCAAGCACTTTTGACATTTTTACCCATCATCTCTGTCTGGGATTCCAGGAACAGGTAAATGACCCATCAACAGCAAATTGTAGACTGCAGCAATAGTAGTTGAAATAAAAGAGGTAAGGCCCACCTTTTCAAAGCGATTTAGGTGCCTAACTCTCATTGACTTTTGAGACCTAAATGTCTGAAATGTCCACAATGAAACTGACAATCAGCCTAAGATTTTAGAAGGAAAAAATGTAGTGACCTCAATTCAAGTGAAACATAGGACGATGTATTAGTCAGTTTTAAAAATCCTGGCAGCGGCATTTTGAATCCATTGTAACTGACTGGCACTTCTCCAAAGGGCCAGTGTTATAACAGTTCAGCCAAGGTGTATTATGACAATGGCAGGGATAAGCAACACAGTATCTTCGTGGGAGGACAGCATTGCAGATTTGTAACGTTCATCAAGTGCCTGCATAGTCACCGAGCTGATACAATCATTAAAAGATGGGCAATCGCCCTGAAAATGTTCACCCCTAGCATACATCATGGACCTTATCTAGACAAGAAAGGAAAGAGAAACATGGGTTTGTGATGACAGGGAGAACAACAATAGCTTAATTTTACTAGTCAGTTTACCTTTGAGCATTTGGACACGATCTGCTCTATTTGCATAGTGATATTAATTATTTTTATAGAACCATCTAGTCAAGAATGTGTGGTGGGTTGACAAAACTCAGCTAGACACTCCAGCCAGACAACACGCTAAATGCAGGAAAAGTTCTACTCCATGGGCAGAGAACATTGTTTGGGTTGGGGGGCTGCTGACCCACAGAAAAATCAGTCAGGGACCAGGGACTGCGGGGGGCGGGGCTGGAATGCCAGCATGTCCCCCCCCCACCCCATGCTGGGGGGAGGCCCTAAGCCTCAGGTGGCCAGATCCAGGAAACCCAGGGCCTTAGGTTCCCCACTCCTGCCCTACTCCGTGGTCTGTAGTACTTTTAAATCAGACTAATGATTCTATGCTGTTGGGGACTAAGCATGGGACTGGGAGCCAAGAACTCTTGTATTTTAATCCTGGTTCTGTGACAGAATTGTTGTGTAACCTTGGACAAGTGACTTTACTCCTCTGTATCTGTAATTTGCGGATAATAATGCTTATTTGCGCAACTCTCAGTGTACAGTGATGATTAATTAGCTACGGCCTGTACAGCACTTTAAAGATGTGAAGTGATCTTGATTATGGCTAAGATGAAATTTTAATTATTACCAGGGCTGTCAACAGAGTTGCCAGGCCCCTGGGCATGGTGGCGATAGGAGGGGCAGCTCCAGGCCCTGGAAAAGGGTGGGACTTCAGGCACAAGTTGCAGGCCTGGGAACCTAGAGTAACTCACACACCTTCACTGAGACCATTTACAGAGAGAATAATGAGCCTGCTCTATAGCCTTAGCTAGTAGCCAGCTGGCTTTTAGCCCATGTGGTCGAGACTCATGCACTAAGCTCCAGAAGTCCCACATTTGATTCCACCCACAGATGACTGGGGTTTGTTGGTGTTACACTAGTCTCCCCCACATAGCCCTTCAGTGCTGCCTGTGGCTCCTGCCACTGCTACAGTAGTGGCTGTGCCGCTGGGAGACATAGGCCCTTTTAAATCACTGAGTCCCAGGGCAGTTGTTCCTTCTGCTCCCCAATGTCAGCAGCCCTGGCGATTACTGTTTCAGTGATATTGCTTCCCTAATCCAGCAAGCACCAAAACAGAATCTTTGGCATTTAGGGTGAGCTTTTCAGTTGTAGTGGCCCAAAGGTGCACTCCTGTTAACAAAGTGTTAGAATTGGCTCAACCCACGCTAGTCTCCCAGTACTCTGTGAACAAGCCAAAGCTTCCTATAGGCTGTCATAGCAGCCAGAGCTCACCCAAGACACTGCTAACTGGGACAGGTGGTGCTAGGGAGTCTCTGTGCAATTAGAGGATTCCATTTTCCAGATGTATCCACATTGGTATTTTGTACTACTTAAAAATGTTTGAAAGCTAAAAATAACATGGGAGGGGGGTAGATTTTAATCCAGTATTGGAATCTTGAATACTTCTCTTGGGACAAAAGTCCATTCCGCTCACAGATTTCTAAGAGCTAGATCTTACTTCAGTGATTTAAAAACCCCTTAAATAGAAACAGAATTGCACTCAAAAGATATAACACTTTGGGTACGTCTAGACTACATGCCTCTGGCAACAGATTAGGCTACCCGGCATAGGAAAATGAAGTGGCGATTTAAATAATCGCCGCTTCATTTAAATTTAAATGGCTGCCACGCTGAGCCAATCAGCTGTTTGTCGGCTCAGCGCAGTAGTCTGGACGTCCCGCGGTCGACATCAAAGGCATTTGTCGACCTCCCAGGTAAACCTCATCCCAGGACAGAGGCATGTAGTCTAGACGTACCCAAAGTGTTATATATTTTGAGTACCCTTAGGGTACATCTAGACAGCAGGACTATTTTGGGATACAAAATGGCAAATGAAATTTAATGTGGATAAGTGTAAAGTAATGCACATCGGGAAAAATAACCCCAACTATATGTACAGTATGATGGGGGCTAATTTGGCTACGACAAATCAGGAAAGAGATCTTGGAGTTATCGTGGATAGTTCTCTGAAAACTTCCTCACAGTGTGCAGCGGCGGTCAAAAAGGCAAATAGGATGCTAGGAATTATTAAGAAAGGGATAGAAAATAAGACCCAGAATATCTTACTGCCCCTGTATAAAACTGTGGTACGCCTACATCTTGAATACTGTGTACAGATGTGGTCTCCTCACCTCAAAAAAGATTTTTTGGCCTTGGAAAGGGTTCAGAAAAGGGCAACTAAAATGATTAGGGGTTTGGAACGGGTCCCATATGAAGAGAGGTTAAAGCAACTGGGACTTTTCAGTTTAGAAAAGAGGAGACTGAGGGGGGATATGATAGAGGTATATAAAATCATGAGTGGTGTGGAGAGGGCGGATAAAGAAAAGTTATTTATTAGTTCCCTTAATAGAAGAACTAGAGGACACCAAATGAAATGAATGGGTAGCAGGTTTAAAACTAATAAAAGAAAGTTCTTCTTCACACAGCGTGTAGTCAACCTGTGGAACTCCTTGCCAGAGGAGGCTGTGAAGGCTAGGACTATAACAGAGTTTAAAGAGAAGCTAGATAATTTCATGGAGGTTAGGTCCATAAAAGGCTATTAGCCAGGGGATAAAATGGTGTCCCTGGCCTCTGTTTGTCAGAGGCTGGAGAGGGATGGCAGGAGACAAATCGCTTGATCATTGTCTTTGGTCCACCCTCTCTGGGGCACCTGGTGCTGGCCACTGTCAGCAGACAGGCTACTGGGCTAGATGGACCTTTGGTCTGACCCAGTATGGTCGTTCTTTTGTTCTTATGTTATACCAGAGGTATCCCGATATAGCTACCCCACATCTTTTAAATGCGCCCATTATTTCAAAATATTTTTATTTAAGGGTTAAGAGATGTCTCAAAATTGCATGTTATTTCGAAATTTGGTGCTGTGTCAATGCACCAAATTTAAAAATAAGCTATTTCTAAATACAATCGAAATAAGATATGCAATTTGCATATCTTATTTCAAGTTTAGGGTGCTGTGTAGATGCACCCTTACTCATGAGAATACTTCGGTTGACTACACAAGGTTACTTCTGTGAGGACTACTCACATGAGCAAAGGATTGCAAGATCAGATCCTTTAATGATCCTTTTTTATAAAGATTAGTA
This sequence comes from Rafetus swinhoei, assembly GCA_019425775.1. Classification (NCBI taxonomy): domain Eukaryota; kingdom Metazoa; phylum Chordata; order Testudines; family Trionychidae; genus Rafetus; species Rafetus swinhoei. Next base: position 84,700,955 of record CM033424.1, read on the forward strand.
TTCCCTCCAGCTACAGAACCTTCAAAGAATCTGGAGGCAAGGTGAATAGCTTGCTTTGAAGTAACTGGTATGCTGCATACAACAGCATCCCTCGGAGTCCTTCAGCATGAAATGTCTACCAAATGCCTTTTAAGGAAATAAGTGGGAAAAAAATACCTAGCCAAAATGTTGTGGGATTTGACCACTATTAAGGTAGCTGAATATAACTGAAGGCTCTGGCTTGCCCTTTGGCATATTGTTTCTAATGTTCCCTTTTAAAATATTTTGTTATAAAGAAAGGTGATATGGCCAATTAGCTTTGGCCCACAGTGGAATCCAAGTGGTTTAGAACCATTGCTGAATCTGTTCAAACACATTTTGTACTGAGAATCTTAGTATAAATGATTCAAGCCCTTAACAATTGGAATTTAGGGTTTTGCATTGACAAACCCACATGCAGAAGCTAGTCTTATGGTAGTGTTGCACAAGGCTGAGTAAACATTTTAACACCACAGATTATCATTTATGTTGATAGGTTTATTATATCATTTTTGATCAGTAGCTAAAATGTAAGAAATGCTTATTTTCCATCTTTTTCATCACACCTCCGTGGAAAACTGAAATACAGAATAAGGGAAATCTGATTCTCATGACATTTTGCACACATACGAATGAGGAGTGTTTCCCTGCATAGATGATTTCAAAAAAATACTGGACACACTTGATCTCAGATAGGGGTGGGGACTGGCTGGGAGGGGAGCGGGGCTGGCCAGGGGAGATCGGGGGAAAGAACAGGCCAGCGGGAAGCAGGGCTGGCTCGGACGGGATTGGGGGAGCGGGGCTGGCCAATGGGGAACCGGATGGCAGGGAGCGGGGCTGGCCAGGAGGCGATCGGGGGGCGTGGGGCTGACCGGGAGGGAGTCGGGGAGAGAGGGGGGGAACCGGCCGGTGGGAAGCGGGGCTGGCCCGGACTCACGCAGATCCCGGAGTGCTACCCGTCCCGCGCACAGTCCTGGCGGGGCACACAGGCAAGTTCGGCCCTGGGGATTCCATCCCGGCCCGACCCCGCCCGTCCCCTCCTCTCTACTGTGTAGTTGCATACTGCCTGGCTGGTAGGCATGCTCACACGGTGTGAGCGTGTCTACCAGCCAGGCAGTACGCAACTACGTACTGATACTCATGATCAGGGCTCAACAAATTTATACAATCTACTCGCCTGTGGCGAGTAGATTGTAACCTGGAAGAGCCGGGTTCGGGCGATCTGCGCATGCGCAGAACGATCTGCGCATGTGCAGATCGCCGGACAGCGCGGCTGGCGAGTGGGGCTCGCCGCGGTTCGGCAAGCCCTGCTCATGATAATAATAAAACTTACTTAATTAGAAAATACTGGACATTTGTATATCTGGTATTTTCTCAATTTGTTTCCCGGACAAAAAGCTCAAATACCGGACTGTCCGGTTCAAAACCGGACACCTGGCAACCCTATCCCTGCATCAAATTTATTTATCATCTTTAAATCTGCTCCTCCCTGCTTAACTGGCCTTGTCTCCTGTTGCATCACTCCACCCACCGAAAATCAGTGATGTCAGCCCCGCACCCACCCATTTGATAACGTCTTGCACAAACATCTTTGTGCCTATGTTATAAATTAATGCTCTCTCTCAACATGAAAGCGACAGGGGTGGGGAACCTTTTTGGGTCGGGGGCCATTGACCCACAGAAAAATCAGTCAGGGGCCGTACAGAAGTGAGAAGCAAAAAAGAAAATAAACAACTCTCACTGATGTAGCCCCCGACTGAGAAGCAGAAAGACACTTCCCACATTCCCTTCCCAGACCAGAGCCTAAGGGGGCCCAGACTAGTAGATCTTGTGTGCTCCAGCCCCATGGTGGGACGGTGGGACAGCTGGCGCGCCAGTGGCTCCTAAATGCAGGGGGAGAGGTCCTGAGCCTTGGGGGTTCAGATCCAAGCAAGTGGCCCCCAGGCCTTAGGTCCTCCTCTCCCCTCCCTGCCCCGTATGTGAGTCTACTACCATCATCTCCTTTAAATATCTACTCCAGCCCTATCTCTTCCCTGGTGTCTTCAAAAAAAATGCCAATTAATGATGGCTTGAGTGACAGATGAGGTTAACTGTTACTTAATTTCTTTCTAACTTAAAAATCTAACCTATAGGACCATAAATGAGTTAGCCCTAATTGTTTCCTGTTTATCTGAAACATTTCGTTTGCTAATAGTGAGTCTAATGTGGCTGGTTTTATACAGACTATGGACGAAATCCTGGCGTCACTGAATAACAAAACTATTATTGATTTCCATAAGGTCAGGATTTCAACCTGTATCTTTATATGGATGAGAAATTCATGTTTTATATCTTAACTTTTTGGCAGGTAAAATGATTTGGATACTTTGGGGGTAAGGTCCCTATTAAGTACCTAGAAATACAGAAAGATAAAGAGCTAATTATCCATGCTTCTGTAGTTGCCATTGTTTTTCTTTAGGCAAAAGCAGAAGTGGGTTGTTATGAAGTATTTCTTCTAGACATCACATCTACCTTGTTTTCTATGAAAAAGCATTACCAGCACATTCACTGTATATTCTACTTGGCTGATTTGGTACTCTTTCCAAAGTACTCTGTAATCCCTACAAGTGTGCTTGTGTAACATAAATAGTACTATGCTCAAATGTTTATTTGGGTAATAAAACTTTCCAAACAAATTTTCATTCCATCACAGTGACCCAATATGCCATAAATTGCAATATACCATGGAAAAGAGAGCGTGAAGTTTCAAAATTGTCCTAGGACAAACCCAAAGCTCTTGGATAGCACAGAGAAATGGTGAGAGGTACATTTGTTTTTGAATTCCTTCCATTTGTAATAAGCTGGTAAGTATTAATTACTACCACAAACAAGAGCTGTCTGGATTTAAACATATGGGATCAAAGTCAGTGGTGCTATGACGCTCTATGTTATCTGAGAATCTAGCACGGCATTTGTATTGCAACAGTCAGTGTTGGTTCCTCCTCTATGGAAATATTTAACAAGAAGTCCCCACCAAATGATTTTTTAATTAGATGTCTTTAAAAATTCCTTTCTGATCATTTTAAATTATTTCAGACCAACCTTGCAAATGTTACTGAGCATTATGCTTACTAATGTTATGTAGTGTATTTCATGTGAATCATGAAAGGTGATTAATAGTTATTATATTTTAAAGCTTAGGCTCTTATTTGAGATATATTACAGTCAATGATAAAAAAAAAGGTAAGTAGTAGACTTGAACTCTAAACACAAAATACTTTCTACAGCTGAAATATCCAGAATTGAAAGTAAAGCTGAGAGTTAATGCAAGGGTGGGCAAACTTTTTGGTCTGAGGGCCACATCTAGGTATGGAAATTGTATGGTGAACCAGATGTGCAAGCCCCAGACTCTGCTCCCTGGAGGGTGCACTGGGCAGGCAGAGCAAGCCCCAATCTCCATTCCCCAAGTGGAACACTGGGGCAGGGAAAGACCTTGACTATGCTTCCTGGCAGGAGCCCCAGGCAGGCAGAGCAGGGCAAGCCGTTGACTCTGCTCCCTGGCTGGAGCAGGCAGAGCAGGGCAAGCCCCCAACACTGTTTCCTGGTTGGAGTAAGACAAGCCCCTAATCTCACTCTCTGGCCGGAGCTCAGAAACAGTGCAATGGAGATTGAGGGCCGATTAAATCTGGGTGCTCCACACCCAATAACTCAGGGGTGGGCAAACTACAGCCTGGGGGCTGCATCAAGCCCATCAAAGGTGTTAAAGTTAAGGATCAAGGGATTCTTTAAATGGAGTTTTTGTGAACAAAATTACTTGTTTAAACGTATGTGTGTGTATACAGGATATCACAAACTGAGTCTGTCATGCTCAAAAGTCTGACTCATGGAAAACAGTACAATTGCTTCCTACATGCCACCAGGTAGTGAGGGCCAGCAAGCGATCAACAAAGGATCAGCTAGTAAAACTGTATCATACCCTACTGTCACAAAGGGGTGAAGTTTCTTAGGGTATGTCTACACTACAAAGTTAATTCGAACTAACAGCCGTTAGTTCGAATTAACTTTCATAGGCACTACATATGCAAACCGCTAGTTCGAACTTAATTCGAACTAGCGGAGTGCTTAATTCGAACTAGGTAAACCTCATTCTACGAGGACTAACGCCTAGTTCGAATTAAGTAGTTCGAATTAAGGGCTGTGTAGCCACTTAATTCGAACTAGTTGGAGGCTAGCCCTTCCCAGGTTGCCCTGGTGGCCACTCTGGGCCAAGCCAGGGAAACTCTTCTGCCCCCCTCCCAGCCCCGGAGCCCTTAAAGGGCCACAGTCTGGCTACGGTGCCCGTGCCAGGTGCAAGCCTGCCAGCACCCAGCCAACAGACCCTGCACCTGGCACGGCATGAGCCAGCCACCCGCTGCCACCCAGCCCTCCGCCTCTTCCCAGGACCAGGCTGGCGGCTCCCAGGAGCCTGTCCGGGGCCGCAAGAGGCGGGTGCCCGCCTGGTCTAGTGCGGAGTTCGTGGACCTCATCGAGGTTTGGGGTGCCCTGAGTGCCCTCCAATGTCCACAATCTCCGCACTAGGCACAGGAAAGTGGCCGTCTAGGGCAGGATAGCTGCCAGCCTGGCCTCCAAAGGCCACATGCGAACCCAGGAGCAGGTTTGCATGAAAATCAAGTTGGTCCAGTGACACCCCCCGACCCTGAGCCCTGAGCTTAGAACATAAGAACATAAGAACGGCCGTACTGGGTCAGACCAAAGGTCCATCTAGCCCAGTAGCCTGTCTGCCGACAGCGGCCAACACCAGGTACCCCGGACCGAAGACAATGACCAAGGCATTTGTCTCATGCCATCCATCTCCAGCCTTCCACAAACAGAGGCCAGGGACACCGTTCCTACCCCCTGGCTAATAGCACTCCATGGACCCAACCTCCATGACTTTATCTAACTTGTCTTTAAACTCTGTTATAGTTCTAGCCTTCACAGCCTCCTCTGGCAAGGAGTTCCACAGGTTGACTATTTGCTTTGTGAAGAAGAACTTTCTTTTATTAGTTTGAAGCCTGCTACCCATTCATTTCATTTGGTGTCTTCTAGTCCTTATATTATGGGAACTAATGAAGAACTTTTCTTTATGCACCCTCTCCACACCACTCATGATTTTATAGACCTCTATCATACCCCTCAGTCTCCTCTTTTCTAAGCTGAAAAGTCCCAGTCTCTTTAGCCTCTCTTCATATGGGACCTGTTCCAAACCCCTAATCATTTTAGTTGCCCTTTCTGAACCCTTTCCAAGGCCAAAACATCTTTTTGAGGTGAGGAGACCACATCTGTACACAGTACTGAAGATATGGCGTACCATAGTTTTATACTTCCTCCTCCTTCTTCCCTGGCTTCCCCTTCCAGCTCCCTCCTCCCAGGTTTCCCCTCCCTCTCCACCCTCTCTCTTCCCCTCTCCACCTCCTTTCCCAGTCTCCCAGAGGTTCATCCCCCCACCCCAGTTTTGTTAAATAAAGAGAGTTTCTATTTTTGACCACACGTGTCCTTTATTTTTTACATCAGGAAGGGGGCTAGGAGGGGTAAGTGGAAGGAGGTGAGGGAGGAATGGGGCACGAGCCCCCGATGGGGAGGACTGGGGTGGCTCTGCGGGCTCCTCGGGGTGGAAGCTCTCCTGCAGGGCCTCATGGATCCTGACAGCCCCCCCGATTGACCCCGCCCAGATGGCAGCCTGCAGCAAGTGCAGCCGGGCTGATGGCCGAGTGCTGTGATGTGCCGAGTGTGGGCACTCAGGGCACTCCAAGACAGGACTGCTTTGCTGTCCCTCATCGAGGTAGACAAGCAAGCAGGGAACCCTGAGAACTGTCTGTCTGGGGTGGGGGTCGGGTCCCTTTAAGCACAGCCCTCGGCTAGCCTGAGGCAGCAGCTCCATACTCTAAGTCCTAACCTGATGCCCTGCTGGCACTGGTTCCGGCCAGCCTTAACTTCGGTTCAGGGTCCACTCAATGTGGACATGTTAGTTCGAATTAGTAAAACGCTAATTCGAATTAGTTTTTAGGTCTAGATGCACTAGTTCGAATTAGCTTAGTTCGAATTAACTAATTCGAATTAAGTTAGTTCGAATTAGTGCTGTAGTGTAGACATACCCTTAGGGTTTTACTGTGTGTTTAAGACTCTTTGGGCCTGCAGTAAGGCAGACTGGATCCCATGGACCCAGAATGGGAGGAACCCAGCACTGAGCCCTGGTGGGCGGAGCCAGGCCCTATTCACCCTCCCACTGGAAGTTAGTGAGAGGAACAGTAAGTATAAAAAGTGGGCCAGATACCTCCTGCAGACTCCCAACCTAGATCTGATGACTGGCCAGGATCACCAGCATGGGCATCCGGTAGCCTAGGTGGGGGAAGGCTCTGCCTTCCCAAACCATCAGGCATGGCCCCACCCACACTCCGCCCCCAGAACACTGCTATAGGCATTCTGGGGCCGGAGTGTTGCTGCCCCTAGCGTCTGCCCTCCCCGCTGCTCCAGGCTGGGGAAGCTCGGGACACGTGCCATTCTCCCTCCCTGTGCTCCGGGGGCTGGGGAAGCTTGGGCTGGCTCTGGACACATGGCCTCCTCTCTCCTTGGTGCTCAGGATAGGTTGGGGCGCGCATGCTCTTCCTCTCCCCATGGTGGGGGGGCATACATGTGCTCTGTGCGCCTTCCCCCCCTCCTCCCCTCCCCGTGGTGGGGGCGGGGCCTCAGTGGAGTGGACAAGGCTGCATTCCCAAGCCCCCGCCACAGCTGCCCGGACTGTCCATGATCACCAGGGCCACTTATAGACATGGACACCAAGGAGTTGCAAGCCCCTTGCCTGACAACTCAAGCATCCCTCTACAGAACCAGATGCTCCCAGAGTGGGAGTTAGGGAATGGCCTAGGGGTATCTGACCCCTTGTCTGGCTGCAATGCTGCTGCCAAGTGAGTCAGTGTGTTGTGATCAGGATCCCTGCAGACCCAGTGGCAGACTGCTATGCCAGTGCTGAGCCCCTGGGCTGGGACATCGTGGAGTGCATGGGCCTGTGTCCCTCCTGCTACCCCAACCCTTTCTTAGGCAAGAAGCTGCACTTCTTGGCCTTCCACTGGCACTAGGAGGCACGGCTGTTTACTGGTCAGCCTCGGAGCAGGCCTGAGTCCCCAGATGCTCTATTGCCCTGCCCTGCCCCAGAGCCTGGGCTAACAAGGTGATGCACATCAATACTCTATTGCATCACCTTGACCGCGGCCTCGGGGCTAATAAATGGTGTTGGTTACTTGGCCCCTAACTAAGGGCCCAAGCCATATATTCTTGCAGGCACTACTCATTCCCCATGACAATCACAGACTGAGATATAGTAGGTGGAGTGGCCTCCTAAGGACCCAGACTGGGAGGAACCCCGCCTCTGAGCCCACTACAGGGCCAAATTCTTTTCTCAATTACTATTTAATGACAGTAATAATGGTGTTCCAGTGCAAAGGGGATAGCTGCATTAGAAGTATCTGAAGTATGATAAATAGGTACCTAGATAATCTTCTACTTGCAAACAAGTATTTCTGCATGCAAATACAGCAGTTAAGTGCACAATTACTGTATTTGCCAATTAGAGGCTATATTGACAATGATGGAAAATTTGCCCCTTTCTGTTATTTTACCACTATTTTGTGTGTTAATATTCCATGTTTCTCCTTTCTTGTGAAAACTAGCTGGTGGTTCTATAGGCAAAACGAATTTTTAACAGCCTCCTGCACACCAGCACATGTGGGTTTTACTTAGTCTCTGTCTTTGCTTGTTGCATTATTTAAACCTCATCTGTTTTCTAGGCTCACTAGATTTGATGCAGTTGGAGCTGTATCCCATACGATGTGTTGTAAATAATGAGAGTCCGGTTAAGTGTGAGCTGCTGGCAAAGGCCTGTCCATCCCACATTACGTGGTGTGACCAGATTCTGGAGCAGCCTGCACATTAGCCCGCTCTAATCTTATTCATGTTTTGGCTTACCTTAAATTGGATGCCTCCCAACATTCTGGGACAAAATCAGTGATTGATGCTCTGCCTTTTAGAAAGGTTCAGTGACAGGTTTTGTCTCATGTGGAACCAATGGTACAGAAATCCATAGACACCATGGCTATGTCTAGACTGGCATGATTTTCCGCAAATGCTTTTAACGGAAAAGTTTTTCCGTTAAAAGCATTTGCAGAAAAGAGCGTCTAGATTGGCACAGATGCTTTTGCACAAAAGTGCTTTTGTGCAAAAGCATCCGTAATAATCTAGATGTGATTTATAAAAAGCCCGATCGCCATTTTCGCCATCGGGCTTTTTGCAAAAACGGTTCTCAGTTGTCTACACTGGCCCTCTTGCGCAAAAGTATTTGCGCAAGAGGGCTTTTTTCCAGCGGGAGAGTCATTGTATTTAAGAAGAACACTGACGATCATACATTAGATCGTCAGTGTTCTTGCGCAAATTCAAGCGCCAGTGTAGACAGCTGGCAAGTTTTGCGCAAAAGCAGTCGCTTTTGCGCAAAAACTTGCCAGTCTAGACGCAGCCCATGATTATGCACCTTACCCACCTATTCTAGGGAGTCCAATTCCATTGCAGGCACTAGCCTTTAAGAGTTCTCACATTTAGGGGAATACATAAAGGCAAAATGCTCCAAATTTGAGGATTATAAGGACAATAATTAGAAAAAGTTATGTTCATAGTAGTCAGACTTCTTTCTAGGGCTATCAAGTGATTTAAAAAAATAATCACCATCAATTATGTGATTAAAAAAATTAACCATGATTAATCACGCAATATAAACATTAATCATGATTAATTGCGCTGCTAAACAATAAGAGAATACCATTTATTTAGATATTTTGGATGTTTTCTACATTTTCAAAAATATAGATGTCAGTTACAACACAAAATACACAGTGTACAGTGCAAGATAGTTACATGCCAGGTGCAATAAAGATTCATATGTCTCTACCATTCCAGAGGGCTTGCGTCTGTGCTGATGATGGGTTCTGCTCAATAACAATCCAAAGCAGGGCAGACTGACATGTGTTCATTTTCATCATCTGAGTCAGATGCCACCAGCAGGAAGTTGATTTCCTTTTTAGTGGTTCGGGTTCTGTAGTTTTAGCACTAGAGTGTTGCTTTTTAAAGATTTCTTGACAGCAAGCTCCACACCTTGTCCCTCTCAGATTTTGGAAAGCACTTCTGGTTCTTAAGCCTTGTCGAATGCTGCAGCTATCTTTAGAAATCTCACATTGGTGCCTTCTTTGCGTTTTGTCAAATCTGCAGTGAAAGTGTTCTTAGAACAAACAGAATGTGCTAGGTCATCCTAAGAGAATGCTATAACAAGAAATATATGGCAGAATGTGGGTAAAACAGAGCAGGAGACATGTCAGACTCCTCCAAGGAGTTCAGTCACAAATTTAGTTAACACATTCTTTATTTGATAAGTGTCATCAGCATGGAAGCATGTCCTCTAGAATGGAAACATGTAGGACATACGAATGTTTAGCATCCCTGACCTGTAAAACAACTTGCATTTCAGGTTACAAATGTGTCCTACAAACAACTGTTCTCATTTTCAGGTGACAGTGTAAATAAAAAAGCAGATAAAGGTTGGAACTCCCTGGTCCGGCACACTTGGGACCTGAGCTGTCCCGGACCAGGGAGTTTACCAGACCAGGGAAGGTTACTGCTCCCCTCCTGGCAGCCCCGTTCCTGGGCTTCTCTCCTTGGCAGCCCCACTCCTGGGCTCCTGCCCTGCTGCTGGCCCTGCTAAAGCTAGCCCACGATGGCTCTCCACCCTGCTGCTCACCCGCTGCTCCAGGGTTTCCCGGGCTTCCTGGCAGGGACTGCTTGGCCACTGCCGGACCCACTGCCACAAGGCGTTCCCCAGGGTTCCCGGCTGGGGCCACACAGTGCCACTGGCCCTGCTGCCACCAGACAGGGCCACCCAGCCACCCCGCCCCTCTGCTAGGGCTGCCTCGCTGCCACAGGGGATTCTGTGGGTTTCCCGGCCAGGGCCACCCACCTCCACCAGCCTCGCTTTAACTGGGGAGTTCCCCAGTAGAGGCTGCCCAGTCATCCCGGCCCCGCTGCCACCAGGGGTTCACCGAGGTTCCTGGCTGGGGCCGCCTGGCTTCAGACAGCTCCACTGCAAGTGGGGGTTCCCTGGTTCACCCTGCTAATGCCAAGGGTTCTCTGGCCTGGGTGGGGGCTCCCTGGAAGCCACCTGGCCTCATTGATGCTGGGGTTTCCCTGGCCAGGAGGAGGGGAGGAGCTCCTCTGACACCAGGGGCTCCTCAACCACTGCCTGGCCCCGCTAATGCTGGGGGTTCCTCAGCCAGGGCCGGGGGTCCTCAGATGCCACCTGGCCCAAACAGGGCTCCCCAACCCCTGCATTGCTCCCACCTCCAGGGCTCTTTGGTTCAACGATATCTGTGGCCCTGCCAGACCACGGGTGTTCCCAGACTAGAGAGTCCCACATTTGGGAGATTCAGACTGTAGTATTATTTCCCACAAATGTAAACAAACTTGTTTGTCTTATCAATTGGCTGAACAAGAAGTAGGACTGAGAGGACTTGTGGGCTTTAAAATTTTACATTGTTTTGTTTTTGAGTGCAACTATGTAACAAAAAAATCTATATTTGTAAGATGCACTTTCATGATAAAGAGATCCTATTATTTGTACTTGTATGAGGTGAATTGTAAAATACTCTCTTTTGTTTATCATTTTACAGTGCAAATATTTTAATGAGAAATAATATAAAGTGAGCACTGTACACTTTGTATTCTATGTTATAATTGAAATCAATATATCTGAAAATGTAGAAAACATCCAAAATATTTAACACATTTTAATTAGCATTGTGTTTAACAATATGATTAAAACTGTGATGAATGTTTTATGGGTGATTGATTTTTTTTTTACTTAATCATGTGAGTTAACTTCAATTAATTGATAGCCCTACTTCTTACTTCTTAACAAAAAGTTTTCCCTGCAATCAGAATAATAATAGGTTATGGTGGCACAGTCCTAGCCGAAGGACTATGAAGTGATACCTTTATCAATCACTGGTGAAGAAATTACTGAGTCTGTCTCATCAGAGCTACTTACAATACAGAACAACAGGAAGGGGAGTTTGATAGCTGGAGCTATCAATGCTGCAAGAAGAAGTAGTGTGTGTTATTACTGAAATGAAGTCTGGAAAAGCATTAGGGATAGGCAACATACCAGCAGAATTGTGAAGGGTGATTGGTGACTATGATATTATTCTGACGTGGACAATTTGTAATGATTTATGAATGACTAGATTTTGGCTGGATGACTGAACGAAAGGAATCTTTCTGCCCTTACCAAAGAGAGGAAACAAATCAGAAGATAATAACACTCTTATTATTCCCCTAATATCTCATGCAAGCACAATTGTGCTCTACCTAAGACAGGATTGGATTAAGCATATGTTATAAGCAGAACTACCACTAAAACAAGCTCGTTTCAGAGAGAGATGAGGCACATGTGATTTAATCATGAACATCCGTCACATCATTGAAAAATGACAAATGCAAGAACTACAATCACTCTTTTATCCTGTGTTTCATTAACTAAAAACATTCAACACAGTCCAACATGACCATCTTTGGAGAATATTGGCAGATGTGGAGGGACAGTAAAGCATCTCATTAAACTCAGTTAGGGTATGTCTACACTGGCCCCCTAGTTGAAACTAGGGAGGCTAATGGAGGCATTCGAACTTGCAAATGAAGCCCGGGATTTAAATATCCCGGGTTTTATTTGCATGTTCCCGTCGGGCGCCATTTTGAAATGGCACTAGTCCGGACTAACTGCCCGCGGCTACACGCGGCAATTAAACGGTAATTTGAACTAAGTCCTTAGTTCGAATTACCTGTTACTCCTCCTGGAATGAGGTATAACAGGTCATTCGAACTAAGGACTTAGTTCGAATTAACATTTAACTGCCGCTGTAGCCACGGGCAGTTATTCCGGACTAGTGCCATTTCAAAATGGCGCCCGACGGAACATGTGCAAATAAAGCCCGGGATATTTAAATCCCGGGCTTCATTTGCAACTTCGAATGCCTACATTAGCCACCCTAGTTCGAACAAGGGGGCTAGTGTAGACATACCCTTAAAGTCTCTACTGTCAACAACAGACTATACGGTGCCAGCAGTCACAAGTGATTTTCCAATGGGATGTGTGTGAAACAAAATTGTATTAGAGCCTTCTCAACATGCATACAGAATTTTTATGAGACAAACCTGAAAAGTTTTGACAAAGCAAATAGAGCTGGGATTTCTACTGAAGCACACGTCTTAACCAACCTCAGATATGCTGATGGCAGGATGCTCTTTGCTACAGCCACCAATGCAATACAAGGAATGTTAGAGTCTGTTAAAAAATGTTGTGAGAAATATTAATGATCTCTGTTTGAGGCAAGAACAAAATACATGTATGTTTTTACAATCAACAAAAAAAAATGCAAGTGACATTTCAATTAACATTCAACAGTCAAATAGATCAATTCAGTTATCTGAGATCATATATATCCAAACAAGGAGGCAGTTTCAAAGAAACCAAAAGAAGATTAAGCATGGCTCACTCAGCCATGACATTCTTTATGAAAGTTTGGAAAAACCATGGCATCTCAAAATTTGATTGGTGAAAAGCTTAATTTTTTTCCATAGCAATGTATGGATATGAATCATGGGAAATAAATGCTGCTGACAAGAAGAAAATTGGAGTCTTTGAGATGTAATGCTGGCAAAGATTATTACATATTTCCTGGATAGAAAAGAAGATGAATGCTTATGTTAGAAATATTATTGGAGAGAAGCAGACCCTGCTGTCGAAAATAATCTGGTACAAACCTATGTACTTGGGGCACATCAGACATAGGGATGGACATAACCGCAAGAAAGTTATAATGGAAGGAATGGTGGCAGTAATAACACATGGATAATTGTCAGCCAGTGAGAAGATGGATAGATAGTGTGTGCAGATCACTAACAGGTCAGCTGCCGAGTGTTCAAAGCTAGCAACGTATGGCAAAAGCCTCAGGTAATTCTGCTGTAATGTCACCAATATTCAGACATGAATAAATGGATTTTTACTACTTAGAGATCAGATTAGGTTTTGCCTGTGCACAAGGGCATGGTGATGGGGAAGGCTATTTCTCCTCTTTACTACTTGTGCAATACCATGCATAAATGAGACTATAATAAACAGACATGAAAAGGGAGCAATATCTAATGCGGAAGATTGGGAATGGTTGTAGGGAACGTTGATAATCTAATGCTATGGGCAGGTTTTCATTTACAGAGAAACGTGTCGTATGCAAACACCACAGGGCCTGTAGAACATACTTCCTTTGCATTTATGGTGTTGGAAACTGTTGAGGATATTTCAAATGGGAATGTTTAATTGAATATTATAATTGTTATTGTAATTTTGTCCCTTTAGGTCTAGGACAAAGTTACGTACATAAACAAACTTCTTCATGCCTGAATTTCATAAAATCTTTAAAGTAGCACATTTGGCTTTTAAATACAAACTTTACTAAGTACTATAAAGGTGTTTCTTACCATATTTGTAGAAAGCATCCTTTTCCAACCTACCAAAGTAAAGAGGAACATTTTCAGAGTGCACTCTTATTATTGGTAATACACAGCTACCTTATTCTGAATAATTTAGAATTCAGGCATACCTCTAAGGAACAGTTTTGTTTGGGGGGCGAGAAGAAACAGAATACTTCCAGGAGCATTCATTGGATGTTATATGCTACTCCTGGTATATTGCACCCATGGATTTTGTGAGAAAGCTAGTGTAAGATAGATTTTGGGTTGTGTGCCACCTTCTTCTTGCCCATCCCTGTCCTTTTGGGTCATTATCCGCCCCAGGAAGCATTTAGAAGTAATAGTCTTTATGCTCCAAGTTAAAAGACTCTCACTGTGACTGGGCTTCATGTAGAACAGTGTTTCTCAACCAGTGGTACGAGTACCCTTAGGCAGGAGCAGCCTGAGGCGGGCTGCGGCAGCTGGTGCCCCAGGTGGAACGCGTGATCGGCACCCCTGCCTGCACAGCCTTCAATGGAATGACGTCATCATTGGGTGCCCCGTTGAAGGCGGCGCCCTAGGCAACGGCCGAGTTGGCCTATAGTCACGGGTCGCCCCTGCCCTTAGGAGTACTCGAGAGAAGTCTGGGGTACGTCAACACAACTGAAATTTGGAGAAAACTGAATTTTTGTTTTACATTTTACAGCGTTTTATTATTTTTGTACTTTTTACAACCAAAAATTTCATTGACCGCCCAGCTACAATTAAGTTGTTTAAACAAATGTGTTGCAATGGTAGAAAAAAATTTGGTGTGTCTGAAAACTGTAGGTACTGGGGGTACTTATAATATTTTTAAAGGGGTACTTTATAAAAAAATGTTGAGAAACACTGATGTAGAACACTGATTAAAAGAGGATTCATGGCCATTCTCTACTGCTCATGCACAGGCCAGGTATTTTATATTCCTTATTGATATCATAGAAGACTTACCTGGTATATCCATCAGGGCAGGTGGTTGGCAGTGTGAAGGGTGCAGGAGACAAAGCAGGGCCTTGGGGATGTGGGAGGGCAGGGCAGGAGTCTGGAGGTGGGGGGTAGGGGTGCAGGAGTCAGGGTGGAAGATTGAAGAGGTGTTCAGGACGGGGCTGAGGTTATGGGGGTATGAGATTAAGGGCTGGGAGATGAGGGGGTCGGGAGATTGAGGGTTGGGAGATGAGGGGGAGTCAGAGCTGGGGGGTCCCATCTGGCAGGGTTTTCTCTTCCCCTCCTGGCTGGGGGGTCTTCTCTGTCTCCCCAGCCCTCTCTAGCTGGCAGGGGTCTTTCCCCAACCATCTGGCAGGGCTTTCTCCCTCCCCTCCTCTGCAACTGTGACCAAGTGTTGGGGGGCTATTTACCCCATCTGGTGGCAAGCAAAATGGTGAGCCCCAGCCTCTGCTGGCCACTCTCTTGGTGGTGTGGCTGCCCCTAGTGGTCACTCTGCAGTATAGCTCTCCCCTGCACTTGCTACCTCTAGTAGCCACTGTGAGTATCACGTCTCTCCTCTCTGCCCCCTACGTTTCCATATTATGAAACAGGCCCATTCCAGCGACTTCCCATTTTCCTGGCACAACCAAACCCTGACCCTGATCTTGCTTTAAGTTAGGATTAGAGGAAGCTGCATACCAAACTTGTTGGCCCTAGCAGACAGAGGTAGACTCACAGACAGACACACTCCAAAATATATAGAGAGATTAGCAAGAGAGATTAGCAAGATTTCAATTCCTCTTTCTGAACATGACTTATAAAAACTAGTTATAATTACAAAATTTAAAAAAATTTATTAACTGGTGGTAGGTAATATTTGGGCATAACATTTGGGACAAACATTATAGCACAACCTTACTCGTTCCTATTAATGACTGAAAGAATAGTTTTATGATTAAGCAATTGAACATAATATCAAAGTATCAAGAATACAAGACAAAATGTATTTGGAGGAGGGGAAAGAAAGGTCTTGAAAGATAAAATATTACTCACAGTATTTATAATAATACTTCATAGCTCACTAGTCAATGTGCATGACTGACATACTACGTGCTTTGTAATACAATAATCAAGTTATGCCACAACATTAGATCTCAGATTATGTAACAATAGCAATAGGCATGTGATTTAGGGACTCAGTTCTGC
Organism: Rafetus swinhoei; assembly: GCA_019425775.1. NCBI lineage: Eukaryota > Metazoa > Chordata > Testudines > Trionychidae > Rafetus > Rafetus swinhoei. The sequence continues at coordinate 84,716,696 of CM033424.1, forward strand.
AAGGTTTTGAGATTGGGCCCTTTGTGAAAATCAGTAGCAAAATCCAGTATTACCAATCTTCTGGTATTATCTGTTCACTCTTGTTTGGTATATCAGCTGCATGGTAATGTAACAATGGAGTTTGGGTGAAGCTTCATTGAAGTTGGGGAGCACAACAGATGCTCTTCAATCAGGATAAATGTAAAACATGGAGAAGTTCCTGTTTTTGATTAACGGCTCCTGAAATATGAGCCATCACATAAAGCATAGGCCACATGCAAGACTTGTCAAAAACAACTATGTGGGCAGAGAAGTTTCACTATTCACTGTCTAATGGACGTATATGTGTCTGTGAGCAAAAGCTCCAGGAAGCAACCAGGAACAGAGAAAGACAAGCAGCTGTATATACCAGCAGAGAAACAGTAGAAGTAAAACCCTGAGGCTCCAACTGCACTGCGAGTGTTTTGAGGAAGAGGAAATGCAAATGGAGCACTCATTTGCATATCTTGCACTCTCATTTGCATATCTTCTTCCAATCCTTTTTGAGGAAGAGGTTTTTGTGATAAAAAGCCCTGTATAGATGGGGCCATTTGTCGGAAAAAAACCCTTTTGCACAAGAGCCTGTAAACCTCATATTTGAGGAATAAGGGCTCTTGAGCAAAAGGGCTTTTTCCAACAAATAGCCCCGGCTACACAGGGCTTTTTATCACAGAAACCTCTTCCACAAAAAGGACCAGAAGAAGATATGCAAATGAGAGTGCAAGATATGCAAATGAGCACTCCATTTGCATTTCCTCTTCCGCAAAACACCCGCAGTGTAGACGTAGCCTAAGGGAAGAGAGAGGTTTGTAGCCAGACTATTAGCTGGAAAGAGGCTTGGAACTACGACCAAAGAAACTGCCTTCTATTGTTTAATTACTACTGTGTTCAAGGAAACAGGACTTTATATATATTCTGTGTAAATGAACAGGATTATATCAAATAAATATCTGACATCCATTTTTTCTCCCATGGAAATAGCCCACAAGACCTCAAACATGTGGGTCAAAAGGCATAATGTAGGTCACCTTATTGCTTCACACTGGGTATCTGTATCATAGGTCTTAGAGATATTTATCATCCGTTGTATGTGTTCTCTTGAAAACTGTCTCTCAAAGTAGATTATAAATGAAACTAGTAAGGAAATGTCAGCTTCCAGCATCTTATAATGAAGATGAGTCACATAGGGGAATGTATGACTTAGTGCCCACTAAACAGGCAGATAGAGGGGGATGAGAGACAGAAATGCATTTTTGTTCGTGTCAGAAATTCAGGAGTTCAGAAGTTTGGGGCCAGATTCAATGTTATCCTACAGCATTGTTTGTACCCCTGAAGGCATGCTAATACTCAGTAGATAATCTAGCGAGTCAGACACAACATTGAACACTGTATGCAACAAGTGATCTTGATGCTACAGTAATCGTGAGAAACTTTATTCTGTCTTCCAATTGCCTTTGCCCAAATTGTAATGCTCTTTACTGCCAGTTAACTCTTCTGTAATTAATGATGAGTCAGAACTCAGCCTTGCAGCAAATTCTTTCACTGTACCTTTTTTAACCTCTTCATTGCCTTTTTGCAAGTTTTATAAATCCTAACCCTGAAAACTACCTCATCCATTTTAGTCCTGCCATTGAAGTATTTGATTGATGTTTTAAGCCTCATTTCTCTCTCCCACCATTTTCTGCACTGTCTTTTCTTCTTTCCAGAAGGCCAAGGCATAAGCTTCTCCTCTTAATTTTTGGCCAGACTGTTACTTGATCCCCTCATGCCTGCCTGTGTTTAAAAACAAAAACAAAAAAGGAAGAGAGGGTAACTAAAGTAGATGAAAATTAAACTTTGCTACTGCTACTCCTGTGTTGTTATTTCTTTTCAAGTGTTTCTTAAAGAGCAGCAGAATCAGCTCAGTAATTTAGATGCCTATTAGCCAGCAAGAAAAATAAAAAACCTGCCCCTTTGAGTGAAGAAAGTGGCTGGAGGGTAGGACGGATTGCTTCCATTGTTCGGGGGTGGCTGAGCTGTTCCTTCACAAACAGCACTCACGCGAGGTGTGCTGTCAGTGCAAATTAAAAGTGATGAAGAACATAGACCTACTTTGCTCCTCCTGAGATATATTTTCTGAAACTGTTTTGGAAAACATGTGCTAGAAGGAAATATAGCACCACTATCATTTACAGGCAAAAACATTTCCTCCGGGACCAAAGGACCAGGTATATGGGTCAGTATGGCAGCTAGAGGTCTACTTGAATACACGTGCTTTTGGTAGCAAGCATCAGAATAATTTGTGAACTGGACCTCCTGGAAGCAATCTTCGGTTGTTACCGATGGGTCATGGCCTAACTTTTCTTGTAATGTGACTCTTTCACAGTATGACTTAATCTGAGGTGAGATAAGAAGCCTCATATATGCAACTCGTGGGAGACTGTTCTTCTGATTTTCAAAATGTCTTCTGTACTTTTAATTTTGTTCTGCATATAGGTTAATTTTCTGTAACCTTAGATATATGTGATCCATGTTGCCACATTAGATGTTGCCATGTCACTCATCTGTTTTGCATTTTGTTTTTTTGTATGGTTATGTTACAAAATACCATATGAGCTACTGCTGAAACCACCAGCTCTTGTTTCTTCCTAATATGGTGCTGTAAGGCCTTGGTTTGAGTTAGCTGAAGTGTTGAAGGAGTCAGAGCCCAGAGATCAGACTGGTGTGATGCTCAAGGAGCGCTAGGGTCACGGTTAGTATTCCACACACTGGAAAGGCAGAAAATGTTTGAATTCCCTGACAATGACTAAAAGACAGTTTAGTCCAAGCCAGTTATGTTATCTGGGAACATGTTCTGCTGCTTCTTCAACATAGATTTCATTGCAAGAATGAAAGGAGTGTTCATTTTAATGACTGCCATTAAAGGAATTCTGACCTGAAATATGTGCTTGATTTTTTTACAAAGGTTTATAACATCGATACTGTTTTTTGAAATGGCTCCTGCAGAAGCTCTTTTTAAATAAGAATCTTCACTTGCATTTTAACTACAGAAAAGGGGGAAAATATCTTGTAATAAAAATGCTAGATGGGGATTTTTAAGATCTGGTCTCAGTTCCTGGCTCTGCTACAAACTTTGTGCGTGACCATAGGCAAGTCATTTAATCTAGCCATGCCTTAGTTGCTCCATCTGTAAAATGAAAACAATCATTATTTGTCCTAATCTTTATCTATCTTGTCTATTTAGATTAGTTCTTCTCAATTTTTTCTATAATGAGACCTGTCCCCTCATTCATCTGGGAACCTTCTCCTATTTAAGACTATGGATAGAACAAAGTGGTCACAGCTTTTTAATACTACCCTGTGTCAGACAGCACCTTGATGAAAACAACAGATATATTATAAGCTCTTTGAAGCACTACGTGCCTGTCTATCTGCATTGCCAAGTACAACGGGGCACCAATCCTTGTGTAGTCACTACAGGAGTGCACCTTTTTATCTTATTTATATTCTGTATTAACTTTTAGAATGTCATATTGGAAACATTACTAGTTGGATCTATTTGGCTAGCAAATGCTGCCTCCCTCACCACACCCAGAATGAAAGAATTGGGGTTACTTGGATTGGTTATGGTGTGTTTTATTTTAATAATTGAAGCATTATTAGAGCCTTCTGTGATCTATTGCCACATGATTTTTAATGACTGTGATTTATTTACATTTTTTTCTTGCTGATGTGTGGGGGAGAAGAGGGTGAACCGGGAAATAACCAGAATAACAGTTTCCACACGGAGCCATATGATGATTTTATTGGTGACTCAGTCATCTGAAGCTTTATGAACTAAAGCCAACTGAGATGGTCTGGTGTCTCCAATGGGCAAATGCTTTAACCACTTTGATGTCATCAGTTCCCCCTTGTTGTTTCTTGATTGTGCCTTGCCCTAATTAAAACAATAATGGTTGGACTGTGTGTGTTTACACTACTTGCAGTTCATGCGAAAATATGTGGAAACACTGACGATAATTTTGCTCTTCCAAAAAAGCATTTATCCAAATAATAATTTTTTTCTGCTTTTTTGGAAGCTTTTTCTTCCCCCCATTTAAAAGCTTTAAATTCCTTCCCTATCATCTGGCTAGTGGCAGACAGTCATGTTTGGCAAGCGTATCATTTGCAATGTACATCCCATAATCAAACCCTTGGGACAGCAGCTCTGCTTTGCCCTGTATAAGAACTGGTAATGTCCACAGCTGGAATTGGTAGTTCCATTGTTCCCACCGTTGATCCCTAGCCTTGAGTTCAGCTCTGGACTGCAGCACTAATCGGCTTAGACCACCCAAACGATCAGGGAGTGCTCCAGCATTCTCAGAGAAACAGCCAGCACCTCACCTCGGAACAACTGCACAAGAGGAAAGAATAAGTTAATTCTTTGGCCTTCTTTCATTTTGTTTAGAAAACCACCATGAAAACACAGTGATGGGAGGGGGAAGCCCGAAAAAGGCTATTTTTATGGAGTTAGCGAGGTGTGTGTGGGTTTAAATAATATGTTGTTGTCAGCATGAGGACACTGAAAAGGAAGAGAAAGGGGGAATGTATTCCTGTTAATTTAAGTAGATGAGGACAGGATGGCCCTTCTCCATTTCCAGGGCCACTAGGATCCTCTCTCCAAATTCCATTGTACAGTTAGTATTATTTATTGTGTGTATTACAGTCACACAAAAGAGCCCAACTAAGAGCAGACACTCATTGCGCATATAGTAGCCACACGGTACATATAGCATAAGACAGCCTCCACCTGGAAGAATTTAGGAGCAAAATAGACCAGACAGAGTAAAGCTGGAAGGGGAAATTGAAGCACCACAAAGTAAAGTAACGTGTCAGGGTCACACAATAGAGCAGTGACAGAGCTGGGAAGAGAAGTCCAGACCAGTGCCCAATAATAAACACTTCACAATTTAAAAAAAATTATGAAATAAAAAAATGATGACAAAGGTAGCCCTAAGATTGTGACTGAAACTGCCAAATGAGAAAATTCAGAGAGGAGACTGACTGCATTCTGTTCTTCATTTCCACCATTATGTCCACTGCCCAACTCAGTGGACTTGGTTTTGAGTCCACTAGCCAACTGTAAGCTTCGTCTTTTGTGTTAGAAGACAGAACTTCAGAAAAAAGTCAAAGGTACAGTGTTTCTATTTTTGATCATTATCTTCTTCCAGAAAATCCCTCCCTCTGTGCCGAAGAATTAACAGGATGCTTTCCAACGAGTCCATACATCCGCCCATGTTCAGCCGATCCAATTCCCAGGCCTCCGTGGATAGCACCTCAATGGAGGATTTCTGGTGTGAAGTAGAAAGTATCAAAGAAAACAGTGAACAAGGGCAAGAAGAACAAACACTATTAGAAGTCAAGCCAGCTGATGGTGAGCATATAAATTCCATACTTGTCCTCCCATATTTTACTGTGACTAAATTCTTTCAGTGACACCCTTACCTCAACTTCTACAAACTCCCAGCATGGATGCAATTAAAGTACAGGTGGGCTTGAACTACAAAATGTGGACTGGGACTCTGATTTCCTTTAAAGTCAGAGGGATTCAGACCTGGAGAGTTGGTTTGAGTCCACCCATCCATAGTATTAATCAAGAATCACAAACATGCCAAAATGATATTGTGTCCATGGTAGCTCCCTTTCTGAATTTAACAGACAACACAAAGTAATTTCTTGAGAGAGATTTACTCAATTTTGTGTTTTCAGGTATTTGGCACTTTGATTTCCAGAGCAGATTTTTCTGAATTGATCTTTCCCATGTTTCAGTAAGAGATAGAAGATGTGTGAAATGGTATAGTTAGGAAAGGAATTTAAACAAAACTTCATCCCAAACATGAAACAAACCAAAACTGAATCTAGTTTTTTTGTTTTGTTTTGTTTTGTTTTAATTTCTTGTGCATCTCCTCTTCCTTGTTTCCTCCAACCTGAAAAGGAAGTTGTGCCACATCTAGAAAAGTGGATGTATTTAACCTTTCTCAATATGGATGTCATTTAGATGTATCCTCGTGAGGACCTGTTTTTATGACACTGCCAAACCAATATATTAACCAAAGAGAGATCTGTATTTCTTTGAAAATTCATGTTATCCAAACTTCAAAGCTTCTTGAAATTCACACCATTAATATGAACCACACTTAATATGCTACCACTTTGATATGCCACCTCAAAAATAAATTACCCTGGCCTTTTTCCTAATATATTTGGAAATGGAAATTTGAGATGGGGAATGTTTGATATTTGGCATGTCTGTTTTTATTACACAGGTCTGTTACAATCCAAAAGCAAACTGTACAACACTATCAGAGGCCTGAGCTAACATAACATCTAGGGTTATATTTTAAAAGCATTGGACTGTGTTCTTTCGATTCAATTCTTATTGAGAATTAGAATGTTACTGGCTCACTGCCACATTCAATGCAATTTAATTGCACTCTTTATGTACCTGAACCTTTATGGAGTTCAGGCAACATCTGAACTGTTTCTAATTATCCTCATTTTCAGAAACATCGCAATACGCTGCTGTTAACTGAAACACTCACAACTATACAAATGATTCTGCATTCTCAGGTTTATCGCTAGTCTGATTATGTTCCTGTCTCATTGATTTTTTCCCCTCTGCTTAAAATTAACAATGAGACTATGAGGTAAAATCCAATACATTTCTATATTGCACTTACCTCTAAATGCCTCCAATATTGTTGCTTTCAGATCATATTCAGTGAGGAAGTGAACTGAGCATTAGGAAAATATTTGGTATTGGATCTAAAGTCTTTTAAATATTCAGTTATAATTATCAATCAAATTTAGATAATACCAATATTATTGCTCAAAACACAAGAAAACCAAAATGGAAATCCATTAAAAAGAATACAAACCTTTTGATACATCTTTGAGGAAAATGGGAGGGGAAGATAAGCAGATCTTTTGAGGAGAATAAACTTTCTCATGATTATGTGTTTTCAAAAAAATTAAGAAAAACTTCCATACCATTTACATTAATAATGGGGGGGAGGGGACTTCATCTTAACAGATACAGGGCTGAAGAAGTGGGCCAAGCGATGGACATATTAGTGACATCAGAGAGGGCTGAACAGTAGCTTTACCATCAGCAGTAAAATGTGAGGTATTTAGACATACATCTATATGCCATGGAATTGGAAACTGTGCAAGGAATCACTGGAGGAACCAAAATCCAGGTCCTTTGTATTATTGAGAAGTGGGACAACTTGCAGTTGGTTTAGCAGAGGTTCATTTCAGGGCTGCACACTGAGCTGGGCAGAAACAGTTGGGGAAAGCTGATATTTTAATGGGTGGCATGAGAATTTAGTAACAGTTGAGATGTCCTAAATACCTTGGAGATTGTCATGACCCTTAAGAAGAAACATTTCTTCCCTAATATTCTCTGAAAGGAGAAGGGAGTTGTACACTGAGGATTATGGCTCCCAATCATGGTATTTAGACATTCATTTCTAAGTAAAAACCAGTGGATTATACTGTGTGAAAATAACTTTAAAACAAAACAAAAAATGATTACTAGTCCTTAATTAAACCCATTTATCTAAAACATAAAATTATTTTGAATCATTTTATGCAGCAATTGCTTCTATGAAATAGTTTCATTCTAATTTGATCATCACTTTCATTTTCACAGTGCTACTTAGCTATTGTTTTCAAGTGCTACAACTGGACAAATGATGAGGAAAATTATCCACCAACCTTTTGGTGACATCTAAGCAGAATGTCTTTTTGACTGTGCTCACACTCCATTTTCCTGTGTTTTCACACTGCAGTACATACAGAGCTAGGAGATTTGTTAGATGTGTTTCTGGCGGCTTGTGGAAAGGCAAGCAAAGTAAGCAACAGGGTCAATAGCTTACATAAACCCTAGCAATTTAATTGTCTCTTTGTGCATCTAATTGCCAAAGTGCAATAAATTGGGTCTATCAAGCTATCGAGATCAGGATTAGCAAGACTGGGTCCACGGGCTGGATCTGACCCACCAAGCCATTTGATCCAGCCCACGGCTGCCCTGCCACTCCCCCGCCCCCAAGCCAATTGAGACCTGGGGACGGGGGAGTGTGCAAAATCTCCTCCTCCCTCCAGGGGCGCATGGCACCAGAGGGAACTGCAAGCTGTTCAAAACTGGCAGGGTGGGGTTGGGGGATGAAAGACCTCACATGCCCCCCCACCTTCAGGCCAACAAAGTCTCCTCCTGCCACCAGAAGCATGTGATGCCTAGAGGGAACCACCAGCTATTCAAAACAGCTGGCAGTTCTCTCTAGGTACCACGCACCCCTGGCAGGGCAGGGGCAGGGGGCAAAAACTTCACATGCTCCCCCAACCCCACGCCAATCAGGGTCTGTGGGCGAGGGAGCATGAGAAGTCTCCTCCCCACACAAGGGATGGGCCCCTCCTAGAGGAAACAGTCCCCTTCTGCCCGAGACCCTGCCCCTTCCACTCAAGGCCCCGCCCCTTGAGGGGCGGCCTGCTACCACTTGCAAAATTTGTGAAGTGGCCTCCCTTCAAAAATGATTGCCCACCCCGATCTAGATTCTGGAATGTCAGGAAGGAAATTAGAGCAAGTGTGTAAATGCAAGTGTGCTATTAAGAAAATAATATGTTAATAAAGAGCTCGTTGACTAGCTCTTTTGTTTCTGAAAGACAAAATTAATCCATTTCCTCTTTGACATGTTTGTGTTGCCTATTGTGAATCAAGGGTGTAGCCTCAACTGGTCCATCCCATGCAGTACAAGTCACCCCATCTCAAAAGGATATCATGAAAGTAGAGAGAGGATTACTGCCAACCTTCCGTTGTCAGATGGAAACATCCATACAGGACATATGTGACTCAAAGGGGTTTCATTGATCTTCTTTAATGAGGGTTGATGTTTAGTGAACTTTCTAGGTAATTATGGGCAGGCACTATGCTATGTGTTTCACAATGCTGCATTAGTGTACTTTAGCAGGCTTGATTTACCCTGCCAGGCTGTTCTTCTAAACATCCATTGTTCAGAGACAGCCAAGCTGGGGATTGTTTTCAGGATTGACAATATGTTGACAAAACTAAATTGTACTTACTTGTGTGGCCTGATACAGATTGGAAATGGAGCCTTCCTGAGTAAAGGCTGGCACACTAACCCAAATGTGCTACATCCCTACTCACCCCGTACAAGGCATGTTAACACTCTCACTCCTTCTCAGAGGGGGAACTTGAAGCTGAATGGCTGCAAGATGCGGGCTTATCTACATTGATTTCGGGGGCTGAAGAAGAGGATGGGCAAGCCCTGCTGTCCACACTGACCCGCACGCAAGCTGCCGCAGTACAAAGAAGGTACAATACCTACACTCAGACTATGAGGAAGAAGAACAAACACACTGTCAGGGATGTGCGAGACATCTTTGGAGTTAATGACTCTTCTGTAAGTGGCAAATACTTGGTAATGGAGGGTTTTGAACTTTATTCTTACTTATATTGCTGTAGCACACAAATGTCTCAACCAGAGAGCCCACTCTGCGAGGCAATGTAGAAGTAGTAAACACCCTGCCTCGAAGAGTGATGTCTGGACCTTTTTGATACCATATAAGCAAACGAGCTACCTTTTGAAAGGAATGATACAGCCAGCTAAAATAGATGGTGCAAAGTTTTGCAACTAAAATGCCGTGTCCTTTGCCTTTCATTCTGCAATCCACTATCAAGATTAACATTTACTCCCTTATTTTTTGGATATCAGTGAGTTACTTTTGGCAGTTGTAGAAATTTTTCCTTGCTTCTGAGGACACATGCTATTTACTCAGCAATCTTGGCAGTGAGATAAAACCTCTATAGTGAAGCAATAGGGGGCAAGTGTGCATAAGCAGTTAAACACCTGCGTGCATTTTTATGATTGTTTCATTGGCAACCTTATTTCACTAATAAGGCAAATAAAAGCCCATTCTTTATTCATTTGTTCAGGAATGAAAATTTCTTCCTCCACTTGTCCCCAATGACAGATACGGAATTGCCATTATTTATCCCTGGGCATTGTATTTATATGGTTTTATTTAATTGTGTGCCGTAAGTCCACATACAAAAAAATCAAAAGAAGCATTCATGAATTTAAATGAGTAATTCCTGTTGTCCTTAATGCAGATCATAGCTAAACTACCAAGCCCTGGTTTAAAAAATGGATAGTGACACTTATATTGTTGAAAAGTAGTAAGAACCTGCCCTTTTCCTTGAAAATATTCAGTCCCTTCTCATTTGGTTATTTTTTCCAGAAGGTTCACACTATGCACTAATAACCTGCAAAAGGCTATTAAAAAGACAAAGCACAGCTGCTTCACATGAAAATAAGAGTTCAAAAGTAAAGCATGTGGAGAATTAACTTAATGGCTCAGTTTCCAGTTTAAAATAGCCTCTCTGGAACCACTAGTTCATATCCCAGCAAGATTGGCACAGCACCACGTCCTACAAGGACCATGGTTTCCTGTGTTTAGAGTCTCTTGGTTAAGACTCCAATTTCCCAGACTTCTTTGCACAGACATTAAAGATCTCATGACACCTTTTGTAAGATTAGGCATTTTCCTTAGGCAGAATATCTATCGCTTATTTTAAAGCTCTAGGCTTCTTCTCACTTTTTACCATGAGGTATTGACATGTTAGTGATCCTCTGAAACTTATTAGATGCGATATGTATAGCAGAATGCAGTTTCTGCAGCAAAATGAAGTTTAATTATGCCAATAAAAAATGGGCACCAGAAAAAAATATTACACTATTTCTTTTTGTTACACAGAGTGTTAATTATAGAATAATAGGACTGGAAGGGACCTCGAGAGGTCATCAAGTCCAGCCCCCTGCCCTTACGGCAGGACTAAGTATTATCTAGATTATCTTTTGTTGATTTATTGGTCTTTTTCTTTTGTCTCACTTAAAGAACTGTAAGTTCTGGAGCTATCTAAAGGCATGGTCTTCAAGTTTTCCTTTTTACAATTACCTTTTTTAAAATTGAGCCCATCTAATTGTTCTGTATTGTGAAAGTCTCAGATCAGATTTAAAAAGTAACTGTTCTGCCAGTCTTAGGATTTCTCATTCCTTCCTCCCATGAAATTGTTTAGTTCTGCCTGCATTGGTAAACACCTATTGCCATCACAGCCACATTTCACACATTCGCCTTCGCTACTTAAAGACAACACAAGGGAGAGCTTTAAAGGACACGCAGGCAACAAACCCCCATTGAAAATCAATGTGAGTTGGGCTCTCAACTGCTGTGTGACATTGAAAATATCCCCACTACGTGACTCACTGCTATGGGATTTTGATAGACTCTTTTATTTATCACTTCTCCAGTGATTAGGAAAAATGTGGGGAATTAATATTGGCGGTTTAGTCTACAATGACCGATGTACATTGGCTGAATCGCTGATACCAGATAAATCACCTTTTCTTCAAATGTTTGCATGCTCGTCTGAAATGCCATGCGGGAGTTAGTTTCTCCACATAATAGTTTATGTAACCCTCTACGTTAAAAGAAGAGGTGCAGTCTTCATCCCGCCCTGTAGGCATCATAAACACTACAGCTGCGCAGAGGAGAGGGATACAGAGGGAAAGAGTGATTAAACCACAAAGTGAGATTTCTTTTTATAAGGGTGACACACTCATCTTTGCCCGCTGAGAGGAAGAATACAAATTGGAGGAGAGGAGAGGAAGAATATAAATTGTTAGCATTTTTGGTTGCATAAATAGCTATCACCTGTAGAAGAAAAATTGTCTTTCCTGCTTTTATACTTACCCCTTCCCCATACACACACAACACATACACATACTCCAACCCTCTAAAAGAGCATTCTACCTTTCTTTTTTCCATTTTTAATTTACTTTGCTATCAGCCAGTGGGGAGTCCAACAGGCTCTGGGGGAAGGAAGCATCCTAGGCAAATTGACAGGTTTATTGAGGTTTTCCACACTTCATAGAGAAGGAAAAACTGTGTTTCTAGGTTCATTTGCCACCTATTGCTGCAGTCACTTGCCAAATGAATTGGAGCTCTTACCATCAGGATTAACTCAAACTGAAACAGACATAGGGCCAGATTGTGAATGATGCCTGGGTGGGTGCACCAGGAGAGGACTAGGACACAAGGAGTCCTTGTACCCATGTTTAGAGGCCAGCTACGGTTCCAGATCCTTCACTCTGCTGAACACAGGACTGCTCCCAAACCACCCCAACATTAGTGGCAAGGAAATGTGACCAATATGGCCATAGGCTGCCTCTTTTCCGGATGGAAGAGTTAACCTGGCTTTGCAGTGGGAAACATGCTACATCCTTCTAGGGCAAGATGCCAAGTGTATGTCACTCAGGAGCTCCCTGGGGCTTCTAGGAGGATAGTGCTTTCTTGAAGCAATCTTATCCCCCTCTTAATAAGGCAACTCTGTCCCACCTCTAAAACAGGGCTGTCACATCAGGCACAACTGTTTAAATGTTATTGCACATCAGTCACTGTGACTAGATTTTCATGGGTGTTGAATGCCCACAGCTTCCATTAAGATCTCCAGGAGCTGCAAGTGCTCAATAGATCTAAAAATCTGTTTGTTGCCTGGTGCAACCTATCCGTAAAGTCCAAAAGTGGGGAGCAAGTTAAGCTCCATACTAATGAAATACCTGACCCTGCACACCTGATTTTCAGAGGAGCTTTCCTCAGAGTAGTGGATGAAGATGGATCTAATACAAAATCACTAACTAAACTAGAGGTATTTGCATGAAAAGGCATTTGCACTTAAAATGTCTGGAATTGAGTCAATCAAAAAGCAAAGGCAGCTAGCAGCATGAACAGAACTTTAACATCGCTTTAGTGTTTATGTTTCTTGGTTGCAGTGCGAGCAATTTTGCCTTTGTGATGCTCTGCTGATTTGTTTTTACCTCTTCTGGATAGTGGAAAGCTTTTAAAGGAAATGAGCATTTCCAGCTCCACCTTTCTCTTGCTAGTCAAATTTCCTGTTCCTGTGCACATCGTGCAAGTAAACATTGGAGGCTTTTTTAGTATCTGTAATGACTTTACTATCCGTTGGCCAGAACCAGGATATCTAACTGAATCAAATTCTGCTGTCATTGGAACTGCATCCAAGTCAATGGTGTTTCACACATGTAACTGAGGGAAGAATTGGACTCACTAGGTTGACTCCATTTATTAGAAAACAAGCTTTCTAATTTTTTAACAGTTTGTTTTCAAGGGATTATATCAATATATAAAAATCATGTACTAACAAAAATGGAGGAGAGTCTCTGTCCCAATCAGCTCCCTTTTTGTTGCTCAGTTGGTATAACAAGCAAAATTTCCTGAAATTCCCCAACATGGCCCCTCCTTTTATTGGTGGGGAGACAAGAATCCAGAATGTTATGTATTTTAGCTATTCCCAGCATTGTTTACAGGGGACTATACTCAACAGCAGGGGTGAGCAAAGGGCCCTCTGCAGGCCGGATCCAGCCTGCCAAGCCAGTGGATCCAGCCCACGGCCGCCCTGCCACTCCCCCACCCCAGGTCAATCAGGACCTGATGGCGGTGGAGCAAGCAAAGTCTCCTCGCCCCTGCAAGAGCATGTGGTGGCTACAGAGACACGCCAGCTGTTTTAAAACAGCCAGTGTTTATCTCTAGCTGCTGCGCGCCTTTGGCAGGAGGGAGTTTTACACAGTCCCCGGCCCCAGGACAATCAGAAGTCTCTCGTGTCCTGTCCCCACTCTGTCAGGGGCACGCAGCAGTTACAGAGACACACTATCTGTTTTAAACTAGCTGGCGTGTCTCTCTAGCCACCGCATGCTCTTGCGGGAGCGAGGAGACTTCGTGCACTCTCCCACCCCCAGGCCATGACTGGCTTGGGGGCAGGGAGAGCGCAGAAGGTCTCCTCCCACTAGGCTTCTAGAGGGAACTGCCAGCTGTTTTAAAACAGCTGTCGTTTGTCTCTAGGGAATGGGGTGGGGATGAAGGGAGAAGACCAGGACAATCAGGGTGGGGGAAGCACAGGAAGTCTCCTGGCCCCACCCCTTCTGCCTGAGGCCCCGCCCCTTCTGGGGTGGTTCAGGGCCACTTCAGAAATTTATTTTAAAAATTATTGCCCACCCCTGCTCAACAGACTCATATTAGAGCATTTTGCAGGCTACTCTAACTTACTCTGGGGACGAGGCAGACAATAATTGAGTTGTAGCTGGCCCCATAACAATCTCCCTTTTCCAAATTGTATGCCCAACAGAAACAGGATGTTTTTCCTGTGTTATTTATAATATTTTATGTTATCAAGGCTGGAAGGATTTTACAAATCTAATTCATGTTCACCACTTTTTTTTCTTTGCCTATTTTTTGCACTTGGATGGGTTGTCATAAAACATTTCTTTTAATACAGGGTTTTTAAAAATCATAAAATCATGCTACAATATTCCATTTCTTTTAATACACAGCTCTTGCTTTTTAATGGCTTATAGTTCAAAGGAAACCTTGTGACTCAAATCCTGTTTGCTATCAGGTTGGTAGCTTATTAAATGGACTCTCTCAGGAGAGATTCTATTCATCTTTCATTTGACTTTGTTATCCAAATAACTCAAAGGATAAGACTGTATAAAACAACTGCAACATTATTTCAGTCTTCAAGTTGGAAGGTCTGCCTTCCTTTTAAATACCTGCCATGTTATATCAGTCTGAGTGCTGCTCGATTGTGCATTAACTACAAACTGGGAAGACAGTGTGTTCTGCCTCTGGGGAAGGCATCACCACAGATTGTTAAATGGTTTATTCAGCTGCTTAAAGAGCAGCTTTGATGGTTTCAGCAGGGTTCTCATCAGCACCCCTCGACTGGAAAGATGATGGCTATGCTTCTGAGCCTCAAGGGACTGGGTAGCATGTAAAAACAAGAGAGTGGGAGAAATGACACAGTTCTTTGGGATCCTAGCAGTAGGCATAGAACAGCACAGGTTTTAAAACAAAGATTTTAGCCAAGGTAGCTGGTTTCGCTAGGTGCCCTTTTAATTCTTTTAATATTTCTGCACTTTCTTAATCCCTGAACATGTCTTCCTGCTTCAGATTCTCCTCCTGATCCAGTTCAAAGCTCCTAGCCGCAAGGGCAAATTCAGCACACAAAACTGCCACACCAAGTGAAAGCTACCTTTTGACTTTCAGCTCTTATATTTGTCTCTTTTCCTCTGTTTCACACACACACACACCATTTTTACACAGTGCAAAACGGTTTACTGGGCAAAACCAAACAAAAGTAAGCAATAGAAAAGAGATTTTTTTTAAAAACTGGTTGCCACTCTGATTAAGAACCTGTGTTATTCGTGTAATCCCAGTTTCCATATAGTGTAGCCTATGAGAGGAAAATGCTGAAGTTCCTGGATACTGTCAGTGGTATATGAAGTTGCTCAATGCTCAATACTTTTCAGGATGTGCACTGCACCTTAACCACAGTGATTAAAAGCAAGATGAATTACAAATTGATATGAACCTTTAACTTGCTGCAGTTATACCAAGCAGTTTCATTAGTTAATTTCAGTCGTTACATAGGGGAGAACTCATTAACTCTGTAGAGCTGTAGCAATACTCACTGACCTCAACATCTGCTGCCTGAAGAAGATTACCTGCAAAGATGAGTAATGAAAATCACTCTCTGGAAGATCAGAATGGATTGTTTAAACGTAGTGACAAAAATATAAGCTGTGGATTGATACGTTGTTAATTGAGTTGTAAAAGTTTCTATCCTCTTAGTTTCATTCCAGTCTGATCATTTTTCCTTGCCTATCAGCCCACATTTGAGACAGCTCCAGTGTCACCAATTCCTTCTAATGGTATCCAGCTTCCAGGGCAGAAGCCAGCTTGGAAATCAGTGAGTTGTGAGTATGCCAACCTCTAACCAATCTTTACTTGATCATAGAAATGAGAGCTAGCAAGTCCCTTTTAGGGTCAATTGGTTAATCTGCTATTTTATGTTCTGAGACACCCTATGTGCTTTTTGTTAAGATTATTATTCATTACAATTATTTCTCAATAAACATTTATATCACAGAAGAGTTCAAAGTCCCTGTTTTGAATTGGGGCCGTGGGGTGCTGAACGCTTTACACAGAACAGAGCCTGTAGTCTCTAGTCTATGCCCCAATGTGCACTGTAATTCAAAATATGTGAATAGATTCCTGAGACCTACCACCATATTGTTTTGTAAAGTGTTTCATAACATAGCTACCCTTGTTTACCCTGTAATAATTTGAAAGAGCAATAGCACCTGTATTGTAAGAATGATGTTTGAACTTCCAGTACTGCCAATCCCAAGTGTTCAAAAATGATGAGTCATGTCCCCAATAACCATAAATGTGGCTTAAAAATCATAAGGTTTAAATAATTATGATCATACATTTGGGGCTTGCTTTATTCAGCTTCCAATTTCTAAGGCCTTAGGATGCACGTGGGTCAGGTTCCTAAGCTTCCTTTGCAACCATGAGAATTAAAAACATACTTTTTATTTTAATGAAAGCTGAGATTCTTACCTACTTGCACAATTCCAGGAGGTGGGACTTTAAAAGTATTATAAGACTCATGAAAGTTGGCACAACACTAGAGCTCATTCAGGCTAATATACTTAGAAGTCTATAGAGACAAAGCATTGCCATAGAAATTTCCCGCTTACGCCTACTAATTGCAGTGGGCAACTAATTTCTGGAACAGAGCTATTGATCATCTTGTCTTTTGGTTCTTGGATTCTATTAGAAATTCCACTAGGGCTGGCATAGATTTGCAAACCAGATGGTAGCATACAGAGCCCTGTTTGAACAGGTTGGGCATGTCCTATATTTTTGTATGCCCCAAGAGCAGCAATGATGAGAAATTGTAAGAAAAAAAAGTATAAACAATAGTGACCAAAGAAACAATGTTAACAGCACTTTTCTAGCAATAACTTTCAAAAAAAGATTGTTCACTGGACAAATGCAGGAATAGTTTCCCTAGACAAGAGAGGTCAGATCATTATGCTCAAATGTGATGATGAGGGTTGATTTTTCTACTGATAAACAGATTCTTCTACTGATTAAGTTACAGCCTAATCACTCGTCTGCACAAAAATCAACAGCAAAAAAATAAAAATAGGACTTTGATCTCAGAAAGTATGAGGGCTTCTTCCCTCCAGACAAAATAGGAACATGCATTATTATTGTTATTCTGAAACTCCTGTTTTCCATTAACACCTTCCCAAGCTTTTTGTTTTGATTTTACCATTTTTAATGTCTCTGCACCAAACACAAACAAACCTTCAGTACTCATATATAGTCTCCCTTGTTTTCAGCTAATAGCTGTCTAGACTGTGGACTAGATAAAGACAGCCCATCAGTAACAGAGGAGCTATCCTATGAGGTTTCTTTCTCAGAATCCATTACAGTGGTCCCAAAAAGCAGAGAACGGCAGAACAACCAGAGATTCAAAAAGGATGATTCTGCTTCGCCTGTAAGTTTAAACCCCTCATATTGACTCAATAGTTCTTCTTTACTCCATTCATTTCCTGCTTCATTTTGCCCACTACAGTGAAGTCTCTTAAGCTGTATTGGATTTCCCTCTATATATGTGTTTTAATGCTTTATTATGTTTGTAAAGGCTTCTTGCTGTACTTGTCTGTCACCCACCAGGCAGCATTCACAGTGAGGCCCCGAAGCTGAAATGTGTGCTTAGTCATAGACACATCTATACCCAACACAATTTAGGATATATACCCCAATACTTAAAATTGTATTGCAAAGTGTCACCCGCTAATATTTCACATAAAAACAAAGATCAGTTACTGGAACCGAGACTGCCAATCCACCTTTATTACTTTACCTACTTCCCTCCCCTTATCTACACCCATATTCTCTACTTTACTCAACATGGGTTTTAGATTTCTGTGCCTGAGACCTGTTAGACGTGGGAGGAAGCGTGAACCTTGATTCTGTTCTCCAGTATCACAGATTGTCTCAGATTAGTGTTCGGCACAGGTACAGCATAGAAGATACTAGATCAAGTAGTCAGGGACAGAAGGTTATTGTCCAACCAGGTATGCATAGTTGTAGTCTATCAGCCAGATGGCATTCTCTCTCTGAGCCAGGTGGCAGCTTATTGATTCTATCAGCTTCCAAGGGTTGTCCATTAAAACAGATCCATATCTTGAGAGGAAACTTGTGCCCTGACTCCCAAATTTGAGGTCTTTATGATCAGTTATGTCAAGAATGTAATCAAAACCACCATCCCACCATCCAATGAAAGTCTGAACACTGGTTCCAGACTTTAGTCAGATGTATGAATCAAGCCATTAACTATATGGAAAAGTCCCATCAACATCACACTAGCCATAACGTCCTAAACTGAACCAGAATAGTTCTTGTCTGAATGGACACTGAATTCAAGAACCATCAGTTTGCACATATCTCATACCACCAATGGAGAAGACCTCAGGAACCCCACATTTCTGTAGTGCATTAGGGCAATAAGTATAAACTAGATTATTTATGCCATGGAATATAGTCTGATTCCTCTATGGTGATAATAATTTGAGCAACTTTGAGGAAACAAGCTTTCTTCCTAGTTATCATGCTCCTATCATACTGAACTGTTCTCCTTGCTCCTGTTACTAGAAAACTTCTAACCGTTCCCTAATCCTCACTATAACATCGCACTCTAAATTCTAAAGATATTACCTATTCTGCACACTCTTCCAGCCATAAATCTGAACCTCCTAACTAGCCTGGCAGAGTAATCTGAGGCAAGTAGCACACAGAAGGTGTCCTGGTACTGATGAGTACATAACCATAGATGTGTTTCAAGTGGACAATTTTTCATGCAAAACTGGGGGATTTGTGACTAGCATGTAGTGTCTTATATGCACTTATACAACTAAGATGCTCTGGAAGAAATTTTGCCTCCTAAAGTGCAATCTTTTCCAGTGCTACCCCAGCAATGATGCACGTCCACACCATCCCTACACAGGGCTGTATTCAAACTGCATAATCTAGCCCTATGGGAACATGATTAAAGGAACGTAATCATAGATGTTGGAGAAGTAACAACCTATTAGCACATCAAATCCAGTCAAATACAGTACATAATCCCCCATACAGGAGATGTGTCAGATGGTAAATTGATGTTTGCAGCATATGATCTTGAGCCAAATACCAGAAATCTAATTTCTAAAACCATAGAGATTAAGTACATTTAAAGTTTATCACAATGAGTTGTCACAACTTTAATGCTGTATAGCTTGCTAACTCTGTGGTTTGAGGTGCTCTATGCCTTAGATTCTCAGTGCTTTTCTTACAAAGAGAGATAGCTCCAAACCTCATATTAAGACTACATCACACCAAAATGTCTCTAGGAGACAACAATCACTTATAGTAATTATTTTAAATATGTTTTTCTTAGCCTTCTATTTCATCCTTCAGGTACATCAGCTGTTTTACTTTGCATCGGTGGTGTATCATGGCAACATCTCTTATCATGTTTTATGAATGAATTTTTTGATTTTGGGGTCATTTTCTGTACTTCCCAATTCGGCCCAGAGAAGATGATATCTTGCTATGCTTCCTCTTGCACCCTGTTTAGGATCATATCCTGCTTTGTGTGTTTGAGATCATAGCCTTCTGTACTCAGTTCCTCTGTGATCTGCCAGAGTTTTGTCCTCTGTTGCTTTTAGAGCACAATGCAAGACTTATCATTTTTGTTAGCTTTTCCTTTGACTATTGTTTCTCTGTTTGATGACTTTTATTGAGAGTGAGTTAGAACCAAGGCACTGAACCTGAATGCATTTTAATTAAATGAGAGGATTGGAATCACATCCCAGAAAAGTTTTGTGTTTTAAGCTGGATGCCCAAAAAGTAGAACTGACTTGTAGCACCATTTATTTAATAAGTGCTTACGGCTGGTAGTCACTGGCTTGAATTGTGTAATGATGCCAACGTTTAATAGAGCTATGCACAGGACAAGTCAAGGTTTTTTGTATAATACTAATGATCATAATGACATCAAAACACATGAAAAGAGCTCTTTTTTCATTCTTATTACAGTTTTATAGCATGGATACCATGCTAGAACAACACATATCCGATGCAGCAATATTCCTATTTTCATGTCCCAAAAGCTGCAAATTAGCATTCAGTTCATGTAAACGATCCATGGATTTTACTTTCATGAGTGTCTCTTAACCTTTTACCATTTAAGGTTCATATTACTCACCCTAAAGCAGTTCTTTGTAAGAAGCCAGACCCAGTGCCTATGTAATGCCAGCAGACCCCAGTCATCATTGGCCAGGATCAAATTTGGGCTCTCTGGAGCTTTAATGCATGAGCCACTACTGCATGAGCTAAAAGCTGCATTTCTTTTAGTCAAGGATGTAACTAACAAGCTGGCTCTAACTGATCTAGGTGCCAGTAGAGGGAGACAGAATGCCACAGCAAATAGGTTTGGGTTACACCAACATGACATTAGGATTTAAGTGTTCTTGCTTCTAAGTAATGTACTTAGAACGTCAGACCACACTTCCATCAAAGTGCCAAAAATATGCAGAACCACTTTCTCCATCACCGATATGCAGCCATTTTTGTGATAAAATGTGGCCTCTGTTTAACAGCATCAAGCAGTGTTATGGAAGAATTAAGGGATGTGGGGTGGATAATTAAATCCTATTGGAACTAGAGAGGAAAGTGTAGTTAGAATGTAGCTTAGCTAATTGTTGAAAATTGGAACATGTCCAGGACATCAAGGTTAACACCCCTGCTTTTACAAAAATTGCCAAGAGGTCTATAACTGAGCACAAAGGATCAGGTGCTCAGTCTTACAACTCAGATTAAAATGGTCACCAGCCCAAGAGCCAGGAGTATGGGCTTACCTCAGAGTTACTACACCTATCAAATCACTACCACATGACTTCTTGTAGCACTGGGTCATATCTTTTATTTTAAAAAAAAGTCTTCAGAAAGAGTCATTTTAAAAGCTATGCATTTCTTGAGCTTGTGAAATAAAACCTTGTTTATATATACTTCTTCTAGAAATTTATTGTTCGAAAAAGTCGATTTGGCCTGACAGAAGTTGGAGACCTATCTCTTGAAGACATGAAGAAAATTCGCTATCTCTCTCTGATTGAATTAACAGCCTTCTATGACGCTTTGGGAATAGAACTAAAGAGGAATAGAACAGAAAGAATCAAAGGACGAGGTAAATGTACGGTGGTAGCTGGCTGACATGTGTTTTGTGATTTGTAGTGCTTACCAAGAAGACACTTATTAGGCTTCACTTTCTCTCTTTCTTTTCAAATCTTGTTCAAAAAGAAAATGGTCTTTTTGGAGTCCCTCTCACGATCCTGCTGGAAAACGATCAAAAGAAGGTGCCGGGAATAAAAGTTCCTCTCATCTTTCAAAAAGTGAGTAGAACAAAATCATGCATGGCTTGAATTTTCATCATTAGCATCAATACTCAATGCAGACATCAGATAAAGATGACAGTCTTTAATGGCTTCAGGAGTTTGCAATTTATTTCTGTCCTTACGTTGTTATTTAAATTTCTCATGAGACTGAACCACTGTTTTTTAATATCACATGCATGCTGGGAGTTTTTTCCAGTTTGGGGAGTATATTTATAAAATATTGCATAGGAAAGGCACAGAACCAAGTGCATAGGATTCTGCTCCCTTTTTTTTATTTGGCATATTTGGATTGATGAAATATTTTTGAAAGGAGAGCATTTATAATTTCACATGAATTCATATTGCAGGCATGTTGTCTTTTCTGAGACTATCAAAAGTGAACTGGTGTCATTTGAATGAAGCTCATAGAGCCAAGAAGATGGTCATTCAACTGTACTAGTGTGAAGTAACAGCGACATCCAGTGGATGACTCAATTAGTCTCACATATGCATATATACACATATACATGCAAATTTATATAGACATCCAATTTTAAGATTAAAGTCACATTCAATTGAAAATATTGCCTGAAAGAAAACAAACAACTAATATAAATGAATTTAGATAGAGTTAATTTGTTTCATTTTGAGTATGACAAAATTAAAATGATTTGGCAAATCTGGCATAAATTCATCAGGTTTTCATCAATCCAAAAATGTATTTTTGATGGGAAAAAAGTTTCATTTGAAACAATTTGCCCAACTGTAGATCTGATTGCCTATTAGAAAAATAGTGCTAGATTTGGAGGAGGACAATTAATAATGAAAATCCAGTGTCATGTGAACAAATGCAACAAAATTATTTTTTCCACTTTTGCATTTTGTTAGAGCAAAAATACTCTGCACTTAATTTTTGTTAAGAATAAATGTTGAGGCCTACAAGGCCTATTAGCATTCTATATGGACATCCCAGAAGGAATTATGCGAAGATTTTCTTGTTTAAGTTCTCAGTTCTGTCTCCACAATTATTATTGATTATTAATTATTATTTAGTTATTTATGTATTTGCTGTTTTATTTACTTATTTATTCGATTATGTTCATCACCATAATAGTTGAGCATCTCACAAACCTCAAGAAAAGTATCCTCATAGCTCCATTATATGGTAGGGAAATCTTTGTGACATCTTATTAAGAAAGATACTGTGTAATGTAAGGGTGACACATTCCGCCCTGTCTATTATATATTTATTTATTTATTAGGCCGGCTTACTCCCAAGTTAGAGAGCTTTTGGTGGTAGGAGTTGTACAAACACATAGGAAAACTGTCTCTTCTCTGAGGCTAGGTCTATACTGCTGCTTTTTTTTGGAAAAAGCTGTGCAAAATTTGCGCTCCGCATTTTGCATAGCTTTTTCCAATTTTTTTTCCGGAAGAGGCTTTTCCAAAATTTGGCCCGTCTACACTGGGCCAAATTTTGGAAAATCCCTCTCTTTCGGAAGTTCCCTTCTACCTCATGGAATGAGGAAGACAGAGATTCCGAAAGACTGTTTGCACTTCTGCAAAAAAAAGTGGAAGAGCAAACGTGTTCCCTGGATGCAGTGGGGATTTTCCGGGATATATCCCGTAAAAACCCTGCAGTGTAGACATAGCCTGAAAAAGCACAAGTTTAGGAATACAGAAAGTAGGATCCAATTGATTTGCTGTTATTCTTGATGATAAACTACATCAAATGTTTTTTTAGGGGAAGCAGGTTTGCTAAAAGATAATTAGTATTTTTAAATGGTGCTGTTGCATTTTAGCTGTTACTCAAGCTTGAGGAAACGGGTTTAGAAACGGAAGGGATTCTGCGAGTTCCTGGATCTGCCTCCAGAGTTAAGGTACCTGTCTTTTCTCATTCTCCTTCTTGTAACCATTAGTCTGTAGAAAGTGGCAAAGTGTGTATAGAAAGATATCCAATCCCCATTTTTACCAGCAAAAGCAGAGACTTGTGATTTGCTTCCCGAAACCAAGGATCATAACTTATCATGGGCTAATGTTAGAGGGCACATGGGCTCAAGTGCAGTTCTCCTCTATTAACCTGTGAAGTCTAGAAGTTATCTGATTTCCTTGCCATTCAGAACTGCTGTGATCTCACTTCTTTTATTTTAACTTATTTCAGAAATACAGAGGGTATGTTTCAAAATAAGCTATTCCGGAATAGTTATTCCAAAATAGCTTATTTCAAAATTGCATGTCTACACTGCAGGGAAGCCTCAAAAATAGTGTGAGGCAGGCTTCCCTAATGCAGACGTGCTATGTAGATTTAGAGCCCCAGGACGCACTGGGGAGGAATAACTTAAATGCCCCTGGTGAGGGGCTATTTCAAAATAGCAGCAGTGAAGCGTCTACACATGCCTTATTTCAAAATAGCTATTTCAGAATAGGCGTTATTCCTCACAGAATGAGGTTTACAGATTTCGGAATAAGCCATCCATTATTTCAAAATTATTTCAAAATAATGGAATGGCTGTGTAGGCGCTCACATTGTTATTTCAAAATAACGCCAATTAACTCGATATAACAATGACATGTAGACACACCCTGAGTAATTAGACTGAGATTATCAAGTAATCTAAGCTAAAGATCTGACTCCACAAAATTACCTTTGTCCTTCGATTTGCATTTTGTGGCTGGGGGAAGTACGTCCTGCTGCTCAGTTTGAGAAAATTTAATTTTCATAGCACAAATGAGTAGGAATGGACCCACTGGTCTATTCATGAGACAGTCAATGACTTTAAGTTTGTCCCCCTAATATGTACCATATTATTAGCAAGTATACTAAAATAATAAATGCCTTTCTTAATGCTTGCTGTAAATTGTGATGAGGATGATGTGGAATTTCAGTTCATCTTAAACACAAGACCATTATTAAATAAAGTAGCAACAAACTAAAGAGCCAAACAGGCTTCCACACATCTTAAATTCTAGCTTTGACCTTCCTTGTTTACCAGAGGCCTCACCTGCCTGGAATGCTATACAGTACATAAAGATGTCTTTCTAGTGGCTGAATAGCATACTTCAAGTATACATACAGTTACAGGTGAGATGAATACAAAGCAATACACAGTAGCACTCAGAACATTAAATAAGAGAAGAGCTTTATACCATAAAAATATCTCCAGTAGCTGGTTCTCATTTACATAAAATCATTCCCATTTGCCTGGCTTTCATAACTAAATATCATTTCAAAGAAGAAACACACTCATGGGAGTCCCCAGGTTCTGCTGAAATGTGACAGAGCTGCTTTGTACCTTTTGTTAATTAGCTCTTATAGTCTCTGCGTAACCACCACCAGGCAGATTTGAACCTGGGACTTTAGTAGAGGAGCCACTAGAGCTTGAGCTATGAAGCCAGAGGGCTCTAGCTTAGGCTGTAGAGGTCTCTTGTTCTGAATTCTGGCTGTAAGTGATCTAAGTGCCTCTACATGGAACAGTGAACCATACTAGGTATGTGGGTTACATATGCACATCCTATATCATGTCTTGTTCTGCTTTTGTGACCTGTATCCAGAGAATCACTTTGTTCTGTGTCTTTCTGTGTGTGTCTGACTTTCCTATACTGGATGGTTAAGTCAAACATCCACATGAACCATATCATGTGTTTTATTTGAGTTTGTATTCATTTAAGTGTGTCCAACAAGTCAACCAATGAGGGGCAGGGGAAAAGATTTCCTTAAGTAGTTCCAGATTTCATCCTTCAGAGCCATTATACATTATCATGTCACGAGGATCTGAGGGCATTCCAATTTAACATAAGTTCTTGTTTTAAAAAAATGAAAGGCATATGGATGTGATTAAAAGTTACTGTTTTAAATAACAAAAAAGAAGAAGAAATAAATACATTTCCTTCTGCCTTTCAGATGTGTGGTAGGTACTGAACCAAAAATGTCAAAATGCATGGTAAGCTATTCTTTTGTGAGCTCAGGAACAAAATGAAATAACAAATAAACAAAGAAGGCTGTTACAAGAATATATTTCTACAACATAATTACACACACATTTATTTTATGTATGTGTTGAGAAGTCGATGTCTCCTCTCAGTTTTCTCTATTTCTAGAACCTTCCTTCTGTTCTTGAAATACTAAGCAGCAAAATCTTGAAGGCTCTCTCTCAGCCCTTGTGCTTTCAATGAGGGGGTGAGCCTTGCTCTATGCTCATCAGTCAGGGTATGTTATCCTGGTGTTTGAATGGATTAGGTTCAAGGGATATGACTGTAAAAGAGATTGAGATGGCAGAGAATTCAGCCAAAGAAGTGTGCTAGTAAGAATGGTATTGTAACACTATACACCAAATCCTGAATGACTTTATATTTCTTTTGTGCCAATAGTTTTGCTTCATTATATGTAACAGTATTTGATATGTAACTTCCTTCCATTGATGTGAGGCATGTTCAGCCCACTATTAATTTTTAACAACTCTTCTTTTGAATATTTTCTTGCAAATTGCTAATGCAGATTTGATGAAAACATGATTAAAAATCGCCGAAGAAATGTGGAACCAAATCCTGCTCAAATAAACAGTCTCACTGAAATCAACAACACCCTGTGTCTGTAAGGCAAAAACAGCTACGAGTGATTAGAAATGCTACTTCTGATAATTATGAATGAGAAGACAATAGTGAGCCAGACAAGGCCATTTTCAAGAGACAAAGGCACAAACCAGACTACCATATTTGTAAGGCCTTCTTGAGAATAGGATTTATACATGTGTTTTAAGAAGCTTTGCTTTCTAGCTTTCAAGTAGACTAGAGCAACAATCTGTTAAAAGGAAAATTACCCTTTGCCTAGGCTAGTTCTGATCTTCATATAACACATGGGCTGTTTTTCTTAATTTATATTGGCAAGTTTTCTCCTCTTAGGAGATGGTAATTTATCAGTTCTTTGTGTTGCAGTCTTCAGCGCTGTCAATAAAATATTCCTCTTCACTTAGAACTTTTTCGCATTCAGGATAACAATGGTGAATCTCATTGTAAGACATTATCTTCCCAATCCTGGAATCTTCTTAAGATATCAGAGTCAAGGTTTGGTTGTTTTGTTTTGTTTTGTTTTGTTTTGTGGGGTCATTTTTGTTTTTAGTTTGTTTTGGTTTGTTTCCAAACTGTAATTCAAAGCTTGGACCAAATACTTTTTCTCTACCGAGTCTCTTTATGTTCACCATTGACACACATATATGGGATTTTTAACTACTTACATTTCATTGCTGATTGGACCTTGTTCTGGAGCACAGATGCCAGAAAACAATTGGTTTAAATAGGAAGCCAGGTTGATAGAATAACTACTATTTTACCTGCCTGCAGGGTTTGGAGGTGGTAGAGTTATGTCAGAGTACTGAACTGGTACCATGTAGGTCAAACAAGTTGAGACTTATCTAAAAATAAGACTAATGAAGAGAAGCAAGGATTTCTGTCTACTGAAAAGCAGCCTCCATTATGACCACACATGGGAGAGCCAGCTGGGGCTACCTGAAGAAGAGCTCCGTACAGGTCAAAAAGCTTGCCTCTTTCACCAAAAGAAGGTGATCAAATAAAAGATATTACCTCAACTACCTCGTCTCTCTAATGGAAACTACTGGCATGTATAAAACACAGACAGATTAAATGACATTGAGGATAAATATCCTAATCCCTTGTGTTTAAGAGGATGTAGAAATGTTTGTTCCATTTCAAACTCTATACTTCACAAAACTGTCTTTGTTGTTCATGGCATTTGGGAGATGAAATAAAGCTCACCTGTCAGAAGCTATAATTAAAATCAATCACCTTCTTTTGTCTTACAGAGTCTCCATCAAGAAATTGAAACAAAATTTCATGAAGACACATTTGACTGGGACCAAGTTCGAAACAATGATGCAGCAGGACTGCTGAAGATGTTTATAAGAGAACTCCCAAGCCCCCTCTTCACTGTAGAATATCTGCCTGCCTTCGTCACACTAGTGGAAAGTATGTAGAAATAAATGAGTGTAAATGGACACATCTGTAAACTACAACTGAGCTAAAAAGAGAAAAGAGATTGCCAGTATCTCATGATCATTTTGGTGTTCCATAAGCCTTCTTCTCAAATGGCACTTGAAGTATCTGGCTAAACATATAGGTGTACTAGCAAACAGCTGTTTAAAGCAGAATGTTGTAAATAAGTGGTTGAAAACTGGCTTTTGTACATGGATTTTACCATATTTGATTGTTATTAGATTTTGTTTTCTTTCATGAAAGGTTATTTTTGATCAAGCTCTGCATGCAAGATGCTTGTGAAAGGCTTCAGGTGGCTAAGTTTTGGGTCCTAATTCTCTTGTGTATTCAGATCCTGAGCCACTTTTTCTATTTTGAGAAAATTGTGACCAAGCAGTCTATGTCAAAGAAGGAGGGCAGTTCCACAAGTTGACTCCATCTTGCAAACCAGCACATAGGCTGGTCATGAGGCTTACCTGAGTGCATGGAGCTAGGACCCCACAGGGGAGAGTATGAAAGAAGTGAGGTTGATTAGAGGTGCCTGTGCTTTTCACCCCATACGCAGTATAGCAGTAGCAACACTTCCTTTTCCTCCCCCTTCTCGTCCCCACCCATCAACTCTTCATATTAGGTAGCTCCATATGGTGCTTCCAGGAGTCATATCCTGCCCCTCCCTGCCAGCAATGGCTAGTGCCTTTATGGCATGATGTCCTTTGCAAACCTACATTCATGCTATGCATTTTTACAGAGACACAGATTTGGGAGTAGGCACAAGAGTGAAATTATAACTAAAAAAGAATACAAAATCCATCCACAATCTAGTGGCAGCTGGGTTCAGTAAATCATTTAACGAAGTTAGTCTGAAATTATCCTGAAAATACACTTTGCTGTGTCATCTTAAACTCAGAAGTACTATGTTGTAGAAGGGTGATCTGATACACAAGAGAATCCCACAGTGACATCAAAGAGGAATTGGCCTTATGTGAGCCAGGGAATAGGTTATTCAGGGAGCATCTCCCCAAAGAGAAGAGATTGTTCTTATGATCCCTGCACCCTATAAAGCTCGAGTTAAAAATGCTGTGCATCATCTTGTATCATTCAATTTCCTTCTTCCTATTTGCCCAGACTAGTCCAGTAGAATTATAGACACAAGTCATGTTAAGGAAAAAACACTCATTACATAGGACATTCTGGTGAAAGGCCAACATTTAATTTAGAAGAAAAAAATGTCATGTATCAGAGCAGCATCTGAAGTTTCTGCATAATTTCTCAGTGTAACCTTGCCCCTTTAAAAGTAATGCTATAGTTGGTCTTTATGGCCCTATAGTAACTGAAGATGCAAGCAGAGATAAAGTTCCAAATAAAGTTCCAGATCCACAGCTATAGAGTAACTCAAGAGTGTGAGTGAAAAAGAGACCTTATGATTTCCCTGATCCTGTGATGACTATAGGCCATTCATTCCCAACCAGTATTTCCCTAAATTAACACCAAGGAGGGGGTTGACGTAGGAGTTCTGATTACGCTGTTGTAGTTAGAAGTACCCTCACCATGCATTTCACAGCTCTTTCTAGCACAGGTCTAATGGAAATTATGACTTTTAAAATATTAATTATTATATTCTTAGAAGTCTCCAATGTCAAGTTACAGTTACAAGCTTTGCATCTGCTGATCATGTTGTTGCCTGATG
Organism: Rafetus swinhoei; assembly: GCA_019425775.1. Classification (NCBI taxonomy): domain Eukaryota; kingdom Metazoa; phylum Chordata; order Testudines; family Trionychidae; genus Rafetus; species Rafetus swinhoei. The sequence goes on from CM033424.1 coordinate 84,745,769, forward strand.
CCAACAGGGATACAGCCAAGGTAGGTGCTCTCATCTGCCTTTTTTTTACTTTTAAATGAGTCAGGGTTTGTTAGTAACAGCAAATGATCAGATTCTCCCTTCCTCCCACAAATATTCATGTTGATTTCATTCTGAAAGTTTCTCTAGTTTTCTGGGGAATTTCTAATGGAACACAGCCATTTGTGCTTATTAGGAATAATATCTGTTATGGATGTAGCCCCTTGCTTGATAGTGGGTGATTCACAAATACATTATTTTTAATTGTATTAATTATTGGTAGGTATTTGCCAGATAGTTTAGATCAATAACATTCACACTGTTGGCTTTTGCACAGTGTTCTCTTTGATGGTTCATAAATCATGTGTGTTACGTATCCATTTATTTCCAGTTTTGTTTCATACTTTGTCTACATTCCAGATGTTCAGATTTTGTTTATAATTGTTTCTAATCATATGTGCCCAATACTATGTGGCTACGTCTACACTGGCATGATTTTCCGGAAATGCTTAAAACGGAACAGTTTTCCGTTTTAAGTATTTCCGGAAAAGGAGCGTCTACATTGGTCCCGGAGTTACCGTTATAACGATGCGCTTTTCCGAAAAGCGCTCTACATTGGCGCGCGCTTTTCCGGAAAAGCAGAAGCCCGGAGCCATTTTGAAGAGGGCAAAGGCCACCAGACCTTTCCGGGCGGGCCAGAGCGCCATTCAGACACGTGCTTAAAGGGGTCTCTCCGACAGCCGTTGGTCTCCTGCTCCTGCCTTGGGACCTCTGCCAGGGACTGGCACCCTTAGCAGGTTCAGTGGTTGCCCTCTGAGTTTTGGGGACACCACCCTTTGGCCCCCAACTGCTTTTCCCTGAGTTTAGTTTTTTCTGCCCTGCTCTGTCTGCCATGGAGCCGTGGGTGGCCATTTGCCTGCTCGGGCCCCTGTTGCAGCTGTACAAGTGCCTGCTGCTCGTGCTGCAGGCCGGTGCCCTGCTGTTCATGGACCAGGAGGCAGAGATCGCATTGGACTCCTCACCAGGAGGCCCTGGCAACCGTGTGGCATCAGCACCCCACCGTAGAGAGGCCCGCCTGGAGTTTGGAGAGCAGCACCGACTGGTGGGAGCGGCTGGTCCTCGGGTCTGGGACGACCACCAATGGATCAGGAATTTCCGCATGAGAAAGCGGACCTTCCTGCAGCTGTGCACCTGGCTCACCCCCGCGCTGCAGAGAGCCACCACCCTGCTGCGGGCACCCATCCCCGTGAAGAAGAGGGTCGCCATCGCGGTCTGGAAGCTGGCCACACCGGACAGCTACCGCTCGGTGGTGGGAAGATCAACCGTCGGAGTGATCGTCATGGAGGTAAGTCCCAGGGGGAGTGGGGTGGGGGGAGGGTGCTGCACTCCAGGCCCAGGGACAGCCAAGACTCCAGGCTGGGTCGCCCAGGGGTTTGGGCCGCCCCTCCCTTGCACAGGCCTGCTGTGGGGGAGGGGGTGTGTGTGTGTGTGTGCGTGTGTGAGGACAGAGGGAATCAAGGGGGCCCCAAGGAGCGCACACTCACCCCTGCCGTATGTGATGTGTTCCCTTGTGTTTCTCTGCACCCTTCTGCAGGTCGCCCACGCCATCAACAACATCCTGCTCCCTCGAATCATCCGCCTGCGCGCGACGGATGATACCATGGCCGGCTTCGCTGCCCTCGGGTTCCCCAACCGCGGGGAGCCCTGGACGCCACCCACATCCCCATCCGGCCCCGAGCATCGAGCGCCCATTTCATGAACCGCAAGGGGTACTGCTCCATTGTTCTGCAGGCCCTCGTGGACCACGAGGCCACTTCCTGGACATTTACGGGGCTGGTCCGGGCACACGACGCCCGCATCCTCCGGAACTCTGGACTGTTTCGCAGGTTGAAGGCGGCACCTACTTCCCGCGAGACTTGACTGTCGGGATGTGCCTATGCCCATCTGCGTCCATCGCGGACGCGCCTACCCCTGATGCCCTGGCTAATGCGGCCCTACACGGGCAGCCGGACCAGAACCGGGCCCGGTTCAATGACCGCCTCAACCGGGCCTGAAACCCAGTGGAGCTGGCCTTTGACGCTTAAAAGCCCGATTCCGTTGTTTGCTCACCCGTCCTCGAGATGGGTGAGCAGAATGCAACGGAGGTACTGGTCACAGGCGTGCTGCGTGCTCCACAACATTGTGGAGCGCAGTGGGAGGCCTTCCTCCCTGCATGGATGGCAGCCGAGGCACAGACCTTGGAACAGCCCGACACAGCTGCCGTCCGCCAGGCACGCCAGGATGCGGTGCGCATCAGAGAGGCCCTGGTGGACATGTTTGCCCAAGCCCCGTAGTAGGGTCGCCTGGGTCTCCCCAGACTACTCCCGCCCGTCCCCTACCCTTCCCCACCCTCCCCTTACCTTTCCCCCAATTGTAAAGCGCCGGGTCAAAGCACATCGGCCGCCATCGTGACTGTTCGCCGGGTGCGCCGGGCTTAGTTAGGTTTTTCTTTTAGTTTAGGCTAGGTTTAGGCCACCATCGCCTGTCCCAAGAACAGCCACGAGGATTCAGGGTTCGTGCAGAAGGCTCAAGTCAGCGTACCTGATTCCAGTCGCCTTCCGTCGAGGATCTCCTGGCTGTTCCTCCTGAGGCCCGGAAGGACCAAAGGATTGAGGTGGCCAGCTTCGCCATCATCTTCCGTCGAGGGATCTCCTGGCTGTTCCTCTCCTGAGGCCCAGAAGGACCAAAGGATTGAGGTGGCCAGCAACACTACCCAATTGTCCTCCCTGCGCCTAGACTATGTTTAATTATCTGTAGTGTGCATCTTTTAACCATTCTTGCTTGTTTGTGAGCTATGTAAATATAGTTTGTGGTTTACATTTTACTGAAAAGTCTCAGTATTTATTTATGTGCCACAAACCAATGAGCACTTAAAAAGGGCCCCAGTGATAGAGTACAGATTTTGTTGTCTGCAGTTTGTAATCCTGTTAAATTTAAGTGGCTAATTGGCATCTCACATCATTTCCTACAGTTACTAGAGTAACACAATAACCAACACAGGAATGAACAGAAAAATAGAAAACTGTTTATTTACAAGGCGGGGAGGGGACCTTCAACTGGGACGGGGGGGACCTTCAACTGGGACGGGGGCAGTTACTGGGACTGGGACGGGGGACCTTCAACTGGGACGGGGGCAGTTACTGGGATGGATGGCCCCTGCGACTGCTCCTCCGGGGGGGGGCCTGCACACGCTGGGCAGACCGCATCGGGGCAGGCTGCACGGGGAGGTGGGCACGAGCAGGGGCAGGAGCAGGAGCAGGGGCAGGAGCAGGAGCAGGGGCAGGGGCAGGAGCAGGAGCAGGAGCAGGAGCAGGAACAGGGGCAGGAGCTGGGATAGGAGGGGGCATGGGCTGTGCTCCGGGAGGGATGGCGGGGGCATGGGGTCCGGTCATGCCATAATGAATGGCATGGACTAAATGTGCTGTGAGCATGTCCATGGTCGTGCGCATCCCTCTGCACTCGCTGAGGAAGGCAGCCCAGCCCTCCCAGGTCCCCCTGCACCCGCTCAGCGATGGAGGCCTGGATTGCCTCCACGGTGCGCACATGGCGGCGCAGAAGCTGGTCTCTCTGCCGCCTGTGCCTCCGGGTTGGCCAGCTGGGGGTGCCGCTGCTGCCGCAGTGTCGGGTCTGGTGCTGGGTCCCGCTGCAGGGAAGAGAAGAAAGGATGGGTCAGTCGGGCAGGCCGTCCACTGTCCCCACATCTCATGCCCTCCACCCCTGAGCCCAGGTGACCCCACAGTTGTGTGGCTTGGGCCCACTCGGTTTCCCTCCTGCCCCCGTGTTGTATGTTGGCAAGGAGGACCGCCCCTGGAGTAGGGTCCTCCAGTATTGTAAGCACCGGTCTGTATCCTGGCCCCGTGGAGGGCGGAGGGTGCTTGTGCTGCTCACCTGTGGAACTCCCTGCTGGTGGAGACTGTGAAAAGCTTTGGGCTAATCGCTGGTGTTTGACAGGAGCGAGATGCATCCCCACGCAGTGCCTGGGAGCACATCTGGCAGAGGCGGTCTGGGCTCTCAGATCCTCGCGTGGGATATCTCCTGGACGTAACCAGAAGCGTGACTGGGTGGGGGGGTGTCCCATCCTTGCAGCAAAACTCAGGGGCCCTTGTCCCTCCCACTATCCCTCCCGCAAGGCCGGTAGCCCAGGGACATGTGCGGCCACAGTGGGGACTTCCTCGGGAACCAGCCAAGGCACCGGAGCAGGCGGGACTGTGACGCTGCGGTTTTCCCAGGAGCAGCTGGCTGTGCCTCACAGCCAGGCATGGGACAGTGTGCTGTTCTCCGTGCTGCACCCTTGGCGGAGGTGAGGGGCTCTGGGCTGAGTCCCTGGGGCCCTGGCCGGTTCCAGCCGGCATCCACCCTTCCCCCTGGTCCCGCCAAATGTGTGTGAACAGCACGGTCCCAGGCGTGCCCTGCAGCTGCCTGCCGCGGCCACGTGCCGCTCGGTCGCCAGGCTGCACGAGGTTGCACGTGCTGCTTGCTGCCTCATGCAACGCAGCGTGCAGCTCACGTGGCCTGAGTGACATGCTCTCCCCCCTCCTCCCTCTGGGCACCTGGCTCCCCGCCTCTGCCCCGCCTTTGGGAGTGCAAACTGCAAAGACTCACCAGTGGGTTCCTCCCGGCCTCGGCCTCGGCCTCGGAGGAGCTGCTGGAGGGGCCTGCTGGGTGGTGGCCTCCTCTGCGCCGGACGCGCTGCTGCTGTCCTCTCCTCCCCTGCTCAGTGGGTCGACTGATGGGGCGCTGGCACGCGTGTCCACAGGGACGTCCGGGCTTGCGGGCTGGCTGGCCCAGAAAGGCGTTCAGCCGGTCGTAATATGGGCAGGCGTCTGGTCCTGCCCCTGCCCTCGCTGGCCCGGACGCACCAGCCGCAGCTCCTTCACTTTGGAGCGGACCTGCTCAGAATTACGGGCGGGTGTCCATGCTGCGCCAGGTTGTCTGCCAGCCGCGTATAAATGTCCACATTGCGCGCCTGAGTGCAGGTTGTGGAGACCTCCTCCTCCCGCCATAAGTCCAGGAGGGTCTCCAGCTCCTGGGGTCCAGGATGGGGCCTGCCGTTTGCGGCCCCTGGGGGCCTCCTGTGCTGGGGGTGCAGGGGGCTCACCACCTGGAGCTGCCATAGTAAGCTGAGATGGGTTGGCTGGGCAGCACAGCGGCACGTGGCAGAGCTCAGGCTGCAGGGTCTGCGACGCGCTCCTGCCACGTGCGCCCAGCAGCCTCCCTACCAGGAAGTCCAGGGCTCCTACGGGGTCTCATGGCGACCAAATCGCTTTTTCCGCTTTCTTCTGCTTTTCCGGAAAAGCTGTCTACACTGGCCCTTTTCGGAAAAGCTTTTCGGAAAAAGGACTTTTGCCAGCGGGAGCGGCATAGCTTTCGGAAAAGCGGCTGATTTCATACAGTAGATCGTCATTGCTTTTCCGGAAAAGCAAGCGGCCAGTGTAGACAGCTCGCAGCTTATTCCGGAAAAGCGGCTGATTTTCCGGAATAAGTGGCCCAGTGTAGACACAGCCTGTATTTATAGGGTTCCATGGCCAACCGAGTAGGGCTTTGTTCCTGGAACTGGCCTTGTCTTACTGGGTAACCTCAGACAAGACATTTCATTTCCCTGTCCCTTTGCCAAGGGAATCCTGATATCGACCTCCACTGCAAACCACTTTGAAATCTTACTGATGAAAAATGCTATGTAATAAATAGCTAATATTAATAGTTGTATTTGGCCAAATTCCATACCCATGAGCCGTGTTTCACAGGGCAGTCCACAAGCCAATAGTGCTAATAATTATGGATGATAAATTATTAAATGAAACAGAATTAGAAACAGTAAAGGCAAAATGTGAATGTTCTTATCTTTCCCCACCTGCAACAAAGCATCATTTTAACTTAGAAATGTCTTCAACACAATGTCTGTTGTGTGTTTACCATACAAGGCAGTTGCCTACATAATGTTATAAAATGCAGCCTACTCATTTGAGTGAAAGCCTGAATAAATAGTTGATTCTTGAACTACATCCAAAAGGGCGCTAAACTGCCCTTGATACTGGCATTGATGTGCAACAGTAATTTCTAGAGTTGAAGCCCATCTGAGAACTCCTTACTTCTATGATCCCAGAGTTAGCATCTTGGATCTATTGACAGAAGTGTAGGGTTGCTACTTAAGGAGAGAGGTGATCATTAAGGTAGTCAGGACTCAAATAATGTAGGACATTTCGATCAAAATCAGTATCTTTAATTGTATGTGGAAACCAGATAGTTAGCATCATTTATAGAATAGAGATACAATATGGACTAAGTAAAGGCCTAATTCACACTCTGTTGAAGTCAATGGAAAGCCTCCAGTTGACTTTAATGGGTTTTAGATTGTGTGCTGCATACTTTGGATAAGATCTATTCATGATATATACTTGGTGATTTGAGATGTTACTAAGTGGTTTTTAAGAACCAACCCAGGTAGGGCACATTGTAGTAGTCTAATCTGGAGGACACAAAGACTTTACTAAGTACCACAGCCAAGAGGAGAGGTTGCATCCGTCTAGCCAAGTGCACTGTGGATTTGAAAACGTGGTACTCATGTTGTATTTGATGATGCGTTGTACTAAGTATGAGCGGTGCTGCTTTCCCTAGGCCTTTCTGCAGTTCCTGAAGAAGATAGTTGCTAATGAAGGGAAAAACAAAATGAATTTATGGAATGTTTCCATGATTGTTGCACCAAACCTCTTCATCTGCAAAGGCAAACATGCAAACCAAGAAGAGATGCAAGCAGCAGCCACCACGGCACACATTGTGAGACTTTTAATTAAGTACCAGGACATCCTGTGGACAGTGAGTAATTCTGACTATAGTATATGTGCCTTGGTTCCCATACTTGTTTTTCTAGATTGCGGAGCCTACATCTGCTATATGCTGCAGCCACATATAGGCAAGGAAACATGCCTAGAACACATAGATGACAATGTTGAAATTAATTTCTGTACAATGCTTTGATCCATTAGCCTTTTGTTCACCTGCTATGTAAGCTTGAACTTTGCCCCAAGTGAGAGCATTAATATACTGTGATTAGATTACTGTAACCGCCAGAGAGCTTTAAGTTTGTCCAAAATGTTGTTTGAAGGCCATTTCTATAAAGGTTTCTTTCATGCCTTCAAATTTGGTAGTTCTTATACTTACCTTCCTATGTGTGCAGTGTGACATTGGGCTTTTACTTCAGCATGGCAAGCATGAAACTCTTCACTTGTATTGTATTACTTAAGAGTGTGACTGAAGATAGAGGCCAGCATTACTCACTGGCTTGTTACTCTTTTATTCGCTTTTTTGAGGTCTGGATAGAGCTGTTCATTCCAAGATTACTCACTCAAATCCAGTCCATATCAATACTGAACAGGAGTCATTACCATCTGACAACTTTTGGTGGCATGAGTGAATTTCTTGGCAACCCTTGCTTCCTTTCCTAGGAGACGAAGGATATCCTCGTGGTTAAGGCACTAGCATTAGACCCAGAAAATACCTGCTGTGCCAGAGACTGCTTGTATGACTTGGGGCAAACATTTACTCGGTGTGTGCCTTAGAGTTCAGGGTTTTCAAACTTTTTTCTCATGACCCAGTTAAAGAAAATTGTTGATGCCCGCAACCCAACATCATTTGACTGGAGTGTGAGCTCCAGGATGAGGCTGAGGATGGGAGCTTTGGTGTGTAGAAGGGGGCTCCGGCTTTGTGGGTGGTAGGGCTGGGGTAGGAGGGTCTTACCTTGAGCAGCTCCTATTCAGCGGTGCAGCAGAGGTGCTGAGGCAGGCTTCCTGCCTCTCCTGGCACCGCAGACCGTGCTTCTCCCCAGAAGCAGCCAGCAGCAAGTTCCAATGGGAGTACAGAGCTAGTGGTTGGGGTAGGGGCAGCGTGACGAGCTCTGTGCACTCTCCCCACCTCCCCCACCAAGGATAATAGTTCTTCTGCTCCCCACAGCAATGTTGTGAGTGTGGCATTACAGATTTGAGGTGCTCAGGAACTATGGTAATGGAAGACATGTAAATCCATAAGATAGATCTAAAATATATTATTACAGCTGGCATTAGTAAGCATCCTTGTTGATAGCTTCATCACAGAAGTCATAGATTGAAATGGCATGGGAAATGTGCCATCATTTTAACCCAAGGGGTGGGCGAGTGTTCTTGGGGATGTCTCCTGGGAATAAACGGAACTTCGGTTTTCAGTGCTTTCAATTTGGCACCTGTTACAATCACTGGCATCGCTTTTTGGTGTGGAGAAGGGTTTTTTTCATCCTCTTGCATACACTCTGGGTTTCCTCTCCCTAGGTCCCATCCTTCCTGATTTCTCAAGTAAGAAAGATGAATGAGGCTGCAATGAGCAACACCAAGAGACAGATGATGTTTGACAAAGGTGTGAGAAGATTGCTGAGGAGAAAGACCATGGAGCGAGAGAGACCTGAAAGATCAGAGGTACATTCAGACATAAATGACAGCTTTGAGTTCCATCGTGTCTGCTAATCTTTTCAATCCCCCAGTGCTTTCTCTCAGGCGTGAGAAAAATCTCCTGACAAATTGCATCAAGCAGCTACCAGTTTAAATCCTTTCTTGAAATCCACCTATGCTGTGATACTAGCAAATCACTCCCCTCTGGCACTGGATTAGACAAGTGGCAAGCTCCCACTTCTGGTCTTCTATTATATTGTATATTTTTTACCTTATCTTCCACTCACCTCTCTGTCTGACTGTTTTGTCCCCCTATTACATCCTGTCTGGCAGAGACTGAGTTCTCTGGGACAGGGACTATCTTTGTTCTTTTCTATACAGTATCTAAAGCAATAGGACACCTACTGCAAATTTCCCGGGCCCTACTATAATACAGATAAACAATAATTAACTTGTTCCTGAGGCTTTTATGAGACAAATTTTGCCAGAGAGGAACAACGTGAGTTAACATGTTAGAATAGGCTTTATATTTACAGAAAAATGTTTTCAATTTAAAATAAAAATGCTCTTTGACTTAGACACTCAACTTTACTCAGTATGGCCACCCACCTGGATCTTAACACATGACAGAACGAGGAGCAATGATCTCAAGTTGCAGTGGGAGAGGTCTAGGTTGGATATTAGGAAAAACTATTTCATTAGGAGGTGGTGAAGCACTGGGATGGGTTACCTAGGGCGGTGGTGGAATTTCCATCCCTAGAGGTTTTCAAGGCCCAGTTTGACAAAGCCCTGGTTGGGATGATTTAGTTGGGGTTGGTGCTGTATTGAGCAGGGGGTTGGACTTGATGATGTCCTGAGGTCTCTTCCAACCCTAATATTCTATGATTCTATAAATCTGACAAGCCTGAAGCAAACTAAATTGTCATGCACAAGAAGCTGATTTGAGAACAGTCTTGGAACTTGTGCTCCCTGGGCTTGATAGGTTGCTAAGGCAAATAACTGAGATTTTGTGTGGAGCTAGAGGGAATTACTCAACAAAGTGTTGTTTTCCTGTAAAATACCATTTTTCTCAGGAAGGTTTCCTCAGGTCTCACACCATGGGGCTGAAAAGTCAAGAGTAAATGTTCAGTCTTAGGCCATAGCCCAGGATCCAATATTCTGCCTTGCACGTCTGAATCTGTTGATCCAGACTCTGACACTCGCTGCCATGAGGATATTTTTGTAGTGTAGACATATGCTAAAAGAATATGGGAAGCAGAGTGGCCACTGGAAAAGAATGATGAGGAAGTATTTATGTATGAGTCATTGATGTTTAAAAGTCTCAGGGGGTAGCTGTGTTAATTTGTAGCTTGAAAAACAACACGCAATCCTGTGTCGTTTTAGAGGTTAACATATATATAGAAGTGGGCAAAACCCACTTTTTCAGAATTATTGATTAGCCTTTACCCACTCAGACATTTGGAGATGACTAACATAGGTGTTTTGTGAATGGTTTATACACATACGTATGTGTGTGGTGCATATTTGTTCTAATGTTAGTACAGGTTGAACCTCCTAAATCTGGGATTCTCTGGTCCGGCAACATCCGTAGTCCAGCAGGACCATGGATGTTCCTGGATCAGAGAGACCTAGTGTCCAGCAGTGCAAACCCCATCCCTAGGGAGCCTCTGTCGGGCAGGGGAGAAACGGGCCATGCGGCTAGGGAGCTCCATCCTCGGGGAGCCCCAGCCAGCGGGGCAGCAGTGGGACGGACAGGTGAACCCTCTCCCCGGTGGGGAATCCCCAGTTGGGTGGGGGAGAATGGATCAGGTCCCCAGGATGACATTCAAGGCAGGTCCAACCTGGACAAGATACTGAACATAACATAAGAACATAAGAACGGCCGTAGCGGGTCAGACCAAAGGTCCATCTAGCCCAGTATCCTGTCTGCCGACAGTGGCCAGCACCAGGTGCCCCAGAGGTGGACCGAAGACAATGATCAAGCGATTTGTCTCCTGCCATCCTCTCCAGCCTCTGACAAACAGGGGCCAAGGACACCATTTTATCCCCTGGCTAATAGCCTTTTATGGACCTAACCTCCATGAAATTATCTAGCTTCTCTTTAAACTCTGTTATAGTGCTAGCCTTCACAGCCTCCTCTGGCAAGCAGTTCCACAGGCTGACTACACGCTGTGTGAAGAAGAACTTTCTTTTATTAGTTTTAAACCTGCTACCCATTAATTTCATTTGGTGTCCTCTAGTTCTTCTATTTAGGAACTAATAAATAACTTTTCTTTATCGGCCCTCTCCACACCACTCATGATTTTATACACCTCTATCATATCCCCTCAGTCTCCTCTTTTCTAAACTGAAAAGTCCCAGTCGCTTAACCTCTCCTCATATGGGACCCGTTCCAAACCCCTAATCATTTTAGTTGCTCTTTCTGAACCCTTTCCAAGGCCAAAATATCTTTTTGAGGTGAGGAGACCACATCTGTACACAGTATTCAAGATGTGGGCGTGCCATAGTTTTATACAGGGGCAGTAAGATATTCTGGGTCTTATTTTCTATCCCTTTCTTAATAATACCTAGCATCCTATTTGCCTTTTTGACCGCTGCACACTGTGTGGAAGTTTTCAGAGAACTGTCCACGATAACTCCAAGATCTCTTTCCTGATTTGTCGTAGCCAAATTAGCCCCCATCATACTGTATGTATAGTTGGGGTTATTTTTCCCGATGTGCATTACTTTACACTTATCCACATTAAATTTCATATGCCATTTTGTTGCCCAATCACTCAGTTTGGTGAGATCTTCGTGGAGTCCTCACAGTCTGCTTCTGTCTTGACTATCCTAAACAGTTTGGTATCATCTGCAAACTTTACCACCTCACTGCTTACCCCTTTCTCCAGATCATTTATGAATAAGTTGAACAGGATTGGTCCTAGGACTGACCCTTGGGGGACACCACTAGTTACCCCTCTCCATTCTGAAAATTTACCATTTATTCCTACCCTTTGTTTCCTGTCTTTAACCAGTTCTCAATCCAAGAAAGGACCTTCCTCTTATCCCATGGCCATGTAATTTACACAAGAGCCTTTGGTGAGGGACCTTGTCAAAGGCTTTCTGGAAATCTAAGTATACTATATCTACTGGATCCCCTTGACCGCATGTTTGTTAACCCCTTCAAAGAACTCTAATAGATTAGTAAGACAGGATTTCCTTTACAGAAACCATGTTGACTTTTGTCCAACAAATTATGTTCTTCTCACATGCTTCACAATTTTATTCTTTACTATTGTTTCGACTAATTTGCCAGGTACTGAAGTTAGACTTACCGGTCTGTAATTGCCCGGATCGCCTCTAGAGCCCTTTTTAAATATTGGTGTCACATTGGCTACCTTCCAGTCATTAGGTACGAAGCCGATTTAAGGGATAGGTTACAAACCACAGATAATAGTTCAGCAATTTCCCATTTGAGTTCTTTTTAGAACTCTTGGATGAATGCCATCCAGTCCCGGAGATTTGTTAACATTAAGTTTTTCTATTTGTTCCAAAACCTCCTCTAATGACACTTCAATCCGGGACAGTTCCTCAGATTCATTACCCACAAAGGACGGTGCAGATTTGGGAATCTCCCCAACGCCCTCAGCCGTGAAGACTGAAGCAAAGAAATCATTTAGTTTCTCCGCAATGGCTTTATCGTCCCTTGATTGCGCCTTTTATAGTTCGATCGTCCTAGGGGACCCACAGGTTTTTAGCAGGCTTCCTGCTTCTAATGTACTTAAAAACATTTTGTTATTTCTTTTGAGTTTTTGGCTAGCTGTTCCTCAAAATCTTTTTTTGCTTTTCTTATTACATTTTTACACTTGATTTGACAGTGTTTATGTTCCTTTCTATTTATCTCACTAGGATTGACTTCCACTTCTTAAAAGATGCCTTTTGTCCCTCACTGCTTCTTTTACATGGTGGTTAAGCCACAGTGACTCTTTTTAGGTCTCTTGCTATGTTTTTTAATTTGGGGTATACATTTAAGTTGGGCCTCTATTATGGTGTCTTTAAAAGTTTCCATGCAGCTTGCAGGATTTGGCTCTAGTCACTGTGCCTTTAATTTCTGTTTAACTAACCTCCTCATTTTTGTGTAGTTCCCCTTTTGAAATTAAATGCCAGGGTGCTGGTCTGCTGAGGTGTTCTTCCCACCACAGGAATGTTGAATGTTATTATATTATGGTCACTATTCCCAAGCGGTCCTGTAACGGTTATTTCCTGGACCTGATCCTGCGCTCCACTCAGGACTAAATCGAGAATTGCCTCTCCCTTGTGGGTTCCTGCACCAGCTGCTCCAAGAAGCAGTCATTTAAGCCATTGAGAAATTTTATCTCCGCTTCTCTTCCTGAGGTGACATGTATCCAGTCAATATGGGGGTAATTAAAATCCCCATTATTAAGAGTTCTTTATTTTGGTAGCCTCTCTAATCTCCCTCAGCATTTCAATGTCAGTATCCCTGTCCTGGTCAGGTGGTCGGTAATATATCCCTACTGCTAATTTCTTATTTTTGGAGCATGGAATTACTATCCATAGCGATTCTATTGAACATGTTGATTCATTTAATATTTTTATTTCATTTGATTCTACATTATCTTTCACATACAGTGCCACTCCGCCACCCACCCGGCCTGCTCTATCCTTTCGATATATTTTATATCCCGGTATGATTGTGTCCCACAGATTTTCCTCATTCCACCAGGTTTCAGTGATGCCTATTATGTCAATCTCCTCATTTAATACTAGGTACTCTAATTCCCCCATCTTATTAGTCAGACTCCTAGCATTTGTGTAGAAGCACTTTAAAAATTTGCCACTGCTTATTTGTCTGCCTCTCCCTGATGCATTGGATTCCTTTGTACATGGTTGTTTGTCTGCTCTGGCCCATGGTTTGCCCTCTCCCCTCCTCTCTTTCTGACTACAGCTTAGAGAATCTCTATCAATGGATTCTCCTCTACTGCATTTTAGACTTATGTTCTGCTGCATTTTAGACTTATGTTCTACTGCATTTTAGACTTATGTTCATACAGTAAGTGATGGGACAAAACCAGTTTATTCTGGGAGAGAAAAATTATAAGGCATCCAGCTACTTCAGCTTTCTGAAATACAAGCTGGTCAGCAGATGTCAAAAGTCTTTGTATCTGACAAGAAGGGGAATAGGCATTACCGAGTAATTGGAATGGGAAAGGAAAATGGTGGTGAGGGGGGTGAAACATTTCAGATGTTCTAAATTATACGGTAATAAAAGTGGCCCAGAGACTAGAGAGAGACTGCTATTGCTCTCTGCTCAGGATGGTATTAACTAGATTAGAATTGGGAAGCAAGCCTTACTAGTTGATTTATCCTGCCATTAACCATAGAAGAATGAGTAGACCTTTATAGTTGATAGTCTGAACTCTGTACAAGGTCATGTATCAGCTAAGGAGAACCATATGGGATTTGATTATTCTGCTGTGAATAAACTTGGATTATGTTGAGGTTATGTAGGGGGCACAGAGTGAACTCAGTCTCTTTGTCTCTGGGGATTTTTTTTCTTTGGAAAGGAGAGTATTTTCAAATATACAGTACAGTTTTGAAACAATTGCTGGACCACTGGTTATTGTGATAGGGATCCCAGTTAATATCTGGACTATATAGAGAGAGAGTCTGCCAGACTCTATATAGAGAGAGCATGCCAGAGAGTCTGATTTTTGGTGGTATCATTAGTCCCCCTTCAGGCTTGCTAACAAGGAGAGCAAAGAGGACAAATGTTCCAGGATCTAGTGATTCAAAGGGGCCTGGGTCTTACAGCCACCACCATTGCAGCAGCTGCTGGAGTCCTGGGCGTTGTGCTACAGAGCCCGGGCAGTGTGCTCCAATGGCACTAGGGTGGGGTTGTCTGGGGCAGTGCTGAGGGCCGGCTTCCTCGACCCCAGACTCTCTCCCTGAGGCCATGCCCATTCCAGGAGTGTGCACTCGCGCCCCGCCCCCCCCCCCCGCTTCCCCTTCCTCTTCCCGCACTTTACCCCAGGGACCTGGCGAGTTTGCTGGTTTGCATGTCCTCTTTCTGACTGTATACATAATGGCACTAACCCAGAGCTCACAGCCAAGACCCCATAGGGATGAAGGGTCCGCGCCTGAGGACTCAGGGTTCAAGCCCTATTGTTTTTGCAGTGTGGACATAGTCCCACTAGACTGGTGCTCTACGAGACTGCCAAAAGTATCCCATGATCCCCTGGGATCCATGTTCTAGTCATCTGGACAGTATAGTTTGGTCCTGTTTTCCCATGCTGCACCACGTATAAAGAGCTAGAGGAGCCATGTTGTAGCTGAGCACTAGCAAGTCTGAGATTTGGATGTAAATGCTGAGGCCCCATATTGGGAACCAGGTCTCAAGATTTCCTAATCTGGGGTTATAACGTAAGGGTAGATAATCAAGCCCTAGGTTAACAAACCCAGGGTCCGCTAATTGGAGTTTTATTAACCCTGGGCTTACCTGCAGTGTGGACATATCTTTTGTGTACTACCTTGTTAGATCAAATGTGTACATATGTGATTATATGAAATATATGATTTGTAGTTCATGGATGTATTGCTCTAATGATTCAGGCAATCCAAGTCACTGATTGTTAAAAGTAGCTTGAAAGTGCTTCCTTGCCCCGGAGCTGAGCTCTGACAATATAGAACTAAACTTACACTGTTGAATATTGACTTAAGGGGGCTGTCATTTTTTCCCTGTGTCTGCAGAGTGACATACCTGAGGGGGTGATAAGAGTTTATGCTCCACTGCATTCAAAAGTTTCTATGGCAATTCAATTGAACAGTCAAACAAAAGCCAAAGACATCCTGGCTCGATTTCACTGTGAAAACAGGTGGGTAAAAGCAGGAGGACATCAGAACATTTTGTTTTTCTGGAGTAATATCTTCACAGTCATTAATGAATAGGCTGTCCCTTTTCAGAGGCCCATTGATTTTTTTTAACACTGACAACGGTAATTATGGTAATGTCGGACCATTAAAAAAAATCCTAAAAATTGAATTCTGCTCTTCATATTCTACTTAAGAACTGGCACCTATGCAGAATCAGTCTGGCTTTTTTCATGCCTGTGCTGAAGCATATATTTTTCTAGACAGAAGCTGGAAAGACTGCTGTAAATACAAATGTTAATGTGTTTGTTGTTTGTGTACATGAATACCCATGGTAAAATTTGTCAGAGGAAGAAGTCTGTTAGTCCCATTCCAAAAGTCCTTTAGCAAAGTCCTCTGGTGCTATTACTTAGTTCTGCTCTTAAAAATAAATCTGGCATCAATTGCCTGCAGTAATCCTTTGTTGCATTGATGATACAGGCTCACTAGGTACAGCAAGCATAACAACCTCTACTATTACAGTTCTAATATGATAACAACTCTCTCAGTCATCATAATGTGACGTGGCAATTGTCCTTGTTACTCTGTTGGTAGATTATGGTTTCTAAAACTAATCATAGAAACAGAGTGCAAGCTAAGAGATCAATTGGATGTGTGCATTCCATTGCTTTCAATGGCTCTTACGCACACATCTCTGAAGGCAGAACTGGCCAAAAGGCTTTGTGGAGGAGGAAACCATAAACAAACAACTGTATATTCTGAGTTCTGCCAGTGTTTTGGAGTATTTGTTGCTCCAAACCACTTTTTTAGTCTTTTTTAAGGCCATGTTTATTAACAGAATAACCAGACCACTAGCCAGGCGGGGCAAAGGGGGCAATTGCCCCAGGGACCAGCGATACAAAAGGGCTCGGAGCTCCCCATGCCACTATGCGGCAGCAGCAGCCAGAGCCCCGGGCCTTTTTGTATACATAATACATAAGCACTGAGGGCTTCTGGAGGAGGCGCTCTCTGGGAGGCACTGTGGGCTGCCTAGCCCCACCCTGCCCCTTGTGCCAAAAGCCCCACCCCTTCTAGGGCACAGAGCAGGTTCCCCACACACACCTTGCCCAGGGGCCTGGTGAAGCTGTTGGCCCTGCTGCCACCTGCCTGACATAACTATACCACTAGCCACAGAGAAACTTGTTCCTCCACTGATTTTCACCCAATAGAATCCTACTGAGTTTAGTGGAAATTGAACAGGGTAAAAGTTGGTGCAGAATCTGGCCTGCTATCGGCCAGTGACTTCAACCCTTCCAGACTACTATACCCCTTTCAGGAGGCTGATTTGTCTTGAGTACCCCGAGGTTTCGCCTCACTTAAAAACGACTTGCTTATAAAATCGGACCGCAGAATACAAAGGTGTGAGAGCACGCTGTTACTGAAAAAGTGCTTACTTGCCCATCTTTACCATATAATTGTAAAATAAATCAATTGGAATATAAATATTGTATTTACATTTCACTGTACATTAGATAGAGCACTATAAATGAGTCATTGGCATAAATTGGCCAGTTGCACAACCGTAGGATTTAAAAATTGGTAAATTTCACATTTTCAAATGCTCAAACCTGAAACTTCATAGTGTTGTAACCATGTGGTCTCGACTCAAAAGGAGATGGGGGGGAGGGGATCACAAACCTGTTACAGGAGGGTCGTGGGATTGCCTCCCTCACTTCTGTGCTGCCTTCAGAGATGGACTGTGAATGCAGCAACTACCAAGCTTCCTGCTGCTGCACGAGGTTCCAAAAGGCAGGGGTGGGGCTGGTCTGGACCCCTCTCCTCCCACCGCCAGAGCAGTTTTCAGGGGAGGGACAGGTCCTGTCCTGTCCTTACCCTGCCCAGTTGGAAGTAGGAAGTCCTATTTCATGGGGTGCTCCTAGGAACAAGGAGACATCAGACTTCATGGTCTGTGATGTATTTTTCATGGCCATAAAATTAGTAGGGCCCTAATAATGTGACATGGCATTTTCATTTGTATTTACTTTGTTAGTGCTTTTTATGTAGCCTATTGTAAAACCAGGCAAATATCTAGATGAGCTGATGTGGACCCTCTGGAAGACATTTCTGTACCTTAAGGGGTATGTGGCCCCCTATTTGAGAACCACTACTACAGGCTGTAGTTAATTCTGCTTCTCTAATATGCTTCCTATTCTGAAGCCCGAGCCTGCTGTCCAGGGCAAATTGAGCTTAAGGTTTGCCCCCCACCCAGAGCAGTGAGGCTAAGGCATTGTCCCCCCTCGCCTGGGGCATTGGGGCTTGGATGGGCTCAGGCTTCAGTCCCCCTTCCTGGGGTCATGAAATGAGTTTGTCAGAAGGGAGTCACAGGGCAATGAACTTTGAGAATCCCTACTGTATAAGGGCTACCAAGTTGGTTGAACTAAATGGACTGGACATCATTGCCAGAAATGGCATCCAGTCCCTCCAGTCCGAGAGAGCTGGCAACCCCACAGTGCTGTAGAGAACATTCTGTAGTGCTCAAAGAGGTATAACAACTTAGCTTCAGTGCATACATCTGTCAGTACTGGAATGAGATATATAGAATTTTATATTTGGTTATGGTATAATGGTTATTTTCAATGTATGCAAATCATAGTAATACTATGAAAGACTAAAACTCTTTTTCTTCTCCATGCTAGCCATGCACCGACAAAGAACACGAAAGTCCAGACCCAACGTTTATGTGAAATTGGAGGAAATATAGGTAACCATTATTTTTAAAATTCACTTCTACATTTCTAATTCTTTTGAAATAACTTTACAGCATATACTGCGGTCCATCTGCAGCATGGAGGGCAAGATATAGGGTCTGATTCAAAGCCCAGTAGTCAATTGAAAGGTTCCTATTGACTTCAAGGGCTTCAGAGAAAGTTCAGTGACCAGTAAAGACACTGTTGCAGTACCACTAGTCAATGTTCCTGCCAAGCTCACCTGACCTGTTGCTTACTACACTGACACCTTCTTCATGCCTTCTTCCATGTAATCCACATCGTTCAGGCACCCTTCTTGCTTGCCAGCTAATGCCCTCTCTATATTTCAGTATTTTCTTTTTCCCTTGATACCTTTCAGTGAGACCCTCCTCAAATCTTGAGATAGAAACTCAATGGCTGGGGGGGTTTCAACAACTGCCCGCATGCTGATATTTATATAGATTGTAAGTTCCTTGGGGCAGGACTATATCCATGTTCTCTACAGTGCCGAGCAATCTTGGGAATAAATATAACCATAACAGTGGATTGAAATTAAATATGATCTTACCCAACAGGTCAAGAAACAAAGCTTTTAATTCAATATTATACCACCAAGTCCTTTTCCTTTCTTCCTTCCAATTAAAGGTTATTTTGGACTATGTTTTAAATCGTTGCTTGGGCAGTTCATGCCTGGATGAGAGAATAGCTGCACCATCGAGATTCTTTTTGATCAATGCCAGTGAAAAAGAATATATAAATACAGGTAGAAGGAAGGTTATTGGTTACCGTCCTAAAATGATCGATTCTTGCAGATTCATACACCTACAATTTATGTTCATGGCAGCAATATGGTCACTGGTTAGAGTGAATCCACAGTGCTTGTGCATTGGGCCTATATCAGAGTGCAAGGAATTTTTCAGGAACACCAGCAAATGACCAGCAAGTGCCAGGCTAGAGAGGGAGAAGAGTGTAGTTCAGTTCAGGGATGACTGGGGAAGAGGCAGAAGCTCAGTGAGGGGAATAAGCCCTAGTCTGACAGACAAGGCAGCCAGCAGGGAGTCTTGGCCAAGGAGAATTACAAAGGGGATCTAGGAGCTTCCAGAATCTGAGGTAACTGAGTAATTGAGCTCCCAGAGACATCGTGGGCCTTGCCATCACCAACAAGCAGCTTCCCCACCCAAAGAAGCCTGCAGCTGTGGCAAGGTGCTTCCCAGGAGAGGACCCTACAGGAAGGAGTCTGCCTAGCAAACTAGACTGGAGGGGGCCATACCCCAAACTGAACAGTCTGGTAGGAAGTAGCCCAGGACAGTGGATTTTTGACTCCCTGCTAGCAGCACCTCCCCTTCTTCAGGGGGCTGATGTACACAGGATGTTGGGCTGGGAACTAATGGAGATTGTGGGCCTGGGTTCCCCTACTCCCTTGGCTTAAAGACTGTGGATCCTTAGCCAAGCAGGAGGCTTGTGAGACACATGTGCTACCCACTAGATAGCACAGCCCTCCAAGCCACCTTACTGCATTCACATTCAAGTTGGAATTTGCACACACAAAAATCTGACTTGCTTCTGTGCAGTTTGGAAAATTGCTCAAGCACATGTCTGAAAATCTAGGTCTGTTGGATTTATTAGCATGCCCCGAACAATATGTGAACACTTACTCTTAATATTTGTTGCAGGACTGCACTGTTTGGACCCAGATGCATACATGTTGGATGTTTACCGTGCAAATCCTCAAGCAGAATGGGTGATAAAACCAAAGGCAAGTTGAAGCTGGCAAAACTTTCATAGCACAGTGATTTGGGGGGAAAAAAGCTAAAAGGAGGGCCAGATGCCCTCAATCTCAATAAGACCTTGCCACAGATGAAACCAAAGTATTTGTTGTAATATAGATATATGAATTCCTCACAATGTACTTTACCATTGAGCCTTTCCACATACAAATATGTCATGAGAGCTGTTACTCCAATGGATGGAACATCACACAATATGATGCAACATTGACACTTTCACATGGATTATATCTGTGCCAGTTGATCAATAGACGTGATGGAGGAATGAACAGAGGTACTTTAGAAGCAACCTGTGGACTGGAGTATATTTTTCACTTCTTGACTTAATGCTACGAAAACACACTTTTATAAACTGATGATAACACAATGACATCCTAGAATGCAATGACCAACTGCAAGGTAATGTAAAGGCATTACTGTAGTATGCAAGAAGGGAAACATATCTATTAAACATGGCCTATGGGAGCTGGACTGACAGCAGTGCCAAAATGTGTTTACGAGATAAACTCGAACCCTTCTGTCAAAAGCAAACCAGTTTCTAAAGGAAAATGTACATTGTTACAATATTTATGCCGCTGACTCACTCCTCATTAGTAGCTGATATTGCGGGGGGAAAGAACTACTGTGTAAAGACAAACGTACTGTTTATGTATGTTGTACTGTATATGTTACCATTATCAGCCTTCTGATATGGCTTTCTACAGTGTTGACCACATACCAATGTATTTGTAGCACTACTGCCTCACAAATTCCTGCTCCCTACACACATGTAAAAGTCATGGGGCTCTGAGCCAGAGATTAGGCAGAAAGTGGTATTTTCAGACTCTTCCCACTCCAGTTTTCATTGACTAGTAAAATATTTTCTGCATAGTATCTTAGTGTGTGTGCTGAATGTCTTAAAGGTGCCAGTTACAGACATTGCCCTAGACTAATTGTTTTTCCTTGGTCTATGTCAGTAGTTTTTAATTCTCAGTGGCAGTGTTAAGAAGAAAGATCTTGCCTGACACTTGTGTACTGTAGCAGGCGTTTTAGGCTTTCCTGTTCACAGAGGCAGATTAGAAGAGATTCTGATGAGAAGTAAGATGTATTATTATAGAACATTGCTATTGTGGTAGTGCCACAACTAGGTTGGCCCCACCTGTGCTAGGCCCTGTACAAACAAGTAATAAATAGCAAGCCCCTACTGCAATTTGCATATAATATATAAGGTGAGAGTTCATCAGCCAAAACCAATGAACAGGCCGCAGATAGGGTTGGGGAAACAGTGTAACAAATTAATGTACTGGACTATGCCCACGTCTTAGCCAGTCAGTAGTTGTGCTCACAGTTCTCCGGATGGCTAGGCATTATAAAACTGTACTTGGTGTATGCAGAGACATATGCTTGCACATTTGCTAAGGAGAGATGTGTTGACACTCTAGAAATCAATTTTTTTTTCCCCTTGAGCTGCAAACCCAGAAAGTTAAAGATCATTCAGATTTAACAAGGGATATTTCTGAGTTTGGAATATTTACTGTATAATAAACTCATCTGTGGTAGGACCTGTATAATAATTTTGGAGGGGGGTTTCCCCCTACATGAATTGACTACAGTAATATGGAGAGAAATAATCGTTCATAAGGTAGCCATGGATAACATGTGAAGTACTTTATCTTGATGGAGCATCTAACTTGTGATGGTTTGCAATATCTGTGTAATTACTATTGTTATACATTTTGAAACCTTGCTTTAGATTTCAAATGACTGTGTATCATGCCCTCCATTACACCAATGCAACCTTATTGGTGGTACTTAGTACAAAAAGCCAACCTGTGGAATATGGACGATGTAGCTTTTTTATTTGAGACTATAGGAGGCAAAATTTGGTTTCCAAAATTTGGTTTCAAGCTGAAGGATAGGATAACATTTAACAACAGCATCATTCAGTACCCTCTTCTAAATTTAGCAAAATTGCTTTTCTTCAATTCCAGGGCAGAATACTGATCTCTGCTCAATTCTAGCTAGGCTAGTGCTAGTACAGCTGTAATAAAAACAATGTATTTCTTGCTTTCACAACTCTTCATTCACATGTATTTGAGAGATGTAGGGCAGTGGTTTGGCAAGAAGCCTTTCAGCTCAAGTGTTCCTGTCCTGATTCTTATACTGGTTCCTTCTGGGTCAAGTCACTTCATCTCTCTGCCATGGTCTTGACTATAAAATAGGGTTAATAACTAATTCTTATGCTGAACAGACTATTCAGATCAAATACTGCTTTCAGATATGTGCATGGAACCCCACAAATTGAACAGGAGTTGTAAGCATGTTATAGAAGTACAAACAGCTCCTAGGGTTCCTACAAAATCCTTTACTAAGTGGTATATTTATTACCATGGAAAACATTTCTGTGATTTCACAGAAATCCTGCACATCTGCTAAATAATTTAAAATGCAGAAACCAAGATACCACTTTCTAAAGTGTTTAACTTCCCCCACCTTATTCCCAAGCATGTAGACTGTAGGCCTAGTCCATACTGCCACGGACTGTCAATGTAAGTTACGCAACATCACTATGTGAATAACATAACTACAGCTCGGTGAATAACATAGCTGAAGCTGATGTACTTAAATCTACTTATCATGGAGTTTTCACTGTGGAAAGTTGACAGCTGATGCTCTCCCATCACCTCCGCCTGTGCTTCTTGCTGTGGTGGAGTGCCTGAGTCGACGGGAGAGTGCTCAGTGGTCAATTTATCATGTTTGTACTATATGTGATAAAGTCACTCCAGCTGGATGGATCGCTGCCTGTCCATCCAGCAGGCCCTGTAGACAAGCCCTTATGCTGTATGTAGATGCCTCAGGAAATCTAGATAAAATAAATATGCCTGTACTTTACACATAAAAAAGTTGCAAGGAATACCTTGGCCACCAACATCACCCTTTGCATAGAGACAGAGGAAAGCCAAATGTGATTTAAGTAAACCCATTCTTTGATACTAGTATGGCTACTTTTTAAATTATAACTCTCTGTTACTTTAATCCTTGCATAGAACATAAGTATAAGCAGTTGGACTAGATTCTACGAACAGTCTATAGACTGGTACTATAGGGCCAGAAATCTTGCTGTCATTGAAATCTTTATATATATAAAAAAAAAATTTCCTGTGGGATGACAGTGACCTGACGTTATCACGTCATTAGCATTGCCCCACCCCCAGCCCATGTTACGCTCCAGGCAGCCCCTCTCCCCTCCCCTCTCCCTGGTGTTCTTAGGAGGTGGAAGTTGGGAGCGGCATGCCCCCCCTTCCCCACTGTGCTCTGGGGATGCGGTAGATGTGCGGCCTTCCTCCTCCCCGGTGCTACGCGTGCCCCTGCTGTGTATGGTACTTCCTGCACCCTGACCCTGCTCACTCTGGGGTGGGGGGTGAATCCATGCCTGGGAGGACTTTTAAATGTATCTGCAGCAGGGAGGGCTCAGGATATGAGCCCCCATTCCTCCAAGCAGAAACCGCACACCCCCAACTCCCTTACACACCGCCCTGCAAAAACCTTGCAC
This sequence comes from Rafetus swinhoei, assembly GCA_019425775.1. Lineage (NCBI taxonomy): Eukaryota > Metazoa > Chordata > Testudines > Trionychidae > Rafetus > Rafetus swinhoei. The sequence continues at coordinate 84,769,134 of CM033424.1, forward strand.
CCTCAATCCCCCACTCCCTCCACCGACACCTCACACTCCCACCCTCCTCACTCATACCCCTTTTCACCGAGACCCTGCACCCCAGCCCCTTCACTCACCACCCTGCTGAGACCCCACACTCTGAGCCCCTCATTCACTCCCTCCACCGAGACCCTGCACCCTCCTCCTCACTCAACACCCCCAAGACAAGACCCCACACCCCAGCCCACTTCTGCACCCTCCCCCCCGGCCAGACACCTATCCCCAGCGAGAAGGGGGTTGGTGAGCGTAGCTCTTATGCTCTCTGGCAGTGAAAGCTGCCAGAGAGAGGGAGGTTGGCAAGTGTAGCAAGCATGGGGTGCAGCCCCTTAGTAAAATGGTAACATTCCTATTGCCATGAAGGAGAGCAGGAACTAATTACCTAAATCACATTTATTGTAGTTGGTGTTACATAGCATAGTATGTTACAAGATTTACACTGGCCACCTTGGCTAACAGGAAAATAAATATTACAGCCAAAATGTTCAATCATGGAGTCTGGACATTAGGCCTACCAAAGGTTGACTTCTGGATTTCTGCTTTCACTAGCAGCAGTTTCACTGAACATTGTTCTAACATGTTTTATTAGGTAACAAAACTGTGCAGTGAAATATTAATAAGAGTGGATGTGTTCAGGAGTAGAACCTATACAACAACCCCCAGAGATGCCTTAAGTGTTCTCACGCTCTGTGGGCTGCAAAAAATACATTTTCCACATCAACACACTAGCTATAGAGAAGTATGTAAGAAGTAGGTATTAGAAACATACTGAAACAATCCAACTCTTTTGCATATTGCTAATGTCTTTATAATGTGTATACATACACTGTAAACTACCTCACTGTATTTGCCAGGAAAAAAAAAAATCAGGCTTCTTCCAAAGCTTCCTTAATAGTAGCATCCTATTTCTGCTTGCCTCACAGCCTTTGATTTGCTGTTTAACAGTGTTTTCTTTCAGTGGGCAAGATCTGGAAATCAGCTAGTTTTGAAAACCGGAATGACACATTTCTAGCTAAGGCACACCGGACATGCTGCCTCACCCGTTAATTGTATTTTCTGCTCATATTCAAAACTATTGTCGTGAATCATTGTGTGAGGGTTCAGTTTTCCATAATGTGTCATTCACTTGGAAAATAATATGATGCCATTAGTTGAAGCAAATGTTTGTATGTATGTTTTTTCCCTTACTGTTCCCTGTTAGACTGTTGACTGTTTTGTTACAATAAATTTCATTCTCTGCATAGTAGTGTATTTGTAAAGTAGAACATGTACATTGTATTTTATCCATGCCAAAAATAAAAACAATGTAAACTAACCCTCTCATAAAAATTCTTACTGCATGTTTAAGGACATGGTTAGCTGGAAAATGGGTGATTCAGGATTTGGGGAAATGAATCAAATTTTATTTTAAAAGCAGCCTCTTCATGAGGGCACTTATGGAACGACATGGACAAAAATTGTACAATAATAAAGGGCCTGATTCTGCCACCCTTTCTAAAATGCAGAAATACTCCACTCTCCATGCCTGTCCCATGGAGTAAGGAAGAAGCAGTTTGCCATGGTTAGCCTTGGAGATGGGGGAAAGGGACTGCAGGTGTTTGTTTATCTGAGCGTCTGCAGGCACAGAGCCCCACAGCTCCAAATGGCCACAGTTTGTTGTTCATGGCAAATGGGAGCTGCAGGCCAGGGGTGGGAAAGCTTTTTTGGGTTGGGGGGGGCCGCTGACCCACAGAAAAATCAGTCAGGGGCCGCACACAAGTGAGCAGCAAAACAAAACATCAAAAAGCAAAAAACAAAAAAACCCTCCCTGATATGGCCCCCACCTGAGAAGGAGAAAGGCGTTCCCAAGTTCCTCCCACACCAGAGCCTAGGGGGGCCGAGCCTAGATTTTGGGGCAGCAAGGGTCCTGGAGTGTCAATGTGGGCTCCCCAATGATGGGAGGAGGCCTGAGCCTTGGGGCTGGATCCAGGCAAGCCAGGGGCTGCATCTGGTCCCAAGGCCTGAGTTTCCCCAACCCCTGCTGTAGGCAGGGGTGCGGGCAAGGCCACCACTTCCCAAAGAGTTTCCAAGAGCCTGCTGTGCTCTTCAGTGTGGATTAGGATTCAGCACTGTTGCCTGGAACGCAGAACCTTGTCTGTGCCCCCTTTCGCATGGGAAATGAGGTGGCTGGTTTGCCATGCACAGCATGGTGCGTATTTCTCCACACCGTGCAGTTGCTGCCTATGCACTGACTGACCACGTGACATCTCACCCAATCTGTAACTCCCAGTCTGTACAGGAGCATGAAATGTTCGGTATTGAATAAAATGGACTGGAATCATGATCTCGCAGCTCCTGCTAGCCGGAAACCAGACAATAGGAGCTGCCTGCGCCATGCTTGCAGCGCTGGCAGCACGCAGAGGGACCCTTCCCCTTCCCCAAGAGGCACAGCACTGCACAGAGACACACGTGCTGGCCCCTGCACCTGGATGGGTGCCTAGCTGAGGGTCCTGCTGGGCTGCTGGCCGGGAGCCAGCTAAGGTAAGCACCTGCAGCCAGAGCCTGGCACTAGGGGTGTTAAATTTAGATTAATTGGCTAATCAAATAATAGTTGATGCAATTTGCATCAACTATTCGATTAGTCGATAAGGGCACCTCCGCCTTTGAAGTGTAGCAACACTATTGCTATACTTCGAAGGTAAAAGCACTGCAGGGAGCATAGGGTCAGTGGGGGGACTCATGCAGTCCCCCGCTGGCCCTGTGCTTCCCACAGCATTTCAAAGCAGCAGGGCCACATGGAGCCTGGGTTCAGCCAGAGAGTCCCCAGCTGACCCCGGGCTCCACGTGGCACTGCCACTTTGAATCACCCCCTCCTTCCCTCCTGCTTGCTACCTCTTTCTGATAGAGGCAGCAAGGAGGTGGGGGGAAGCGACTAGTCGACTAGTGTATCAACTATCCAATAAGCATTTGCTTATCAGATAGTCCACTAGTCGCTCACATCCCTACCTGACACCCCCACCCCTCCATCACCTCTACTCCCTATCCCAGGTCACAAACCAAACCCTCTGCACTCCCCGCTTCTGCACCCCCTCGCAGAACCTTCACCCCTTCTTGCATCCCAATTCCCTACCCTAAGCTCCTTTCTGCACCCAAACTCCATCCTAGACCCTGCACTTCCTTAATATCATAGATGAGCGTGGCCCTTGACTACTTACCAAAATCTTGGGCTGGCCTCCCACCCCTGCATTAAAAACACTCTCTGTATACTCACATTATTTGCTTAATATTGCCACAGTTATCCCATTAGCTTCCTGTGTCTTCTGCTGGATGCTGTTTTCTTGTATATTACACTTCATAGTAGCCGGTTCTTTTCTTAGAATTAAAATGTACAACTACGCCACATGAAATAATGCACGTGCCTTATTATTTTCATTTGTATGGTCCAATTTTATTTTATTATAAAAGACCAACATACAATAGAATGAAATACTACCAAGCAAACAGAACGTGCTTTGTAAACACTGATTACTAGTTTCCAAAAGAAAAATACCCAATTAAATCTGTGAACATATTAGCAGAGGTATTGGTTGTTCAAAATGGTTTTAGTTCCAAAAATGTAAGTCTAGAACTTCTTCTAAAAAATATTTGTCCTGAGTTGGAAAATAACTGAAAGAGACCTGGATTCTCACCAAAAAAAAAACAAAAACCAAAAAAAAACCAACACCCCCCGCCCAAAAAACCCCCCTCTTCTTTTCATTAAGACATTTAAAAACCCATCTCAATCCAAAAATCCTTCCCTGAAGTTTAGTGACCAGCTCCGGGGCATGAATGAGGAAACACACCACGCAGGTCAAAGGCTTGGCTGAAGTCATAGGATTCTACCTGTTGGCCCTTAATCAGCTTGAGGTTTCTCAAACACCCGTGAAAGGAGCTCTTGCTTGTCAGGCAGTTTTGCTTCATGTCAGCTGCAAAAGAAAATATGAAATAGATATAATCTGCTTCTGTTGGAAGGGAATTGAAGCCACATGTGAAGAAGGATAGAAAGCACCAGGCTTAGAAACTATTCTTTAAAAGTCATTAGACATAAAACTTGGGCCACCAGAGCAACAGATTCTATGAGGGGTGTGAGCTGAGATGCTCACACCCCTCAAGACATGCTCCATGCTTGCAGGCTCAGAATTTTCAATAGCTACCCCATGGTTCACACCAGCCAAACTAGACAGGCAAACCTCTCAGCAGTAGGGGAAAGAAATCATCCCAGCCTGATAGCTGTGCCACAGTCAGGGTATGTCTAGACTACAGGGTTTTGTCAACAAAAGTGGACTTTTGTCGACAAAACTATACCTGCGTCTACACTGCCACTGAGTTCTCTCGACATAACGTTGCCAGAACTCAGCAGTTTTGTCGACGGCTGTAAACCTCATTCTACAAGGAATAACGCCTTTTGTCGACAGAGTTCTGTCGACAGAAGGCGTTATTGCATCTACACTGTCCTTTGCGTCTACACTATCGTGTCGACAAAGCGGCTTGCTTTGTCGACAGAATTGGATGTTGTCTAGACGCTGTTTGTCGACAGTATCTGTCGACAAAACTTCTGTCAACAAAAGCCTGTAGTCTAGATGTACCCTCATAGAACACTCAGGCTACATCTATACTGCACCCTTCTTCTGCAAAAGCTTATGCAAATGAAGCATGGAGTAGAATATTGGTGCGCTTCATTTGCATAATTAATTAGGGTCCGTTTTTGTGAAAAACTGCCCCTAATTAATTATGTAAATGAAGCGCACCAATATTTTACTCTGCGCTTCATTTGCATAAGCTTTTGCAGAAGAAGGGTGCAGTATAGACGAAGCCCCTGACTTGGAGCCCAGTACATCTACCAGGACATTGTAGCTGCTCAGTCTGCACAACCTTGTAGTCTGTTGCCTTAGTCACTCCGGGTATGTCTACACTGCAAAGTTAATTCAAAATAACAGCTGTTATTTCTAATTAACTTTAATAGCGTCTATACATGCAAACCATTATTTCAAAATTAATTCAAAATAGCGGAGCGCTTAATTCGAATTTGGTAAACCTCATTCTACGAGGAGTAACGCCAAATTTGAAATAGCTATTTGGAATTAAGTGCTGTGTAGACACTTAATTCGAAATAGGGGGCCTCCAGCCTTCCCAGGGAGCCCTGGTGGCCACTCTGGGCACAACCAGGAAAACTTACTCTCCTCTCCAGCCCCAGAGCCATTAAAGGGGTAGACCCTGGCCACAGTGCCTGTGCCAGCTCCAAGCCTGCCAGCCCAGAGCCAGCAGTGGCCACCGGGGCCCCTGACCCAGTGGCCCCAAAACATGAGCCAGCAAGCCACTGGCAGCCATGCCTCCATCGCTCCCCAGGAGCAGTATGCCAGCTCCCAGGAGCCTGACAGGGGCTGGGGAAGGTGGGCGCCTTACTGGTCCATGGTGGAAATCATGGACCTTATTCAGGTTTGGGGGCGGGGATGCCCCCAAAGTCCATGTTCTCCACACTAGACGGAGGAATGTGGCCGTCTATGGCAGGATAGCTGCCAGCCTGGCCACCAAAGGCCACATGCGAACCCAGGAGCAGGTTTGCATGAAAATCAAGTTAGTCCGGCAAGACCCTCAACCCTGGGCCCTGAGCTTCCCCTTCTTCCCCTTGCTTCCCCCTTCCAGCTCCCTCCTCCCAGGTTTCTCCCTCCCCTCTCCCACCCTCTCTCTTCCCCTCTCCCACCTCCTTTTCCCAGTCTCCCCAGAGGTTCATTCTCCCCTCCCCCAGTTTTGTTCAATAAACCCAGTTTCTATTTTTGAACATACGTGTCTTTTGTTTGACATCAGGAAGGGGGGGCTAGGGAGGGGTAAGTGGAAGGACGTGAGGGAGGAATGGGGCACGAGCCCCCGGTGGGGAGGACCAGGATGGCTCTGAGGGCTCCTCGGGGTGGACGCTCTCCCGCAGGGCCTCCTGGATCCTGACAGCCCCCCGATGGACCCCCCCGAATGGCAGTGTGCAGCAAGTGCTGCCGGGCTGATGGCAACGACCCCACGAGACACACTGGCGTGCCCAGGGGCAGCTCTGGCTCCATGTGGCCGAGTGCTGTGGTGTCCTGAGTGCGGGCACTCAGGGCACTCCAAGACAGGACTGCTTTGCTGTCCCTCATAGAGGTAGACATGCAAGTGGGGAACCCTGAGAACTGTCTGTCCGGGGTGGGGGGTAGGGTCCCTTTAAGCACGGAGCTCAGTTAGCCTCAGTCAGCAGTCCCACACACTAAGTCCTATCCTGATGCCCTGCCGGCACTGGTTCTGGCCAGCCTTAACTTCGGTTCAGGGTCCACTCAGTGTGGACGCGCTATTTTGAAATAGCAAAACACTATTTTGAAATAGGTTTTGTGTACAGATGCGTTAATTCAAATTAGCTTAATTCGAATTAACTATTTCGAATTAAGTTAACTTGAATTAATGCTGTAGTGTAGATGTACCCTCCCACAGCCTATCCCTTCATGCTGAACTACACAGAACTGTTTCCAAAACCAGCGCTATTGCATGGAAGGGGTGTCATTGCACTGCATGCTTTCTGTAGCACGCACTATAGTGTGTAATTTCTCCTTTCTCTGTGTCTTTGACACATTTCTAAGAGAAACCTTGTTAGAGGATCAATTATTGTTTCATTAGCACCATTTAAGCAAAAATAACCCCAATAAAGCTGTTCATGGAATTCTAGGAGATCAAGCTGTAGACATGCTTGCTGAAGTCAGTCATTAATATCTGTAGATCGTCCTGAGCTCCAGCGTGGGAAGGTGTTGTACAAATGCAAAGTATTATTCCTAAAGCTTTCCAAATGTTTAAAAGCCATATTTGTTCTGTAGATTTCACCAACCTAAGCGCTGCATGCCAAATAAGCCTATCTGTTCTAATAATAACAGTCATTTCAGAGATGAATTTATGAGGGCATTTCACACTGCATTTAATAGCTCATCATCAGCTGACATCTATTCAGATTCAACAGAAGTATAGTTATTAAAAAAGCTGAAAATAAATATTTACTCTATGTGCAAAGTGGCTAAATTTCTGAAGTTACAGACTCAGTCTTTTTAATGGATTACTTCAATACAAAATGTGGCCTAACCCAACTTATGGCCTACTAGACAGTTTCTTGGCATTATAATACTTTCATGACAACAAATATTTATACTTAAAAAAGTAAAATGCAGAGCAAATGGGACCTAGAGATACATTTACACCTACTGTCTAACTTGGCCTATAGACTGTCCCTCGCAGACTCAAGTATGACCCACTCAGCACTAGTTGTAAAGGAGTCACTGTCCTGTAAGAGCAATGCCTAACTCACTATGCCTAGCACATTGCTGTCACAATATTCATCTTTCAAGAACGTCATGTAAGGTATCAAATAAAAGTTTATGTCATACTGGTCATCATTTATGTGCAGGTCTAATGCAAGAAGCTGTTTGTGTGTACTAAAAATATGTTTAAACCAAGTAAACAGTCAGAGTTGGTAAACAAGTTGGTCTCAGGCAAAAGAACGTTGATTTACCTATCTGCCTAAGGCTCAGCTGTAAATGGATCAGCATAAGCCAAAGAAAATGGGAATTATACTTCCATACTGAGTCAACAGAAAAAGGCAAATTAATTGGAGGAGGAGAAAGGCAGCATGGTGTCAGGACAATGGGAGACAAGTAGTGGAGAGGAAAACCTTATCTGGGGATACCCTTCAAAGCATACACATCAGAGGTTTACTGGAATATAAGAAAAAGGGAAGAACACTTCTTGATGATCCATCACTGAGGGAGTAAACAGGACAGCACCTTTTGTATCCATTAAAGCAGGATCCTGGACTAGAGAAGAAGCAGAGCAATGCTGAGAGGTTGCTTTAGATGAGAAACTTAACTCAGACAAAACTTTTAGCCTGCTTAGGTTATGCTTAGTGTTAGAAACCGGTTATACCTTTATTTTATTTGTAAGCATATCTGTGTCCATGATCTTTGCTCAGTAGCATTGGGATGGTCTTTTAAAACCCCACTCGAAGGACAAGACAGGGAGAGGGCTAGAGCTGTATTGAGCCAGGGAAAGCCACTGCCTAGCATGCTCTTGAGGAAAAGAGTAGTATAAAGGAAGCCTCATTGGTGGGAGAAAAAAAACATAGAAAAAGTGAAATGATTTCCTGGAGAGGCGCCGCTCTGCAACAGCAACAGAAGAAACTGCTATTGAAGAGAGTCACCCTCCCGGTGCCCCTCATCTTCACATTACTCCAGGGGGAAGTAAAACCAGAGGATTGCAGGCAACAGCCCAGTGATTATAGAGATTTGAGGCAAGGACTTTAACTCAGCTGTGGCTACTCCTCAGAGACACAGGCTGTGGTAGGAAGTGGACCAGGAGATTGTCAGTAGGGGGCAGGCTGAACCCATGCCATCCTATCCTATTGCACTTTCAGGGCCCTGGCCAGGACATGGTGGAGCAGGAAAGTCTGGGTTCAGCCCAGGCCAAAGTTCCAATTCCTGATCTCAGGAAGGTCAGGGAGAGGAGTTACCAGCAAAGAAGCTGGTCCAGCAGGGACCTTATTCAGAGGAATTGAGACATACATAAATGAAAGACTGAGGATGGAGTCCCAGACACTTAGGTCTGCTGACTGACCAAGCCACCTTGCTCCAATCCACTTAAATCACTATCTTAGTCAATAAACTTCACTTGGTTTTATCCTAAGTAAATCTCATTAAGCAACGTGTGGCTGCTGGTAGGTAACTTGGCATGTACACCGTCTCTTTGGAGACTGCAGAATTGGTAATTATTGTGCATATACAGTGACGGGTGTTAGATACCATGGAGGAGCATTCCTCAAGGGGGCTTGGGTTCGGGGGTGTACCAAGGTTTACCTGCAAAGCAAAGAAGGGCTGAGAAATTTGTCTGGGGAGCTTAACAAATGGGAAGACAGGGAGCTGCCACTCAGCTTAGCACCAGACAATCTCTCTCTTACTAAGGAAGAGGGGTAAACAAAAGTTCTAGGCATCCAAAGAGTAGTTGGCAACCTCCCTTCCACTGCAGAGCAGGAGGAATCTCAGAGGACAAGCACAGCCTCATAATGCATCATGATAGCCATATAGTGGGCATGACCTCAGTGAGGGTGAATGTGGTATAAATACCTACACAGATGGGGGGGAAGAGATGCCTTAATGTGCCCATTCATATAATAAATCCTCACAAAATGCTCCACAAGTGAGGATCCTATGTCACCTCAGATTGAAGAGTGATCCCATTCCATGGAAACCCCAACGGGAGGAAAGTATTTCAAAGGTTGCATTTCTCCTCCAGTGTTAGGAATGAGACTTGGCAGGGAAGTGCAAATTTACACCTTCTTGTGCCAAGTTCAATTGACCTAATTCAACAGAGCCACATCAAAAGAATTTCTACCAGAATCAATTTTTCATGAATGGAGTTAGCCCATCCCCAACAAAGTTCCCAAAAATGTTAATAGGCTCTTAGCATAGCTGTGATCTCACATTACATTCACTGAACTATTACGGTTTACAGACTTTGTGAAATGCCTAGTTGGCAATGTAGTGAGAGAGAAATACTACTGTACATACCAGGATAGCCTCCAACATAAATGGGATTGTTTGTATCTGCAGATGTTGACTGGATGTAGGGATTATCAGCCTGAACCAAATTCCCATCAATCATCAGCGCAATGCGATGCTTGCTTTTGTTTGCTTGAAGCGTGTGCCATTTTCCATCGCATAAGCTATTTTCCCTTCTTGGTTCATATGTGGCTGTTATTCTGCCAGCTCCATTGTTGACATGGAACAAAACCTATACAAATAACCGGATGCCAATAATGACACAGAGGGTAAGACCATGTAGATCAATTTGCTTGGATAAAAGCACATTCATGCTGCTGCAAAAATTCTTTTTTCTTAAATAAACAAGTGGCAATTAACTAAAGCACAGTGATCAATTTAATAAGGATTTAAACTCCATCTATTAAAGTATTTTCTAAATCTGATACATTCCACAATCTAGGCATTCTTTATTTGGAAAATGAATATTTGCTATAAATATGGGTCCTGGTTCTTCTACACCAGTGTGATTCCACTAACTTAATAGACATTACACCTAATTTAATTTCAACTACTAAAACTATCATGTCCAGTCCAGTAACTGCTTCAAAAAGGGCAGCAATTATAGGATGGGAAATCACTAGATCAGTGCCAATATGGGTGTGGACATATGGACACATATGTATGAAAGTGTGTGTTTCTATTTCTTTTTTTTTTAAGCAGACGAAGAGAGATATTTTTTGCGTTGATCCTCAGACATGTACATATTACCCCAAAACAAGTGCAAATTGGGGAAAACATTTTACAGCAATTTATTATTTATTTACTTATTTATTTTGTACAGAAGGAGCGGGGAACTATGTACTGATTATTAAAAGAGCTTTCTGTGTATATATTTGGATCATAATGGCCAGCGAGATCGGGAACACAGTTAATTACCCAGAGCCAAAATGGAGCTCCCTATAATGGAGGCATGGCTAGCAGCTGGGCATTTTTTATATATCAAAAGAGTAGGAACTCTGACTTCAGACACAAGCTCTAGGAAATGTGCATTTTTTAGATAAGAAAATGTATCAGGGGCATTGTCTGCAAATGGGTAAATTAAAGAGTTGGATAAGGAATTATTTTTCTATTGTAATATCGTGATGAGTTCCCTAGTCCAGTGGTTCCCAACTGCCAGTCCGCAGACTGGTGCTGGCCACAAACCACTGGCTGCCGGGCTGCAGTGGCTCTAGGTCTGGGGCTAAGGTACACTGCCCAGTGCCTCCCCTGCCGCCGCAGCTGTTGGGAGAGATGTGTCCTGCTCTGCCTCTCAGCCAGCCAGCACCAGACAGGGGTGGGGTCTCCTCCTGGACAAGGAAGAACAGTTCACTGCGCAGCGGGAGGGCCACATGAAGCCTGGCACAGCAGACTTAGAGAAGCCGCAACCCAGGCAGCAACGTATTTGCATATTCATTATTTGGTAATGAATATGCAAATATGGAAATAAAACGTTGCCAGTGCGCCAAAAGGTTGCGAGTGAGTTTGACAATCCATGGTATAAAAAAGGTTGGGAACCACTGCCCTAGTCAATTGTATTATATGTGAGTTGGTTCTTTTTCCTTGGATGAAGATTTTAAATTGTCTGGTTAGCAGTGTGCTAGCTGAACAGCCTCTCACGAGGTCTCTCTCACGAGGGCCTTAGCATTTTTGGAATTAATATGGAGGCAGCAGAAGCCTGGTTCTTGCAGTGATTTTAGACTAATTTATTCATGGTGCGAATTAACACATAACTCCTTTAAAAGTAGCTCGTTTTTGTAGCTGGATAATTTTTTCTCTTTTTAATCTATTTAAATAAAGAGATGTTTTATATGCATATCCTCTGGTTCTTCACTGCAGTGTCCCTATTTTTCCCAGTAGATTTGGGACTCTCTCAAAACCCTAATGATACTTTGGTAATGCAACTACTTTTCTGTTCACTAATGTGTCCAAAGATATAGTGTCCATTCCAATCCAACTAAAGAGATAATAGCTGGGACATGAAACCTTAAGGATGAGTGTATGCATTGGGGGAAATAGTTGTACCCACCCACCCAAGTCTCAGATAAAGGCATAAAATCAACTACCTCCATAAAAAAAAAATCACTATATTGTAATTTACAAGGAATATTTTTCCATAGTGCTTATGAGGTATTTTGGTTCAAACTGCAATTGTATTTTCTTTGGGTTCTGTTATTCTGAGCTGTTTTATGTTTCCCTTCATGCTGAATTTTTTTTAATAATATTGTTAGCTTTTAGTCTTATTAATTGTATCCCAAAATAAATAACTCAAAATATCATTTATATTTGAAAAGTAATCACAGAATTTGTTTTAATTCAATTTTAAAAGCCTCATCTGTTAATATTAATCCTGTTTTAGAGATTTACATTTCTTCTTTAACTATAGCTAAAAGAAGAGACTAAATCTTGCACTATTTTCTTTTCCTAAGTAAAATTAAATAGATGGATTTATAAATCAATTTATAAATAACTAAGAATTCTAGCAAAAGAAACAGGAAAACTTAAGCCAACATTCTTACATATACTTTCATCAAAGCTTTTCAGCATCATGTTAAAAGAAAATGATTGAATACTGAATGGTGACTCATTCTATTTCTAGATAATTTCTCATCTCAGAAAAACCATAGAACTTTCACCTATGCTAACAAAATTCTTGCTAAGACACAGCAGCTAAATGCTTTCTGCAAGAGCATATTTGGGTAAGGGCAAGTTTAAAATTTAATTTAAAAAGGTACTAAATTATATTAAAGGTATTTTCCTGGTCTAGCAAACAGCAGACAAGGTGTAGTATCTAGTACAACTAGTAAAGAACGCACTAACTCTTCAAGTGGACATAAGTGCTATTGTTCATAATTATTGGAGAAGTCCCTGTGCTGCTTCATATTGTGGTGAACATCACGATGTACGCCCACTTTCCTTGTGGCCGTAAGTTTGTTCAGATGTGTCTTATTTATGAATCATGGCAACATCTTTGTTTTTTAATCACATTAACAAGCTTTGGAAAACTATTCCTCCAACTCCCCCCTTAGGGTATGTCCACACTACAGCGTTATTTCGAAATATCTAATTTTGAAATAGTTATTTCGAAATAACGCGTCTACACACAAAATGCATTTCGAAATAGCTTTTTGCCATTTCGAAATAGAGCATCCACACTGATTGGACACTGAATCGCATTTAAGGCCAGCCGGAACTGGTTCCGGCAGGGCATCAGGTCAGAAGTTACCTTGTGGCCAGGGCGGCCAGCAGGGCACCCTGGGAAGAGCTGGAGGCCCCCTATTTTGAAATAAGCGTCTACACAGCGCTTATTTCGAAATAGCAATTTCGAAATTGGCGCTATTCTTCATGGAATGAGATTTACCAATTTGAAATAAATATCCACTATTTCGAATTAATTTGAAATAGCAGTTGGCTTGTGTAGACTCTAGGAAAGTTATTTCGAAATAACGGCTGTTATTTCAAAATAACTTTGCTGTGTAGACATACCCTTACTGAGTATACCCCTAACTAGGCAACCCACCTTGCCATTCACAATCTCCAGTCCAATGGCATCTACTTTAGCACTACTGATTCCAAGAAGCACTCCATTCATAGCCATGGTGCGGAACTCAAGCGTAATGTTCACATCCGATCGGACTTTATAACCTTCTTTGACTGAAAAACAAATGACAAGCATAAAGTAGAAGATTAGGAATGTGGCAGATCTGGCAGTTTTCTGCAATATCTTTTTACTGTATTTGAGTTTATGTATCATTGTGGGCCAAGGATGGTATGAAATCGATGGGAGACAGTAGTCATAGACCGTCTAGAACTATGAACAGTAAGCAAATTCTCTCAGGTTGAAACACCTGAGGTACCAACTCCTGTGGCAGGCTTGCCTATGCTAGCACAAAGTAGGTTCTCCAGAAGGCCAACAGATAAAAGCCTCTTTTTAAATTGATGCTAGGCAACAAGACAGAACCCTCTGTCCAAGGTGAGGGCAGCAATCCTCAGGGAAGGGTTCAAAGGGCTGGCACTGATCAGAACCCTTGTGGAGGTGGTGGGAGTAATCCCTGGTAAACTGAGTAGCATGCATGTAGGTTCTTTATTGTTTATGAAAGACTGGCATCTGGGACGCAGTGGGTAAAAGCTCCAACAGCAGGAAGCCTTTCCCTACTGCCTGAACTTTCCCCTGCAGTGAGGAAAGGGGCACCACAGCACACCATACTGCTAAAAATAGCACTGTGGACAGGGAAAGGCACTACGTGGATATATTGAGAGCTGTACAGGGCATACACCCCCAGGGCCACACCTCCAGAGCTCCAGCAAGTTTTTACTCACCTAAGCCGTGTCTCACTATCTTCCCTGCTATTCAGTGTAAACACTCTGCACAGTGCTATAAGGAGAGTGTAAGGTAGATGTACCTAAGAGTGGGTGCCATTGCTGGAGCATGGAGGGGAATACAAGTGTTGTTGCCTTGAACTGTGACAAGTAGTCAATAGTCCATATGATAATCAGTAGGCATAAAGTATGTCAATTACCCTGAATGGACACCGTTTTTTATCAATTTCTAGAAAGTTATTTGTATACTATAATCCAAATTCAGATGTGCAAAGCGGTGAGAATTAAACTCCTTTACATGTGGTTGTTTCCTTTCAACTCAATTAGACTTTTACATCAGTACACTGGGTTTAAGTAGATCTAGGGAGTTTACGTTGGTATAGTTCAATATGTTGAGGAAACAGAAAAAGTCAGAGGTGCTGGAACAATCTGTATAGGAGGGATGCTAAGAGCCATTGAACCAAATTATAAACCATGTACATAATGGAAACCACTTCAAACCAGAGGGTTCAGCAGCACCCACCACATCTGTAGATCCAGCACCCATGGAAAAAGTGTAAAGTGGGCCCCACCCTTCTTCGACTTCACTCTCCTATACCTTCCGATTCCTCAGCCTTTAAATTACCCTGTCTTAAACTCTTTTACTTATACACACACACACACACACACACACACACACACACACACGTAGCACAGTTTCTTCTCTCAGCTGGAGAAAAGTTAGATCTTTTACTTGTCAGAAACTCCTTTACAGACTACCAGGTCATTGGCAAGTGGGTAGGGGACAGCTTTGGACATAAAGGGGGAAGGCTCAGTTGGAAATACATACCCAGAAGATACAATAGTTGAATGAAGTGTCATTTAATTATGTTCACTTCGCTAGACATCAAATTAATGTGTTTTCATTAGCACTACTTCAATAAGTTATCGATTCCATTAATGACTCTTACCAAGGGCAGCAAACCCGCTTCCATCAAAGAAAGTGCCTTCCTGTGCTGTTGCATAGCATTTAGTCACAGAAAGGATGGAGACGGGGCTCTCTTTATCGAGTTGCTTGTTGTTAATCATCACACTGCCAATGCATGCAGGGGTGCTGTGAGTGACCTAAGCATAGTGAGATACGACAGTTAAAACATAAGGCAAACTGCAGGCTGATCTCTCACAACAATGCCTGACATTACTACAAATTAAGGAATCCTTGAAGAGAACATTCAAGGATTTAAAGCACCAACATCATTATTTATGCAGTGCCACAAGTGTACATGATGCCTTGCAGCATTAAAAATAAACGGAGTGTATCAAAATAGAAAACAATCTCCGCATAGAATTGCTAATAGTCAGAGACAAATGCCCGAAGGGCCTGCTCTTGCTCTGATATAAATAAATGAGGTTTGCCATTGCCATTATTGGGAACAGAGAACAAGCCCATAAATCAAAAGTGCTTTGTTTCAGTACGTTATTATGAAAATTACTAATATTTCTACCCTTCATTTTTGTTCTGATAAAACTATAGCTTCAAAGGGTTAACGTGCTACAAACTAACAAAGATGTTGTGTCCAATTATGGAAGACTTAAGAGTTACAATGCACAGGGAGGCAGAACTGACACAGATAACAGACCATCTAGTTCAGCAGCCTGTGTTAGTGACCAGTATCAAATACTATAGAGAAAGGTGAAAGAAACCTGTACTGGAAAACTATGCTTCCAAGCCCCAGACAGAGAGTTGGGGCTTAGCTTATGCTGTGAACCATCTGGGTTCTCTCTTAAACCTTTTTAAGTAAGGTATTTTCAAAAGCAATCTTACATTTCCAATGTTTCTAGATGTATAATCTAAAGGAAGCCCTCCCAGATAAAGCTTCCCCCCTCCACGTCCAACGCGTTACCGTCGCCCAGAGCATTAATTTCTGCAGATTCCTGCCCATCCACGGTGATTATGCCTTTTCGTTTCACATACTCCGTCTTTACCTAGAAGAAATAGCAAAGTTTGAACCAAATTGCTGCCCACAAGAAGAGTGGGCAAAGAGCCACTTCTGAAGATGACCTTAGAGCCATGGTGTCCAACACACTAGCCACATGTGGCTATTTGGCTGGTTGAGTGTGGCTAGTTGGCTTGAACAATGTGGCTATTTGGCTGGTTGAGAGTGGCTAGTTTACTATAGCAGTAGTCACTAGAGCAGCTACTGCTTTAGAACTGATTGGATACCACGGTCTTAGAGGCTAGACTGCATTAGCACACTGCATTTGGTGTTACTCTTGGACGTCATCCACAAGTTGAGGTTGTTTCAGAATTCAGCAGCATTGCTGCTCAAGGGCTTTCATTCCAAAGCACTGACACTCAAACACTCCATAGCCAGCACTGGTTGCCTATTGTCCTGTGGGAGCAGTTCAAGGTGTTACTATTAGTTTTAAATGAAATAAATAAAAGAATTAAGACTATTTTAGGTATATTTAAGGTAGCTTCAGAACTGCTGACAGGGACCATAATTCTGGAATATTCTGCCCTCAACACACACTAGAGCTTGTCTGTACTGTCTCTGGCTGAAGTTCATCTTTGCTTTCTTTGTGTGGTAGCTTATGTTGTTTGTTGCTCTCCTTATACACCTGTGGCCAACATGAATGCTTTCTCTACATCACGCCAACCCCTGCCCTCTGGTGAAGGAATCTGCAGAAAATTCTGCAATGAAACTGCTAAGCAGGGACTATGTTTCCTGTCAGCCCTCCTCACTGCACATCCCCTTCCTCCAGGCCAGGTAGGAGGATGGACCCTGAATGGGAAAATGACTAGGCATGTTTAGGAAGCAGCAGTGACTAATGAGGATCTGCTGAAAATCTGGGTGCAGACTGGAAAGCCCAGGAACTGTGTGCATAGCCGTGTGTGGTACAGGCTGTGTCTGCCAGTCATTATAACTGGTCTTATGGGGGGAGCAACAGTGATGCTACGTCTTGACTACGATCCTCTTCCACAAGAGGAAATACAAATGGAGCGCTCATTTGCATAGGTTGCGCTCTCATTTGCATTTCCTCCTCAGATCCCTTTTGCGCAAAAGGGGGTTTTTGCGCAAAAAAGGAGCCGTCTACACATCTCTTTTTTGCGCAAAAGCCTCTTGCACAAAAGGGGGACTGGCCAGGGCCTCAACAAGAGCCGCTTACTGATATCTTTGAACTGTAACTGTTTAAGCTTCTGCATCTATGGTATTTGCAAATTTTCCCTTTCTTGTCAGGCCTAAAATACCCTTTTCCTTAACCATGTGTCTGGGTGATTACTGGGGTTCATAAGGGCTAGCACCAATGTTCCGTCTAATGTTTTCCATCCATGTGTGGATCTTTTCCATCCTTGTGTGGAATAAATTTTGTTATGTACACCAAGGCATGTTTGAATGTATACCACAAGAAAAAACACAAACCTAACTGTGGGCGTTCTGTTAATCAGCTGGGCAGCATTAAGAATCTCTCTTGAGCGGCCGCACAAGCGCACAGCTTACAGGGAACACTGGCTAGCACCACAAAGCCTACCTGCTGAAGCACCTACAATGTTCACTTCCAAATCATGCACACTACTGGCATCTTTGGGGTTCGGAGTACTCCACCACTGAGCAGCCCTAACAGTTACAACTCCATGCAGGTAAACTGAGGAGTTTTCAAGACACTCTGAAGGATTTTCCCACAGAAAGGATGGTTGTGGCTTTTGCTTATTACCCCTCTTTTCTTGGTAAGTAATCTGTCACTGAATAAGCTGAAGTACTTTATAGGCTACTAGATGTAGGACTCACTGTACAGTTAATAAGAATAAAAAAGAGAAGTTTATTATTCAGGTAAAACTACTGGAATTGTTTTAGAACATTGGCCAAGTCTTAGTCTCGTATATGTGAAGGTGTGAGAAAGGCAAGCAGAGGCAACAGGCAGCCGGTTCGTGTGGGGAGCTGGTTTTTAAAAGGGCTCCCCTCGCGGACCAGCTCCAGCCTGGCACCCCGCACTGCTGCCTCTGATACAGAGGCAGCAGCGCAGAGTGAAGGGGGGCTCCTCAGGAGTGCACTGGCTGCCAGCCTCAACCCCAGGGATTATAGAATAGTCGAGTAACCAGTAAGAATTCATGAGGTTAATCGACTATTCAATTAACTGATATTTAACATCCCTAGTGAGTTCAAGTCTCTGGGGTACCTACCGTGTGCCATTTGCCATCACTGATAGAAGCAGGGTGAAAGGCTACTGCCTTTCCTTTTCCAAGGTCAAATGAGAAATAGAGTTGTCCTCCATGAAGCTGAAGGGCTGCATAATCAATCTGGTTCTGATGAGCCAGGTAGTAAATCAGGCCACTAATGGCATAGGTTCTCAGCTTCAGCTGGACAGAAAGTCTAGACAATAAAAACAGAATAATGTTCAAATCCTTGCTCTGTAGTGACAGAAAACCTGCCTTGAGACTAAAAGTTATTGGTTTAAAAAGGACAAAAGCAATTTATAACCCACTATATATGTCTGAAAGTATGACCAATGGAGTTTTCATAATAAAAAGCAATATCACGTATCAGAAACATACCAACAGCTTGTCACCGGGTGAGTGGACTCTTTAAAGAGACTAGATTCAGCTGCACTCTGTGAGAGGCTCAGCCCACCTTTCCAGGTGACAGAAACAAGCCCTAGTCTAATTTAGTAGATGCCAGTGACTCATAGCCAGGCCTTTGGGGATATATAAAGAAGCCTGAAAGTTCAGGAGCAGGGAGATGCTTGTTACCCCCAAAAGATAGATATCTGGGAAGTGTATATAAGAGCAGGGTGGCAAACCAGCCCACCAGAGAAATAACTGGTCAGGACTCTCCTTAGCTTCCAGGCAGGTGGCCTAAGAAGTCAGTGAGACCAGAAGTGGGCTCTTGCAGGGGATCCAGAGGGAAATGGGGAAGAAGTTTCTGGAATGAGGCCTGGTTGGAGCTATCTGGGAAGGGAAATCCCCTTGGGAGATTCAGATGCCCCCAGGGGGCCAAAGGACTGCTAGCCTTAAGAGCTAGTCTGGGATATTCTGATTTTGAGTTAAACTATTAATTTATGTTAATAAAGAAGATCCTGGGAGAGAAGTGTGGTTACAGTCCACCAAGTGTGGTACTTTAGTACATAATGGCAGAGTAAAGAAACTGAGGCAGAGGCAAGGTCTGATGCTGGGTTTGGGGAGAGACCTTCCTACATCATCCTTCATAGAAATTGTTCTTTTCTATTTAGCTAAATGCAAGATAACGTGTCATGTTTCATTCAAGATATACCTACTTCCTCCTGATGGTAGACTGATTAAAAAGCAGTACCATGTGGCTGCCTTTAGCAAGGCCAAACTGGTGGGCACCAGGAACATGATCTGGCATTGAATCTTGTGCACACTGTACCTGTTAAGGAAAAGGTTTATTAGAGAATAGTCCACAAGAGGAATTAAAATATTGTGTTGCTTAAGTAGTACTCTTTTACCGTGACATCGCTGTGGTGTTTGCTCCCTGTGCAACAGACACACTGAAAAAATGTGAACTGTTCTGTTATAGCAATCACCTGTAATCTCACATTACTGGGGCATTTGTCAGGCACAAAGAAAATTACAGGCTGAACCTCTCTAGTCCAGCAACATCCGTGGTCTGGCATGATTTTAGTTAGCCTGATGTCCCCTTAGCATGGGTGTGGCCAAGTTTACCATGGTCCCATAAAGTTTATTTACAGCCACCATTCCTGGCTCTCAGTGTTCTGTGCTGTTATTTAGCTCTAATTTACACCCAAATGTCTTCTAATTGCCCCATAAGCAGTGGAAGAGTTAGCAATTTGGTAAATTCTCTGGTTCAGCACCGGTCAGATCCCAAGGGTGCCAGACTAGAGAGGTTCAACCTTTAGTTATAATGACTAAACTATACTTCACAGCACTAACAAGTCTCTGCTGGTTAGGTGTTATAGCTTTTGATTTATTAATTTACTTCCATTTTACTTATTCATTAGTCTCTCAGCCTGTGTCACAGAGAGGTCAGAAAAGAATTTTGATGTGAAATTCCTTAGCTACTTTTAGTGGAAATATTCTCATCTATATCTAAATAAAGATATTCAGAGCATCAATAGCTCTGACTCAGAGTACGAAACAAAATTATACTACAGGTCTCAGCTCATCATTTCTTATTATAGGCATATAGCACAAAATCATAAATCTCTGTCCCGTCTCCCCCGAAAAATAATTACCAGACACTCAGGAAACACACAGTCATAAAGATATACAGCTCCAAAGAGACTAAAGAAATGCTGCATCGTGTTCTTGGGAATGTAGCACACACAAGTTATGTGTGAACTACGTATAGAACCAAGACTCACAGGTAAAAACTGTGATGTTATTACTGATCCTGTGCCTCCACAGTGGTCTTGGCTTGCTCCTTGGCAATGAAAGCATAACAGAGAGTAGCACCAGCATTCATAGGATCACTGTGCTTTCCGTGGTGACATAACACTGATCCAATCAACTTTCACTAGCATTGCAAATCTCAGCATAGAGTCACTTTGGCAAGAGCTCATGCCAAGAATTGCAACTATTCTCTAACTTCACCTGCCTTGAGGGCTCTGTCTGCCTTTTTTATGCAGAGTTCCTCAGTTGCAAGTGTTATGGGTGGCTGATGAATGGCACACATAACTACCTTTCCTGTCCTCATGCTCATGGCCTTCCAGGTATAAGACCAGATGGTTACTGTATGTTATTGCTCTTTTCCCTTACAAGTCATCTTTTCAACCCCCTTTTCAATCCCCTTCTGCATTCATCTGTCTTGCCATGACACAGAAGGGAAATAAAGTATATGGTTCTGTATTTGGGGTTAAGTAAAACACAGCTAAGACAGACCTTACTCACTCGATACTCACTTTGCCGACAGGGGCAGCATGCATTAAGTTTGTAGTATGTACTTTCTTAATATCTGTAAGAGGTTGCAGAGGAATTGGCAAAGCCTGCAGTTCAGGTTGAATTTCAATATCTTCTGCCTGCATGACAGGTTTACGCTTCTCTGAAAGCAAGCAGCTGTCCATATCCACATGCTTGTACCTCACCGCAGTGGTGAAATCCAAAAGCCTGGGTTTGCAAATGAGAGGACTCTAAGTAGATGAAGGTACTTTTTCAGAACTCACCTACTTGTCAATGGGTGAAGACTTGCACATCAGTGAAAAATGTTTCAAAAGGGTTAAGTACAGTAGGAGAAACCCATTAAATCATTAAAATCCTCTAATTCTACACAACAATATTTATACAACCGTTTTCTTGGACAATTAACTTATTTATGCATGCAAATCAGATCACTGAGAACCTAACTATGTGTTTTGTGCAATGTGTCCGTACACATTAAAGGCACTTTTGGGGCTGACAGTATCTGAAAATGTGTCCAGCAATACTTACTGATGCAAGTTTGGTACTAATCTCTTTTCCATTTTACTGTTCATTACAGAGAACTGGCATCATGCTTACAGTACAGAAAAATAATTAGATATGGTCCTTGCCCTGGAAATCTTGTAGTCAAAAGCGAGAGTTTATATTTTATATACATAGGACTGCAGTGCTACTCTCAAAAAAGTGCTGCCATACATTCTGACTTACTGCATATTAAAGATCAAATTGCTAATACAGCCGTAAAAAGATCCTGTCATCTTGAACCCAGAAATGCCCTCTCCTGCTGGAATCCCACCAGCATAGAAGTTGGAAATATTCATGGGGCTCATTTCTGCCGACAAGCCAAGTCTCGTTTCTGCAGGATTACTTTCATCCACTTGTACTGTTATCATCCTGAAATGGTGAAGCGTAAAATTATTCCACAAGTAACTTCATTTCAACTTGAGGAATGCCATGTGCAAAGAAACAGATTCAGTCATTTTTACAGTCCACCTAAAAACTAATACCATTTAAAACTAACAAGGGTCTTTGAAGAATATTTCAAGATATACTCAGATGAATTTGTTCAGTATCTTTGTATTTATAAATTCAATAACTAATCCTGTTACAGGAATAAATTGGGCATTTATGTTTCTTAGTCAAATACATAAATGGCCAATTAAATGTTACTTTTTCTAGCAATGTTTAGTACATTTTCCTCAGGTGGCCCAGGCTGTCTAAAGCTTTCAAGGAAGCTTTCATGCACAACTTAATCTGTGGCTGTATGCAATTACCATATAAATCAAGACTCCTGCATTAACAACAGAAACACACAACCCTGATTATTCCACTGAAATGAGCTCGCAAAGTAATTTCTTCAGGGAACATGGTGAACCAACGATGACATACAGTAATTAAACAAGTGGTACTGTTCACAGTCATTTGTACCTCTTATTCCGGATCAGGATGACAGAATGTTCTTGCCCATCACTGTATGTTCCATTAGCGGGTTGGAGGACGATTTTTCTAGTACTTGCTCTGTCTCCAGCATTAATATGCACTACAAGATGACCATCAATCAGCATGATGGAAAAGAAGGGCTGTGGAGATAATATTTGATAATATTTTTAATGCAACTGCATTTTCTTTCATAGCCTATAAATAAAACTTAAAGGGGTGATTTGATCAAATCTACCCCCAGATTTAGGTGTTATAGGCAAACTTTAATGAACTCCACAACCAAAAAAAAATATTCATCATTTATTTTTATTTATTTGTTTTTTTTTAATTTCAATTGAAATAGTTCAAAAATAAAATACCAAAACGCACAAATGGCCCCCTGCACTGTTTGCAAGTCAAACACTGCAACACTGTGACAATGAATGAGAACAGATAACAGGACAGAAAACTAAGCATTCTAACTTAAGAGACATGAAATCTGGATGTCCCCCGGTCCACGGTAAAAGCTCAATCATTTTATTATCATTAATGGTTGGGTGACCTATTACAAAGCAATTTAAAGAACTAGGCACTCTAATGGGCATTTTTTTCCTTCTCTTTCCCTCCCCATCCCCTCTCTTTCTCTGCTATTTATTTGTACCCTGGATTCCTTACTCCATTCATCAGAAGAAGTGAGTTGTGCCCACGAAATCTCATGATATCATCTACATGTTTTGTTAGTCTCTAAGCTGCTGCAGGACCATTCGTTGTTTTTTGAGTTTTTTCAGTTACAGACTAACATGGTTACCCCTCTGAGACAATACATTTGAATCCAACAGCTACCACTTGGCTGTTGGAAAAAACACACATCATTGTCTCTCTCTGTTTTCCCTCTCATTCCAGAGCATCTTAAAATGTTGTAAGTTGAATGGGTCTTTATTATCCTATCCTTTTACCAGCCTTCTGGCTGTGGCAATGAGCAGATTTCTGGGGTGTCTTTGCTACTCTATTTCCTAAGCAATCTCTGTGTTTAGGTCTTCCTCCCCACTGCCTGCCTCTGTGGCTGCTCATAGCTTCTCTCAGTAGTACCACAGTGAAACTGGCCTGATTCTTTTCAATTTCAACCTAACCACATAGCAGCAGCACAATCAACAATAATCTAGTCAGTTTTCATTCTGCCACAATTCTGCAAAACCATGAGCAGCAACAGAGGTACTAGAGTTGTCTGTCTGCAGATTTAGAAACACAACACTGCATTGGAAGACTTTCTATGCAACCATAAGGGCTAGATATATTTTTTTAATGTGTAATGAAAGTTTACATTCTGAATGAATTGATTTCATTTGCTTGAGAAAAACACCCTACTCATTCCCCAATGGATTTTTTTTTCTACCACTGCTATCCAGTTTACATTCTTAAACTAAACAGATGATCAATCTAAAAGCAAAGTTGTAAAAAAGTATTTACAGTTTAAAGCAGTCAGTACTAACCAAATGTGCTTGTCGGCGTCTTCGCTTCTCCATTCCTTTGCTGAGACCAGCCAAGATAATGCCACTACTGTTCTTAGTAGCAAAAGTTACCATCAGTTCTGATTCTGGAGACAGGGACTTAGGTAGCAACTCAATGTAGCCATCATTCAAGATGTTAACACTACGGATTGGCTATTTTGAAAAGGAGAAAAATAATCAATAGCTTTTATCCCCTATGAGATGTCCAGTGAGAAAGAACATTATCATTAGTGGACTAACTGATAATTTATCAACAAACCAATACACTTATACTCTCTACATTGCACCACAAATGCCGATTCATTGTTTAATATACAGCAATAATCAGATTATAACAACCCATCAGAGATGCCAGAGTTTCCTACCTCCAGGACACAGCCTTTTCTCACACCATATGAGTTTTTTAGCAAGTCAAAGGTAGAGCGGGATATTTCCAGGTTCTTAATGCATCCCACATATGTTCTGCTGTTAAGTCCTTTCCTGAAAGGAAGAAAAATAGTTTCCATGGTAAAAACAAAACATTGATTTAATAAAGTAAATTGGGATTTATTGGGGGAAAATATAAAGTTACACTACTCATCAGAAAAAGGAGTGATTGATTTAAAGGCCTGATCCTGCTCATCGAAGTCAGGATTAGTTTTCTCATTTTTAATGGGAATAAAATTGAGTCAAAATGTAGCTGCATAACATACATTAAATCTTATCTGAACTACCAAATCCAGAGGAGACAGCACTAAAAGCTGAAACACAGAAATGGACAGCAATGCACTGCAAAACTAAAGTATGACTCATTTCCAAAGCTTTGGTGTACATCCTCAGCGGCAATGACCACAGCTCTGTGTTACCTATCCCACCCCTTCCTTCTTATTAGAGCTGCCAGGGAAATAAATTGTTCCATGGTGCAAGTTAGAACAATCTAAGACCTGGTCTAACTTGCACTGGCTCATGGTTCCTTTCCTAAGGGTTCAGCTGTGGGCAGTAATTATCCAGGCACAGATATGAGGTAAAAATCTAATTTCCTTATTTGCAGGGATGATCAGATACATACTTCAGAGCCATTATATTGAGGGTGAATTGAAGCCACTTGAAGAATTGGCCAGTGTGGGTGTGTAATTGAAAAAGCGTATGCTGTAAATTGGAAAGATCCGCAAATTATTTTTTTCAAATAGCTCCTACTGGGATACTTTATTTTTTGATCTTCCTCTAGTCTAAGTACTGAGACGGAGTTGCACAAATTCCATTTTACATTTACAAAAACATATGCTAAAGAACAAGTTTTTTTTCCATTAACACTAAGCTGGAAACCATGATGTGAACTTAAAATGTACATGCATTTATACTATGGTCTTATTTGATTCTATTTTGCACTTCAATAAAACAGACTGATTTTGACTATTTTAAAAAAAGAAAGGAGGCCCTCAGTAAAATATACATAACTTCATGACTACTGTGTGCCCTAAGTACCACCCCCACCAAACACCAGACACAATAATATTAATACTATAAATATAATCAAATAGTCAAAACTTTTCAAATACATTTTCAATAAAACTAAATTCAGCTAACTTATTTATTGCATGAGGGGTTCAGAATGCTGGAGAGAACTCCAGGCTGGGGCACAGGATTGGGGTACAAGAGGAGATAAGGGTTTCGCAATCCCCAGCCAATGGGAGCTGCAGAGTAGTGCCCGCTGGTGCGGGCAGCACACAAACTGAATGTGGGAACAGCAGCATGCAGAATCGCCTCCTCTCACACTCACACACCTTGCTAGCCAGATTAACACAGGATTTTTAGTGTGTGCAGCCCAGGCCCAGGGCTGGATTAAGACATGCTGAGGCCGTAAACTATGTCAAGTTTAAGAGATCCTATACCATTACCAAAAAATTTGTAGTATTCTAACAGAAAAGACAATGAAAATAGAAATAATAATGTTTTATATCTGCATATAAAGTAAGGATATTAAAAACCAGTAATTTTTTAACCCTTATAATCTGAAGCCCTAAAATGTAGCTTATTTAACTTGTGCATAAACTCAGCACAAAACATTTTGGCTTCTGGTGGCCCAGAGATCTTTTTGTAGAGGGCCCTGGGCTGCAGCCCCTACAGCTCTTACATTAATCTGGCCTTACCTCCCTCTAGAAGCCCTGCAAATCAGCTTTGCGGCACTCCCAAGGGAGTTCTGAATAGCCACATGCTACATGGCAAAGAGTCACGGGCAGCTCATAAACCACAGACTGAGCATGATTGACCTAGAGGATGGAGCATTGGACTGGGACCCAGGAGACCTGCTCTGCTTGTGACTTTGAGCACCTCTCTGCTACAGTCTCCCCATCTGTAAAATGGTGATAATGCTGCTTAACTCCCGATGCAAAGAGCTTTGAGATCCACTGATGAAAACAGGTAAGAATAATTAAGCTAGCATAAACTGTTGTAACTTAAAAACAGCAAACTGTTGTAACTTAGGCAATGTCTACACCGCAGCATTATTTCAGAATAACTGATGTAACGTGCGTCTACACTACAAGCCTTTATTTTGAAATAATGTCAAGCTGGAGGACTTCATACTCTGACTCGTGGTAACCCTCATTTCACAAGGAGTAAGGGAAGTTGAAGGAAGAGTGTTCTTCCTTCAACTTCCTGCTGCGTAGACAGCGCCAAAAGCCGAATTAAGCTATTTTGACTTAAGCTACACAACTGACGTAGCTGAAGTTGCATAGCTTAATTCTACTTTAGCCCTGCTGTGTAGATGTGCCCTTAGTTATTTCAGTGGTACTATACATTTTCAGAATCTGAAGATCCTCCCCAATACTTACAAATGTGTAAGCAGAGGGGAAAAGACAGGAAGAAGCATTAACACTGTACCTCACAGCCCTAGATCTTGGCAGTCCACCAATGTAAATAGGGTCCTTATCTGAGCGATTTAGGTCTGAGGCTACCCCAGAGGACTCTCCTTGCTTAGTTTCTTTATAATTAAGATTATCTGCATCCATGACAGTCAAAACTCCTGCAAAGAAAGGAAATACAGATCAGTGGATCAGAACACTAAAGATATGATTTTCTGCTGTAGGAATATTTTTGTAGTAAGTGTACATTAATTTTCCAAGTGAAATGAGTGTACATACAGTCTTTTTTTTTCATGATCAAAGTTGAATCTATTTTACTCTCAAGACTTTAAATAAGATAGCCAGTTCTTTTACCTAAAACAAACCAATCTGGAAGAAAGAAACACAGAAAAGTATGTAGGGATAATAAATAAGGATACAATTTTCTCCTAGTGATCATGGACTTTTCTGGGCCACAGAAGCAGCAGCCAGCCATTAACCCCCACTGCAGCCCTGGGCCACTGGGCCAGGTCCTCAGGGGCCAGAGCAGCTGTCTGGAGCCATCGGAGCTGTAACCTGAGCAGTGGCCCAAGCTGTGGCCAAGGGATGCCAGAGATGAAGCAGCAGCCAATGACAGAGCAGCTGCCAACACTGCAGCAGTAGCCAGGGACAGGTCAACCCCTGGGACCAGAGCAGTGTCTCGGTCAAGAGCAGTTCCAATGGTAAGGCAGAACCTGGGATAGGTCAACCACGAAGAGTGGAGCAGCGACAGCACTGGAGTAATGGCCAGCAGTCAGCCCCCGGCCGGCTCCCACTGCTTCCTCCCCTCCCCAGGCATTTTTAATAGAAGTCACAGACAGGTCACAGGCTTCCATGAATTCCTGTGTATTGCCTGTGACCCATGCCTGACTTTTATTAAAAATACCTGAGAAAACAAATCTTAACCTTAATCCTAAAGTACACTTATTGTTATTATCCCTCAGTCCTCCATCATGAGGGTTTAAAACAAAACAGCCCGCGGTGAATGGACATGCCCTCACGCGTCTGGGGAAGAAACGAACAAGCTCTTCTGCCCTGCAGTGCCTGTTCTGCCTCTGGTGGGTAGAGTTTTAAAAGGGAAATCCATCCCACAGGAAGGGGCAGTGAACAGGCAGAGGGCTGCTTTGCCTCAGAGAGTGCTACAGCAGAGACAGGACACAGCAGCAGGCCTCACCACTGCCAGAACTGCACAGCCCAACTACAAAGCAGTATGCCCTGCGAAGAGAGGCCAGAAATTGACCCCATTAAAAGGCAATAAAATGTGTTAACAAGATAAGCCCAAAGGGTTGAATCCAGGAAGACTGACTGATTGCAGGGCCACCTTTGCCTTTCTTTGTTTTCAAACAGATTTCCTTTTCTAACAGAAATAGAGGGAAGACGACCTTCCTTTTGGCTGTTTATTTTACTAAGAGCACCCCGCAGTGCTATGAACTGGGGAGAAGGACATTATACACGCACAGAAGTGGGGTCTAGAGGGGACCTGAGAAAGCCCCAGCTCTCCCACACCTTCACAACACAAGATTTTTAAGCATAAAAATGGGAAAGCTACTGTCTAAAATGTATCCCCATGAGTCAGCAATAAATCCTGACCACAAATCAACTCCATAGGTTTGAGCATTCAGGAGTTTTGTTAAACCTTCTATAGAATTCCTGCATTTTAGCTGCTCAAATGCACATGTTCAGCTTTGGCATTCCTTAAAATTCTCACAGGGCATGTCTACACTAGGAAATTATTTCAAAATAATTTATTTTGAAATAACAATTCCCAAAATAACTATTTTGAAATAAGCTTATTCCCCCAAGGAAACAGGAGTTATTATTTAGAAATAGCCAGCCTCTTATTTCAAAATAACGGGCGTGGTAGTGTGGACGTTCTGCTTGTTATTTTTAAATAAGTTATTTTGAAATAACTCCCTAGTATAGACTAGGGCACAGTGCCTAAGAGTGGTATCTTCTGGAGGTCATTGATCAAGATGTCTTATACCCTAATGTGTTCTTGAATTGCTCATTCCTGACCTTAAGGATTGCTCAAAGTACTCCTGTAATCATTGGAATCATATTTGTTCTAGTTTCCATAATAGTTCCACTTCGTGGAATGGTTCTTCATATTTCACCATCTTCTCTTATTTTGTTTTTTTAAATGTTCCTGGCTGCTGGCTTGGCAATATCAATTATCAGGCTCTTGTTTGTCTTTTCTACAAAAACTATGTCCATCCTTTTTGCCTGCACTATGAAATTTGCCAGATCACATAAAATCTTAGCCTCTTCCTTCTCCAGAGCACTTCAAATTTGGCAGTCAGAATACCACGATTCATTTAAATTGTTATTTGCTCAGAGACTCCAGTGACTGCAATTGACAATCTCACTGTGCCTGTTCATACATTCCCCCCTAGCCAGCTCCTGCAGGAGCTCAGCACACATGGCAGCATCTCGTCCTCTTCAAAACAGATTCTGCAGTTTGGGGAGCAGTTATGTCGGCCAATTTTGTTTCCAGTGTAATTAGCCCTTAAAAGTGCAAGCTTTCTGTCTCTCTCTTCAGGTTTCCTTTTATCAGGGAACCTGCACTATATTTTCCCCTTGTGGTCCAACAAGGGCGCCCACACTCCTTGTGTCTGTGGCGCATGTCCTAGACAGGAGCACTTGCACTGAAAGGCAGTAACAGTTCAAGCAATGCAATGTTTACACTGGCACTGTGTGTACCTAACTACATGCTATGCCTTTCACAGAAGTGAAGTGAAGTCAATGCAGTGGGCAAGTTACATCCATGGCAGCTGCATTTTAATGTAAACACAGAGTTAGGTCAGCTTCTGCTGCCTTATATCAACTTAGACCAGACCTGTGACTGGGTGCTGTTAACTGCTTCAAACTGAGCTCTAAGGAACCCAGCAGTCTGGTCACTTAGAACATCCTGGACTCTGTGAGGTTGTTAAGGTAGGTTGTTACACCTGCTGATAGCCTAATCATGGGTTTGTGAGGTGGTTAGATCACCAGATGGACAAGCCAGGAAGGAAAGCAGAAAGTTGAAATGGCTAAGCCAGGGAGCAGGAAGGGACTCCTCACAACTAATGCTATATGGTTATATTATACCTGAAGCTTAAGAAAGAGACAAAGAATAAACACATAAGCTGAAGGTACCTTGGGGTATGTCTAGACTACAGGGTTTTGACGACAAAAGTTGGCTTTTGTCGACAAAACTATACCTGCGTCTACACTACCACCGCGTTCTGTCGACAGTAAGTTGACAGAAAGTGGCAGTTTTGTCGACAGCGGTAAACCTCATTTTACGAGGAATAATGCCTTTTTTTGAAAGTACTCTTTCGAAAAAAGGCGCTATTGCATGCAAATTGTGCTTTTTCGAAAGAGAGCGTCAATGAAAAATATAACACTGTTTCAGTAATGTAAAGACTATTTAAATGCATTTTTCTTCCTCCTGCACATTACATATAAAACAGGGGGAATAATGCCAATGCCAAGCTTCATTCATGCATCAGAATGCTCATATGCCATGCAATCAACTGATATTACCATAACTTTCAACAAGACAGCTCCATGGCAGTCAAAGAATGAATGTGCATTGGAAATACTCAGACAAAATTGGTATGGAATGGTGACATTCCTAATGACTCTTTTAGACATAAAATCACAAACATTTACTTTTCAGTCTGTGTCCTACCTTGCTTCTTGTTCCGACTGAATGAGATTTTGTACCATGTTCCATTATTGTAACGACTTTCAGTTGTAAGTGTAAGAGGTCCTGAACCAAGATCAACTGTTAGTCTAACTTTGCCATCTACAAGCTCGAGGGACAAGAAATCTCTCTGCAGAGAAAATTATACAGATACACTGAATGAAAAGTAAATATGCAATAATGAACATTTCAAAGGCGTTGGGATATCCTTATTAAAAATGCAAATGACTAGTATATCCAGAATATCTTGTACTCAGGGTACCTATTTTTCCTATGTTTTGAAAATCTAATTTTAATACCATTTTAATAACAATAAAAACAATAATAGTAAGTTAGTAATAATCAGGGAATTTGCATTTTTACAGCAAATCTTTAGGGGGTTTTTTTGCTGCCCAGCAGACAGCCCAAACCCCAGCTGCCCACATCTGACATCCCAAGCCCCATTAACCAGTTTCATTTCAATTGCAGAAAAACATGAATTTTTATGGTTTTTTAATCAGAGAATTTTGTGGTTTTTATCATGGAAAACTAGAATAACTGATAATAATACTCTAGAAAGCTATTCCCATATTTGCATTCCTTTGGGGGTTTTTTACCCCTTCACTATGCAGAGCAGTCTGACCCACCATCAGGATTGGTAACCCCCCCATTTGCAGAAAGGTTTCAACAATAAATGTCATAAATAAATTTCCTTTGTTGATTTTGGGCCCCTTGATGTTATATCCTCAGATTACTGCCTTTTTTATCATCTTTTGAATTATCATCATGGATTAATTCTCCATGGTGAATGTTTGTATTTTAATTCTAATGCTTCTAAAAGATTCTTAAGGGTCAAAATCGTATAAGATATCCGTGTCATAACAGAAGATGATATTTGCTTCCAAGACAGAGAAGCAGATGGTTAGGCAAAATCAAATACAATTTTAATCAATGTAAAATCTCAACAATTTTCTTACAGTGCCATTAGAAGCAAGATACAGCAGGAGCCCATTAGGTGAGAAGGTGCTGAAAAACATGATTATCTGAGTCACAGTGGAGCGGAGGGCCCTCTCCACTACTGAATATCCACTGCCATCAAAATGGAAAGAAGTATCTTCATCCTGTGGGCTATAAAAACAAGAAAAGAATATTTGAAGTGCTGAATACTACAGGACAGATTTGCATTTTTCCAAACACAATTATTTCATATGCAACCTAGGAGAGTGAAATCAGTTGGGGCGGCCACTGGCAATATAATTAGGAAGGGAGACTGAGAAGGAGGCTTGAATCGTGCATGTCATGAATAACTAAAGGGTTCCAGCCAAGAGCCACTTTTATTATAGAATCTCTGAATATCTAGTTTAGCTTTAAGGGAGAATTTACACAAGACAGAAAAAAACCCCATCTTTACAAGTCTTTATAAAATAAAAAAACCCCACATTTCCCGAGGGAAATAATTAGTTGATACCATTCATACACCTTTATTTTCAAATTTACAAAATACTGTGCACTTTCCCAGATTCCTGGCATAACTGCATTTACAGTAAATAGTATGTTATTCTTTTTTTCCTTGCAGTGCTTCTACAATATATTTTATACATAAAGTTGCAACACCCTCTGCTGGTTCTAAATGGGACATTCTACAGAAAGTTATCGCCAGACCTATTTCATTTCAACCCTATTAAATACAAAAACATGTATAACTAGAGATTTAAACAGAAAACAGTCCTGTGAAACAGTGTCACCTACTGGTGAGACAGGGTTATGGCAGGATATCGCCCTTAAAGTTCCCCCTTTTCCATTAGTTTTGTCTCGTGAGGTCTCACTCTACTTTTATGGCTTAGCCCCCTTCCTAGCCAGAGCACACATTCCAGCCCTCCCTTTTGGGGTTTTATAAAAGAAAGCCCAATAATGGGGAAGTCTTTTGGTGCTTGCAATGGCTTCATGGCTTTATCCTTAATCCAGAGACTTGGAGTTTAGACTATGACACATTCAAGATTTTCATCTGCTGGATTCCCCGCCAATGCAAAGGTCATAAAAGTGCTTCTCAATGCCTTGTTCCCCAGAATGGAGTTTGTACATCCCATTTCACACTCTTCCCAGGTCTTATCTTTTGCACCCAGGACCCCATGCTCTCGTGAAAAAAATTCTGTGCTTTGGTGGGCCTTCTCTGTTTGGTGCCATACCTGAAAACCACTTAGCTGTAAGGAAAGTTACCACTGCATAATTCTGGGGTTGGTACCCTTCCTGATGTTCAACCAGTGAAGGCCTGTTCTGTTACTAATGAAAAGCGGTTTCCCAACAAACAGTATCTTAGGGCATCTACCGCCCATTTCTCAGCTCAGCCTTCCTTTTCTATTACTGAACAGGCCACCTCCCATGGGAACAGTTTTCTGCTTCTATACAGGACATGGGGTACATCTCCTTCAACATCCTAGGAAAGGACTGTGCCAAGTCCTATATCAGAAGCATCCATTTGTAGTGTGAACTTTATGGAAAAGTCTGGATAGAAAAGTACCTGTTCCTGACACAGAAAATCTTTTACAGTCCTAAATGCCCTGTTACAGGCCTCTGACCAAATGATTTTCTTAGGACTGGTATCCCTTGTGAGGTCTGTGAAGCGTGCTGCAATTGTGACAAAGTCAATGGTAGCCTGTTAGTCCTAAAAGCATTGTCTGTCTTTTGTTGTTGTTGTTTGTCAAAATGAGGCACGTTGCTAAGGTTGTACTCTGTCAATTAGTGTATATAACTTACCTCAGTTACACTGCGGGATGGGCATGTAACTTCCCAGTTCACCATCTTAAACATGGACAGGTTCACAGTGAGTCCAGCATTCTCAAGGGCCTATCATATGTAATCATCCCAATTAAAGATGTAAATCGTGTTATCTATATAGGCTGCAACATGTTGAATATATGGTTGCAGCACTTGGTCTAAGAGTCATTGGAAGGTGGCTGTGGTCCTATGGAGACCGAATGACATAGTTTGGATGGATAAAGCTGTCTTTTCCTGTGATTCTATGGAACAGAGGGATCTGCCAGTACTCCTTCTTGAAGTTTATGACAATGATGTATTTGGTCCCTCCCAGACAGTCTAGTAATTGATCCATGCTGGGTGGATAGGATAGGTATCAAATCTCAAAGCTGCATTTACCTTTCTCAGATCAATACAGAAGCAGGTGGTCCTACCGGCATAATGGGACTTCTCCATCCACTGCAAGACATTTCCACTACTGCCAGGTCTAACATGACTCACAGCTCCTCTTCCATGGTGCCCCACATCTTTCATTGGAGTGGTCCTGCGATCTCACAGACTGGTTGTCCTGATTTAGTGTCTGTGTGATGGTGGACCAGGTATGTCAATTCAACACAGCAAGGATGAAAATATGGCACGGAAGGCTTCAATTAGCTTTTGCATTTGGGCCTTCCACTTTGTTTGAAGCTCTTCCCTCAACGGTATGACTTGGGATTCTGGGGTCAATGATGCTTGAGGGCCTAGTTCAGACTCAGGTGGATCAGGTTTTATGAGGAGCACCTCTTGGTCTTCCTAGGCCTGGTGTGGTATACTTGAGTCTCCTTTTTCTTCCCTGACTGCCAGATTCATGCTGATTGATCCCACTTGTCTCACCCCCTCAAATGGCCCCTACCACCGGGCCAATAATTTTGACACTGAATTTGCCAGCAATAACAGTACCCAGTCGCTAGGTCTACATTCCCTTTGTTATAGATCTTTTCTTGGTTTTGTTGGGTTTTCATCTTTGTTGTTGTGTTGCTAGCTCTCAAATGAGCTGCTGCTGTTGCTCTTGCATGTTGCTGCTGCTGTGCCATCATCTGCTGTGACAGATGGCATTTTTGCTGCTGAGCCACTTTTTGCTATTAGTTATCAGTCACCCCCTTTAACAGCTTCTCCAGGTCCATGTTTCTTCTGGCTCTGGCTGATGAGGCGAGATATTGGGGACAGAGGGGTTGGTATTCATCTTCTTCCCTTAACTTTTATCAGGGCTGAGACATGCTTGCCAAAATCCTCCCCCAATGCTGCCTAGAGATCGGGCAAGGGTACAGCAGTATATCTCCCTCTTTGATGTCCCCCCTTTTTCATTATAGCTCTGTCTTGTGGGTCTGTCCCTTCTTTTGTAGCTCAGTCCCTGCCCAGTTGGCTCACATGTCCCAGTTCATACCTTTCAGGTTTAACAGAAAAGTCTCTCCTTTGCAGTCTTTGTCAGTGTTATCAAGTTTCCGGCTATCCTTCCCCATTGCTCAAAGCAGAGGTCTGTTCCTTTCCACTGCCTGCTTCCCACTGAGCTGCTCTGTTTCCCTTTTTAAACTCTGCCTCCAGCTTGTGCTCTCTGTGCAGGTATAGTAGGGTAGAGCCACCAGGTCCAGAGCAGCTCCTTAACCCCTTATCCTCCGGTGTGGTGTTTTTATAACCCGTTTGTTACATGCCACCGGTCCCTTTCCAGAATTACAGTGAGAGTAATAATATATATAATAGCCACAATTTTGGAGTGGACTTATAATGTTTTAGATTTCTTTCTTTCACTGGGGATGAAATGATTAGACAAACCACTTATTCCAAAAAATATAGATGGACACTAGTCATTATTTTCAACGAACAAACACACATAACCAATGTGAAAATATATGTGGCAAGTTGCAGAGCTATGTGATGACTCAATTTGGCATGCACCTTTGATACCCTCTGATAAGTCATACTTTTGAAAACTATGCTAA
Source organism: Rafetus swinhoei (assembly GCA_019425775.1). NCBI lineage: Eukaryota > Metazoa > Chordata > Testudines > Trionychidae > Rafetus > Rafetus swinhoei. Next base: position 84,804,121 of record CM033424.1, read on the forward strand.
TAATAAATCGAAGTACTGCATTTTTCACGACACACAAACATGTAAAGGTTACTACCTTCCAAAGCATCCATTGCAGGTGCCCTCTCTTTCAATGTAATTCCAAAGACCAATAGATTTTCCATTCAAGGATGCTGCTCCCATGCATCCTTTAAAATGAGTCACTTTAACAGCAGGTGATTTCTATTAGAGAGGAAACATATTAAATGAATACAATTAATATTAAATACTTTGGAACTTCTGCAGCAACGTTGAGTTCTAATTCATATAAAAGGCAAATCATAACAGAAGAATAACAAAAATGTTTTAATATTATTAATAATTAGACTTTACATCACTATGGAGTTTTGTGATAAGTCCTTGACCCGTTTATACTCAATTTCATATATAACAACAACAAATTATAACAAGTCATGAAGGATAGGAAATGAGGAAAAACGGAGAAAAAAGGAAACGATTTAGTATGAATTAATACCTCCTGCTCTCCTATGGACTCACACTCAGCACTTCAGAATTGCTATTTTAAACACAGTTTCCTGGGACTTTTATAAGGAGAAGATAGCTCTGGATACCATTTTGCATCCTTGCCTTTTGTGCAGCATGCCTGATATTCCTTAGTCAGTCACTTCTGTAGACTATCCAACTGGTGTGATTATTTCTACTCAAAAAAAGTACTTCCAAGAGGATAAGAACCTTTTACAATATAGCATATTCACCTTGATTTGCCCTCCAAGTCCTCCAACAAATATCAGTGTTGATTTATTTACATCCAGTATAGTAGCTGTGCCAGGAGAAGTTGCAGTTTTAGTTAAAGACTTCTGATTAGAGTTCATTTCCTCTACGTTCAAGGTACTGGTTTTCCCAAACCTGACAATCGCAAATATGAATGGATTAAACGCTTTCAGAAGTTACTGTGCATGGTCTCTTCTTACTGTTGAACTACTTCTTGCATTGGGTAACTAAGGGTACGTCTACAGTACAGCATTATTTCAAAATATCTAATTTCGAAATAGTTATTTCGAAATAAGATATTTCAAAATAACGCGTCTACACACAAAATGCATTTCGAAATAGTGCGTCCACACTGAGTGGACACTGAATCACATTTAAGGCCGGCCGGAACCAGGTCCGGCAGGGCATCAGGTGAGGAGTTACTTTGTGTGGCTGCTGCCTGAGGCTATCTGAGGCCTGTGCTTAAAGGGACACCCCCTCGACAGCCGGTTCTCAGCTTTCCCTGCTTGCTTGACTACCTCGATGAGGGACAGCAAAGCATTTTGTCTTTGCGTGCTCTGGTTTAAATAAACTCTCTTTATTTAAAAAACTGGCGGGAGAGAGGGAATGAAACTCTGGTGAGACTGAGGAACGGAGGAGGGAGAAGGAAGGAAAGATGGTAGGAGAGGGGAGGGGAAAACTTGGGAGGAGGGAGCTGGAAGGGGGAAGCAAGGGGAAGGAAGGGGGAGGAGAAGCTCAGGGCTCAGGGTTGGGGGTCTCGCTGGACCAACTTGATTTTCATGCTAACCTGCTCCTGGGTTCACATGTGGCCTTTGGTAGCCAGGCTGGCAGCTATCCTGCCATAGACGGCCACAATCCCACATCTAGTACAGAGATCATGGACCTTATTCAGGTTTGGGGGGATGCCCCCAATGTCCATGATCTCTGCCCTGGACCAGGAAGGCGCCCGCCTTCTCCGGCCCCTGGCAGGCTCCTGGGAGCTGGCAGACTACTCCTCGGGAGCAGTGTAGGGCTGGCTGCCAGTGGCTTGCTGGCTCAAGTTTTGGGGCCACTGGGTCAGGGGCAGTGACTGCTGGCTGGGCTGGCAGGCTTGGAGCTGGCACAGGCACTGTGGCCAGGGTCTACCCCTTTAAGGGCTCCGGGGAGGGGGGGAGGAAGAGGAGTGTTCTTGGTTGAGGCCAGAGTGGCCACCAGGGCACCTTGGGAAGGGCTGGAGGCCCCCTATTTCGAAATAAGTGTCTACACAGCGCTTATTTCAAAATAGCAATTTTGAAATTGGTGCTATTCCTTGTGGAATGAGGTTTACCAATTTCAAAATAAGCCCTCCACTATTTCGATTTAATTTTGAAATAGCGGTTGGCTTGTGTAGATGCTAGGAAAGTTATTTCGAAATAACAGCTGTTATTTCGAAATAACTTTGATGTGTAGACATACCCTAAGTGACCAGCACATTTCCATGCTGTACTGAACCACACTTCTATGGTAGGTAAAAATTCATTTGAATTTGCTAGCAGAAATTGAACTTTCATTTTAACTCCAAGTTACAGAATAAATATTTGTGTTACCCACACTGATGGTGTCCTGGTCTCTGAGTAGAACTCATAGGTGGTATGCTAATACTAACAAATATTAATAATGAATGAATGAATGAATGACACCTCTGTTACCTGGTTATATGTATTCTTTGCCATTTGTTATTGTTGATTTGAACATTGGGATATTCCAGTCTTGTTGCTCCTGAGCCCACATCCCAAAGGAAGGCCACTTTACCACGTCGCATCTCCACTGCCAAGAAGTCACTCTGGAAAATAGTGATTCTCGCTTTAATGCACTACATGGGGCTATGTCACCTGATTTTGTTTCACAAGTTTCTTTCTAGATGGATGATGATAAAATCTCATCTCTGTTTGTAAAACTCCCTTTAGCTCAGTGGACCACAAGATTGAAATCCAGAGGTGGGCAACCTGCACGCAGCCCATGCATCCCCTCCTTGCACCCTCGCTCACACACCTTTTGTGCACTGGGGCACTGGAGCCCCGCACTTACCTACTCCTTTCCCTTCCTCCCACACTTTTGTGAATTGCCTGATTTGCACTCCATCCCCCTTCCTCCCACAGCTTGAACACCACACGGCGTTCAAGCTCTGGGAAGGAGGCCGAGGAGCAAGGATGGAGCACAAATCAGGTGATTCGTGGTGCTCCAGATGTGCTGGGAGGGCGGGGGGAGGAGTGATTAAGTGCGGGGCTCCAGTGTCCCAGTGCACAAAAGATGTGGGAGAAGGGGATAGAGAGGAGGTTGGTGGGCTGCAGGTGGAACCCCATCGGATTGCATGCAGCTCACAGGCTGCAGGTTGCCTATCACTGCTATATATCCTACCTTCATGGGCCATTACTAGGAGCCAAATCATGCCCAATGAAGGAAAAATTTGCAGTAGAACCAGCAAACTCATCCCTGTGGTATGTGTCCATTTTCCCTGCCCTACTCCTTCTCTCTCCTGCTCTCTTACCCCATGGAAAGACCTCAAAAAGTCAATGGAGAAATAACAGGAACATGATCCACTGCCAGGGAGTGCATGAAGCTACTGGGATGGTGGGAAGCTTGTTACTGTGCTGTCACTGGAGCCCTGCCTGATCCCAGCTCAAGCACCCTGACCAACGATGAGTCCACCCTGTGGAAGGAGGATTCCATGCAAGATAATGTGCACAAGAACATCTTTATCTTGTGTGAGCAGTATCCTGCTATCCCATCGCATGAGCAAGGACCTCAGCATATGAAGCATATGACCAGCAGAGCCAAATCTTGCTTCCTATAGAAGTGCAGGGGACCACTCTGGCAGAAAAACCAATGTACTATGCAGGTATGTGGTACAGATTGAGGTTAAGAAGCAGAATTACTGGATCTGCTTCTCTCATTCTCCTTGCTGGAGGGGGAGGGAGGGGATGGCATGTAAGACTCTGTGGAGTTTACTTAGTCTGGGGAAGAGGATTATTTCCCTGCTTCTCCCACATACATCTGCCCTGTCCCTAGTCTGGCCACTTAGTACAAATTAAAATGGAGAGATGGAAGTAAAATATATTAAATATTCAGAGATACACAACACCTTTCAGTGTTGTGAAGCATTCACTAACTTACATTGCTGCTGCTGCCCAGATAGAAGAGGAGGTTGTCAGGTTCGGTTGTTTTCACATTTAATGTTAAGGTGTTGTAGTTAGTGGAAGAAACCTGGGGTTGGTAAGCACGAATACAGTCTCTGTCTGCTGAGATTGCAACTTTAATCTGAGGAGAAAAAAAAAAAGGTACACCCTATGTACAGAGCACATAGCACTGGAATACAGATACAGCCCTGGGCGAGCTAAATTCAAGCCACGTGCTGAGACAGGTTCATATGATTCTAAATATTTGACAGTAGGATTAGCTACAAACACACACAAGTATTGACTGGCTTGACATGAATTGAAAAAGTGATTTAGACTATGTAGGATAAGGAAGAAAGAGGCACTGCAGAATCTACTGGTCATCCAATCCTGGGATTTAAAGCCTGGGAAATTCATTATCCAAGACTAAACCTTGAGCTTGAGACCCACATATAAAAAAATACTATATTAATAACAAACAAAAGATTGGAAGTCTTGAGAAACTGTGAATGGTCTCAGGAATAAAAAACAAAAACAAACAAAAGAGAAGAGACTTAGGTGTTTACAATGAGGCAAAAAATGAGGTCGCTAAAAACCCAAATAGTTAAAGTATTCATTTTATAAGAAATAGCAATCTCAGAATTTTAAATTACTAACAGAAATATCTAATTCTTTAGAAAATCTATTTAGGAGCTATCTAAATTTTGAATTAATAAAGATACATTCATATGGCAGATTTCTGACTCACATTATCATTGTTACAAATACAGGGCTCATTGTTTATCTATGTTCTTTTTTTCCCCCCATCATCTCTCATTTTTAAGGGAGTCTCTCCTTTTAAAATAATCCTGTCATATGCCAGGAAGCAAAGATGTGTGTGAGCATCAGACAAACATTGCTTTTGGAGCAAGGGCCAGGAGGGCATTTCCACGCATATGTAAGGGAGGTGGTGTGAAGTACTGCAATGGATTTATTGATGATTTGGTTAGATATATGTGGCAATCTTATTGACAGAATTGATGTTTGTGCTATGATTCATTCAAGGAATCTCATCATAACCTTTTAAATCATCAATAAATCCATTGCAGTACTTCACACCACCTCCCTTACATATGCGTGGAAATGCCCTCCTGGCCCTTGCTCCAAAAGCAATGTTTGTCTGATGCTCACACACATCTTTGCTTCCTGGCATATGACAGGATTATTTTAACAGGAGAGACTCCCTTAAAAATGAGAGATGATAGAGGGAAAAAAAAGAACAGGGGGAAAGAATCCCCACAAAAGCTCAATGCCTCATTGCTCTGACAAACCACAAAGGCAAAGAGATCATAGCTCATAGTCCAAACTTAAACCAAAAGCCTCAATATTGGTATGATATTCAACACCAACACCAATTTGTGTGATTCCAAAATAAAACAGGATGGGTTAAAGAAGGTGGGTGCAAGATTTTTTTTCCCTCTAAAATATTTTGTTGTTGTTGTTTTTGAGGAGGCACAAAGGAAACGGTTCGAAACTGCAGAGAAGAGGTACTTACGGATGCTGCCTGTTTGCGGGCCTGACTGATGAGCTCTTTAATTTCAGACAGATTTCTGCTCAGGTTCTCTTCCAGCATTTTCAGAGGTTTCAGCCTATCAAATAAAAGGTTGGCTTGTGCTTCCACTTCCTTAACTTGTCTTTCAGCTGAGGCCGCTGCCAAAAGAATGAGACATTCAGACAGGTTGAGAGGGACATTCATTATTTGTTCCTAGAATTCATTGGCCAAAATGGGATATTTGGGATAATTTTTTTCAGTCGCTTTAAATGTCAGAGAGAAAAAATATTATAAAAAGCTCAGTGGGCCAACAGCCACCATGGGGCCCAAGGTAAGGTGTGTGGGCTGGGTGCCCTGCTCCGCGCCCCGGTAGGGGTGGGGCCTCAGGCAGAAGGGAAGGGGCCTCAGGTAGTTGGCTCGTAGCACTGCCCAGACCGTAGTGTTTCCCCTCCCCAACTGCGAGGAGCGGCACTCCAGTGGCAATTCAAGGGGGCCTGGGACTCTGACTGCCGCCACAGTAGCAGTGGGGAGAGCTCTGGACCCTTTTGAATCTCCACTCCCAGGGCAACTGCCCTCTCCCATCGGCGGGATTAAACAAGCATATACAATTTCTATGTATTCAGTTTAAAAGGGAAATCTATAAATAGTGAATTTTTATTTAGCCAAGCATCCTGTCCGTCCATCACACCTATCCTTATTTTAATACTAATGAAGTTTAAATGCATTGATATTTCTCCAGTCCCATAAAACAGCGAACTTACCAGCTTTTGAAGACTCTATTATAAGTTCATTGGTTTTCCTCAACGTGTCATTAACCTTTGACAGTACAGAAGAAGTGTTTAGCAGCTTCTGACTGAAGTCCACAATGTGGCTTAGGCCAGCAACAGCACTTGTGTTAGCAGACACAGCCAACTCTTTTGCTTTAAAAATGTTGACACTGGTATCTAGAAGATATTTACATTTAAGGATTATTTACATATCTGACTGATCTGAAAAATCTTTTTTCTTAGAGGTTTCACAGAGTCATGTAAGTAGAGACAGCAGAGCCAGGTTCATAACAAATATTTCAGGCTAGGGAGCACAAAGTAACCCCCCTCTACTCCAGCCCCACTCCACCCCATCCCAAACCTTTCCCCTGCTCCATCCCCACCACCTATTCTTGCATCCATTGTACTCCTTCCCTCAAGCCACCTCCCCAAGAGATGTAACCTGAGGGATTGCAGGAACATGGAGCAGAGCAGGCTGGGGTCAGAGCGCCAGGGCTTTTCACTACCAGCGGCCGCAATGAAGCAGAGCGACCTGACTGGGAGTGGGTAGCAGAGTGGAGCAGGCTGCTGGGTCTCCCCACTTCCTATGGCTCCTGCCATGTCAGTGAGTGTGTGTGTGGGGGGGGTGACCCCTGCTGCCAGCCCCGCTCCATGCCCCCCACATAATCTCCCAGGCCACCCTGGTCCCCATGGGCTAATATCAATATGGGGGATCATCCTATGGATGGGATAGCTCTAATAGCAAATCAGACAGAGTGGAGACCAGCTTCATCACCCAAATACAACATGTCTCTTTCTCCCCTACATGTTACAGCTTTGGGGGGGGGAGGGGGGAGGGAAAGCTGGCAGGACAGGCGACTGTGTCACCTCCGTGCCTACAGCAAGGATTCTCTCTGCACAGGGGACCTTCCAGGGTTAGTGTCTGGCTAATTAAAAGAGAATGAACCCAAAGAAATTCAATATGAGTTGCAATCAAACAGTGTGATTGTGGGGGCTATCCTGTTTATTGCACCCAATGTAGCATGTATGATTAACTGCCCTATGGACAGGTGGCGTATGTGTGCATTCGGTGCAAGGAGCTCCTGGCCCTCAGAGACCAAGTATGGGCTTAAGGCCAGAGTGGCTGAAATGGAGGAGCTATGGAAGGCAGAGAGGTACGTAGATGAGGCTTTCCAGGACACTGTAGAACCGTCCCACCTCCAGTCAGACAGCCCCTGTGCTGTTAAGGAAGATGAAAGGCTCAGGGAAGGAGAACATCTGTTGCAGAGGGAAGCCATCCCATAGTTCGGACCTTCCTTCCGGATGTTATTGTAGTATCCACTCACACTGGGGATACCTCTCCAGGGGAGGGAACTCCAGTCTTTAGGAAAAGGTAGGTGTTAGTAATGGGAGATTTGATCATTAGAAATATAGACAGCTGGGTTTGTGATGACCAGGAGATCCATACGGTGACTAGCCTACCTGGTGCGAAGGTTGCGGATCTCTCGAAACATCTAGATAGACTTATGTCTAGTGCTGGAGAGGAGCTGGTGGTCGTGGTACATGTAGGTACCAGTGACATAGGGAAGGGTAGGAGAGAGGCTCTAGAGGCCAAATTTAGGCTGCGAGGAAAAATATTGAAATCCAGGACCTCTATGGTAGTGTTCTCTGAAATGCTTCCAATTCCACGCACAGGGCCAGGTAGGCAGGCAGAACTTCAGAGTCCCAATGCATGGATGAGATGATGTGTAGGGAAGAGGGGTTTAGATTTATTAGGAACTGGGGAAACTTTTGGGATAGGGGGAGCCTATACAGGAAGGATGGGCTCCATCTAAATCAAAAGGGAACCAGACTGCTGGCACTTAACATTAAAAAGGTTATAGAGCAGTATTTAAACTAAGGGCTGGGGGAAAGCAGACGGGTGTGGAGGAGCACATGGATTGGACAGAGACATCTCTTAGGGGAGGGTCTATTAATATTCTCTATGGGTATGTCTACACTGCAAAGTTAATTCGAAATAACAGCTGTTATTTCGAATTAACTTTAATAACGTCTATACATGCAAACCACTATTTCGAAATTAATTTGAAATAGCGGAGCCCTTAATTCAAATTTGGTAAACCTCATTCTACGAGGAGTAACGCTAAATTCGAAATAGCTATGTGTACACACTTAATTCGAAATAGGGGGCCTCCAGCCCTTCCCCGGGAGCCCTGGTGGCCACTCTGGGCACAACCAGGAAAACTTACTCTCCTCTCCCCCAGCCCCGGAGCCATTAAAGGGGTAGACCCTGGCCACAGTGCCTGTGCCAGCTCCAAGCCTGCCAGCCCAGCCAGCAGTCATTGCCCCTGACCCAGTGGCCCCAAAACTTGAGCCAGCAAGCCACTGGCAGCCAGCCCTCCACTGCTCCCCAGGAGTAGTCTGCCAGCTCCCAGGAGCCTGCCAGGGGCCGGAGAAGGCGGGCGCCTTCCTGGTCCAGGGCAGAGATCATGGACCTTATTCAGGTTTGGGGGGATGCCCCCAATGTCCATGATCTCTGTACTAGATGTGGGATTGTGGCCGTCTATGGCAGGATAGCTGCCAGCCTGGCTACCAAAGGCCACATGCGAACCCAGGAGTAGGTTAGCATGAAAATCAAGTTGGTCCAGCGAGACCCCCAACCCTGAGCCCTGAGCTTCTCCTCCCCCTTCCTTCCCCTTGCTTCCCCCTTCCAGCTCCCTCCTCCCAAGTTTTCCCCTCCCCTCTCCTACCCTCTTTGCTCCCTTCTCCCTCCTCCTTTCCTCAGTCTCACCAGAGTTTCATTCCCTCTCCCCCGCCAGTTTTTTAAATAAAGAGAGTTTGTGTTCATGAAAATACATGTATTTTATTTGACATCAGGAAGGGGGGTTAGGGAGGAGTAAGTAGAAGGACGAGATGGAGGAATGAGGCACAGACCAGGGAGGCTCTTAGTGCTCCCACAGGGCCTCCTGGATACTGACAGCTCCCCGATGGACCTCCCGGATGGCAGCCTGCAGAAAGTGCAGCCAGGCTCACAGCAATGCATCCACGAGAAGCACCAGAGTGCCCAGGAGCAGTTCTGGCTCCATGTTGCAGAGTGCTATGGTGTCCCGAGTGAGGGCAACCAGAGCACGCAAAGACAAAATGCTTTGCTGTCCTTCATCGAGGTAGTCAAGCAAGCAGGGAAAGCTGAGAACCGGCTGTCGAGGGGGGGTTCCTTTAAGCACAGGCCTCAGATAGCCTCAGGCAGCAGCCACAAAAAGTAACTCCTCACCTGATGCCCTGCCGGACCTGGTTCCGGCCGGCCTTAAATGTGATTCAGTGTCCACTCAGTGTGGACGTGCTATTTCGAAATGCATTTTGTGTGTAGGTCATTTGATGATTTTCTGTTCATTCCCTCTGGGGCATCCAGCATTGGCCACTGTCGGAAGACAGGATACTGGACTTGATGGACCTTTGGTCGGACCCCGTGTGGCTGTTCTTATGTTCTTATTGTGAGTTATAAACGTTTATGTCAGGCCAGAAATGAAGCCTCCATTTTGAATTTCTTACTTTATATAATCTTCAAATAATAAAGAATTAACTATAAATTTAAAAAGAATAAACTAAATGTATATCTCAAGTTAAAAACTTGAGAAAAAGTAAGAGGACCAAATAATAATAATAATGCCATCAAGGGTATACAGCAGAGTAAGAGAGATGGTTAAAGGCAAAATGGCAGTCTTTAAAAACTGAGAGTAAAATCCTACTGATGAAAGTCTTAGGCAGGCCAAAGACTTTGAAGAGCAATGAGCAAAAAATAAAAACTAACACCAAAAATATTTTATGTACATCTGAAGCAGGAAACCTGCCAAACAATCAGTGGGGCCCCTGGACAATCAAGGTGCTAAAGGAACACTCAGAGAAGACAAGGTCTTTGTGGAAAAGATAAATGAACTCTTGCTTACTAATCATTGCAGAAGATATGATGGATTCACCCACATTTGAGTCAATCTTTTTAAGTGCCAAATCTGAAAAACTGTTCCAGATTGATGTGTTAATAGTGGAGGTTTTGGAACATATTAGTAACTTAAACAGTAACAAATCACTGTGACCAGATGGTATTCATCCAAGAGTTCTAAGGAACTTAAAATATGAAATTGCATAACTAATTATGGAATGTAACTTCTTGCTTAAATCAGCCTCTGTACCAGATGACTGGAGAATAGCTAATGTAACACCTATTTTTTAAATAGTCTCCAGAGTCATTCATGGCAATTAAGGCCAGGAAGCCTAGTTTCAATACCAAGCAAATTGGTTGAACTATAGTACAGAACAGATTTATCAGACACGTATATGTTGGGGATTGTGACGAGGGTCTCGGCCCCCGCACTAACATTGCTGGTAGCGCCGCCGCTGTTTTGGGCTTGCGGCGCATGCACAGAGGCAGCGTGCAGAGAGACGCCCCCATGGCGTGCGCCGGCCGGTCTGCAAACCGGTGGGCAGTCAGACCCAGGCGGAGCAGGGGCATCGAGAGGCACACCAGTGTGGGAAAGGGCTCCAATGTTCAAAAACCGCACCAGGGCAGGCGTGGAGGTGGGAGGGAAGGAAGAAGGAGGGAGCTGGGTCGGCTCTTCTCTCGCACCCTCTTCCCCAGAGTGTGGACGGAGTGCTCGGGGACAGCGTTGACGGAGAAGGGAGAGGAGACCGAGCGACAATGCCTGGAGGGCACGGAGCTGGCAGACTAAAATGAACAACAGAGGTGTTGACAGAGTGGTAAGCAAAAGGGACACTGAAAGTGACTTTGGGGGAAGTCATGAAGGGGACTCGAGGGGACATAGAGGAGCGGTGCGGCAGGACTGTGACGGCGCCCGCTCACAGGGATGCATAAACATGGCTTTTGTAAAGAGAAATCATGCCTCATCAATCTATTAAAATTCTCTGAGGAAGTGAACAGTATGTGACAAGGGTAGACCAGCTGGTGCAATATACTTGGACATTTGGAAAGGTTCTGATAAGGCCACACACCAACGGCTATTAAGCAAAGTAATCAGCCTGGGGTAAGAGGAAAGATCCTCTCATGGATCAATAGCTGGTTAAAAGACAAGAAACTAAAAATAGGATTAAACAGTGCTTTCACCATGGAGAGAGGTAAGCAGCAGTGTCCCCTGAAGATCTCTACTGGGGCCACGTACTAGAGATGTTAAATTTCAATTAACTGACTAATCGAATAGTCGGTGCAATTTGAAATGCAGCAACAGCCCCAGGCGTCCCAGTCTTCCACTGGCCCCGTGCTCCCTGCAGCATTTCAAAGGGGCAGCGTTGCATGGAGCCCAGGATCAGACTCCACACAGCATTTTAAAGCAGCAGCGCCACACAGAGTCCGGGGTCAGCAGGGGGAGTCCCCAGCTGATCCTGGACTCCACACAGCGCTGTCACTTTGAAGCACCCCCTGCTCTCTCCCCCCCCCCCCCCACTTTGCTGCCTCTTTCTGATAGAGACAGCGGGGAAGGAGGGGGGGGAACGACTATTCAACTATCCGATAAGCATTTGCTTATCGGATAGTTGACGACTCGACTAGTCGTTCACATCCCTAGCCTGTACTGTTCAACATATTCATAAATGAACTAGAAAAGAGGGTGAACAGTGAGGAGGCAACAACTGCAGATAATACAAAATTACTCACTGTGGTTAAATCCAAAGCTAAATGCAAAGAGTTACAAAAGTAACTGAATTTCTGGGCAATAAAATGGCAGATGAAATGTTAACATGTGCAAAGTAAGGCACATTGGAAAATATAATCCCAACTATAGACATAAAATGATGGGGTCTAAATTAGCTGTTACCAATCAAGAATTATCATGGTTAGTTCTCTGAAAAAATCTGCTCAGTGTGCTGCCACAGTCACAAAAGCTAACAGTGTTAGGAACCATTGGGAAAGGGAGACAATAAAACAGAAAATATTGTTATGCCACTGTATTAATCCATGGTACTGCTATACCTTGAATGCTGCATACAGTTCTAGTAACCCCTCTCAAAAATATATATTAGATTGGAAAAGATACAGAGAAGTGGGGGAGGGGAGAGATGGAGTCATAGAGTAACTTCCATATGAGGAGTGAGTAATAACACTAAAACTGATCGGCTTAAAAAAGAGATGAAGGGGGAGGGACATAGAGGTCTATAAAATCATGGTGTGAAGAAAGTGCATAGGGAAGTGTTACTTGTTCCTTCACATAATACATGAACCAGGGATCAACAAACAAAATTAGTATTCAGCAGGTTGTAGCCTTTTATTTTATTAAAAGTGAATTTTGTAATGTGATATTATGCCTTTGTGGGTTCGACTATGGTGGCTACAGTTTCAAGCTTAACAGAGTCACCTCTGTTACTTGCTTCAAATGTAGCATTTCTAGGAACACAAAGACACAGAGTAGTGACCACATACATGTTTACAAGTAAAGGGATCTAATCTATTTTACAAATTTTATTAAAGTTATGATTCCCAAACATATATGTCAAGTATTTTTATAAGTCTATGACCTAATATGAACAATCTAAAATCTCACAGGCCTCATCCTGCAAGCCTTGTGTTTCGACCTTACTTACTTAGATACCAAATAACATAATTATCTCTTCCAACTATATTAATCTTATACTTTCATAATTCTACAATTTATATATTACATAACATGCTAATTATAACCACATACAATAAATTAACAATAAATAAACTCATTGGCTACAAACATGTTAAAACAAACATAACTATGTACTTAACACAATGCATGGTCAAATCTGTGGAACTCCTTGCCAGGGGATGTTGTAAACCCCCAAAGCATAACTCACTTTAAAAAATAATTAGATAAGTTGGTGGAAAATAGATCTATTTATGACTATTAGCCAAGATGGTCAGAGTTGCAACCCCATACTCAAGGTGTTCCAAAAACTCTGACTGCCAGGAGCTGTGATTGGATTGCAAGGGACAGAACAGTTGATAATTGCCCTGTTCTGTTTAATCCCTTAGAAGCACATAGCACTGGCAACTCTCAGAAGACAAGATACTGGGCAAGATGAACATGTCAGTTAATAACCCACCACTACCATAAAAACATATCTTTTAAATTTCATTAATGATGCATTTAATGCAATTTAAGTTCCTATATTGTGAAGCAGTATGTTTTTAAATGCTGAAAGTTCATGAAATAACAGTGTTCTTGACAAACTACAACTCTGGCATCCAGCAATGGAAGCCTTAGAAATAATTCTGATAACTGAAGAAACACGAGAAGTATCTTTTTTTTTTTCATTTTCAATTCTACCAGTTATCCTGTATGAACTTTGGGGTTCTTCTTAGTTTGAAATAATTCCAGTAATGCTTTTGAACAACAGGGGAAGTAAGAGAATAAAGGAGTCCAGTGTTTATTCAGTCAAAACATCTGGGCTATGTCTAGACTGCTCCCTCTTGCACAAAAAGTATGCAAATCAGGCAAAGTGTGGAATATCACTGCACCTCAACTGCATAATTAACAAGGCTCCATTTTTGCGCAAGAGCCGTTCTTCCTCAAAAAAAGAGGTGAAGACGGCTCCTTTTTGCGCAAAAGCCTCTTGCGCAAAAATGTAGCCTCATTAATTATGCAAACGAGGAGAGGTGATATTCACCTCATTTGCATATTTTTTTGTGCAAGAGGGGGCAGTCTAGAGATAGCCTTAGATTTAACAGTTAAAACATATGATGCAGTGTAGGTGATTTTTTAAACAGACTTTTGTTATGGGAAAACAAAACAAAAAAATAGCCCCAAGTACAGTTTTTTCCATTTAAAGTCAATTAAACATTCTAGAACCTCTTTTTCACACAAGTTTCGAACCATTGCCTTCAGAACTACTCATTTACATCTGTGCGAGAGGAGAATCAGGCTATAATCTTTACATCTCAATGCTGTTTCACTGTTTTCCATGTTAATTAAATAAGTGGAAAACATCTCATTCAGATTCCTGTTAAGGCAAGAAGCTAAATCGGTCTCCAGTTTGATTTATTGCTAGGCTGCTCTATCAGACTTCAGGTAATGTTTGTTTCAGATGGCATTGCTATAAGGAGATGTATAGCCAGAAAGATTTCACTTACCATTAGGCAATGTTCTCAGTGCCAACAGTGAATCATTAAATTGGTTAGTAATTTTATGAGCACTCTCTTGAATCTTTTCCACTTTTTTTTTCAGTCCATTCAGTCTAGACACAAGACCTGTTGGAATAAATAGCTGGGATTGTTCTATGGATATACAAATGTTAGGACAATACTAACCCTACATTTTAAAAAATATTTACTACATTCAATAACTGATCCAAAAAAGCTTTTTGTTTTCTTGAACAGAAGAGGTATTTCAGCAAATGCATATAAGTGTAATAAATTCAGCATTTCCTCCCACTGCCTGTAGATCACATCTTCAGTTACAGTATTACAAATCCATGAGGATTCCAGAAGGAAAAGAGATGTAGGGAAGAACAGGTTTTCTTTAAATAAGCACAAGAGAAAATTACTTTCTTCATTTGCCAGCACAATAGAACAGTAACAAAATTTATCCATGACACAGTGCTTTACTCTTTTACTTTATATACTTTTTATACTGACTATATAAAATGTTTAACTTTTACTTTGTATTCATTAAAAACACCAAAAACTTTGTTAACAGTGCAAGAATAATTCTATCAAAATACCATTAAAATTGTACACTCTGTGAAACTGACCTTCATTTTTCCTCTTCAGATTTTTTGTTTCATTTAGGCATTTAGAACTAAGCAGAAATGCTTCTTTCCCAAGAGAATCAAGAGATTCCTCTGGCTGAAAAACCAAACAACGTTTACTATGTATGGGAAGGGTAGGTTCAACTGAAAGAAATTCTAAGTATCCCCAAATGATAACATTCATTTACTTTATGTTCTAGTGCTTTTTAAAATATATTATTTGTGTAACAGCGAATAGAAAAGCCAACCTCACAAACTTGTATGATTACAGAAGGCATCAACTTATTTCATGCCATAGTAATCTGATTTTTTTAAACAACAATTGTGAATCTGTCCTAAAATATTGAAGTTGGTAAGATTAGAGAAAAAGAAAATAAACAGGGGTAAAATACATATGGTCATGGAACTTTCTCCTGAGAGATTCAGCTGTAAAATTCATGGTGGGTGTGAGGGGGGTATGTGGAATACATGTTGAGGTGTCAGAGCTGGGCAAAGGTGTTGTGGTGGACAAGAGGGTACAACAGAGGGAATCAACAAATGCATCAGTGGAAGAAAGAAACAAAAGGGCTGAGGGAAAGACTGACTGAAGCAGAGAAGTGATGGATATTTGTGGGCTACAGATCCAAGGAAGACCAGGAGGTATGGGGCAAGTAGACAATGTTAAATTAAATAAGCAGGTGTTTGAAGAGAAAAAACAGGAGAGAACTCTGATACTGAGGGACTGGACAGGGAGCAGAGTTTAGTGAAGTTAGTAGGAGTGAATAGGGAGCTGATCCAAAAAAGGTCAAACAAGGAGACGAAGGGGAGGACATCAGATCCTGGGACGCCAGAGCGAATGTTAACTCTGACACTGAAGTAATCAAAAGATAAGAGTAGGAAGCTGTGATGGGAGCCAGAGAGCCAGGTGTCGGTCAGGAAAGAAGATGCATAATGACTGATGATGGATATATGAAGAGAAAGAATGTCCAGTATAGCACTCTAAAGTGTGGAGTGAGAGGCTGAGAGTGGCAGCCAAGGATGAAAAATCTGGTGGCGATGACAAAGGATGGTGGAAGGGTAGGGGATTTGAATGTAAATGTGTCTGCTGCACAAGTATCAGACCAGTAGACAGATTTAAATGCCTAGAAGAAGGCTGAACAGCATATAAATAGGTATTCAAAAAAGAATCAGATGCAGGAAGTAACTTAAAATCCCAGCATGGATACTTACAGAAGTCAAGGGATTAAATATTACCCTAGAAGCATCATCTGCCAGATTTTCAGTTCTTTCAATCATATTTGTAATGTTGGAGTGGGTGTGGACAGCATTTTCTTTCAGAGATACATTTCTTATATTTGAGAGACCGCTGCCATAGAAAAACATTATACATCCTTTACACAATTGTCTTAACCAAGTAGCATGCTTCCATGTGTACATAGGTTTTCAGAATATGTAAGGCATGTTGAGAGAATGAGCACATTATACAATGCGTTTCACTTGATTATTTCAGGCTGAAGTTCTGGCCTCCTTCCAGATTTTATCCTTTTTTTAATTCTTTGTCTTTAGTATGTTTTGCATTTTTAAAATCTTCTGATCATACGTAACATTTTCCATGAATACAAACCAGATCTCACACACTAAGGGTACATCTACACAACAGTGTTATTTCGGAATTACATCCGTTATTCCAAAATAATTATGTGAACGTCTACACAGCTAGCCCGTTATTTTGAAAAAATTTTGAAATAATGGGCAGCTTATTTCAGCATTTGTAAACCTCATTCCATGAGGAATAACACCTCTTCCAAAATAGTTATTTCGGAATAGCAGTAGTGTGGACAGGCCACTGCTGGTATTTCAGAATAGCTCCTCCCCCAGGCCATTCAAAGTAATTACTTCCCAGTGCTTCCTAGGGCTCTAAACTGAGGTAGCACGTCCACATTAGGGGTGCCTGCCTCAGACTAATTTACAGGTTTCCCTGTAGTGTAGACGTGCTATTTAGAAATAAGCTATTTCAGAGTATTTCTTCCGGAATAGCTTATTCCAAAATAATCATGCAGTGTAGATGTAGCCTAAAGCAAAACAGACATTTTCAATGTACAGCAACATAGCTTTCAGGACAGAAATGAAAGATATTCTGGGTCATGTTCTGCCTGGTTACAGTTGTGCAGCCACGCTGAAGCCAATAGAGTTGTACAAGTATAACTACAAGCACAATTCTCTGCTTTCAGGAATTCAGTACACTTGTGCTTTGTGATCTGACTTCATTTTAAAAACTTGTATGCTAATTTTAAAAAGGTAGGACTGTGAGAACTGAAGAAAATAGAGATATCTAATGTCTCTATTGTCATATTAATAATCAGAGTTTCTGTCCAGCTAATAACTCCTGGTGTTGATATCGCATGAGCTCTGAGAATATAGGAAGTTTTTGAAAGAGCTTCTATATGTAACCTTGAATGTGTAACCTGCCCATTTCTGAAGGTTATAATGACTTGAATGATGATTATGGATTTTTCATGGAGTTCTTGTATACACTGACGAAGTATTCATATAATGGACATCACCTTTTCATGATAAAAATAATTTTTCTTTCTTAAACATTTGAGTATTATTAACCACTGACAGCTACATAAAGAAGCTAGATCACATAGTATTCACTGCACATTTATTAATTTAAAAAACTAATCACATTACAAATTATCATTCATATGAATCACAAGGCTGTAAATCAACTTATTCTGCATCATTAATAAAAATACCATTCACTTCATGAAAAGCAAAGGCAATTAAATTTATTGCAATTCTAAATGAAAAAAATGAGCTGCTGCCTTCACAGACTAACCTATTATCTATTTAAATTAAAGCTGGCAGTAATATAGATGAAGCATCTATTAAGTTCATATATCTTGGTGTACTCACCTGTCTAGCACTTCTGCAAGTTTTTGAATTTCAGCTGCATGATCTTCTGCTCTGTAGACTAGTTCAAGTGCCCCCCTCATGGACATCTGCATGACCAGATCATCTACGTGATGCCTCAATTTGGCATTCCATAGGACCAGTCCATCTCGATGGATCTCTAGAGTCTAAACATTGAAATTATTTCCTTTATCAATGAATCAACCACAATTCACTACATTAAATCAATGATAGATTGTTTAGTAACTTACTGACGTAGAGTTCTTTACATCTGTGGCAAGGGCAGCAGCAACATCCATCAATTCTTTCCCTTCTTTAATTAGCATGATGGAAAGCTCCTTGTTTTCTTGTATGTTTAGCTTTTTATCCTGTGGCATAAATCAATTGTTTTATGGTATTCTAATGTCAGCTGGTACAGATGAAGGGTATGTCTACACTGCAGAGTTTTTGTGGAAAAAACGGCTGTTTTTCTGGAAAAACTACACTTATGTCCACACTGCAATTGCATTCTTTCGACAGAAAGTCAAAAGAACGCAGGGGGTTTTCCAACAGCGGTAAACCTCTTTCTACAAGGAAGAAGCCTTTTTCTGAAAGAGTTCTTTCAGAAAAAGGCGTGTATGGACAGGGAAGAGGGGGGGGGGTTTTGAA
The DNA here is from genome assembly GCA_019425775.1 of Rafetus swinhoei. Taxonomy (NCBI): domain Eukaryota; kingdom Metazoa; phylum Chordata; order Testudines; family Trionychidae; genus Rafetus; species Rafetus swinhoei. Next base: position 84,822,522 of record CM033424.1, read on the forward strand.
AGAAGAGGGTTCCAGGAAAAAGCACAGCTGCCCTAGTGGCCATTCCATCCATTGTAATCACAACTTAAATGCAAGATAGCATCCAATCAATGTGGACGCTAGCTTTCAAAAAAGCAAATCGCTTTTTTCGATGAGCTTTTGCTGTGTGGACGCTCTCCTTTGAAAGAAGTTTTTCCAGAAGATCTCTTCTGGAAAAGCTTCTTTTGAAAGAAGCCTGCAGTCTAGATGTTGCCAAACTCATCTACTTAAACCCTTCCCACTTTGAACAAATTGCATGGTTTCTCTTTGGTCTACTAAGAATATTAAAAATATTAATATTTGTAAAAGTCTATTGTTTCATTTCAGTCTGAAAAGTGAGGTAATTAAAACATATTATCAATCTGGCATTTATTATGCAAACAATGAGAATTCTCCAGTCTTACATTTAACTCGGCCAGGTTGCTGTAGATAAGGGAAAGCAGACGGTTGGTCTCATTGGTGTTAGTCTGAGCCTCATTCACCAGTTCTTGGGCTTGTTGTAGTTTGATGTTGTGGTTTGCTAAGAGATGTCTTGCTCTTTTTTGTACTTCTGCAAGATCCTGCTGGGGTTTGAAATACTCTTTCTGAACCTGTGACAACAACCTCTCTGCAGCACTGCGAAACAGAGAGAAAATAGTAAACAAATGCAGGAACTAAAATTCAGGTGTGTTTCTTAAAGAAGGAAAAACTGACACCAGGGTTACCCAAACTGTGTGGCACTAATGTTTGCAACTCACTTGCACATAACTGTACGTCAATTTTTGTATCAGCAATAAATACTTACAACCATATTTATTATTCTTGTCTCACCACTGTCAGAAGACTATTAGCAAACAATACAACCTTGCAGCTTATCATCTTTGTCCTAGCCCTGGAGTTGTAAAGAAATGAGGTCTGTAATCCTTTGAGCATTTATTTTTAAAGTTCCATTTGGGATACCTCTGACTTGAAAGCCTTCATAGATTTCATACATCTGGAATGGTTCCATGCCCAACTTCAGACATTTCCAGTTTAAACATTTTTAATCTAGGGGCAACGTGCTAAGGTGTGGGAGGAGGCACTGGAACATACTGATAATATGAACAGCAGCAAGTCACCAGAACAGAACAGAATACATCCCAGTAGTTGAACTGCTTTAAAAAAAATAGCTGTGACCCAAGGAATCAGCCAATTGCTAAATGATTCCATGAGCCTCCATTATCAGGAGTTTTGAATTTTAACCAGAAGCATTTGATGCTGGCCACTATTGAGGGGAACCTAAAGTGCCACTGGTGTGACCTTGAGCAGCAATTCCTGTGTAAGATAAACAGTGTAAAGAATGTCCAACAGACTTCACCAGACGCTGGGCACAGGGAGTAGGGGGAGATGGGGAGAGGCCTTAGGCAGAAAGGGCAAAGCTGGGGGCTAGCCTCCCCCAGACAGCCCTTTAGCGCCAATTTAAAGGGCCAAGGGCTCCATCAGCTGCTGTTGCTGCTATAGTGGCGGCCAGGAGCCCTAGGCCCTTTTAAATCTACAGGTTCTAGTGCAGCTGCCTCCTTTCCCTCCCTCCCTCCCATGACAGTGTAGCCCTCCCATGACACACACACGAATAATTCTGTTTCACAGATTTATCCTTTAATCTGCTGTCAAATGTTTTTCTATTTTCAGTTATAGCAAATCAAGCCTGGTTTATAGTGTTACCACAAACAAATGATGAAATATACTGATTTTTTTCCCTACTCATATTAGATATGGATATACATTTATATTTCCATATCACTGATCCACACTTCATGCCCTCAAAAACCATTGTTTTAAATCAGAGGTCTGCAACCTATGGCTATGCAAATATGGCTAAGTATGGAACCAAATATGGCTCTTTTGTCATTCCCAAAATGCATGCAACTTTTAAAATTAAAATGGAAAATTAATTCAAAAATTTAAAAACTTGTAATTACTCATGTAGCTTGAATGTTCACATGAACCTGAATTTGACCAGTTATGATGTAAACTTGAAAGAAATGTGCGAAAAGATGCAGCAGCAGAAGTCCCATTAAATAAAGTCTGTGAGTGCAATGTTTAATTTATGCTATTTTAATCATCATGTCAATTATCAATAATATTATGTTGTATATTTTCAGTCATGCAAATGTGCATTTTTACATGGGTCTTTGTTGACCACTTGTTCTGACTTTTAATGTAGTTTGGCTCTTTGGTTTGAAAAGGTTGCTGACCCCTGTTTTAAATTATAACAAAATGTAGGAAGTGGTAGAATGAAATTACAATGCAGTATTTTACACGGCCGTATTCTCCCAATACTTGAGTGTATCAAGATAAGGTTATACTATAGTTCAGGAATTTTACCTTATGTAGCAAATGTAGAGAGGTTTCAGTTAGATATTATTTAATGATGTATCATCACAAACAAAATTCACCAAGAACCATGAGGTATCTATCTGCTGCCTGACAAATGCACTGTCAAACGGCTTATTTAAAGTATCTTTAAATTTGCAGCTCTGCAGCATGATAGATTCTGTAAAGCAAACTCTCATGCTAGCATAAATCTTATTACCTCTCTTCTTCAGTGTGTGAAAGGTCGCTCAGCAGAGAACTTTCAGAAATGTCTACAGAAAGCTTACAATTGAAAAAGTTAACTTACAAATGCCTTAAAACTGCTGTAAAAGTCAGAAATATTTTGTTATGAAATGGGTGTTCTCAGACACTTTCATAAGGCCAGGAAGCTATTCCAAGTCCTAATTCATTGAAACTCTAATCAGGTTTTATTTTTAGTCAATTCCCATGGCCATCTGACTCATATAAATTAACAGACAGGTTCAAAGTAAGCATGAGAGACAGGTGAGCAAAGTACAGTATTGCCTGGCAACCACACTATACGGGATCACATTAACATACGAAAATAAAATTATTCAATGACACTATGACACAGAAGTAGCAGAAGCTATGCATGGGGGGAAGGGAGGCAGGCCCTCCCGGAAAAAGCTGCATGGTGGGGGTTCCTCAGTTGCATAGGGTCCCAAAATTTCGGAGCATGGCCCTGCTCTAGCCCATTTTTTCTCGAATAAAAAAATTAAAAAACTAGTGATCCTGTAGCACCTTAGAGACTAACAAAAAACTTTATATAGTATCATGAGCTTTCGAGGGCACAACTCACTTCTTCAGAAATAATTTTTTTGTTAGTCCCTAAATTGCTACAGGACCACTCGTTTTTAAGTTACAGACTAACATGATTACTCCTCTGAGACTTTTCCTCTCATAGTTCCTTATACAAATGATAAACTATCCATGAATAGAGAATAAGACAGTAGGTTTACTTCAGTGCAGTGGTGACATTTTGGACCTGATGCGTTAAATATCTTCTTCGCATTGCTTCCAGCATGGCGGAGGTATCTTCCAGGAGACTCTGAGATGTACTGTTTGACAACTGGAAATCCGGTCCCAGTGTCTCATTTAGAGATGCAGCCACTTCAGCAAGTACTAAGTGGGAAGGAAACCATTAGTCAATTCACTGAGAAAGAGCAAATTGAATCCCTTAGACTGAGGGGGGATAATTTTTGAAGGAGGGGCCACTTCACAAATTTTGGAAGTGGCTTTGGGCTGACCTAGAAGGGGCGGGGCCTTGGGAAGAAGGGGCAGGGCCTTGGGCAGAAGGGGCAGGGTTGAGAGCAGCCCTACTGGGAGCTTTGCTTGGCCTGGGGTCTCTCCCCCCTGACTTCTGGCCAATGGAAGGAACCTGGAGCAGATGGGAGGGTGCTGGGCACTAGCCTCCTCCCAGAGTTGCCTGGGGTCGAGGTTTAGAATTCACATAACACAGCTGGCAGCTCCTGGCCCCCTGCTGCTAACCTGTTGCCCAGCAGCTGCCTGGCAGGCACAAGCCTTTTGAACAGAAGCAGTGGAAAGGGCGCCTCCCAGGCAGCTCCTGGGCAACAGTCCACTGGGACCGAGAGCTGCGAGCCTTTTCAATTGCTTCTGTTTAAAGGGCTTGTGCCTGCAGGGTGACTGGCAGGCAATGTAGCCACCAGCAGGTACAAGCCCTTTAAACAGAAGCAGTTGAAAGGGCTTGCGTGTCTCCAGCTCCCTAGCAACACGCTAGAGGTGCTGGGAGCTGTGGGCCCTTTTAACTGTTTCTATTTAAAGGGCTTTCGTTCTCTATGGCTGCCAGGCAACACGTTGCCCGACAGACATGGAGAAGGCATGAGACCTTTAAATAGAAGCAGTTAAAAGGGCTCGTAGCTCCGGTGCCGCTAGCGCCTTGCGAGGGAGCCAGAATCACGTGAGCCCTTTCAACTGCTTCTATTAAAAGGGCTTGCACCTTCCCTGGGGCTGCTAGGCAAGGCGTGGGGAAGACGTAAGCCCTTTAAATAGAAGCAGTTAAAAGGGCTCGCGCGTCTCCGGCTCCCAGGCAACGTGCTAGGGGGCGGGGCCTGGAACTGCCTTGCAGGCCAGATCAAAGCCCTAGGCAGGCTGGATTCAGCCCACTGAGAGGCTTTTGCCCACCCCTGCCTGAGACAAACAGCATAAATGCCCTCTCTTTGCAAACAGTTCTCGCATTTATGTTTTTATTTCAATAATGTAAGTGGCCATAGCTTTGCAATCAGATGCAATACCTTTGATGGTTGTATGCACTGTGTCAATAAATACAGTCAAACGTCGAGTCTCATTCATGGTTCTTTGAGTTGCATTGTTGAGTTGCCAACCTCTCTTCAATATTCTAGTCAACTGGCATAAAAATATAAGAATGAATATTTATGATAAACATTACAATAATTGAGATTGATTATTATCTTCTGATGACTTTTCCACTAAATGAAGAACATTTCTAAGGTCACCAACAAATTGTATGAGAGAAAGATTAGCAGCTCATGAGGAGACAAATCAAATTTGTTTGGTGGGTTTTCTGAAGTGATGAGTTCCTTCATCAATTATTCTGCCAGTCTCAAACTCAAATATCAGTGAAAAAGTGCTATCAAACATTATTACTTCCAAAGGGAATACTTTGAAATACAGCACTGATGTCAAAGGGAAGAATTATCAATCAATCGTCTCTGACAATTACAGCAATATGGTCATCACTGCAGCTGCTAAGTTAAATTACATATTTAGGAAGGTATATGTTGTCAACAAATGACATCAGAGATCTCCATTGAAGTGTATTTCTATCCACATTTTTTACTCTTTAGGGGACAAAAATATGACTCAAGTAAACCATCCTACTGGGAAGTGAAAACTTAATACAAACTTTAGGATTTGCCCATTTATTTGAAGTTTATTTAATTTACACTTAAATCATTTTGTAACAAAATGTTGGCACAACTAAAATTGAGGTCTAAGACTTCTTGGAAATAATCCAGCAATGACAAAAGGTTAAATAAACTATGTGGGCCAAAAATCAATGAAAAGAAAATATTTCCATTTCTTACCACATGAACCAGTAAGGGATCATGATACAAAAGGAGCATCTTACTGAAAAAAACTTCTAAAATTTAACAGAAAAGCTATAATCCTTCTATAATATTTTTAACCTTGTATCTGGGCTATGGAATTACATAGAATAGCACAAAAACCTGTAGTATCCTTCATTGATTTGTAACTCCATACAACTCTATTACCTTTCTATAGAATCCTGTTGCTTCAGGTTTGTTACATTCTATAAAACCTTTCCATGAGGGGCTCCTCAAAGATCATTCTGGCTAGGAATGAAAGTGCACGGTACTTGCCTCTTTGTGTAGTAGATCCGTGCCTCTTGATATATTCAAAAGATCTTCTTTTGCCATCTCCAGTGAATAGGTGGGATCCTCTCTAGACAATAGAGACCCCTAAAAACAGTAACAGACTGACATTTTAAGACCTGATTATTTTAGCTCACCTTTAATGAGGCCACCACCATTTTTGTGTGCAGAAAACTGTGGATGCAAATAACTATGTACACAATTTAGGTTATCTATAGTTTTAAACTTCTGAAACCTGATGTGACAAAATAAGCTCAGAAATATTGCTTGTACACAAAAGTAGGCCATTGTTAAAATTAAGGGCCAGTTGTCAGGATCCAGCCAAGTTTAAGGATTTTCACCAGTGCTGGAATTCCAGGACAGATACCTCTATATATAGCTTTCTTACCTACTCTGCAATTCTAGAATTACTGTAAATGTACGCTAAATAACCTGAAGAAGAGCTCCTGGCAGCTCACAAGCATGTCGTTTCACCAACAGAAGTTGATCCAATAAAAGATATTACCTCACCCACCTTGTCCCTTCATATTTAGTACAAACATGGGAGACACACAATAATGCATCTCAAAAGATGTCAAGAGATGTAAGATATAAAAGGTTTATATGCTTGTGCAAAGCATGGGTTTCTAAATAGGTGTGAGTTAGGGTTTCTAATAGATGTGAGGTGTAAGTCTGTAAGATAGCATTCATCCAGTTGGCTCCATTCCTGGCTTCAAATACATAGTTCTCAAAACTGATGGGAGCACTAAGCCTCACAGCAAGGAATGCTGGGAAGGCGTACCAAGTAAAGCGGACCTTCCCTCAGAACAGGTACAGGTTAGGGAAAGACCAAGACCTTTTACAATTCTTTTAAGCAGACAGACAGACAATTGCTCACTTGGAAAGCAGTAGCTCTGGGTCTCACAAGGGCACGTCCCTTGGAAATCCTGGCAGTAGTTTTTGAAAAAGCTTATGGAAGAGCCCAAGAAGAAGCCTAAAAGCAGACAGTCTGGTGGTTGGGTAAGTCAGCTGGATAGGAGTGATATTTTAGCCAGAGAGACAGGGATATCCAACTCCTAAGAGAAGAAACTACGGACTATGGGGGTGTATCTACACTGCAAGGCTTAACTTGAAATAAGCTACGCAAATTGAGCTACGTCAATTGTGTATCTTATTTCAAAATAGCTTATTTCATACAATGAGGATTACAGGAGTTAGAGTAAGAAGTCCTCCAGCTTGACAGTATTGTGACACTATTTTGAAATAACTGCCTGCTGTGTAGACGTGGACTACGTTATTTTGGAATAGCGCTAGTTATTTCGAAATAAGTGTTGCAGTGCAGACGTACCCTGGCAGAGCAGAGTAAGTTTAGTTTTGGAGGATGAGAAGCAGCAGAGCTGGTGATCAGGTCCAACGCCTAGTTCATTGTCCAGGTTCCCAAGAGCGACACATATGGAACAGGGAGGATGAAAGAAATCTCTCCCTTTGACTCTGAAGGACCATTAGAGGCAGGTTGCCAACCCACAGAAATTTCATTTACAGACAAAATGGGAAAAATGTATGGACAATTTTTTTTACGGACATAATTTTTATACTACATTAAGACAACAGAAATGGCCAAAAGTGAAAAGTAATCGTTGTCCTTCATACATCACAAGAACAATATGCTATTTAACTCACTTTTCATTTACTTAGTCATGGTCCTGGAAGTTTTCCATTTTGTGATCGTACATCCGAACCCTGATGCTGTTAACCATAGATGATAACATCACATGGATCATGTGATTCACGTTACGTCACCTCAACCATTGAGCTAAATAAACAACGAAAATGTCCAATTTCTGCTGCTTCACAGTAAAATGGCTGAAGCAGCACAGAAGAAATTTAATTGCTATAGAATAATTGCTGTTTTTTGAAATTTTATTGCACTTTTATGAAGTTTATGGACACCTAAATTTTTTTACAGACTTTACGGACATGTCCAATTTCGGCTAATTTTTTACAGACTGTCCGTAAATTTACTGACGGTTGGCAACCCTGATCAGAGGGCTGTGATGCAATATAATGGAGAGGAGAGAAGACTGACAAACCTAGTGATCCAGTGAAGGAGACGGGATTTTTTAAAATTTTGTTTTCAGTTGTTTATTTAGCTCAGAATGGGTATAATTTTTAGGTTAGCCAGAAAGAGCAAGAAATAGGTATGTCTGACATCTAAGGGAAGCTAAATAGTTGTTACCATTCTATTCTCTAGTTACCAAATAATTTCTTTGGACATAATAGTTAAGAATTATTTTGGCACAAAATGAACAGGAATATTTGTACTATAGCCATAACACTGACACTTAATCCTGGAGTCCAAAATTCCACAGAGGTTTCTTACTTTTTTTTTCCTTTTTTGCATTCTTTTGAGCATCTCAATTATCTGCACAGTGACAGCTGGTTTAGATCATTTGACTTAAATGTGAAAATGTGTGCACTGAAGGGAAAACTGAAACTGATGTTGTTTTCAAGAAAATCTGTTTTCATTTTATAATTCAAGTGTTAAACATATTGTATGTATTTACAAGTAAATGCCAAAAGAGATGATTTTCCTGCAACCATACCAAACAATTACAAAGTAAAAGCTAATTCTACTATAACACAAGTATTGGAATAGTATAGTATTTCTATATATTTGGTATATAAAGCAATGGCAACATGATTAATATGAAAGGATAAGATGATCTTATAAAACTGTCACTCAATTAAGGTGATTCTGTTATCATCAACATCAAAATATTAAATTTCATTCTTAAGTGTTCAATCTGGATATCATTTACAAAAGAAAACATTATACTTCTAACTCAATTTTGTTTTAATTTGCAGCATGCATTGCACAAGAGGTCTCATTTTGTCATGTGTTTGTCAGGATATGATGGAATACAAAGAAAAATGTGGTTTTACTTATACTTCAGATTTTGTCTCACTACAGTTATTGCTGAGTGGACACTTTACACTATCCACACTTATTTTAGCAGCCATGAAGAATGGAAGATTCTGTTCCACTAATCTTCATGCCTTTTACCCTGGCTTTGTGCAAGGACAAAGGCAAAGCTACATGAATCTACTTCAAAAACAACAAGTGCACCTATAATATTTTAAAAGACTTCACAAAGCTGTGATGCTCCAAGCACATGAATAAATGGAGTATCACACTTTGAAATACAATTTAAGTGAGCTAAGATGAAGCAATTGAGCTTCCCCTCAAAGAGGACTAGGCTGTCTCTGCCTCAAACTCTTTACTGTTAAGACACATTTCAAAGATCTATGGAGAAAATTCAGATTCAAACTTTTAGGTACAGGTTAAGTTTGCAGCAGAAAAAGAGCCACGTCACAAGTAAGGGGACAACACCAGAACCAAGACAGGGCATTGCCAGAAATTCACCAAAGAGCCAGTACTGTTGTGCTTTTCTCCAGCTGCTAAGTTGCTTCCCATCCAGCCCAACCCTCTCTGGTCAGTCATGTGAAAATTGTACTTCCTTAAATGTTCCCCAACATTCTTTGCGCAAGCTACCATGACAGCTTGTTTACAGCATTTTTGCAACCAAACTTTGGAAACTACAGACCTCCACCACGAATGGGATGATTGTTTTTAAGGAAGAATGTGATGGTAAATTCTCTGGGGGCAGAGACAGTCTTTTTTCTGTGTTTGCACAGCATCTAGCACAATGGATTACACGCTCAAAACTAGAGCTCCAAGGCACTATTACTACTAATAGAAATGACCCAGAAAAGAAAACAGAAGGTTGCTGAGTAGCAAGAATGTAATGTAGATGGAACACAAAGGCCCCCAAACCATCTTACCACAACCTGTCTTAAATTTATCTGCATGCTGGGTCATCTGCTTCCAATTCAATCTCCTGTCAGCTTAATTAACCAGTTTTTCAACAATATATTTAGTTCAAATTTTGCATTTGAATTTTTTTATTTGGGTGCAACATGGGGATGTTAAATTGCAGTTATCTGACTAATCATGTCATCAATACAATTTGTATCGACTACACGATTAGACGATAGCTCCAGGAGCCAGCTTGAGCCGGGACTGAGCAGTCCCAGCTCATGCTGGCTCCGGGAGCCACCCACGCTGCAGCTCTGCATTTTAAATATAGTAAGCCCAGGCTGCCGTGAACAGGGGCTGCTTGGTGCCAACAGAACCCATCTGCAGGGGGACCCAGAGGCCTCCCCTACTCCCCCCCTACTCTCGCTGCCTCTGAGGCAGCAAAGTGAGGGGCAGCAAATAATTGATACTCCAGCTGACTACTCGCTAACATCCCTAGTGCAACACAACATGCAGTTCTGAAACTGAAATCCTTTGACAGTCTGAAAAATCCTATCTGGTATTTGTTTCCTGGTATATGTCATAAAGGAAAGCACTTACTGTCAGGAAAGCATACGCAAAGCAAGCAGTCAATGCAGACCATACGTGCTCTGCAATGGACAGCCAGCCTATACTGCTTTCTCCGGGTATGTCTAGACTACATCCCTCTGTCGCCAGAGGGATGTAAATTAGACATACCGACATTGCAAATGAAGCGGGGATTTAAATCTCCCGCACTTCATTTTAATAAAAATGGCAGCCATGTTTTGCTGAGTCAGCAGTTTGTCGGCAAAAAGCGGCTGTCAAGACGGGGATCGGGCGACAAAGAAAGCCTTTGTCGGCCGATCCCTTATGCCTCGTAAGTGAGTCCCCCGGGCTCCATGGCAGCTGCCCCTTTAAAATGCTGCCTCTGCGGCGATTCAAAGGGGCAGCTGACCCCGGGCTCCGCTGCCCCTTTAAAACTGGTAGAGGCAGCAGTTTCAAAGGGGCAGCCACTGCACAGCTGATCCATAGATCAGCTGTGCAGCGGCTGCCCCCTTTGAAAAGCCGCCTTGGGGTTTAAAAGTGGCAGCGCCACTGTGCGGTGCTGCCATTTTGAAGTACCCCTTCCCCCCTATTCCATAGAGGCAGCAAGGGGGGAGGGGAGGGTATCGACTAGTCAAAACACTATCTGATAAGCAAATGCTTATCGGATAGTCAACTAGTCTTTTACATCCTTATTGCACACACTATTTTTAGACAGCAGTCGCCCACATCATGCAGATCTATCCACTCAGGTCAGGCAAGAGAACCATCGACTCAGCTCTCTCCTCAGTCCAGCTGTACCTGTGGCTTTTGTGTGGTTGACACTGCATTGCAAGAAGTTTTGGGATATTACAATCATCCTCAACATTTGCATTTATCATGCCACCTTGAGCAGTACTGAAGAAGGCAAGAACAAACGAGTAACAAGTGAAAAGAAATGGGAAATGATGAATTTATCTAAGAAAATTTAGATACTGGATAAGCTTTGTGCTGGTGCCCAAGTCAACCTGGTTGGCCAGGAATATGCTAGGAATTGAATCTATGATTCGCACAATTAGGAGAGATGAAGATAGCCTTAGACCTCAAATTATGGCTGCAGGTAACACTAGTCTTACCATCAGGAGGATAACAAGGCAAGATGTTCAGCTTAATGAAACCAAGACTTTATTGAACACATGGATTGAAGATCAGACTCAGAAATGGGCACCATTCAGTGGCAGTTATTCATGAGAAGATACAGAAATTGTACGCAGCCATGTGTCAGAAGGAAGGTGACCCATTCAAAGGAATGTCATTTGGTAGTGGCTGATGTAATAATTTTAGGAAGCACTTTAATATCCGTAATGTGAAGTTTGCAAGAGAATCTGCATCAGCTGTTCACCAAGCAACAGAATTCTTCCCTGCTGAACTAGCAAAAATTACTGAGGATGATGATTAAAAGCCCCAGCAGGTTTTTAATGCTGATGAAACAGGTTTGTTCTGGAAACGAATGTCATCCAGAACCTTCATCACTCTGCAGGAGCATTCAGCACCAAGATTTAAAGCGGCAAAAGACTGACTCGCATTGCTGTTCTGCACCTATGTATCGGGATTGTAAGTGAAAACCAGTGCTTGTTTATCATGTTGGGAACCCTGTACCTTGAAAGGCACGCAGAAGTCTTTCTTGCCAGTTTACTGGGGGTCTAACAAAAAAGCCTGGATAAGATCTAAATTGTTTACACAACAATTTACTTTGTGCCTTAGAACTTTACTTAAGGTCACAAAACCTATCTTTCAAGGTTTTGATATTATCAGACAATGCCCAAGATCACTGTGCCAAAGCTCTACAGGGTGCAAACAAAAACGTTGAGATTGGTTTTCCTTCTACTTAATACAACCTCACTGTTGCAGCCATTAGACCAATTGTTATTGTACAAGGTGCACGATCAAGATGATGCTAGAGGCATTGGAGGAAAACTCAGAAACGGGTGTACCAGACTTCTGGCAATCACATAACATCGTGCATGCAATTGAAAGCAGGAAGGAGTCCTGGGATGAGGTCATTGTTCCTACCGTCAACAGTGAAAAATTTCACTGGCTTTCCTACAGTACACAAGGAGGTTAAGGAGATAATGCAGGTGGCCAGGAATGTTAGGGGTGAGGGATTCTCAGATGTGGAGGAAACTGAAGTAGAAGATTTGATAGACTCACACTAGGAGGAGCAGATTGAGGAGGAGTTACTGGAGGTGCAGGAGGCCACCGATAATGAAAGTGAAGGTGAAGACAAGCAAGAGGAATAGAAACTCACAGCAGGATATTTGAGGGAAAGTTTACAAATCATAGATAAATTCATAAATAATTTGATGGAGAAAGATCCAAATATGAACAGGAGCTAACAGGCAAATTTGGCACTGAGGCAACAATACCACCCTACCATGAGCTGCACAAGTCATTGCTGAATGAGCAAAGCGGTTCATGTAGTCTTCTCACCGACTACATCAGGCCCTCTAAACATCAATCAACAAATGCATCAGCTTCAGCATCCCTGTCATCAGCCGAGAAGTAGCCAGAAAATACCAGCACTATTACATCCTCACCACACTGCAAGTTGAAACTCTGTAAACCAGGACTCTTTGGTCTGGCAACATCCGTGGTATGGATGTTCCAGGACCAGAGAGTCCAGGTGGAGTGCTGGTAGCTAAGAGCCTTATGTGCTGGCAAGGCTGGGGGCTGCTGGCAGTGAGTTACCAGCAGGGTCAGGAGCCCAGCACGCTGTAGCAGGGCTGCCCAGCGTGCCCCAGTTGGTCTGCCCAGTGAGGCAAGAGCTTGGTGCATTGGGAACTGGGCTGTCCAGCATGGCAAGTAGCAGAGGCGGGGGCAGTGAGGCCTGCGGCTGGTCCAGAGCTGAGGAGGGCTGGTAGAAGAGAGCCAGATATGACTTCCCCTGGTCTGGCAAAATTCCTCATCCGGGACAGGCCAGATCCTGAGAGTGTCAGACCAGGAAGGTCCAACCCCTGTAACTACATTCCCTAGCCATCACTTCATTTTTAAGACACTGTAATAAATAAATAAAAATTCATAATGGGTGCATCTACACTGCACCGTAATTTGAAATAAGATATGCAATTTGAGCTATGCAAATTACATATCTTATTTTGATGCTATTTTGAAATGGCTTATTTCGACATTTCGTGCTGTCTACACAGTGCCAAATTTCGAAATAAAGTGCTCTTCCAAAACGTCCCTTACTCCTCATAGAATGAGGTTTACAGGGATATGGGAATAGCGAGCCCGAAATAACGAGCTTGCTGTGAAGAAGCGGGATAGCTATTTCGGGATACTCCACTATTCCAAAATAGCGTTGCAGTGTAGACATAGCCAATAATGTACAACTTTAACATGTCTAGGAATGTAACCCTATTTTTCCCATGTATTTTTCAGTTTATATAGTGCATTTTTATGTAACACATGGTTTTCTAGGAACATTAACTACAGTGTTATATAAAGATTTACTGTATAGACATCTGGGATGGCCGGGCAAATTTATGGTCATATTCTGATCTGAGTTTTATACCAGGCACCATTCTAAAGCTATTAATTTTGTCACTCCTGGCTCACCCCAATATAAATAAGTAAGATCAGAACTGACCCTATGCTTATAAGGTACCAGTAAATATTTCCATTATTTGTTTTTTTTTTACCTTTAGGTACTTTGTTGCATTGTCCAAATCTGCCAGCATGCCATACGGTGCAAAGGTAACACCAGTGAAGTTTACCAAAATTATGGCTTTGTCAATGTGATCCAAGTCATTTAACAAAACACCAGTGCAGTCATCATCGCAAGCTGAAGAAACCATTTTAAAAAAGAGGAGTAATGTTACTATAAAAAGGCATTCTTTAAAAAAGTAAACATTACTTTTACTGACATCTAGCAATACATTTACTTTGTATGTTAGGAAAGCCTACAAATAACATCAATAGCATACAATATTGTACACTTTGTATTATATTTTTAAAATGTATGATCTGATTCTGACCACACACAACCCAGTTTACCATCACAGTTTAACAGATCCCCTCACACTGATATAAATCCAGACTAATACCAATGAAGTTGATGCATTCATACTGCTTTGGCAAGAGAATCAGACCCAACAAAACATATTCTATGCAGCTGCAATTCCGCTGGCTCCTTCCCAAGGCTGAATTAATAAAAGGCTGTTCCCCAAAGCCCCAGGGTAAGGGGGCTCCCTTAGCGAAGGCTGGATCCACTAAAGCTCCTGTGTTCTGGGCCAGCCCTTTCTGGTGGGGGAAGGGGAGAGGTGGCTCTGTGTGTTGCCACTTCCCATCCACCCTGGTTGGAGCCACGTCACTGTGACCACTTGGAAGCTCTGTCCCCACACTGCCCTCCCCTGGTGAATCCTCCCCCACAACTCCCATTGGCCAGGAATTGTTGTCAATGAGATCTGCAGGAGGCGGTGCCTGCAGGCAGACACTTCACTGCCGCCCCCTCCCAAAGGAGCTGCCCTGGGTGAGCACCCTACCCCAATCTTCTGCTTGAGGCCCACTCCTGCATTCCAAACCCCTTAGCCCCAGCCTGGAGCCACTTCCTGCATCCCAAACTCCTGATCCCCGGCCCTGCCCTACAGCCACATCCCCAGTCAAAAGCCCTCACCCTCTCCCACACCCGCCCTCCTACCGCAACCCACAGCACTCCCTGCACACTGAGCCCCACATTTTTGGCCCCACAAAATCTAATAGCCCTGGGACCCTCAGAAGAATTAATCTGGTCCTGTTCCTTGCACCCCTCACCAGTGTTCCCTTAAGTGGTGCAGCAGCAAAGCTTCACTGGGTGATTAATCAGCCCCGCCCAGTCAGTCAGCTCCTTACATGGTTCCCTGAGCCTCTGACTGAGCAGGACTGATTAATCTGCTATGATGCTATGCTGCTGTGCAACCTAGAAGGAACACTGCCCCTCACATTCCATAGACCAGCCATGTAAAAATCAGGCAGAATCTGACCCAGAATAAGTAATTCAGTGTCAAAGTAGGTAAATACATAAGTCTGATACTTTTTTTTTACTATCAAGCACTTCATACCTGCCAAACAAATGCCACCTGACCACCCCAAGCCCACTGAGAGACAAGAAGAAAAAACAACCTACAAATACATTCGTTTTCCACAAGGATGTGTCTTGGTTCACATACATCACACAGTTGTCCTGTTACACCTTGCTTACAGAGGCACTGTCCAGATACGTGATCACAATTATTGTGAACTGACCCACTTGGATTGCACTGACACTGTTGACAGCTGCCACCAGGCACTTCAGGATTACCATAATAGCCGAGAGAACACCTGGGGGGGGTCAAAGAATGTTGAAAATTAATTTAAAATCTATTAGCAAAAAATTCCTCTTTGTCATCATCTCTAGCTGATCTGAGATGTTGTATAGGTGTTTGAGGAGCATAATATTTATAATTATTAGTTTATATACAGTAATCAACAAATCACTGTAAGCCATTCCATTTATTATAAAAAGCATCACATGCAAATTAAATAGTCCATTAAAGATACAAACATGTGCAGGTCTTCTCAAAAACTTCCTGGAGTGTGTGTATATATATCTCACCTTTCACAGTATTGCCCTTCATATCCAGTGAGACAAGCATCACAGAGGAAATCATGGCCATCCTTCAGAACACAAGTGGGACTAAAGCTAGAGGAAGAAAGAATTGCTAAACAACAGATATGACCCAAATGCAAGACTATGAAAGTTCAGATGTCTATTGTAGCAGTCTTACCAGATGAATAAATAACATTTAAAACAATAAGAACATAAGAATGGCCATACTGGGTCAGACCAAAGGTCCATCTAGCCCAGTATCCTGTCTTCTGACAGTGGCCAATGCCAGATACCCCATAGGGAATGAACAGAACAGGCAATCATCAAGTGATCCCTCTCCTGTCATCCATTTTCAGCCTCTGACAAACAGAGGCTAGGGACACCATTCCTACCCATCCTGGCTAATAAGTATTGATGGACCTAACCTCCATAAGTTTATCTAGTTCTTTGTTTAACCCTGTTAAAGTCCTGGTCTTCACAACACTAAATATTGTAAGCTGCAGTGCTGTTCTATTTGACAAAGCTGCATCTAGCAAGAAACTTAACTGGTTTATTCTCTGCGACTTATGCAATTCAAAATCCTCACAAAGTTAACTCGGAGGCTGGATAACTCCCAGAACAAGTTTCAGCCCCATACAGGTAAACATAGATGACATACAAACCACTACCAATAAGAAGATGTAATAAAGATGGGCCCCTTTATTGTCAGGCTACTAGCAAGCCCCAGCACAGTGATCAAATGCTCATTAGCGTTCAGAATGTTTGGTTACCTCCTGGGGTAGGTTCGGGGACAGGCACAAAGAGAGCAGTCATTGACAGATCCAATTACTTTCCCATAGTAGCCTGGGGCACAAGCACTACAGTGCTCACCAGCTGTGTTATCTCTGCAGTTCTGGTACACAACAAGAAATTTGCAATGTAAAACAGCAACAGGAATTTTATCATCTCTCCAATCAATAAACAGGTACAGTCTTTACTAATCATCTTTACTATCACAGACAGCATTTTCTGTGTTGAAGATCTTTTTGTATTTCCACAGATCAGCTGATCACAAGCATGCTTTTATTTTCCCTCAATTCCCTGCCAACCATGCTGACCTAATTTTTTTTCCTGATCCTCAGATGTTTTTGATATACGCTAATATGAATTCAATTAAAGACAGGAAATGACAGTACTAGGAACAAAAGCTATTAAAAAATCAGCTGGCTGCTTGGAACTAAAACGATGTTTCAATAGTTAAGATAACTGAATTACAAAACATTCATAAATGAAGTCTTCACACCCCCTATTTAATTAGTTCATACAAATTAACATTAGTCATCCAGGGCAGTTACTTGTATACACTTAAACCCAGTAGGATTGGCTGACATTTACTGGAGTAACAAACTTTGGATTTATAATTTGTGGTCTTAAACTCGTAAGATTGTATACCCCCAGGGTGCTTTCTGACTCATACTTTAGCGTAGGGTTAGGCCTGGCAAAGCAAGAAATGCTCATAAAACTGAGGGAGAGTAGGAAACATTATTTTAAAATGTGAATTTAAAATGCAATTCAAAGAAAGTAAGCCATCCTTAAAAAGCAAGCGCAACAGTTATTTCAAAACAAAACACATCAGAGAAAATTCTTACAAGAGATTGTCTGGTCCTTGTATAATTTTGGGGGTGAGAGCCAGTATATTGCTACTTTTCATCTTCCACCATTAGGTATCTATGCCAAACTTGGCAAGGCCCAAGGTCTGGACCTTTAAATCTCACAGCAAAAAGAGAAAATAGGTAAACAACTGCCTAGGACATAATAGAAACCAAGACAATCACATGTACAGTAGACTTCCGATAATCCGGAACCTATGGGACTTAGGTGGTGCCGGATTATCAGATATGCCGGACTATCAGGAGGTACTATAAGCAGGTTATATATATACTGTATACATTATATACTGTATATAAAGTGTTCTTAACCCTTTTTATTGTACATACTGTATACAGTATACTGTAATGTTTTAGTTTTTTTAAGCCTTTTTTACCCTTTTTGCTCAGTTCAGCTGCTGCCGCTGTTACCTTGTGACTCATTTTTTGACGAACCTCACTCACTAGGCTCTTGCCATTTTGATGCCGGACTATCAGGAGTGCCGGACTATTGGATGCCGGACTATTGGAGTTTTACTGTAATAGGAATTTCATAAGTTTGAGGACTTGAGTCAGATCTGCTTTAAACATTTGGTGATTTCAAAGGAAAAAAAACCTACTGAAACATTTTTCTATTAAGCTAAAATGCATGTGTTCCCACTTAAGTATCCCAGCCTCCTGTGCTTCAGAAATTCTTTCCTGATCTGGCATACTCTGGATGTTGGATGTCTTGGCAAAACCCATGCAACAATGGAAACATACATACCAGGCACTTTCCTGTTTCCAGATCACAGATCTCACTGTGGTTGTTACACTGACATGGCACACAAGGTGCAATCAGTTGGCGAGGTTCTTTCACATTCAGGCCTACATGTTTTGCCCTGTAGTACCCCGATGCACAGCTCTGCATGGGTAGATGAGGGGTAGATAAGAAAAATGAATAAGTAAAAATGGGTGAAAACCGTTTCAGCTCTTTTAAGATGTTTTATCTGAAATAAAGACACATTGAAAGATATTTTGTCTGATAAGCAGTTGCGTACCTGACATGAGAATCCAGCATAGCCAGTAGGACACTCACATTGCTCTATGAGGTGTGCTGTTTCTCTGCCAAAATGCATCTCCTCAGCCTTCACTGCCGTTTCTATTGAGATATTTGCAATTCTACAAAAAATGTTTAGATGAAGAGGAAGAGAACATGACTATCTAGTGAAGAACCTGAACTCTAGCGATAAAAAGTTCAGATCCAAACTTTTGTTTAAAGTTCAAGGATCAAAGATTTTTGGAACAAAGCTTTTGGTTCAGCATGTCAAAGCCACAGAGTCTGATGTAGAGCTAAACTTCTTCAAAATTCAGGCGTATATTGATTTGGGGGGTTAGTTAGGGCCCATCTCTGATAAGTATTCTCTTATTGCTTAGCCAACAAATATCATCTCAGTACCATTTTAGTCATCTACACTTGTTCAAAGTGAATGCATAGTGTGGTCATTCTGATGTGGAAGTGTTTTACAACTGTAGTGAGGAAGCGTACAATCACGCCCAACACTTTCACGTGCAATAAAATTCTCTTTTTATTTTCCCATGAAAGAGCTTGTTTTTCATTGAAAATTAAAGAGTTAATTTAGGGTATATACAGGTTGATCCTCTCTAGTCTGGCACTAAAATGAAGGAATTTAGAGGAGATCCTGCTTCTGTTCAAGGCGATAGATGCTTATGTCTTAATTATTCTAAAGCTTTAACTTTTAGAACCTCATGTCCACAGTTAATAAGTAATAATGGCTGAACCCCTCCATACTCTGATCCCATCATAATTTCCCACAACTATGAAAAATTAGCCATCAGTTTGCACAACTGTGACAATTTAAATTGATACAAATGTAAAATTATTCATCAATGTTATAATAAATAACATTAAATCCATCAAAATTATAATAAATAAAAATTGACATCTGCCAAGGCTAGTTAGGAGTATTTCTAGATAAAGCTAAAATTAATACAAGAATATTTACCAGGTTCATAGGATGCTTTACCTGCTTTGCTGTAATCCTTGACCATACGATGCCTTAATAAGGATATACTCAATGTTGCTAAGCACTGACATGAAGTCAGAACGTGTGACAGATTGGTCAGACACGGAGTTAAAGTATTTCCAAACATGCTAGATGGAAGAAAATTCATTTGCATTAATTAAATCAGAAATATTCGTGGCCACGTACTTGTACAGAAGAAACAGTCTTTCCCCCCGCGGCCTTCCACCCTTTGAGAAATACAGTCATTAATCACCGTGACCTGGTCAAAGGAAGCTAAGTGCATCTCATTCTAGAATATACCTGCACCACTCTGTGAAGCTGGGCAGAAGTGATTGATAGAGAGCAATAGAAGCCGTTCCTTTCCTCCCTTTGCACTTTGCATGCTGGCCCCAACACATTCCTAGTCCCTGCCAGGCTACGAGTCAACTCCCAAGAGTTAATATCCTTTCTGACAGAGCAACGTAATATCATTAAACTGCTAGACTGGCCCATGAAAACAACTTTCCAGGACATTACATCTGCTAATACAGATTTCAGTCTAATTTTCAAAAGCTTCCTATAATTAACATTTTCAAAGCATTAAATAAACAAGTAAAGAAACTCAATTTCCGTTTCATTCCCATTCATTTTCATTAAATGACATTAGTCAGCCATTTTTCTCTTACTGTGTATCTTAATGCAAATGATTTATTCACTGAGTTTCACTTTAAGCAGATATTCATTTATCAAAAAACTCACATAAATATTTTTTTCTATGAAAGACCATCTTTATTCACTTACATTATCACCCCTCCCTTGTTCAAATGTTTTAGCTCACCTCCTTCATTTCTACTTCCTCCTCACTTCTTACTCCATTTTGTGGGGCAGAGATATCCACATAGATGACCAATTTACTAGTGTGACCCCCCTTTATCAGAATCTGTGGTTCGAAGTTTGAGGTGCCAAAGCCATCCAAAGCATAAAATGCAACAGTATACTTCAGTTTTCCTCCATAGGCCATAAGCTGTTTGGATGACACATTATTGCATTTATTCTCTCTAAGGATACTGTTTAAAAATATATCTCTGCCATCAGAAGACTTGCATCTGTCTGTTCTTTGAAGACTTTATAGACTTGTTATAGACTTAAACTCAGCAAATCCTGCAACAAGGTTAAATATGCATTTCTTAACAAACCTTGCAAACCTATTCATTTCATAGCAAACCTTGAAAGAGCAGAAGCCTATAAAAGACTTTTATAGGCTTCTGCTCTTTCAAGGTTTTCTATGAATTTTCATTTAATTTCTTGGTATTAAAAGTTTATTTAATCTATTTACTGTAGAACATATTATGGCTGATGTCACTGGTTATTTATATCACCAACATTTCCCCATACTAACCCTGCAAAATATCATAGTGATACAGTATTGATGCCCCAAGACCTAACAGATAGGTAAAACCTCATGGGAAAACATGCAATGTGAATTAATAGTTATGTATGACACAAGTCCAACAATTTTAAATTCAGAGTGTTTCAACTTTTAAATTGGAATAGTTGATTTAATGCAAAAACATGCAATCAGGGTAAGACACCATTATCATGATAAAATGACCATCTTTATGAATTCTTCTTAGCTGAAAATATCTCACCTGGTCTCCCTGGAACTGGCCTGGCAACCTCCAATAAAATGGCTCAGTTTTCAAGTGCTGTCTGACAATTGCGGCATCCAGCAAAACATCAGAAAACTGAGAAAACACCCCCTCAGTTGTTCCAGTGAGATTACTTTGAGAAACCACATGCAGAATGGGCTGTTCTGGAGTCAAGATTACCTACAACACCAAGAAGAATAGAAACACCACACAGTATTATTTAATGTACTGTAAACAGTTTCAGCTTATGTGAAATTTTAAAAACTCTGTTTAGGAGGACTATAGCCATGTTACTAAAATGGAATTGTAGTCTTTATGATTATCTTTTAAATATTTTCAGCAGTGAAATATGTGCTTTTAGAAAAGGGAATACTAATGCTTAACTTCCTCAACATAACTTTTTCTTCTTTCATTCTCTCCCCACATCTTTTCCATACATGAGTCAGTGGACCAAATTCAGCTCTGAATGACAGAACTATGCAATTTCATTCAAAAATTGGACCCAAAAGTTTATATAGCTTTACATACCGGAATTCTCACATGCTCTTCTAATTCTGAACAAAACTCAGACAGCCCAAAACAGAAACATGGAGTGCATCCTAAAGGGTTGCTAGCATGGAGAGCAAAGGTTCCAGTCTTGCATTCACTGCAGTGCAACCCAAATACATTTTCCTGAAGAAAAAAATACATATGTTTACATTTTATTGTTCTGTTCTGAATAAAAGACAACCCTTTAGGAAAGGCAATGCTTACCTGCTGTACAAATGGTGCAGCAACAAGTTTATAATAGGTATTGTGATTGCAGCAGTTGTGTAGTAGATACAATTTTCTGTTGCTATATATTATTGACATTTTTTAAACAAAGATCTAATTTATTTTCAAGCAAAAATCAGATGTTGGAATATTCAAGTAAAAATCAGCAACCACAATTTAGAAAAAGATGGAAAAATTGATTCCCAATTGATTTTTTATTTCTAATAAATAGGATGAGTCACAGAGAAAGGTGTATCTCAATGTGAGTTAGGATGGCAGACTCTGGCCCTGCGTGTGCTTCTGTGAAATGCATCAGTGAGCTCAATGTGATTTCGAGTAGACAGAGTTCATTAAAAAAAAAACCACTATTACAATGAGCATTGATCAGCCCCCTTCACAGCAGCCTCAAGAGAGAGAGGCCTTTTACCCATTTCAACATCTCCTCATTCACGTCTATGGAGAAAAACTTTTTTTCTATCGTGTATTGACTTTTAGGTGTAGATGTTCACCTTTTAGGGCTATTTATATCCCTAAATTTACTTGCACAAGAACATCTTCAGTGTTTTTTGGACACAGGCCTGATATCACAGATCTTACTAATATCAATAGATTTACATGAAACCCTGGCCATTTGCGGTGGATGCATTGCCCAGGCCAAGCCAGGTCAGGATACCTGTGAATATGGGAACCAGAGATGCCGCAAATCGAAAGTCTCCTCTAAATGTGGTTTTTTTTTAAGGAGTGCATTTTATTGTAATGGAGAAAGCTTGAAGTTCTACATTTGACTAGTAGCTTTACATCATATGAAAAGTTTCTGCTTAGTCAGTTTCTCCCAATCTTTAATAAGTTTTTTTTTAATCTTTTTCTGAAGAAAAAAGTTTTATGGCAATAAAACAGCTCAGGTAGTCAGAAACTTTATTGTAGTCCCAACTCCAATAAAAACTTTCTGTGTACAAATAATATAATTTCTTGCTGTGCTTCAGTTTTTCCCATCTGTATGATAAGGATAATTATACCTAAGGCACTTATCTCAAAGGTACTTTGTGATGCTTTTATTTATGTGCGTTGATATCCCAGGATAGAAGGAAGCTATAGATGTCCAAAATAGTAATATTATTTTATTAGACTATTTTGTTAATCAAAGAAGGGTTTTTTTGATTCAGGTTGGTATGTATTAGGGACGTTAAATTTCGATTGATCAGCTAATCCAGTACTCAATTTCCATCAATTACTCAATTAGTCAATAAGGGGGAGGTGGGGCGCTCACTATCACGGCTGTAATAAGACCCACCTGCAGGGCTCTTGTTACATTTCAAAGGCAGAGATGCAGCAATCAGAGCCTGCCACATGCGGGGACTGCTTTAGTCCCCACTCGCGGCATTTCCCTGCTGCGCCTCTGCCTCCCCTGCTCCCCCTGTGGAGATGGTGCTGGTAGGAACCAGCTTTTAAGCCTGCTCCCCCAGCGCTGGCTCTTGCTTTCCCGTCCCCCTCTGCTTCTCTCTAACAGAGGCAGCAATGGGAGGGGAGGAGGGAGAGCAAGTCACTACTTGACTAGATAAACTACTTGACCAGATAAACATAAGTAGTTATTTACATCCCTACTGTGTATAAATGTTTTCTCTGCATTAGCTATCTCTACAAAGTGGGAAAAGCAATAATTATCTGCCAAAAGAGAGAAAAGAGGGGCATATGCCTGTATATTACTAAACAATGACATTTAAAAAAATTGTTCTCCCAAAAGCCTCACAACTATCTCCTTTCAGTTGATACATTCTGAAGATTTCATACCTGTAGCACAATATCCCTAGTGTGTCTTAGAATGAGACAATGGATTTTTCTCTGGCATTGGGTTGACATGTTATCTTTGAAATACTAACACTGTCAGAACAGTTTTTCTGTATGGATATGTTTCTTTCTTGTGTAATATATCTTCAAGAGTTGCGCTAAGAAAATATCCCAAATATTCTTTTAAATATGAAATTAGAAATTATTTGTTGCGATATTAGATATTGCTATTATTTACCCTACTGATGAGGCAAAAATCACACAAGAAATAAAGAATGAAACAAAATTGGACTACAAGGAACTTGCATAATTAAAACTTTTTGATGTGATATTCTTGCCATTGAAAATCTTTTGTTACATAGCTAACCAGTAAAATCCTGGTCTCCATTAAGTCAACGGCAAAACACCTATAAGTTTAATAACCCTTACAAACATTCTCAGAATTCACAGCCAGTCTTTTGTCTTGTGATAACAGGCTTTTGTACCCATTTTAAAACAGAGAGAAGCTTATTAATGAAGCATAAAAATAAAACAAGTGTACCATCATTCATTTCGATCTACAACATGAGCTGATGTCCCAGAGGGCACTGTGCACCATAAAAAAAGATTGTCACAGATATTTTATTGACCCTCACTGTAGTTTGTAAGCTTATCAATGATTCAACATACATACGGACCTGATCCTGGATTCCTAACAGAAAAATCCTCATAGATTTTTTTGAGAATTTTACCTTCAGGATCATATCTAATAATGTGATGACCAAAAGCTGGAAATAAAGTTAAAGGGAAATTTTAAAGCAATGGAACAAACAAAAAACAGCAATCTCTTATTCCTGTTGAATATTATACCTTGCAGGCACAAATGCCAGTTTCTTCTTCACATCTACAGATTTCTTGATTCTCATCACATCTGTCTGCTTTGGTGCCACTCAAGTCACAGTCACAGGAAACACAATCTGGGTAGTCCCTATAGCCTAAGGCACACCTAGAACAGTCTTCTCCTCCAAATTCATCTTTACATTGACATTGGCCAGTCTGTAAGTCACACTGTAAACTGGTGGAACCTACATCACTGCAGTTACAGGCCTAAAAAGAAAAATAAGCAGGAATTTTAAGTTCTCATAGTTCATATACAGTATATATAAAGAAGCAACTTTACTTTAACAAACTACTTGGTCAGTGTACAGTGGCAAATATTAAAGAAAGCAACATTTGCCAACAGTTATTACACAACAATATCTGATATAAGGCAAGACTTCCTAAGTGGCGGGCAGTGAAAAGAAAAAACTGTGATATTTCTAATACCTTATGGTAAATATTGAGAAAGGTTGTGTTTAAATACAACAATCAGTTTAAGTTTCTTAAATACAGGAACCAATTTGCACTTGCTTCAAAGTACAAGAAAGTTAAGTTATAAATCACTACAGCGTAGAAAGGGGAAACACACTGCGTTCAAATAACTTGACTATGCTTTTACTCAATCCTTGGCCCCTGTTTAGACGGCATAATGCCACCAAGCACTAGGGAACTAAAATCCTGATTAATCAGTTAACTTTAGGTTAACTAACCCAACATTTAACCCATTAACCGACTAAGCAGAATCCCAGGTGGGGGACCTCTCCAGCAGAGCTTGAAGCAGCTCCCAGCCCACGGGGTTTCTGCTCCTAGCCCCCCATGGGCCTGGCTCCCAGCCCAAGCAGCCAGCTGCATAGGACTGGTTGCCGGGGCCAGCTCCCAGCCTCAGTCACCAGACACGTGGACGGCCGTGGGGCTGGAGCAGCCCTTGACCCATGGCAGGCGGCTTCTGGGGAACCAGTTAACCATTACCCAGTAAGCATCACTGAGTAAGGTAACCAATTACCCCTACAGAGCACTGCAGAAAGCTGCCTTAAAGGGGCAAATGAAGATTTCGTCCAATACAGGAGAGTCCTGGAGAGTAGCTGGCTGACAAGAGAGTAGCTGGCTGGCTGACATTCACTCTCTCGCTCCATCCCAGGGGCATGTTGGGATTTGCCTGAGGTTGGAAGGGACCAGGAGGAATGAATGGCATTGGACCAGATCCTGGTCTGGAGCAGTGGCTACCTGCAGCTGATGTAATTTAGCTTGCACCGGGGCCATTTTAGTCCCAGGCTGGCCTACAGTGGGGAGCAGAAAGATGGTTTGCAGCTCAGCTGTGCCATGTGAAAACTCACTGCTGCTGAGGATTGAGCCCAGAGTGTATTGCTTGGTTCCAGGATGCAACTAATTTATAAAATATAAAAGAGAAATGCAAAGGGTAGCGAAAATACATGCATAATTTCCCTGAGACAGCTTTATGAAAATGCAACACTCTATTTTTCTAGCCTGGGAAAGTCTGTTAGGGCTGCATCTACACTGCACCCTTACCTTGAAATAAGCTTTGCAATTTGCATTTTGCAAACTGTGTAGCTTATTTTGAAGTAATTAGCTTATTTAGAAATTTCGAGGGAAATAGCTTATTTAGAAATTTCGAGGGAAATAGCTTATTTAGAAATTTGGCACTGTCTACACAGCACCAAATTTTGAAATAAAGCACTATTCCGAAACGTCCCTTAACCCTTGTGGAATGAAGTTTTACAGGGACGTCGGAATAGCGAACCCATTATATTTCAAAATAACGGGCATGCTCAAAAGACACAGCATAGCTATTTCGGGATACTTCTAGTATAGTGCCACAGTGGGGACATAGCCTTAGGAAACATCCAGGATTTGCTATGTGGTCAATAAAGCACTGGGCCATTTGACAGAGTGTGGAGTCACACTATTCAACAGGGAGACCCAGGAGGGTTTGTGCCTCCTCACCTAAGTTCCCCCTAAGATGCATGGCTGCATAGCTTCCCATAAAGCTCTGCACAAGGATCAGGGCTGCAGCAGGGAGAGTTCTCTCTACCCAAATCATGAAGTTGCCAGAGCTGGCACAAACCCACCGTAGCTAGGGGAAAAAGGGACTCCTCCTCATTGGCCCCAGCATGGAGCTACTCAGGTAAGCCCAAGCCCCAGCCACCTGACCCACCTTGAATCCCTCCCTAGCCCTGTGCACCCTTCTGCATCCCTAAGCCCTCATCCCTGGCACCACTCCAAAAGCCCACACCCTCAGCCCAGAGCCTGTACCCCTTCCTACACCCAACCCCCATCCTGAGCCCCTTCCCAAGTCTGGAGCCCACCTCCTGTACCCCAAACCTCTCATCCCTATCCCAACCTCATCCTAGCCCTGAGACCCTCAACCCCAGGCCCACCCTAGAGCCCGCAACCCCAGCCAGAGCCCTCACACTCCTGCACCCCGTCTCTTTGCCCCAGGCCTGAGCACACTCTCCCCAACCCCCACAGTCAGCATCCATTGGCCTCCACTCCTACCACATGAATTTTGCAATGTGCACCAATATAAAGGTGATGTGATGCACATCACTGCCATATCGGTGCACATAAGAAAATACATTCCACCCAGGAAAAAATTAGAGGGAACAGTGATCCCAACTCCTCCTCTGGCTGAGCAAACAGACACAGAGGTCTGGCACAATTCTGCCCCAAATATTCATAATTAGCTGACGATGTAAAAATTTAAACCTTGGCTGCCAAACAATCAAGAACTTGTTATAAATCAATGAGATTGCAAATTTTATTGAGCGATTACACTAATTTTGTTGCAATCCTGATTTTTAAAAAATTAAATAAATGCAATAATTTGACTAAAGTCTACTCAGCACTAAATTCTTGCATTACTTTTCAGGTCCAGTTCCCTTCCAAGAATCACCAGCATAGTCAAATGGTACCAAATTATGGGACTGTGTTTAGTGACATGTTGTGGCTATATTAAAGTATGGCCCAATGCCTTTTCCAGGGAGGGAATTAACTGGTTGAGGTTAATTGCCTAAAAATGAAAACTCTCCCAGCTGGTTACTGCTCCACAGGAACTGTCCTGAGCTGGCATTCTCACTGCTTAATTATAAACTGTTAGCGTACTTCATTGGTCTGTTGAGAAGAGGACCTTGCCGAAGCAATAAAAGACTCAGTTTTTCTGATCTCCACATTACATGCTTGGTCATTCAAGCTACTCGCTAGAACCCTACATCCATATCCACAAAAATGAGCATAGCTATCTGCATCCATATCTGCAGATGTGGACACCCATGGATATCTATGGATTTGCAGAGCTCTACTAATTACCACCATAATACTTGGACCAAATTACTTCTCCATGCATGAAACAGGAATCATCCCCTAACATTTATATAAATACAATGTTAAGATAAGTTTATGACAGGCTATATTTTTTATATAATGACCAAAAAGTCAAAAAAACACAATGTACAATAGCTATTTTTAAAAATGAATTAACTCAGATATACTGGCTTTTATTGTTCTTAGAAGCACAATATTGCACAGTAACCAGATTTCCTATGGAGAGTAACTAGTATAGATTCCAGAACTACTGCATCATTGGCTAGAGACAAAAAACATATGGGCAAAGTTTTAAAAGGAACTCTGCTGCAGTCCAAAGCACACACTCTATCCAAGATTTTCAAAGATGGATGTCTACACTTAAGGTTGTAAATCCACACACAGATGTCTATGCAAAAGTAGCCCGATTGAAATTATTAAGTGCCCAGCAGATTCCACTCAAATCAGGCATGCAGCATTCAAAACTTGAGGACACTTCTGACCAACTTACTTACTGGTAAATCCCTTACTACAATATGCATTTCTTAAAATAATTGCAGAATTTTAGGATGCATACAATACCTTGCAGCCAAACTCACGATGAAGACCCCAAAAATTGTCCTCACAGAGTTCACATTTTGGTCCCTGCGTGTGAGGAGGACAGATACACTGTCCAGAATCCTCATTACAGTTGTTCTGAGTATGAGCACAATCACAAGCTGCAAGAAAAATAGGTTCAAATGTTTAGTTTTGCCATTCATTGGGCTCCTCTCACCATAGCTGGGCAAGAAAGTAAGTTCAAACATCACTGACAGCCTTATTTTCCTTCATTATTCTCTATAGCTCACCCATTACAGTAGAAGCTCCCCAACAGCTCAGATCATTGAAGAACAAAATGTGAACATAATTCAATTACCTATTCATGATGGGTAGTTGTACATGTAAGGCACAGCTCTGCATGGAGGGTGAAGCTTTACCACCCTATAGAAAAATACCCAAGAGGCAGCATGTCTGCATTCATGATGCCTAAGAGGATGCAGCTTATTCCACCCAACCCTGTGAGTCAGCCTGGTGTATGGCCCTATTATCTTTCTCCTCATTTCGAGGGCTCATGGGATAAGGATGAGACTGCTCTGAACACACTGAACCTAATAGTGCCTTCAGCTCCTAACCCCTTCCAACTGGGCTTCCACATCAGGGCTCACCACAATCTGGCCCCTAGTTCTTAGGCACACAGACTTTTGTGTCACACTATAGTTATACTGTGCTCGATACATGTGCATAATACTATTCAGAGAGCAGAGGAGTTCCATATGATTGTTAACAGTAAAACAGTCCCCAAAGCCTTTACGTTTTCGATTCTTTGCCTTCATCTGCTTAAGCTCTATAGATGTAGGTGAAAGAAAGAGCCTAAAGCATGGGCCTAGTGCCTGAACCAAAAAACATAAAACAGTTATTCTATGAGTAACAGACAGGCCTTGTCAGAAGCAGATGGTTGCTTGTAAGTCAGCGTCTCTTGGCACTAGAACTGCTAGCACAGCTAAAAGCACATGAAATATGTAAACACATTCCAACCAGACAGTATAAGGACACCTCAACTTAGTAAATGATAAAATAGTTTGAAACAACAGGAGTGAAAACATAACAATGGGCAGTGAATAGGAATGCTTTGGAGGAAAGTACTAAGGGAGATACCAAATGTATCATTAACGTATAAGATGATACGTAAGGTGTGTATCATAGATTGCTTATCTCCGTCTATAAATGTTGGGGTACCTTGACTTAATTCTTTGTCTGGCAATAGTGAATCCATATTATTGACTGAGCCATGTCCACTGTCACAGGTACAAATGCATAGGAGCTCAGGGGCTGTCTGGTCACCAATGACTATTAGGGTGCATCTAAACTGCACCCATAGCTCGAAATAAGCTATGCAATTTGAGCTATGCAAATTGTGTAACTTATTTTTTGAGTCAATTTTGAAATAGCTTATTTTGTAATTTGGTGCTCTCTACACAGTTCCAAATTTCGAAATAACCCACTATTCTAAAATGTCCCTTAATCCTTATGGAACAAGGTTTTCAGCAACATCAGAATACAAAGCCCGTTATATTTCGAAATAATGGGCGTGCTGTTAAGATGTGGGATAGCTATTTCGGGATACCTCTGACATCCCGAAATAGTGCCGCAGTGTACAGGCCATCCTTGCTATAAGTCCAAGATATGTTCCAAAAAACTTGGAATTATAGCAAAACAACTTAAAGCAAGGAATTTTTTCACCCGCAGCTGACTTCCATTTGCGCAAATTGCAAGGGGGGGGGAGGTTGCGCGACTTAAGAGCAGGGAATGGGAAGACTTACAACGCATCCGTTCCTACAAGTGTCAATGACATTAGTGAGGAATGGATGTATACCAGGTCGACTTATAGCTGGGACACCCTGTAGACGTACACTTAATGTACTTCATTCTGCAATAAGCATACCTTGGGTGCCTTCGTATCTTATCTGAGTCTGTGGTCTTTGGGGGCTATTACACTAGCTACCTGCATAGAGCTGGCATGATATACTGAGGGAACGTATAAAAACGCATGCAGACGAACATTTATCATCACTGACAGAGCAGATCACATGTCAGGATGCCACACCAGTGAATCCTGAGTTTACTACATCATTGTCCTAACCTACTACATAAGATACAATGATGAACCCTATAGGGACACCTATGAATAAATTTTCTAAATAATGGGTCAAATTCTCTTCTATATCAGAGTTCTGCTTGGTGCCAGGAAGAGGGGGAAGCCAGTTATACGTGGGTAGCTTTGCTCTAGTCCTAGGGTCTCTTCTGACTCCCATCACTGGCATGTGGTCCCTAAAGGACTATATGCCAGGAGATGACTGGAGGAATTGAGTGGAGCAATTCCCACCCACCTCCCCTTGATCTCCAGTGGAGGGCAGCTGACACTCCGCCCATGGAATTCTCCATTGGCCTGCTGCTGCTAGCTTCTGATATGTGTAAAGCGTAGGGATGTTAAGTAGCGGTTAATTGGCTAATTGAGCAGACAATGGAATTTCCATCGACTACTCAATTAGTCAATAAGGACAATTTCAGCACTCACTCCCAGTTTATGCTGGGTCTCAGCACAACACCTCCCTCCTCCCCCGCTGCTGCTCTGCATTATTAAAAGGACAGGGAAGTCGGCGCCAGAGAACGCTGGCTGAATCCCTGGTCCTGGGTCTCAGCACAACCATTCCCCACCCTCACCCATGCTCTGCATTATTAAAGGAACAGGGAAGCCGACGTGAGAGGATGCACACAAAATCAGTAATTAATAAAAAGCTGGAATGAAAATCATAATGCAGCCCAGTATATCTGCTCTAGGTTATTCAAACATTATGGGGATGGGCTTTAATTGAAGAACCTGGACTGACACATAGAAAAATATACATCATCAGGAAGGAGGGTAATGTTTGAAAACATATTATAACACTTGGAAAGACTGTTAGACATGTATAATTTAACAGGGCCATAGGAAAGGATTTCTTTTTAGAAATTTTAGTATCAGGATAGAGTATTTGCATACAATAATTACCCTAAATATTATGAAAAATGTAAATGTAAACTACAAAAAATATAGCGTTTAAGAGAAAGTGTGAATGTCTGGGGGTCTTTTTAATATATAAAAAATTATGTCTGGAAAACTCAAAGGGCCTAAAAGATTTAGCACCCTTTGAGAATTTCAGATTTAATGCCTACAATACTTACAGATGTACAATCTCCACATTACATATTACCCACTGTTGTATTCTGTGTGAAACAATGGTGATGTTTCCAGTCAGATAAGAGGTGATATTCCTTCAGCCATGTGGTGTTTCAAATGAACTGTTTAGCATATCGAACCATTTATGACAATGAGGATTTGCTTATTTTTTGATTAACATTTTATCATCATACTGTAGCTAAAGATTGTTTTATAACCAGGTGATAGTATTGCATATATAATC
Source organism: Rafetus swinhoei (assembly GCA_019425775.1). Classification (NCBI taxonomy): domain Eukaryota; kingdom Metazoa; phylum Chordata; order Testudines; family Trionychidae; genus Rafetus; species Rafetus swinhoei. The sequence continues at coordinate 84,854,226 of CM033424.1, forward strand.
AGTGATGTAACCTCTCAAGCTCTGGAACGCACAAAATGCAGAAAAAAGAATGAGGAAAGGGGAAAAGTGAAAACAGAAAAAAATATAAAACATTATTCTTTTTTAGCTTTTATATTTTGGGAGCAAAGAGGAGAAAGCAACTGGAGGAGTGGAGATTTTTGGCAAGAGATTGCTGAACAATTTAAATCTGTATATTTCTCCTGCCAATATTTTATTACTTCTCAATATTTAAAAGTAATCACTTCTTAGAAAGAACCAACGTTTAAACAACCCAATTTTAAAAAAATTGTTCAGTAGAAGTATGAGGGTACCATTCCATTGCCAGGGACATATGAATATTTCTTAAACAACTGACCTTTCCTGACGTGTAACATAAAATACTTTGATGAGAGAAATGCCCAAAGTGGAACAAACTCTAAAAGAACCCAGATTACAGCTTACGTGTACAGCCACCATCCTGGAATGCATAAAAGCCATGAGCACAGCGATCACACTTCTCCCCAGTCACTCCTGGTACACAGTGGCACTGTCCTTCATCAGTACAGTCCTCTGACACTGAGCCATATTGACTACAATTGCAGGGAAGGCAGCCAAGTCCAGTATTCAGGCCATAAAAGCCATTCTGTTGGACAGGAAGGAAATCACATTTCAGCTAAATTTCCTACTCACATTTCAGTGGAGTACTGGAGTCGATGAGAGAGCGATCAGCTGTCGATTTAGTGGGTCTTTTCTAGACTCACTATATACACTCCTGGATATCGATCGCCCCAATACCGATCTCCGGGCAGTATAGACCTGCCCTTAGGCTTAACATGGCATGTTCAGAGACAGGAATGCTCTAATATCTTCTAACCTAGTTTGTTAAAAAGATACTCTTAAGGTTTTCTAGGGTATGTAAAGTCATTCATTCATTCATTTAAACACCTCCCTGAAGTGGTAAATATCCAGGCAGCACAATTTTGTTAATGCATCAGGACTATATAGTGAAATGGTCCACTCCAGCTATAAAAATGCAAACAATGAATAAACAACATAATACGTAACAAGTAAATTAAGATGAAAGCTCTCTCATTAGGCAGGGCTCGCTAACATGGAATGCCACAGGCTTCTTTGCAGTCATCACTCTTATTCAACGAGGTATGTGAGATTATTAGGAGACTTAGTGAGGAGAAATGGGCTGAAGTGTTTTCAGTGTGTTAACAAAGCTCAACTTTATAGCTTCATGTCAACCAGCACAGAGAATACAGACATCTCTTCCAGCACCGGGGCATGAATGAAAGCTAGTTGGCAGACAAGGTAGGTGAGGTAGTATCTTTTATTGGACCAACTTCTGTTGATGGATGGTACAAGGTAGGTATGTGATTGTGTACTCATTTAAATGGTTAACCAATGATCTTGTGCTCATCAATTAACATTCAGGTTACACTCAAGGCCGCCCCTCCCCCATGCTTGCGGGGAGCTCCTGCCTGCCTCCCCCACCACGCTATTGCCTCTGATACAGCCGGTTCCCCACTCACACCAGCTCCCACAGAACCACCTCCTTCTCCCCTCCCCCTGCATGTAAACATGTAACGGTTGAAAATTTCAGCGGTTGCATGTTTACAAAACAAAACAACCCTGCATTCTAACATCCCTAGTACAAGCTTTCCAGTGACACAGAAATCTTCTTCAGGGCTGGGGAAGGAAATCAGAGTGTGTGTGCTAAATGCAACACTGAAAACAGCTAAGTTGGTTGAAATTCAATTCAACCTTTCATGAAGACATCACCTTCCCCATAAAAATTGCATACCATTTTTATGCAATGGTAGTGCATTTAACTCCGCCAAAAATTTCCTCTTTGCCATTGCATTTTGAACCTGTTGTTAAAAAATCTATATGTTGGCAATAGGGGGTTTCATTTCTTACCAAGCATGTATCACATCTTGGTCCAATCACATTTGGTTTGCAGTGACATAGGCCAGTCTCAGGATGGCAAATGTTGGAAAGGGAACTATTCACATGGCACTCACAGACTTAAAGAAAGAAAAAGGAACATCTATTAGTACCTACAGATATGAATTCATTATTATACAGAACAATGTATCTCTGCAGAAAGCACAAATCCAACCGTTGTCTCCCATGTGTTAATACACCTAATTACCTATTATGTGTATTACATATGTACATTGCAAAAAATTATTTTCTGATACTATTTTTCCTTACAAAAAAGGAGCAGGTTATCCTTGCTTGGAAACTTCAGATGTGTGTAACTCCCTCTGTAGTCAGACCTCAAGTTCCTTTACGTGGTTTACATACAATATTCAAGTTATAGTTTTAGCATTTTTGCTTTGCAAGTGGTAGTTAATTTTTAAACACTTCCCTTTCCTGTACATCCACACTGTCCTGGCCAAGCTGTTTTTCATGGCCAGCATTCCTGTGACAGAGGAATTCCACTGTCCACAAATGTACCTTTCATCCAATCACTGCTGTTCTTAAATCAGCCAGAGTTGTTACTATATTTACTGAGTGTCTCCCATGTCTCAGAAAGAAGTTACCACCTCTACAGCTCGTCCAGTTCCACAAACAACACAGCAAGGTAGGAACTGTCTGGTATGGGTACCATGAATGTCAGTGCTGAGTGCAACAGCAGGTTTCACCAAACATAATGTTAAGCTGAATACAAACAACAGCATACGATCAGGTACACTTAATACATTTTGGTACTGCCCATTTCATCCATTTTTATCTGCAATGACCCAAGAAATGAATCAATTTGTCATTATTTTTAAAAATAAGTTATTTTAATTGAACCAACTGGACATGTACAAGCCAAAACTGGGGAACAATGTAACTTAACTGCTATATTTGCTCACTGAAACCCTCTCTACACTTTGTCACCCTAACTTGTCAGGTCAAATATCTTCACTGACTATAAGTTCCTCAAAACAGGGATCATGTCCTTCTCTCTGTTCTACAAGGTGCCTGCTACATTTCTGGATGCTTTAAAACAAGACGATAACAGTAAGCACTTACCATGACAGCTTTTAGCAATCACTGCATCCCCGTAGTACCCATCCGCACACTTTTCACAGTGAGGGCCCTGAGTGTTCCCCACACATTTCAAACATTCTCCTGTAAGCACATCACAGTGGCCATCTTCTGTTGGATCTATATTGCCATTGCAGTCACAAGGAACACATGACTCGCCAGACACCAATGGATTTCCGTAGTAACCATTAGCACATCTACACAATAATTTGGAAGAGTTATCAGATCGGATGCAGGCATCTCAAAATAGTCACCTCACCCAGCAAGTTTTGTTATTGACCAATGCAAAAATCCCCTGAATAAAACCAAATGGAGATACAACGAGAGGGGGAAGACAATATTGTGACAGGAATATTCTCATACATTGATACAAACACTTCTACCCATGTAAACAGATATGTGGCTGAGGATAACAACAATATAGATTTTTCCCATACCTTTCACACCGTGATCCTGCATAGCCTGGCAGACACTTGTCACAGATAACTTCACCACTATTGTCCATGTGGCAGGTGGGACTAAAACTATCAATATTTTCACAATGTCATTATCAATGGAATAGTTTCAAACCTCTGTAAAATTTCAAATGCATGCTCTTCAAGTCCACTGTATCCACATTTATTGGTCAGCTAATTATTCCAAATCTGGGTAAGTCTTAACTGAGCTCATCCAAATAAACTTCACAGTTAAGACACAAAGGATTACATAATGTTAAAGTGGGATTATAATTGTTAAAAACAGCCCCTCAGGAGGTACTTAGGAATAAGATTTAAAATTTTTAGCTTTCTAAAATTTGGCCCTTTCCTTATTAAACGTAACATGTCCCTTTACCACACGTAACTTTTTCAGATGCAACACTGACTCTCAACACTAATTCTGTCCTGCTTCACATTTACACTAAGGCCCCTTTACTCTGCTAGAATGGAATAATATGGCCCTAGTGTAAACAAGATCCAGGCCCTTCCTGCCACAATTCAGTATATATCTAAGCCCAGATCATTTGCATCTTCTTTCAGTCCTCTCAATGTGTAAATTACACCAACTTAATTTCTCTGAGTTTCACCTGTGACTCTGTCTTTCCCCTGTCCGTCTGATAAAAAGTATTGCTTATGGGATGAATTTCTCCTCTACTTTCATGTTTTTCTACGTTCCTTTGGATATCACCTTAATTTTTTTTCTCCTGCTTTCTGTCACCACTACCCAGCAGATGTTGCTGAAGATGCAATTGTAAGTCTTAGGCAAGCAACTTACTTGTTTGTATCAGTTTTTAGTGGGCAGGCACATGGCTGGCAGTCCTCTGGTGTTCCTTGGGATGGATTTCCATAGAACCCTGGCAAGCACTGATCACAGGAAAGTCCTGTAGTGTTATGTTGACATGCCTGTAAGACATGCAAGAAATCTTTTCATATTTGTTCCTGATGGCTTTTCATCCCCAGAGGGATTTCAACATGAGTCCATGTTGAATTAAGATTCAAGGAGAGCACATGAAGAACAGAGCAAACCATTGGAAATACAGTTAATCTGTCTATATCAATAACAATAATTTCTAACTAAACCCCCTTGAACATTTTAGAATGCCCTATATACTAAATTAGACAAAAGCATTGCTTATATACAAAACTCAACCTATTCCGATAAATGTATACAAGTGCAACAACAAGCCTATTACATAGTTCATGCTTGTTTATAGCTATTATATGTCTTTTGGTTTAAATTTCAGAAAAACTTCTGAGTGATAAATCCTTCCCCTACAAAAAATGCTTAATTCCCACTGATGTCACTCCATGGAATTGCATGTGTATCTGAGGACAGAATCTGATCCTATGCTGCGACATAATTCTGTTCCAATTCTGCTCAAAAGGGGTTTTACCACCGCTATGAATGGGGGAGGGACTGATCGCTTGTTTGCTAACACACAATGAAAAAGGATTTCTTTACCTTAGTTCTGATTCTAGAGCTATTACCGATTCCTCATTTCAAGTATAAGACTAGAATGGACTTCTTAACTACACCCATTGCGAACACAATTCCATAACCAATCTAGTAAATTCTGCAATGTCTAAATCTACTATAAAACTGTTTGTCTCACTCTCCCACAGAAAAATGCTTTCTTAATTCCTAAATAGGTGCTCAAAGCACAAACACATTGAAAGATGACTTACAAAGCAGACACCGTGAATGTCACATTCAGTTGCATGGCCATGGCATTCGCAGGGTTGACAAATACCTCCAAAGAGTATTCCACCCACCCGGTAGTACCCAGAGAGACAGGACTGAAAAGAAAAAAAATACAGCATAGTATGTGTTAAAAAACACATTAGAAATTAATAAAGAAACCACTTCTGAAAACATACAGCCTGATTCTGCTCTCACACTGAATATACTGTAGATGTAACCCTACTCATGTCAGTGAAGTTACTTCTGATTTACACTGATATAAAGAAGATAAGTATTAGGTCTATAACAGTTACATATGTCAGACTCTTTCTTATGAGACAATCAAAACAGATTCTGTCTGCTTTGCATAGTCATTAAAGTTTTAATGTTGCTTTTCAAAAAGAGCAGTGCTTCGCACTGGCATGATTTGCTAAAAAGTTCCCCTCTGCTCTGCCACTCATGTTCCCAGAAGGATATGGCCATGCCATCTTATAGAATTCATTGAAAACTTGTAATGTTCTCTCCAGGTCTAGTCATCAAGCTGCCTCCCTCATCACATAAGTCGCATCAATAAACTCAGCGCTGACAATCCAATGTCAGAAAATGAAAATGGAATTTTGAACAGTGGCAGGCTCAAGAAAAATGGAATTACCACACCGTGGCAAACTTAGGGGACCTTATACAGCTAATTTCAGCTGCAGAATTGATGTTGATGCCAGGTGGTGTTTCTAGATGCTAACATCTATGATTTTATTTAGAGTATGCTGCCCCCATGTGATAATATACAGTATGTGTGTCAAATTGGATATACAACACTTAGCCAAAACACATTTTCCCATGACAGTACAAGACAATTTCTAATAATTAGATGATTAAAAAATGTGCACCTTTTGGGCAAATATAAAACAATCTGAGAGGTTACCTCACAGGAAATCCCTGTATACCCTTGGGGACATTCACAGTGTTCCACTTCTGCTGCCGATGACAGATCAATAGCATTAGCACTTGCCGTATCCAGGGTGACAGAGTCCAGCCTGTGACCAAACAGGAAGCCATCACATGACTTGCTTGCCCAGTGTTCATTATAAACAGAAAGGTTTGCTGTGAACAGTAAATCTTGTGGCGAGAACATTGCTAAATGCTGCTTCACGATGATGTCAAATACAAACCAGATAAAAATCCGTGACTTTAAAGACTCACACCAGAACATTATTTATAAAACTAATAACTGCAAGCTGGGAATAACAGCAGTTAACCGGAATGCAATGGCCTAAGCTCCTGAAGTGGTCCCATTATCGATGTTATCATAGCATCACTCCTGGCAGTGCCATCTCTTGTGTATCCTTAACTGCAAATTTGCATTCCTGTTCCCTTTTTTGTCAAGAAAACCAGGGCACAACTGACTGGGTAGAGCAGAGACATAGCTATGGGTAGGCCTAGATAGACTGCAGCCCACCCACTTACATCCAGACCCACTCACCCCCTGGCTCCCCACTAGGGATGTGAATGCTAAATGGTCCCTTGAACTGGGCCTCTTTTAACATCCGTTCAGGTACTATGCCAGCCTATTCCTTTATCATCAGCACAAACACGTTAACTCAACCAGTGCTGGGCTTGCTTGTTACATCCCAAAGTAAAACCACTGCATTGAGTGTCTGCAAGGTGTATCCTTCTTACAAAACACCTCCTGCCCAGAAAGCCTAGTGACAACTGTCACTACCATGTGGCTATAAAGCAGTTCTTTTTTAACACAGAATACATTACTGCTATGGGATAACTCTGAAACAACTACACACTTTTTTTTTATACATGCCAGAAAAATTCGTTTTTGGGATGAGAGCATGCAAGAGATGATTCAGCTCACAGAGAATTCTTTGGGAGGAAGGAAATTAAAATCAGGTTTTAAATTGAGCATCTTTTGCCAACACTTTAGGAATATTGCCACAGTCAATGATGTTTAATATAAATAAAACTACCAAAAGCAAATTAATTAATCTGAATCATCTCTCATCACTCACCTGTATATGGCTCTCTTTGCAATGTTGTAACTGGCCCTGATCAGAAGATGAGTCACATTTGCTAAAACAGTCATCAGCCTGTCCCGATCTATAGCCTTTTTTGTATTAAAATCTATTAAATTCTCAGACATGAGCTTCACTGTATTAGAATACTCCTCATAGGGCTGCAATGACAACCCCTCAGATCTGGTGCTCAAAATCTGTCCATTGCCCTGAAATCAAGACAGATACATTGACAGACAAAGCATAGGTTTAAGTACAGGTGGTAGCATGAAGGTACTATTTAATAATTAGGTTCATTTTCAGTCCACACAATATATTTACCCACAGTACTTCAAAAAACTGGTAAAGTAATTGTGTGTTTTGTGGGTTGTTGTTTTTTTTTAACTTTTCCACTGCTCACTGTAAACATATTCGCAAACTGTGAGGTCTCTGTAGAGATGCCTGACAGCATGGCATGATGGCATGCATCTGTCCACACAGACTCACCTACTGCACAGAAGCCAGTGAAAAGCCACAGGTCTGCCAGTCTCAACAACTGACCATTACTACTTCAGCCCACTGCAGCAGATCACGTGGTCAATTTTAAAGAAGACTGCTCTAATCTTACCTCAGATTTTAGAGGGTCAAAAATGAAGCTAAATTAAAATGACTACTGCAATATACTCCACTGAGGCTACACCTTTAAACCTGTGAGCAGCACAGTGCAGCAGCAGATTTGGGCATGTGCGGCTTGCGCTGCAGAGCTAGAAATAGAAGTGCAGGTGTTCAGGCTTGGGCAGGAGCTTAGACGTTGAAGCTCACCCCCCTTTGCTAGGCTTCAGGGCCTGAGAATGAACATCTACACAGCAGCATGAGTGTAGCCCCCAGTCCTGAGCCTCACAGCTATGGGCTTCTGATTGCTGTGTACTCGTTCACTTAGAAAAACACAGCGGCTACGTCTAGATTGGCGCGCTTTTGCGCCAGAGCTATGCAAATGAGGCTCAGCGTTGGAATATCGCCGAGCCTCATTTGCATAGCTAATGAACCGCCATTTTCACGGAAGAGGTTTCTTGCACAAGACAGGGTTGTCACACTGCCTTCTTGCAAGAAAAACCCTTTAGTGCAAAGCCGCTATGCCTGAAAATAATCGGCATAACGGCTTTGCGCAAAGGGTTTTTCTTGAGCAAGAAGGGGCAGTGAAGACAGCCCCGTCTGTCGCAAGAGCCTCTTCCGCAAAAATGGCAGTTCATTAACTATGCAAATGAGGCTCGGCAATATTCCAACGCTGAGCCTCATTTGCATAGCTCTGGCGCAAAAGAGCGCCAGTCTAGACGTAGCCAGCTTGTTTCCTAAGCAGAATGTTTTGCTGCAAATGTATATCACCAGTGGCTCAGGCTCTCCATGAGCTATTTGTTAGTTTCTGGGTAGAGATTAACATGCTGATTATGACCTCCCAGGCTTTAAGCATGACAGAGTTTTTGGAAAGAGCTGAAGATATGTTTCAAGAATGATAGGAAAGGAAAGAATAATTTTTTGGCACTATTGAGCTGATCAGAAAAATTCCAAGGAACTGTTTTTCCATCAGGCTTTGCTAATTTGTCAAAATTAAAGCATTTCTTGGAGATAGCTGGATTTTGGTCAAATTTTGACAGAACATGTGCAGGAGGCCAGTGGAATCCTGTCTACCAGGTGTCCTTGGCAGCCTGCCTGGTAAGGCTGATGGACAGCTTAGAGCTTGGAAACCATGTGATTCCCACCTGCAAGGTTTGCTGCTCCTTAGCAGTCTAGACTCCAAAGGTCCACATAGACTGGTTTGGATTCAGGGACTGCCAGAGCTTTCACGGCCTATGGCTCCACTATATGGACTGTGTCAGAGCTGTGGTGCCATGTCCTTTCACAGACAATGTTTGCTTTTCATTCTGAATGAGAATAAACCCCAATTTTAAATATCCAAACACTCTGCCAAATGGAATTAACTTTCCCTGGTCAGCTCCACTGCTGAGTGCATTATGTTATAAGATGCACTGTTTGTGGGCCTAGAGCTCTTGTGTATACATTTTGTTAATTAGCATATCAATCTAAAACAATAAACAAACAGGTCTCAGGGAACTAAAATAGGATGTTTTCTTATTTATAAAAGAGACCTGTTTGCATAAATAAGAAAACATCCTATTTTAGTTCCCTGTGTAAACAGAGCTCTGCACATGTCGTAATCATTGCATTTGCTCAGCTCCAGAAATTTTACGTTAACATGCACTCATCTATTACTTAAAGATAGGGATTGAGGACCCAGGATTAAAAATAAATGTCTGGAAAGATTCGGAAGTTAAGCAGTAAAATATTGTTGCCCTTTAATAATGAAGGGAAACTGCTGTAAATAGTTACTATATCAATTTCTTTTCATTTTTACATACCGTTTTTACATATCATTATTTCGCATCAATTTTTATGAAAATCCTATTAAATAAAAACTTACCTGAATGATAACATCCACATTAGACACCATGTCACTGTCCACGCTCTCCATTGGAATATCATAAGACACAGTGTACTTCAAGTATCCACCAAAGGCAGTGAGCTGAAATTATAAAATCCAAAATCTTAAGAGAAAATTATCAGCAATCAATGCCAAAGGATAGATGCTGAAAAGTACAACATATATGCACCAAACTAAACAGAAGGTATGACACGTTCTGATTATCACTTCAGTGTTTAAAACAGTAAGGATTTGATTTCAATCTAACATCAATGAAAGTCGCTGGACGTATAACCTGGCACGTTCCCATATCTATAAAAGTCTTGAGTCCATGCTGTGCAATTTGTGAAAGCCAGCAATAGGTTCTATAGAACTGCACTGATGCATTAAACAGAGTATTATAAAGCCCACAGTGTGAATTCCAGCAAACATCACAAGTTCATGCTACTTTGTAGCAAATCAGCACAATGTATTGAAGTCAGTCAAACTTTTTTGAAACATACTCTGATAGATCCTTAACATTCCTATTTCGTTTTTTAAACAACTTTTAGACATCTTAGCCCTGAGGGTATGTCTAGACTACACCTTTTTTTTTTCGGAAAAAGGTACACAAAATGCACTCCGCATTTTGCATATCTTTTTCCCCCTTTTTTTTTTTTTTTGAAGAGGCTTTTCTGAAATTTGGCCCATCTACACTGGGCCAAATTTCAGGAAAAAAAACCCTCTTTTGGAAGATCCCTTCTTCCTCGTGGAACAAAAGCGGAAGAGCAAACGCATTCCCTGGATGCAGTGGAGTTTTTTCGGGATACCAACCCCGCAGTCTAGACATACCCTGAGTCTACTAACACTTATACCGGTGTAAACTGAGAATAGCCACATTGAAGTAAATGGTGTTTCATCAGTATAAGATTTGGTTGAGATCAGAATTTGACCAAACATTGAATTATACAATTATACAATTTTATGTATTTTCCAGCTTTGCACTTTTGTGACACAGTGCTTGTGCAAAAATGCATTAAAACACAAACTGTCGACATCATGTCAAAATATACAAAATAAATAAACTTAAATCAAGCTATAATCAAGCTATGTCTACACTGGCAACTGAAGGACAAAAAACCTTTTACATTCAGAGGTCTTAAAATGGTATCCCCATGAAAGACAAAAGTTTGCCAACAAGTGCTGGTGTCAACAACTCTCTGTCAGCATGAGCGCTCTCCTGTTGACACAGCTAACACCACTCATTGGGGTTTGAACTATTTTGTCTGCAAGAGAGCCAACCAACAGTGGCTACACTGCCTAACTTTTAGCAACATGGTTGTACTGACATAACTGTGTCACTAAAAGCTGTGTAGTGTAGACAAAGCTTTAGTTCTCAAGTAGCATTTTGATTGGTTAGCCAATATGTAAATATTTTGACTGTTATCAATGGACATTGGTTTGTGTGTGTGCGGTGAAATCAACCTTTATCAATCAAAAATGTACCATGGTTACATCAGCATGAACCTTTAAATCCACTTTAATGACTTCTCCCACGCAATTTTCAATTGTTTTATGTTACATGACAAAGTCTTTATGGGAGAGAAAAGAAGGATGAGGTAGTATCTTTTACTGGACCCACTTCTGTTTGTGAAAGAGAAGAGCTTTGCATAGCTTTCATACTACACAGAACTCTTCTCTTTCACCAACAGAAGTTGATCCAATAAAAGATATACCTCACCCATCTTGTCTCTTTCATACCAAGGGACCATGACTGCTACAAAACTGCAAACAAGTGTCTATGGAACAATAACAAGTTGCATAAAATGACAAATTACAGGTTACAACATTTATGAAGCACAATAAAGAACACACTACAACTGAAAAATAATAATGTTCCATATTAAAAAGTAGAGAATCTAAGAAAAAGTTGTTAAAGATGTTTAAGTGAATTTACCATGTAATCAGTGTTTATTAAAGGTGAAAATTTACTTCTCAATACCAATAGTTCACATTTACTCTTAATGATCAACACAGACCTTTTAAGAGCAATCCAGTGAGAATAAAATATGAAGAGTATGCAATAAAAGTCAACTTCTTTTTCACTTGGGAACTTACTTTATTTCCTAGGTATGGCTCTGGTGCTGACCAGTAATAAGTGGATTTCAGTATTTTCACAGCTGCTGTGTTGTTGACACTTATTTGATGAGGTCCATCAAATTGGCCTTGTTGAGGTTCCACACTCTTTTTAGTGTCCAGATCAGTCACAAGCCACCCAGCCATATCTGACAACTTATAAAAAGAAGAGAGCTAAATTAGAATTTCAGTCAATAGAAAGAGGAACGTGGAGAGAAAGTTAAAAAGAATGCAATGAATTTTCTTCTACTGTTTTTTTGGTATGCAAAACATTTGGTGCTAGATTTTGACTAATCTTGTAAAGCCATCAAAAGAAAAGAGTGGGGAAAAGAGTGCAAGTCATTCCTCTCTATTGCACTTCTGCACCAGAGCTAGTGGCACTTATATTCCCCACTTTACCATCAAGACAAGTTTTTCCATCAGATGGAGAATGAACAATGCTCTTTCAAAGGGTATAGAGGGCACTACAGTGGTACTTCTAAAAGCACTGGGATTGACTAGGGCAGCGTTTCTCAAACTGTGGGTCGCGAGCAACTTAGAGGGGGGTTGCAGCTGGATTCGGTATTTCACTTGCAACCCCTCTCCTCTGGGCTGCAAAGAGCGGCAGGGTGGCAGAAGGCAGCCGCCAGCAAGCCTCACAGCATGGCCGGGGCCACGGGACTCCAGGAGCACAGCTCAGCTGCAGGAGGAGGCAAGGCGGTGGGAGAGTGAGGCCAGCGCAGGAGCGGACGCGCGAGGGACCAGCCGGGGCACGGGTGCCGGGCGACCGAACGCTTCCCCAGCTGGGAGAGGGTGGGGTCCCTCAGGCAGCGGGCTGGGGGATTGGGTCGGGGCAGAGGACCCGGAGGTAAATAAGGGCATGTGGGGGTCAGAGGAGGAGGCAGAGGAGACACGGGAGAGGAGAGGAGAGAAGGAAGGAAGGAACCAAAGGGACGCGGAGCAGAAAAGAGGCACAGAGGAGGAGAGATGGGGGGAAGGAGCCTGCAGGGGGGAAGGGCGTTGAGGACCGCAAACACCTTGAAGGAACCCCAGGAGGGCAAGGAGTCTGGTGAGAAGGGGGAGGAAGCGACCCAGGGCAGTGAGGGTGAGGGGTCACACAAATTCAGTTAGCATTTTAGGGGGTCGTGGTATCACAAAGTTTGAGAACCCCTGGACTAAGGTATTATGACTCCAGCAGCTCCGGTGGGGGCTGGGTTCCTTTACAGTCAGCAGACTATATGACTGTGACTTTACAGCCCCAGTCCAGTCCTCTGTGAGAATGTTCAGGGAGGTGAGTTGTAAGTCAAGAGGGAATCAGTAATTCATTTCTGGAACTGACAGAGAGAATCTTCTGGAACATTAGGTCACAGCCATAGTATTCTACCTGACTGATGGGCCATGCAAGGCTGTCACAGACATCAGAAACCCCAAAGCAGAAGCACTCCGTACAGCCATGAGGATTCCTTTCTTGTAAATTGTAAAACCCTGGTTTGCAGCGGTCACAGTTTTCACCTTCTACGTTTTCCTGTGAAAAACATTTGTTTTATATCAGTATGAGGTTGATAGCAAATGTAGTGGATTAGATTGAATTTATGTACAATAGCGTTCAGGAAGATATAAAACAAAGCAGACTTCAGCACACTAGGCATGTGTTGAACTCACTAAGCTTAAAATAAGAGGTGATCAGAAAAGTTCCAACGGAACAGTTTTTTATTGGAATTTGCTGATTTATCTAAATTAAAACATTCCACACAGATACCATTTCAAGTAAGTTGTGACAGAACCTAGGCAGGTTTTAAAACCTTCCCATCAGCTCACCCGGCTGGCTCTTGACAGTATAAGTTTCCTGGCAGCCTACTAGTTGGACTGCCCTTGAGAAGGGACCTTCATGGCTTTCAGGCTCCATGGTTCTAGAAAAGCAAGCCACATAGACTGCTCCAGAACTAGGCTCCATTCTCTTGTGCAGAGAATTTTTGCAAATTTTGGGTTTCATTCTGAATCAGAATGAAATCAAATTCTAAAATAGCAAAATCCTTTGTGAAATAGAGTATATCTATATCTGTCTAGCTCTACTTAAAATAGCTGGAGCAGTCAGGCTTTGAAATATTCAGCATAGTATTCATTATGTATTTAGTCAGGAAATACAGTGTAATTTGACAATACTGATGTAGGAAAGAGAAAATATCAATTCCTACACTGAGCACTGACCCCTAATGACTGTGCTATGCTAGGACTCTATTAATAAATCAAATTATTAGTAGCCCGTCACATAAATTTCAAGTTCAGATGTTGACTTTTTGCAGATTTAACTGCTGTCACTGGAGAGAGTGGCAACTTATATGTAATAAAAATTAGCATCTCATCTTTGGAGCACAAAATTTGAGGCTCAATCCAAAGCCCAGTGAAGGCAATGGAAAGACCCTTACAGATGTCAGTGGGCTTTGCATCAGGCCCAAAGATTTATAAAGTTGGACCATCCCAGGCATAAGATATAAAAGGATTGTGATTTGTGGTGATTTTTCATGTGCTCCCCCACACCCAAGCCTTGATTGGCCTGGTGGCAGAAGGGGGAATACGCAAAGTCTCCTCCTTCCACCAGGGGCATGGGCACCTAGCGGGAACCTCTGTGGGGGGGCAAAGGCTTCACACACTCCATGACCACCAGACCAATCATGGTTCGTAGGTGGGGAAGCAGGGAAGTATCCTGGCCCCGCCCCTTCTGCCTGAGGCCCCACCCCTTCCAGCGCAGCCCAGGGCCAGTTCAAAAATTTCTGAAGTGGCCCCCAGTAAAAATTATTGTCCACCCCTGCTTTAGAGTCAGTATTTAGTCACTCACAGCACTCAGAAAAATGTCAGTGCCTCCTGGTGGACAGATCACTACCTGTAAATTCCCATGGATATGAATCAGTTGTGTGAAGTTTTCCTAACAAACACTCTAAAAAGGCATGCTGTATGCTTTTGTTGCCAACCTATGCCACTACCCAGTTTGCTAATCTTAGGAATACCCAGGGCAATTTTCAGTCTATCATTTTGTTCCAAAGGCCCACGCTACCTTCTCATTCTCTGTAGAATTGCCAAGCCCAAGTTTGAAAAATCATGGCACTGGTTTAAAAATGATTTTTTTAAATAAAAATAATAAATTGGGGGCATCTATTTGCTTTCCATCTGATTTCTGAGTCTTCAAGGTGTATTTGGGTCATATTTTCAAGTTTTTCTCTATGAGCATGAGTGCTAGAAATTTTATTTTTTTAAATGAAAGCTGAGATACTTACCAAGTTATATGACTCCAGGAGCTGGGCTCTTAAAATAAATACAAATGATCACAAAGCTCCTGCTAAAAATGAAGGAATTTGTCAATCCTGTAATTTCTGTCTCCTTGGAGTATCCAGTCACCCCTCCTTTTCTCCATGTTTTCTAGGGCAGAAAACTGTCTTCTCTCATCGAGACCTATATACCTGCTCATCTCATTAGTGCCTCTTGGCTGACTGTCTGCTCCTCTCTGTGATCTAACTCTGTGAAGATGACATGTTAAGTCCATTCCCACCAATGCACAGAAAAGGTGCCTGATTCTTGTCCAAATTTTCACTAGTCGACTTCACTGACTACATGTGTGTGATTCATAATTTACACCAGAGTAAGGTAGATATTAGTGTTTCTTGTTTAACTTGGCTACTAAAGCTGCTTTATATTTACAATGTGACTTTTTATTTATGTGTTTAATATTTTAGATCAGATAAATTATGTAAAAGGTCTCAGCAGTTTCACAAAAATTGTCATATCAACCAGTGTTTTGTTGTTTGTTTTTTGGGTAGGCTCATATCTGGAAAAAGGAAATAATTTGTTTCCTTTAGTTGCTGAAAATTAAGTGTAACAGCATCAAATATTAAAACAGAACTTCACCTCAAAGTTCTGCAGAAATCAAAGGTGTGCAAAATTTAATGAAAATTTGCATTTACTGATATTAAAAATTAGAATTTGCCCAAGAAAAATAGTCTGAAAATCAAGCCTCAATTTTTTTTCATTTGACAAGTTTATGCTTTGTAATTAAACACTTAAAATAAAATTAGTTTTCAGGAATAGTTCTCAATTTAAATTTTCAAAATTTACATTTTTTTCAAATATGAAGAATTATGTGGTATTGATTAAATAATTCAATACGCCCTTTAACCGCTCATCAAGAATGATGTATTTTAAAGAACACCAACCCATCCACAAAACACACACACACTGTTCTAATGCATTCTGACATTTGCTTTTATATAGAACTTTCTATCTAGAATATTCAGAATCGTTGCTACGTAGCTTATCACAGCTCCGCAACAATAACAGATATATATTGTTAATTCTTATTCACGTCCCTGTCAAAGGGAATATGTTTAAACTTTTTATGAAAGCACGACATAATATATGAGAAATGTATTAATAACTTTCCTTATTACAAATGCACTTAAAAACCCAGCTACTGATTTTGCAGTAGATCAAAGGGAGACTCAGCTGCTCACTTACCTTGCAAAGACAAGGTTCTGTGCAAGGGTCATCATTAATGCTTCCAACCAGACTGCAGTTACAGTGCACACAGGTTGGGTAGCCCTTGTAGCCAAATGCACAGCGGTCACATTTTTCTCCTGCGTAACCTTCTTTGCATTGACAATGACCTGGCTGAGTCCCTTGAAATACAAAAGAGATAATGGGGGAAAATGAAGGATTAGGAGACAGCTGGAGTGAAATATGGAATAGTGGGAGAAGCAATGTAACTGTCTCATTTATCAAGCTATACAGCTCCTAGTCACATTTTGCAAAAATAATTGGGGTATTACCAATTCAATGTATATTTTTTTCATGATAGAGTACCAGATCCACAGATCCTCTGCCAGGGTAAAAAACAAGTTTGAACTAATATATATAAAAGTTTTAGGTTCCAATCTTGTAGCTTATTAACAAGCAGAGCACTCTGCACATGTATAACAAGTTGCAGAATCAAAACCTACAAGCAACTTTTACTTCTGTAGCATGTTATATTTCATGTCATCCCTCCTTTTTAGGTTTTAATGGCATTTTAATGAGAATCCCTAATCAGCATGGACCGAGACCTTAACAGCACAATGTTTCCACACCCCTGAGCACCTGAAGTTTATAGAAAAAGCATGTCATGGTCCCTTACCACGCTGATGATCAGAATGATCAACATCCTTAATGCAGTCAGAACTCAGAGCCCCAAATGGATCACAGTCACAAGGATGACATGGGTAATCTTCATAGGGAGAAACCTGAAACAAATGGTACATTTTAACTGTCATACTCTTCATTGTTTCTTGCCAGGTACCACGGAAATTAAACTAAAACTTCATTTATCAGTGGGATTTTTGCTTTTTAATGGAAGTCCCAAATTTATCTTTGAGAGCCATGCACATGCTCAGGGCCAGACAAAGGCAATCTGGATCCCTAAACACACAAGTTATTCACTGGTTCAGAAACAGACTTAAGCTCGTATCTCTTCAGTGCTCTTTAGAACAAGGGAACAGAGGTGCATGCAACATAATACTTACTTCTCTCTGTGACGGAATGTGCTTACGACCTAATCACACTTGTACTATATGTGGCCTCAGCTCACAGTTGTGTTTGAGAACAAACCTGGGTTCCCCAGTGCATGCACTCACTGAATCAATGCTTATCAGGAGAAGGGAAACCTCCATATTGAAGAAAGTAAGGGCATGTGTACACTGGGAAGTTATTTTATAATAACTCCCCTTATTTTAAATTAACAAGGCAAGTATCCACACTACCAAGCCTGTTATTTTGAAATAACCAGGGCTCGACAATTAGGGCAATCTACTCCCTCGTGGTGAGTAGATTTTAGCCCAGTGCCGCCGCGCCGTCTGCGCATGCGCAGCGTGCCAAACCGGGCAGCTGGCGAGCTGGGCTCGCCACCGCTTGTCAAGCCCTGGAAATAACCATCTTGTTATTTTGAAATAGTAACTCCTGTCTTTGCAGAAAAATAAACTTATTTCAAAATAGTTATTTCTGGAGTTATTATTTCAAAATAACCTGGTAGTGTAGACATAGCCTAAATGTCCTTGGTACAAGAGGTTACTCTCCTGGCCACACTACGTCCCAATATAGGAAGACCTATCTAGATTGCTGATTTTTTTAGCAATGTTTATCCTTTTTTAGCTATATTATAACAAATGTATCTTTCTATGTATCCAATGAATGAGGATAAGGACAGAATTCCTATTTCAATACCACTGAACTAGAAAGACACTAGTGCAGTGTTTCTCAACCAGTAGTAGGAGTACTGGTTGAGAACAGGGGTACTCGAGAGAAGTCTGGCGGGTACGTCAACACAACTGAAATTTGGAGAAAACTGAATTTTGATTTTAAGTTTTACAGCACTTTATTATTTTTGTACTTTTTACATCCAAAAATTCCATTGTCCGCCCAGCTACAATTAAGTTGTTTAAACAATGTGTTGCAATGGTAGAAAAAAACCTGTGTGTGTCTGAAAACTGCAGGTACCAGGGGTACTTACAATATTTTTTTTAAAGGGGGTACTTTATGAAAAAAGGTTGAGCTCATCACGTCTCCAAGAATCAAATGCATTCTCTTTAATCACAAAATAATTGGCTCTATCCCTTCAATGTGGTACAGAATCAGCCTGAATTTACTCTGAACTTGTCATGCTGGTATCTGATCTATGAAGACTTTACAGTTTTATTCACACTCGAGAGTGAAATTTAATAACATACAATGGATAGAAATACACATACGATGACATTTATTATTAATCAAAGCAATGGGGTGTAGTTTGATAAATCTTACTTTATATGGCCTATAGTATCCATCAGCACAGATCTCGCAGTTGATCCCAGTTGTGTGTTGTGTACAGTTTATACAGACTCCACCTCCTATAAACTGGCCATGAATATTTATGCTCCTATTCTGATCTGCCACGCTCTGGCTATAATAACAATCTTCTGCTTTGTTATGACAGTTGCACTCTAAGAAGAAATCACAAAGAAATACATTGTTATTTGTATTTGATAGCAGTTACAGCATACCTCAGCTACATCTAGACTGCAGGCTTCTTTCGAAAGAAGATTTTTCTCGGAAGAGATCTTCTGAAAAAACTTCTTTCGAAAGAGAGCATCCACACACAATCTGCTTTTTCGAAAGAGAGCGTCCAGACTGATTGGATGCTCTCTCGCATAAAAGGCCACCTGGAACCATTTCTGGCAGGGCATTAGGTCAGCAGTTGCTTCCGGGTGCTGTTGCCTAAGGCTGTCTGAAATGCATGCTTAAAGGGACCCCCCCTGAACAGCCATTTCTCAGGTTCTGCTGTGGGCTTGTCTACCTCTCTGAAGGACAGCAAAGAGTTAGCCGTGCTTGCTTTGGTTGCCCAGCTTTTGGACACCACCGCATTCTTTTTGCTATGGAGCCCAAGCTGCCCCTGGGCATGCAATGGCCCCACACTGCCATGCTGCAGGTTCTGCAGCAGTTTGTGCAGACCGTCTTGACAGTCCTGCTCCAGCTCAACTCGGAGCTCATCTGTGAGTCTCTCAGCCTGGATGCGGGAGCAATGCTCTTGCACCCGCACCCCATGGCCGAGAGACGATTCTGGAGGCTGGACATCAGTTCCGACTGGTGGGACCAGCTGATGATGGAGCAGTGGGACAACCAGCAGTAGCTCAACAACTTACGCATGCAGAAGGCCACCTTTTTGGAGCTGTGTGCCTGGCTCGCCCCTTCCCCTCCGACGACACAACACCCACCTGCGGCCCGCCATCCCCTTGGAGAAGCGGGTCGCCATTGCCGTCTGGAAGCTCGCCACCCCAGATAGCTACCGGTCAGTGGCCAACCAGTTTGGCGTGGGGAAGTCCACCTTCGGGGCCCTCCTCATGGAGATAAGGCACTCTCAGGCTGCAGTACCTGCAGTGGGGCGGGGAAGTACTGGAAAGGGGGACCCTAGGGAAAAGGGACGGTGGGGGGTGCGTAGATGGCCTGGGGGTGAGGGGAAGCCCCATACCTGGGGGGTTGTGCCGTCCCACCTCACCAAGCTCTGCTGATGGGGGGGGGAGGTGGCCTTATTAGGTATGGCTCCAGGGGTGTTTGAGGGAGGGAGGGAAGAGGGGCGGGCACCTCCCAAGGGCTCAGGCACTTCCCCTCATTCTCTGTTTCGTTTGTTTCTTTGTCTCCTTCTGCAGATTGTGAGGGCCATCAACTCCATCCTGCTGCGCAGGGCCATCCGCCTCGGAGATCTGGACCCAATTGTCGCAGGATTTGCCGCCCTGGGGTTCCCCAACTGTGGGGGAGCCATTTATGGAACCCACATCCCGATCCGTGCACCACATCATTGAGCAGCCCAATACATCAACAGGAAGGGCTATTTCTCCATGGTGCTGCAGGCCCTGGTCGACCACAGTGGACAATTTTTGGACATTTTCGTTGGTTGGTCGGGCAGGGCACACGATGCCCGCATATTCCAAAACTCCAGCCTCTACCACAAGCTGGAGGCTGGCACATTCTTCCCCCAGCAGGACTTTCACGTGGGGGACGTCCACATACCACTGTGCATCATTGGGGATGCGGCCTACCCACTCATGCCATGGCTCATGAAGCCCGCACGGAGGAGCCCGCAGGGGCCGCAGCACCCGCCGCGCGGGATACCAGCGGGAACTTCCCCCGCGCCGCCTGGCGGCGCGCGCGCCCGCGCGTTGCCGCGAGGCGGCGCGCGCGGAGGCGACGGCGCGCCCGCGGCCATGGCTGGCGCGCCGGGAGGGAGGCGCTCCGAGGCCGTCTCAGGGCCGGCCATTGCGCGGAGCGGAGGCGCGCGAGACGCACTAGCAGACCCGGGGGCGCGGGGAAGGCGCCGGATCGGACCCGGCGACGGGACTGCAGACGCGGCCCGAGGACCGGACCCCGGCGCCGACGACAGCGGGACGGGGGACGCCCGCAGTGGGCGGCGGAGGCGGCCGGAGGTGACGGCGGGTGGAAGGTGGGCGAGGAACCGAACGGGAGCCAGGCCTCCTGTGCATCGTGCGGACGCAGACCGAAGGAAGGAATGGGTGTGCTTGTGGACGGGCTGGACCGCCCCGGTCCCCACCGTCCCCCTCCCCAGGGTGGGCCTGGGGCCCGCAGCCCTCCCCGCCCCAAGCCGAGCCCTCCCAGGGGAGACGCCCCGGGGCCCGCCCTGGGCCGAGCAGGCCCCGCTCCCCCCGCGCCCGCCCCTATACCTTTCCAACCTAACCCCTCCCTTCCTCCCTTCCCTATACTCCCAATAAACACACCAGTTTTGAGTGGATCCACAAAAACTTTGTATTTTTTTTTTCAAATAACAGTAACTGGGGGCTGAGAACCTGGAGGCGGGAGGGAGGAGGGATGTTCAGGGCTAGGAGTGGCATGTGGGGCGGCTGGTGAAGCCACCTCAGGTCCAGGGACCTCAGAGAACTCAGGGGTGTCTGGGGCCTGGGACCACAGGGGGGTGGGTAGGATGGGGGACTGGAGCAGGAGCAGGGATGGCTGGGGGGGTCGGGGGCATAGAAATGGCAGGGGGAGCTGGAGTGGGGACAGGGGCTAGAGTGGGGAGGGCTAGAATGGGAACAGGAGCTGGGTGTGCCCTCACTTCCCGGATGGTGGAACACAAGTTTTCGCTCTGCCGCACAAGCTGGTCCCACATTCGGTTGCACCACTTGGCATCATTCCAGACCTTTTGGGCCAGGGTTCGTAGCATG
This sequence comes from Rafetus swinhoei, assembly GCA_019425775.1. Taxonomy (NCBI): domain Eukaryota; kingdom Metazoa; phylum Chordata; order Testudines; family Trionychidae; genus Rafetus; species Rafetus swinhoei. The sequence continues at coordinate 84,875,708 of CM033424.1, forward strand.
TCACGAATGTCATGCATGGCCACATGCTCCCCCATAAGGTCCTTGTAGACCCTCCTGAGCTTGTAGCTCCCCCCGTCGGGCGGCTGCCTCTGATGACGTGGATCACCCCTCAGCGACAGCTGGTCCAGCTGTGGTGGAAAAGAGGGAGAGGCTGTCACTCATCCATGCAGACACTGCATGAGGCCATGCCCTCCTGTGTGAGCAGCGACCAACAGTCCTCGGGCCAGAGGACGGTGATGTCTCGTGAGTCAGGCCATGTGTGGCCTGCACAGCAGGACCTGCCTCACAGGGGCCCCGAGGTGCCCAGGGGACCATGCTTCCCGCATGCCCATCCCCCCCCCCGGATCCCACAGACAAGCAGTCAAGGGAAATGTCCGGCCACAGTGGGATCCCATGGGCAGAAGAGGGGCATGGAGCAGGCTGGCCTTCCATGGGAGGCGTACATACACCTGCGCCTGGCAGCGCTGTCCACGAGAGCAGGTGGTTCCTCAAGAGTGCAGGCATGGGCGTGTGCTGCACTCCTCGGAGTGCTTGGGGTCATGCCTGTGCCCTTGTGCCCCACCTCCTTCCAGCAGTGTCTGGTAGTGGGAGGGCGACTTCCCAGGAGTCAGATATGTGTGGGGCCTCCACACAGCCTGTGAGCACGAGCCCATGAGTGATCCGGGGCTAGCTCCTGAGGCCACATGGTGCACACTGCCACTGCATGTGCTTGAACGTGCACAGAATGCAGCAGGCTGCCCAGGCCGAGCGACGATCGCTCCCCATCCCCTCTGCACCCACCTTCCCCGCCCTGTGTGTATGTGGAAAACTGACAGCACTCACCTGATGATCCCTCCCCGGCATCAAAGGATGCCGGGAGATGTCCAGGGCCTGGGGTACTGGCTCGAGGATGAGAGTGACCATACTGGCCATGTCCTCCTCCTCCTGCAGCTGCTGTTTGTCCTCCTCCTCTGCTTCTTCCTCCTCCTCGTCAAGGAGCTCCAGCCGGGCGACCACAGGTGTCTCAAGTCCCGAGTCCACTCAGGCACTGACTGGGCCAGGGTTAGACCTGGCTCCAGCCTTAGGAAGGCAGCACAAGAGACCCACTGAAGGCAGGGAGGTGAGGTGATGTCTCGTGAGTCAGGCCATGTGTGGCCTGCACAGCAGGACCTGCCTCACAGGGGCCCCGAGGTGCCCAGGGGACCATGCTTCCCGCATGCCCATCTCCCCTCCCCCCAGTCCCACAGACAAGCAGTCAAGGGAAATGTCCAGCCACAGTGTGATCCCATGGGCAGGAGAGGGGCATGGAGCAGGCTGGCCTTCCATGGGGGGCGTACATACACCTGCGCCTGGCAGCGCTGTCCACGAGAGGACCAGAGAGGTATTGGGGGCTTGTGAGGGCCAGAGAGGTATTGGGGGCTTGTTGCTCAGCCATACCTCTGACTTGTGTGGCAGGGACAGCTACGCGGTCAGGGTGCTGCTCCACGGCAAGCTTCCTGCCACAAGGCTTGTCCCGGGTGCCTGCAGCTTTAAGAGCTGGCAGGAGACAGGAACTGCGGAATTGTGATTAGTATGGATGGAGTGTTATTTCCAGGAGGCTTCTTCTTTCAAAAGAAAACCCTCCTTCCCATCCACACACGCCTTTTTCCGGAAGAGCTCTTTTGGAAAAGGCGTTCTTTCTTCGTAGAAAGAGGAGTACCACTGCCAGAAAAACCACTCTGTTCTTTCGATTTACTTTCGAAAGAAGGCGATTATAGTGTAGACGTATCACTCCCTCCCCAAAAAAAAGACTAAAACATACAAGCAGAATAAAACAATCCATATCAGATGTATGCTTTGTCTTGATTGTCCTGTACAAAAACAGTAATACCCATTTAGCTTATTCCTGACCAGGTAACTTTTAAAACAACAATCACAACTTTAACAACATTCTTTTTAATAGTGTTCTGCAGCACACACGATCAGCTTAATTCTTCTCTTATTTAAAACACTGACTAATGCCAGTGATGTCACTAGCTTTACACAAGTATAAAAAATTTATTTAAGTTAGAGGAGATTTCAGTCCCTAAACTAAAATAATCTATATCTCTAAGTGTAATTAGTCTCTAAGGCCACATCTTCACTAAATAGAAGATTGACACTGCAGCGGTCAATCTTCTGGGGTTCTACTTAGCAGGTCTAGTGAAGACCCGCTAAATCGAACTCCGAAGGTGCCCCCGTCGGTGCTGGTACTCCTGCTCCTCACGAAAAGTAAGGGAAGCCAATGGGAACATTTGCTCCCATTGACCTCCTGCTGTGTGGACAAGACAGAAACTCAATTTAAGATACGTCAACTCCAGCTACGTAATTAACTGCTTACACTGGAAAACACACTTTTCCACTTTCAACTATTAACTATGCCTAATAGGCTCCTGCATATCTATCCAGGCATCAAAGATGTGAGCTAAGAAATGTGGCTAACTAATTTTAGCAACATGTGCAAATATACAATTATTGGAAGAACCTCTTTATCATACATTTAGCACAGTTTGCAATGTATTGGGCTTTTTAAGAATCTTCATGTTGTAAGAAAGACTACATTTAACTCAGACTGAATTATTAATTTAACATAAAATGTAAGCAACAAGCAGTACCCCAAATTACCAATGTGATGTGTTAAATTTCATTGTAACACAGTAAACCAAACTCTCTTCTGTCTGATCATCCATTAATATAATTTCCCCAGCATCCGTGTTGTTATTGTGCAATTTTCCAATGAAATCCATTTTTGACCATATCTTCCACGTCTAATATTTTTTTCAGAAAACTATCACTTATAGGTTTGGATCAGGTTTTTATTAAACAAAACAGTAAACATTTATTGAACCATTAAGCAACTCAACTTTTGTAACTACTTACTCTCACATTTGTTGCCAGCAGAAATGGTTCCTGGTCTCCATGGATTTTGATGGTAACCAGGACAACACTCATTACAGCTCTCTCCACAGGTATTGTGTTCACACTGGCATTGCAGTTTCTAAAAATGAAATTGTAAAAATTAAAAAATAGGTCATTTCCCAAGGTCTTGAAAACCCAACAAAGTGACTAATATCAAATCTACTCTGCTTCAGAATTTTAAATATCACAATTATTTTGCAATCATATAGACATGCTAAAACTAAATCCTGCTACCTTTGCTGATGTGAGAAGTCCTTACAGGTACATATTCTACTGGAACAGATGGGACTACTCTCCCATGTGAGAGACACTATACTCAAAAGCATTGTTTAAATTTAGGCACTAAAACAAAAAGAGTTGACTTCCAAGCAAAGTGCAATATCTGAGAAACATGTATGTTTAGGTAGTGAAGGGAGAAAATTACAGCAAGTAGACAAAATGAAAAATAAAAGCATACATTATGGACCTAATTTTACAGCCCTTTACTCACAGAAGTACTTCAGAATTCAGCACGAGTAAAAATTGTAGCATATTTATATTGATATTGCTTCATTCAAAGGAACCTTAAGTTTATTTATGAAGTAAAATTACTAATGAACATTTTCTCTGTTGAAATTCAGAACATGTGATTATCCAACCATATCATAAAGTAAACAGAAGGAGAGGACAAAAGGGGAAACATCCAAATTTGCACTTGTGGTACTAACACTAGTTAAAATTTTCTGTGGAAAATACGCAACAAAAGAACTGCCCTGGAGGGTAATTCTGCCTCTCATTTGTTCAAATGCAGTAATGAAAAGTAACTAACTTGAGTGTCCTTCCTTATATGCACCTGAGGCTGGATTCTGTAAGCACTGGTTTCATGGAACTTCCACTGAAGTCAAACTTCCACCCACAAAGTACTTAAAAGGATCAAGCATGAAGGGCTTAATTCTGCAGATTTAAGCACTTGCATAATTTTACTCATGTGGATATTCCCATCAAAATCACATGAGACTACATTGTATATAAAATGCAGGCTCAAGCTTTTAGGCCTCATTTCAGCATAGTTCATAAGTATGTACCTAACTTTAATGGCACTGTTACTCCCATTGATATCAATGAGACAATTCACAGCTTTAAGTTAGGGCATGCGTAAAGTTAGGAACCTCTTTAAGTACCTGCTGAATCAAGGTGCATGTTGGTTGTATAAGTTCCTTTGTATTTTCCCCACAGTATCTTGTTCACTCTAAGAACTAAATTTTTTTCAAAAGGCTATTTTGTAAAAATAAAAATAATGAAAGCAAACCTTTGTTGTTTCATCCAATGGGCAGCTTCGAGCATGGCCGTAGCAAATACACATGCCACCAACAGAGATATCCTTTATTGAATAGTAATACTGGACAAAAGTAAGGTTGAAAAGTAATTGAGTTGGAAATAAAATTGGTCAATAAAATTGTATTTTAAGTTGAAAACATCTGTTCCAAACAATTTAACAACACTGAATATCTGCAACCTAGGCAAGCCTGACATTTTGCAAATTTTTAGACCTTTTCCCCTGTAGTCTTACAGGGTGTGTCTACACAGCAGCATTATTTCGGAATAACGGTCATTATTCCAAAATAACAATGCGAGCATCTACACAGCAATTAATTATTTTGAAATAAATTCAAAATTACAGATGGCTTATTCCGACTTCTGTAAACCGCATTTCACAAGGAATAACGCCTATTCTGAAATAGCTATTTCGGAATAGCAGTAGTATGGACGCTCCACTGCTGCTATTTTGAAATAGATCCTCCTCAGGCCCATTCGAAGTAATTATTCCCCAGTGCCTTCTAGGGCTCTAAAAAGAGATAGCACATCCACATTAAGGGATCCTGCCTCGGACTAATTTTGAGGCTTCCCTGTAGAGTAGACGTGCTATTTCAAAATAAACTATTTCAGAGTATTTCTTCTATTTCTTCTTCTTTGCAGTGTAGATATACCCACATGAATTAAAAGACGCATTCTGATTTTGAACAAGCATGTACAACTCTTTGATTTCAGTGATTTCTGATTCCAGAATCTGATTCTTTAAAAATCTTCTTTTGCCATGTGAGATGTCACATGACATAATGGAATGTTTTCTGGGTAACAACCTGAAGACTTAAATTTTAATTTAGGAAAATTCTGGCATCATTGTATATGTTTTCAAAACTGGGGGTTTCTACTTTTATTCAAAACCTGTTCATGAGCTTCCCCTCACTAGCTCTGTACTGCTAGTTTAAATGTATTGTCTTGCTCTACTCAAATATTTAGCTTAAGGAACAGCAGGGCAGCAAAGTACCAGATGCTGTATATAAGTTCCATACATCTGGAAAGCAGGGAAGGGATTAATGTTCAGGGCAAGAAAGAGGCAGGATGTGATGCAGCTGGGCTCAGTTACAGATCCAGAATAAGCAGGGCTGGCAGGCACTTCACAGGATTGTGTACAAGCTGTGTCTGAGAGTTCTGGGGAAAGAGTTAAGACGCTCAAGTCTGGGACAAGCACAGTAGGTGCTTTGTGTGCACAGACAAGTTTACAGACAGGTTTTCTTTGTTTGTTTTGATTTGATTTCACTCTCTGAAGGGAGTAAGCTTTCTCCTTTTCTTCTTTCTTTGGTCTGGGCTGGAGAAAGTCCTCAGTGACTCTGGCTGAACAGAGACTCCTTAGACTATAAGGCTAGCTATGGCTACACTATGAACTTTTTCTGGAAGAGGAAAAGAAAATGGAGCACTCATTTGCATAGCTTGCACTCTCATTTGCATATTCTCTTCTGATCCTTTTTGCGGAAGAGGTTTTAGCGCAAAAAAGCACTGTGTAGACGGCACCTTTTTGCACAAAAACCCCCTTTTGTGTAAGATCCCTTCTTCCTCAATTTTTGCAGGAAGGGTTAGATAATATCCAATAATGGAATTATATGCAAAAGCACAAAACGAACACTTTACTGCCACAAGTTTACAAGCTTGACTTCTGCAAGTGCTGGAAAATGTCAAAAAACTATGCCGGGTGGCTTTCAGAATTTTTACGGTTAACTGAAGGAGGAACTGTATTGCCATCTGAGACAGATACTGGTTAACCAAGTTTTCCGGATATTAATGTGCCGGATAACACAGCTTGTAATGTAATACATTTCAAACTAGTCAAGCCAACAGACTTGCCGGGGCCTGGGGCAGGGGAGGCAGGGAAGCGGCTCAATACTCCTGGAAGGGGCAGGGCCAGGACCAGGGCAGCTAGCCCTCAATGCTGCCTGGGCTGCGGGTCCCCTCTGCTCTCAGCGCCATATAGAGTGTACCGGCCAGGGCTCTGCAGCGTGCCACGCAGGACTCCAGTGATGAGGGTCTGGGGCTCTGGCCACTGTTACCAATGCTTTTGAATCACCAGACCCTGGGGCAGTTGCCTCCTTCACCCCTACCCCCCATCAGCAGGCCTGTCCTCAACACACCAGAAATCACTGTACACTAACATAAAATGTAACTCCCATAAATATTTACTTTTTTGCCTAAAGTGACATTTTAATCAAACAAATCACATTTTTATCTTTGCTGATGAAATGTTAGCAATACAACCTCATGGTTAGTAACTAAATGGCAATTCATCTGAAGGAAAAAAACATCGAAAGTCTTTCGTTGGAACAACTATCTCTGCAGCCTTACAATGGGTAGTAATGTCACAGAGACAGTAATGTTTGCTTAACCTCATGAAACATTGAATGTTGAGGGTCAAGTCCTTCATTAGGACAGACAGGACTTAGTCTTTGTTGTCCAGTGTGGTGAACAACAGATATGAAAGATCAGCTTACCCTTCTGGTAACAATGGGATCCAAGGTCTTTAGGATCATGATGGCTAAGAGTCATGAGGTCAGCATTAAGAGTTCTAATACGTTGCAGGCGAAGACGAATGTATCGGGCAGAGGTAAACTCCAATAGTGTTCGCGAAGGGTCATCGGCACTAGGTCTACCGTTGATCAATGAGGTGTGAATCTAGACAGAAGAACTAACTTCACCATATCCTCAGTTATAACCTGCTTATGATAAACATTTTTTCTATGAACTTTAAAACCCATAAAAACAAACAAAATGGATAACTGGGTGCAATGTATCAACAAAGGCATCAAATCAATTGTCTATCTATTCTGTTCACAATTTCAATATTAGTAATGTCATCTGTCTAATTTATCACTCACATATACCTGGAAACACCATTTCCAGTTCACAGACTCCAATGTCTATGAGGTACTTATGGTGGGACTTCTGCAGGGTTAAAAGAAAGGGATGGGAGACGAAGAGTGCTGAAGACCATTCCTTCTATGCACTAGTTTGAATCTAGGATCCTTTTGCTCACCGATGTGGAAAAAGCATGCTGACGATGAGTAAGAAGTGCAGAATTTAGCCCTCACAGAATGTCTCTTGTGCAACTTGGAAAGATTTATATGGTAAGAGGTAAAACTAGCTATTCATTTTTTTTCATAACTAATTTGGTTTTAGCTGTGTCCTACTTTGTATGCATATTTCCTCATACCCTGGTTTTTTTACTGTTGTATTTTCTCTTTTATTTAGATTTTTAGTTTTGTCTAAGGCAATAAAAATGTTTCAACAGAAAATATTTATAAATAATGTTTTATAAACGATTACTTCTGTAATTAGGGAATGTACGGGCTTTCTTATAACCTGGTCCAAGTTTCTCAGTGTGTACAGTTTCACCCATTTTGGACATCCCCATGACAAATACTTGATTCAAATATGCTTGACATAAAATCACCCAAGATTAATCAGGATTACTTTCACTGTGAGGGGCCAAAATTGTGATTTAAATCTGAAAAAGGCAACATTAATAACTCTTCAATCCTTAATTGTGCATACTCCAATTTATTTTACTCTAGAAAAGAGCTTTTAAACAAAGGGTTACTAGCAACCTCCATGGGCCAAGATTGGGTTTATTACCACATAAGACGCATAGGTGCCGGAAGTAAGGGTGCAGGGACTTAAAGTGGTTTCCATCATATACAGGATTTACGGTTTGGTTCAATGGAGTTCAGCATCCCCACTATAAAAATTGTTCCAGCACCCCTGATAAGAAGGCAATTCACAATAGACTAACCACTGATTTGAATGCATCATTTCACTATGTTCTGAAATAAATTACAGAAATACCATGAAGAGTCTTGGTTAAAGAAAGAACAATCAGCAGTTAGCCTGCATAATGCATAGCTCTTTTAATTATGTTCTGTTCCTGAAACAATGCCAGGGCTTGTTTTCCAGTCCAGCTGTGCAGGGCATGTCAGACAGCATTTGCAGCTTTATCTTACAAAACCAGGTGCTCCTGAAGAAGAGATGTTCTTTTTAAATTAAACACCTGGCCATAGATAAAGTCTCTCCTTTATTCTTTCAAGATGCAGTACCTAATTCATAATTAGTAGCCATCCTCAAATTATGTGAAGAGCTACTACAAAGTCATTATAAACTAGAATATGCAGAGCCAAACATATGTTTTTCTAACGTATTTTTAAATTATTATACTGGTAAATGAAACTGAGATTTGATCCTGAAAGACATCATAACAAATCCAAAGTATCTGACAATGATGGAAGGCATAAATTGTGCAAGTATAATTAAAAATTTCTGAAGCTTGTAATTAGTTCAAATTCATGTTCACAAATGACAAGTGCAGAAACAAACAGCATACCTCTCCATGTTCTAATGGAACTAGCCTGGAATAATAAGAGGTGCAGATCACTTCATCATCTCTCTTGTAAGTAGGAGGCCCAAGTCTTGGTGTTACATTATAACGAGTTAAACACTCTGTGTCACTAATTGCATAATACTGCCATGGTTTGAACTCTGTGCCATCCACTGAACGTTCCAAAATCCAGTTTCCAGGTCGAGGAGCATTAGCAGCTTTGATGATCACATATGCAACTTGAAAGACCTAAACAAAATTAAGGCAGAAACTTTTAACACATGATACTGCCATATAAAACAAGCACCATCTGGCCAATTTAAAATATATGAACATTTTAATAAGTATTATATATTTTGCTTGGGGATTCAGTAACATTTGCTTGGAATGACTGTGGATAAAGCAATATTTGACAAAAATGAACATGATTTTTCATTGGCTTTACCAGAAGTGTGAATCACTTTGTTGTAAAATTCTAATATTTGACCCATGCAGAAAGTGACAGACATATTTATTGAACAATTTTATAGTGGTGAAGTTCAAATATTTTTTATTCATAGTAGCTCAGGAAGAGCTGGATATATTTATCTCTACAGTAAATTTTTCTGAGTAGATGCAGATGAGACACCACTATTTTAAAATTGTCTGGTGACATTAATCCACTCAGTAGTAAGTGTCTGCTCTCTGCCTAGTTTTTAAAGCCGTGTACGGTGATCCTTTTCTTTGCGTTCCCTCAAAAATATGTCCATCCTATGGTGCGTCTGCAAATATATTGCAGTAAATTTGGAATTATTTTAAGCAATATCCTTATCTAAACATAAGCACTGAATGGTAAATAAGTAAGATTGTATACTACAAGGCAAGCAATGTACATATCACATCATGCCCTTGCCATGACTAAGAATGCCAAGTTTTTTAAAATGCAAAAACCATTTACAGTTTTATACTTAACGCCAGATCCTCAGGTGCACTACAATAGCATTCAGCACACTTGAGATCAAGGGAGCCTGGGGAAAGGGGGGAGCAGCAAGAGGTGATTTTATACCACTTTTCCAGCCCTCAATCCTAAGGTTTGCCAGGAGCCAAACCAGTCCCCAGTGTAGGTTACAGAAGCTTTACAGCTAACTTTTGTGAATGGATAACAGCTCCAAAGGAGCTACTTCATCAGCCAGGATCACTTAAGTACATCAGTTCTATCAAAACACTTCTGCCAACACTCCTCCATTCCAGAACACAGTCCAAATGCATTATTACCTAAATAAAGTGTTTGAAGGTAGATGAGATACTTGACAATAGTTTAATGTTTTCTATATGTTGCCAAACCATGGTTAGACAGAAATAAGTATGTGGGCTCAGAAAACTGTTTTTGAACACTGCCCTCACACTGCCCTCGCTCTTTGTCTGTCTGTCTGTCTGTCTGTCTCTCTCTCTCTCTCTCTCACACACACACACACACACACACACACACACACACACACAAAAATGGCCAAACAGTTCATACCCACTAGTAAAAGACAAATTTTATCTCATTTGTTTTGGGTGTGAATATTTTCTTATAACTTGATCCTCACTGAGCTGGATTCTTTTCTCCTGAACTCGTTTTACTGTTTGGGCCAGATACTCAACTGATATAAATAAGCATACTTTCACTCCCCTCAGTCAAGCCGAATAAGATGTTATTTTGCACCAACAAAGAATCTGACCCACTGACTTTAGTGGAGCTACTTCTGATTTGCATTACTGTCAACAATTAGAGAATCAAGATCTTTGCTAATAATTGCAACATGATTCCTAGTAAGAGAAAAACCTAGAGATTTTTACATCCCTCTAGTATTGTACACATTTAAAAGCCAAGCAAAGTCATCAGAATACCAAGAATATCAGGCTCTATAATCTGGCTTCTAGTCCATTGAAGGGTCCCATTTGAAAAAGTTATTTGCTACCAACAGGCTCCTTTAGTAAAAATCATGTACTAGCATCTCCTTTCAGTATGGAAAAAAATGGAAATCGAACAAAAGCTGGATCAGACAACTTCAGTATTCCATACAAAATAGTCTGATTCTTGTCTCACACTGATTTTATACTGACGTAATGGATCTCAGTGGAATTACACCTGGAATATATAAAAGGAGAATCCACAGTATTATCACTTAAGTCCTTGTCTGCTCCAACTGAAGTTTTGCCATTTATTTGCAAGGGTACAGTAGAAGTCCCTGAAGGGGAATTTTTTATTTCAAAAGTTTTTTGGACTTATCTAGAGAGATGCAGAGCATCCACAACTCCCTTTGAAGTCAATTAAATTGCTCCCATGAGTAAAGGTTATAGATTGGATCCCAAATTTGTTTCTTACTGTAAAAAAAGGACATTCACTCCCTTGTTTCTCTACTTGAAACCTATTATACTTTTTTTTACTCACCATTGGCCATAGTTAACTAAAAGCTGCCTCTTTGCTTATTACACAGTTGGCTGAACAACAAATGAGCTACTTTTGATTACACAGGGTTTTTTCTAGAGCTGTTATAGTCTCGACAAACTGCAGCTGACGCAGCTAGTTTTAAATCCAGTTTCAACAAGTAACAACAACAAGTTACCCTTCACCGCACACGAACAGCAGTCACTGCTATGGGAATAAAAATAAACAGTATTACAAGAATACATTAAGTTTAATCTATTTTGAATATCAAGTTTCTTGTGGAGGGTCAGTCAAACAGTGGAATTCTCACCGGGATTATGAACATACATTGTTCATCCTACTGAAGTGTATGTCATTTAGGGTACATCTAGACTACGTCCAGGGAACATGTTTGCTCTTCCACTTTTTTTTGCGGAAGAGCGGATGCACTCTTCCGGGGAGCCCTGTATACCTCGTTCTACGAGGAATAAGGGCTCCTCTGAAAGAGGAGGCTTTTCCTCCATTTGGCCCCATCTAGATGGGGCCAAATGGAGGAAAAGCCTCTCCCGGGAAAGCAATTGGAAAAAGCTACGCAAATTGCGGAGCGCAATTTCTGTAGCTTTTTCCGAAAAAAGACTATAGTGTAGACCTAACGTTAAAGTCAAAATTTTGAAAAGAGACAGTTGATTTTGGGTGCCATACTTCAGATATTAAAGGCCAGCTTTTCAGAAGCCCTGAATACTCAGAAATCTAAGCAATGTTAATTAGAGCATAGACTGTATGAGACCTTCAAAAATCAGTCCCAAGACATCCAAAAACAGAAGTACCCAAAAATAACTGGATGGTTTTGAAAATGCAGTTGCTTGCGCATGGTCAGCCTATGCACAGAGCAACTATCAACTCCCAATCTTTCTCCATGGAAGAGAATGGATTCCACTGCATGTAAACACGTATCAACTAGATACACAACTCTGTGGCCTGTCCCCTGCCGAGCCCTATCTCTATTCTGTGTCTTCATTAGTGCATTCATAGGACACATGAACAACACAGGAAAACTTGGCCACCTTGCAAAAATAGATTTTTAACTGAATCTTTAATGAGAAATATTTTAATTAACTATGATAACAGAATGCAATACAATACTGACATTTTATACCATCTTGATATTTAGAGATCTTTGCTTCTTAAAAATATGATAAGCATAGGCATGAGTGCCCCTGCTCCCAAGAGAGGCAGCATCCACAGCACTGTGTCCACCTTGCTGAAAATCTTTGGATGCCCCTCCACAGGGGATTCACGGAGATGGGACTACACAAGTTTTTAAAGTGAAGTCTGGTTCAAGGGACTGGCAAGGCTTTGCACAGCCACCCAGATTTTCACCTATCTTTGAAATATGCCTGAGAGTTAATACAGCTATTGAGCAGTTATGAGACATCCAGTCACTGCTGCATGGGTTCCTACAGAGGTTGAGCTACCAGGGAGAAGTATGAATGAAGCACACACAAACACAGTCATCTATACAGGTATCTCTTCAATGTCTGCAACTATGTGTGGTTCCATCCCTGCAGATCCTCAGCATCCAGAGGCTTGTGAAAGCTCAGACTTTCTAGTCTCTGCAAACACCAGCACTCCCCACTCCCAACTTGAGTGGATGCTATACTGGAAACTCTGTATAATGAAAATGATTGTATACAATACTGAAAATATTTTCCAGCAAGATTTTGTATTTTATTAACTCTGAAGGTTAACTCCACTACTGGTGATTTACAAGCTTTCCCACATACCCTTTCACTCATTCTGGGTCCACTAATGTCGCATGATAACCTCGTTTGCACAGCTGTGCTGTGAGAGCTAATCATTTGTGCATTTTAATTTGACTTTGTGACTTCCCCAGAACTGCTTTCCTTACTGGACTACAAGGGTAAAAAGGGCAAGACAAAGCAACTTAGTGATCCCCAGGCAACTATGGATCGGAAAGTGTCATTTTAAATGCATGCAGTACTCACCGCAGAGACCAAACAAATAACCTTGTATTAAACAGAGTCACAAGTCTGTAGATGCAAGAAGCCATAAAGACCTTATCACTTCGTTCTGTTTTGTTTTGCGCATAGGTATGGATGCAGAGGTGCAGGGGGAAGGGTGCTGCAGCACTTCCCAGATTTTGTACCCTGCATTGGGGTACCCGCACTGCCAGGGGCCCTGCTGATCCCCAGGTTCTCAACCACCAGCCCTGTGGGAACCACTCTTGGCCCCGGGGTTCCAGCTACTGAGGGATCCACTGCTGCCCTGGGTCCCAACAACTGCACTGCAGGCCTCGGGGCATCGACCACTGGCCCTGTGCCCAGGGCTCTGTAGCCATCCGCAGCTGTGGTCCCAGCCTGGGACAGTGAGGGTCACAGATGCGGTAAGGCGAGGGGGGCGCTGAGCAGCACCCGCACCCTAAAAATTGTTCCAGCGCCACTAGTTTAGAATTCTCCAAAATTGTTAGCAACTGTTGCTATTATGTATTTCCCTAAAAGCAGTTCCTGCTAGATGAGGTGCATTTTCATTCCTTAAACAGAATTCTTGTCATTTTCAACATAAAAAGTGAACTCTCCTCCTCCCCCGATTCTTCTAGCCATTTTGCACATTCCACTGCTCAAGAGAGTGAGAGACTAATTGGACTGGCAATAGCCAAGGCAGCAGATGATATTCAAACTTCTTCCATAGACTTTTGCCATTGCTCTAAAAGCTTGACCTGTTCCTATCTCTGCAAGTTTAGCCCCAGGCTTCTCTTGCATAGAAACTCCAACTGTGCAGCAGTTTTTTGATTTGCAAAAATGGAGACTTCTGTAGGAAGAGGCCCATTTATTTTGTAACCACAAATAATTGAGCCCCATTGACCAGAAATTAAAGGCTAGTATACAAGGTAAATCCAACCTGGGCAATTCTGATGTCCCCACATTTCTAGAGTGTTCTACTAGAAATGCCAATTTCTAGGGGCCAGTTGGAAAGTTCAAATCCACATCCTAATCCAAGCTCCACCAAATTGTGCCATCTCCCTCCCCAAAAGTGAATATTGAGGATAAGATACTCTACTGAATTTCAGGACCTCATTAACTATCCTACATTGCCCGCTAAAACGACAGTAGTGTGATGCCTACCACATAATGCACAAGACTGCACAATAAATGAGCCCTGAAGAATGCACTTGTTTTTTCAGACTGGTTTCTACTAGTCTTAATAAGTTATTCTAAATCTTCCCTCCAGGGTAAAAGCATAGAAACATGTACCTTGAAATGCCAAAAAAGGCAATTTAGAAAAGAGAACAGTGTGTTTTTCGAAATGGTTTGACAAGGCTTGTGGTTAAAACATATACAAAGGGCTATAAATGCTATTCCTTTTTAATAGATGGCAAAATCCACTCTGCTCAGTGTTGTAGGTACAACTAAACCCCTTGCTACAGAAAAGTCTGTTATGCTTAAGATCCAGATTTTACTTGCAAATAAAATCTAAAGTAAATTCATGCAAACTTTTCCAAGTGCCGGGAGATATTCTTAGCATCAGCCTGTACCTCTTCCATGTTTGTTTCAGGAACGATGATTGTTTCAGTCTCATATTAGAAACTCAGAAATCCAAGAAGTACTTTCTGGTTTTTACTCACAAGAGTTAAAGTGACATTATAGTAGGTTCTAATCTCAATCCAAAAAAGATTCTAAATTCCTGAGCTAGCTTTGTTTTATGATCTTGATCCTTTACATTCATTTCAATCAACAAAAGTACCAGTTTTAAAGCAACAAAGATTTTGAGACAGATTTTCCACTTAAGTAAATTGGCATAGCTCCATTGCAGTCAATCTGGTGATGACAATTTATATCAGTTAGGGATTTGGTTTTATAGAAATCACTTATTGAACAGTGATTTCAAGATGAACCCCCTATACAAATTGTAAATATTATTATATGTTATTTATCAATAGAAGAAACTACAAATTAATAGTGCCAACTTCTATATAATAATAATATCATACCTTAAATATCAGTCATTCATTTATCAGAAGCTTAGCTATTTTGACATCTTTTTACCCAAGACTGTACTAAAATATAGGGATTTACTTTCAAAATCAGGAATAGCTTTTTACAGCAAGAATTATTCTTTGGTTTGCATTGCCTCCAGCACAAGGGGGGCCCTCAGTGCTGACAGGTACCTGTTTATTATGTTGCAATAATGAAAAAAGTGAGATTTTCAAGGCACCTAACTCTCTTAAACAGACTTGAAAATCTGAGCCATAATAAGTAGTAATAATGATCATTGGTTTTCACTGAACAGTGCACAATCCACACATAACCCCAACTCAGCAAAGCAAAACACAGTGGTGGCATAATAATAAAATAATAATAACAACAACAACAACAACAACAACAACAACTCTTACTATTATTTCTAAAAAGTAGTACTAGGTGATGCTTACTGGTTACTGGTTAACCAGCGGTCCGGCCAGGCTGGAGCACCACACTACATCACAAGTAGGGGGCCAGCCCAGCCGGGCCTTCCACACCATGCCGCAGAACCCTGTTTAATCAGTTAAATAGTTAAATGTAACTTTTAACTGGTTAATGGATTGAACAAGATTTTTCATCCCTAGTATAAAGCCTCATATATCTGGCCCTGACAGAGATTGTATATCTAGTTTTTATGATACATATTACATACTGAAGTTTCATAAAGTATCCCCTTGGCTAGCCTTCCAAAATGCTAAACTTTTTCTACATGTTGAAAAGAGATTCTGAAAGGGAAAAGACCTAAAGATCAATCTAATCATCATATTAGCCCGCACTCTTCTTTTAACTAGCATCTGTTAAGCCGCTGTTCTGCCCAGCTATGTCTGGACTACACAAACCTAGGTACAAGCTAGAATATAGTTTATTTTTATGTTTGTTTCCTGGAGCTTCCAGCCAAAAGATTCTAGTGGATGCATGGCAGCAAATCCTCAGCTGCTATCAGCTGACCTCAGTGGAGTGATAACAATTTATGTCACATGAGGATCTGCCCCAGGGACTCAATAGTAGGCTATACACATAAGTGTCTAGAATTCATCAACTCTATGAAAAATGGATTTCAATATTGTACAAAGTACATAGCTAGCAATCCCAAAGAGTGTTTCATCCATTCTGTGGTAAGTCTTTATGAAATAGTCACACCTGATAAATATTCATCACAAAACACTTAAGTTTTATAAACAAAAATAAATTGAAAGTTTATATGTACTTGAATGTAAGGTATGGGAGATATGGCACAAATATGACAGTACTCATAACAACCAGAGAACAAAGTACACAGAGACATTGATTCTTCACAGCCCTTTGAAATGTCCATAAATAGAAAATGCAGAATATCGCCAGAGGAATATTTCTAATCCATTCACAATCAACCTTTAGAAATAAACATTTACCCCAAATCCCTAAAACTATTCATGCATGCATTAAGTTTCCTTTGTTACCCTTTACTTGCACTGACTTGTTCGGTATTAACATTCTGAGCAAATCAACAAATCAGTGTTCTAAAAACTCACTGGCACCAAGCAATCTTTATTAACCAAAATTCTTCCTTGTGAAATAGTAATTTACATTCAGGTTTCATAGTCCTAGATGTCTTTTTTCTTTCAAGTGCTCTAAGGAAACACAGCGGAAAGGTTTCTCAGAGGATAACACTTTTCAAACCAAATGAATGAATCTGAGCATGTGTCAGAAGAGAAAACTATGAGGGACCATCAGTAGTGGATAGACCATGGAGAATAAAGAAGTTAGAGGGCAGGTCAGCTGCTCTATTTTCTGAATACAAATATTATAGAAGATCCATTTGGCAGAGTATTATGGGAAGACAAAAAGCTAAGGCCCCCTCCTGCTATGTCCTTCCTGTTTATTCATTTACAGACCAAACACAATGCAAACTATGCAAACAACAAGAAATTCTCATCCAAATACTCTGTAGCTGACAAAAAATATTCTGTGATTATGTTTCCACAACTCAGTGCTGCTTCCTAATAAAACAGAAAACCTTGCTTTTTTTTAGAAGGCATATCAAACAAAGCTTCTATTTTAATTTTCAAAACTGTTTTGCATAAAAGTCCAGAGATTCCTGGAAAAACCTTGTTACCAATTGCAATTCACAAATCTGCATCTTGACAGTGAGCGGCATTTCTCCATTATGTTAGAAGTGCTTTAGGGTTACCAACCCTCCTTGTGGTGGTTAAAGGTCTGTGGGCCCTCATTTACAAAGAACTTATGTTCATCAATGAAAAGCTTCATTGAAGATGTCTACACCTTACACACGCTCTCAGAAGCACATTTCTTTAAAAATAAGCAACTGTTCCTTGAGGTTGATTTTGTCACCTTTTCTACGGAGACCTGTCACGCATCCAAGCCCTCTGAACAAGTTGACAAAAGGTTTGTGGAGCCTCAGACCTAGGAGACATGGGGGAGGGAACCTAGCATTATGACTCCAAGCAGCACTGTAAGCCACAGAGTCAGTGCCAAAGGACTATCTTCACCTCAGATAGACTTGGCCTCCTGTGATTTCCCCAGGTCCTCTCAAAGCATTGGCAGAGATATGCAAATGACAGCATGACAAATGCTAATGAGAGCTTCATTAGCATACTCTCTGCTGACAAATGACAAATGCAGACTTAGCCTGAGTTTTCTCCTCTGGCTTCCTCCTGTCTGTGTGGAAGATGATCAAACTCAATACCAGTAGCAGCAGCAAAAGTGGGAAATCAGCCTTCTTTTGACCTACATTTCAGTGTCAGAGCTTGAAGGGGACTATTTCAAGGCTAAAGTCAATGGTAGGAATTTTTTTCCCCTCCCGCTCCAAAAAAGACAAAAAATGGCCATAAGTTATGCTAGTAGAGCTGGGCAAAAAATTTTGATGGGGGGGGGCACTTTAAATATGTGGTAAGTGTCAAGGGCCACGGTCTTCCATGATCTTAATGGAGGAGGTGTGGGGTTTGGGATGGAGGCTGGGTGCAGTAGAAAGCTCAGGGTAGCAGATGTGAGTACCGGAGGGAGTGTGGGGTCTGGGTGGGAGTTTGGGTGAAGGAGGAGGTTGTGACCTAGGGCAAGGGGAATGGGGTATAGGAGGGAGTGCAGTATCTGGGAGGGGGTATGGATATGGATTCAAAAGAGGATTCTGCCCTGGAAGAGAGGTGCAAGAGGCAATGCAGAGTCTGAGAGGGTTGTGGCCTGAGGCAGGAATGTAGGAGGGGGTGCAGAGGGTTTGGGTTGTGACCTAGGGCAGGAGGGGGGTTGTGACTATGGGAAGGAGATAGGGCTGCAGGGTCTGCGAGGGTGTATGAGTTCAGGAGCGGCTATGCAGAGTGTTTGGGTTGTTATCTGGGACAGGGATACAGGAGGGGGAGCAGAGGGCTGGGGGGAGGAAGGGACTGGGTGCCAGGTGCAGGCTCTGATGGTTACCTCGGCAGCTCCTGGCCAGCAGCCCAGTGGGATCCCCCAGGCAGGCTCCCTGCATGAAAAAGCAGCCCAACTGCAGGGGCCATGTGCTCTCTGAGCGCAGCAAGCTGTTGGGGTGGGGGGTAGGCAGCATCACATGCTGCCTGCACCATAGTGCTGGGGGCAGGGGCAGTGCAGGATGCAGAAAACAGGGAGCCTGCCTAAGACTCCTGCTGGGCTGCAGGACTGACCTGGCTTGCCAGGCTCTATCCAGCCTGACAGCCATATTTTGGTTGCTCCTGTGTTAATACAATATTAAGATTGCAAAGTAATACCCAAGTCAATTAATCCAAAAACTAAGGTTCTGACAGCAGGGTTAACAGCCCTATTGCATGTGTGCATCATTTTCTGTTCCTGAAAATTCATCCATCAGGGTGGATATTTGTGTAGTTTAGTTGTTCTAGGAACCATAACTTGGAACCTGTCATTTGAAATTGAACAATTACATTGTATTACCACACTTTTGTATTTAATGTAAATACTCTGAAAAACAGATACAATATGAGTAAGTTAAGATTTTCATAGATTTATGTTTGATAATTTAAAACTAACTGAAAAGTTTAAGTTCTAAAACTATTAAACAATACTGATTTATGCTGAGTTATCCTCAAAGCCAAAGTCACTCTAACTTCCTTCCTCCAAAATACAGTACCTTGATTATTGCACTTACTGCAGATCAAAGGCTGTGTGTATCTGGATGCCTACTACACACTAGGGATGTAATAGTGTAGTTGATTAACTGATTAATCGATAAGCAAAAAACTTATAGGTTAATGCCATAGACTACACACATTTTCTCTCCCCTCCCCCCCCATCCCCCCAAACCTTGCCAGTACATTTTTTATCAGGCTGGCCAGCAGCCTGGCTCAGTTCTAGCTCGTGCCAGGTCCGGGACCTAATCCCTGCTGTGGCTCTGCATTTAAAGTGTATTAGGCAGCCCGGCTCAGCTCCAGCTCGCATTCGGTCTGGACAGCAGCGCAGGGTGACAGGCAGCTGGTCCGTGAGGGGCGCTGGTTTTTTAAACTGGTTCCCCTTGCGGACCAGCTCCCGCCTGGCAGCCCCGATGCCGCCTGACTCAGAGACAGCAGTGCAGAGTGGCAGGCAGCTCCTCAGGAGTGGAGCTGGAGCACACTGGCTGTCAGTCCCACCCCTGGGGACTATAGAATAGTCAAGTAACCGATAAGAATTCATGAGTTTAATCGTGAATTCAATTAACCGATATTTAACATCCCTACTACACACTGGTATCTTATAATAGCCTCTAAGCACTTTCTGGCTAGCTCTTACTCCAGAACATTTACTTCCTTTGTTAAAATATTCCATGCTCATCAAAGGAAAGTATATGTTTTGGTAAACAGAAAACTTAATTCCCTTTTCAACCTAATAGGACTAAAATTTGCAACAGTATCATTGTCAATGTTGTAATATGCTTTCAAACAAACAATTGACAAAACGCAGTTGTTGAAATTAAATAGATTGAGCCAGCAAATCTTACCTTCATCTAAATGCCATAATGACTGTACCTATTCATCATTAATTGCTAATTGTCTGGGTACTTAAATTCTATCAAGTACAGCTACAATGATTTTATTAGGCTTATGTCACGTAGAAAATAAAGTCTTTTGCACATGTGGTATTACTCACCTGTCTTAGATCCAGTGTGATGGTGACCCAATGGTATTCCCTTCCATTCTGAATGCTGGGACTTTGCCACCAATTATTTGTGCCATCTATAGCATTGGAGATAGGGTGCTGTTCTGTTTGTAAATAACAAAAAGGTATCTTAAGAATAAATGTCACTATCTTTTTTTTCTTACTTAGTATTTCTAAGCTGCATGCTGAATATTATGAGGGGAAAATTAATTATCCATAAAACACATAACAGGTAAAATTCACCCCGAGCAAAAAACACTATTAGGTCTATCCTGAGGGCTTACGTGGTACAATGGCCTCATGCTGGCACTCTGCACAAAGGTCAGTTCCATCCACAGACTAACATTATTGAGTATTCATGGCAGACATGTATTTTACACACAGTCCTGGGAAAGATATAGCATCATGAACTTGCCTTTGGGGTTAGCACTGTTGTGGTCACACACCCTGCATTGTGCATTCCGTAGAGGTCGGCCCGGGCACATGTTCCACAAGTTTGCAGAACATCTCTGGTCCCTTCTCACCACAGGTGGCATTGGTGTTGATATGAGCATGGCTAGCCAGATTTAAAATAGCAGGAAACAAACCTTAAAAAAAAATGAATACCGGTCATGTCATAAGATGATTGATTAAAACAAAAGTAATGGTTATTGTTGGATATGTGTGACCATATGGGGTTCTATAGCAAATGTCTGCCTCACCATGTATGTCTGAGTGTCTGGAAAATTGAAAAAAATATGTTGAGAATAAGTAACCTTCATTAAATGAATTCTGCATTATCTCACAGATATTGTAAGAGTCCAATAGCACTATCATTCTATGTCATGCCTGGATTGTTAATGAAGAATAAAATAGCTATTTTTAAGGATGGAAACTGAAACCTATTTTCACAGTGAAAATAAATGAAATCCAGGAGACAAATTTAAAAGTGTCTAGGTATGATGACTTACATAAGTGGTATCTCATTTCTGTGGAAGGTGACCTTTAATTGGAATTCACAGATGCAGAAATACCAATGACTTTGGCAATGTACTTTGAACTGCTAAGCTTTATTTGAGCTCCTGCGCATCCCCATACATATTGAATTTTAGTGCCTTGCTCTCTGCTCTCCTGCAGCCCTATAAAGTTTAAGGAAGGATTTTTCATGTGCTGCCTCCCACCTTCTGCAGTTTTTGTCATAGTACATAGACACACATCGGGAAAAGGTATTAGCTGAAATGCAGTGAGCTCCAGCTATTCTGGGTCCAAGAAATTGTAAATAATGATTTAAAATTATCACTATCTTGCTTCAGAACAGTCCACTGATAGGAACGGGAGCAGTCTGTGCCACTCATGTATTGCTTCTACTCATAACAATGCACGGACAGGTTGTCTGCTTCAGATAAAAGGGGTAATTATTTTGAAGGCAAGAGGCTCATTAAACTCTTTACTCAATCCAACCACTAGAGGGGGACAAAGACCAGCTTCATATACAGCAAAACAATGTAACTAATATTGAACAATTACCTTCCCCAAATTAATAGCTAATATTTTTTTCTAATGAAATCTTAAACTCTGCCAAAAACAAAGGGTCACCATAGTAGTGCAGGGCCTCCCCACTATACAAAAAAGTGGGCGTATAGCGAAACAACGTAAAGCACAGCTGGCTTGCATTTGCACAAATTGGTCGGGGGTTTTTTGGCACAATGTAAGATTGGGGAATGGGAGGACTTATAATGCAACAGTTCCTACAAGCATCAGCGTTAGAGCGGAAATTACATATAGCGGGGATGCCCTGTGCTGTATCTGTGGCTACATTTAACCTCTGCAGTTATAGCAATAATGCACAATGATCCTTGTAACTGTCCCTTTAAGACAGGCTAAAGTATCATGATCCTATTTCCAGTTCAGTGAAGAACCAAAGCATTTTGGGGTTGAAAGTTCCCAGAGGCAATGTAAATTGTAGTCCCACTGAGAATTATAGGCTATTACAATGAACAATGCTGGAAAGGGGGCAAGTATACAAACAAACCCCTCTTATAAGAACTAAGCGACCAGATGGGGACTGGGATTTGTCATGAGCTTTTTTTACTGAGTGACTAGGGAAGAGGCTGGAGCGCTAGGTCAAGGGCTTGGGAAAACCTGGGGATGGCTGCATATGATACCATGAGGAGGAGGAGGAGGTATTATTTTGGCTAGAACTTAAAGGTCAGAAAGCTAACTCCTTGGAGGGAAAAAAGCTGTGGCAAGGTAAGAAAAGAGCCTTGAGGGAAGAAAAGTGGCAGAGAGTTAGTGGACAGACCTGATGCTATTCATGGCTGAGGGCCCTATTGTTGGAGTATGGGTGGTTTAACAACCCCTTTGGTTTCTGAGGGGTATTGGTGTTGTACCCTAGTTGACGGGAAAAAAGAGATATATCATTGGGGAGTCCCTATAGCCTTGGAAAAAGACAAGGTGAAGGATCTGGACCAGGGGTGGGCAAAGGGCCCTCCGTGGGCCAGATCCAGCCTACCAAGCCAGTGGATCTGTCCCATGGCCGCCCTACCGCTCTCCCACCTCCAGGCCAATCAGGGCCTGGGTGTGGGGGAGTGCTCAAAGTTTCCTCGCCACTGCAAGAGCACACTGGCTATAGAGACACACCAGCTGTTTTAAAACAGCCAGCATTTATCTCTAGCTGCCACGAGCCTCTGGTGGAGGGAGCTTTGCGTGCTTCCCGCCCCCAAGCCAATCAGGGCCTGGGGCCAGGAGTGCACGAAGTCTCTCGCGTCCTGTCCCGACCCTGCCAGGGGCATGCAGCGGCTAGAGAAACACACACCAGCTGTTTTAAAGCAGTCCGTGTGCATCTCTCTAGCTGCCGCGCACTCCCCCGGCCCCAGGCCCTGATTGGCCTGGGGTTGGGGGAGCAGCAGGGTGACCGCAGGCCGGATCCACCGGCTTGGCTGGCCACATCCAGCCTGCAGAGGGCCCTTTGCCCACCAATGGGCTAGAGAGACACGGTAGATGTTTTAAAACTGCCAGTGTCTCTTTAGCCACTGTGCGCTCTTGCGGGAGCAAGGAGACTTTGCGCGCTCCCTCACCCACAGGCCCTGATTAACCTGAGGACAGGGGGAGCACATGAGGTCTCCTCCCACTAGGCACCTACTCCCACTAGGCGCCTTTTCTCTCTAAGGGGCGGGGCAGCAGAGGAAGTTGGAAGACTTCTCGTGCTCTCCCACCCCAGGCCAATCAGGGGGGGGAAGCACACGACGTCTCCTGCTCTGGCTCTGGCCCTTCTGCCTGAGGCCCACCCCTTCCGAGGTGGCCCAGGGCCACTTAATAAATTTCTGAAGTGGCCCCCTTTTAAAAATTATTGCCCACCCCTGTTACACTGAAAGGGGTAGATTTTTGATGCAGCTGGAGGGTTAAACTTCACTCCCAGCAGGAAGGAAAGTCACTATTACAGCCCCTAGTTCCCTTTTTCTGTTTTCCAGCTTTTTTTCTATAAAATATACTCCAAAAAACTAAGCTCACTTCAAGGTGGTAATATCATTTGTGTTTATTGGTCTGAGATTTTCAAGTCACTCCCTTTCCTGTGCAGAAGTTAAAATCAGAAGTAATTTTGGGAAAGAGAAAACTTCCAAGCTATGTTTAAAGATTAAAAATGATGGGCCACAATTAAGCCCCTGCTCCCAGATCAGGTATAGCATATTAAGAGTGCCAGAAGCAATCATAAATGTATTGCTGGAGCAAAGAGGCTATTTCTGAGACTGGCCATAAATGGATTTTTTTCCATTTATACAGAATTAAATTAATGATTATTTAAATAGAAATAATTCCAATTGCATTTCCAGTAACATATGCCTTCTTTCATTTCTCAAGTTTATACAGCATATATGAGGAAAACTTTTAATAGCAGTGTTTTGTTTTTCTAAGGCAGAGCTAAAAATGACTACAATTTAACCAAAGAGGTCTTTGTCTTTATGGTAATTACACTCCCATGAAAAGCCTGAAGCATTTTAGTTCAGTTTAAATCTTAACTTCAGCTCAAAATGTGGCAAAATACTAATGTTCTCAAATACAATCTGAATAGTGTTCTGTGTGTTTTTAATTGTATTGTATTGAAAACATTAAAGAGGACAGGAGGGAGAAGAGCTATAAACTATAACTGCTGAATCAGGCATAGTCTTTATTCTCACTAAATGTTTTAATTGGAAGCAGATGAGTATTTCTGTAAAACTGAATATTTATTTCTGGCCAACTCACTGATATCATTGCATGCCACGTGCTGAATAAGGCCCTGATTCTTTTCTCATTTACTCCACTTTTACTCCCGAGTTACTAGTATGAGCATGAGAAAAACGTGCCTTTCTTCCTCCTCCCCCCTCAAGAAATATAGATGAAGCCTAAATGGGTGAGGAAAGAAGATTACCAAAGTTATTCCGAAATGGCTACCCTGCATCTACACAAGCTGCCCGTTATTTCGAAATATTTCGCCATCCCGGTAAACCTCGTTGCATGAGGGATAAGGGATGGCTCGAAATAGCGAGTTATTTTGAAATTTGGCGCTGTGTAGACGTGCCAAATTTCAAAATAAGCTATTCTGAAATAGTTTTGAATTAAGATACGCAATTTGCGCAACACAAATTGTGTATTTTATTTGAAGTTTAGGGTGCTGTGTAGATGCACCCTCAGAGTTCCCAATATCAACGAGCCTTCCTCAGCTTTCTGTCACCTCCAGGGTCATTTGTTACACTGGCGGCAATTACATGTGACACAGCCTACCCCGCAATGACCTCCAAATCTTAAAACCATGGATTAGTGCCAAGAAAAGAGGCACTAAAGAAAGGTACTGTGTGAAAGTTTCATTCCAAACCCCAAGTCACATTAGTATTGGGTTCAAAATCAGCAGCAAAACAGAGTTTCATCTGAAAGTCTTGCACCACTCTCCCTTTTGAGCAAACATTTTACTGGCTCCCATAATTACACTGACAAAATGAAACTTGTGACAGTTGATACCGTGGTGGCTCTTCTTGAAGATACAGAGCAACAGAGCTACAGTTCTCATTTAGCCTTTGGGTTCAGATAGAAACAAATGACTCAGGGTTTGATCCTCCAAGATGCTGAGTACTTACAACCCCCAATGGAACAAATTAATCTCTAGTTACCCTTCAAAACAATGAATGTTAGATAGATCTGGTCACTGGCAATTTGGTGGAAGTTTAGGAATTGCTCTGTACCATGCAAGAGCAAGCCCACAGTGAGTATAAATCCACCAAAACCAAATGTGAGTTTCACAGCTTTACATTAAAACATTCCATTCTAAGTTAGAATGTTCCTGAGTTACTTAGTGTGATGAGTTCAAGGGCTCTCTTCCATTTCCACTCTTCAAAAAAAATCTGTGAAATACGCCATTGTTTACAGTATTGGGGGCAGGGAGATACTCTCAGAACTAACTGAGCCAAATAAAGGAGAAAAAATGAGTAAATGAAGGAGAACAAATTAAAGACAAACAATGTATAGTATCAGGAAATGAATAGTGTTCAAGATGCAACTAATGACTAATATCTACACCTGGAATACTATGGCATCATAAGCTTACAGTGTCTGGAGAAAGACACTGTATTTCATAAATGTAAACCAGTATGCAACTGTCTAGATTCTGAAAGACAATGATTTACTTTAACCTTTTCTCACAAAAACCCAGCACAGTAGATTAAATTAGATGTATCTAATCTCTCCTCAGGGAAGAAAGGAAGTTTCACATATGCAATTCTTGTTGTTTTATTCCTTAGGTATTCAATTAGACTCCATTATCACATCATTAACTTGTGTACATTTTGAAGGATGATTTTCCCAGCTACACAATTTAGATTTGGTTGACTGAATTTCATTTGCTAAAATAATTAACCAGCGATTGTGTCTATTTCCCATTTGTACTCAAAGATCCCACATAGAAACAAATATATTTATTTAATAATGCAGCCTGCATTTTTTCTTTTCCCTACTTTCTGCTTTGCAGCTGCAAGAGAGTTAGTGCCCACCACTTTAAAAGTGACAACTATGACTCTGAGAAAACAAGGAAGAAAGAGACCCCACTGTTAACCTAAATAAGCATACATGCTTTTTCTGATCATTGTCCAGCCCTTCACATAATAACTCAAAGTTTGTCTTTAATCTGTTCTCCTTCAGTTACACAGCTGCCCATTTGTTCAAAACAAGAGAGGTTCCCACAGTAAAACACGACAGTATCAGGAAATGAATAGTGTCCAAGATACACCAATTGACCTTGAATAAGATTTACACCTGAAGCACTAAGTTAATACCAAATTGGAATGTACTTCTCACTGTAAGAATCCAGACAGTGGCACTTTTGAAGTCTGCCTCTCCTGTTTGTAACAACTTTGCCTTTCAAGGATTGCAGTCTGGACGTGGCAGACCTTTTCACATTAATGCTTGACCCATGCAATTGCTGGATAATTTGGCAGAACACAGAGAAGAATTAAAAATCAAATACTTAACTCTGCACACAGCCCAAGTGATTTTCTTCAGTGACTAGGGAAAAGAAGGAATCTACCCCCCGCAGACTGCTGTGTAGCAGCACTGCCACAGAACCACAGTAAATGTTCCTTTCCACAGTGGAACATGACCAAATAAACCTACTGAGCAGCAAATCCACTCATGCTTGCTTCTTTTTCACCCCTCTAAACCCTTGCCAGCTGGGACACAGAACGGACAGCACTTGGGGGGGTGGGGAGGGAGCTGTGGATCCCGCCAATGGAGTCAACAAATCTTGATCCCCTTTGTTCTGAAGAGCACCCCCATTCCACCACACCAGTCAGGGTCACTACTGCACTTGCTATCCTTGCAAAATCTTTTCAGGGAACTGGGAGTCAGCTGTCTTTGTGTCCAAGCACTATCAGACTGCCATGATCCACGGGATTACAGACAACAAATAATTTTCATATACATATCCAGCGGCGTCGGGTATGTAAGGTGGGGGAAGGTTCTGCCTTCCCAAACCACCACTCTGCCCCCAGAGCACCTGCTGCAGGTGTTCTGGGGTCAGAGTGTTGCTGCCCCCCAGCACCCGTCCTCCCAGGGCTCAAGGACAGGGGAGGCCAGGCCTGGCTGCATGGTGCGCCCTCCTCCCTCCCCCAGTGCTCCGAGGCTGGAGATGCCGGGCCGGGTGGTGCTGCACACCCAGTCCCCTCCCTCCCCAGTGCTCCTCGTGGCATGGCCCAGCTCAACCACTCCAGCCCCAGAGCACGGAGCAGGGAGGAGGCAGGGCTTGCTGCGCCACTCGAAAGGGTGGGCTGGGCTCAGCCGGGCTGTGTGGCACGGTGCGCCTTCCATCAAGGCTGGGGAGGCTGCAGCGAGCACATGCCCACTTCCCCGCCTCTCCCCTCCCCATGGTTGGAAGCGGGGAGCACACACGTGGTGTGCTGTCCTGCCTCCCAGAGGTGGGGAAAGGGTGGGACCTAGCAGAAGGGACAGGGCTGGAGGTGGGACTGGGGGCTTGCCTCCCCCAGCCCTGCCTTCACTGACTGCCCATGTAGATATCCATACCCAGCATCAAATTATTCAGGAAATGTATTCCTAGGAACATAGAAACTGTCATCTTGGATCAATGCACCCAACAGTGCAATCCAAGATACTCAGATGAAAGCACAAAAAACTTTGCAGAGGACATAAAGGAATACAATTACTAACCCACAATGATCAGAGACTGTCTTATTCCCTGAAGCATGAGGGCTTAAATCTATGCCAGCTATTGTTTGTTTCTTTCTTTAATCCTTCTAATGTGACATCATAAGTGCCCCATGAGAGGACTGATGAAGCATCTGTAGTGACCTAGGACTAGGCAGAGAACTGAACATAAGGAAACAGCAGGACCTGGAGAGCATATAGCAATCAGATAGTGCCAGTGGCTGAATGCCAAATAAAATCTGAGCATTCAGGCAGTTTGGGCATGCAATAAGGAGATTATATTTTCAAAGAACATGCACCGCCCATGCACTACTTTGAAAAATCACCCTTGTTTTTTGAGTATCTAAATGGGGTCAACCAAATCCTGTCATAGGGCACAAAGGAGGCCCTTTTGAATGTTCCTTCAACTAATTAATTGCTCCTAGTCCCAGGCTCAGTATCAATGACTTAAAAGGTACAGAAATAAACAACAGCTTTGTCTTGTTCCTCTCTCTAGAACAAAAGGAGCTGAGCAAGGCAGCCGCAGCAAAACTGCTCAATATTAACATGAAACATGCTTGTTTAAATTCTAGCCAAGGGGAAACTCAAAAGCAGCGTTTCCCAAACTATGGTTCCCCAAGCCCTCAGCCGGGCTGGGCGGATGCAGCCTATGTTTCAGGCTCCCGGCAGAGGCATAGTGAGGGTTACCAGGTGAGCTCTTATTGCTGGCTGTGGAGGGGGGAGGAGGGGTTGGATATGGGCCGCAGGGAAGCAGGGTCGAGGCAGTGGAGCTGCCCAGGGGAGATAGGGAGGGGAACCGGCTGGCAGAAGCAGGGCTGGCCAGGGGGGCGGGAGCAGTGGGGCTGGCCAGGGGAGATCGCGGGGCGGTGGGGGGGAGACCGGCTGGCGGGGGCAGTGAGGCTGGCTGGGGGAGATCACGGGGCTAGCTGGGGAACTGGCCGGCGGAAGCAGGGCTGGCAGGGTAGCAGGGCTTGCCAGGAGAGATCGGGAGAGAATCGGCTGGCGGGGACAGCGGGGCTGGCCCAGGGTGGGGAGGAGGGGGGAGAGAATCGGCCAGTGGGGAGCGGGACAGTTCAGGGCGCACGCAGATCCTGAATAAAAATTTAAAAGCAGTGCCTTTTAAATATCCCCACTGCTGACAGTGAGGTTTAAAGGCACTACAATGTGTCAGAATGGAGAGAACCTGGTGCATTCACCATCCAGAATGAGAATATGGATAAAAAATTCCAAAGATGGTGTCAGCTTTCTGAAAATAAATGAGCCCCTTTTCAATACACGATGTGGTGGTGCAGGGTTTTATTGGATTACAGTCCATTTTTCCAATCCATATTCCCTTAACTTGCTGGTAAGAATGTTGTGGGTGGCCGTATCAAAAGCTTTGCTAAAGCTGGCCCTGGGGGCTTTGGGAGGACCAAAAACAACATGGCTGTGTCTACATTGGCACCCCTTTCCGGAAAAGGGATGCTAATGAGACACTTCGGAATTGCAAATCCGCGGGGGATTTAAATATCCCCCGCGGCATTTGCATGAACATGGCTGCTGCTTTTTTCCGGCTCGGGGTTTTGCTGGAGAAAAGCGCCAGTCTAGACGCGATTTTCCGGAAAATAAGCCCTTTTCCGGAAGATCCCTTATTCCTACT
The DNA here is from genome assembly GCA_019425775.1 of Rafetus swinhoei. Classification (NCBI taxonomy): domain Eukaryota; kingdom Metazoa; phylum Chordata; order Testudines; family Trionychidae; genus Rafetus; species Rafetus swinhoei. The sequence goes on from CM033424.1 coordinate 84,905,137, forward strand.
TTCAAAAGTTACCAGTCCTCTGAAAGCTCGTGAATGGATTTACTGTTCCCCGTGTCAAAAAGTTTGGGAGCCCCTGCTCAAAATCATTGAGACTTGACTAATACTGGCAGCCTCAGAAATGCAGGATAGAAAATTATCTGTTTTATTTACACAGTTCAGTGGACTACACAGTCACATTATGACCTTTCATGTGTCAGAGTACTGGAGACAGAAGAACAATGTCCAAGAAGCAACTACTGACCCCTCAGTTCAATTCCTTAGTGCACTCAGCTCAGATTTTAGGTTCAGAGCACAGGCTGAGCATGAACGCCTGGAACAAGATAGAGATGGAACATGGAATAAGTGGTGGATGTCCTAATGCTAGGGGTGTAGCAAAGGGCACTCCTCACTGTACTCAATACCTAAAAGGTATATTTATTACACTACACACGTAGTAGTATTCCATATTCCCTTAAATCAGGAGTGGCCAATCTATGGCCCACGGGCCATACAGAACTCACCTGAGGAGTTCATAAGGCCCACAGCCTGGTTCAATACAATATATCTATTCATTAGCATTCTGATGTCATGTTTACATCATTTTAGTTTATACAAGTGGGTAAACAGGCAACATGGTACATGGAAACAACCTGTCTGAAGACTACAAAACAAGCTAAACTTAAAATATAAATCACTAGCAGATTTACCTGGCATTTCCTGGTAATGCCAAACCAGAAAACTACTCCCAATTTCTCTGTTTTAGCCCTTTTCTGAAAGATGTATTGAGAAGTAATCCTATTCCAGGTTCATCCTATTTTTCTGGCTCATCTTGATTCAATCTTTTTCAACATTCACTCAGGCTACAGCTACACTGCCATTTTTTTTTTGCGGAAAGAGGATATGCAAATTGCACTCTCATTTGCATATCTTCTTCGGATTCTTTTTGCGGAAGAGGTTTTGCCGATAAAAAGCCCTGTGTAGACGGGACCATTTGTTGGGAAAAAACCCTTTTTCACAAGACCCTGTAAACCTCGATTTTTGAGGAATAAGGGATCTTGCGAAAAAGGGTTTTTTTCCCACAAATGACCTCGTCTACATAGGGCTTTTTTCAGCAAAACCTCTTCTGCAAAAAGAATCGGAAGAAGATATGCAAATAAGAGTGCAATTTGCATATCCTCTTCTGCAAAAAAATAGCAGTGTAGCTGGAGCCTCAGTTATGTCAATTGTGAGGGCTGTACTTGCTTTGGTGAATTTCTCTTTCTGTTTGGTTTTATAAGAAGCAATCCCATTCCAGGCATATTCCATTTTCTTGGCACAACCAAACTCTTGTTTTGCTTTAAGCTATGATAATAGGAAGCTATATACCAAATTTGGTGGTCTTAGCTCTTACCGTTTAGGAGGAGTCCCTGATTAAATAAACAGACAAACTCTCTAAAATATATAGTAGAATGCAGGTGAGAATCTGTTTGGTCCACACAAAGTTGTCCCTAGGTTTGTATGGCCCTCCTGTGTAACAAGGTTGGCACCACTAGCTTAATTGAAAAACCTTGTTATTAGTCCCAATAGAGTAAGGGTATGTCTACACTACAGCACTAATTCGAACTAACTTAATTCGAATTAGTTAATTCGAACTAAGCTAATTCGAACTAGTGCATCTAGACCTAAAAACTAATTCGAATTAGCGTTTTGCTAATTTGAACTAGCATGTCCACATTGAGTGGACCCTGAACCGAAGTTAAGGCTGGCCGGAACCAGTGCCGGCAGGGCATCAGGTTAGGACTTAGAGTGTGGGGCTGCTGCCTCAGGCTAGCCGAGGGCTGTGCTTAAAGGACCCCCACCCCGGACAGACAGTTCTCAGGGTTCTCCGCTTGCTTGTCTACCTCGATGAGGGACAGCAAAGCAGTCCTGTCTTGGAGTGCCCTGAGTGCCCACACTCGGCACATCACAGCACTCGGCCATCAGCCCGGCTGCACTTGCCGCAGGCTGCCCTCCGAGGGGGTCAATCGGGGGGCTGTCAGGATCCATGAGGCCCTGCAGGAGAGCTTCCACCCCAAGGAGCCCACAGAGCCACCCCAGTCCTCCCCATCAGGGGCTCGTGCCCCATTCCTCCTCACCTCCTTCCACTTACCCTCCCTAGCCCCCTTCCTGATGTAAAAATAAAGGACACGTGTGGTCAAAAATAGAAACTCTCTTTATTTAACAAAACTGGGGGTGGGGGATTAACTCTGGGGAGACTGGGAAAAGGAGGTGGGAGAGGGGAAGAGAGAGGTGGGAGGGGGAGGGGAAACCTGGGAGGAGGGAGCTGGAAGGGGGAAGCCAGGGAAGAAGGAGGAGGGGAAGTATAAAACTATGGTACGCCATATCTTCAGTACTGTGTACAGATGTGGTCTCTCACCTCAAAAAGATGTTTTGGCCTTGGAAAAGGGTTCAGAAAAGGGCAACTAAAATGATTAGGGTTTGGAACAGGTCCCATATGAAGAGAGGCTAAAGAGACTGACTTTTCAGCTTAGAAAAGAGGAGACTGAGGGGATATGATAGAGGTCTATAAAATCATGAGTGGTGTGGAGAGGGTGCATAAAGAAAAGTTCTTCATTAGTTCCCATAATATGAGGACTAGAGGACACCAAATGAAATGAATGGGTAGCAGGCTTCAAACAAACGAAAGTTCTTCTTCACAAAGCAAATAGTCAACCTGTGGAACTCCAACCTGTGGAACTCTCCTTAAGAGTTTAAGGAGAAGTTAGATAAAGTCATGGAGGTTGGGTCCATGGAGTGCTATTAGCCAGGGGGGTAGGAACGGTGTCCCTGGCCTCTGTTTGTGGAAGGCTGGAGATGGATGGCATGAGACAATGGCTTGGTCATTGTCTTCAGTCCATCCCCTCCAGGGTACCTGGTGTTGGCTGCTGTCAGCAGACAGGCTACTGGGCTAGATGGACCTTTGGTCTGACCCAGTACGGCCGTTCTTATGTTCTTATATTCTAAGCTCAGGGCTCAGGGTCGGGGGGGTCTCACTGGACCAACTTGATTTTCATGCAAACCTGCTCCTGAGTTCGCATGTGTCCTTTGGTGGCCAGGCTGGCAGCTATCCTGCCCTAGACGGCCACTTTCCTGTGCCTAGTGCGGAGATCGTGACGTTGGAGGCCTCCCCCCAAACCTCGATGAGGTCCACGAACTCCGCACTAGACCAGGCGGGCACCCGCCTCTTGCGGCCCCAGGCAGGCTCCTGGGAGCTGCCAGCCTGGTCCTGGGAAGAGGCGGAGGGCTGGGTGGCAGCGGGTGGCTGGCTCATGCTGTGCCAGGTGCAGGGTCTGCTGGCTGGGTGCTGGCAGGCTTGCACCTGGCACGGGCACCGTAGCCAGACCATGGCCCTTTAAGGGCTCCGGGGCCGGGAGGGGGGCAGAAGAGTTTCCCTGGCTTGGCCCAGAGTGGCCACCAGGGCAACCTGGGAAGGGCTAGCCTCCAACTAGTTCGAATTAAGTGGCTACACAGCCCTTAATTCGAACTACTTAATTCGAACTAGGCGTTAGTCCTCGTAGAATGAGGTTTACCTAGTTCGAATTAAGCGCTCCGCTAGTTCGAATTAAGTTCAAACTAGCGGTTTGTATGTGTAGCGCCTATGAAAGTTAATTCGAACTAACGGCTGTTAGTTCGAATTAACTTTGTAGTGTAGACATACCCTAACAGTTGTGTAGATATTACAGATCGGAAACTATTATCAAAATATTCCAAAGGAACATAAATTTTGACAAAATTTCAATGGAAATCAGGCAGTGAGTGGTCTCCTGGGAGTTGAGCAGCCAGTTTACACCTGGATAGTTGGAGAGCCAGTCTATACAAAATTATGGGGCTTCTTTCCCATTCTGGGAAACAAAAGTTCAAAATTTTGGAAGTTTTCACAACTCCAATAGATATGCAGTACAAGACACAATGAATGTATTGATTTTATACAAGGGAATTTAGCTCTTTGGACAGCAGTCGTAATTTCACATTTTAGTTGATATGTTTGGAAAAAGAGACAACTAAAGGGAAATATAACTGGTGTGGAGAAAGTGAATAAAGAAGAGGTATTTACTCCTTCCCATAATACAAGAATTAGGAGTTACCACATGAAATTAATAGGCAGCAGGTTTAAAACAAACAAAAGGAAGTATTTCTTTGCACAGTGCACTGTCAACCTGTGGAACTCTTTTGCCAAAAGATGTTTTGAAGGCCAAAACTATAATAGGATTCAAAAAAGGACTAGATAAATTCATGGAGGATAGGTCCAACAATAGTTATTAGCCAGGATGGGCAGAAATGGTGTCCCTAGTCTCTGTTTGCCAGAAGCTGGGAATGGGCAACACGGCATGGATTACATGATGATTCCCTGTTCTGTTCATTCCCTCTGGGGCACCTGGCACTGGCCACAGTCGGAAGACAGGGCACTGGGCTTGATGTACCTCTGGTCTGACCCAGTACGGTTATTCTTATGTAAGTTTAAATTTTAAAAATTGAAATAAATGTTTTAAAATATTTTTAAAACTTCTCTGATTTTTATTCATTATGCTGAGAAGTAACCAAGACAAAAAGGCTGTCTCAAAAACCCACAGCCCTTCAGTAGGAGACTGCCCACTCGTCTGAGCATACAACCACACGAAAGGGGCTTAAATGAGCAGGGTATAAAGCCTATATTATACTCATAGTTAGGGTTCTTTTAAAGCTCTCTTTAGATCCAAGTAGCAAGAATGGGTCCATGCTTACTGCTGCTAAAAGAAAAATAAGGCTAAAGAAGACAATTGTGAGCCCTAGAATTCTAAATTTCAGTTTTACCTGCCTTCCCTTGCTGCTGCTCCATAGATCCTTATAGGCCCAAACTAGTCTAGTAAACAGTATCTACTTTAGAAGTTTGTTACTGCCACCTGTCATAATGCTGTCTGAGCATGTGTTCTAATAATAATGCTAAGGTTCAATTTAGAGAGTCTTGTTTTCATCCACATTTTTTATAAAGATTTACCAGTCCTCACTAACCTTTCAAATAAATGCAAGCTGAAAATATTGATTTTTTTTTATAAAAGCCCACTTTTATTCTGGATTTAATACTTCTGGATTGCAAAAGTATTCTTTGAATATGCTTATCTAGTCTCCACCGGAATTACAGTTCTTTCCAAAATGATGGCTTGCAGTAAAACCATACCTCTTGTAAAACTCAAGAGTATGTAAAATTCTTTAGGCTATACTTACCTGTGCATTGGTGCAGCTGTACCGATGCAGCTGCACTGCTGTAATGTCTCCCATGTAGTTGTTCTGTGCTGATAGCATAATTAAACCACCACTAATGAGCAGCAGTAGCTATGTCTAGGGATAGCATCTCTCACAGGTGTTTTTTCACAACCCTGACCAACAAAAGTTTTATTGACAAGAGTACTAGTGTAAACATAACCTAAAAGTAGACTATAGAAAGATACTTTGTTTTTCAAGCATCAATTTCCAAGACTTTATGACTACTGTATGTGAAAATTTAAAATATTCTTTTAACAGGAAAGATTAATGTCATGATTGTCTTATATTATTAATATTGTTTTAAGGGCTTTTGTACAAGATCAGAATATATTTCTTAAAAGTACATTTTCTTTTGGTACTCCTTCTGTTTGTCATAATTATGTATTTTTTATTGCATTTTAAACATATATAAATAATCCATCAGATCTATTAAAAACAAAAACTATCCAGCTAAAAACAATGAGTAGTCCTGTAGCGCCTTACAGACTAACAAAAATGTCAGGACTACTCGTTTTTAAAGTTACAGAATAACACAGTTCCTCCTCTGTGACTTGCTATCCAACTAAAAGGTACCTAACATCGGAAGGGACAAAATGTAGTATCTAGTAGATATTATGATGAAACTAATTTTCTATCTAAGTTTTAATAGCACAAACAGAATATCCAACAAGTAGACAGTAAAGATGAACTGATGTCCAGTGGTCCCGAAAAATGAGATTGTCAGACATGAGCCTATTCACGTAATTCAAAAAACTCTCCAGAAGTTAAGACATTAACCTGGGATTTGAGTAATCTAGGTACAATTCCCTGCTCTGCTATAGTTTAGATAAGAAAAAACCTATTCATCCCAGAATTAGAAAACAAAGAACTACTGGGATATAAATAACAATTATCTGAAGTCAGACAGGGTATTAGATCAAGGGAATGACATAATATTTTCTGAACTGTATATCAACACAAATACAATAAAGACTGAAACCATATCTTTGCCAGAAATTTTACTGATACATTCTGCAGGGTAACCAGTTGATTCCTTTCTCCTTACCAACAACCCTTGGCCTTTCTGTGCGGTCATTAACAAAGAAAGAATTTGCCAATGAACAAAGCAATTGTGACTTGGAAAAACATAGGAAGAACTGATAGAAACAGCAGTAACAATGGGCCTTTTTTACAGATTCAGTTTTCAGAGCACAAAAATATATGGAAGGGGTCTGATTTCATTCACAAATTAGTGTTCTAAAAATGTAAAAGAGTCAGCAATTATAACAAAGAGGCCATGTTCAAGTTGTTCACCAGTAATAGATCTTTCATTTATTGAAAACATTTACACAGAATACACAGTGGCAGTTGTTCATGAGACTTTCAAACACGGAAGGAAAACAAAAGAATTATAAAAGGCAAAAAGCAATAAAATGTTAGACCATTTAAATACATAAAATATGTAATAGACTATAGTATTAGACTTCACAAGCTGAGGTCACATTCCTTATAAAACTCTAAAATATAGTTTTCAAGAGTACACTTAGCTTTAGTTTTTCCTTGTTCCAATGTCTAACTTTCTAACTTTGGAGCTATGCTCTCCATTGTACTTAGTAGAATTAAATCTCATTTATGCCAGCAGTAACATAGGATCCCCAGACCTTTCTTTATTGAGCAATTTCTTCACATTTAAGGGTTCAGTTGTAACATTTGTGGGTACGCAGGAGCGGCCCGAGGCCGGCTGCGGCAGCTGGCGCCCCAGGCAGGTGACGCAATTGGTGCCCCCGCCTGCACGGCCGTCAATGGCTGTGACGTCATCATTGGGCGCCCGGGCTCAGCTGATCTTCGGCACAGCGCACGAGTCACTAGGAATAAGGGAGCGGTCGACAAAGGCTTCCCTTGTCGACCGAGCCACATCTTGACTCACGCGCTGTGCCAACGATCAGCTGAGCCGGCACAGCGCGGCGGCCATTTTTATTTTAATGAAGCCAGGGATATTTAAATCCCTGCTTCATTGACTATGTCGGGTAGCCTATTTTACATGCCTCTGTCGGCAGAGGCATGTAGTCTAGACATACCCTGTGTGAGTAATCCTGCCTGATGAATGGTGAAAATCACAGAAATATGATAATAATAACAGTAGATAATTGCAAAAAAAATAATCCTCTATATTTGTTCTATAGGAATATAAAGCAAGACTTATATGCTATAATGTATGATCTACCTTATTCGCCATTTTGTACAGTCACTGCTCTAACATTTGCATCAAAGGTGGCTTTGACCCACTCACATGAATGAAATTCACAGTATGCTTAAATATCAAGTAATGAATTGTATTCAACCAGTTTAATAAAGTCTTGACGTGACACAGGTTGACTACTCTGCTGCAAAAACTCAGCTAATTGAATTTCCACTTCAGTAACAGTGACAGGTTGACCACACATCCCATTTTGGCCAAGACAGTCCCCCTTATAAGAGCCTTGTCCCAGACATTCTAGCTTTTTGGCAAAAATAGGCATTGGTCCAATTTGCTCTTGCAATCTGATCATCAGTCTAGAAGGCAGGGCTGCTGAGAGGGGGGCAAAAGGGACGCCTGCCCTGGGGCCCTACAATTTACAAGGGTCCGGGACTCCTGGTCACTGCCACCCCTCCCGCCTGAGACCCTACACCTTTCAGCAGCCTTAAGCCGCCCCCACCAACACCCTTCCCAGGAGCCTAACAATTCTGTTAGCAGCCCTGCCACCAGGGGTCACACTGTCAGCCCCAGGTGGTATGAGGCTCAGATAGTAAGCCCCAACTCCAGCTGGCATGAGGGCAGCGGGTGCCACACAGGCCATCCCCATGTGGTGTGGGGGAGATTGAAGGGAAGCACTTGGGCCAGCCCTGTGCAGGGGAGGAGGGGCACTCTGGCATGCAGCAATTCCATGTGGCTCAGGCCAGCTCTACTCAGTGCCCCATTTTTACTTTGGGAAATATGGTCATCCTGGCCTAAACAGAGGCTCAGATAAGGGGATCATTTTAGTACATGGCACCTGTTTTATATAAATATAAAACCCGCAAACCAGGCCATGTTCTTCCCCCAGCGAGTGGCTCCATTGTTCCACTGTATTTCTTACTAAGGGTGCATCTACACAGCCGGTCATCTGAAGAAGTGGGTTTTACCCACAAAAGCTCATAATATCATCTACATGTTTTGTTAGTCTTTAAGGTGCTACTAGACTATTTGTTGTTTTTTTAAGGTTTTCCACAGCACTGTAAGTCGAAATATGATACACAATTTGAGCTACGCAAATTGCATATATTATTTCAATGCTATTTCAAAATAGCTTATTTCGTCATTTGGTGCTGTCTACACAGCGCCAGACTTTGAAATAAAGCGCTATTCCCCGAATGTCCATTACTCCTCGTAGAATGAGTTTTATAGGGACATCGGAATAGTAAGCCTGAAATAACGGGCTTGCTGTGAAGACATGGGATAGCTATTTTGGGATACTCTGGGATCCCGAAATATCATTGCGGTGTAGACGCACCCTAATAGCATAGAACAGAACTGGCCGGTGTAATGTCAGTTGACACAAGTTAGTTGTAAACAAAGATAATTTCCATTTAGATCCTGGCTGGATACTTTTTTAGCCCATTCTGCAGGCAACTGTATGGTTTTCAGATTTGTAAATGGTTGCATTTTAATAATCTGATAGGCATTTAAAAGACAACTTCAGAGAATTCACCAAATTAGTTAGGCCAAACAAACAAACAAACCTCAGAAGACCTAGGTCTTTCCCTCCTTTCTCTTCCCCAGCTTCCATGTAAGCAACAAAAGGCTTGTCTCCACTAGGCTTTTTGGCCAAAAATATCCCACTGTTGCTACCACCAGTTAAGTTCTATCACTGGCAGCAACAAAGAGAGCCCAGCCTTAATATAGACAGGCATTGGCAGCTACTGGTGTTTTAAACTCAGTATTGTCTAGACAAGCTCTGAACTGAGTTAGACGACATGCTGATAAATGCCATAGTCTTTAGAAATGCACGGGAAAAGCATGAACATTGCAACAGCACAAAGAACAAGTGTTATCTCAAATTCAGGCAGAAATTAGAAAGTGAAGTGAGCAACAATGTTGTCTGTTCCAGAATGATTGTAGTCAACTTTACTATTCCCCCCTTATAAATGGTTCATGAAGGTTAAACTTTTTTTCTAAATGCAAGTCAACAGTTGTGCCTTTCACAACAGGCTTTCTTTCAAACACTCAAACACCAGCCAACTATTTCAAAGTAGAATATAACAAAGACTAGAGAAAAAAATAGACTGTCCAAAACACTATGAAATTCTTTTAAAGGAGTCAGTGGGCTGAAAAGTGTAGTTGACATAACAAGTGACAGAAAACTAAAAGAAAATTATAGATTAAATGAGTGTTGCTTTAAGTGTTTATTGGTGGTTTATTGGTATTTATTTACTAAAGGAAAACAGTATATTCCTTCCTGGTGTAAGATGCTAAAGTTATGTAAGAGTCTATTCCCTTACCACATTCCAAGGCAGAAAACAATGGAATGTGAACTTGTTTTTGTTCGTTTGGGTTTTGAGAGAGAGAGAGAGAGAGAGAGAGCTCTGAAGTGTATGGAAAGTAGAGATTTATTCTACTGGGGTCAGACTGTATCCCAAAAATATATGCATGGCAAGGAATGCTGCAGGTGTGAATCCTGCTTTGCTGCTTCCGCCACACTATCCTCCTCATGTTAGGACCCATAGAAGGTGTTGAGATCTGCGGAGGGGAAAACGTAGGCTAGGCACTGGGCTGTCTGAGGGTTGGCAAAAGCAGGAAGCCTTTATTCCCAGTCTGGATTTATTGGGATTCCCCAGAAAAGTTCATATAGCCTGAGGCTGTAATACCTTCCTTCTTGATTACTTTCCCACCTCAAAGTCTCCTGTTGGGGGTGTTGTTACCTTGCCGGGGCATAGTGAAGGCTGCCAGGAGCACAGATCATTTGTGAGGAAAGTTCCAACATTTCACTGATTCCTCAGGATTTGTGAAGATTGTTGGGGAGCCTCTGGGTATGGGGACAAGGGCAAACCTCATGCTCAGGATGGAATGCCCTGGGAACAATGTCAGGGGTAAATCCTTGCCAAGAGTTCTTCCTCTTTAGTCCCTACCCACACAATATATTGCAGAAAAGGGAGACCCAACACTTTATAGTTAGGAGGACAATAGTTAAATCTCTTCTTTTGCCTCTAAGTTTGTCTTTTGTTAGATCAAATATACTTTTTTTTTTTTTGACCCACTCATTTGTTTAGATTTATATCAACTTTTGAACTTGGGATCTCAGCACAAACATGTGCCACTAGAGGTATAAAGTTTTTCTAGTGTCATACGTGCCACTGCTTTGACAGCAGCTTAGACCTGGGTTTTTAGAAAATTTCCAAAATGTTCTCAGGGATGGCATCAAGAAAGAGGAAAGAGCAGAGTTTTAAACAATGTATAGATCTGCCATGCACAGACAAATTAAAAATAGGAATGTTAAATATCGGTTAATTGAATAGTCGATTAGCCTCATTAATTCTTATCGGTTACTCAACGTATTGTTACTCAACTATAGTTCCTGGGGGTGGGGCCAGCAGCCAGTGCAATCTGGCCCCACTCCCAAGGAGCCCCTTGCCACTACATGCTGCTGCCTCTGTATCAGAGGTAGCAGAATGGGGTGCCAGGTGGGAGCAGATCCACAAGGGAAGCCAGTTTAAAAACCAGCTCCCCTCATGCTGTTGCAGCAGCATAGGGTGGTAGCAGCCCCTGTCCAGGGGGAAGGGGATCTGGCATGAGCCAGGATTGAGTTGGGCTGCCTGCCCGCGTGGGTGGGACTGATGTAGATGTAAGGAATGTAGATGTAAGGCAATTTGACCCCATCAAGATCTCCTCCTCATCACTAATAGTTAGAAAATGTCCTGTTGTGCCTTTAGAAATCATCACAAGAAAACTCCACTATACACTGCACAGAACAATTAGTTTCCCCAATTAGAATACTGATACAATATATAGGAGACAAAAGTTATTCCTGGTATAATCACTATGAAGTCACCAGGGATTAAATTTGACCCAAATATTTACATTCCCTGTGCCTTTGGCAGTGACAGCTAGAGAGCCCTTTGCAGATACAAAATTTGTATCCACATTCATGAAAACGAGCTGCCGATATATGCATTGACATCGGCTGATGCGGATACAAAGCAGATATCAACAAATGTGCAGGATTCTAGATATAAAATTTGAATCCACATCCATATTCGCAAAAATGAGCTGCAGACATTCGCATCCGCATCTGTGGATGCAGGTACCCACAGATATAATGCAGACATCCATGGCTTTGCAGGGATCTAGTGACAGGCTCCTTCTGTGGGATATTGGCAGGCACATTACAAGCACACTTTAAATAAGATAAACTGTGATAAGGCTTGAAAAGATTCAGATTTTGATTTTCACGAATCTTGATGGAAATTATGAGTGTTTATTTCTAAGCACCTATTCATATTGAATTAGTACGTTTACATTTTTTGGCTAAGAAACTAACGGTTCTTTGTCAAACTACTGTATAATGACTCTAAAAATTTACATGCCTAACAAATTTTAAAATAACTTTTGATAAAAAGATTTTATTTTTCATCACAAAGGATGACTGAATACTGATAGTTTTGCTAAACCCATTCGCAGGCACAGAATTTATTAGATTTCAGTTGATTTTTTAAATGCTTTTTACTCTGTAAATTAAGCACACACGTTGTCCCACTGAAGTCCTTGAGCCTACATATGCTTAAATCTAGGTATGTGCCTAAGTACTTCACTGAACCAGGGACTTCAAAATTAAGGTTTAGGGGGGATATTTTTACTGGTGGGGGTGGAGGAAGATATGAAAAATTATTCAGTCATTACACGGTGGTAAGCCCAAAGTAACTTCCCTGAAGCTAACAAAGTTACATTGAATTAAAAATCAAACTTGGGGCTCTTTAATGTTCTTTGAAAATTATTTTCAGTTAGTGGTAACAGGATGGGTAATCAGCATAGGCAAACAAATGGAATCCTAAAATTTTAAACAGCATGCATTTCACAACTCTGATTTAAACCAAGTTTTCTGAATATCCTAACACAGTTCAAACAATCTCCATTTCAAATTTCCTTCATCTAGATCATGATTCCATATATTTTTAATAGTCACGGGTATCTCTACACTTGCCCCCTAGTTCGAACTAGGGAGGCAAATGAAGCATACCGAAGTTGCTAATGAAGCGCGGGATTTAAATATCCCGCACTTCATTAGCATATTCGCGGCCGGTCGCCATTTTAAAAAGCCGGTAGCCCGAATTAACTCGCCGCGTGTAGACGCGGTAGTCCGATCCAAAATCCTTCCCTCAAATTAACTGTTACTCCTGTAGACATGTAGACGGTAGGTATCATGAGCTTTTGTGGGGGCAACCCACTTATTCATATGACAGGAGTATTAGAAGTTCAGATGCAAGAATAAATAAGGGAAGGGGGGGGAGAAAAAAGGAGGGGGAAAGGAGAAAAAATACAGAGAGAGACAGGGTATGTCTACACTACAGAGCTATTTCGAATTAACTTAATTCGAAACAGTTAATTCAAATTAAGCTAATTCAAAATAACGCATCTATACACAAAAACTATTTCGAAATAGTGTTTTGCTGTTTCGAAATAGCACGTCCACACTGAGTGGACCCTGAACCGAAGTTAAGGCTGGCCGGAACCAGTGCCAGCAGGGCATCAGATTAGGATATAGTGTGTGGGGCTGCTGCCTGAGGCTAACTGAGCTCCGTGCTTAAAGGGACCCTACCCCCACCCCGGACAGACAGTTCTCAGGGTTCCCCGCTTGCTTGTCTACCTTGATGAGGGACAGCAAAGCAGTCCTGTCTTGGAAAGCCCTGAGTGCCCGCACTAGGGACACGACAGCACTCGGCCACATGGAGCCAGAGCTGCCCCTGGGCATGCCGGTGCGTCTCATGGGGTCATTGCCATCAGCCCGGCTGCACTTGCTGCAGGCTGCCATCCGGGGGGTCCATCGGGGGGGCTGTCAGGATCCAGGAGACCCTGTGGGAGAGCGTCCACCCTGAGGAGCCCTCAGAGCCACCCCGGTCCTCGCCACTGGGGGCTCGTGCCCCATTCCTCCCTCACGTCCTTCCACTTACCCCTCCCCAGCCCCCCTTCCTGATGTAAAACAAAAGACACGTATGTTCAAAAACAGAAACTGGGTTTATTGAACAAAACTGGGGATGAACCTCTGGGGAGACTGGGAAAAGGAGGTGGGAGAGGGGAAGAGAGGGTGGGGAGGGAGGAAACCTGGGAGGAGGGAGCTGGAAGGGAAGCAAGGGGAAGAAGGGGAAGGCGAAGGGGAAGCTCAGGGCTCAGGGTTGGGGGTCTCGCCGGACCAACTTGAGTTTCATACAAACCTGCTCCTGGGTTCGCATGTGGCCTTTGGTGGCCAGGCTGGCAGCTTTCCTGCCATAGACGGCCGTGTTCCTCCATCTAGTGCGGAGATCATGGACGTTGGGGGCATCCCCCCAAACCTGAATAAGGCCCATGATCTCCACCATGGACCAGGAAGGCGCCCGCCTTCTCCAGCCCCTGTCAGGCTCCTGGGAGCTGGCAGACTGCTCCTGGGGAGCAGTGGAGGGCTGGCTGCCAGTGGATTGCTGGCTTATGTTTTGGGGCCACTGGGTCAGGGGCCCCAGTGACCGCTGCTGGCTCTGGGCTGGCAGGCTTGGAGCTGGCACAGGCACTGTGGCCAGGGTCTACCCCTTTAATGGCTCCGGGGCTGGGGGAGAGGAGAGTAAGTTTTCCTGGTTGTGCCCAGAGTGGCCACCAGGGCTCCCTGGGAAGGGCTGGAGGCCCCCAATTTCGAATTAAGTGTGTACACATGGCTATTTCGAATTTGGCGTTACTCCTCATAGAATGAGGTTTACCAAATTTGAATTAAGGGCTCCGCTATTTCGAATTAAATTCGAATTAACGCTATTAAAGTTAATTCGAAATAACGACTGTTATTTCAAATTAACTTTGCAGTGTAGACATACCCACAGTGAGTAGATGGTTCAAAAAAACAAAGACAGAACTGAGCAGAAAATAAAGTCTTCATTTCAGGAAGACAGCTGCTTAACTATGGTAACTTCTCATGTAGAAATCATAAGGAGGGCTGGATGGCACAGAACAATGAAAAAGCTCAAAAAATGATGCATCTCATATTTCTAAAACAATCTTAAAACAAAAAAGTTTTAATTGAATTTAAAAGAAATTGGTCAGGGAATGTCCTTAAGTAGGGTCTTTTATAAACCGTTTAAAAAAACTTAAAAGTTGATAAACCCCTGCAGAAACTAAAGGCTCGGTTCTACCCACCATCTGCAGAAGAAGAAAGTAACAGAATCAATATGAAACATGGCTGTTGGGAAAAATATAGAAGGGGAGTGGAAATATCTATTCTGTGGCATGCTTCTTTTCCCTCCACTCAATAGGTGTCCTCTGCAGGTGTCCTACAGACTTTTGTCATTCTTGGAAGGTTTCCAGGCATGAAAGTGGGTAAGGACAGAAGAACAGTCAGTGTGCATGCACTTATGGAAAAGTCTCATTGAATGAAGCAGGGATTAAACCAGCAGGGTTTTACAGCAAATACTATAAAAACCAGATCATCTTCTCCTGTGATGAAAACAACTCAGAGAGACCCACCCACATTGTCTTGTCAGGGGCAATCAGGACAAAAATTACACATGGGGGGGAAGCTCCTTGTAGGAAAAAAATAGAGGGATTGGCCCCAACATTTCTTCATCTACCCATTTGCAAAGGGGTGGGGTGAAGGCTTGTATTTTGATGGCATTATATATCAATATAGCTATGCTCCTCCCTGGTTTAGTTTTCCTGTAAAATGTTAAGTGTAATCAGTGTAACTATAAAATAAATCTATTGGTTTTCCTGTAAAATTTTACATATATACTTATTTTTAACACCTGACAACAATGTATTGTCATGATTTAAGGAGATATGTCGTAATTGTTTTTCTCAATAGAGCAACATTATTGTAAAAGCATACAAATAAAACCTTTAATTCAAAAGAAACAGTAGAAGTAATTACTGTTCATTTTACACTCTGACAGATCTGACTGTCCCTTATCATATGAACTAGTACCCCATAAACAGTCCCACTGAAAAAAGCTGGAAAACAGAAGGCCAAAATTCAGTGCAGTCTATGGTAGCTGCATATATTAGCATTCCAAGCCAGCTCACAAAGCAGAGAATCACTGACCCCTGTAATACTAACTAAGGGAAGATATAAGGTAATCACTAACTGGTCCTCAAACACACATAATTTGAGAGTTTTCATGCAGGCAAGTGTGCTACTGGTTTCTATAAATCAAAGAACTTAAGCAATCTCACCTTGCAGAGTTTCTCTCTAACATAGATACTATAGTTCTTTGTTCCATAGGGAAGGGCTTCTCAGCATGAAATGCCTCAGTCATTTAGCCCCTTTTAAACAAAGTCATAGGAAAAGGAGACAGGCTCTGTCCTTCATTGTGTGAAAGTGCAGTAAATACCAACAACTAATCAAGATAGGCTGATAATTTTCAGGAGATATACTTTTTAGCCTGAAGGGCATGGGAAAAAATATGTATGGCAGACAAAGTGGCTTTTCATCTTAATCTTCAGCCTTCTTAGAATGCATTCGCCACATTTTTCTCCTTCACGTACCTTTGTACTCTATGGGCCTAACAAAGACCCATGTTGCTCTTTAGCTTTCATTTTCTTTTAAAAATAAAACTGAAGGAAAATTTAAAAGAAACAATTGGAGCAAAATTTGACATGTAGAGATACTAGAATTAGGGCTGGCATTTAATGTTCTATTTTAGAAAGCTTCTCATCCAGGAATGTATCTTGTTCGTCAGTCACTGTGGATAGCTGAAGTATCTCCTGATTCTTTCCTCTAAATCAAATATCTAAGTGACAAAATTTCCCAAAATATTGTGCTGCTGCTTAATATCAGTCTAAGGCAGTGGTCACCAACCAGTAGATCGGGATCTACTGGTAGATCTTGGAGCCTTTGACAGGTGATCCTGACTGGTTTGGCCGGGAGGCTATCAAATGCAAGCACTTCATCTGCCCCTCTAAGCACTGCTGTGCTGCTCCTGCCCTCTGCCTTGGAGGTGCCCCTCACCCCTTGGAGTCTCCTGTTTGCTGTGCAGGGCACAGGAAGAAGAGGAAGAGGGGTGCTGATGTCAGGGTGTCCCTCCCTCCACCCTGTACTACATCTCCACAGAGAAGAGGGGGGCAGGGATGGAGGGAGTTTGCTGGCTGCTTTTGGGAGTGGTGCAGGGCCAGAGTAGGGGTGAGCCTGCTTTACCCCCTGCACCACCACCCAGAAACCACCTGTGGTAAGTGGTGCCCAGCTGGAGCCCACATTCCGAACCCCATCCCCAGTCCTGAATCCCTCCTGCATCCCAAACCACTGCCCCCAGCCTACAAAAGTGAGTGAGGATTGGGGAGGGAGGATGGAGTGGGCAGGGGCCGGGCCTTGGAGAAGGGGCAGGAAGGAGGCAGGGCAAGAGTGTTTGGGTTTGAGGTAGATCCTGGATTGCACTTAAATTCAAAAAGTGATCTCATGCTTAAAAAGGTTGGAGACCACTGGTCTAAGGGCCATATATTTTTATTGCACGGGGGCAACATTCCTAAAGGATATACAGTGAAGGAGCCCTACAACAGCCCACCTGATATGTAGGCAAAAGACTGCCCTGCAGGGAAAAGTGCTTTATGGCTGGGGTGGGGAGAGATGAAAACTGCTGCAAAAAGGAGCAGCAAAGGTAACTGACTCATGCCCTGGGAATGCAGGGTTTAAAAAGGGGCAGCTCAGTGCCTCCAACTTTCCTTTGTACTGGACCAAGGCTGAAGCAGGACCTACCCTCCCTCTCTTTTAGGCAGTAAAATACCAGGTTTGGACGAGACCTGTTGTTGGCATTATGCTAGCCGCACCTTTTTTAGAGGGGCTGGAAGGAGTTATTCCCTTACTACCATACTGGCTTGGGTGCACTGGGGGGCCGGGGGTTGCCTTCCCCACAATGGGATCTGTACATACATGGCATGATGGGTGGTAGTCCATATCTCACAACTCATTATGTAAGTGTAGGGTGGATGTCCAGTGCAGGTACTTCATAGGAAAAGTACTCAGTGATGGGATAAATGGCTTGAAAAAGGCCTTTAAAAGAGGTGTTCATAGAAGGAATGAACAGGGAGCAGTTGGGGACTCCTATGATTGGTACCACAGGGAGCCAACCTCCCCATCCCCCATTCTCATAGCTCACCTTAACCTTCCTGTGTAGGAGAGTTGATTTAGTTGGGATTGGTCCTGCCTAGAGCAGGGGGCTGGACTTGATGACCTTCTGAGGTCTCTTCCAGCGCTATGGTTCTATGATTCTGTGAGAGGTGGAGATTTGCTGGAGGGATCTGGATGGAAAAAGTGCAGGAGATGATGGAAGCCCGCCCACCATGGGTAAGGTAAGGTCCCATCAATGGATTTGTAGAGGGACCTGGATGGAAAAGATGGGGAGCTGGTAAAAGTTCCTTCCTTCCCCTCCCCCCCCCCCCCCAGCATTATGGGAAAACATGAGATTACCTGCACTGTTATCTGCTGGGTAGTCCCAGACATTTAATAAAAAAAGTTGCAGACTGATTAAACACTTGTCAAATGTCTTCTGTCCTTCTTTCAGGATAACTCGACAATTAAAGTGGGACTTGTGTAGTATGCATGACTAAAAAGCCTCACCAGACCTCAAAGAAAGCACGGAGCCCTCAACACCAGAACTTGGGATTGATATTGTGGCCCACATTGTCACACATACAGTGGCACAAGTTGAAACTAAACCAGGACTCCCTGGTCTGCCAACCTCCAGACCAGAGAGTCCCAGTGGAAGGCCAGCAGCAGGGAGTCCTGCAGGGACAGCAGGGCAGCGGGCTGCCCGCAATGAGCTGCCAGAAGGGCCACCCAGCAGCAGGGCTTCCCAGTGGGGCCATGAGACCCAGCAGGTGGCTGCCTGATAGGGCCAGGAGTCACTATGGCGGCAGCTATCCACTGGAGCCAGGAGCCCCAGCGTGTGGCTGCCCGGAGGGGCCAGGAGCCACGGCAGCAGTGGCTGCCCGGTGGGGTCGGTAGGGCAGGGAGTCCTGTAGCAGGTGGGGAACCGTCTGGGATGCCAGTGAGTCAGACCAGGGCTAAGGGCAGAGAAGCCAGAAATGACCTCCCTTATCTGGCAAAATCTTTCAGCCAGGACCGGTCAGGTCCCAAGGGTACCAGATCAGAAAGATCCAACCTGTAGAGCACCGTTTGTACTTGAGACTCCCAGACCAGTGGTAATGAGGGCACTGAGCATTGTAGACTGCTGTGCATCAGATGTATTTGCCCAACTGCTTTTTGTTATACGAAGATATGTAGGTTTTCAGTTTTATCATAGGGCATCTATTAACTCATTCTGTTCATGACTTCTCGCGCCTTTTTAGTTCATCTTTTCACTATTCTTAGATGCAGTTTGCTTGCACTACTGCCTTCCTGAGTTGTCTATATAGATTGAAACATAGCACTCAGTTTCTTTTCCAAATGTCAAGGGATTTACAGCTTCTTTTAACTTTATCTTAGCAGGATTTTAAACTGTTTATTATATTTATATGGATAAAAGCATATCTAGAGTTATAATAATAAACATTACAAATAAAAAGGATTGGAAGAGAGAGAATTTCTCCTCTTCGGGAACATAAGCCAGCTACTGGCATTCAGGAAGAAACTTCCCCTGGGAGCCCATCATCACATAAGACAAAATTTCTTATACCTGCTTGTGAAACATCTGGTACTTATCACTGCTGGAAACAAAATATTAAACTAGAAGGATTACTAGCTTGATCCAGTATAGAAATTCCTAAATTCTTATGAAATGCATTCCACACCATGCAATATTTAGGAACATATTTGCCCAGCACATCTTAACAGTCCATTGACAGGCATCAAAATAAAGCTGATAACTACAATGGAATCACTTTGAAAGTCACCACTGCTACCTGCTTATATTCTTTATTATACAAGTGCATCTATCAGTGGCATCTATCTATAGGACTATCTGTATGAATCGGTGTGGCTATTACCAACACATTACCCTTGTAAATCAATCTACACTAACACTCATTTCAACTAAAATGTGTGGATTCCATTGTTACTTAGATTACAATTTTTTTGGAGCAGAAGTCCAATAGCATTATCTAAACTTGGAAATCATCAATAGAGTCCCTCAAAACACTTTATTGAGAGATAGGGGTTGAATCTACAGAAGCAACACTTCAACAGATAGACAAGTAGTGAGAAATCCAATTCAGTAACAAGAATGAGGCCCATTAATTACCTGATTAATGTCTGTATGGGTGACAGGTTGATCACAGAGATCCCCTTGTGATTGTCACCTGCTGGGCAGATCGTACCACTGAGCCCACCTACCTGCTCTCTGGCATGCCCTGCCACCCTGCCATGCTAAGCCAGAAGCTCTGGTCTCCCCCAGCAAAGGTACAGAATTGGGATTACAGAGCCCACAGCAGAGCAACACAAACACAGAGTGCAGCCCAGTTTCCCTGGTGCACAGTCCCAATGAGACCAGAGCCCCAGATAAATTCGTCTTATTCTGCATAAAAGTTTTACACAGAGCAAGCTCATAAAGTCCCCCCCCTTTTTTTATCAATGAAAAAGAGATATGCATAATTGTGCCTCTCCCATCCAGGTTCATTGATAATCAGAATTATTTTTATTAAGTCTAAAAAGTAGAATTTAAGTGGTTGCAACTTGCAGGTGATAACAGACCTGTCAGGGTTACTAAGCAAAATAAAACAAAATATACCGGCTTAGCTTAACACTCTAAGGGTATGTCTACACTAGCCACCCTAGTTCGAACTAGGGTGGCTAATGTAGTCATTTGAACTTGCAAATGAAGCCCGGGATTAAAATATCCCGGGCTTTATTTGCTTGTTCCCAAGCGCCGCCATTTTTAAATGCCCGGTAGTTCGGACTCCCTGCCCGCGGCTACACGCGGCACGGGCTAGGTAGTTCGAATTAAAGCTCCTAATTCGAACTACCGTTACTCCTCATTGCAGTTCGAACTAGGGTGGCTAGTGTAGACATACCCTAAGAAACTAGTCAGCAGGAATGTAAAAAGTTAACTGGTTAACCAGTAAGCATCACTCATTTAGGGTGATGCTTAGCAGTTCCCATTAACTGGTAACCAGTGGGAGCTGGAGCAGCTCCATGCCTGCTGCGGGCAGGGGGCTGCTCCAGTCCCACACGGGGCCTGCCACGGAAGGAGGCTGCTCTCGTCCAGAGCAGCCTCTGTCCACAGTGGGCCCTGGCATCCCACAGGCAGGGCTACTCCGGTATCTGGAGTAGGCACAGTCCATGGGGAGCCCAGGCACCCAACAGGCAGGGGCTGTTCCAGCATCCAAAGCAGTCTCTGTCTGGGGCTGGGAACTGGCAGCTAGTCCGGAGCCCCACAGACTGGGGGTTGGCTCCAGCTGGGCTGAAGCCGTCCTGAACCCAGATCCCGCTTAGTTGGTTAACCAGTTAAACATTAGCATTTAACCAGTTAACTGATAAACCAAGATTTTACATCCTTACTAGTTACATGAAATTTCTTACCCTAACAGTACTTTTAAACATCTCATTCACAAATTAAGCAGCCTCCTTTCCCCGGTCAATCTTAATTGTTTCCAGCAGTCACACTGGTAGCAAGCCAGGGGTGCCTTGGTGTCTCGCAACTGCCAACTACTCTATTGTCTAGTTCCTGCCTATAAATATATTTCACCTAAGGTGGGAACCCTTTTACACTTCCTAGAAAAGTACCACATTTAAAATAGGTTCCGGCATCAGGTAATCTGGCCACATGTCTTGATAAGACCAAGCACAGTTCAGGTTTACCTGAAGCACAAAACTATTCACATATCGTCTTGAGCACTGGACCATTATGTTCCTTAAGTACTTTCACTAGCACACCTAGATAAGTAAACAGGCTTATACTTCATATTTCTAACTTCAAATACAGAAATGATGCTTGCACACAAATAGAATATACACATTCAAGGATTTACAAGCTCCTCAATGATAGGTTACATGCCCCATTTTGCATAAAGCATATTTGAGTTATTCATTTTCATATTCAAAAACATATTTCCATAAAAATATGGGGGCACAACATCACAGTTGAGACCCCACACCTCCACACCCCTCACTCACCACCCTGACAAGACTCCCCACCCCATCCTGTTCACTCACCGCCTCCACCGAGACCCCAAGCCCCCTCACTCACCAACTCCAGCTCATCCCCAACCCCCACTCTTCCCACAGCATGGAGGCCATGCTGGTGCTCCAGCCTGATCCTCTCCCCACCCCCACCCCTCCGCCCAAGGTTGAAGTGCCAGCAAAGCCGTGATGATGTTATGCTGCTCCCCTCTCCCCCCCAAATCCTGGCCACCTCCCATCCAGCCGCCTCTAACCCTACTTCTGCTTCTGAGTCCAGGGCCCCACTAGTCCACAACCCAGTGGGGAACCGCCACCACTACCTATCCCAGTCCGGTGGCCTGGCCCGAGGAAGGCAGTGGCAGCAGTTCCCTGCTGAGTCACAGAGCGGCAGGGCCCCTGACCGAGAAGCAGAAGCAGGGCTGTAAGCAGCTGGATGGGAAGCAATGGGGATGCGGGAGCAGCAGAGCACACTGAGTGCTGGCCATCCTCCACCACGGTACCGCTGGCTGCTGGTGGGACACAGAAGCTGGTGCAGGAGGCTGCCAGGCTGCGGGAGCCAGAGCCTGGCAGCAGGCAGCTGAGTGGGGAGCTAGAGCCGTTTTCCACCTGGGACCCAGAGCACAATGAGGAGCTGCCGCCGTCCCCTGACGCTCCTGCAGGGGGGGTCAAGGACCATTGGGGTGCCCAGGGCGCTCCCTGAGGAGGGGCCAGAAGAACGATCAAGCTGGACCAGGACCCTCACCCACCGGAGCCCACAGGAGCCTCCCACACTGCGCCCACGCCCAGCCCTAGCCTCGCTCCTGGGGGGGGAAATCACCCCAGCCCCAGTGGTTAAGGGTTCCCATCCTGCCCTGAGCCATGGACACCACTTCCCCTTCTGACTCTGCTGAGGCTGAGGTGGCGGGGAGGCAATGCAGATGACATGATGACATCACTCTGTCATTCTGCAGAAAAAAAATGTTTATATAGAGAGAGATTACTTCACACACCTTGCTCTGTAATCAATGCCTGACATTCCATAACCAAGAAAAAAAGTTAGGATAGGTATGCTATCAACATACCTAATAAATTGAATGTGTATGTAAAATATAAATTTTATACTGAAAAAACACATGCATTAATCATTCAAATTAACACTGTTCTACAGTGTTTATATAACTAATTGAAAGACTAGACCACAGAATTTTCTTTACCGTGCTGTGTTGCTTTTCCACACAGGAGATTCTAGCATCTTCTGACAAACCAACACAATTATTGTATTCTATAGTTTCCTGATTTGCTAGCAGGAAATATGCAGACATGTACTGAAAAGCAGGAAATGCTGAACAGATAATGTTATCAATGGTATTTTCATGGGCATTCTATGATCATTTTTGTTTTGTGCTCTCAGCACTAGCTGTGGTCTACTCTTTCAAACCTTTCCAGCTGTGCAGCAAACAAGGTTTCAAGATTACCTTGAATTATAAAAAGTATAGTCTTAATTTTAGCTGTTTTAACTTCCTCCAAAAGTAATACAGTCATTTGTATTTCCATCACACTCCTCATAACGTTTTTGGATTAGTATCATGAGATAAATAGTGGAATGCTAACTTTTGTAAGACCGTTATCCACCACACAGGTTCTGATATTCACCACTTCCATGGTATCATTCATGTCAACGTGTAAGCTAATGACAAGAATGATTTTCTAACCCAGTCTTTGAAAAAGAAACAGAAACAACCAAATGAAAGAAAGAAAAGATTACTGTAACCACTAAGAAAACTGACAAGATGAAGGCTAGCTACAATTACATTTGATGCCACTGTAATCTTTCATATGAAGTCAAGATACATTTCATGTTGCATTAATTTACAGCATTTTTGCAATTTTACCTTTGTGTTAAAGTCAGGGTTCCTACATTCACATTAACTTGTCCGTATTGTAAAAGTGCAGTATTTTAATTACTGTTTATGCTGTTAAAATTACATGTTTATATATTTTAAATTAATACTGAAAAAACGTTGGCATTTAAATTTCCTGATGAATATGCACTTAAATATTCTATCTAAATATTCATAACATAGCTATAGATATTTGCCTTATATTGGTATGTTTGTTTTAAATAGATTGTTCACCTAAAGAGGTATAGGACATTTCCTCAATGCCCTCACACATATATAGAGTCCAGATTTTACAGTGAATATTTGGGCCCAATCCCACATGCCTTACTCGGGAAATAAAAGTTTTGAAAGTACAATCGTAGTGATAAACACATTTGCATTACAGGTTGAACCTCCCAAATCTGGGACTCTCTGGCGATGTTGCTGGACCAAAGAGCCCTGGAGGAGTCAGGAGCAACACAGGCACTGGGCAGCTATGGCTGGGCCAGGCAGCATCTGGGGAGCCCAGGCCCTGGCCAGGAAACCCCGCTGTTAGCGGGACCAGGGGGCACTCCGAGAGCTCTCGCCCCAGCCAGGGAACCCCCAGCACCTGCAGTGTTAGCAGGGCCAGGTAACCAGGGAGTCCCAGCCCCAGGTGGGGAACCCCTGGCTGCAGCAGAGTTGCCTGCGGGCCAGGCGGCGCCAGCCAGGAATCCAAGGGCAGCGGGACAAGGGTGACCGGGCAGCCTCTGCCAGGGAACCTTCTGGCTGAAGCAGAGCTGATGGAGGCGGGCGGCTGGAATCCCCAGCAGCAGCAGAGCCAGCCCTAGCAGCGGAATGGGGCAACAAGACACCCTTGGCTGGGGAACCCCAGGTGGCAGCAGGGCCAGTGGTGCTGAGTGGCCCCATCTGGGAGCCTCGGGGAACACCCTTCAGCAGCAGGGCCCACAGTGACCAAGCAGTCCCTGCCCTCCCCCCGGGAACTCTGGGAGACCTGGGGCAGCGGGCAGGCAGCAAGGTGGGAGCTGTGCCGGGCCACTGTTAGTGGTGCCAGAGGCAGGGCATGGAGCCCCAAGGAGAGGAGCCCAGCGCAGGGCAGCCAGCAGGGGAGCACTGACCTTCCCTGGTCCAGCAAACTCTCTGGTCCAGGACAGCTCAGGTCAATCCCCAGGGTGCCAGACCAGAGAAGTCCAACCTGTATTTCAATGTGGACTATTGAAGATATTCTAGAAGCCTATCAATATCTATCTTGAATGCCATCCCTCAGCTTGCTGGTCTCATTTAGGAAAATTAAGTTGTACATGTATCCAGCATTTCTACTTAATTTCTTCAGCAGAGTCCTAATCCTGACCACTTAAAATCAACAAATGGTGTGGTAGCACTTTATAGACTAACAAAACATGTGTAGATGGTATCATGAGCTTTCATGGGCACAGCCCACTTCTTCAGATGACCGGAGTTATGAGTTTAGGATGTGTATACCCAAAATAAATAGGAGAGGGGGAAGGGGAGGGAGGAGGGAAGAAAAAGGGAGGGGGTGGGAGACAGCATCAGTAAGTATCTGAAGGTTACCCAATCTTCAGATACTTACTGAAACTCTCTGTCCCCCACCCCCCTCTGTTTTTCTTCCCTCCCCCCTCCCCTTCTCCTCTCCTATTTATTTTTGGTGTACACACCCTAAACTCATAACTCCGGTCATCTGAAGAAGTGGGCTATGCCCATGAAAGCTCATGATACCATCAGCATGTTTTGTTAGTCTATAAAGTGCTACCAGACCATTTGTGGGGTTTTTTTCTGTAACAGACTACCTCCGCTACCCCCCTGAAGCACTTAAAATCAATCAGAGTTTTGCTGCTCACTTCACCAGGAGCTGGATCAAGCCCCAGATGAGAGTATTTGGTCTATAACTAATACCATTAAACAGTCCTAAGAACTCAAGAAATAGTAGTGCCTCTGTGACTTTCTCTCTAACTTTCTAAAGGGGAAAAAATCTTCAATGGTGGGCTTAGACCTAAAGGAAAAGTATGAGAAAGCTATTAGAAAAACAAAGACTTCTAAACAGGTGACTCCAACAGCCCATTACAAATTACATGTGTGAAAGACTTCACTCATTTTTTTATGTAGCAATTGTCTAGTTTATGCAAATAAACCCTCATTTCATAGACTACCAAAGCATTTAACGTTAGTCACTAGGGAAACAGCAGCCCTTTCCACCATGAGTTTGTGGGACCCCTGTCAGCAAAACCAGTGCAGTTCTGTTCTCAATGAGGGGACATATGCAGAAACTATTCCAGACAAGTTTTCTCCTATTAAGGTCCCCAGCGTCCAATTAAGAGATGCAAACTGGAACTGGGGACTGGATTGATCTCCAAATGTGCACAAAGTCTTATTATATTAACCTAAAGCAGCATGTATCCCTCATAAAGGTAGTGTTTCCAAACATGAATAGTGTCTCCAACTTCCCAGAATGACTGGCCACACAATACTTCAAAAGAAACAGGAGGAAATGCCACAAGTAATCAAACCTACTACAAATCTGAGCAGAGTTAGTTCAGTATTAAAATGCTTTAAAAAAATCCTCGCAAAAGACATGTTTTGAAATTGACCAACACTGGCTTATTTCACTGCCAGCTAAAATGACCTCCTCTTATGTGCTCAATTCCACTTATATCCGGTGGAGTTTGTTACTTCTGATTTGCACCAAGGGAATTGAGAAAATGTTTGTGCCAGAGCCTCTTTCTCCAACTAAGAGTACTTTGGAGGCAAGGACCGCGTCTTATTTGTCAAACATCCTCTGCAGCGATGTTCAAGGAGAGAGGAAAATGGTAAGAGCGGCAAATACTAAAGCCTAAAATGATACGGAATCCAGGCCCCGACAGAGTAAAGCCCTCGGGTTAATCTCTGCCCCCTCCAGGCAACAGCAGTGGCACGTAAGTATTTGTGGACTCATCGAAACGGTGTCTAGTTTGTTTCCCAGACGCCCCAGTGATAGGCAGGCTCCTTATCAATGTGATAAATCACTGAACCCAAACCCACCCTGGTACATGTAAATGCTTTCCCACGACTCTAGCCCAGCCTCTGACTTTCCAGGGGATCCCCACTGGTTCACGGGCGGCGCAGAGCGGGCTGCCCAGTCCGTCCCCTTTCCAGCCGGCGGAGCGGGAGGGAGGTGAAAATGCAGCCCCAGCAAGGAGGGGAGGGAAGGGTGAAGAGCTAAGCAGGCTCACAATGGTTCCCGGAGCCCCAAGCAGCCCTAAGGGGCTGACTCAGCCGCAGCCCGGAGAGGCGAGCGGGGGGCAGGGAGAGGAGCGTGTTTCTGCCTGGCTGCCTCCGCTAGGAGACAATGCAAAGCCGGCTCATTCCCAGCGCCGCCCGCACGTCCGTGCTCTGGCCGGGGGCAGCCGAGCCGGTTCTCCAGCAGAAGCGCGCAGCAGGGATCGTGCCCTCGGCTAGCTCCGCACTTCAAAAGGGCCCTTCGCGGTTCAGCCCCTGCAAAGCCAGGGGGCGGCCCCTTCGCCCCGGCAGCCGCGAAGCCGGGCAGACCCACCCCCGGGCCAGCAGAGGAGGAGATGAAAGAGCCACCGAGGGCGGCGGGGAAGGGGGTTGTGATTTGCAGAGGGCGAGATGGGGCAATGGGACAAAAGGGAGAAGGGGGCAAAGCTCACGGGAATGGGGGAGAAGGAGACCGGGGAATACAAGAGACACTGAACCACGCTCCCCAGATCACTCCTGTGGGTCTGTCTGGGGCTCCAGCAGCGCGTGGGCTCCGAAAGGCGAGTCCGACGCCGTCTACGAGCCAGGGGCAGGCAAGCTGCATTTCAGCCCGCCGCTGAGCGAGCGCTAAACCTTCGCGGGGAGCCTCATTGCTCCGTCCCCAGAGGCCAAGCTCCCTGGGGAGCCGGGGTGGCTTCCTACGCGGCGTGTAAAAGCTTCGCGCCAGAGCAGCATTCACCATCAACGGAACCAGTTCCCAGCTCGTTTCCTTGCTCCCTCTCCCAGGTCCCAAAGCCGGCCCGGAAAGCCAGCGGGGCAGCGTGGCGGCCCCTCCAAAGCCAGCGCGCCCAGCCCCTCCAGCAGCCCGCGCTAAGTCCCTGCGCGCGCGCTCTTCTCCCCGGCGGGGGAGCGCGGGACTCTCACCTCGCAGCTGGCATTCCCCGGCCGCCCAGAGCACAGAAGCCAGCAGCAGCCATCGGCAGGGGCAGCAGCAGGACATCTCCTCCCGGCCCAGGCAGCGACAGCGGTAGCTCAGGTGGCTGGGCAGGACGCTGCACGTGGCTCGTCCCGCAGAGCAACTTCTTCCAGTGCGCTTTGCCCTCCCCCTCCAGGGAAACCCACCTCTCCCCTTCTTCCCCCTTCCCTCTCACCCTTTCTTATCTCTCCTGCACTCTGCACAGCAGCCAGGGAGCCTGCCATAGCCAGACAGGGTGTGGCACAAACCTCTCCTTCGAGGGGGGGAGGCTCTTGCAGAGCACTGGCCTTCCTGGGGACCAGCGTGCCAGTTTGGGGGTCTATACAATGGGCTTGCCCCTTGCACCAAACTCAGAGGCCACTTGGGAGGGATTCTCAGATCCAATGTGGCTTCCGAATACTTCACAGATACAACACTGAGCCTGGAACCCCCTCTCTTTGGTTTGCTCCACCAGTAGCTGTGGTAGCAAGAGACGCTGAGTTGGGGCTGGGGGTGTAAGTTCCATGTGCGAAGAGGATTCCGAGCTCCCCTGTGGTGGAAATAGTGGAGCAGCAAGGAAACGGGTCCGTGAGCCTCTAGCCATTTAAGCTCAGCATCCTCTTTTAAATTAAATAAATATCATTTAACACATGTATTCAGCAAGTGACTGCTGGTAGACCATATGTAGTAAGTGTGTAACTAGAAGTAGAGGAATAAAAGTAAAGATCATTAAAAGACGGATATCAGAGAAGACTTGCTGGCAATGAAATCTAGGGAACAGGAAACGGTGGAAACCCCGTTGTTTTCCACATTTAAGAATAGACTGGGCAATGCAATGAAGAACACTATGGAGATTTATCCTGCATTCCAAGGAAGTGGTCTTTTCCATAAAAAAAATCCTTTGATTCTTTTACAGCGCAGCTGCTCTCACTACTGTGACTTGTTTTCTTTTTACGACCTAATTTTTTACAAGACTTAATTTTTTACAAGATGTGTTTTTCCATACTGAGATGTCAAATCAGTAATTAGGATTTAACTACAGAAATACTCAATTTAGCATTAAGACACAGTAGGTCATTAACAATAGGACATTTAAATAAACTCTTTAAACAACATTAACAAAATATAAAGAAGATGCCTTTATTATCATCATTACTAATAATAATGTCTAACATTTATATGCTGATCAAAGAAACTTGTTAGACAAAACAATATGTAGAAAATTTTACTCTACACCTTTCTTTTGCTGGTTTTAGATTGTTTATAAATATTTTCTGATTATCTTAATCTGAGACATTTAAATCATATCTGTAGTGTTTATTAGAACTGGAGAGCACGGTAACAGTTTGCAGTTAATGTTACTAGAGCCGTTCCATTTTAAAACCCTGTCATTCAGTCATCCACAAATATATGAAAAGTTGTAGTTTTATGTTGTCATTTTTCCGTCATAGTCTGTGCCCAGGTGGAGGAATTCAGCCATTTTTTAAAACTGAAAGTTTTTGGATGCATACAGGAGTGGCCCGAGGCCAGCTGCAGCAGCTGGCGCCCCAGGCGGAACGCACGATCGGCGCCCCCGCCTGCAGGGCCGTCAATAGACTGACGTCATTGTCGGGCGCCTCGGGCGCCCCCCTGATGTCATCATCGGGTGCCCCAGGCGGCGGTGCCCTAGGCAGCAGCCAAGTCCGCCTATAGCCACAGGCCGCCCCTGGATGCATATATATTTTGCATATTAGAAGGCTATTTTGTGAGCTTTTATTTAACAGCTCTTGAGTTGCAATGGTAAGCTATAAAAACTTGAGAATGGCAGGGAGAAAATCTCTAACTGAGAAAAAGACTCTATGGGTATGTCTAGACTGCATCCCTCTGTCGGCAGAGGGATGCAGATTAGGCAGGTCGACATTGCAAATGAGGCAGGGATTTAAATATCCCATGCCTAATTTGCATAAAAATGGCCGCCCGCGTTTTGCCGATTCAGCACTTTGTCAGCAAAAAGTGGCAGTCTAGAGGGGATCTGTCGAGAAAGGAAGCCTTTTTCGACAGATCCCTTATGCCTCCTGCGCCAAATTTTGAAATAGATTATTTTGAAATAAAATCAAAATAAGATATGCAATTTGCGTAGATTGCGTATCTTATTCCGATTTTAGAGTGCAGTCTAGACCTAAAATACCTGGTCAGCATGCATAGAACAGGATCTGTCCATTAGTACACAGTTAAGGTGAGGTTGTGAGGGGTGTGAATATATTTGACATAGCAAATATTGCCTCAGTTACAAATTATGTATTGTCACTGACAACCCAGGATGTAATTCATTTGATGAAGTGGGTCTTTGTTCATGTAATGTTATGCTTAAATAAATCTGTTAGCCCTTAAGGTACCACAGGACTCCTTGTTGTTTTTGCAGATACAGACTAACATGGCTACCCCTCTGATACCCAGAGTGGATTACTAAGTATAATAAGGCATCTGAGTCATATGCACATCATGTAGGGGCAGTTATTAAAACCTGCTCCTGACACATCTTGCAGAGTGACATATCTTGGTCCCATCTCTGTTGATTTTTATTCTTGTAGAGTACTCTGTCCACAGTTTCACAATAATGGATGTCAGCTAATATTTTCCTTGGTAGGGTGGCAGTATCATTGACATTGTCATTCCAATTTGAGTTTCCAATCTTCTAATTTTTTCTTAGGTCAAAAATTATTTCAACTTTTGGGATAGAGTACTCTTCCCCCAACTTCCCTTATTCCTCATACAAGGAGGGTTACAGGAGTCAGAGTAAGCAGTCCTCCAGCTCAACATTATTTCACTATTACGTTGAAGTAACTGCTTGTGTGTAGACATAGCCAAGGTGATTATGGCAGCCTTGATCTTGTTTTCCAGTTTCTGAACAGATCCTGAACAGTGATATATTTAGGTAGAGAATGAAGTCAACTTTCATACCAAATTAAGTGTTCATTTCTATGATTCTTAGGATGTTGAACATCACAGTCTAGGAAATCTCTTATCCAAAGACACATTTTATCATATAGTTTAACTAAGAGCTTATCATGCCAAACTCCATGAAATGCTGCATTGAGTTTCAAAAAAATTTTCTTTTTATTAGAATCCATCAATAATAGGCTGACAGAAGGCCACCAGTAGGGCCATAATTAAGTGCAAGGGCCTGTATGCCATTTGGGTAGGTTTCCTTTTACCATATTTGTTTTTAAAGCCACCACAGCAGCTTTAATTGCACGGTTCTTTTCATTTTCTTTCAATGGTGACTGGTTAAAGATAGATGTATAGCAGCCCAGTGAAGAGAGATCATTGCCAGTAGAAGAAGAACAATAACTGCTAAATTCCACCAATTAAGTACCTTTTCTTTTTTTTCCACAATTTGTTTATGATGTCCAACAAGCTGGCTTTAGTCTTCTTCCCAAAGTACTTTATCATATGGCCACAGACAAGGTCCAGCCCAGGAGTTATAAAAGGATTAAATGTATCTGTACTAGTGTAGACGAAGATTAAAAAAAACATAAAACAGCAGCATATGAATAAAATGAAGCTATTCCTTATCACACAATGTAATATACTCGAGATTAAACATAGTAATGTTTAAATGCGAAACAGACAAATAACAAAAATCAGTTCAAGGACAGAATAAGAGAAAAAAACAAAATTCCCATACCCGCTACAAAATGTTATCAAGGGCATTTAAGCCTAGGAATAAATCATGTACAACATTTGTCCCTTTCAATAGACTAGTCATTTGCTAACTCCAGGAACTTCTTACATTTCACTGCAGACACGAAGGAGGAAAGCAAAACATCCACAGAAAGAAAAGTCAACAGATTTCCAGAAGAAAAGTGTCATATGTCTTAAAATCATAGAAGTCAGGCTAAAGAATTCACTGTGCAGGGCCATAAGTACCAGTTGGGGGCTAAGAACAAAGGACAAAATGTTGATAAAGGAAAGAGGAGCATAATATGTGCAACATAAAGTCCCACCAGGTCACAATCCTTAAAGTACATGTAAAATATATTTACAAAATCCTCAAAGATCCAGCAGATGAAGATTGATCTCTTACGCTGCTGTAATAAATGTGTCTGATTTTTTCTTTCTTTCTTAATTTAATGGGCATCACAACATTCCAAAGGAAGCTAGATACTGCATATGAGACACAGCTCAGACCAAAACCCTCAGACCTGTTACTCATTTTTAATTAAAGCAGGTATGTAAAAACCTTGCCACTGAAGAGTCTGGTCTGCATGAGTATATTGGTGTTTTCAGTGTCTGATACAGTCATCTCCATAGTAGACTGATCCAGGTCAAATTTCCCTTGAACATTTAGCTTTGCTTAGATTAAAAACATAGCATGTTCTATATAATTTTTTGGCCACTGTTGATTGCTATGTTTATCAAATACTGTTTAGTCGCTTAATTAGAATGACCCTAAATCTAGACAAATTTTTGTCAATGTAATATTTACTTTAGTTGTGGTACTTTTACCAGCTTTAAAATAGGTATCATTTTGAGTCTGATTCTCCACTGGTAAACAAGTGTAGTTTCATTGCTAATGTGCATCAACTGAGGATCTGCCCAGTTAGCTATCATAGATGAAGAATCAGAAAGTGCTTACTTCCTGACAAACCAGTCTTATGAGATGGACGGAATGTAGTCATGCTGGTAAGATGTTTAATGGTAGGAGCACCACATAAGAGACTGAAAAAAACCCCTGGAAATAAACATTTTGGGGGCAAAGACTGGGCCTTTGTACATGTTTATACAGTGCCAAAGCACAATGGGCTCAGATCATGATTTAGGACTTTGAGCACTAATATATCCTATATATTAAACATAAAATAATATTGCTCAAAACCAATAGAAGTTAGTTTATAAAATGATTTGAATACCCAAATTTCTAATGTCATAAGACAGAGAGAAAATTAATTTGAGAAGTTGTAATTGCTTAAGTCCTGAATTGTCTCACAAGAGAGGACATCCTTGTCTTTACAA
Source organism: Rafetus swinhoei (assembly GCA_019425775.1). Lineage (NCBI taxonomy): Eukaryota > Metazoa > Chordata > Testudines > Trionychidae > Rafetus > Rafetus swinhoei. The sequence continues at coordinate 84,937,668 of CM033424.1, forward strand.
TGTTGTCAAAGCAAATATTATACAACTGATGGATGGGTTGATAAAATGGATTTGCTTATTCATGAAGATAGTGTTTCCATGTAAACCAGGTTGTTAATTAAAGGCTTTTCCTGGAAAGAAAGATACACAATGGAATCAGTTTGAGGGAATTTATCAGAGATTCCATCAGGAGATGTCTGTGGTTAGACAAGTGAAAACATTTTCAGGTGCTTGTGAGTTATCTCTAAAGGCACTTCAGCTGTTTGTTTACAATGTAGAAATTCCTGTAACCTTAATCTTAGGTAAAGTTCCTGGCTGTACACTTCTGATTTGCTGTGACAAAATCCCCAGCCTTTAGATGTGGAGGAGCCATAGGTACCATCCTCTAGGCAGCAATTAAAATTCTTCTCCCTCAAAAAACCACAGTGTATTTCCCTTGGGCACTTTTCCTTCCGTCATGATGCACCTGAAATAGCTTAAATCAGGAATATGGGAACTTCAGTTAAAGGAACTTTGAAAATCACACTTGCGCCAGAAAAATTCTGTTCTTACTGTAGTTACAAAAATTATTTTCTCTGTTTTTTTTTCAGTTATTTTCCTTTGTGTATCTGAGAGTACTATGTGCACATTCAGTTCCACTATTTCCTCAGCATACTTTATTAGGCGATTTTTGTACGTCTACACAGCAGTGTTATTTCGGAATAATGTCAGTCTGCGTCTACACCAGTGGTCTCCAACCTTTTTAAGCACAAGATCACTTTTTGAATTTAAGTCAGTCCAGGATCTACCTCAAATCCTAATATCCCTGTCCTGCCCCTTCACTGTGGCCCCGCCCTCCTAACTCTGTGAAGATGGGGTACGAGAGAGGGGGATAGAGTGACATCAACACCTCCCTGTCTCTGTCTCCCCCACCCTACACAACAAGCAGCAGGCTCCCAGGGGGCAGTTCTAAGGCTCTGGGCAGGAGCAGTAGGGCAGCGCGGGGAGGAGCAGCTGAAGTTCCAGCACTTGATAGCCTCCCAGTCTACACTATAAGCAGTTATTTCAACATAATGTCAAAATAATGTTGAGCTGGAGGACTTCTTACTGCTACTCCTATAACCCTCATTTTACAAGGAGTAAGGGAAGTCAGAGGAAGAGTGCTCTTTCTGGGTATGTCTACACAGCAAAGTTAATTCGAAATAACAGCCCTTATTTCGAATTAACTTTAATAGCGTCTATACATGCAAACCACTATTTCAAAATTAATTCGAAATAGCGGAGCGCTTATTTCGAATTTGGTAAACCTCATTCTATGAGGAATAACACCAAATTTGAAATAGCTATTTCAAATTAAGTGCTGTGTAGACATTTAATTTGAAATAGGGGGCCTCCAGCCCTTCCCAGGGAGCCCTGGTGGCCACTCTGGGCACAACCAGGAAAACTCTTCTGCTCCCCCCAGCCCCGGAGCTCTTAATGGCACAGACTCTGGCCACAGTCCCTGTGCCAGTTGCAAACCTGCCAGCCCAGAGCCAGCAGACCATGCACCTGGCACAGCATGAGCCACCCAGCCCTCCACCGCTCCCCAGGACCAGGCTGGCAGCTCCCAGGAGCCTGCCAGGGGCTGCAAAAGGCGGGCGCCTGCCTGGTCTAGTGCGGAGATCGTGGACCTCATTGAGGTTTGGGGGGAGGCCTCCAATGCCCACAATCTCCGCACTAGGCACAGGAATGCAACCGTCTACAGCCACATGGCTGCCAGCCTGGCCACCAGAGGCCACATGCGCACCCAGGAGCAGGTGCGGATGAAAATAAAGGAGCTGCAGCAGGCCTATGCCAGGGGATCCCAACCAGGGGCTGACCCGGACACCTGCCCACACTATGAGGCCCTGGACCACATCCTGGGGGGTCAGATGGTCCATGCCCCCCTGGTGGACATAGACCCCAGGGCAGAGAGCCCTGCCCCTGACACAGGGGAAGAGGAGGAAGTGGAGGAGAACGATGGCCAGGAGCCGCAGGAGCCTGCAGGGAGCGTGCCCTGCACCCAGGACCCCCGAGCTGTCCCAGAGAGCCCGTCACTGGTCTTATCCGAGGCCAGGAGGCCTTCACATGTGAGTGCCATCACGGTCCCCTTATGCAGGGCAGGGGGGGAGGAGAGGGAGCCCAGGGACCATGCGCGTGGGCCTTGCCAACCACGGAGCAGGCGGCAACCTGTGCATCTGCCATGCCAGCCGGGACACGTGGCCCCAGCTGAGTGCCATGCAGGGACCCTGGCCTGTTCTCCACACGCGTCTACGCGTGAAGGCACATGACAGGCTCCTGACCCCAGAGAGAGACACTGCACACTGCCCTCCCTCCAGATGCCCTCTCTACACAGAGGCAAGGCACATCTCCCCTCCCCCCCCCCACACTATAGATAGCACAGGGGCTGGGGTGCAGTCCTAGGCCAGCTCACACTCCCAGGGATAGCAGGATGTGATGGTGCGGAGACCTGCCATCCTCGCCTTGCAGAGGGGGGCTGGGCTTCACCCACTGTGTCCCCAGGGAGAACTGACCACTTCTCTTGTTTCACCACAGCCGCAGTACCTGCGAGTGCAGGGTGCACCACCCCGCCTGGAACATCCTCCTGCACCGGGCCAGCAGGCGCACCCACAACCTGGAGGAGTACCAGCGGCAGCACCTGGGGTTAGTGGAAAGGCAGGTCTACAGCCAGGAGCACTGGGTGCAAGAAGACCTGCAGCTGTGGCGGGAGAGCTTGCAGGAGCTGCGTGACCAGGGCCGTGCCCTCCGCGAGCACCTGCAGACCCTGGTGGAATGATTGTTGCCTCCTGCTGCTCCAGCCCCTGTGGCCGCCCCAGCTATCGCTCCTTCTCTCACCCCTGCTCCCCCTCCCGCTTCTTCCACCCGTGCCCCTGTCCTTCCTGCCCCACCCTACATACCCACTCCCCCCCAGGGACGCCAAGGCCCCCGCACCCGCAGTGCTGGGAGACAGGAGGGCCGGCAAGACCCCCAACCCTAAGCTTCCCCTTCCCCTTCCTTCCCTTGCCTCCCCCTTCTAGCTCCCTCCTCCCAGGTTTACCCCTCCCGTCTCCCGCCCTCATTCCCCCTCTCCCCCCACCCCAGTTATGTTAAATAAAGAGAGTTTTTTGTGTCAACACGGGTGTTTTTATTGTACATCAGGAACGGGGGTTAGGGAGGGGAAAGGAGAAGGAGGTGGGGGTGGAATGTAAGGCACAAGGCCCCAGTGGGGCACACCAGGGAGATTTCACTCCTTCTCTGCCTGGAAGCTCTCCCGCAGGGCTTTCCAGATGCAGACAGCCCCCCGATGGGCCTCCCAGATGGCAGCCATGCGGGGCTGTGTGTACTGGCCAGCCAGGTGGTCAGTCTCTGCCATCCAGGCTGGCAGGAAAGCTTCCCCCTTCCTCTTACATAAATTGTGGAGCACACAGCATGCTGCCACCACGTGAGGAGGCATCTAAACCGGGCCTTCAGCTGGCCGAAGGCCCCCTCGACCACAATGCGGGCCCTGCTGAGCCTAGCATTGAAGGCCTGCTGGGAGGGGTTCAGATGTCCCGTGTAGGGCTTCATCAGCCAAGTCTGTAGGGGGTAGGCTGCATCCCCCACCAGGCACACTGGCATGTCCATGTTCCCAACCCTGATGTGTCGGTCGGGGAAGAAAGTCCCGGCGTGCAGCCTCTGGCACACGGAGGAGTTGCAGTACACCCGCGTGTCGTGTGCCTTGCCGGACCAGCCCACACTGATGTCCATGAACTGGCCCCGGTGGTCAGACACAGCCTGCAGGATCACCGAGAAGTACCCCTTGCGGTTAATGTAGAGGGAGGCCTGGTGTTCCGGGGCACGGATGGGGATGTGCATCCCGTCGATTGCCCCCGCAGTTGGGGAAGCCCAGGGCGCCGAATCCCTCGATGACCGCGTCCAGGTGGTGAGGCAGATGACTCTGCGGAGCAGCACCCTGTTGATGGCCTTCACCACCTGCAGAGAGACACACAAAACCGAGAGTCACTGGGGTGCCTGGGTGGCTGGGAGTGCCCCGTGCCCCACTCCCAGGAGCAACCCCCGCTGCAATCCTGGCCAATGCGGGTGGTCTGTAGCACGGCTGGGACAGACCGAACCCTCCCGTGGAGGGCACTTACACCACCTCCCCTCCATTTTCCCTGGGGCAGCCCATCTCCTCCTTGCAGCCCCCCCACCTGGCCCAGTGGCTGGTGACTGCCGTACCGGCATGAGCACTGCTCCGGCAGTGGATCTCCCCACGCTGAACTGGTTCCTCAAGGACTGGTAGCTATCCGGCGTGAAGAGCTTCCATAGGGCGATGGCCACATGCTTGTGGAGGGGAATGTTGGGCCTCATGCATGTGTCCTGTCACTGCCGAGCAGGGGCAAGCCACTCGCAGAGCTCGAGGAAGGTGTCCTTCTTCATTCCGAAGTTCTGGGTCCACTGTTGGTCTCTCCAGCGCTCCAGGACGATGTGGTCCCACCAGTCGCTGCTGGTGTCCAGATGCCAGATGCGGCGGGGCACACTGGCGTCTGGGCGCTGCTGCTGCTCCTCCACGTCCCCCAGGGGGGAAAGGGGGAGGGCCAGGGGGCTAGCCTGCAGCAGATGGTGCCAGGCAGGCTCCAGCAATTGCTGCCTGGTGCCAAGTGCTGTGGTGTCCCAAATGAGAGCGACCAAAGCACGCAGAGAGGAAAACGCTTTGCTGTCCCTCAGTGAGGTAGGCAAGCAAGTGGGAAAGCTGAGAACTGGCTGTCCGGGGGGGTCCCTTTAAGCACGAGCCTCAGATAGCCTCAGACAGCAGCCACATGAAGCAACTACTGACCTGATGCCCTGCTGGAACCAGTTTCAGCTGGCCTTAAATGTGATCCGGCATCCAATCAGTGTGGATGCGCTATTTCGAAGTAGCAAAACATTATTTCGAAATAGTTTTTGTGTAAAGATGCGTTAATCCAAATTAGCTTAATTCGGACTAACTATTTCGAATTAAGATAACTCGAATTAACATTGTAGTGTAGACATACCCTCTCAGATTTCCTGCTGTGTAGACAACGCCAAAAGCCAAAATAAGCTATTTTGACTTAAGCTATGCATTTGACTTATTTCGGCTTTAGCCCTGCTGTATAGGCGTGCCCTTAGAAACACAAAACCATATAGGAGAGAATGTAAAGAACAGTTTCTCTGTAAAGATAGAAACATATTGCTAGCATGTGACATAAGAAATTTCCTCATTCTAATTTTTAGCCACAGTTCAGTTTTCATTTTCTGATCATTGTAGTTAGAACAGCCGTGAAAAAAGATCTGTTATGGTTTATTATTATTCATGCACCAACATAGAATATTTTGTTTAGTTTTACTTGCAAGGTCCTATGTTCTATTTCTATCCACTCTGGAAATCTTACTAAGCACATAATTTCTGTGCATTCTGGGAATTTAATTCTGTAGTCATTTTAAATGTCCATTAGATGGCACTATTAAACTGTGTCATTAAAAGAGCACTTCAGAATCCTTTTCAAAATAACACCTGTACCTGTTCTACTGAAATAATCACAACTAGATTATTGACACAAAGACATTTAAAATCCACTTACTACCTGTCTAATTGTGGTATTTTTTGAGCACAGGCAATGAAAATCAATGCAGTCAGCTTCATTTTTACTGATAGGACCACAGGAATTGTCGCATTGGCCCAGGAGCATCTAGTAGTATCTTATACTTGGTCTCTGACGAATATCTATAACCTTTATGCACTTTTTATCCAATCTAATATAGCTCATCTTCAAAAAAAATTCTCGCCATGCACATAAATGACTAAAGATTCAGAATTTGTTATTTTTACATCATACACTGTTTAGCAGGATTGCATCTTTGTAAGAAATTGTCCCATGAAGGGGAGTAATGCAGATGGGCAGAGAATGTGTATGGATGCTGTAATTAATGTACAAAATGGACAGAATTACTATTTATAAGTAATAAATAGTATCATTTCAAATAACATAAAGTTTAAGGAGATGCAGTGTCTTTTGAAACCAGTGCCTTGCATGTTTAAAATTCTCAGAGGGGTAGCCATATTAGTCTGTAACTTTAAAAAAAAAACTTTAAAAATGAGTGGTCTTATAGCACCTTAGAGACTAACAAAATATATATAGTATGAGCTTCTGTGGGCACAATCAGCGTTCCCTCTAAACTGGGGGCTGGGGACAGCACAGCTTCACAGGTGATTAATCAGCCCCACCCAGTAAGTCAGCTCCTTGCACAGAGCCCTGGGCCTGTGACTGGGCGGGGCTGATTAATCACCTGTGAAGCTGTGCTGCCTGGCAGCTTAGAGGGAACACTGGGCACAACCTACTTCTTCATTCATCTGAAAAAGTAGGTTGTGCTCGCAAAAGCTCATGATACTATGTATTTTTTGTTAGTCTCTAAGGCTATGTCTACACTGGCGGCTTCTTGCGCAAGAACATGTGCAAGCTGTGCTTTTGCGCAAGAGCGCCCATGGCAGTGTGGACGCTCTCTTGTGCCAAAAAGCTCTGATGGCCATTTTAGCCATAGGCCGAGCCTCCACACTGCCCTCTTGCGCAACAGCTCCTGCGCAAGAGGGCTTACACCTGTTAAAAAAGAGCGTAGCTCTTGCGCAAGGAGCCCTCGCTTACCATGCCGTACTGTAAATTTCCTTGCACAAGAGCGGGCAGGCAGTGTGGATGCTCTGCGGGTTCTTGCGCAAGAACAGCCATACTTGCACAAGAAGCCGCGAGTGTAGACATAGCCTAAGGTGCTACAGGACCACTCATTTTTTACACTTTTTTTTAAACCAGCTGCTTCCTACCTGCTGGGATTAGTTCTATTAAAAGAAAATAATGACTGTCTTCTTTCATTGCCATGCCACTTTACACATATCTTCCTGCACTGGTGGGGCATGACATTCCCCAAAAGCTTCTGATCTTTGGTCCCTGCTGAAACTAATTCTACCTATGCTCCATGCTTGACTGGTATGTGCAGAAGAACGTGAAAGCTTTGGGTTCATGGATATAATTGCTTTGTAAAGATGTGTGTGGTTACTTTTGCATATTGCTGACAGAGGACTCAATCCTGCATTCCTGATTCAAGCAAACCTCCCAGTAAAGTGGCCAAAGTGAGTGTTAACTGAGCAAACATTTCAGGATTGGGCCCAGAACTTGTAAATATCATATGCTAGATTTTGCAGTGTGAAGCCAAGAACTCCTAAAGCATATATTGTTTGAGTTCAGAGTTTTCTACTTACAACAACCAATTCTTATTTGTGCTAATTAAATCTGCCTAGAACCTTTAAAAAACCCCAAAGTAAATATTAAGATTTATTTGTTGTGTTTTTTCATACTTTTTAAAAACAATCTGTATTAAAAACAAAGATTGTTTGGTGGTGAACTGTGTGAAATGGTTACGCAGGAGTAACCACATCACAAAAAGGCATCGTGACAAGTGACAATACTTAGTATCTGGGTGGAAGGACAAGAAACTAAATTGAGATTAAGTTACTCATTAGCCTTCCCCGCACCACAAGGTGAACCTTCTAAATCAGGATTGAGATATATTGGTGATTAGTCTTGGGAAGCTTGCATTGCTGTTGTCTGGACTGGACCCACCCTGTGACAAATGGAAAGATGGAGTCTCCCAAACCTCTGTTCACCAGGTGGGATTTCCCTGCAAAGAAGGAGAGAAAGGCTAAGGGATTGATTATGCTGTGGATAGTCATACAGCTGTAGCTACACTGGTGCTACATCAATGCAAAGACCCAGTGTAAATACAGTGCAGTAATGTAATGCAGGGCTCACACCAAATGCCAGTTACACAAATTGGAAAGTTTATCTGCACCAATGCAAGTCTCATTTTCCTGTACACTGGGCTTTTGGACCTCTGTGATGACATGGATATAGCCTAACCACTACAAATACCTTCAGGAGAAATGCACTCTAAAATAATGACATTGTCTGCCTTTAAGACAAGGGCAACCACCAAAATTCTTCTCCCTTCTTTCCCTGGCATGCATCCATTCTAGCTAAAGAATCCAACATTTGTGAAGAATCATATGTAGGGCCAACAGCCACAATGTAGTGGAAGCACTGCTTTCTTCATTCTCTCTGCCCAGAACGGCCATGTTTTCCTACAGTGGTAAAGGAGACAATCTGACCCTTAATCAGGAGGGCATTCCTCATCATCTTATTAACTGCTGAATCCTGAGGCAAGAGGCTGGTTATAAAATAAGAATGGATTTAAACATAATGATTGTTAAACTGAATACACTACTGTATTCAAAATATGTTCCCTAAAAGTTTACTTTCCCAAGGAACTGAGTATTGTTTGTCCAGGTTATGTCTACGTAGCAGCATTATTTCTGAATAATAGATGTTATTCTGAAATAACGTATTGTGCATCTACACAGCAAGTCCATTATTTTGAAATAAATTCAAAATAATGGGCTTTTTACTCTGACTTCTGTAAACCTTATTGTATGAAGAGTAAGGGAAGTCAGAAGAAGAGAGCTCTGTTTTGAAATAAGCGCTATGCAAACATGCCCATATTTGAAATAAGCTATTTTGACTTAAACTATGCAATTAGCATAGCTCAAGTTGCGTAGCTTATTTCGATTTTAACCCTGCTGTGTAGACATACCCTGGGTAAGTTTCCAAGTGGAATCATCTTTTGAAACTAGAAAGCTCTGAGCTACAGGGCAGATGATACTGACAACATTCAGGGAACAGCTTTGCCCCTCTGCGGTAGCATGTCTTAAAGAAACAGTAAAAAGGACTGCACAGCTCAGTTTTTTAAATCAGTTGCTCCAGACAAAAAATAAATGAACAAAACAAAACTTAAAGGGCTTTATGCTGTTAAATCACTCAGATGTTATTAAAAGCCCTATCCTTAGTAATAGTCTGATTAAAAGAACTTTTAACTTGCAAATATTTGGGCAGTGTTGGAATTCTCTGAATATTTGCACTTTCCTGAATGGAATTCTCTGAATGTTTGCACTTTCCAAACCTTATTCCTTCCCACCACAACAAATGCAGAATGTTAGCTCTTCCTGAAAATGTAGCTCATTGGTACATTTTAACCATGCAATAATTTTGTAGATACAATATTAATATCATACTTAGATCTTGTCACTTGATTATTATGTGACTGCATATATGTTTTAGCATATACAAGTAATTGCTCTTAAATAATGTTTTCACTGTCTCCTTTGTGCTCTGAAAGAAACGGTCAGCACCAGAATTTCCCAAATGCTGGCATTTTTACTCTGATGGTTTCTTTTGTTTTTAAAAATCCTTGAATTAAAAAGCATAACACTGACTAAATCTAGGAAATAAAATGATATTGATAATATCACATGCCACCAGAAATTTTAAATTAATAAATGACTAGCATAAATGCATTGACAAAGTGGGTGAGGTAATTAGGGATGTGATAATACTTGGCTCATTGGTTAAACTTCACGGTTACATGCAGCAGGGGAAAGATCCAACTAGGAGCCAGTGCTCATGGGGAGCTGGCTTTTATGCAAGTAGCATAACTGAAATCTGTTTAGCAGTGCATGGAAAACTTGGTCCGAAAAACAGATGTGACTCATAAGCCCCTATCGTTGGAGTCTTCCCTGCCACTCCAGTTCAGTGATTGTTCAGTTACTCTAAAATATGAAAAATGTCAATGTAGCGTTATAATAAGAGCAAAGCAGCTACACAGATGTGATTTTTATGTTATCAACAAACTTAGAGCAACATCTCCTTCTAGTGTCAGAAGTGTGCAAGTGAATGATTATTTTAACATGCCCATCTGATGACTTAAGTGTAAGACTAACTAAAGATATAGCATCATGAGCTTTCATGGGTAAAATCCACTTCATCAGATGAATTGGAGTGGAAATAACAGAAACCAATATATATATAACAGCAGAAATACCTGTCAATTGTTGGACCTGTATTAATGAGGCTAATTAAGTGAGCTGGATGTGTCCCAGACATAGCTAATTCACTCCAGAGTGAAGCTGTTAAGATTTGCAGGCCTGAAATTAGACCTATCTTAACACTGAGAATGCTGGTGTTTTCCAGGCTGCTACCTAATGAAGGGGACGGAGTGGGTGTTCAGGATTGTGTCAAACTGGTGGCCTGAATAAGGGGCATGTAATGGCACAAAAACTCTAGATTCATGTACCAATTCACTAGAGTTCATAAACGTTGAGCAAATCTAAATCCTGTTTTGAGGGGAGGAAACAAAGAAAAAATTCTCTTTATAATTGCTTTCTTCCTGTGATGATCTATATTTGTTCTAATTCTGAAACTGAAACCCATGGAAGAGGAATGCATACAAATTGAAACTGAAACCCATGGAAGGGGAATGCATACAAATCAACAAAATGTGCACATAGTGCTCTGTGGACCGAATCTGCTGCATTTGGCATAGGGATGGAAGGGAGGAATTGCCTTTTGTGTAGGGAGCAGGAGAGGTGGATCAGACTTTTGCCATGGCTGACAAATTTTTTCATGACAAATGCACAGACTCTGCCACTAACAGACAGGCCAGTCTTATTTTATCATTTCTGCTGCAAGTGCTTCATGAAGTTCTTCTGAGCCTAGTGGAAAAGAAACCCTCTTGTTTTTATGAGTGATACATCCTTAGTTTTTCTTAAGCAACATTTCCATTCCTTTTAAGCTGCATGTTCTTTTTTTTTTCTTTACAAAGAAACTTGTCTCACTGTTGGCTGCCCTGGTTACAAGTTATAGCTCTTCAGACACCTATTTATTTTCAAGGCTGTCGAATGTCCTGTTCCACCTCAGCTAGAATCATTAGCTATAACAAATCTTCCCAGAGTCCGATCACTGTAGTGAAACTGCATTGACTTATGCTGCAGTTAATCTTTTATGCTATTTTGCTACAGAATAATTTCATATTTTATTTCCTTTCGTAGGAAATTGCTCATTTAGATGGTCTTAAAAAGAGAAGACCATTTTGGATAGGCATCCCTTTTACTGTACTGACTTTCACTATGTTTGTTATTTTTCCTTTGCTTTTTAACTGTTGTTCTTGCAAGTTATTTTTCAAATTTAAATTCACTGATGAGGCTATTGTCTTTCGGCCTCTGTGAGGTTAAGCATGCTCTCAGCTCCTCTAACATATACTGAGAATTAAAATTACACTGCACCTTTCAGGATCAGTTTCTGTATAATTTCATATAATACCCCAACTCACTTCAAGAGATTTCAAATATCAGTGTTTTACCACTGACACTTAGGCTACGTCTAGACAGCAGCACTGTTTCGGAGCTGGGGAGAGAGGGAGAGGAATAGTTCTCCTTGAGATCTGTTGATAGGACAAGAAGCAATGGGCTTAAACTGCAGCAAGAGAGGTTTAGGTTGGACATTAAGAAAAACTTCCTAACTGTCAGGGTGGTAAAACACTGGAATAAATTGCCTAGGGAGGCTGTGGAATCTCCATCACTGGAGATATTCAAGAGCAGGTTAGACAGACATCTATCTGTGCTTAGTCCTGCCACAAGGGCAGGGGACTGGACTTGATGATCTCTCAAGGTCCCTTCCAGTTCTAATATTCTATGATTTGGGATACTTCCAGTAACCCAAAATAGCTATTCCATGTCATAGGCAGTGCCAAATATCAAAATAAGCTATTTCAAAATTAACTAGAAATAAGCTACACAATTTGTGTAGCTTATTTTGAGCTAAGGATGCAGTGTAGATGCACCCTGAGATATATTGCTTTGCTGATTCCTTTAGAACTTCTGTTTGCTTATTTAAACCTTTCAAAGCCAAGTATTTAATGTGTTTTAAGTTACAGACCAATAATTTAAAAGTCAAATTCACCTGTAACTGTCAGCATTCAATCCTTAAAAATGGTGAGATACCTGCCCTTTCATTTGATGGTATCTCTGATAAACCAGGACTGAAACAGTAGTATGCATTTTAGAGGATTTTAATTGGATTCTGTTTTGACATTTATCAGGTATATCAAGGTAAATGAATTTAATTCCTTTTTATATCTGTAAAATTTGTATAAAGTATGAAACATTAATCTGGGATTAAGGTACCACAGCAGTTTTAACTGAATTAACTTCTTGATTCTCTTTGTAATCTTTGTCATAATGTATTGGAATTGGAATTGAAACTTCCTAAACCCCTTCACATTGATTTACAGTGCTGACTTGCCAGTTTTGATCATGGCCATGAAAAAATTCTCAATTTGAGGTATATGCATTAGTCAATTCAATAGCAGTCAGAACCAGGTGGTTCGTTTGGTATTTTATTTAATCAGTTACCTCACAGTTTCAGTCTTTATTTTCAGTCCCTAAAGACATTATGGTGTACAGTAAAGTTTTCAAAAGCACTTAAACAATGTAGTTTCAAAAGTGATGTAGGTACTTAGCAGCTTAAGTCCCATTGACCTGAATCTTAAGTCCCTTTGACTACTAAGTGCCTACGTCACTTTAGAAAATGGAACTTAGATTCCTAACTCATTTGAAAAATGATCTCCTCCTTTGAAAATGTATCCTCAGTCTAGTAAAATGAACAGGGTGCCAGGAGTTCTTGACCTGCAGTGTGGCCTTGAGATAGTTTCTTAGCTTTTCCTTTACTCAATTTCCCCATGTAATCTAAACCATAGAGATAAATGTTACTTACCCTCCTTTTTGTAAATGTATTTATAAATGTTAGTATAATCATTGCAATGTGTTATGTTGTTATTTGTGATGCCATATGTTTGAGGTCTATCTCACATTATCAGCCACAGCAACGCTATATGCCAAGGAGACCTACATCCCATGAGAGGAGCAGGACTGGGCATTGATCAAAGAGCATCTAACGTGAGCCAGAATTTAGAGTGCACATAAAAGCCATTTTGCTCAAAATATTTATAATTGATTCCTATCAAAAAATATCTATTGAGTATAATGCCAAGCATTCCCAACTTCCATAATATGTGGCATGGAGACTACTGATGGGGGCAAATATGTTCAAAAAGTAACTAACTGACTTTGAAGGCTTCAATTTTTGGGTTCCCAACCTGAAACTCTGGAGAGATCTAGTTTTCAGGGAGAGGTACCCAGTGCTTTCTAAAAATCATGACTCTTTAAGGTATCCTATATTGGGCACCTAAACATCAAGGTCTTTTATAACATTATTTATTTGTTAGAAGCTTGGTTGAAGGTATTGATACAGAATTCATGAGCAGCAGTGTAATTATTGTTTGCTTCTGCATAGTCAACAACTTTAAGTTTGAATGCTTCATCATAAGCAGGCCATTTTCTTTTGATTTCACCATTGTTTATTTTAATTACTAGTATGGAAATCATAAAAAATAATTTAGTTATAGATTTTGTAGGACTTCATATAGGAATGTCACCTGCTTTATCACTTTCAAATGATACTTGTTCTTTGTTTATTTCCAAGCAGGCCTGTAGATTGGCAAGTCTGTGGTGATAACAGGTTCTTTTCATTTTATTACATATTCCATTGATTCTGCACATTATATTTTCAGATTGGCTCGAGACTTAGGAGGTTCAGTGGTCGACATGCATGAAGAGATCAAATTACACCATTACACTGTAGCAGACTGACACCAGTGCCATAGCATTATCGTTCATTGTATTTTTGTGACTGGCATGTAAGGCCTATCATTTTGTGAAATGTATGGGTCAAACTGAATGCAGATCTGCAGCACCACTCTTTTAGCATTCATTTCAAACCAATCTACTCCACTAAATAAAGCTTTTGCAACTTCAATGGCTGCAATATTGATGTTAATAAATTACAATCAATGTAAGTACATGCTATAAAAAACAGTAATTATAATCTAGTCTTGTAGTAGAACAATACTGGGAAAAGCAAACAGTAAGCACTATGAAAATTGAACTTTAGGGAAACATATTTTTAAGTGATTTGTTTACATGGGCATGAATTGAGAAAAATATTATTGCTGCCCATACATTTTATTTATATTAACACTACTTTTATCTCAATGATAAAGTAACAAATATACAATTTAAGTAAAATAAAATTTTAGCACTCTTTTTTAAAGAAGTGAGCCCAGAACTGACATTCCATCATTGGTGATCTACAATGGGGTTAGCAAACTTCGACTCCACAAGATGGATAGGTAAAAATGGCAAAATCCTATGACTCTTTCATAAGACGACTCTATATTTCAGGGATTGGCAAACTTCAGTTCCTGGTCCATCAGGGTAATCCTCTGGCACAGTGGAGTGTCCACAGAAATGGAGCCCTTCAACTCCCAGTGGCTTCAATTCACTGTTCCCAGCCAAGGGAAACTGCAGGAAGCAGCACAGGCTGAGGTACATGCTGGCCACCACTTTCCACCACTCCCGTTGGCCAGGAATGACAAATTGCAGACACTTGGAGCTGCAGGACTCCATACCTGCAAATGCTTCAGGTAAAAAATGTCCCATCATGCCAGGGTTTTGTCATATTTCTTTTCCAGCTTGAGGGTGTCAGCTTATAAATAAATGGGCTAATGAACGAGTATATACAGTAAGTTTTTAATTCTCATGATTCTGATTAAAGTGTGAAAATGTGTCTCAAGTGCATGATAGAAGCTCAGAAATGAAGGTGACTAAATAGAACCCAGCATTTATTTTAAATTTATTTTTATTTATAAACAAACCTAACCTGTAAGTCAGTCTCATGACATTTTGGGGTAACTGTCTGATGATTTTCACATGTTCAGGGTTGTCTACACAGTGCCAAATTTCAAAATAAGGCACTATTCTGATAAATCCCTTAAACCTCATGGAATGAAGGTTACAGGGACACCGGAATAGCATGCCTGCTATTTTGGGAAATAGCGGATGCTTTTAAAGACACAGCGTTGCCATTTCAGGATACTTCCGGTATCCCAAAAGAGTAATGCAGTCTACACGTACCCTAAGTTTTTCTTGCATTAATCCAGAAAAGCAATATGGGATTCCTCAGAAAGTCCTTTGACTAGGACATAATAGTTTTCCTCCAGTATGGCATAGACTTGCAAGCACTGACTTAACCATAATGCAGAAGAGGGAAACTAGGAACATGTTGAACAACCACAGGGCCGGGGACAATTCTGACTAGAAATTCAGTTCTGAGCAATCCAGATGAGGTCACTGTTTTCTTATTCTTTTCTCAAGAAAAGAATTTAATTCAGTTACCTATGAAACTTCTGTCTCCCTGATACTAAGAGAGCACTCTCAATTAATTATGGTTCTCTTGGAAAATACAAGAAATGAGATTATTATTGTGTCCTGTGATTACATTAAAGTCAGAAGCAGGAAGAATGCTGAACAATGGTATCTGCTGAGGTGGATTCTTTTATCCCTGCTGCTACTGACTGAATGGTAAATAAAGGTTCATTAACATTATGGCAGGAGTTACCATATGGCGGGAATGAAGTAGAACAGGGATTATAATGGGAGCGTAACAGGTTCGTCTATTGAACCACTGTGTTAGGTTATGGTAGAACTGTGTGTGGAGCTGATGACCTGTGAGATGATTACTTATGGAGATGATGACCTACGAGGGAAGGCTGAAGGAATTGGGCTTGTTTAGTTTGGAAAATAGAAGACTGAGAAGGGACATGAGAGCAGTTCTCAAGTACCTAAAAGGGTGTTACAAGGAGAAGGGAGAAGAATTGAAAAACTGTTCTCCTTGACCTCTGATGATAGGACAAGAAGCAATGGTCTTAAATTGCTGAAAGGGAAATTAGGAAAATTTTTCTAACTGCCAGGGTGGTTAAACACTGGAATAAATTGCCTAGGGAGGGTGCAGAATCTCAATCACTGGAGATATTTAAGAGTAGGTTGGATAGACATTTATCAGGGATGATCTAGATGCTGCTTGGTCCTACCTTGAGGGCAGGGGACTTGACTTGATGACCTCTCAAAGTCCCTTCCAGTTCTAGTATTCTATGATTCTATGCTCACTGAATGGTTAGTTGGGAATTGTGTAGAATTATGGAGTAGTTTCAGTCCAGTGCATAGTGGACAAGTTTTCATATTACAAAATCACTGCTAGGGCACCACAATGTTCATCCTCACTGGCAGTCTCAGGAGAGAGAACAATGGCTGAGCAGTGAAACTGAACCACTCACTTGCCTCTTCTGGAGGGTTCATCCTGATCAAACTTCAGCACATTATTGTAACGCTAAGAATATGTCTTCACTCCAGGGTTAATCCTAGGTGTTACTTAGATGTTGCTTGTAATCCCCATCTGGTCCACACACAAAGCATCTCATCAAAGTCCAGAGGTGCTTTCAGCCTGAACTAACTGGCCTGGCTGGAGGTGTGAAGCTGAGCTCAGTTTCACTTTCACTCAGGCTACGTCTAGACTGCAAGCTTCTTTCGGAAAAACTTTTTTCTAAAGAGAGCGTCTACACAGCAAAAGCACAACAAAAAAGCGATCTGCTTTTTTGAAAGATAGCGTCCACATTGATTATTCGCTATCTCACATATAAGGCCACCCGGAACCAGTTCAGGCAGGGCATTAGGTCACCAGTTGCTTGCGAGTGCTATTGCCTAAGCCTAGCGGAGAGATGCGCTTAAAGGGACCCGCCTTGACAGCCCTTTCTCTGCTTCTGCTGCATGCTTGCCTAACTCTCTGAGGGACAGCAAAGCTTTAGCAGTACGTGCTCTGGTTGCCCAGCTTTTGGATGCCACAGCATTCTTCTTGCCATGGAGCCCTGAGCATGCAATAGCCCCACACTGCCATGCAGCAGTTTGTGCAGCAGTTTGTGCAGGCTGCCTTCATGGCCCTCTCCCTGTGTGTGGAGCAAGACCCTTGCAACCGCACCCCATAGTGAAGAGACAATTCTGGAGGCTGGACACCAGTTCTGATTGGTGGGACTGGCTGGTTATGGAGAGGTGGGATGACCAGCAGTGGCTCCAAAACTTCTGCATGCAGAAGGCCACCTTTATGGAGATGTGTGCCTGGCTCGCCCCTGCCCTCCAATGACTTACAGTGGATGAGAAGCTGGATATGAATCAACAGTGTGCCTTTGTAGCCAAGAAGGCTAATGGCATATTAGGTTGCATTAGGAGGAGCATTGCCAGCAGATCCAGAGAAGTGATTATTCTCCTTTATTCGGCTCTGGTGAGGCCACTTCTGGGAGTATTGTGCCCAGTTCTGGGCCCCCCACTATAGAAAGGATGTGGATGCATTGGAGAGGGCCCAGCAGAGAGCGACCAAAATGATTAGGGGGCTGGAGTGCATGACCTATGAGGAGAGACTGAGGGATTTGGATTTGTTTAGTCTGCAGAAGAGAAGAGTGAGGGGGGGATTTGATAGCAGCCTTCAACTTCCTGAAGGAAGGTTCCAAAGAGGATGGAAAAAGGCTGTTTACAGTAGTGACGGATGGCAGAACAAGGAGCAATGGTCTCAAGTTACAGTGGGAGAGGTCATAGGCGTGCGCACGGGGTGTGCCGGGTGTGCCCAGGCACACCCTAATGTCTCGGGCCAGCTAGCGGCTGCTGGAGGAGGAGAGGGATTTGTGACGGGGCGCCGCAGCCCCTCACTTTAAATTCCCCGCGGCCATCTATGGGGCACTGTGGGGCAGAGAGAGCGCATGCGCGGCGTGCTCAAACACCGCACAACAGGTGAGAGGGGAGATGCCCAGGTGTGGCGTGACGTCACGGCCCGGGATTTTAAAACCGCGCGGCCCAGCTCCAGAAGTAGCTGGGGCCTGACTACAGATGCCAGCCGGCCTGAGCCATTTTTGCACCCTGAGCCCCGCCCGGACCGGCAGCAGCGTGCGGCGCCCCAGGGGTGCCCCGGGCTAGGGCCTGGCTGGCCTGTAGCTTGGGCCTGCTCTGGCTCCAGCCCTGCGAATCGGAAGGCAGAAGCCAAAGGTAAGGAAGGGGAGGGGAGGAGAAGAGGGAAAAGTAAGATGAAGGGGTGGAAGAGGAAGGGGCTTGTGCTAAGGGGAGGGGGGCAGGTCAGGAGAAGAAAGGGGAAGGCACCAAGGGACAGGGTAGAGGAGACACAAATGCCAGGGGGCCAAGTGGAGACAATGAGGAAAAGGGCAGGAGGGGAAGTGTCAGTGGGAGGGGGGACAGGGTGATGCTCGGAGAGGAGAGGGTAAGGGCATTGGGAGTTAGAGGGGGGAATGGGGAGGGGCTCGGAGAAGGCTTGAAAGAAGGGGTGGGCATGAGGAAGGCAGGGATGGAGCACGGCATGTGTGAGGGAACAGGGCATGAGGAAATGGGGGCAGAGGGTGGTGAGGGGGTGGGCATCAGGAAAAAGAGGGCAAAGGGGGCAGGGGCAGTGAGGGAAGGGGGAGTGTGGCGGCTTTATGGGTGCGAGCACTGCTCCCCCCCGTCTCCCCGGCCGGGGAGGGGCTCCGCGAACCCTCTGCCTGTCTTTGCCCGCTATGCGGGTTGGGTGCAATCACCCCTCTGCCCCACAGGACAGCGGGGGTTCAGCGGACCCGTCCGTGCATCGCCCCAACGGGGCTAGGGGTTCGGCCTCACTGTAGGCCTTGGGGTCCCGTCCCCGCCTTTGCCTTATCACGCACTTGCGTGTCCGTAGGGCACGGTCGTGACCCTAGTCCTTGCGCTGCCCTCGCCACGGAGGGAGCCTTGGTTCCTGGGAGTGCTTGGAGGGGGAAGGGGTGTATACAGCGTGTGGATGTAGGGAGTGGGGAGTGGGGGACCCGGGCCCACCTTCTCCTCCGGGTCCCAGCCCGGGGCCCTAAGTGGAGTTCGGCGCCTACCGGCCGCTCTCCACGGCAGACGGGGCTACGGTCCGCAACTCGTCTGCCCACGGGCGCCAGAAAGGCCCTGCCCCGGGCGCCTTCCACTCCCCGCCCGCCAGCGCCCTCAGTGTGGCGTGCGGCGGGTCACTCACCCCGTCGGAGGCGTCTGGTCCGTCCCCACGCAGTCCGCCAGGTGCTACCGCTGTCGCTCCTCGTCGCCCGGGGGGCCGGAGGTCAGTTGCTTCGGGAAGCCAGGGTGGCTGCCTCCTCGCTTCCCCTCTTGTCGGCGTCCGGCTCCCGGCTTTCATGTCCCCGGGGGATGACGTCGGGGAAAGCCCGCCTCCCCGGCGCCTCCCCCGGCGCGTTCCTCCCGGCGTGCGCTCGGGGATTCCCACCCTAGCGCGGGCGCGGCCAGCGGCAGGATGCGCCCGGGCTCGCCCGGCCGCGTTTCCCAGCGCGCGCGGCGCTGCCCGGCGTCCTGGCTCCGGCGGCGTCCAGCCGGCCCCGCTGCTGCCGGCTTCGGCTGCCGCTTCCCGCGCCAGCGGGGGCGAGCCTGCCCCGCCCTCAGTGCAGACCCAGCCGGGTCCGTCACAGGGAGACATCAGGAGGGTGCAGGGGTAAGGGAAGGTGCAGGTGCTGGGGGATTCTGGGGGTGAAGCAGAAGGGCAGACACCTGCAGGGGAGGGACCAGCACCAGAGAAGAGAGGCAGGGCAGGTGTGTAGAGGAGGTGTTAGGAGAGGGGATGAGGAGGGGTAGCTCACATGATCAGAGTGGAGCTACTGGAGGAGTGGGCACAGGGGGGAGAGAAGGGCTGGTGGAGGGGGCAGGTCTCAGGAAGGCTGAGGGCAGTGAGAAGGGCAGGAGTCAGGACAGCAGAGGAGGGTGAGGGGTTTGGTGGCAGCAGGCACCAGGGGAGCTGATGGAGTAAGGGAAGGAGACATGGCAGCAGAGGGAAAAGGTAGAGGTTTATGAGAGATTTATTAATAACTTGGGTGCCACAGTGGCACATCCAAACAAGCCACATGAACTCAGTACTGGTGCACAACACAAAATTCATTCTGCTCATGGGAGGAAACTCTTAGAGGGAACACTTCCCCCAGCCTCTCCGCCCCCGAGTTAATGTCACACACATTGGGGTAATGCAATTGCAGGATAGTTGCATGAGTGGGGTTTGTGGGGGCAAACTAATCCCTAGTGGTAGGAGGATGGTGGGAAAAGTCCTTAGAGGGGGGTCACATGACACCTTTTACTTCTGGTCATGTGTCCATCTTGCCCGGAGAGTGTTACCTCCAGAGGTGTGGCCAATGGGGGTCAGGGGCATGGTTAACAGGGTTCAGGGGTGTGGCTAATGGGGGTCAAAGTACATTTTTAAAAAATTCTTTGGGTGCACACCCTAATGAAATGTGCTGCGCACACCTATGGGAGAGGTCTAGGTTGGATATTAGGAAAAACTATTTCACTAGGAGGTGGTGAAGTACTGGAGTGGGTTACCTAGGGCGGTGATGGAATCTCCATCCCTAGAGATGTTTAAGTCTCGGCTTGACAAAGCCCTGGCTGGGTTGATTTAGTTGGGATTGGCCCTGCCTTGGGCAGGGGGCTAGACTCGATGACCTCCTGAGGTCTCTTCCAGCTCTATGATTCTATGACACCCACCTGCGGCCACCCATCCCCTTGGAGAAACGGGTCGCCATTGGCTCTGGAAACTCACCACCTCAGACAGTTACCAGTCAGTGGTCAACCAGTTCAGCGTGGGAAAGTCCACTGTTGGGGCCCTCCTCATGAATGTAAGGCACTTTCGGACTGCAGTCCCTGTGATGGGGAGGGGAGTCCAGGAAAGGGGGACCCCTAGGGAAATAGGGGGTGGAGAGTGCTGGGGTGGGCAGGAAGTGGAGGGGAAACCCTGTCCCTGGGGGCTTGTGCCATCCCACCCCCATACAGTCCCTGATGCCGTGCCCTCCTCTGTGAACAGTGAGCAACAGTCCTCGGGCCAGAGGACGGTGATGTCTCATGAGTCAGGCTATGTGTGGCCTGCACAGCAGGACCTGCCTCACAGAGACCCCGAGGTGCCCAGGGGACCACACTTCCCAATACGCCCCGCCCCACCCCGGGTCCCTCAGGCATGGGAAGTGTCCGGCCACAGTGGGATCCCATGGGCAGGAGAGGGGCCTGGAGCAGCCTAGCCTTGCATAACGCCCGCACACACACCTGCACCTGGCAGCGCTGTCTGCGGGAGCGGGTGGTGCCTCGCATGTGCAGGTAAGGCCGTGTGCTGTGTGCGGCACTCCTCAGTTTGTATGGGGTCGTGCGTGTGCCCTTGTGCCCGGCCTGCTTTCAGCAGTGACTAGTGGTGAGAGGGCATCACCCTCAGGGGTCAGACGTGTGTGTGTGGCCACCCCTGAGCCTGTGAGCAGGATCCCAGGGGTGCTCCGGGGCTGCCTCCTGAGGCCGCGTGGTGCAGACTGGTGCTGCACATGCTTCCACATGCACTGACTGCAGCATGATGTCCAGGCCGAGAAGTCTGAGCAACAATTGTACCCCATCCCCTCTGCGCCCGCCTCCCCCGCCCTGTGTGTGTGGAAAACTGAGAGCACTCACCTGATGATCCCTCCCCACCATCAGAGGATGCCTGCTACATGTCCAGGCCCTGGGGTACCAGTTTGAGGGTCAGAGTCACGGTGCTTGCCATATCCTCCTCCTCCTGAACCTGCTGTTCCTCGTCGTCCTCCTCCTCCTCGGCAGGGAGCTCCAGGTGGGCGATGATGAGCATCTTGAGCCCCAAGTGCACAACCACGGGTGGGGAAAGGGCTTCCCCACCTCCCAGGATCTGGTGGAGCTCCTGGAAATAGGGGCAGGAGTGGGGTTCTGCCCTGGAGCGAGAGCTGCGACCCCAGCATAGCCCTGGCGTAGCTCCTTCACCTTACTCCAGACCTGTTCCAATGTCGGGCAAGGAAAACAAGATGTGAAGATTCTTCCCCAGTTCTTCTGTGGAATGTAAAAGGTTTCCCTCCTCTGCCCACCCCCACCCCCCCCCCACACCCCATCCTTTGTATGTTTGTTTTTGTTTGGTTGGTTGGTTGGATGGTTGTTTGTTTGTTTGTTTGTTTTTAAGTCACTCTTGTTAATTATCCTGCACACACCAGATATCCAAGAAAGCTGAGATGGTAAAGTTATATACAGCATCTCTGACCTCTCTGCAATGAAGATAATATCTGTTTAATAAAGCCTCGACCAAATGACAGTGACAGCTGCATTGTGGTATTCAATTTGAATTGAACAGGTCTGGTCAGCAGCACTGGGAGTAAGTCCTTCATTACTATCTGCAGCACCAAGAAAAGCAACTGAAACCCATCCTAAAAGAGTGAAACCTTCCCTTTGCAGCTGCAGAAGATGGTTTGGGTACCCAGAAGCAGGTGCTCTTCATAGTATTCTCCAGATCCCTTTGGTTTATTTTATTTTATTTTATTTTATTTACTTTCTTCAGAAGGCTGCAATCCTCTCTTCACTACTGACTTTAGAAAGGAAGGAAAGCTAACTTCTTTCAAAAGCATCAGTCTGGAGTGTAATGGGAGCTGAACACTCAAAAGACAAGCATCAGAAGAGAATGTTTTTGCTCAGGAAAGGCCAGAGACTTCCTGCATGGGAAGAAGCTCTCATCTCAGGAAAAGATCCAAAGTCTCTGCTGAAGCGTGGATTGCGTTATGTCAGTCTGAGTCTCATAATGAAGGGGATGAGAAATGTGCCTGACTTTTTGTGGAGCTTGTCGGAGGTGCAGAAACTGAACCTTTCACACAATCAGCTGGTGGCTCTTCCTCCTGCTTTGGGGAGACTAGACAGATTAGCAGTGCTGAACTTATGTGGCAATCGCCTGAAGTGTCTGCCTAAAGAGACTGGGCTACTCAGAAACCTGAAGGTTTTATTTGTTGATATGAATTGCCTGAGTGAAGTGCCAGCAGAGCTCAGTCTGTGCAGAAAGCTGGAAGTTTTGAGTCTTTCGCACAATTGCATCTCACAACTCCCTTCAAGTTTCACTGAGCTGACGAGCCTGAGGAAGCTGAACCTGAGTAACAATCATTTCGTTCACATCCCCTTATGTGTTTTTGCATTGAGGGGGTTAGATTTCTTGCACTTAGGCTCCAACAGACTTGAAAACATTGCAGAAAGTGTCCAGTACCTAATACATTTGCAGATCTTTATAGTAGAAGATAACAATATTCGCACCTTGCCACGGTCTCTCTGCTCCATCACTGCTCTTGAGCTACTAAACGTAGCTTACAATTCAATTCAGACCCTTCCAGATGATCTCTATCTGCTGCACAGATTGCCAAAAATTGCTTGGAATCCAATGGATAAAGGGCTCCATATTTCACATAATCCATTGTCCAGACCATTGCCAGAGGTTGTAGAGGGGGGACTGGATATGCTCTTCAGCTACCTTAAAGAGAAAAGACAACACAGCTAAATTTGCACTGTATTCAGGATTAACGCTGTCACCAAGACTCAGCCATGTCAGTGCACTTTCTTAATTAGTGGTTTCCACTTCCTAACACAGGAAGACGATAAAGACTAAAGATGGTTTCAGTAAAATTTGTTGAAAGTGAGTCAAATCTGACTATCTAGTTTAACTGTGCATAAAGTGTATTTTCTACAACATCCCGCTCTGTAACTTTCAGTGTTTGGCATGTCTTTTAGGAGAAACTGTGAGCAAAATTTTGCTCTTTATTATAAATAAACAAATTAATGTCGGCCTATAGCATTGTAAATGGTATATTTGTCATCTTTCAGACTTCAGTAATATTAAATGAGATTTACTGTATTTGGTGTCATTTGCACTTTAATTCCTGTTCATTTTTCCTACACACACACACAAACTCCACAAACATGCACTGCAATCTAAGTGACTTTCAAGGAGGAATATTTAATTTTATTCACAAAATAGATTTGCTACTATATCTCTAATTCTACTAATGGTCAGGCACTGACTATATCATTGGTGTGCTTCAACTCCATATGGCTCTTTGCCAGTATGGGCAGGAATGGTGTCTGTAGCTTCTGTTTGCCAGAAGCTGGCTGACAGGCGTTGGATCACTTTATGATTATCTGTTCTATTCATTCCTTCTGAAGACAGAAAACTGAGCTAGATGGACCTTTGGTCCAGCCCAGTATGGCTGTTCTTGTGTTCCATTTTACATCTATGAGATAATCACTGTAAATTACAGGTAAAGATTGAATGCAGTTGGGGGATTTCTACGTGGTTTGGATTAAATGTCCTCAAAGTGAAACAAGTCTCCCACACACCTATCCCCAACCTGCAAACTTTCCCACAAAGGTTTTCAGGGTCCCTACAGCATAGGTTTCAGTACACAGTACATCCCTGAAACCTAGCCCATCAGAATTTCCACATGGAATTCACACATGCTTTCATGAGATATCATCATTCTACCAAATACAGATTGTCTGATTAAGATGTGACTAATATTACTCGATGAACAACTGCACTAATTTCCTTTCCACGCGTCCCTGAAATTTGAGCCATGAAGTAACTTTACTCAGGCGACAGAATATATTTTAAGTGAACTGAAAGTATTTTTCTATTAAGGGAAGCACTATGCATCCAATCATCAGCTCGTGAGAGCCTCAAAGCCAACTTCTTCTGTAACTTTCATCATTAGCAAGGAATATAAAAGTAATGTCTGATATGGTTCTATATATTTATCTTCATTAAAATATCATACTCAATAAGGGCAGGTAATACAGAAGAGCTGTTAAAGGTTGTTTAAGCCAGTTCTCCTCTCAAACCAGTATAAACAGACTTGACAGAATTCAATTTTAACTTTTTTATAATTTTGACAGAGAATGTCACTTATTTTAAAGCATTTTTCAATGTTTATATACATTTTCAGTTGCAGGATGTTATTGGGTGTCTCGGATAATAATTATTTAATGGTAGCAGATATATGCAAAAAGTTAAAGCTTTGTAACTGTTAAAACACAAATTGTCAACTTCAGGTTTCAAGTAAATATCCTTAAACTCTAATACACTCACAAGATCTCGCTTAGCAGAGCTTTAAACATCTGTTATCAATGGAAATATTTTATCGAATGATGCATGAATGTGTGAATGATGCATTTGACATTTACCAATTAAAAATCTTATCCTTCTATGCCTAAAAAAATCTGAAGTATCTCCACTGAGGTGAGTAAGGAAACACTGGTGTAAAGCTGGTACAAATCAGAGGTAAAGCAGGTGTATTGTTTTACAATTATTTATTTAAGAAAATTAAAAAAAAACCTTCCAGTGTTTGACTTCTTAATCTCAGAAATCACTGCATTTTAAATGTAATTTGTTCTTCACATATAGACCTGGGGGGGCCGGGGAGTAGGTATTAGATCATGTCCCTCAGAAAAATGAATGGTAAACAACTGATTCCTGTGAATAACCATTTGTTTCACTGGCAGCAGAAACAGCCTAATATCAACAAACAGTTAAATAATTTGTGGATACATACAATATACTTTGTAAAGTGCAAAGGCAAGAGCTTCAGCTGTTACTTTAGTGCTGAGGTATTAACACAGTACTGAACAGAGCTAAGTAGTCTGCTAATTGAAGGCATGAGGACTGGTCAACCTAATTGGTATGGTTTGCATCTCACTGGGTTCTATTAACAGAGGAATTTTAGTGTTATCCTCAGCAACTGCAGTTTTCAAGTGTACAATTAAGGATTAAGTCCTATGTTCCTAGAAAAAGGGGAAACCTTTCTAAAAGACACATCTATTTGAGGATTAATACAAGAAACGAACAAATCTGCTGTGTATGAGACAGCAAAATGTCGTCATAACTTAACTTGCTAATGTAGAACAGGGATGATGAATACAATTAGTGCATACTCAGGCTTTACAGTCTTTATTTTTATGGAAGTAGCAGGATATATGTAAGTTCTGCTTTTTATGAACTTTTGTTGTGCATAAATTTGTGTTTCAAAGAGTGATAAGCAACGTAATATTGCAATTATTAGTAGAGATAAATATAAACCCTGTTTTTATTTCAGACATAGATAATAACATTATTAAATGTCCACTCCAAAAGCTCTATATCTAGCAGCATATGTAAGTGTTGACAGCCATGCATTAGAGGTGTACAGAAAGGTTAAATGCCATGACATTAATCTCCTGGAAAGTTTTTTTTCATGTATCGGTAGGCAGGGCCGGCTCTAGGTTTTTTGCTGCCCCAAGCAAAAAAATTTTGGCCATCCCCCCTTGGCCCGCTGCCGCAGGACAGGCACTGAGGAGGAAAGCACCCCTTTCAACTTGCAGCTCTTTGACTCCCACCACGCCCTCTGGCCAAACCCAGCCTACGTCCTGTCTCCCCTCCACACACATCCCCGTCCACACACATCCCAACTCCCCTTCCCCACTCACCGAACCCAGTTTCCACCTTCTCTCCCCTCCCAGGCAAACCCGACCCCTCAGTGACCGGACCCAGTTCGCCCCTCTTCTCTCCCCCACCTAATCCACCCTGCGCCCTCTCTTCCCTCCCAGCCAAACCCGATCCCCCTTCCTCCCTACTGGACTCAGTCCACTCCCCTCTCCTACCTCCCCACACTGACCAAACTCCGTCTCCTTTCCATCTCCCCGCCAAACCCTCGTGTCCCCTCCCCACAGCACACGTGGAAATGTCGGAGCACCCTGGGGGAGGGGTGAAAGTGGCACGGGTCCCCCTGGGGATGCGCGGACACAGCCAGGAAATGTAACTGGCAAGGCCAGGGGTTTGCAGCGCAGCTCCCAGAGTGAGGCAGCAACACCTCTCTCCCCCCCCAAATCTCTGAGCCGGGGCAGGCAAGGCCCCCTCTCTACCCCCACCCACACACAGGCCGCACCAGCCAATCGGCATGCGAGGGGTGGAGGCAGTCCACCCCGCCCGGCGCGAGGCCAGTGTTTACAAACTGGCAGCCAGCGCATGCCGCCCAACCCGCCAACCCCCCGCCCCTCTGGCAATGCGCGTCAACCCCCGACCCCACCCCTCCACTGGGGGGCACTGTGGGAGGGGCCAGCGGGCAGAGCCCACAGCGGCGAGTCCCTGCAGGGAAATCTCTTCCCGGGCTGGGGAAGCCCCTGCATGCCGAGCCAGGCCAGGCCAGAGCTGCGCATCTCCGCGCGGCGCAGCCGGGTGCTTCATGCGCGGCGCTGGGAAGACACACGGGGCCAAGGCGGCACTGAGAGCGCTGCCCAAGTGCCCAGCCCGCTCCTGGCCCGGCTCAGTCTCGGGCTGTCCCATGCCGGCCCCCGGCCTAGCCTTGGTGCGGGAAAAGCTGGTCCATGAAGCCTGTGCCCCGCGGAGCGGGTGTCACACCGTGTGCCCAGGCAGACAGTGCAGGAGCCGCAGAGGGGCGTGTGACGGGGCTGCCCTCCCCCAAAGCTGGCTATGCAACACCCGGGGGCCCCGCTAATCCAAATTGCTGCGCGCCTCACCCTCACTCTGGGCAGTGCAACAGGACCGCCCCAGCCCACTGCGCTCCCCACCATGTGCACACACCTGCCCGCTGCCGAGCACCACACACCTGCGGATCCCGCCACCAGGTGAGCCACAGCCAGGGCCGGTCACCCACTAGCGAGAGATCCGCCGCGGGCAGCACGTTTTGTCCCTGGGTCTGCTGTGCGCGCACCCCACAGCAGGCCTCCAACGCAGGAACGTTCGGGGCTGGCGCGACCGCGCTGTCTCACCTCCGCTGAGCCCAGGGCATGGAGCGGGGCCAAGGGTGGGCCGCAGCTGCTGTAGCTCTCTCCCTAGCCGCCCGCGAAGCAAGCTTACCTCCCGGGCGGCAAGCCCCGCGACGATGGCTGCCCGGCCTGGGCTCGCATGAGTGGTGGGGCTCCTGGGCTGGCTTCGGGATGTGACAGTGATGTCCGCTGCCCGGTGCCTGGAAAGGGCTGGGATCCCGAACCAGGGCTGGCTCCAGTCAGGCCCCCATCAGCTGTGATGTGAGCTTCCCCTGGCTGACAGGCAGCTCTCCCCTCCCTCCGCGCCCAGCACTGAGGCTCTGACCCTTCTTCCAAGGCGGCCGCATGGGGCAGCAAGCGCGTGCTCCCCCTGCAGGCCGCCGGCTCTGCCGCCCCGCCCATTACCTTGGGCGGCCACAGGCAGGCCCACGTCGGACGGTAAGGCTGGCCGGAATGCTGCCCCTTGAAATGTGCTGCCCCAACCACGTGCTTGGTTTGCTGGTGCCTAGAGCCGGCCCTGTCGGTAGGCAAGGATATTATGACACTAGTATGTACATGAGATGGTTTTGCTGGGATAGCTATAGACAGTAATTTATAGGGAAGGGGGAGAGACTAGTCAAGATGTTTTTGCCGGAAATAAATCCCATGAGGCATCACTGTGGCATTTCCAAATAGACATTTTTGGATGTCAACCAAAAACTTTAAAATTTCAACTGAAAGTTTTTTGATTTGGGTTGAAAATGTTCAGTTTAGGAACAAAATTTCAGCATTTTTTGTCATTTTTTTGTGTTTTCCTCAAAAATTTTCTACAGGAGAAAATCATTTTCTGTGGAGCTGCAATATAAATATACAAAATTTGCATAATGGTATTCCCTTATTCATGTTAAATTGTACTAAGGTATGAATAGATTGATTTCAGTTCCAATTTTTGTATTGTAAGTAAATGAAATATAATAAGCAATAGACTTTTAGATTTTGAGGCCAGAAGGGATTTTGTGATCATCTAATCTGATCTTCTGGATAGCACAGGCCATATAACCTCACCTACTGAATCCTGTAGTAGAGCCATAACCTGTGGCTGAGTTACTGAGATCTTCAAATCTTGATTTAAAAAATTCATATTATAGAGCATGTGGTATTTATTGTAGTTCAAACTAGGGATTTTAAATTTTGTTGAATCAACTAATTGACTAGTCGATGGATTTTCCATCGATTAGTTGATAAGTGGGGAACCTGCACCAGGGTTAGCTCCTGGCCCCAGAGCTAACCCTACCGTGATTCTGCCTTTTAAATGTACTAACAGCCTGTTGGCTCTTAATACAATTAAAAGGCTGAACCACAGAAGGGTCCCCCCACCGTACACCAGCCTTAAATGTAAAAAGGCTGGAGAGCAGTGGGGGACCGGGTGCAAGCTGGGAATCAGCTGTCCTGGCTCACACTGGGTCCCCCCCCACCCACTGCACTTCTAATTTTTAAATGTATTAAGAGCTGGCAGGCTCTTAATACATTTAAAAAGCAGATGTGAAGGATGATTCCTGGATGATGATTCCTGGCTTGCAGCCGGTCCCCACTACCCGCCCTGCCTCCCCTGGCCTCTGCTGATAGAGGTAGCAAGGGGGGGTGGGAAGCAACTAGTTGAGGGACTAGTTGACTATCTAATAAGCTTTTGCTTATCAGATAGTCAACTACTCAACTAGTTGCTTACGCCCCTAGTTCAAAGATTCAAGTGACCTGTGCCCCATGCTGAGAAGGTTAGCCTCCCCCCTACAATTTTTGCCACTCTGATCTTGGAAACATTCCTTCCTGACCTCAAATGCAGCAAACAGTTAGACCCTGAGCATGTGTCCAGACTTTGCAGCCGGACACCCGGGAAACAATTCTCCTTAGTAACTAACGCCAGATCTATACTGGTGGAGAAAATCGATGCAAAATACGTCAACTCCAGCTATGTGAATTGCGTAGCTGGAGTCAGTGTGTTTCGCATCGATTTTTTGGGATGGCCCCACAGTAAGAGGTCGACGGGAGAAACTCTCCAGTTTATTTCCCTTACTCACGAGAAGTTCCAGCGTCAATGGGGGCACTCCCTGTGTTTGATTTAGCAGGTTCTTACCAGACCTGCTAAATCAAACACTGGAAGATTGACCTCTGAAGTGTTGATCTTCGTGGAAGTGCAGATGTACCCTCAGAGCCCTCTCCCTCTACTGTCCTATCTCCAGCTGTTGGCTAGTCACAGATGGGACATACACCATTGTAGGCAATCTCATTTTATCATCCACTCCATACATTTATCAAGTTCAGTCTTGAGACAAATTAGGTTTTTTCCCCACTGCTCCTGTTGGAAGACTGTTCCAAATCTTCGCTTCTCTGATGGTTAGAAACCTTTGTCTAATTTCAGACCTAAACTTACTGATGTAATTTATAGCTATTTGTTTCTTGTGTCATCCTTGCTCCTTAACTAAAATAACTCCTCTTTCTCTCCCTTATGTTTATCCCTCTGATTTATTTACAGACAACAATAATATCTCCCCCTCAGTTTTAGTTCTGTTTGGCTTAACAAACAAAGCACAGCAAGTCTCCTCCAGTAAAATAGGTTCTCTTTTTTTCTTATCATTCTAGTATCTCTCTCTGTACCTGTTCCTGTTGGACTGAATCTTTCTTAAACATGGGAGACCAAAACTGCACACAGTATTCTAGATGAGATCCCATCAATGCCTTGTATAATAGTGATAACACTTCCCTATTTCTACTGGCAATACCTCACCTGATGCATCCTACGACTGGGTTCATCCCATTCGCAACTCATAGTCATTCTGAACTGACCAAAGCAGCCATGTCTTTTTCTGTCAGGCACTTCCAATTGATACATCCCCAGCTTATATAAAAAACTCTTTTGATTAGTCCATGAGTGCATGACTAGAGGAAAGTTCAGAGAGATAAATTAAGCCAGGAAGCAGGGCATGGAGAATTCAGCAACATCCATGCCTCAGATAGGACTAAACCTTGGAACAACAGATATGTTAGTAGAACATTTAGTTAGATGCAGTCAGGTTATTTTCTTTAATTCGGGGTTTGTTGGACTTCTCTGTGCTGAGCCCACGTACTACCACCCCTCTTTCCCCCTACACAGTAACTTTTAAACTGAATCCCAGGGAAGCAATTCTCTGTGGGTGTGTCTAGACTGCAAGGTTTTTTCAGAAAAATGGCTGTTTTTCCGAAAAAACGTCACTTACGTCCACACTGCTATTGTGTTCTTTCAAAAGAAAATCAAAAGAATGCAGGGGGTTTTCTGACATTGGTAAACCTCATTCTATGAGGAAGAATGCCTTTTCTGAAAGAGCTCTTTCAGAAAAATGTGTGTGTGGATGCAGAAGA
This sequence comes from Rafetus swinhoei, assembly GCA_019425775.1. Classification (NCBI taxonomy): domain Eukaryota; kingdom Metazoa; phylum Chordata; order Testudines; family Trionychidae; genus Rafetus; species Rafetus swinhoei. The sequence goes on from CM033424.1 coordinate 84,968,437, forward strand.
GGGAGTGTTTCCAGAAGAAGAGACCTCCAGGAAAAAGCACAGGTGCCCTGGTGGCCACTCCATCCATAGTAATCATAGCTTACATGCGAGAGAGCATCTAATGAGTATGAATGCTCTCTTTCTGCTTTTGAAGTGTGGACGCTTTCGGAAGAAGCTTCTTTCGAAAGAAGCTTGCAGTCTAGACATACCCTGAGTTTTTAATCTTTCTTTTTCAGTTGCTCTGTAACATCTAGCAACCATGTTTTACCAAGCATGTCTCATTTGTTAATAAAAATCACCTTTTTAAGATCATGATTTCACACCTGGGTCCTAGAAGGCAGGAGCTTCTGTGTGCATATGCCTGAGACTACAAGGTCAGCTATTAAGAAATTACAGGGTTTTTTAACCCTGTCTTCAGAGGGTTAAAAGAGCTTGAGGGTATCCCACAGGAAGAGATTCTCCAATGTGTCTTCCTGGATTCTCAAAGGGGTTTTTTGCATTTGGGTGGTGGCAGTGATACTATCCAAGGTCTAACCTTGGGGAGTTTTTAAACAGAAACCTTTAGTGGCAGGGTATTTTAAAGTCTCATGTGAGCCCCCCACATTCTGCACTCACAGTACTAGAGGGGGGTACAGCCTTTACATAGGCAATCTACATGCATGTAAAGATTATCAAGTGTCACCTATCTTGCATGGGAAGATTCTGACAGGTTTTCAATCCTCCAGGTTTTTGTTCTCTTTTTTATACTTCCATGTCAGTTTGAAGATCAAATGTAGGATGCATCAGGTCAGACTAGCTGTGAAAGGGTAGACCAAGCCCTGAGGCCAGAGAAGGGTCATAGAGAAGTCCTCCCAGCAGGCTAGAGTAGCTGTGGAGGAACCAGCCAATCAGGGACCGGGAAGGCCTACAAAAGGAGCTGCAGGACTAGCAGCAGCTCAGTTGCAGTCCAGACCTGCAAAGCAGGCAGGCAGGCAGGCAGGCAGGCAGGCAGGCAGAAAGAAAGAAAGAAAGAAAGAACGAGCAGCTCAGAGTGGGGAGCTGTTTAGGACACTGTCTCTAGGGGGAGAAGCCCTGGAAGCACCATTATCTTACTGAGTGGAGAAATAGACTGAGAGACTGGACTGGACACAGAGAGGCACTCTACAGAGAGCACTGGGATGAGCCCCTGCTAGAGGTATACTCAGGAAGGGGTTGTGATTGCACAAGGAGTGTGACTTGGCCAGAAGGCTGAGTAGCTGCAAGGTTTTTAAGACTGAGGCAGTGCACAAACCTGTACTCGGCCAAATGGGGGTGTTTGTGTGAGTTGAGTACCAACTCCATTACACTAATCCTTTAAATAAAAGCCCATTTTTTGTCCATGGGGACCCTTGACCCTAGTCTGAACCAGTACATGAAATTCACCTCAGGGTGTGGTACTTTTCTGGAGTTTCAGGGGTCTTGCAATAATTACCCTGCACTGATTTTAGATCTTAGAGGAAACCCTATAACCTACCACATGGAGCTACAATATAAACCCTAGCTCATACATTTTTTTACATATAATGTGGCATTTGTAGATACAAATGTCTATGGATATTCTATGTCTATAATGTTTGGCATATCTCAATATAATAATCTATTGATTTTTTTTCCATGATGCCAAGGTCTCACATCTGTCATAAGGCTGAAGCAATACAACAAAATACATTGGAAAAGATGGTAATTGACTTTTTCACCACTGAGGAGAAGCAAAAGCAGATTGGCTAGAGGAAGAAGGCAACGGCATCCAAAATAAGCCCCAACTAGTGGCCTGACCTATCTGCTGACAGTGGTCCGGGACTTGCTACCACCACCATTAGACATAACTCTGCAATCTCCTCTAGCCTTTGGCTGACTTTCTGCTGTTCAAATAATGGCACTTACCCTGCTGGCTACCTGACCTGTAAGCCTGAGCAGCTTTTGCACTGGTATTTGTCACTTGCACATGCCACACACAGGTGGCTGTGTATATGCCAGTTGGCTAACAAGCAAAGAAATGGAGCTGAAGTGCAGCAAACAAAAACAAACAAACAAACAAACAAAAAGGAATTTGATCCTGTAAGCCCCTCATCTGTAGAACTCACATGGAAGTCCACAGGTATTTAAAGCCCATGGAGGGGTTGGGGGCATAGATCAGCTTTCATGTTGTGCTTCCCATCAGTACTCAGGCTGGACCAGAGAAGCTAATGATCCAACCAGCAGACCAAATTCAGTAATGAATCTTGGTCACATGCCACATAAGGCATGTTGCACATATGCTGAGTGCACTTGAAGGGCTCCAAAGATTGGGCTGAGGGCATATACAGGATACTGAGATGTGTTAGGAATTTAATTTACTCTCTATAGTTGCTCGTTCATGCCAGAGCCAAATCGTGCTAATTGGGGAAAGAGTGATCTAATTAGCTATTGGTAGTCTAATTGCAGCATGCATCTCACTGGGTTTGCATAAGCTAAGACCACCCATAAAAGCTAGGTCAGGTGTGGGGTTTTTTTGGGGGTGCACTTTGGGGAAGGACAGAAAAACTTCTATTCACACACCATGGTGAGATTTCTGATTTCGGGACCTTTTCAAGTCTCAGAAATAGACCTGAGCTGGTTATTCACTGTCAGCTAAATTTCCTTCCAGGCCCAAGAGAATAAAATACAAATTAAATCACTGTTTAATATAATAGAGCAAACTAAGGAAGTACCATGCTACAAAAAAATCTAGCAAATAACATGACCAGAAGGGTAGTTTAATAAATTATAGCAGTAAGTTGGTAATTTGATGTCAAATACATGAAATATTAAACAAGATGTAACAATCCCTCTGGTCACGTAAAAATGATCGCATTTGTTAAACTAAAGGTTTCGCTGTTAAGGCAGCACAATGGTTCAACATGCTAGAAGGCTGCTTTCTAAATCACAGTGTCCCCTGTGGTTAAAGAAGGAAGGTTGGAAGATTGTAGATGGCTTGGAAGGAGCTCTTTTGTGTTCTCCCTTGTGGACAGTGGTATTTACATTTTAGCCCTGCAGCAGGTTGAATCACTCTGCTGCCTCACCCATGATACTTCCTAAATTAACGAACACAACATGTAAGGATTCCTGGAAGGCATAGCTCCTGTCTAATATATCATTAGCTCAACATATAATTTCTGGTATAATATTCACATGGCCCTTCTCACAAAGCAAGTCTTCCACAGGTTAAATATGGCCTCACGGTGTAATTTTGTATCAGCACAGGAATTACAACTAAACACAATAGAAACTATTTACCTCAGGCCCCGCAGTTTGTGTGCTTTCATAACAACAGGCTCGTGGAGGGATGGCTGATCCTTTTGGTCATGATTTTTATTTGATACTATAAAAGAAAACATCCTCATCTTCAAATAAAAGAACCGTCAGTTCAAAGTTAGGATACTTGTTTCTACATCCAAAGCTCTTCTGGCTGTTTCAAACACCTACCTTGTCATTACCTCCAGGCCAGACATGCATCTCCATGTCACTGCTCAGGATAATGACAGGAAGCAAAGAGAAGAGCTGCTGATAGAGCAGTTCGCATGGGGAAGTAGCTGTTCATTAATATGCTTTCAAACTCTCCTATTTTGGTCAAAGGAGTTTTCAACACTGAAAATCGTGTTTTCATTCCTATGCCCTCTTCCACAACCTACGTAAGCTCAAGCCATGTTCTGCCCTATTTTATAAATCTTCCATGAACCTTGACCTTGGTTGTTCTGCTTGTGAAATAGCATGATCCTGAGCACCAGGATGTAAGGCTAGATAAAGATAACACCAGGGTCTGATGTCTTAATCCCAGCACAAGGCCTGAACAACGGAAAGTTGCGTTTAGAAAAAAAATCTTTCCCTTTCAAGGGGGTATTCCTGGAAGCCAGCACAGACCTGAAATAGGCAATGCTAGCCATAGCATGTAGGGGTATCATGATTCATCACAACACATAGGCAGCTTCACCACTGGGGTTCCTGTGGAAATGTTAAGTTGCTTTCCACTAGCAGAATTGTGGGGGTATCAGGTAATGCAAATGTTGATCCCCTGATTATTGGGGAAGGAAAGAATGCATAGTCTGCACTTCCCAGGACCAACAAGAGTGATTTGAGTCCATTAGCTGCTAGTTTAGCTCTGGGCAAGAGGCCATGTCACCATCCCCTCCCAGCTGTCTAGCAATCTAGAGGCAAATGAAGCAAGATATAGCCTCTTATGATCTTTCCTGACTTACAAAGGAACATCCTTTCTTGGGAGGGGTTGGGAGGAGGGAAAGAAGCCTACCTTCTCCTGCAAAGTTCTTCCACCTGCTGACCTAGCTGACAAGCAAGCAAATCCATTACAGTGCTCCTGTTACCTCTTTCATGAGTGGCCACCACCGTCTTTATGTACATTTTAACAAAGACTTCTTGAGCTAAATTTAACCTTAGTGTAGCCCTCTGAGTTTAGTCAATTGTCTTGGCAGAGGAAATATGGCACTGGATCTCAGTTTCCAAGGATTCTGTCAAAAATTCCAGGCTATGGGCCTTCAGCCAGCAGAGGCTTATGAATAAAGAACCTGTTATCACTGGACAGTCATAAATCTGTGGCTGAATTTGCATCCAATGAGTTTGAAATGAGAAGTGCTTTTGTAGCTCTTTATGTGACACAGAGACTACACTTTCTGTCTTTGAAGGTCCCGATAATGTACTTTGAACATGACTTCACTGTAGATTGAGATCAAGAACCTCTAACAGGCTTTGTGTGATGGGAAGGAGATAAAAGGGCTTTCTTTATCTTACTGCCAATGTCTCCACTTCACTGCCAATGTCTCACTGTCAATGTCTCGCTATCTTTTTGAATCAGGAGTCTCAGTAAGTTCTGAGTAGAAGGAAATTAACTACCAAAATTCAATTTTCTGAGATGAAGACAGCATACATTTGTTCCACTTATCACAAATCTCAAACCTCCCAAGATTCCCACCATCAACAAAGCCTCTCATTGGACACTTGTGGAGTCTGAAACATAACAGTCTGTCATTCAGGTAAATAATTGATGTGAAGCCTCCCAATTTGAGAGCTACTTCCGTCTAAACTGATCTTGTACCAAGGAATTAAAGAGACCGAGAAATTGTCATGTGAAAGATAGTTATTGGAGGAATTTTTGGTACTTCCTGCAAGACAACAGATGCTAAGTCCTCACGTCAGGCCTTTTTATCTAGTTGATATGCACAGAAATGGTTGTGATGCTTCCCAGTGGTACCCAGGGATGTGAGGCACGTCACTATCATATGCTGTTAGCATGAAGAACCCTTATGTGTGTCTGCCATGGGACAGCTCCTTGAGTCTCTCGGCTACAGGTAGTACAAGTACCTGTACTACCTTCACTGTCCCTCTGTTAGTATGCAATGGGCACATTCCAACCCCTGAGCACTCTGAGGCTATGTCTACACTCGCGGCTTCTTGCGCAAGTATGGCCGTTCTTGCGCAAGAATCTGCAGAGCGTCCACACTGCCCGCCCTCTCTTGCGCAAGGAAATTTACAGTACGGCGTGGTAAGAGAGGGCTTCTTGCGCAAGAGCTACGCTCTTTTTTAACAGGTGTAAGCCCTCTTGCACAGGAGCTCTTGCGCAAGAGGGCAGTGTGGACGCTCTGCAGGGATTTCTTGCGCAAGAAAGCCCTATGGCTAAAATAGCCATCAGAGCTTTCTTGTGCAAGAGAGCGTCCACACTGCCATGGGAGCTCTTGCGCAAAAGCACAGCTCACACATGGCAGTGTGGACATTTTCTTGCGCAATACTTCTTGCACAAGAACCCTTGCGCAAGATGTTCTTGCGCAAGAAGCCGCGAGTGTAGACATAGCCTGAGGGTGCATCTATACTGCACACTTAGCTTGAAATACAGTACACAATTTGAGCTATGCAAATTGCCTACCTTATTTCAAATTAATTTGGAAATAGTTTATTTTGAAATTTGGTGCTGTTTATACAGCACCAAATTTCAAAATAGAGCACTATTACGAAACATCCTTTAACCCTCATGAAACAAGATTTACAGGAATGTCGGAATAGCATGCCTGTTATATTGAAAGCTATTTCAAAATAATGGGCATGCTGTCAAGACACAGAAAATGCTATTTCGGGATTCCGGAAATATCCCAAAATAGTGCCGCTGTCTAGACGCACCCTGTTTTTATGCTCTCTGCCAGCTGGCATTGGATCACAGAGGCTCCATTGGTTAATGCATTAGGTATTGTCCGCTTTAGTGACCTTAAGTCAGATCCATTTGGGACCCAGATTAAAATGAGTTTGGTGATCTTTTAGTTCCTGATGGCTATTTCTCCATATCACCAAAACTTCAGCATAACAAGCAGCTTCTTCCGCCATATGAGGATTCAGAATCTCAACTGAAAGAGTCATGTGCACAACACAAGGCCTTGAAAAGCAGTCTTTGTTTTAGATCTGAGGCATTATGCCACTGAGAAAATTGCAAATACATTTATTTTACTTTATCCCAACCCTATGTGTCACACACAGCTGTTAATTTGACAGTGTAGCACTTATTCTGTCTTCCCAATGACCCATTTGGGGAGGGGGGGGGAGGCTGTGTTTCTATGTCCCAGACTGAAGAGTTCCAAAACACTGGTGGAAGCAATGCCGTGGGGGAATCCAAACCTCACTAACGAGCAAGAGCAAACTAAGAGGATGCACCCAAATAACAGAGCAGACAGCAGATTAATAGAAAACTGAAGAACTTAATACTCATAGTGGAAATGTCTCAGAGGCTCTTTTAAAACAAAAAAAAAGCAGTCATGTAGCACTTTAAAGACTAACAAGATAGCTTATTAGGTGATGAGCTTTTGTGGGGCAGACCACAAAGAAGTGGAAGAAGAAGTGGGTCTGCCCCACAAAAGGTCATCACCTAATAAACTATCTTGTTAGTCTTTAAAGTGCTACATGACTGCTTTTTTTTGTTTTACTAAGATCAGACTAACACTGCTACCTCTCTGTTACTTTTCATCATGCAAGACTCTTTTAAGTCTGCATGATGAATGAGGGCATGTATGTGGTAGGAAAATGAGTAGGTATTAGAGGACATCAAGATTATATCTTCTGGTATCCCTTACAGTGATTTTTAAATAGGGCTATCCAATTAGTATGGATTGTTTAGCTGAATATATTGAGTTCAACACACAATGTAGCCAACAATGCAAAATTGCAACTACTCGATGCATCTAGCACTCTTTGGGTGCATCTACAGAGCGATGCTAGCTTAAAATAAGCTACGCAATTTGAGCTATGCAAATTGCATACCTTATTTCAAACTTATTTCAAGATAGTCTATTTCTAATTTCAAAATAGACCACTATTCAGATTAATCCCTTAATCCTCGTGTAATGAGGTTTACCGGGATGTCAGAATAGCAAGCCCGTTATTTTGATTGCATTTTGAAATAACGGGCGTGCTGTTAAGACACAGAAATCACTATTTCGGGATACTGGATGTATCCCGAAATAGCACCACCGGCTAGACGTACCCTTTGTTACACTCACTGGACCCTGTCCTTCCAGTGGAACCCCTTGGGGAGAGTATGGAGAAACGGTTTTGACATTAGCAAAACCAGCTCATTTTCCTAAGACTCTGATCAAATTCCATTACTGTTTGAAAGTGGGGAGGTGGTTTAAAGGCTGCGGAAAAGACTGTTCACAAACTTTTTTTTACAGCTAAATCAGCTGAGAATCTACACAAAGCTATTGTATCGCATGTGTCTGGACTAGAGGAAAAAGCCCATCAGGGATAACAGGTCATCATATGAAAAGCAATAACATGCTAGAGAAAATGTGAGTATTCAAGCAACTCAAAGAGAGCATGTCTAGTGGTACTTAAAGCCCAAGACTGGGAATAAGGAAGCCAGCATTCTATTACTATCTTTGCAACTAACTCCTATATGATTTGGAGGAACTTCCTTGAACAGGGTGGAATTGAACTGAAACCCAGAGTACTACCACTCTAAACTTTGGCACAGGGATAGTGGAGTTCAAACCAAACCAAATCAAATTTTGTGGCTTGGGCCAATCTCTACGTCTAACCTCCCCATGCTATAGTTTCCCATGTAATATACCCTTCAGGAATGATGAGAGACATAATTAATATTTCTAAAGAGTTTTGAGGGCTGCAGAGAAACGATGTAATGTAAGTGTAAAATATCAATTACTAGCAATTTTTCATAGTTACAAGATAACATAAGATTTTCTATAATTGTTGCAGGACACACATGATGGGAGCGTACCCCTTACAGGCCCCGAAGAGATTAATGTGGTCCAGAGAAGCCAGTTGTTTTACCTGGCTACACCTGGGCACCTGGAGAGACAGCCAGGCTTAACTGAACATGAATAATAGATAATTTAGATGAGTGGTTCTCAATGCATGGCCCAGGAGCTGCTTGTAGTCCAATCAGCATACAGGGCTATTTGAGTAGTATATATAGTATATGTGCGTGTGGATGGAGCCCACATAGCACACAGAGAACTGTATATGTTGTCCCTAGCGGTAGAGGTTGAAAAACCCTGATTTAGATAATACCTAGTCTTGTCATTGGTGCAGGGACTAGTCCTATGATTCTGTGAAATCCAGCTGTGCAGGAGCAGGCTAGTTATTATCAAGAGAGTAATTATAGTGTGGAAGTGGCTGGAGAGAAAGGAGACAGCAGTTGGTCTCTTGGAGGTGAGCCCAATATAAAGTACCATGCAGCTGCTAGTGGCTTGACCCTACTCCACATAACTCAGTGTACTTTATTACTATATCATAATTTTAAATCAGCTACTGTAAATGTACTCAAACTATTATAGTATAGTATTAAAACTTCCCTTCTTCCATTTACTATTGACCAGCAGATGGTGCTCTTGCTTTAGGAGTTCTTGTTCACGTTGTAACTTATCTATTTTTTTTTCTTTGTGGGAAGTTTTTCGTTTTGGGGCTGTTGGTCTTTGTTTTTTCCCCTTGCCAGGATTCTACTCCATTTTTTTCAATCAGGTTCATTTGCAATCCTGCCGTGTAGCTTTACTCCTGGAATAGATGAGTCTTTGTGTGTGCACGTGCTTTTCTAGACACAAGGCTCTAGGGTGGGGAGTCACTAGAGTGTTTGGCTAATACTACATTGACTCATAGCGGTTGTTTCATGTAGTGAAAATCTATTTGCATAATTTATTCCCATTGGTTTCTTTGTATGCCCAATTTAATTAGTTTGTAACGTTTCAGTAGTGTTTTTCTTGGATGTTAATAACATGCTGGGGAAGCTGAGCATGTTTCTGCCATCAGACATTTATCTGGTTCCGTAACTTTCAGCATATCCCCTCATTTGGATTTTTTATTTCCGAAGCTCCTGATGTTTATCTCCTTTCACTTTACAATTCTTATGAACAGTACATATGAAAAAAAGTCTAAAATTTCTATTCTTTTGTGTCCTTTATCATGAATCATTTAAATGCTAAATTAAAGTCTAGCCTTTGTTTGGTATGTTTTTTAATTGGAGAGATTGGTTTATTTTATATTAATCACATTGTATGAGGTGGCTGTACTGATCAAATAGTCCATCCTGAAAGCTGTTGTGATCCCAACTCCTACTAATATCAGTGAGTGTGGGGGCACTCAGCAACTGTCAAGATTAAACACCTAATGGCCTAATTTGAATAATTAGGATTTTTTGTGTGGATTTTATACCTGAAGGGCCTAATCCAACAAACTCTTACCTGCACAGTCCTGCTTCATATGAGCGTACTCCTTTGCACCCTGAAAATGTAATCCAGTCTGCCCCACCTTGTGCTCCACTGATTTCATGAACTGTATAATGAATGAGGCTCTGGCCAAGACTTGTAAAATTAAACCAGTGGAGTGGGGGTTTTCACTTGTGTGGATCCAATTGTGGGATTGGAACCACTGACTGAAGTTGGAGTACTCAAATGATTAAGAGTTTTCAGGATCAGGCCTGAAAAGGTTGAGATTCGGGTGCTTTTTTGGCAAAATAGTTCTCTGTCAATCTGTAAATTCTCCTTTTGTCTTTATGTTAACTGAAAAAGAATTTAGAGAGAGACTGGATGACCTAATTTCTCTCTCTGTTCTTGTAAGTGCAGGGTTCTTATCCATAGCTCACAAACTGGTACACAGCTGTTAGACTGAACTATTGCTCCTTTGATATGTTTCCAGTTAGTTCTGTTAGCATAGGAAGGCTCTCACGTGTGTGGTGGGGGAAAGAGTACAAAAGAGAAATGAGGCCAAAAGGCTGACATTGAGTTGAACAAAAAGAACACTGTGGGTCACGTGCTGCAGTCCTGACTCTCACAAGTAATACCACTGACTTTACTGGAACCTCTCAGAGGAGTAAGGGGTGGAGAATCAACCCTCATAGCTTTTTAGACATGGTCCTTGATCAAAGAGCTAGAAAACAATGTAGTCTTTTTGGCATTTGTATGTTAATATAAGAAGTGCAGTCTCCACTCATCCAATATGCATGAAATGAGCACACCGATCATGGAAATTAACCAATAACAGATTTGACATTCTGCAATAAATGTATTAAAAAAATAGAGATCATGTCAGTTGGATAGAACTCTGTCATAGACAATGGTTTCCATTTGTGAAATAAAAAATATAACTCAGTGCTGTAGCTGCGTCCATCCTAGAATATTAGAAAGACAAGGTGGATGTGGCAATATTGCTATTGGATTAACTTCTGTTGGTGAGAACCGAAGGAGAGCCTGGGGTAAGCTCAAAAGCTTGCCTCTTTTCCCGAACTGAATGTGGTCCAATAAAATATATTGTCTCCTCCATCTTGTCTCTCTCTCATTGTTTGCTGTAACACTTTTGAAAAGCTGGATTTTGATTAGATTTCTGTTTTCTGTTCTAGTCAATGAAACATCAGATAATATGATTTTTATGCATATCTAGCTATATCTTGGCTATATCTTTTTGACTAAGGTGGCTATTTAACCAGTCAGTTATAAGAAGAGATGATCTACCCACATCACTACTCACTCATTTCATCCATAATGTCTATAAAAGGGACTACAATATTATTTTCAAGCCTCCAAATGAGTTCCGTGATGTTTGGTTGCAAAGATAGGAAATCGTCTGGCTGGTTCTGATTTTATCTCAGGCAGTTTGCCCATCTCTTGTGGCAGGAAACATTAGTATTTCCATACTTCACAAGCATAGTGGATTTTGCTGGATGGTCTGTATTTTTGCTGAATCAGGTTACCTCTTCTACTTAACTGCAGTCAGACAATGTTCTGCAGACACAGGAGAGACCGACTCAGACCCACAAAATACCCTGTAGCTGAAGGAAAGGTACACTGAGTTGGAAGCCAAGAGAGCAAAGGTCTTTGATACCTCAATTCTACAGATTGCTGTTTCTATTTGCTTGCCTTTTGTTACAAAGCAGAACTCATACCTTCAGCCTAGAAGGCTATCAAGTATTGCCCCTGGTTTTACAAATAAATTAACAGTTACTTCAGGCAGAGTTGGAATGGAAACCTAACTAACATTTTCAAAAAGTGATGAAGTGACTTAGAAGGCTATGCCCCATGGAAAGTTAGGACTCCCATTCCTTAGGCTCCTAAGTAATTTCTACACCTTTAAATACATTTTATCCTATGACTCTAACATGGGAGACCCAAATCTTATCAGTCAACCAAACTTGCAGACTAAATGCGTCAAATGTATATGCCTTGGTATCCTATCTTAACTAAAAAAACACAGTCTCCCTGGAGACCTATGGATAGAACCCCAGGTTTTATAATATGTGTAATTGTGTAACCTATTAGCAAAGCATGTGTCACATCCTTGTCGCAGGACCTGGCTTACAGAGGATAGAAATTACTTTTATAACTGAAGTGGCTAAAAAAAAATGGTTTTAGGGATCTGAAGAATTATGGTTCAAACTGTGCTGATGATTTCTGAGGGGCGGAAGCTTATGGTTGTGTAGGATAGAATTATTTTTGCTTTCTTTTAAAGAATGCAATTCAATTTATGCAGTGAGAGCCTCTTTTAAAACAGATTTTATAATCAAAATGCATAATAATATGGGAAACACTTCCTGTATGCTGTTGCACTGTGCACCGTAATTTACACCAGCCATTTGTCACACATTTTGATTGCTTGTGCACTGCTACATATTGGGAGATCTGAAGGCTCTTTCTAATGTGGTAGGGGCCTCTTTTTCTTCCATTTCAGACTGCATCAGTTCGGAATGTCACTGGCATATAAGGTGTTTGGAGGATACTTTTACATCATGGAATGTACCCTAAAGAACAAAACAAATTATGATTTCTATACGTGACTCACTTCAGGGATATGTATAGACTATAGGGTTAGATTCACAAAGGAATTAGGTTCCTAAGACCAACATTTGGGCAGCACTGGCATTCCTAAAATCACCACTCAGCTGTAGGAACCAAGGGAGTTCTATGCACCTTAGTTTGAATTGCTTGTCCCTGGGGTTGAGGCTCCTAAATTTTAACAGCTAGAACACAAATAGCCAGCAAAATTCTGACACTGCCCTGCAGTGCCAAATTTACACAAACCCCAAATTAGTGCCAAATTTACACAAACCCTAGTGGCCTTTACAAATGGGGCATTCCCTCACTTATCTTGTGTACTAGGTCTGATCGGGTAGGTGTGGTTGGAGCATGCCTAACCTTGCATAAAGGGTCTCAGAGGCCTCTTGAATAATCCAGCAGTTAAAGTTCTTAGCTGAACTGTTGGAGACCTTGATTCTTGTCCTTGCTGTATATCAGGCAGAAGTGGGAATTTAAACCCAGGTCTCCCACATACTAGGTGAGAAGGATAAAAATTGGTTTTTTGGGAGGGTGCCATGTGAGTCCCACAGCCAGTGGGCTCTACTTATTGTGGGGCAGATTTTTTTCTAATCTCTCCTATTGAAGCTGCGCCACTCACTATAAATAATTAAATATTCACTGGAACAGGGCCTTGAGCTGAGTCTCCCACATGAGTGCCATAACCACTGAATTATAAAGTCATTCTCACTCTTTTTGTTGCAATGAATAGGTAGTTTACACACAGTGGAACAATTCCAACAGGAGAGATGGAAGACAATCCATTCCAGAATACCCTATAGACAAGTAGCTTGCTCCTGCCCCTAGGAGATGAAAAAGCTGGGACTTAAATGAAGCTTTCCTGCATCCCTGGTCAATGCTTTAACCAGTGGGTTCTTGTGTAACAACCAGGAGCTCTGCTTCAATATTTTTCACAATCCCCCGCCCATCCCCGTATATTCTTGATTTAAGGATCTAATTCCAAAAGAGCACTATGAATTCTGAATGGAGTGTAATGCCTTCCTCTGGGCCAGACTTAGGTACCTAGTTTCCTTTGAGGGGCAGGGTTTAGGCTACACTCATCTAGAGGACCTTTCTGACTGACTAGTTTAGGCAGCTCCCCACTCAGTTTGCTGGTTCCTGTGTTTATGGGCACCTAAGTATCTTAGTGTGGGCATCTTAGTATCTTTCTGGCAACTCCTGCACCAGATCAGGTACCAGATACATTAGGTGTTTCTCTCCTGGATTTTATCCTAGTGAGATAAATAGAAAGGAACATAAACACTGTCAAATCAAGTGTAAAAATGTAATAAGAAAAGCAAAAAAAGATTTTGAGGAACAGCTAGCCAAAACTCAAAAGAAATAACAAAATGTTTTTAAGTACATTAGAAGCAGGAAGCCTGCTAAAAAACCTGTGGGTCCCTAGACGATCGAACTATAAAGGCGCAATCAAGGATGATAAAGCCATTGCGGAGAAACTAAATGATTTCTTTGCTTCAGTCTTCACGGCTGAGGACGTTGGGAGATTCCCAAATCTGCACCGTCCTTTGTGGGTAATGAATCTGAGGAACTGTCCCGGATTGAAGTGTCATTAGGAGGTTTTGGAACAAATAGAAAAACTTAATGTTAACAAATCTCCGGGACGGATGGCATTCATCAAGGGTTCTAAAAGAACTCAAATGAAATTGCTGAACTATTATCTGTGGTTTTAACCTATCCCTTAAATCGGCTTCCGTACCTAATGACTGGAAGGTAGCCAGCGTGACCTCAATATTTAAAGGGCTCTAGAAGCGATCGGGCAATTACAGACCGGTAAGTCTAACTTCGTACCTGGCAAATTAGTCGAAACAATAGTAAAGAATAAAATTGTGAAGCATGTAGAAGAACATAATTTGTTGGACAAAAGTCAACATGGTTTCTGTAAAGGGAAATCCTGTCTTACTAATCTATTAGAGTTCTTTGAAGGGGTTAACAAACATGCGGACAAGGGGATCCAGTAGATATAGTATACTTAGATTTCCAGAAAGCCTTTGACAAGGTCCCTCACCAAAGGCTCTTGTGTAAATTACATGGCCATGGGATAAGAGGAAGGTCCTTTCTTGGATTGAGAACTGGTTAAAAGACAGGAAACAAAGGGTAGGAATAAATGGTAAATTTTCAGAATGGAGAGGGGTAACTAGTGGTGTCCCCCAAGGGTCAGTCCTAGGACCAATCCTGTTCAACTTATTCATAAATGATCTGGAGAAAGGGGTAAGCAGTGAGGTGGTAAAGTTTGCGGATGATACCAAACTGTTTAGGATAGTCAAGACAGAAGCAGACTGTAAGGGACTCCAAGAAGATCTCACCAAACTGAGTGATTGGGCAACAAAATGGCAAATGAAATTTAATGTGGATAAGTGTAAAGTAATGCACATCGGGAAAAATAACCCCAACTATACATACAGTATGATGGGGGCTAATTTAACTCGACAAATCAGGAAAGAGATCTTGGAGTTATCGTGGACAGTTCTCTGAAAACTTCCACACAGTGTGCAGAGGCGGTCAAAAGGCAAATAGGATGCTAGGTATTATTAAGAAAGGGATAGAAAATAAGACCCAGAATATCTTACTGCCCCTGTATAAAACTATGGTACGCCCACATCTTGAATACTGTGTACAGATGTGGTCTCCTCACCTCAAAAAGATATTTTGGCCTTGGAAAGGGTTCAGAAAGGGCAACTAAAATGATTAGGGGTTTGGAACGGGTCCCATATGAGGAGAGGTTAAAGAGACTGGGACTTTTCAGTTTAGAAAAGAGGAGACTGAGGGGATATGATAGAGGTGTATAAAATCATGAGTGGTGTGGAGAGGGCCGATAAAGAAAAGTTATTTATTAGTTCCTAAATAGAAGAACTAGAGGACACCAAATGAAATTAATGGGTAGCAGGTTTAAAACTAATAAAAGAAAGTTCTTCTTCACACAGCGTGTAGTCAGCATGTGGAACTGCTTGCCAGAGGAGGCTGTGAAGGCTAGGAATATAACAGAGTTTAAAGAGAAGCTAGATAATTTCATGGAGGTTAGGTCCATAAAAGGCTATTAGCCAGGGATAAAATGGTGTCCTTGGCCTCTGTTTGACAGAGGCTGGAGAGGGATGGCAGGAGACAAATCGCTTGATCATTGTCTTCGGTCCACCCCCTCTGGGGCACCTGGTGCTGGCCACTGTCGGCAGACAGGATCCTGGGCTAGATGGACCTTTGGTCTGACCCGGTACGGCCGTTCTTATGTTCTTATGTTCTTATCAGTGATGCCAAGAGGGGAGTCCTGATGCATGGGCAACTTAGGGCCTCCATATCATCTGGCCATGCTTGTGCCCTGGAGAGGTACTTCAGTGTCACCTTGAGAATTGATATGACATGGGAAGCAGTAGTCACCTGTTATAAGTTCTTCCTCAATTGGGTAGAGCTGAGTATCAGGGTCTGTCTCCAGCAGTGGGAGAGATCATATCTCACTGGACAACCACTGTCCTCCAGAAAACTGAGTGGCTCTCAGACAATAAGATGTCTTAACACCATCTGCCTCCTTCAATGGATACTTGGTGCTTAGAGTTTTATAACATCACAAGTGGACTGTAGCCCATGCACCAGACAAATCAAGTAAAGGAAAGAAAACATCCTTACTTTATAGGGTGCTGGAATATTTGCTCCACAACAACTGGATTATCTGAAGACCTTTAACAAATCAACAATGCACATAAAACTGCCATGGTCAATAACAAGCTGAAATGACTCAATGGGGATATCACATCACTCCAAGAAACACGGGCATCAAGTGGATCTCTCAGGGAAAAAGACTACATATTTATCTGCCCCAACACTCTCCTCGTCTTCTGACATCAAATACCAATTCTATGACCAGTTGAACAACACCATCAGCAGGATTCTGAAATATGAATGTTTTCCTGCCAGGGGAATTCAGTGCATGGATAGGAGCTGATCATGACGTATGGACTAACTTGTCTTGGTCAACACGGAACTGATCAGATGAATGGAGACAGTTGAAGGCTGCTCAAATTATATTCCTGTTATGACCTCTGTGTAATGAACTCATTCTTCCTGACAAAACCTCAACGCAAAGTGTCTTGGAAACATCCCAGATCTGGCAACTGGTGCCAACTGGATCTCATCACAAGTTGTACCAACCTCAGCACTGCCCTAATTACCTGCAGCTATCCACGTGCTGATTGTTACACAGACCACTCTCTAATATGCAGCAAGCTCAGATGTAAACCAAAGAAAATACACCGTAAAAGGATGCCCTCATATTAATATCTGTGCCATGGCAAACCAAGAAAAGTCATAGTAGTACAAGACAACGCTAGTGATTGTGCCTTAAGTGCCCAGCTGAAGCGGAAGCAGTTGAAGAACACAATCTATGACACAGCTCTGTCAGTCTTTGGGAAAAAGGAAAACAAGACCAACAACTGGTTTGATGCATATCCCATTGTGTCCCTGTATGACACCAGTCATGGAGGCCAAATGCACAGCCCAAGCCAACTAAGAGATACCCACATGAAAAAAAAAACTTACAAGCAAGACCCAACATAGAACAAACTGCTTGATGCTTCACCAATAACTGTTGGCTGCACTTAGATGAAAGCATCCAAGTAGCAGCTGATGCAGGCAACATCAAACATAGATCCAAGGCTTTCTTGATCTCATCATACAATTTCAAAGATGACAGCCCCATTGAATTCAACAGGCGTAAACAATGAAGGATTGCACCAAGCAGATGGATTGCTGGGTAGTAAGCTACTCTGAGCTCTACACCATCATGAAAAGCCTACCCGTTATGAACTAGCTGTTGAGGAGCTTTGCCTCACCATAGCTGGACTTTGCAGTAGAAAGGGCCCCAAGAAAAGACTATGTACTGTCAGAGGTCATAAAATGCAGAAAATTATTCTACTGAAACATCTTCATGAGTTACTCTTCCACTGCTGGAAAGAAAGTGAAGATCCTTAAGAGATGAGATGCTAAGAGATGGAAACAAGAGCTTAACAAAGGTCTTCAGAGTTATGAGAGGAAGCAGTCCAGCTTAGCACAGAAAAAAAAGAGCTCACAAAAAGCAGAGTCCACAGGGACAAAAAAAAATCACCTTTAAATGTCTCTTGAGCCACACCTACATTGCCATAAAACCAACTGAGTACATTCTGTATTCTTCAGGGACCCATACCCATGATCTCTCGAGATTGAAGGATGCCTACTACGAGGCATCTAATTCTCTCCATGCCTGGGTGCTTAACTCAGGCCTGGATAGAATTAGGTGCCTAGTCCCTCTTATGAATCCAGACTATTTCAATATATTTTAATATTTTCATACACCTCAAGACAGCTTTCCTGTGCAGTTTCATGAACATATCCAGCTCCAACACCATCCTAGCAGATTCCCTGGACTCTATGAATATTTGTCAGTCTAAAGTGACTCTTTTAGAAACTGTTTCCCCACCATGCGTTTCCTGAACTGATCCTTTAAATTTGTCAGAGCCCAGTACTTGCAGCCCTAAAGTGGCCACTTTGCAATTAGGTATTGCTTGTTGCACCCCTCTTTCTTCCAGCTGCTATATACTTGTGGTTTTCCTTCATTACTGCTGAAGAGATAATCCATTCCCAACACTTTACGGTTGACTCTCTCCCTCTCAGTTGTCATCTTCTTCTGTTGCTCTTGAGTAAAACTTTCAAAAATACTTGAGTGATTTGGTATGTTAAGTACTACAGACGTTCAGGCTTCTCAATGCCTACGTCTCTTTTGAAATGCAATTTAAACTTCTAAGACACAGTTGCTTTTGTAAATTTTACCCCTTGTAAAATTTTCTCTGAGAGCAGGTACTCAATCTTAATTTTCTTTGTTTAATATGACACAGCTATGGTATTCTGTAAATAATAACTGGTAACCTTCTTAACGACAGGTTATATTCCCTTCAGCTCTTTACATATGTTGGGTATAACTTTATTTATAGTCAGATTGAGGTATTAACTGCAAAATGCAGCCTTCATTAGGTTCAAAGCATAATGTCTGAACAATTTTGACACAGAATGGAGTAGACTCGTCCCATTGATTTCCATTGCTCTCCTGATATGGCTGTAACTTCAGCAGCGAAATCAGTGGCGACATTCCATTAAGTCTTCTCCTGTGGTCACTAGAGATGCGGGCCATGTTGGCCTGGTAAATTTCCAACTAGGTAATTATTAGTGCAAATACCATGCATATGTGATTGCTAGAATAAAGTTATTTTGTTTACCAGCCAGACTGACACAAGCTTGTGAACCTGGGATCAGGCATTCATACAGCATCTACTGGCAGCCCACTTCAGAGGCATATCTCTCCTGGAAAGGCCCCTTGGCCTCCTCACATTAGCTTTTGATTCAGGGGCAGGAGTTATTCAGTGTTCCCATAGTCTTACACAGCTACTGCAATCTAATACACACATATATGATCATAAATATTTGTTTTGTATTGATAAACTGGTGCCATGCACTCTCCAGATGTGGCTCAGCATTATACAATAGTCTTCTAGCGAGGCATGGAATAGCCCCACCACAAGAAGTGGTAGTACAAGGTAGAAGTCACTTTGATTACAAGGTCAAACATTTAGCACAAGAAACCCCAGGTAACAAGCTACAATGTGTTTCTCAATCTTTTATCTTCACTGCAATATGTTCTGAGTCCATCCACATCTACTAGGCAGTGTGTTTACTTGCATCGTAAACTGAACTGCTTTAAACCTTTGTGTACCCTGGGGAGTTAAAGAAATATGGTCTGTGTCATCAAATGCTTGATCTACTAATACCCTCTGGCCTTGACAATAAATTATCTTAAGTTTGGGCTGCCAAATGCATGCTTTTCTTAGCACAAATAATTGTGTTCAATCAATGTGCTAATTTGTCTGTTTGCATAAGGCTCATTGTTACAAAATACTCTCTTAGCTTGTTAGAATTTTCAGAAATGTTCATTACATGAGGCAATTTGGGTTAAAAGATGTGTTCCAAAGAACTGATAGCTAATTGTATAGGCAATGGGCATTTCTTCCAAGAGAAGATAGTTCTATATGAAACTGAAATGACATCTATGTAATTCACAAAAGTGGTAAAGACATACTTTAAATGAAAATTCACATTATGTACTTCAAAAGATAATATAACACATTTCTTCCTTAGCAGAGTTGAAGGTCTGAGCCTATCAAAAGAGCCTAAATAATGATAAGTTGACTTTAAAAAAAAAATTGTTTCACCAACAGACAACAGTGAAGTTCTACTTTGTTCCTGTGTGAAAGTTTCAATCAGTCTGAAGGCTCATTAAATCTTCCTAACTCATTTTTAATAATAAAACCAGTTGTATTAACATAATGTGTAAGATAATCCATGTGAATTAAGATGAGTCCACAGAGTTCAGTTTAGTTCTAATTAGAATCTGGAAATACATTTTCCACCACATGTCATATGGGTTAATCTTTCAAATTACCTATTCAGACCATATTAGTGCTATATTATAATTGTGCCTTTCATATAAATATCAATATAAAAAGGATTACTAACTTTAGCCTTCTATCACAAGCACTGAGCTGTACCTGTGGGAGTGATTATATTAAAGCTATTAAGCATATAGGGGTATAAAGCTGCTTCTATTAAAATCAATGAATTTTGCCATTAACTTAAAGGGAAGCAAGACAGGTCTTGATCTAGGCAGGTAAAATGCATCCATATTAACTAATGTTATCTTGAAATGGCATTATCAGTAGAGGGTCAGTTCTTCTTCCCTTAGCTACACACATGCCATTCCCACAGAAGCTTTTACTGTCATTAATAGAGCTGGGTGAAAAACTGACCTCTTTGGTTAATTGAAAGTTCCAAAACAATCCATTTTTTATGTTTGGGTCAAACCACATCCACTGAATTTTTTGGCACTTTTTGAATTGAGAAAAAGCTGTGTTTTGGGTTGAAACAAATCAACTTAAAACAAGGCAGACTGCTTTCCTTCAACAGTTATAGCATAATGGTTTGTACACTCCCTTAGAAGGTTGGAGATCTGGTTTCAATTCCCCTTTCTGCCTGATGTGGGGTGATGATTTGAAAGGGGGTATCCCATATGGCAGGAGAGTGTCCCACCCATTGACATAATCTGGCATGGGTCTTTTCTGTTGAAGTTGTCCTTTCTTCTTTAAATCACTAAATGGCCAATGAAGAAAGGACTTGAACATGTTTCCTGTATTGTAGGTAAATGCCTTAACCACCAGGTTATAGAGAAGTGATGGGACAACTAAGACCAGGGAGTGGGTTGTTTGAGTGGTCCTCCTTCATCTCAGTGGGCCACAAGATTGAAATCCACTGGTGGGCAGCCTGAAGCACATTAGGGGTACATCTACACTGCACAGTTATTTTGAAATAAGCTATTCTGTAAGAAATATTTCAAAATAGCACGTCTACGCTACAGGGAAACCTCAAAATTAGTCTGAGGCAGGCTTCCCTAATGTGGAAGTGCTACCTCAATTTAGTGCCTCAGGAAGCACTGGGGAGTAATTACTTTGAATGGCCCTGGAGTGGAGCTATTTCAAAATAGCAGCAGTGGAGTGTCCACACTACTGCTATTTCGAAATAGCTGTTTTTGAATAGCCGTTATTCCTTGTGGAATGAGGTTTACAGAAATCGGAATAAGCCATCCGTTATTTCAAATTTATTTCAAAATAATGGAATTGTTGTGTAGACACTCGCATTGTTATTTCAAAATAACATCCGTTATTTCGAAATAACTGTGCGGTGTAGACACACCCTAGGGTTCCACCTGCAGCCCACATACCCCCTCTCTGCCCCTTCTCCCAATCCTCTTGTGCACTGGGACACTGGAACTCCACACTTACCTATTCCTCTCCCTCCCAGTGCTTTTGGAGCAGCATGAATCCGCAGATATATGCCCCATCCCTGCTCCTCCTCCTTCTTCCCAGCTAATTTGTGGCTGCTCAAACTTGGGAAGGAGTGCAGATAGAGCATGAATCAGCTGATTCATGCAGCTCTGAAAGTGCTGAGAGAGAGGGGAAAGGGAAGTGGGGGGGAGGCAAGTTCAAGGTTCCAGTATCCCTGTGCATGGGAGGCATGGGGGAAGAAATCAGAGAGGGGTGCACGGACCACAGGTTTCTTATCATCATTATAGAGTTATTCTGCTTTTTTTCCCCATTCTCCCTAGCCAGTGACTATTAATAGTCACTGGTCACTTTGAATGATTATGTGGCATGGATATGCTCTTGCAATCAGGCTTTCTTTTTATCTTTTGCATTTTCTCTGTCTTGGACAATGAGACAATGAAACTTCATTCTTATGGTCACTTGTCCACTCCCTGTTCTCATGCATTGTGCAATGATGCAGAGCTTAAATTTTTGCAGGGGTTTTTTTTTTTCTGAAAACAAAAAAGAACCTTGCCTGGAACCTCTGGGATTAAAACAGAAAATTAATGGAAGTGTTTATATTGCTTTTAGAGTCCATAAAATGAAACTTAAATTTGGGGAGGAGCCTGGTCTAAAAATATGCCTGGAACAAATGAAGAATTGCCCATATTATGGTTACATTAAAAAAAAAGGAAAAAGCGCTTGTAGGATGCTTAACAAAAATCAGCAGCTTGAATACTAGATTTGTCAGCTGTTTCTGGTTCTGTTCTTTCCCTTTTTTTTTTAAATACTGCAGGTGTTCCCATATATGTTGTATGGTAAGCTGATTAATTTTCTCCATTTTGGCACAAAGCAACTTTCAACTCAATTTGTTTTGTATTCTATTTCCAATCTCTGCTTTTCTAGTTAGGAAGGGATTTTAACTTTTTTTTTCCACACCAAAAAATAGCTTCTTGCAGGCTATTATTTCCAGCTTTTAAACATACAATCATACATAAACATGGACTTGCTATTTTTTTAAATCAAATGCCTAAAACTGTCTAATTTTGCATAAAATAAATTATTTCTCTCTCAACTTTTGTCTTCTCCCTCAAAGGAGTAGGATTTGAAAAGCAAAAAGTATCCTCGGCTGATGCTGTCTTTGTTTTCAGTTCCTTTCTTTTTTCAAAACCATTTACATCTGCAGCTTCTAGCATCTTTATCCCCACCTTTCAGAGACTTTCTGCTATCTCTGGAGGTTATCCCCAGTTTCACTGTGGGAGAGTTAAAAGGTACAGGAAATCATGTATCATTAGGAACAATACAAACTTTTGTGTGCTGAACACTTAAGAAAAGTAAGACTGAGGGGGAGGATGCTTTCAGCCACCCCTCCTGATATTCCAAAAGAACACTGGAACATTATTGAACATAAACTCCACATGATACATTCTAATTACATTGAAAGTGCTGCCGAAGTGTATAATTTTTTTTTGTCTTTTCAGTCCTGGGGTGTAAGTGGTCTATTGCTTTTTAGGAACAGCTTTGAGATATTTGGTGTAGACTATTGGCTAACCTGCTTGCTTGCCTATCTAGCTAGCTAGCTAGCTAGCTAGCTAATTTCCTTATGGTTTTGATTATATCTTTATTAGAATAGGTTACAATAGATTTTTTTCAAAGTAGTCTGGCAGTTTGGCTGTAACACAAGGGACTTACAAGCTATACCCTATATAGGCTGTGTCTAGACTGGCAAGTTTTTCCACAAAATCAGCCGCTTTTGCGGAAAAACTTGCCAGCTGTCTACACTGGCCGCTTGAATTCCACAAAAAGCACTGACTTCCTACTGTAAGAAATCAGTGCTTTTGTGGAAATACTATGCTGCTCCCGTTTGGGCAAAAGTCCTTTTTCGCAAAACTTTTAGCAAAAGGGCCAGTGTAGACAGCTCAGATTTGTTTTCCGCAAAAAAGCTCCAATCGCAAAAATGGCGATCGGGGCTTTTGAAAGCTTTAACGTCTAGATTAGCACGGATGCTTTTCCGCAAAAAGTGCTTTTGCGGAAAAGCGTCCGTGCCAATCTACACGCTCTTTTCCGAAAATGCTTTCAACAGAAAACTTTTCCGTTAAAAGCATTTCCGGAAAATCATGCCAGTGTAGACACAGCCTATATGTTGAGCTAAGACAAAGCTAGCATACACATGCCTGGGACCTATCACCTAGATAGCAACGTCAATGTGCATATATTCAGGAACTTTCATCTTCTAGATAAACCAACGTGCAGTGGCATAGGGACTTACAAGAATATCCTCAAATGTAACAGGTACATCATTACTTGGAATAACCCAAAATAACCAATTAAGATCAGACTAAATAACCAGGTAGGACAGAAATAACAAAAGTGATAGATAACCACAAAAGGCCCATGATAATGAATTGACGTATATGATAATAAGTTGACATCAATGATATACTAACCTATAGGTAAAAGACACTTCACCATTAGTAAGGGGAGGAAATACAAATAAGGAGAAAGGGGAAAAACCCTACTGAATATGTATCAAACATAACATCAATATAACATATAAAAGTGGCATCCCAGCCTAGGTATGATAGGAGAAGAGGATGTAGCCCTTGAGAGGTGCCCAAATATTGCCACTGATGGTGATGAGGAGAGTGATAGTAACATTTCAGGTTGTTCTAGAAGGAATGGTGTGGGTATATGAAAATATTAATGTAAGTTCCCTATCTTTCCTTCACCGGCCAGGTGTGAGAGGCATGCACAGAATGCAAATACTTTCCCCTCACTCCGTTAGTGTCCAGGGAACAGGATGAAAAGCAAGCCGCACCCTGGAGCGCATGGCTGCTGCCTCTCCTACCCTTCCGAAAATCCTCCCTTGGATGTTTGTGACTGTGATATATGTATTAATAAACTATATTTGTAAATATAAAAGAGTTCCTATAGTGTGAGTGTTGCAACTGTCTACATCAAGGTTCCCAACCAAAGAATAATTTAAATTATGGGCCTGATCCTAGGGAAAGGACCTATCAACCCTTAAAATGGTAACTGGAAATCCATAAGTAATCTATATAATTATATATAAGATAAAGATCAAGCAACAGATTTGGCTCCCACAAATAGGACTCTGAGAGGTGTACAGAAACAGCCTCCTTCCTGTGAATTGGAAACTCTTAAGTAAAAATCTAAGCTGAAATTCAACTGATTTTTCAGTCAGAATTGGATGCCAGTCAACACCTCACCACGGACTTTCTCTTTCTCCTCATCTGTTTCCTTTCTGTTTCTTAGCCTGTAGTACATTACTTTTACTTTATTACTTTTATTTTTCTTAACTGATTAATTCTGCAATCAAGGAAGGAATATGTTCTCAAGGGGGAAAGAGTAGGTATATACTGAAAGGAGCTCTTGAGGTCTTGACCATCAGACTAATTTGGCTTGCCTTGTGGTTGACTATTTGTCTCCCACCATTAGGTCTCCAGGGATATTATACATTGGGAAATTGTAACTATGGAAGGACTCCTCATTGCACTCCTTGGGTATTACTGACTAGTCATTGAGGTTAGAATCTTATAAGAAGGAAATGCCTTCATACATGTGTTAAGGGAGCTTTGTAAGTTGAACTGTGATATCATGGTACCAGAAGAAAAGAGCAGTCACACAGGGGTTGGTGATCCACACATTTAGAGATGGTGGGCAAGTTGATCAATCTATGTATTAATTGCCACCAAAAGGCTTCAGTAACTCTGTGGAATTGTAACATGGCTAGTGTAAGAACCAGGATCAGGACTGCACAGAATTCTTCCCTGTTCTCACCACAATCCCATAGCCATGGTTTTCACAGAGCCAAAAAGGCCAGCCTAGCATTGTGGAGGACTGTGAATAGCCTGATTTGTGGAGGTTTTACGTGATAATCTTCCCATCCTACTCAACACTTTGTTCGTTTTTGTTTTCAACACTGCCTTTGCAATGGAAAGGGCAAGACACTAATTTAGATCCATAACTAAGATTCTCCTTTGTTTCCTCAAAATGGGAGAGAGTGCCTAGCCACAGGCCTTGTCAGGAACCAGAAAGCCAGCTCTGGCTATTGATGATTACTGGAAATATAAGATGGCTTTTTCCCCTTGCAAAGCAGAGCATTTTCTGTTTTAGTTTTACTCCTGAGTGACAAAGAACATTGCCAGAAGCACCTTGTACCAATGTGAATGTTGAAAAACTTAGCAAGGAGGCTGTAAACATCCTTTTTAAACCGTAAAAGGACTGTTCATCATCAGGACAAAGCAGATCCATTTAAAAATAAAGAAAGGAATGTCAATCCCTTGATGTCCTAACAAAATTAACCATGTGACACAAAAGCAATGTCCAAACAAGAGTCTATTGTTGCAGCCGCTGGGGATACATGTGTCACTGCTCTGTTTGACTTACATCTGGGACTGCAGCAAATTGAAAGGAAAATTGGATTAGGTTATGCCAAGTCAACCAAAGAAATGTATTGTCTCCTTAAATGCACCTTTTCTCTGTCCCACTTTTTTCTGAATAATATCCAGGGCATCTGTTACATTATCAGCAATGTCTATATTATGACTTTTGTAATAGTCCTGATCCCATTGTGACATTTCATACTTGTGAGGAACTTAGATGAGATTTAGCTTCATAAAGGTTCCTTCTTCTCTAGAAGGGGAGTTGAGTTGTATATGACCTCCCCACATTTGAGGGAGCTCTAATGGGTTTAAACATTAACTCGGGTAGCTTGTCATTTTGCTGACATTCCCTGTATCTTTTCCAGTAAATATTTCTGTGTCACTTATCTTCTATGGTTCTTCTGCTTCATGTGACTTTTTATAGCTACTGTTTGTTGCATCATACAAAAGGCATAATATTGATTGTATATTCCCATTATAAAAAGTGTTCAGATATTCCAAAAAGCATTTATTTTGTCTTTCTCTTCAATTGTGTTCAGGGACTGTGTGATGGGGTGGATTATTTGATGATTGCTTGTTCTGTTCATTCCCTCTGAAGCACCTGGCACTGGCCCCTGTTGGAAGACAGGATACTGGGATTGATGGACCTTTGATCTGACCCAGTATGGATGTTCTTATGTACAGACTAGAGAATTTTAAAATATTATTTCATGAGATTATTTTTAAAAATGCCATTGTGGTACAAACTGGGAATTGAGACTGTCATATTTGGCCGATGGAGGCGATGGTATGGTGTGAGACAGAATCAGCTCAACAAGGAGGGAGGGAAATTATGGAGAGGTTTGAGTGTTAGGATAAGAAGCTTGTGAATGCAATGCACTGCAGAAAAGGAAACAATAAACCATTCCTCCCATGACAGTAAAGGCCCAATTCTTCAAGGTGAGCAGCTTGCAGAGGGGGAGGGAGTGGGGGAGGAAGGGACTTGTGCGGAGGGAGAGGGGGAAGAAAGGGAAGGACAGCATGGAGGAAAGACAAATGCCGGGGGCCAAGTGGAGACAATGAGGAAAAGGCAGGAGGAGGTGTCAGTGAGAGGGGGACAAGGTGATGCTGGGAGAGGAGGGTAAGGGCATTGGGGGCTAGAGGGGGAGGTGCTGGGAGAAGGCTTGAAAGAAAGGGTGGGCATGAGAAAGGTGGGGATGGAGCAAGTCATGTGTGAGGGCACAGAGGGGCATGAGGGGAATGGGGGCAGAGAGTGGTGAGGGGTGGGCATCAGGGAAAAAAAGGGCAAAGGGGGCAGGGGCAGTAAGGGAAGGGGGAGGCGCCAGGAGGATGCAGGGCTAAGGGAAGGTGCAGGTGCCAGGGGATTCTGAGAGTGAAGCAGAAGGGCAGACACCTGCAAGGGAGGGACCAGCACCAGAGAAGAGAGGCAGGGCAGGTGTGTAGAGGGAAGTGTTAGGAGAGGGGATGAGGAGGGGTAGCTCACATGATCAGAGTGGGGCTACTGGAAGAGTGGGCACAGGGGGCAGAGAAGGGCTGGTGGAGGGGGGGCAGGTTGCAGGAGGGCTGAGGGCAGTGAGAAGGGCAGGAGTCAGGACAGCAGAGGAGGGTGAGGAGTTGGGGGGCAGCAGGCACCAGGGGAACTGAGGAGCAAGGGGAGGAGACATGGCAGCAGAGAGAAAAGGGAAAGGTTTATAAAATATTTATTAATAACTTGGATGCCACAGTGGCACATCCAAACAAGCCACGTGAACTCAGTACTGGTGCACAACACAAAATTCATTCTGCTCATGGGAGGAATCTCTTAGGCTATGTCTACACTGGTGGCTTCTTGCGTAAGAACATCTTGCGCAAGGGTTCTTGTGCAAGAAGTCTTGCGCAAGAACACGTCCACACTGCCATGTGCGAGCTGTGCTTTTGCGCAAGAGCATCCATGGCAGTGTGGACGCTCTCTTGCGCAAGAAAGCTCCAATGGCCATTTTAGCCACAGGGGTTTCTTGCTCAAGAAATCCCTGCCGAGCATCCACACTGCCCTCTTGCGCAAGAGAGCTTACACCTGTTAGAAAAGAGTGTAGCTCTTGTGTAAGACGCCCTCTCTTACCATGTTGTACTGTAAATTTCCTTGCGCAAGAGCAGGCGGGCAGTGTGGATGCTCTGTGGGTTCTTGCGCAAGAACGGCTGTACTTGCACAAGAAGCTGCAAGTGTAGACATAGCCTTAGAGGGAACACTTCCCCCGGCCTCTCTGCCCCCGAGTTAATGTCACACACATTGGGTTAATGCAATTGCAGGATAGTTGCATGGGGTTGGTGAGGGCCAAAATAATCCCTGTTGGTAGGAGTATGGTGGAAAAAGTTCTTCGAGAAGGATGACATGACACCTTTTACTTCTGGTCATGTGTCACCTTTGCATGCTCAGGTAGCCCTGAGCATGCTACCTCCAGAGGCCTGGTTAACGGGGGTCGGGGCGTGATTAACAGGGGTCAGAGGGCGTGGCTAATGGGGGTCGGGGCATGGTTAACAGAGGTCAGGGGTGTGTGGCTAATGCGGCACCACCAAAAATTATACAAACCTGCCTCCCCTGTACACAGCACCAAATTTCAAAATAACACGCTATTTAGAGCCATCCCTTATCCCTCGTGCAACGAGGTTTACCAGGATGGCAAAATAGCGCACTTGTTATTTTAAAAAATATTTCAAAATAACAGACAGCTTGTGTAGATGCAGGGTAGCTATTTCAGGATACCTCCAGTATCCCAAAATAGCTGTGCAATGTAGACGTACCCTTAGTGTCCAGGGAATGGGCTGAAAAGCAAGACGCATCCTGGAGCACAGTTGCTGCCACCGCCCCCCCAATGCCTGAAATGGCGCCCTTGGTAAGATGTAGATATATATGCACAGAAAATGCATAGAATAAGTCACTAGGACCTGATGAAATGCATCCTAGAATACTCAAGGAGCTGATAGCTAAAGGCTCAGATACCTCCTCTATCATTGAAAAGTCATGGAAGTCAAGAGAGATGGAGTCATGTCATGGAGTCAGGAGGAAGTCAGAAGACTGGAAAAGGGCAAATATAGTGCCCATCTATAAAAAGGAAAATAGGAGCAACCTAGGAAACTACAGACCAGTCAGTTTAACTTCTGTGCCAGGGAAGATAATGGAGCAAGTAATTAAGAAATTCATCTGCAAACATCTGGAAGAAAATAAGGTGATAGGTAACAGCCAGCATGGATATGTAAAGAACAAATCATGTCAAACCAATCTGATAGCTTTCTTTCATAGGATATCAAGCCTTGTGAATAATGGAGAAATGATGGACATGGTATACCTAGACTTTAGTAAAGCATTTGATACAGTCTCACATGACCTTCTTATATAAAAAAACTAAGGAAATACAACCTAGATGGGGCTAGTATAAGGTGGATGCATAACTGGCTGGACAACCATTCTCAGAGAGTAGTTATTAACGTTTCGCAATCCTGCTGGAAAGGCATAACAAGTGGGGTTTCGCAGGGGTCTGTTTTGGGACTGACTGTGTTCAATATTTTCATCAACGATTTAGATGATGGCTTAGAGAATACAATTATTAAGTTTGGAGATGATACCAAGCTGGGAGGGGTTGCAACTGCTTTGGAGGATAGGGTCATAAATCAAAATGATCTGGACAAACTGAAGAAATGGTCTGAGGTAAACAGGATGAAGTTTAATAAGGACAAATGCAAAGTGCTCCACTTAGGAAAGAACAATCAGTTTCACATGTAGAGAATGGAAGCGACTATCTAGGAAGGAGTACTGCAGAAAGAGATTTAGGGATCACAGTGGACCACAAGCTAATTATGAGTCAACAGTATGACACTGTTGCAAAAAAAGCAAACCTGATTCTGGGATGCATTAACAGGAGTCTTGTAAGCAAGACACAAGAGGTCATTCTTCCGCTCTATTCTGAACTGATTAGGCCTTAGTTGGAGTATTGTGTCCAGTCTGGGCACCACATTTCAAGAAAGATGTAGAAAAATTGGAGAAGGTCCAGAGAAGAAATGATTAAAGGCCTAGAAAACATGAGCTATGAGGGAAGACTGAAAGAATTGGGCTTGTTTAATTTTGAAAAGAGAAGACTGAGAGGGGACATGATAACAGTGTTCAAATATCTAAAAGGGTGCTACAAGGACAGGAGAGAAAAATTGTTCTCCTTGGCCTTTGATGATAGGACAAGAAGCAGTGGGCTTAAATTGCAGCAAGGAAGGTTTAGGTTGGACATCAGGAAAAACTTCCTGTCAGGGTTGTTAAACACTAGAATAAATTGCCTAGGGAGGTTGTAGAATCTCCATCACTGGAGATATTTAAGAGCAGGCTGGATAGACATCTATCAGGGATTATCTAGACCAGGGTGGGCAATAATTTTTTGAAGTGGCCCCGGGCCGCACCGGAAGGGGTGGTACCTCAAAAGGAAGGGGCGGGGCCAGGATGCTTCGCACTTTCCCACCCCCTGACCATGACTGGTCAGGGGGAGAGGAGCCCCTTTGCTCCCCCTCCTTCCCACTAAGCACCCATGCCCCTGGTGGTGGGAATAGACCACCAGGTGCCCAATTAGGCCGGGAGGGCAGGGGAATACGTGAAGCCTCCTCCCACCCTGCCAGGAGCATGTGGCACTTCTAAGTGCTGCGCGCTCCTCGCAGGGCGGGGGCAGGGTGGAAGAAACTGTGCGTGCTCCCTCTGCCCCCAGGCCCTGATTGGCCTGAGGACGGGGAAGCATGCAAAGTCTCTTCCCGCCCCGCTCTGCCTAATTGGCCTGCTGGCGGGGGGAGCGGCAGGGCCTCTGTGGGCCTGATCAACCCGGAGGCCCTTTTGCCCACCCCTGATCTAGACAGTGCTTGGTCCTGCCATGAGGGCAGGGGATTGGACTTGATGATCTCTCAAGGTCCCTTCCAATTCTAGTATTCTATGATTCTATGAAGCACTAGAGAGAACTCCCTTACAGAACATGCATTCCTTTGACACTCAACTTTTATCTATCAAATAGTTGTGAAATCCACTGGCAAATTGTCTCCTTTCCCCGTTAGTGTCTGGTTCACAAAAAGGATAATAACCTTCCACTGCTACCAGTTATTCTGTTTGCTGAAGTAGTAGAGAACTGTGCTTTGGAATTAAAGAGCCCAGTTTTTCTAATGACATGTTGGGGATTAAGGGATGGCGATCAGTTTTGCTTCACATGGAGGTGCTTTTATTTTGTGTTCTGCTTTTTCCAAACTTTGAGGTTTAAAAAAGAAAAGAAATTTCATTTTAAAAACTGTTAAAGGAATATTAAGGTTTCAAAGTCAAGCACTCAGGTTAGGAAATACCAGAATTAAGGTTGCCTGTGTAAACTTAATTTGCCCTCCTTGTGCATATGATCATGAAATGAAAGATTATTTTTCTTTACATGACCCCTGCCTTATTCAGCTCACAAAATGGTGAGTATTCATAGAAAGAACTAGAGAATGTGGCGAAAGAAACTTCCATCTGTAGGAGTCTTTCCGGGTTTGTTGCAGATGATGAAAGATGTGGAATGAATGGCACTGAGGCGTAATCAGGAGATCTATGGCAAGATACCACTGTGGCTTACCCAATCTTCAATTATCTAAAAATCAAAAACAAATCCTACAAAAAGTGGAAACGAGATCAATTTACAAAGGATAAATATAAACAAATAACACAAGTATGTAGTGACAAAATTAGAAAGGCCAAGGCACAAAACAAGATCAAACTAGCTAGAGGCACAAAAGAGTGACAAGAAAACATTCTACAAATACATTAGAAACAAGAGAAAGAGCAAGGACAGGGTAGGTCCATTACTCAGTGGGGAGAGAGGAAGAGGAACTATAACAGATAATGTTGAAATGGCAGAGGTACTTAATGACTTCTTTGTTTCAATTTTCATCAATAAGAACAATGTGGATTGCCTAACACAGTGAATGCCACTATGAGATAGGATCAGAGGCTAACATAGGAAAAGAGCAAGTTAAAATTACTTAGCCAAGTTAGATGTGTTCAAGTCACCGGGGCGTGATGAAATGCAACCTATAAAACTCAAGGAACTAACAGAAGAAATATCTGAGCCATTAGCAATTATCTTTGAAAAGTCATGGAATAGGAGAGAGATTCCAGGAGACTGAGAGAGGACAAATATAATGCCCATTTATAAACAGGGAATAAGCTGACTGGTCTGTAATTCCTTGGATTGTCCTTAACTTCTGTACCAGGAAAGATAACGGAGCAAATAATTAAGCAATCTATTTGGAAACATGGAGAAGATAATAAGGTGATAACTAATAGCATGGATTTGTCAAGAACAAATCATGTTAAACCAACCTGATATATTTCTTTGACAGTGTTGCAAGGCTTGTGCATAGAGAAGAAGTGATATATGTGGTATATCCAGACTTTAGTAAGGCTTTTGATACCACCTTACATGATTTTTTTTAAACAAACTAGGGGAATACAACCTAAACAAAACTACTATAATGTGGGTGCAAAACTGATTGGATAATTCTTCCTAAAGAGTAGTTATCAATGATTCACAGTCATTCTGGAAGAGCATAATAAGTTGGGTTCTGTAAGGATCAGTTCTGGGACAGGTTCTGTTCAATATCTTCATCAATGATTTAGATAATGGCATAGACTCAGAGTATACTTATAAATTTTGCAGTTCATACCAAGCTGGAAAGGATTGTGAGTGCTTTAGAAGATAGGATTATAATGAAAAATGAAAAATACAAACTGGAGAAATGGCCTGGAGTGCATAGGACAAAATTTAACAAAGACAAATGCAACATACTCCACCGAGGAAGGAAGATGTACAAAACTGGAAATAACTACTCAGGATCAAGTATTTCAGAAAGAGATCTGGGTATCATAGTGGACCGAAAGCTAAATGAATCAAAAATATAACACTACTGGAAAAAAACCCCACAAATGTCATTCTGGGATGTATTGGCAAGACTTTAATAAGTAAGACACGAAAAATCATTCTTCCACTGTTCTCTGTGCTTATTAAGTCTCAGCTGAAGTAGTATGTCCAGTTCTGGGTGCCACATTTTAGGAAAGATGGGAGCAAATTGGAGTAAGTCCAAAAAAGAGCAACAACAATTTTTAAAGGCCTAGAAAACATGATCTATGAGGGAAGAATGAAAGAACTGGGCTTATTTAATCTGGAGAAGAGAAGACTGACAGGAGACATAATAGCATCTTTCAAATATCTAAAAGGGTATTACAAGGAGGAGGAAGAAAAATTATTCACCTTAACCTCTGAGAATAGGATAAGAAGCAATGGACTTAAATTGCAGCAAAGGAGGTTTGGGTTAGACTTTAGGGAAAAAAAATCCTAACAGGTTGGTTAAGCATTGGAATAAATTGCCTAGGGAGGTTGTGGAATCTCCACCATTGGATATTTTTAAGAGCAGGTTAGACAAACATCTGTCAGGGATGGTCTGGCTGGTGCTTGATCCTGCCATGAGAGCAGGGGACCAGACTAGATGACCTCTCAAGGTAACGTTCCAGTTCTAGTATTCTATGAAACAGGGGATTACAGGAGAAAGGATGGTATCATGACTGAGACTGCTGAATCCAGTTCCTCAGGGTAGCATCCTAGCTCTTCCTCTGCCACAGAGTTCCGTGATGCTAGAAAAGCCACTTAAACTTTTCATGAGTGGTCACTAGTTATGTGTCCTTCTCAATTTCTGGGTGCCCAATTTGAGACACCTGGGATATGCTTGTAGATGCAGCAAGCATGTAGAGGCACAGCTGAAGCCAACGGGAGTTGTGTTTTGAACATATTCAGTGCTATAAAAGCTCAAAGTACTCTGAAAAATCAGGCCCAAGGCATCTGAAGTTGGGCCCTCAAGATGAATGGACACTTGATAGTTTTGTACCTCTATTCTCCAGCTGTAAAATGGGAAAAATAACAACATTTTATCTCACTAAAGTGCTGTGAATATAAATTAATATTGTACAATGAGAGTGACTTAGAAAAGCCCACAAACAAATTAATAATTCTGTATTCTGTGCATGATTTGGATGGTGTATAGTAAATAATGCATGGGGCCACATATTGAATAATGAGGATAAAAAGATTTTGAAGAGCGATACATTCAATGAGCTCCAACAAACCTGTGCATCAAATGAGTCAAGGGTCCTGTAGGGAAAAATATATGATTAGGATGCCATGTCTGTCATGGAAGTCATGGAAGTCACAGATTCCGTGCCTTTCCATGACCTCCATGACTTCTGCAGGCACCAGTGTGATTGACCCCAGGGTCGTTCAAGCAGCTGGCTCTGGAGCATGCTACTCAGGTGGCCCTTGGGACAATCACACCAGCCACTGCTCCAGCAGCCCCTGGCAGTGGCCCCCACCCTGGACAGCCGGCCAAAGCAGCCACAGTCCGCTGATCCCAGCAGCTGGTGCAGCTGGTCCTAAGGAGCCCCTCAGCAGCACCCTCTCCCCCCCCCCACTAGCACCCTTAAAGATTTAATCACACATTTTTAGTAGAAGTTATGGACAGGTCACTGGCTGTGAATTTTTAGTTATTGCCCATGACTTTGACTAAATTGGAGCCTTATATTGATCAAGTACCTAAAGACAGCAGTAAAATGCATATGCATGGGCCGGGGGAGAGGGCGTGAATTAAGACTGCACAGACAATTATAAAATTGACAATTCCTACTTTTGAGGCACTTCATTTTTTGCAGCCTTTGTTTGTATGTAACTTTTAATGTAATATGTGTATACAATCAATCCATATTATTACTTCCTTGATAGATGATTGTTTTGTTTATTTTTAACAAATAAAATTATTTTATTTATTGCACAATGCAGGTATACATCACAACCACTGAACAGCCCTGCCCTCTGATGTTCAATGTCAAAAATGTAATAATCATTCCGTAAGTGTTCAAAGCACAGGGACTTGGGAAACTCTATGCCTTTACCTAAGTATGACATAATCTCATATTTGTCTCTCCTGCATTTTTTTCACTGTGTTGTGATGATAGTCCTTTTAAAATCTATTTACTTAATATAATGTCAGCCTTTTGAACTCATTTGACATCTGATCACTTTAATTGTTTTCTTTCTCTAGGACCTAAATATCATTAGTCTTTTTGTTGTCTTTCTGGGTTTCATTGGAAGAGGTTAATTTGTAGCCAGACAATTATATCTTTATAGCATTTCCATTCTGTTTCTTTTGTTTCCTCTGAGCTGGTACTGCAGTCATGAGAATCTACTATGAAAACTTTTCTTAGCTCCATTAACTTATGAGTGACAAAGAGGTATGTTGTAAAATATCCTTTGTTACTTTATGAATAATAAGCTCTTCCAGAAACAAATGGAGGTTTGTGCTCTGGACGAAAAAACAGTTTAATAATGCTTAACACTGCAGTTCTTAGAATCTCATGTCTAAAACCATTTAGAATGGTATATTTAGAAATGCCCAAAGGCTTGTACTAACTACTCTGTGGTGTATTGAAAACTGTGTTAAAATTGGAAGCTCTGCAGGTTTCATCCTGCTTTTTTAGGCTCAGGGGTTCCATAGGTAAATATGTGATCAGTTAATCATGAGTTCTATGATTTAGGGAACAGTCTGGTTTGTTTCTCTCTTTAGGTTCATGTGTTCTGAATTCTAAGAAGTATAGTATTACATTGGCATGTTATGCCAATGTGTACACCGTGAACTTAACACAATTCTCCAGAGATATTCTCTGTTTCTCTGTTTCCTCCCTAAATACACAGCACAGAATCCTTGGTAAAATTTATTAAAATAATCCTTCCTCTTTAACAGAAAAGGATGCTAATTTGTTTTCTGCTAGAGACAACTGTTCAAGAGCCCCTTTTAAATATTTTTCATAATCTGTTATAACCTGGCCAATCTCTTGTGACTTGCAGGGTGGTGGGATTTCACGGTTTATAGAAGGTGATGTCCTGGGAGACCAAGGGTCAATCCCATCTTTAAAATGACAGTCTTGTAGCTGAGATAGGAAAGATTGAATATTTCTTAAGAGATGTTTGATCGTTTATGCAGCAGGAAGGATTGAAGGTGATTTTTCCCCTAACTGGGTGTGGCATAGTGGGGGTGCTGTCTGCTCTGTAACCCGGGGTTCCCCTGCGCTGTGATGTGTGATTCCCACTGACTCACCCACATGTTGTGATGTAGTGTCAGTACCTTGCTGGCTGCTGTGCTTGGGCTGTGGGCTGTGGATGACCCCTACTGGCCTCTGCCTGTGAGCACTGCCCAGCAGGTGG
The DNA here is from genome assembly GCA_019425775.1 of Rafetus swinhoei. Taxonomy (NCBI): domain Eukaryota; kingdom Metazoa; phylum Chordata; order Testudines; family Trionychidae; genus Rafetus; species Rafetus swinhoei. The sequence continues at coordinate 85,004,301 of CM033424.1, forward strand.
GCTGCCTAAGTCACGTAGACAAAGACCCAACTGGACAACTAAGGAAGTGAGTGCTCGGGGGAAGGGGAGTTGCTGGTGGAGAAACATGAAGGGAACAGCCTGGGCTGAGGGCTGAGGGGCTAGGGGTGATGGACCCCTAACCCAAGGGGTCTGAGGCATCCTGGCCCTGGCTGCTGTAACCACATCACATCTATGCTGTGCTGTATCCTGGAGAAGCAATAAACCCTCTATTCTACTGGCTGGTGGAGTGTTGCTGCAGATGGGGTGCAGGATTTGGGGGGGGAAGCCCAACTCGGCATCACACTGGGTATCCATTAAGAGCTTTTAAATCCATGTCTGTTGTACATATTCTCATCTCATGTAACCCCATATAATTCCAGAATAATTCCAGTTTCAGTAAAGTTCTACTGAATATACCACCATGCAACTGAGGCAGATGTCTCTCTCCAGACTAACAACAAGAATTACTTTAATGAAATGATAGTCAGAGTGCAGTGTTTCTGATTATGCTAATACAAAACAGAGCAAAAGCCTCACATGCACATGAGCAGTGGAAGAAAATTTCTTACGTGCATGTCAAACAGCAATTTCTTTCCTTTCTCTTACAGACAGGTTTAAAAGGAAAGATGATAAAACAGAATGACAGCTGAATCTGTAATGACTGCACTACCCATCATTGCAGCAGTGCCTGTGTATGAGTGATAGCCATATTAGAAATGCCTAGATAGATTAGAGGTATATTAGTTGTCCATTTTTATTTATCATGTGCCCAAAAACATGTTTGGTACCTTTATAAAATCAATCTAAGGATGTGATTTCTGCCCCAAAGAGCATGTAATTTGTAACTAGTTACTAGAGCTCTGGAATGGCCTTCACGGGCAAGTAGTGGGGATGAAAATGGAGGGACTGGTATGATGAGATTCCCTATGATGGCATGTGGCCTATCCACGACTGCTATTAGAAAATACTTCTAATAGCCCAAAATAGGGCTGTAGATAGGGGATCATTCTTTTCTATTTGTCTAGTTGGTGAACCAGGGTCTCAGGGGCTAACTGATTACCATATTTGGAATTAGGAAGGGATTTCCCCTCCCTGTCAGACTGACAGAGATCCTGAAGTTGTTTTGGGCTTTCTGTGAAGTGGGGGCATGGGCTTGAAAGAGAGTAAACAGTGGATTCTCTAACTTGCTTGAATTCTTTAAATCAGGATTTGAGGACTTCAGTGACTCAGCCCGAGTTTATGGGCCTGCTATTACAGGAGTGGGTGGGTCAGGCGCCGTGGCCTGCTGTGTGTAAGTCAGAGGAGATGATCATAATGGTCCCTTCTGACCTTAAAGTCTGAGAGGTGAGCAAAAAATGTAGAGACCATTCACTTTGTCCTTCCTCTTTTTTGTGTTCTCTTCCTACTGACGTTGGAATGATGGAGCCTTAATACATGCACTAGCAACGGTGTAATTTATATTGGATTAGGAGATGGCTTGAAACAGCAGGGAGATAGGGAACCCAAATCCATTCACTAGAGTCCTTGCACAGGCAATTAAATAAGCCAGAAAGGATTCTATTCATATCTCATGTCATCAGAGTCATGTATTCCTACACACTTTGTACAAATGTGATAAGACAAAACCCAGTCTGGACTCAGCCAGTTAAATCTTAACACAGGCTAATTTTTCTAGGAATGATGCCACAGGCAAAGCCTCTGTGTACCAGGAAGGAAAAGGATTAACATTTTCTACAATTCCTAGTCCTTTCTTACCTGCTCTCTCTAAACTGGTAGGCTGTGTCTAGACTGGCAAGTTTTTCCGCAAAAGCAGCTGCTTTTGTGGAAAAACTTGCCAGCTGTCTACACTGGCCGCTTGAATTTGCGCAAGAGCACTGACTTTGAATAGTACAAAATCAGTGCTTCTTGCGCAAATACAATGACACTCCCGTTCGGGCAAAAGCCCTCTTGCGCAAATGTATTTGTGCAAGAGGGCCAGTGTAGACAGCTAAAAAGTGTTTTGTGCAAAAAAGCCCCGATGGCTAAAATGGCGATCGGGCTTTCTTGAAAATCGCTGTTTAGATTGGCACGCACGCTTTTCCTCAAAAAGTGCTTTGCGCAAAAGTGTCCGTGCCAATCTAGACGCTCTTTCATAAATGCTTTTAACGGAAAAACTTTTCGTTAAAAGCATTTGCGGAAAATCATGCCAGTCTAGACGTAGCCGTAAAGTTCTTTTAGGCACAGTGATTTTGGAAGCCCTCCATCTGATTAGTTGAGCTATGCTAATTTAGCTGTGGAACAGGAAATAATACTGTAACCCTTCTGCCAGGTAGCACCAGTAGCAGTCAGGGCTGGGTTCAATATCTAGGAGTTTCTATCCATCCATCCAACAAGGTAATCAAACTGGCTCAAGCCCCCACCTAGTATACTGGGAAAATTCCAACCTACCCACTGGGTGTCATTAGAAGCAATTCTTCCTCTCTCAAAAGCACTGAGTCAGAGATAGAAACAGTCTGTTTAATAACAGTAATCTAGCATCAATACACAGGAACACACATAAACAAAGAAAACCCATGATATAAACAAAGAAAGCCCGTAAGCAAGGTACCATCCCCAGAGTCTGCACGGCAGAGTGTTTTGCTTAAAGATCTGTAGTCCAGCCTCCAACTCATATAGTGTGGTTTCCCCCACTTCAAACACCATACTCATGGCTCTGTCCAGTCAGTGCAGACCCAGAGTCCATATGTACATCATCCTGATGTCTCCACTCGTTGGCCATGAGGCAATGCCACCTACGTGCTGTTCCCGCCGGCTGCTCCGCAGCCCACCTGCCGCTGCTCCAGTCAGCCACTCCTGGCAGCTGCCTGCTGGCCACTCCCGCCAGCCGCTTGCTGGCCACACCCACCAGCCACCTGCCAGCCGCTTGCTCCTGCCAGCTGCCCCACTGGTCACCTGCCGCTGCTCCTGCCGGCCAGCCTAACCTAGTGACTTCAACTCTCTGTGATGTCAGCTTCTCAGTGATTTCAGCTCTTGGCCCGCAGCACAGTCCAGCCAAAAGATTCCAGCATCCACTGGAATAACATTTTAAAATAATAAAGAGACTCCTTATAGAGTCTTAGTTCTACCATTAGAGGGGGGGTGTGGAGAGAAACAGGCTGAACCAGTCTTACAGCTCATGCCTGGAGGACATGTAGCCTGCTGGAAGAGAAAGCCTTATCCATCAGAGGTTCTTTACAATGACAATGTCTCTCCTTTGAACTGAGTTAAACACTGAGTCTGCTTTTCTGCATTCCCAATAACTGCAAGTATTGGTGGTCATATTTTACAGTTCCTACCTTTAGGGCTAACATGGTTTGTGATCCCACAACAGCCAAATTGGTTACCACAGCCAAAATACCATTGCAACAACTGGCTATCTAGCAGGCTCAAGCAACTGAGTGAACTGTATTTACATAATAACCACAGGATTTCTTTCCCATACCCGTGTGAACAATATTTTCATAACTACACTTGAATACCTAGCAAATCTAAGCAACAGAGTGGGCATAACCACACCCAGGATTCCTTTCCCATTCCAGCTGGCTGTAATGGAAGCATTGATTCAGACCATGCTTACAATACTGTGTGACTCTTATGGCCAATGACAGCTTAAACATGGAGTGTCACTTACAGCAAAGTGTTTGTGATCAATTATATGGAACCATTTATTTTAGTATTTTAAGATAATACTTTAATTGGCAGAAACTGCAGTCTTTTCACAGATTTTCTGCAAATAGAAAAAAAGAAGGTCCTGCAAAGATGTATACATGTGCTTAGCTTGGTACACTTTGGATAGTTCACTGGAGTTGGCAGAACTGCTTAGGTTCCGAGTATTAATGTATAAATTAATTAGCTCATGTTAAACCTTAATCTGTGCTGGTGAAAAAACAAAGACACTCTTCTTCCAAAGCAGGCAGGTCTCCCCTTAATAGTTAACAGAATCAAAGGAGAGAATTGTTTAATGGCAGCCCTTGCACTATCTCCCAAAACAAATATTGTTTGCAGGTTAAGCAGATTGTCTATCCACTCCCTACCTTGTGCATGCATACACATAGCTGGCTAGTACACATGCTGAAACAGCACAGGATGGAAGGTTTAGGTGGAAGTGAAGAGAGCTCCACAGTGTGTTCTATTGCCCTGGTAGGTTGACTTCCTTCACCCGAGGATGTACTGGCCAGCATCTCTGTTTTCCTCAACTGCAGAGTTTAGCTCATAATAATCACTGGTTTTGCATGTTTTAACACTATATTGACACAGTAACACTTCTATACAACCACTACAAATGAACGTACTCTAACATTTCTCTGCTTATCCAAATTTCTCTATTTTCTTCCTCTACTGTTTTATCTTGCCTTCCATGTCTTCTTTTTTCGTCATATTTTTGTCTGTCTTAGCAGTAAACTTTTCTACGATATATTACTTAATGTCTTTGACAATGTCAGAGATTTTTTTCCTCTAAGATGCTTTTCATTTCTCCAGAATGCTTTTCTCTCTTCTACTCTCCCTTTCCATTACACTCACCATCACCCTCAGCTCCTTTCTTTTGTTTTTGTTTTTTCCAAGACTGGTTTATTTAAAACTCCTCTCTTAGGGTTAAGAGGGAAAAGTTTACCTTTTTCTGAATCACACCTCTCTTCCATGCTCATGCTCTCAACCCTCTTAATATCCTGCTTTTTAATCCTCCTTTCCCACACAGTCCTGCTGTTCTCCAATAGGTCCTCATTTCTACTCCTATTGTTCTCAGACCCTCTTTCTGTGTCTCTGCAATCCTCTTTATATCGGTCTCTGACTTTTCCCTCTCTCTGTTTCCAGACCATGATCTGCCCTTTAGATGGGTGGCAAAATATTTGACTAATGGGCTGTACAGGGAGTGCAGATTGAATTTCTGGAGCATGACTTTCACAGAAAGCTGCTCCCCACTCTAGCGGATACATTGTGCTGCTGCAGGTTGCTGCCATCTATTATACTTTTAATCACACAGCACCGTTTGGGGGTGAAGCAGTCTATCACAATATCACTTCAATTTCTTCAACTTGCTGTTTTTCTACCTATCATGGAGCTCAATCCTGGAGACACTCAGGCTTGTGAGTAACTTTCCTCATGAGTAGTCCGACTGAACTTCTGTTTGTACGTTTTGCGCTTGGCTACTTTGTCACAAAGGCAAAAGATGTTGGTCACAGTCAATGGAGACAGAAGGCCTTTGCATGGGAAAGGATTACTTTTTAAAGGATAAATACAGACAAATGTAGAACTTACTCGCAGTACACATCTGATATGGGCACAGTACAGGTTAGTTTACCTTTTAAAAAAAACAACCCTGCAAATCATTGAGAGTGTCCTTTAACTCCTTTATGAAAACTAATGATAAAAATATAGATTAGCAGGAAGGCTCCCAAATATCTTGGACACTGAGTAATAAATAGATTGAGAACTGGACTGATTTATCCAATCAAATATTCTCAGACATTGGGATCTGGATTTGTTGCTTCAGTCCATCTCTATTAATAATTTGCAGGGCTCGACAAATTAGTCAACACGGCGACACGGCGCTGCAGCGCGATCAGTGCATGCGCAGCGCAGTCTGCGCACGCGCAGCGTGCCAAACCACATGGCTGGCAAGCAGGGCTCGCCGCCACTAGTCAAGCCCTGATAATTTGCATATACAATGCACCTTTCAGCCAAAGATGTGTTTTATAAAGGCAATTCCATTTTCGAGAGAGGGATAAATTGAGGCAGATAGAAGCTTCTCTGCATATCAGGTTACATAGAATATCAGAGTCAAATTGGACACAGGATTCCTTAAAGAAACTTTTATATTATCTAGCAACCACTCTCAAATCTGTGGTAGCCAGCAACAGGGGAAAACCCCTTAATTTAACGAGAACTAAGAGTTTAGTTAGTAATGAAAATATGCTATTTCTTAGCTCCGTTAACATTATTAATTATTTGTATTACAGTAGTCTTTTGGGTTAAGCCTCTGTGCCAAGTGCTGTACAAACACAGGAGTGTCTCTACCCCAAGGGTTGTCAAACTTTTTTGAGGGGCCCCCTTTGAAAATATTTCAGTCGGTGACGACCCACATTCCCTCTAATTTTTTCCATCCGGGGCAGAATAAATTTTGTTATGCGCAACGAGGCAAGTGCAGATGTGTACCACCATTATAAACACATGCTGCCGGCTGTGGGCACTCTGCTAATCAAATGGGCAGCATTTGAATCTCTCCTGGGTGGCTGCCCAAGCACTCAGCTTACAGGGAACACTGGCGATGACACCCTTACCCCAGTACCAAGTACCATATTCCTTACTTCTCCACTGCTGCTGGCAGTGGCACTGCCTTCAGAGCTGGGTTCCCAGCCAGTTGCTGCCACTTTCCAGAAGCCTGGGTCTGGAGGCCATACCATACCATACCGCTACTTTTTTGACCCTCCTCACTACAGTCTTGTATGATCCCCCCTCTTTTGGGGTTGGGTGCCCCAGTTTGAGAAACACTTCTCTAGCCAAAAGTGTTCACAGTCTAAATAAAGGATAGTTAGAGGAGAGATAGGCCCAGAGGTGAACAGACTTACCCAAGGTCATACACCACATCAGAGGCACAGTAAGAAATAATACCCCAGTCTGCTGACTCCCAGCCCAGGGCCTGTCTACTAGACCTTGCTGCTTCCCCTGGAAATGCTTTATTTCAAGCACTCAGTGTTTGCTGGTCTCCATGCAACAGATGGGACATAAGTGATTTGTTTTTCTTCTAAATGTTCTAGTCCAAAGAATCTCACAAAATAAAAACAGCTTTCAGTCCTGTGGCTAAAGCTTCTTAAGGAATACACAGCAGTGATACAGAATGACAGCTTCCTGTTCATGCTAAAATGTAATATTGAAAAATGACTTTGGAAATCCTCAGAAGGAGTAGGCAAGCAGTTTATGTCCTTCCACAGACAGAATGAGAACATTACATAGTCAGGGACAAGATGAACTCAAAACAGTTTTATATTGGGTTCTCTTCTCAAGTTGTTAGGATTATTGTCTCTCCTCTACTCAAACTGTAAATCTGCCTCTCTCTTTACCCCTGTTATTACAATGTTGAGTTTTTAGGAAGAGGGGATCTAACTTGGGCGGAACAAAATGTCAGACCGGTCTCATTGGTTTAAAGGGGGAAGCTTCATTCCTTTAAATATTATTTCCCTAATATATAGTATATGGGGACAACCTAAACATTTGTTGTGGTTTTCTGGAATGAAGATAAGGATTTAATTAAAATATGCTGGAATATATATATTCATTCCTTGCTTATAATATTATACTTACAGTACTTATAAAAAAACCAAGATGCTGTTAAAAGTTTCAATTCAGGCTGCAATTTTTGTCCTCCCCATTCTATGTAATTCCAGAAGCAGCAAAAATTCTGTGGTATTAAAGGTACTGTGATATTAAAGGATATTTATACTGGAGTGACACGTTTAAAAATTATAATTAGAGACATTTGGGTGATAGTATATCTTGAGCCCTACTAGCAGTGAAATGACATATGAGCTTATCTTTCCTATTGATGGCAAAACCATATAAAAAGGAAACTTGCAATGTAACTCATTCAGGGTAAGATTTCCAACCTTAGATATATGATACTGAGAGCCATAAACCGAGCTGTCATCTTCATGGTCTGCATTACAGATTTTCCATTTAGCTGGACAATGTGAATCTGCTGTTACAATTATGTTCACAATTACAACACTCTTGAGTGTGCATTGCATAGTAATGTACTTGTTTACTTTATCCTGTGCCTCTTGCTTATGGCAATCATATACCAGTATGGCCAGGAGTCTAAGTAAATTGTTGCACCTCATTATTTGGTAGAGCTGTCCTTAAGATAGATGCAGGTGAAAGTCACAGGAATTTAGTTTTCCTCTGAGATCATTCCACTGTAACTCATATACCTGTCTTCAAAGAAAATCCCCTTTCAGCAGAGCTCTATAATTCTATAGCAGATACAACTGTACTTCAATCATTTGGTTTGTCTAGGATGCTCAGTCACACTTAGTAGTACAGTCATAAGCTACACAATGCAGCAAAACAGATTTTTCCCTCTTTTTGGAGAAGATGAGTTTAGAAAACTCACCTGAACATTTCTGAATTTTTTTCCTTTCCTCTTTCAAACATATGTGAATCTCCAAGTAAAATTGCAACTATTATAAGAACACTAGAAAATCAGCAAGCATTTTGCATCTCTTAGCTCAGTCCAGCCATGGAATGGCCAGGCAATCCTGGAAATTTAAAGGGGACATCTTCAAAGGCACAAAAGATGCTCCATTCCTATGGAAAATCAATAGGAATAAGACACCTAATTCCCCCCTCCATCTCTGAAAATCTAAAAGTTCACTTGTCCTAAAGGATGAATGACCATTAAATACATCACCTTATGTAAAACACAGTTCTGGAAATTCCATCAGATCTACAGGAAAGGAGTGTATGTAGAGCATACTTAGTCACTATTTCCTTTTTAGTAGTGGTCAGCATCTGCAAGCTGGCAAATCCTGAAGTTCCTAATCTAACTTAATCATTGTGATGAATTATTTATAAAATAAATTGTGCAACATTCACTCTGCTTAGTTCAGTTCAGGAAGTAGACTACATGGACTCTGGGGCAGTAGCAGGATGGCTACATGCACACAGTGCAGATCCACAATGTGTATAGCTGCTAAGCACAACTCCAATCAAAGCAGTGGTTGGCATACCAGTGCCCCATGAGAAACATTTTGTGAATATTAGGTAGTAAGGAGTCCAAAAGGTGATTTGGAAGCTATGTCTCTTATCTTTAAACCAGATCACATGGTGAGACATATACTATGACTATCTGTTACTACAGGATAAATGTTAAATTAAATTCCTATTAATATTTTCACCTAACTGTATTCATTGTAAACTGTTATTTAATGTGTCATTAAGTCTGATGAAAGGCAAGTGTGCATTAGTTTCCTTAATACAGCTCATGAAACACAGCTGAAAGCAGTTGGAGTCCCATCTAGCCTGTTATCACTATTTTAGGGCTATTAATTCAGTATACTTTAAATGTACATCAACACTTAAATATGACACTTGCACGTGCAGTATTATTTTGCACAATTAACTTATGGTCCCCCTCAATGGGAGCATTTTCAAAAGTAATATGGCCTATGCTAATTTCAAGTTACATGTTTTTGTCCTTGATGATAGGATGCCCTTTTCTCAGATATTAGTAACACCAATTGAACTACAATAACACCTTTTATAGCCCATATCACAAAACACTAAACATTAAAGATGAGTCCAATCCCAAACTCAGGGAAACGGTTGGGAGGCAGAAATTGGGGGGTGCAGGAGTCAGGGCAGGTGGTTGAGTGTGTGAACAGCTCAGGGCAGGGCTGGGGCAGTGGAGAACATGCTGCCCTGCCAGTGGCTTATGGGGGTTAGCGGGGCAGTTTCCCAGGGTGGCTTCCAGGGCCTGCCCGGTGGGCAAAGGCTCCCCAGGGATGGCCAGGACAGCAAGGACCGTGCTGCCTGGGTGGCATAGTTCCCTGTAAAGCAGGGCTACACAACACACAGCCCACGGCCCATTTGTTTGCAGCCTGTGGTGTGGTTTGGGTTTACGCAGGGCTCAGCACACAGCCCGTGGGTGGGAGACAAAACGAAAGACTAGTCAATATAATGGTCTTCTGTTGATATGTGTTTTCATAGTTAAATTCCTGGACTTCATTGCTCATTAAAAGTGCTGTCATATGGGTGGAAATCAGGTAAATGTTGCATTTTATTAATATCAGCAGAACCGACTTAAATGGGGCCTGTGTGTTGTGTAGTCTTGCCTTAATCTTTGTATTCATGCCCCTCAGTGTGAAAAAAGCTATTTACATATATATTTGCTTGTATATGCAACCACACTTAAGTGGCGGCCCTCGGCATGTGCTGTGAGAATCATTGTGGGCCCCGGAGCTTCCAAAGTTGAGTAGCCCTGCTGTAAAGTGTGTGGCGGAGCAGCTGCGCAGGAAGAAATTAAAACCTGCCCACCTCGTTAGTGGAGCCTTCACTAATTAGCTACCTCCTCCTGAGTCCTGAGCCTGTAGGTGGAGAAAGTGGGAAAAGAGACGCTGGTGAGCGTGGTGTGTGTGGGTGCATAAGAGTGGAGGCAGTCAGCAGGGAGGTGGGGAGGCAGAGGGAGAGTTGACCCTGAGAGTCCAACTCTTTCGGGCAGCTCCAGCTGCCATCACTGTGCGTGTAGAAGCGGCACCTCCTCCTCAGCCAGTCCACTGGGCTGCAGTCAGTGAGTGAGCCAGCACCCCCCGCCCCTCCCAGGCAGCCCCATGTGCTGGGCTGCTTTGAGTAAAAGCGGGGGAAGCTCTCTGTCCCCTCAATCCCGCCTCTCAGGCAGCCCTCCCAGGTGCTGGGCCGCTTTGAATAAAAGCGGCACCTCCTTGTCCTCTCTGCCACTTTCCTCCCAGGTAACTCCAGCTGCTTCAGAGCACAAGGCCGGAAGAACCCATGCAACAGAGAGAGCAATTCAGATCTGGGAAGGAGACCGTGCTGAAGCTTGCTGCCCACCCACATTATTCAGACACTGCTTAGGCGCCGAAATGAAAATAAATTAATAAAATATGCACAAGGAATTCATTCCTCTATCTCTCCCCAGAGCTGAATCACACCAGCTTTGATGAATGGCAAAGCAAATTGCCTGAACTGAAATATTTAAAAAACCTGTTTCTTGAGTAAATCTTTAAACATCTGTCCCAACAGCCCAACCCAATCCCTGCCAGCTCAGGCCCCACGGCCTTCAACTCTCCTTTGGGGCAAAGACAACAAGAGCAGACACCTTTTAAATAAGATGCCAAATGGCTACTGAAAATTTGCAATATTAATTTTCTTCTTTATTTGATTTCATATTACATAAATATTGAAAGTCATGCACCTTGTTAATTATCCTTTGTTTTAATATTCTTTTTTCTTCCATAACATTTTAATAATATAGATATTCTATGAAGGAGTTTTGTTAGTAACTGGTGGGTGCTGTGGTGGCACACATCCACACAAGCACATTTGACCTCAAAGGTGGTGCACATAACAAAATTCACTCCACTCATGGATGAAAAAACGTACTGTTGAGTGACCAGAGAGCTAGATGACCAGCAACATCCAGAGCTCCGCCCCCAATCGGCCACTCTCTTATCAGTGTGCCTGTGATCATTCTACTGTCCCTGCTAGGAGACCCCCTTCCTTTCCATTTTATGAGAAACAATCATATTCCAGGCATATGCCATTGTCCTGGCACAATTAACCCCCGACCTTGCTTTAAGATACGATAAGAGGAAGCTGCATACCAAATTTGGTGGTCCTAGTTTTTAATGTTTACGAAGAGTTCTTGAACAGATTCATAGACAGATGGACAGACATAGAGAGAGACACAAACTCTCTCAAATATATAGCTTGGATGAATGTGGGTGAGTTTGACTGTGGAAAAGAAAAACTTAAGGGACTTAAGGGTAGAGAAAATTGTTCAAGAATACCTATAAATGTCTTGGGCAGCATACTCCTGCTATTCTGAACCAGGATATCTCCTGAGTGCAGATTCCAAAGCGTGTGGTAGTTTTGAAATCATCCTGATTTTTCTTGGGGGGTACCCAAATTCATTTCTGGGATACTGAGTTATTTTGGAATTTCTTTCAACAGCAGTTAGTTTGCAATATGATGCTTGGAATAGAAGTGGGTTCTGTATATTCAGAATATCTTGGTCCAAATTCTAAATGTATTCACTCCTGATATTTGAGTAACACCTCCTGAAGTCAGTGGAACTATGGGCTCCATCAGAGGTAACTGACAGAATCTAGCCCTTAGTAGATCTAATGAGCAAAATTTGACTCTCATGGGGTACGTCTACACTGCACCACTATTTCGGAATACCAGAGGTATCCCAAAATACCTACCCTGCGTTTACACAAGCCGCCCAGTATTTTGAAATACTTTTTTAAATAATGGGTGCACTTTTGCCCGAACGGGAGCAGCATAGTATTTCTGCAAAAAGCACTGATTTCTTACAGTAGGAAGTCAGTGCTTTTGCTTAAATTCAAGCGGCCAGTGTAGACAGCTGGCCAGTTTTTCCGGAAAATCAGCTGATTTTCCAGAAAAACTGGCCAGTCTAGACACAGCCTAAGAGTAGAATCAGACCCAGAAAGTGAAATTATGCAACTAGTAGTTCAATGATAGCTCTTAGCCTGAGGGAATTGTGTGTGTACTTTTGATGACACAATTTGTCCCAGGGTTTTGAGATCATAATATTTACAAAACAGATTAAGTTCATATCACTTGACACAAAAATATAGTTTTAATACTGTAGGGTTTTAAAAATGTATGTTCATGCTCAGATGTGATATATCAGTAAAAGTGATGGAATATCTTCTTAGCTACTGTGCTTAGTTTCAGAGTACAATGACATCATTCAGAAAACTCTCATCTGTGTTCCACATTGCACTGACTTTTAAGTACCACCCTAAAGATTTTTCAGGAAAACGTGTTCTTAATTTTCCCCCTCTCTGGATTTTCTGATCTGTGTCTGGTATGATCAATCAATTGTGCACACACTTTTCTGTCACCTGAGCTATAAAAAATAATTTCTCTGTGTGTTTTGTTAAATAAGCTTTAATGTGTAACCAAGTTTGTGTACTTTAGTCTAGATTTCCAAGATGATAAGTACATGTATGCACAGCCAGCATTTACATCACAGTAAGAAAACAAAACAAGAGACATCATCAGCAAACTCTTGTGGAGATGCAAGGCGAAAAGAGATAAGCAGCATGGGAGAATACCAATGAATAACTGCCCAAATCATTCCTGCCTAATAGCAAGAGTAATATCCAATAGGGTTGTTGTTGATCCATCAGGGTTTGAGGCTGATTTGTCTTCCATAAAATGATAGCCAGTTATCACTAGTGGATCTGCAGGTGGCTAATGAGATCTGAGACCCATAGATCTTGTCACATCTGGGAAAGACATTTCCCAATGAAAGGGGTAGATCTCAATTGTTGAGTCAGACTGCAGATCATTCCACAAGGTCCTTTTTCCATTTGGGTGGACCAAGAGGGCTTGGGTTTCCCATGAGTCTGTCAATATGGCATTTCTTCATGTTGGTTTTGAGGGTGTATTTGAAGCTTTTATTTTCACACCTCTTGTTCAGGGGTCAAGTCTCTGGCATTTAAAGGAAATGACCAGCCCACTGGATTTGGTGGTAGATGATCATAGCTGCAATCCTCGAGGTTTTGGCTTGAGACAAAATACTGTTGATGATGCATCTGTCAATAGAGTAATGCACAGCCAAATGCCTCATTATCATCCTCAGCATGTTACTTAAGCCAATATGTCCTCAGGCATGCTTGTTCTTTATCTAGTCTCATGTGTTTAACCCTAAACATTTGTGAATATAGGCATGGGTACACTGGGATCTTAAAATTTACTGCCACTCATTGTGAAGGACTATGCTCAATATTTAACTTCACTTGCCCTTATGTGCACTGAAACACAACAGCCTTGTGCACCATGTAAAGATCTGAGCAGAATCTCAGATTTCTGAGATCAGATAGTCCTGAGGTTAAGGCATTAGACTGGAATTTAGGAAATGTGGATTCTGTGCCATTGGTGTTTAGGATGATCTTGGACAAGATACTAAGATTATAGTTTTGTATTGCTTTGTGCCTTGTGCAGACTAAATGCAATATACTGTCAAATAATAAAGGAAGCACCTAGCACCAATAACTACACAAAGTTCAACACAATAGTGAATGGGACCCTAAACCTATCTCTGCTTCAATTCCCCAGCTCTTTCAAGGGGATTATACATCACTCTCTAACAGGGATTTGTGTCATTTAGCTAATCTGATGAGTGCATTGGTAAACACTATATATAAATGAATTTCAGGGTCAAGGCTTCAGGATCTCATTTAACGGTGCCGGTCATAGATTTTTTTTTTTAAATCATGCAGCTTCACATTTCTTATAACATTCTTCATATTTTTTTTATTCAAGGTTCACTTGAGCTACCACCTCTCTATTCTTCCCTCTTCTAATTTTGTTCTCTCATCTCAGTTCTTTTTTTTTTTTCTCTCTCCTTCACCTCTCCTCCCTTTTATCACCCACTTCTTGTCCATGTAACCTTCCACATCGCTTTTCCATTTTCATGCTTCTCTTCTTCCCATCACTTCATCTGTCACTTCTGAAAGCCTGCCTCATGTCCCTTGGGCTGGCCAGTGAGTTCCAGAACTCCAGGAAGGTGACCTAGCAACTGTTAAATCTGACTGAAAAATCTCCAACCAATGTAAACATAATTGGATTTGTGATGTTTTTTCTAAGGATTTGGGACTCGAATCCTTAGCTGTAATGCAGCATATATGTGTATGAAGATGGCTGTATTTTCAGATAAAGTAATTCAGCAATGTGCCCCAAAATAGTGGCTTAAACAGTTTAAAGTTATCTGTTTGCTAAAGTACCATAAAAGAGTATAATCCATGGATTCTGTAGCAAGTATAGATTTGAGCTCTCTTGGTTTATTGGAAAGAGAAGGCAGAATAATAGAATTTGTTCTGTCGCAGAAGAGTCTCTCATGCTGCTAATCAATTCTGTGGCCAAATTTGCCATTGTGATCTGATGCTTTAGCTCTGCCAACTCTTCTAATTATCTCTCTTCCTCTGCTCCTTTAGTTGCCTTTTCAAAGAATATGAGTTTTCACATGGTCAGATTATGCAGTGCGGTGAATACCACACCATAAATGCATTACAAACATAATACCATATAAACGAGTTACAAGTGACATCTCTTGCAAAATGTGGCTGTTCCTAAGCTGCAAAGTTGTGGATTCATGATGTAACCCTTTCCTCCCTCCACCTTCCCTTTCCTTACAGGCTACGAGATAGCCGCAGTGCTTAATTTGTAATGAAAGAGATGCTGGGGTACAGCTTTTCTTTTTTTTTTTACATTCATGCAGCAAGCCCTAAGGCGCTGGGGCCATGAACAGCCTCATCTAGAGGTACCAGGGCTCAGCCATGGCAAGCCCTCACACAAATTAAGCATTGATTAGCAGATTTTGTGCTCTGTGATTAGGTTATGAACAACGGGAACGTATGAGTGCCATTGTGTCTTTTCATACTATCCACTGACAGCACAATAATCCAAGTCCATTTAGAGTGCATGAGAGGTTGGAACATTCTGTTATATTTCCCCTAAAACAGCATTTACTGAAGTTCTATTAGATATAATGTCAAGGCATTGGCCAGCAAGTGTATATAAGCATATAACCCAGCTCTTCAGAGTCCTTTCCACTGAGAGCAATACTTCCAAGAGTAATCAAAATATGCATTGATGGGAGGTATCTAAGTACTTATTTTACCTGTGTGCCAGCACATTGTGTTATGATTGAAGGCACAACTTCAGCTTTGACTAAAGGGAAATATAATTTTTTTTCTCGAAACTAGAACATGCTTCAGAGTTGTGTTTTATACATCACCACAGAACAGCACTTGGGAAACACAGCGGTTTCCCAAGTGCTGTTCTATGGTGATGTATAAAACACTACAAACCTAAAACAGCACTTGTATTGGGCAAAGCAATGATTCCCAAGAGAATCTGATGATTAGCTAGCTAAGTCAGGACATCTGCAGGATGTAAGAATAATAGAAGGAAGCTGGGGGTTTTGGCTACCACATTTATAATTAGCAATTGTAATGCTCTTAGTGGCTGTTCTCCTGAAAGAACTTGAATATTCATATTGAGGCATAGCATTGTGTTTCCGTGCTTTCGGTAACTATTGCCACTTGCACAGAGTCAAGCACACAGTCTTATTAGGAAGTCAAAATGAGTGTTCCAAATGCTTCCTGTTGAAGATTGTAAGGAAAGGGATTGTTTGTTGTAAGAGGGGGAAGAGAAGTATATCATCCAAGAGCTCACATAGGCAGTTTCCTAAGTAATAGTGCTGCTTGTAAACCTTTTCTCATTATCTATAAAAGCAAGGTCATGCATTCATTGATCTCTTGTTGATTGGAATTTCGTACAAAGCTATTTCCCAGTCCCCATATGAGACTAAAGATCAGACAGGGCTTGAATTGGTACCCCACTGAAGTATATTCACTTAAAAAAAAGTTGAAATGCCTTGTTTAGTTTTATTCCTTTCACAAATCAATAACCATCAGCGCGACTGGCCTCTGAGTTCACCATGCAGGAGAGCAAATGTGAATAAGACACACCCTATACCCCTAATAGCAACCGTACTGTGAAAGCTCTTCATGATGGGATCACTACCATATTCTTTTAACCACAGGGTTTATCTTGTTATGTGTCTGCGTGACAAGACGCTCGGTGGCAAGAGAACAAAATACCACACTTACCCTCTGCCATCCTCTGCAAATGATCTGACTGCTTCTGAAACTATTGCCAATGATGCCCTGTCAGCTAGACAGCCATTGCATCGGCTTTGCTGAACCTCCCCAACTCACACTCCAGCCTTTGGTCTGGAGCTAATGGGCATCACCATTAGGATGCTCTTTAAGTACCATCATTTTGAAAACCAGAAATCTGAGGGTCCACCCTTGCTTTGGGCTGGTCTTTAAGGGTATGTCTACACTGCATAGAGGCTGGGGATAGGTCTTTGTACCTGGTGGTGGGTTGGCCCTGTCTGAGGGTGCTGGACTCAAGAGACTCTTGGGGTGTTGGACTTTTGGGACTTTGGGTGATTCGTGGCTGGGGGGTGGGTCTTTGCTCATGTTTGGTCTATGAATCTGAGTTGTGGTGTTTTCCCAATTTAATGCTGATGTCGGTTACCTCATGTTATTAAAGGTTTGCTGCTATACTGAGGCTCTGTGCTTGCGAGAGGGGAAGAATTACCTCTTTGAGGCACCCAGAGGTGTATGTAAGATTTCCCAGGTCACTGGGTGGGGGTTTGAGCCGGTGTTGTATTACCTTGTTGGGAGGAGACCCCTAGATACTGAACCCGGCCCTTGCTGCTATTAACTCGGCCTGGCAGAAGGGTTACACATACACATGTACTCAGTGCTATGCTTGTGAGTATTCCCACTGGCATCAAGGAGATTATTCCTGCTTTGTTTGTCAGATGGTGTGATCAGGCATCTGCCCTGCCTTGGCCCTATAAAAGATTCAATCCAGCCCAGGGAGAGGGCTAGGGCTGCAGAGCCAGCAGCTGTGGAAGATACCAGCTAATTAGGGCCCAGGTGGGGCTGTATAAATAAGAGCTCCCAGGAAGGAGGAAAAAGGCAACACACTCTTGCTCCAGCTGTGGAACAGGAGGGACCTGGCTGCTATGGGGGCTTTCTGAGACAGAGAAGTACTAGAGAAAGGCAGGTAGAGTGGGGAGCTCTGGCCAGGCAAACTTTAAGGATGAGGCCTTCCTTTCAAAGCCTGAATATACTAGGGAGGCAGCCAGAGCAGGAGAAGGCAGCAGGTCCATCTCCCTTGCCAACGATGAATGGCCATTTCAGACTATAGTCTGCCTTGAGGCAGGGCCAGATGAAGACTGACAGTGGGTCACTGAGGCAAGGTGGACAAAGGGGTTTGGGGCTTGTCTGAAGGGGAGGTCCCCACAGTGAGTAGGCACTGCAACAGGGCAGTAGCCTGGAGGAAGGACTCCATGGTCTGGGAGGGATGCGGGACTTGATACCGGTTGCTCACGGCTTTGTAACAGCGTGCAAGACAGAGGCTGGAAGGGGGTGCTCCAGAGCTGAACTGACCTGATTCCCCGAGTGACCAGCAGGAGGTGCCATAGCGGTGAGGAATGGGCTGTTACAGATGGGTAGATGCCTTGCTGAACTGAGGACCATCATACTCAGTTATGGATTTAGTTGCCCAACTTTATGAACAACATTTTTTAAAAATGGCTTCAGTCTTTTGACTGTATAAAGCAGCAACTTAATCTGTAGTTTTACAAATCCACTTTTGAAAGTTTGGAAAGGAAACATGAATGAAAGAAGGGAAAAAGTAATTTTTTAAAGAAAAGAAACTGAGAAAAAAAAAGCATTTTCTCCAACATATAAAAATCAACAGTTTTATATTTGTTCAAATTATAAACATTTGCAGATAAACATTATCTTGGTGTTTGTTCAAGACTTACCTTTAATTCTAAAGTAAAAGAGACTTAATATTAAGCAATATTTACATTTTGGATTGTGTTCATGTATGCAGATGTGGACCAAGAGAAAGTTTCCATCCTAAAAAATGGGATGTCACTGGAAAAGCTAGTTCAGAAACAGCCAGATTTTCTATTACATAGAAGCTAACAATGTAAACAAATTAGCAAGTGGGTTTTTTTTTTTTTCATTCAGATGAAATAACATTTGCACAGAGGAGGAAATAATCCAAAATTCTCATGGACAGCAAAAGGCACGTGAAATACCATTTTTGCCAATAAACCTCAGAGGGTTAGGGTTAGGGTTAGGGTTAGCATATGCTAGCTAGGCCTAGCATATTGGGCCTAGCTAGACCAATAAGAACAACTGCTGGGGAGACATTTCTTTCTCAGACAAATGCTGGTTTGCAGTTGGTGGAAGGAAAAGAAGTGGCATCCTGTCTGTGTGCATTTCCCCAAAAGCAAAGCAGCGATCGCAGAGCCAAGAAAGATGCTTTTCTACAATAGAGCCGGTGTTTATTGTTCCATACAATGTGGTTAGGATTCCTGAAGACGTCATTCGACTAAAATGCATTGTCTTTATAGAAAATGTTAATATATGCATTTGAGTTGATAAATGAGTTTGCCCATATGGAGAGGAAATAATTCCAAGAAGATGATGTTCCATGTGTAGGAACATAGTTCTGAGCTATTTCTATGTCATTTGAATCAAAAAGTTGCATAATACTGTTGCATGTACCTAAGATAACTTCACTTGAGGAATAAGGACGAATTTCACAGTTCTGCATAAAGTAAAAACTGCCACAAATATGGTGCTACAAAGGAATCTATCAGTATGAAACAGTAACTTTTAAAAAGTATAGTATGCTTACAGGTTTTGTTGTTGTATATTCAAGTTTGAATAGAGAGGAAAGGCAAGAAAAAAAAGTGATGTTTATTACAAGACCCTCCTCCCAAACATCTGGCTACAAGCAACCCCTATTTTGGCAACCCATGGGTAGAGAAGTATCTAGTAAAAACATACACACTATTTAACATCACTATTTATGATGAACAGCATAACCACATAGGATATACTGTGTTAAAATAGGGTTTTGAGTTTACAGGGAATTTTGAAATTTTGGTAGAACTTGCAATGTGTCAGCACTTTGTTCAACTAAACTCTTTAAATGAAATAGTTTCCCTTATATTATAGCACTTTGACTAATGAGAGAAAGAGTGTATCATATAGGCAGGGCACAGGGACAAAGTGGTCATATTCTGTGTAGATAAGCAGAAGATTGTTTTGACTCCTTAATCTCACATGATCTAAGAGGAAGAGAATGCAAAAGGAAATACCATTTCCTGTTGCTCAACAGCAAATTGCGTATAAGTTCATCTGGGAAACTATTTCATAGAAAATAAGTTACTCAGTACATTGACCTGTTTTTTCTATTTGAAAATTTTACATGAACAAATCCCAATTTTTATTCAATTATTCAGTGAAGAACTTAGTGTGCAGCTAATTCACAAGCAGTTCCTTGTTAATTTGCTATATGTGAAATTCAGGCCGGTTTGATTGGGCACACAGATCACATAGTATGTTTCCTTTTCTTGACTGAGCACAGCTCTTTGAATCATGCAAAAACAAGGAGGAGTCCCATGACATCTAAGGGTACATCTACACTATGCGGCTATTTCGGGATACTAAAAGTATCCCGAAATAGCTACCCTGCATCTTAACAAGCTGCCTGTTATTTCAAAATATTTTTTTGAAATAACGGACGTGCTATTTCAGAATCCCTGTATCCCTTGTTCCACAAGGGTTAAGGGATGTCTGGAAATAGTCCATTATTTTGAAATTTGGCACTGTGTAAACACGCCAAATTTCAAAATAAGCTATTTTGAAAATAGAATGGAAATAAGATACGCAATTTGCTTAGTGCAAATTGCATGTCTTATTTTGAGTTTAAGATGCTGTGTAGACACACCCTTAGGAACTAACAGATTTATTAGGGCATAAGCTTTCATGGGTAAAACTCACTTCATCAGATGACCTGGAGTAGAAATTACAAAGGCAAGGATATACGTGATGTGTTCATGAGGCTAATTAAGTCAGGGTGAAGGTGGCTCATTCACAGCATTTGTTGTGAAGATGTGAATATCAAAAGAGGGCAAATTGCCTTTGTAGTGCACTATCCAGTTAAGTTCCTTATTCAGTTCTAAATTGATTGTATTGACTTTGTAAATGAACTCCAGTTCATCTGTCTCCCTTTGTAATCAAGGTTTGAAATTATTTTGTAGAAGGAGTTTCTGTTACAAATATTGATAATTATGAATCAGAAATTTGCTTTCCATGTAGGGTGACCAGGTGGCAAGTGTGAAAAATTGGGACATAATGTGGGCAGTAATAGGTGCCTGTGTAGAACAAAGCCCAGAACATCTAGACTGCCCTATAAAATCAAGACATTTGTTTTCAAGGTTCCTGCTTCACAACACAACAGCACGGCCCACAGCTGCTTAATCAGTCCTGCCCAGCCAGGGGCTCAGGGCTCCGCACAGGGAGCTGCCTGGCTCAGGGATGGACACTTCTTCTTCAGCAACAGCAGCAGCTCCCTGCTGAGCTCAGGGCAGCTGAGGACAGGGAGTTGCTGCTGTCGCTGAGGGCAAAGTAACTCTCCCCCAGCCAGGCAGCTCCATGCATGGAGCCCTGAGCGCTTGGCGGGGCTGAATATGCAACTGTGGGGCTGTGCTGCCGGGCAGCTTAGAGGGAACCTTGCTGGTCACTATATTTCCACTAAATATTCTGTTTGTGTAAAATATGCTATTTTGGCATATACTCCTGCCCAGTCCTGTGAGAATCTTTATGGATATGAAAACAAAAGAAATGCAAAGCAAATTTAATTTAAATACTCAAACGTATATTTATGGTAAAATTTTTGCAGTCTTTGCCTAACTCTGGAGTCCAATACTGTTCCATCATCCAGCGTTGGAAAGAGATTAGCCACAATGTGGTACTTAAGGGAGTGGTTAAACAGAGAACACATGGAGTTCACAAGGCTATGTCAGGGCAAAAACAACATCTATGTTCTGTTGGTTGTGTTACTTTTGAAAGCTGTTTTTAGTAACAGTATTTCATTTAATATGGATTTTTATTCTAGCTGCTATTCCCTACAATATTTTTTACTGAAATAGATGCGGATTTTTTTCTACATTTGAATCATTTTGTATCATATGGTCTCTAATAATACCTTTTCCTCAAGGCACATATTAGAGAACTCTTCTGTTACAGTTGTAAGCAGGGTCTGAATGAATGCTTCTCCTGACAGTTAGCTGAGAAGAGGGGAAGAGACACTGGCTGTGTTTATGTAAAAACAGTTGTTTCTCTTTTGCTTAGATTTGCTAGATATTCAGCTGATGGAGTGTGGTTTTGCTCATTGTAATCAACTGAGCAGGTGTTGGGTCACAAATTGTGTTAGTACTAAATGCAATGTTTGTAATTATTGTGGAACTACGGAAAAGAAAGACTGTGCTTAAAATGTCCCAAAGGAGGGAGACTCTCTCAGTTTAAAGAACGAGGCTCTGGGAGTGTTCGTGTGAATACAGTTTGCTCCTGTTTGCTTAGATTTGCTAGATATTCAGCTGATGGAGTGGGCTTTTGCTCATTGTAATCAATTTGGCTAGTGCTGGGTCACAAATAATGCTAGTGCTAAATGCAGGAATTGTCACACATGTTCACCAATGCTTGCAATCGGGGGTGACACATGGGGGCACAAGGGGTCATGTACCCCAAATACTATGGGCAAGAGGGGCCAGCCAGCAACCAGTGGGTGAAGTAGCTGGGGTCTGCTACCTGCAGCAGGGGTCCGATCCCCTTCACGCACCCAGCAATGGCAGGAGCCAGGGACGGATTAAGGGAAGGGCTAGCCGGGCAGCTGCCCGGGGCGCCAACCTATGGGGAGCGCCTGATTGAAGTGGTAAGGGGTGCCGTGCACCCGGGGGCCGGCGCCCCATCAGGCGCCGTGCGCCCAGGGCGCAAGTATGGCTCGGTCTGGCACTGCCTGGAGCGCCCCGCTCTGGGGGAGGAGTGGGGCTGCTTTGCACTCCCTGGGCGGAAGCTGAGCATTGTGGCTGGGGGAGCAAAGTGAAAGGAGGCTGCTTTGCTCCACTTCCCCCCACTGCTGATGATGAGTGTGGGAGGGGGGGTGGACCCCTGCTACTGGTGCCAGCTCCGTGGCCCCATTTGTCCCCCGGGCAGTCTCATTTGGGGAAGAGGCAGGGCAGGGTTGGTGCAAGGGCAGGAGCAGGGAAGGGCAGAGAAGGAGCGAGGCCTGGGATGAAGGAGGCTTGTCCCAACCCTTCCCTAGGTTGGGGAGGGGACACATGGCTGGTAGCCCCCAATGTCATTATCTCCCCCACCTCGCC
The DNA here is from genome assembly GCA_019425775.1 of Rafetus swinhoei. Classification (NCBI taxonomy): domain Eukaryota; kingdom Metazoa; phylum Chordata; order Testudines; family Trionychidae; genus Rafetus; species Rafetus swinhoei. Next base: position 85,026,853 of record CM033424.1, read on the forward strand.
AGTCACCTCTGCTCATAATTATTGTGGGAATACAGAAAAGACAGATTGTGCTTAACCTGTCCCAAAGAAAGGGAGACACTCTCAGTTTACACTCGATGTACAAGTGCTCGAATGCCGGCCTTCTGAGAGTAAGAGTGACTGGGGAGAGCAGGACTCTCAACCAGCAGGCTGCATGCCCTCAGGTATCTGGCTATAAGACTAGTTCAACCTGTTTCTTCCTCAGTGTTCCAAGAATAGCGCTAAATAGGCTTAGTTAGGGGCCTCTTTTTATTTTTAAATGGCTCCATTAGAGCTGAATCACCTGTGCTGCTGAACAGGCGCTGAACTCACTGAGCAGTAAAATCACTGGTGGCAGGACTGGATATCTGCCTAGCTGCCCTAGAGCTAAAATCACTAAGAGGCAGCTTGGTGGGAGCAGCCAACAGGAGCAGCGAGCAGGTGGCCTGCAGCAGTGACTGGCAGGAGCAGTGAGCCAGTGAGGCAGCTGATGATGAGTGGCCAGCAGGCTGGCAGCAGAGAAGTGTGAAGAATGGCTCGGTGGGTGGCAGCGGAGAGTAGGTGGATGGCGAGCAGTCAGTAGAGCAAGTAAGATGCCTCCTTACCTCCCCCATCCATTCATGATGGGAGGTGAACTCTGCAGATGACCTTTGGACTCCGGGTCTGCACTGACCAGGGGCAGCAACTGTGAGTAGGGTACAGAGAAAGGTTGGGCATGTGAAGGGGACATTTACATTGTTGGACTTACAAACCCAAGGGGAAAAAGATATTGCCCAACCTACTTGGAGTGGGGCTGTTACTCATGGTTTATGTTTATGAGCCCTGTTTGTGGCGTTTTCCCAAACTAAATCCAAGTTAATTCCTGCCTTCAAATGTTTCTTTTCCACTCTCAGGGTACGGCTAGACTACAAGTTTTTGTCGGAAAAAGGTACGCAAAATGCGCTCCTTTTCAAAATAACAGAATTACTGTGTAGACATTTGTATTGTTATTTTGGAATAACAGCCGTATTCTGAAATTACGGTGCTGTGTAGACACACTCAAAAAGTCCTGTGAAGTTAAGGGTGGAATTATTCCAATTTTAAAGGTGGGGCGCTGCAGTGCAGACATTAAACTCAAGTGTTTCCCAGTTTTGGATGCTCAATCTGAGAAATCTAGGACCTATTTTTTTTTTCAAAGGACATGGCTTTATGTAGTGCTTTGTGTACAAAGCACAGCTCCCACTGACATCATTTGCAGCTGTGAGTACTCAGCACGTCTGCAAATTGGATTCCAGGGTCTCAAATTGGGCACCTGAAAAATGAGGAACACACAAATTAGTGACCACATGTGAAAAGAGTATAGTATGGTTGAACCATTCTGGTCCAGGACTCTCTGGTCCAGCAACATCCGTGATCCGGTATGACTGTGGATATTGGTGAACCAGAGAGCCCTGGCACCTGGCAACAGGAGGCAGCTGGGCATCATGTGGCAAAGGGACCATGGCCAGGAGCAGAGCCAGGCTGGTGGTTGAGGAGCCTGTGGCCAGGAGTGCACCTGGGCTGGAGTGGAGTCGGGCTGGTGGGCCAGCGGCTGGGAGTCTGGCCGGGCTCAGGAGCAGAGCTCGGTAACTGAGGCCTGCAGCGGGAGTGGTGGCTGGGAAGGGAGCCTGGAAGCAGGGGCTGGCTACCAGGAGAGACACTGACCTCTCCTGGTCTGACAAACTCCTTCTTTTGGGATTGGTCAGGCCCCAAGAGTGCTGAGCCAGAGAGGTCCAAGTGTATGTTTAACTCACCTTGCATCATACAGGAACTCTGCAACAGGGTGTTGAGGGGAGATCTTCCCTGGTGGGGCCCCTCAAGCTTAGTCCCCCTCTTGCAACTTGTCGGCTGGGGTCTTTAAGCGGGCCCATATCTAGGGGACGTAATACGGCGTCACTGCGAAAACCACTCTGGGCATTCTTATAATAGCAAATAAGGTCTACTGACCTGTGTGTCTTCCTCTGCACCCCCCCCCTCGCTAGAGATAATACAGACCACTGGCCAAAGTCAGTTCCTGAGTTCCTTATATAAGGGTCAATATGGCCCACTGGCCAAAGTCAGTTCCCCAGTCCCTTATACCAAGGTTAATATGGCCCGCTGGCCAAAGTCTATTCCCCAGTCTCTCATATTGGGGTTAATACGGCCCCACTGGCCAAAGTCCTTATGTCACGTTTAATACAGCCCTGAGGCCTAGTTCTCAGGGGTGTAGGCCCCTCAAGCCAGCTACCGGGGGGAAGGGTGAGGGGACCCAGGCCCTCCCACTCCTCTGGGTCCCAGCCACCCAGGGCCCTGTAGGCAGTGGCTGGGGCTGCTGCCACGCTCAGCGGGGAATCCAGCCACAACACGCTGAGCGCTCTGGGGTTACTCCCCACCGTGGGCTACTTCCTACTGGGGTCTGCCGGGTGTCTCTCCCGTCACCACTCCGCTGTTCACCAGCCCTGCGAGTAGTAGCTCTTGGCTGAACTGCTGTTGGAAGTTCTGGTCACTCCTTCTCTCGGGGGTATCCCAGAGGCTCCTTCCCTTTCAGCAGTCAGTCCCAACTGAGCTGCCCTAGGGCTTTTTATAGCCAGGTTCCACCGTGAGCGTGCCCAGCAGGGCTGTGGAGGGAAGGGCTCTTTCACCCAGTAGAGCAGAGCTCCCCCCTAGTTCCCCAGTGTGAGGTTGATCTATTCTGTCACACAGGGATAGAAGTCAGTTCTCTAGGGCAGCATCCAACTGCATGATTGACTGACTTATTTCTTAGCTCTTATCATGTACCAGGACTCCATTGTGTTAGGTGCTGTACAACTACAGAACTAAGAGACAAGCCCTCTCCCAAGGATCTCACAAGCTAAGTATAAGACAAAAAATGGATTTAGACAGATGGGGAAATATAAAGAGTCAGCATGGCTGTGATCAGTCCACAAGTTCTTTGTAAACATCATGGTACAGAGAGTTGTAGGGAAGAGTCTGAAGGAGAATAAGGAGATTGCTTTGCATGGCTTACAGGAAGCACTGCCCAAACATGAGGCGTGGCCTAGAGGAAAAGCACAAAGACAACTTGTATGAAAATGTAACCAATGTCCAACTCCACTGGACATCACTGGCCAGTTGGAGGTGCTTGATAGTGAGTGATAGATAGGGCAAGAATTGACTGTGAAGGGCCTTCATAGTTAATATAAGCAGCTTATGTCTGATGTGCTAAACAGCGGGAGACATGCAAAGAGGGGTGGTGTGGTCAAAGTGATGGGCTGGGGAAACTCTTTGCAGTGGCTTGCTGAATGGATATTACCCGGACAAGACTGCATTTGTCAAGGCCAAAGAAAAGGATGTTGCAGTAAGTGCAGTATAAGAAAATGATAGCTTGAGCTGTGTGGATGAATGAGAGATTGGTTCTTAGAAAGGAGATGCAGAAAGACTCGGCAAGATTTGGATATAGCCTCTATGTGAAGATCAGGTCAAGCATGATGCCCAGTTATGGGCCTGAGCAATAAGTATGGTTGCGGTGTTGCCCACAGGGATTAAAAAAGGAGTGGGAAGGGCAGGGCTGGGGGAGAAAGTGTGGAGACAACCCAGCTTCATCCCATCAGCTGATCTAACCTGTGCAGGCAGGGGTCCCATGGGGAAAAATACTATGTAATGATATCACTAATTACCATGTATAACAATGCATATGTAAAAGGGACCAAATTAAAGTTGTGTGGCCACCCTCTGCAGAATGAACAGGAGCTGCAAGGAGAAAAAACTCGCCCCCAAGCACCTTGCTAGAAGCTTCAATTCCCCAAGCCCTAAAAAAGAGGCTTCTTGTCTCAGCTAAATTAATAGCAATTGGCTCTTGTTACTCCGTCATTCTTCTGCAAGGAGCTGTGCAACCTCTTCATTTCATTCCCCTTTCTCTCACCCCTGAAGAAATAGCACATCCACGCACCAGGGAATCTGCAGAAATCAATCGGCAAAGATTCTCTTGAGGGCCATTCTGGCTTCTTTCTTTTGGAGCCCTAAAATGAAACAAAAGTTTGCCTATTATAAAGGGACCTAGACAAGGACCTGGATTGAATGTGATCATCTGAATGCTGGGTGGGCATATTGTGCCTGATCTTGCTCCCACTGAAGTCAATTGACTTAACTTCAATGGAAGCAGGATCAGGCTTGCTAAGCATAGCTAAAAGTTTGGCCCCTTTTATGGTCCCTGAAACCTGCTTCATGTAACTTGGATATTTAGGTACTTCTCTGTATTAAAAAAAAAAAAAAAATCTCGTACTCCCTGCATCCCCAGGAACAGCACAAGCTGAATGACATAACAGCAGTGGCCCCAATAAAACCTGAAAATCATATTCTGGCACCATTGAAATGAAAGGCAAAACTCCCATTGTTATCCAGGGGGAGAATCTTTTCCCCCACTGAGAAGCTAATCCTTCCCACCTGGAAAGGGAAGGATGTCAACTGTTTTGACAAACAAATTCCTGGTTCTGTGAGAATGGAGATCCATGCATGGGGAAGGAGTATAAGAGGCAGTGGGCACAAGCATTTTTGTGGTTAATGTGCTTAGCAGCGTTGAAGCCCCTTCCCCTTCACAGGCAGTCTTGGGGATGGCTGACAGCTGGGGGAGATCTTTTCCCTTTCCTCTCCAGTAGAGGAGTTTGGAAATTATTGCAAATGTTTCTCTCCTCAGTTTCCCATCAGCTGGTATTTCTGTGGGATGAGACAATCTGACATATTGTTATTAAAAGACAAAATTACTGGGGTATATTCTGAAAGTCACTTTTCAAGGAGGAAAGAAACCTAAACCTTGTTCCCTTTCATTGCCATCATGAGGCTTTTTGGAAATGTAGCTTAATAAATAAACTGGTTTCTAACTGGTTTCTGAAACATGCCACAGGTCTGTTTTCCAGGGATTACCCAATAGGCAGAGTAAGCACGTGCTTAGGGCACCAGCAAAGCACGGGCACCAAAAAAAAAAGAGATTTTACCGTATAGTATTGTTTTTATTTTGAATTACATATGGGGGGGGGCACCATAATCTTTTCAGTGCTTAGGGCCTCTAAAGGTCTTAATCTGGCCCTGCTGTTCTCTAAACCATGCAGCTAGGCTTGCCAACTCCGATGGAAGTTATTCTGGAAGATTTTTTCCCCCCTACATGACATAATATCATATTCTTAAAATAGCCTATTAAAATCATCCAGATTGCTTTCAATAGTCAGCAGGAGATAGATGCCAATTCTGGGAGACTCCACACCACTCCTGGAGGGTTAGTAACTCTACATGCAGATAGACACTGACTTCCTAACTGCTTCACCAATGTCCATATAAAATTACTAAACTGCTGTAAATTATTTGGTGTTACAGAAATTGTAATGGAACATAAATGCCTTGCTATCAACTGCTTTAAAATTAAAGGTGCTATCTTTGTCCCTACATTTTTTGTAGCAGAGACTGTTATTTTGTCACAACGTTATGTTCCATCAATATCTCTTAAATACATCCTAAAGGTGTGACTAAGAGAATTGCCTGTTCTAGGATTTTGATATCATCCTGGGCCTGAATGATCCTGAAGTTCTGAGTGCAGAGGATGGGGGTTGGGGAGAAGAACCTCATAATGGTCTCACACCATGATCAGGGGGAGAAGAGAATTGGATGGGGCTTTCTCCACAGAAAGGTCAGTGTTAGAAGTAACAGCACTCCTTGTTCTGTTGGGTGAGCTGAGGGAAGGGCTTGTCCAAACAGTAGGCAAACAAGGAGGAGGATTCTGAGAGCAGTAACTTTACTTGGCACACGCTAAGAGCTGAGTTTGGTCCCTGAACCTAAGAATTCAGAAAGAATAAATGGCAAAATGTATTATGACAAAGGATGAATGGACACAAATCAGACATCAGAAATGGTAACACACATAAACCTGCCAATTACAGAGAGGGAGCACGGAATTGGTATTCATCTGCAAATTTGACACTGTTTCTCTGGGCTTGAAGAAAGACATTAACTGGATGTCACATTATAAAGCCAGTCTCCTTTTCCTTTAACATTTTTACATCAAAAGCTAAGTATAGGATACTTCCAGCCCACTTAACTAGCTTCGTTAGCACTGGTCCTACAATTGGCAGGTACCTTTTTTTTCCTGTTATAAAATACCTGGTTTCCTGTTATTTTTACTCCAGCTCCTCATCTGACGAAGTGGGTTTTGCCCAAGAAAGCTCATGATACTGTACTTTTGTTAGTCTCTAAAGTGCCCCAGGACTACTACTTGTTTTCAAAATGGACTAATCGGTCGGGTCTTTCTTTTTCTTTTGCTAGGCTATGCAGTGATGAATAGCTGGCAGACCCAACACTTCACTTTAATTTAACTTTCGCAGGTGAGGTTTGCTTGATGTCAGAACTCAACTCCTAAAACTATTCCAAATTATGCATGAGCACCAAATATACCCCCTCACTATCCACCAGACTGGTTTACTGAAAGAAAACATTATACACAAGCAAATCGCTCCAATAGGGCAGGCTCCTAACAGGGCTATGAATTCTCTTAAGATTCAGAGAAACAGCATTAATAACTACCACCATAAACTAAATCTAAAAACTGCAGAAATAATAATAAAAAGATATTTATAGAGGTAATACGTGAGCTACACAAGTAAAAGAGCCTCCCTCCACATAATCAGTTATGAGTTTTGTGAGCCTGAATAATGGGCACATTGCCAAAATAATAAAATAAAATCATATTATACATGCAAGACCACCAGCTTTCACTGGGCATTTCTTAAAGGCAAATTGCAGCAATTGTTATGTTGTAACTAGTATGTCTTCGGCTACAAAAGGAAGTGAATTTCACAACATTGACCAGAAATCATTATTTTAATTTAATTTTAAAAAATTGTCATGGCAAATGAACCTGCTGCAGCATATAGACAATAGCATGGTGTTCATTGAAAGAGCACCACAACAAGACTAATCTGCCAATAATGTCAGCGTCAATAACGTTAACTGGCTAGCAGTGCTTTCAGAATAAAACTCATGAACCTTGTACAATCTTGGCTGGACAGGAATCATAGAAGAGTGCTTAGCACTCTAATCATCAGCTTTGCATTACTCGATTCCATGGAGGCAAAGATTCAGATCCTCACTTCACCCTTGCTGATCAATTTGCTCTTTAAGTGAATTGGATGCATCGAATGCCATGCTTTCAGTTGGGACCTTAAAAGCAGACATGAGGAGCCTGATTCACTACTGATTGCTCCTTGTGCATGTGATTTTATAATTTTGTGCAAAGTGAGTGTAAAATGTTACTAATCCGAATTCTCCACTCACACTGCTGGTACCATCTTACCTCTGCTTTATACAGTGTGATGGAGCGCTTGTCCCACTGTAGACTATGTCTAAAACAACCCTGGAAGATGGCCGGGAGCCAATGGGAAAGGGGGTAGGAGGCAGCTAATCAGAATCTGGCTGGGCTGGATGAAAGGGCTGCTAGCCTAGGGGAGCAGTCAATCTCATTCCTGCTGAAGAAAGAGAAGGATCTAGCTGCCTGATAAGGAATGGGTAGCTGGGATAGAGCAGTGCCAGGGAAGGCAGGAGGAGCTGGGGAGCTCTGAGCTGGTAAATTCCCAGGCTGAAGCCTGCCACAGAGGTCTGAGGAAGTACTAGGGCTGCATGGGGGCAGACGGATAGGAAGGCAGCAGGTCCTCTCCCTTGCCAATAGTTAGTGGCCAATTCAGACTGCAGTTTGCCCCCCTGAGGGAAGGGGCTAGATGAAGAAAGGCAGTGGGTCACTGAGGCAGATGGGTATAGCGATAGAAGGGTTTCTGAGAGGGGAGGACACTAGGCATAGGAGCAGTACCCTGAGGGAAGGAGCACTGAGGTGCAACAGGGATACGGCGCCTGACGTGGTAGACAAAAGGAGAAAGTACAGCAGGAAGGACACTGGCCAGCAGAAGTGTTCTGAGGTGGAAGAGCTAATTTCCAGATTGGCTAGCAGGAGGCACTGTGGTGGTGAGTTGAACATGTAACACATAGGTATAGGGCATCCAAGTGGCAACTTGCTGAGAATCAGGGTCCTATATTTTTTTCTGGGTGAACATTTAAAAATCCACAGCACTTTTAGAAAGTGTACATTTTTTTTCACTGGTATCCTTGACCAACATTTCCCCTCCTGCCCAAGATTGTAGTGACGTTTGCTGTTAATGTTTTAAACACATCTTACTCTGATGCCTAGCTGTTTTACAAGCACATTCAGATCAGTTTCACAAAATTCATAATAAAAGCAGATGAAATACCCGAAGAATGGGAGTAGGAGAGTGGAGAGGGAATGCAGTAAAATCTAAAATCCAAACAGTTTGTGCACGTTTTTCATTAGTATAATAAATAGACAACCTGATACTAGTTCATCTGCCCTCAACCTGGACATCATTAACTGTACATAGGTGTCACGATAGAGCTGGGTCTCGAGAGAACTGAAGGCAAGGAGGACAGGGTGTATGTGGTTGCCACCCTTCTGCCAATGGTGAGAGATGATGTCTCTTAATCATTACTGAATGAAGTTTTGCCACGGATTTCAATGAGCTTTAAGCCAGGCCCATAGTTCGTAATGTATTTTGGAATGAAAGGAGTTATATTAAAGTCAGTTGTCCATTACCATCATTTCTGTTTTCTGTGACTCTGGGAATCAGCCAGCCCCAGAATAGTTATCATTGAATAGGAGGCAGTTTAGTTTTTTTAATTATTTTTTAAAAAGTACAGTACTGCTGCCAAACCAGTCTGAGAGAGGCCTGAATCAAAACCTGGAATACCCCTGAACTTTGGGATCATTCAGACCAGGCATTGAATGTCGCAGATTAGATCTATTATTAAATAACACTAAACAGAAGGTAAAATGACATTATAAACATGAAAGAAATAAAAAAACAGCAACATATGGTACCTAATGTAATTACAAAGCAGACCCCCACAAATCCCTAATCTACCCCAACAAGAGAGCCCCAAATGACCTTTTGATAACACCAAAGTGAAAAATAGGATATTTTGTCTGTGATCCATTTTGAGGACCTCCAGATCTGTTAGTAAATCCAATACTTGTATGTCTAAATGTATCTTGTTTAACCCTTAAAGTTACTATTTGTAGTACCATATACAGTTTGAGCTTAATTCCCAAACTCAGACCAAGCTACTGGGATCAAAATCAGATGTCTGAAGATGTTTGTCTACTCCAGTGCATTTAAATCGTGACCTACACTCTCCTTCAAAAGAATATAAGTGGTGAATTAGAACAGCAGGAATGTTGCAATTAGGGATTTTAGAAGATAACCAAGAATTAGATGATCAAAATGGGAAATGAGTATTTATCATTTGATGTTTTATAACACTGTATAGTATCAAGCTGTAAAAATGTAAAATTTAGACAATCTTTCATTTGACATTTCTTTACTTTGTGCCCTTGTAAGGAATCTATCCCAGCAGGGACTTAAACCTGAGCCCTCTAGATCCTGAAAGTAGTAGTTTTACCTGCTGTGCTAAAGGAGAATCTCAGTTAGCTAATAGCAGTGGAAAGTGCTGTCATTTCCTTTCAAACGTCAGGCCATAATAAGGAACAGACCATTACATCCTCCCTTTTTTCTCAGCTACAGCGGCAGAATGTTGCACTCTGCTGAGGCTCATGCACTTTATTTGTCCAGGGCTTCATTTGCTATTTTCTTTCCTTGGTTAACATCACAATTTACAAGCAGCTGCTCCGGTACAAAGTGAAAAGGTAAGGACAGTCCTTGTTCTTTGACTCTGGGAGCAGAGATCAGCATCCATATGAATTACAAATTCTATAGCAAATAGGCAGCATGTTTCATTACAGAGAGATACTAGTTTTCACTTAACTAAGCTAGGATTCATTATGAGTTCAATTTTGAACCACTTAATATGTTGGCTAAAAACTAACCTAAAGAGCCTAAAACTCCACTTGCAAGATCTCATGCCAAGGTAGAATTTTGTGGAATATCCAAGGTATTTGGCAGATGAATTAAAAAAGCAAAATCACCTGGCATCTTCCATCTTTGTGCAAATCAGATTGATCAATTTATGTCAACTGCTTGCCTTGGTAAGGATTGGTATTTCTTCAGATGGGGAGTGGTTCTAGATATTTAGTGGTTGTTTAGTTCTTAGGTCATCAATTCCAAAATTAGCAGCTTTGGAGAGTTCCCAAATCCTCATATTAACTCTTGGAGCTTAGGCAGCCTAGAATAGCTGAAGTCAGTTTTCCTGGTTTTAGTTGGTGATGCATGTCTATTGTTGCCTAATTTTACATACTATGTTCATAGGCACATTGTTTTTTCTTATACAACAAGCAGGACACTGCAAGATTCTCAACATGCAGAACTGAGCAGAAGGTGGTGATTATACCCATGGTCACAGACCACACAGACATTTTGGAACCCTAAGCCGCCACATATCTCAAGATCTCCATGGACAAGAGCATGCATGCAGAAGTCCAGTGCCTTCTAACAACTGCCCTACTGGCCTCTTTCCCCAGACAGCACGGTTCCTTCAGTAGCTAAGTTGTCAAGGTTTGCTTGCCTATGCTGTACCACTTTCAACAAACCATTGGATGGAATATCTGCAAGTGTCAATATTACTGGGGCAGTGAGAGACCCAATCCTAATTATGTAAAGCCCCAGTGACCAGAAGTGGAGGGGCACAGGCACGGAGGTACATGCTGCAGAATGGCATTCATCCATTCCAATCCTTCCAATTGGATCCCAACTTATTTGCCTCTCCGCTCTGCTCACAGAAGCAGAAAGAAAAATCTGTTCCAGAGAGACCTGTGGAAAAGGAAAACAGAACACAGCATTATATATTTGCATACTTCTCTGTATCCCAGCACTAGAATTTATGGGGCTATATCTTCACTACACTTCTTTTTCGGAAAAAGGTACGCAAATTGCACTCCACAATTTGCATACCTTTTTCTGATTGTTTTTTCGGAAGAGGCTTTTCCAAAATTTGGCCCAGTGTACACTGGGCCAAATTTTGGAAAAACCTCCTCTTTCAGAAAAGCCCTTCTTCCTCATGAAACAAGGTTTACAGGGCTTCCAAAAGGGTTCTTCTGCAATAAATGTCATAAGAGCGGACACGGCAGAGTATCCCGGACACGGTATCCTGGAAAAACTCCATAGTATAGACATAGCCTGGGTCTCTAAGGGTACGTCTAGACTACAAGCCTCTTTCAAAAGAGGCTTTTTCAAAATAATCTTTCAAAAAAGCCTCTTTCGAAAGAGGGTGTCTAGATTGCAACCACGTCTTTTGAAAAAGCAAGCCGCTTTTTGAAAGAGAGCACCCAGGCAGTCTGGATGCTCTCTTTCGAAAAAGCCCTGTTTGCGTTAAATAACACCTTTTTTCAAAAGAGTACTTCTGAAAAAAGGTGTTATTCCTCATAAAATGAGGTTTTCCGCGGTCGAAAAAACTGCCGCATTCTTTCGATTTAATTTCGAAAGAACGCGGCAGCAGTCTAGATGCAGGTGAAGTTTTTTGAAAAAAGGCAATTTTTTTCAAAAAAATTCCGTAATCTAGACACACCCTCAGGGTATGTCTACATAGCAAAGTTATTTCGAAATAACAGCCATTATTTCGGAAAAACTGTGCTAGCATCTACACAGCCAAACTGATATTTCAAAATAATTTTGAAATAGTGGATGGCTTATTTTGAAATATGTAAACCTCATTCTACAAGGAATAGCGCCTATTCCAAAATAGCTATTTTGGAATAGGCACTGTGTAGACAGGGAATAGGGGCTATTTCGAAATAGGGGGCCTCCAGCCCTTCCCAGGGTGCCCTGCTGGCCACTCTGGCCACAAACAGGAAAACTCTTCTCCTCCCCCGACCTCCAGAGCTCTTAAAGGTGTAGAGTCTGCCCAGAGCCTTTGTGGCTAGCACCAGGCCTGCCAGCCCTGAGAGCCGTTGTGCTGCTGCCTCTGACCCGGGGGCACAAAATGAGCCAGCCAGCCAGTACCAGCCAGCCCTCCACCACTCTCCAGGAGCAGTCCTCCAGCTCCCAAGAGCCTGCCAGGGGCCAGAAGAGACAGGCGCCTTCCTGGTCCTGTGCGGAGGTCATGGACCTTATTGAGGTTTGGGGGGATGCCACCAACCTCCACGATCTCCGCACTAGATGCAGGAACGTGGCCATCTATGGCTGGATGGCTGCCAGCCTGGCCGACAGAGGCCACATTTGCACCCAGGAACAGGTGTGGATGAAGATTAAAGAACTGCGGCAGGCCTATGCCAGGGCCAGAGAGGGCAGCTCCCGACCAGGGGCAGACACAGACAGCTGCCCCTACTTCGATGCTCTGGTCCACATCCTTGGGGGCGGGACAGTTCATTCCCCCCAGGTGGTCATCGACTCTGGGGCAGAGCCAGCCGATGTCGTCCTCACTGAGGGCCCTGATGACGGCACGGAAGAGGAGGAGGGGGACCAGGAGCCAGAGGAGGCCAGCGTCACCACCCAGCTGAGCCAGGACCCCCGAGCCATCCCTGCAGACCTGTCCCAGGCGTCGTCTGAGGCCGGGGACGGAACATCTTGTGAGTGCCAGCACTGTCCCCTTATGCAGGGGGGAGGTTTTGTGGGGGGCAAGGGGGATGACCAGGGACTGCACGCCTGGGCCTTGCTGGCCACGGATCACGCAGCAACCTGTGCACATGCGAGCATGTGCCGTGCCACTCCTGGGCACATGGCCCCAGCTGGCTGCCACACAGGGGCCTTGGCCTGGTAGCCACAAGGGTGTGTGAAGAGATATGACATGCTCCTGACCCTGGGATGGGACATGGCAGGATGCCCTCCCTCCATAAGCCCCCTCGACAAGGAGGCAGGGGACATCCCCCACTCCCCCACCGACATACAGCACAGGGGCATGGGCACAGTCTCGGGGCAGCTCCGCTCCTGGGGATAGCAGGGCCCACTGGACATCCCGAATATGGCCTGTGTTCAAGCACATCAGCTCTGATGGCAAGGAGAACTGTCGTCCTCGACTTGCAGAGCGGGCCTGGGCTTCAGGCACTGTGTCCTCAGGGATGACTGACCATTTGTCCTTGTTCTCCACAGCCGGACCAGCTGCGAGAGAAGGACACACCAGTCCACCCGGGACATCCTCCCACACCCAAGGGCTCCGCAGGCCCACCCGCCCAATGGACGAATACCAGCGGCAGCACCTGGGGGCACTGCCAGCCCTGCACCACACCCTCGATCACTGGGTCGAAGAAGACCTGCAGCTCCAGTGGGAGAGGTGGCAGGAGCAGCTTGCCCAGGGCTGTGCCATCTGTGCCCCTCTCCAGACCCTGGTGCAGAGCATGCTACCTCCTGCCGCTCCAGCCTCTGCTGCCTCCCCAGTGATCGCTCCCACTCCCTCTCCCCCTCCTGCTTCTCCCTCCACACCCTCCACAACTCCCAGGGACGCTGAGGCCCCCACACCCGTGGTGCTGTGAGCCGGCGGCCCTGGCACCACTCTGACCCTGAGCTCTGAGCTTCTCTTCCCCCTTCTTCCCCCTGCCTTTCCCTTTCCTCCCCCTTCTAGCTCTCTCCTCCCAAGTTTTCCTCCTCTCTCCCACCCTTTTTCCTCCCCTCTCCCGCCTTCTTTTTTCCCAGTTTCACCTGAGTTCCATTTCCCACCCAGTTTGGTTCAATAAACAGAATTCAGTTTGCTCAAAAAAACCCTGATTTTTTTCCCATGAGGAATGGGGGGAAGGGAGGGGGAAGTGGAAGGATGTGAGGGAGGAATGAGGCACAAGTCCCCAGTGGGGTGGACCAGGGAGCACTGTTACTGGTCCTCCGTGTAGAAGCTCTCCCGCAGGGCCTCCCAGATGTAGACAGTCCCCTGATGGGCCTCCCGGAGGGCACCGTGGAGGGCTGCGCATACAGGCTGGCCAAGTGCTCAGCCTCTGCCACCCAGCCTGGCAGGAAGGCCTCCCTCTTCCACTCACACACATTGTGCAGCACACAGAAGGCTGCCACCATGTGTGGAATATTCCGCTCTGAGAGGTCCAGGAGGGCGAGGAGGCATCTAAAACGGGCCTTCAGCTGCCCGAAGACACCCTTGACCACGATGCAGGACCTGCTGAGCCTGGCATTAAATGCCTGTCGGGAAGGGTTGAGGTGTCCAGTGTAGGGCTTCATCAGCCAGGGCTGTAGGGAATAAGCTGCATCCTCCACCAGGCAGACAGGCATGTCCACATCTCCGACCGTGATGTGGCGGTCGGGGAAGAAAGTTCCAGTGTGCAGCCTCTGGCACACTGAAGAGTTGTAATAGTCTGGCACGTCATGTGCTTTGCCCGACCAGCCAACATTAATGTCCACAAAGTGGACCCGGTGGTCAGTCACGGCCTGCAGGATCACTGAAAAGTATCCCTTCCGGTTGATGTACATGGAGGGCTGGTGGTCCGGGGCATGGATAGGGATGTGTGTCCCGTCGATAGCCCCCCACAGTCGGGGATGCCCAGGGCACCAAACCCCTCGATGATGGCATTGACATCTGCCAGGCGGATGATTCGGCGGAGCAAGATGGTGTTGATCGCCCTGACCACCTGCAGAAGGACGCACAAAGCCCGACAATCACAGGGGCAGCAGGATGCCCAAGAGTTCCCCCCTCTCCCTTCTAATCCCCTGCTCCCCCATGCACCAGGAGCAGCCCCCAGCAATCCTGGCCATTGCAGGCGGGCCTTTGTGCGGCTGGGACAGAACAAACCCTTCCGAGGAGGGGACTTACACCACCTCTACCCTGCTCTTCCCCTAGGGCAGCCCATTCCCTCTTTCCACCCCCCTCGTGGGACAGTCACCTGAGATTGCCATAGCACATGAGCACAGCCCCAACGGTGGATCTCCCCATGCCAAACTGGTTCCTCATGGATCGGTAGCTATCCGGCGTGGAGAGCATCCGGAGGGTGATGGCAACACGCTTGTGGAAGGGAATGGCGGGTCTCATATGCATGTCCCGTCGCCTCAGAGCAGGGGCGAGCCACTCGCAGCGCTCCAGAAAGGTGTCCTTCTTCATCCTGAAGTTCTCAATCCATTGCTGGTCTCCCCAGCATTCCAGGACTATGTGGTCCCACCATTCAGTGCTGGTGTCCAGACGCCAGATGCAGCGGGGCACGCTAGCATCCAGATCCTGCAGCTGCTCCTCTACATACCCCAGGAGGGTCTGGAAGAAGGCCTGGAGGATGGGTTACTGCAGCTCCTGTGAGGCAGCCTGCAGAAAGTGCTGCCAGACTTGCAGCAACATGTCCAGGAGCAGCAGAGTGCGCAGAGGCAGCTCCAGCTCCATGTTGGAGAGTGCTGTGGTATCCTGAGTCAGGGCAACAAGAGCACGCAGAGAACAAATGCTTTGCTGTCCCTCAGCATGGTAGGCAAGCAAGCAGGGAAACCTGAGAACCGGCTGTCCAGGGGGGTTCCCTTTAAGCACGAGCCTCAGATAGCCTCAAGCAGCAGCCACACAAGGTAACTCCTGACCTGATGCCCTCCCAGAACCAGTTCCAGCCAGCCTTAAATGCAATTCAGTGTCCAATCAGTGTGGACGCGCTATTTTGAAATAGCAAAACGCTATTTCGAAATGCATTTTGTGTGTAGATGAAATAAGATATTTCGAAATAGTGCTATAGTGTAGACATACCCTAACACTTAGAATAGGGGACACAATAGTTCCCATATCATAACCCAGTAACTCACTACTTTTTTTTTCTGTTCCTCCATTCATTCCATACCTATGCCAGTAGCCCTAATGGGTTAGTAGCGCTCAGATTCTCTGACTCTTGAGAGAGGTCTGAAAGACACAAGAGATGAGTAACAGGAAAGGAGGGTGCAAACTAATGGAGGGTATGAAGTCAGAGTACACCCCCTAACCCTGCTCCTCTGGGTACAGCTGGGTGGTGGTACGGAGGGGAGTTTTTGGAGCAGGAGTTTATTCATGTTTTCCTGCTCTTGACCATCACTGCTGCCCAGCTGTTGGTGATATTTGTCTGGTCCAATTCCCTAATGATGGACATATTAAAAATATATGTAAATAGCTACTGGTGGCATCTGGAACCAGCTGCAGGGTGTCCCCACTCTACATCCAATATACATTCCGAAAAACGGGACATATATTGAAACGACATAAAGCGGATAATTTTTTTTCCATGGCTGACTTCCGTTTGCATGAACTGGTCTTTTTTTTTTTTTTTTTTTTTTGTGCACAATGTAAGAGCAGGGAATAGGAGGACTTATAATGCAACAGTTCCCACATGCGTCAACAACATTAGTGCAGAACCGATGTATACCAGAGCGAGGTATAGTCGGGATTGCCTTGTATATAAATCACGTTCTCAAAAGGGCCACCACCAGACAAGCAAATGTTGACAGATTCAATATAAACAAGTCAAGCTAATAAATACACACTCTCCTGCTTCATGGAGGGTAATTAGTGGTACTCTTTAAAGTTTTTTACCATGGAAAATAAATTGTAAAGGGTTATGTCAATGCCGGTGATATTGGCTTGTGCTTCCCTTGACTTGCTGTAAGACGCATCTTGACTAGAAAAGTGAGATCTCTAAAACCATGGTATGCATTTGTAAGAATGGTCACTGAAGTTGTGTCTGCTCTAAGGTGGAAGAATCCCTCATCACTTTGAGTTCTGCTTATTTTAGGTAAGGAGAGTAGAACTTGTTTTGGTGTTAGGGACCTATCAGTTGCTACAGGAGAAACTCAAATCCCTGAATCTGTGCTTGGCAAGTAAATATGGGTACGTCTAGAATACACCTCTCTGTCGACAGAGAGACCTAGATTAGGCACGTCGAAGTTGCTAATGAAGCAGAAATTTCAATATCCTGCGCTTCATTAGCATAAACATGGCTGCCGCTTTTTTTCAACACGGAGCTTTTTCGGAAAAAATGGCAGTCTAGACGGGGATCTGTCGAAAAATAAACCCTTTTTCGACAGATCCTGTAAACCTCATTTTTTGAGGAATACAGGATCTGTCAAAAAAGGGTTTATTTTTCGACAGATCCCCATCTAAACTGCCGGAGGGGGGGTTCGGAAAAGCTCCGTGTTGAAAAAAAAGGCGGCCATGTTTATGCTAATGAAGCACAGGATATTGAAATTTCTGCTTCATTAGCAATTTCGATGTGCCTAATCTACATCTCTCTGTCAACAGAGAGGTGTAGTCTAGACACAGCCTATGTGCCATTGGTCTGTGGGTATGTGCCCACCAGACACATCAGGCTGAGCAGCAACAGGAGAATGGGGATTACAGGAGCCATGGAGAGGCCTTTGGGAGGTTGGTTTTAGGGGCCACAGAGATGGCTCTTTGGTTATGTCCGTACGTTCTGATTTCTGTCTCATTGGTGTCAATCCAGGGTTATTTCAGTATAGTTCAGCAATTGAAATGAGAATCTGGCCCTCTTGCAGCTCCTCCTTTGAACCACTTCCTTTACAATTTCCAGGATTTGGCTCATTTTGTTTTAAGACATGATTGTCATTTTAGAAGTAAGCATTTGTAGTTACTGATTTGGGCTCTTAATCAGTTTTATAACATTTTTAATAAAAACGTTTCAGTTTATCCTTCAGCAAAATCTCAAATTCCCTTTTGAAAGGGTAGCTTGTGTTATTTCTTCTTTGGGCTTGCTGATTATTTCAGGTGATAGCTAGTTATTAGCTTTAAAATAAATTTCAGACACAAATGTATTATATTCTTTATCAAGCTGTTTAATCTGTACCTTAACAGCCGTACACTGGCATCTCTTTAATAAAAAAAGTTAATGGAAAAAGTAGCATATTAGTCTATATTAACACTATTAGAAGAAATATGATAGAACTGAAACACAGCAGTTGTATACTTAAAAGCAATTTCATAGTTAAGTGAAAAATAATTACATTCAACTATATTACAGTTGCGCCATGAGCTAGCTCTTCATATATTTAGTTCTAAATACACTAATACATTTTTGTGGAGTTAGCCGATTGGGTATCATTGGAAATCAAAGGTATTCTCATTCACTTTTCTGTTATCATATCTTTAACTCATCTGCTTGTATCTAATTAAAGCAAAAGCAGAAAAGCACTTATGCTGTAAATAAAATTGTCCCCCCCTGCCCATTTCAGTAGTAAAGGCCTAACATAAAAAATATTGCACAACAACTGTTTAGAAAATATCTTATGTGCACTGCTATACATCTGACTACTTAGCCTGGCAAAAAATGAGGAATGTGATGTTACTTGTCCTTCAGAACACTGGATAAATGTATTAAACTGGACTTCAGTGTTCCCCTTTAATAATATTCCTGTTGCTAGGTAACAGACCCCACAAGCCCTATCTTTGGGATTCTATTCATACTCTACCCAGAGCCCCTGCTTTGGTATTCGTGAAATTTTGCTTCCATTTTTCATTGTCTTTGCTGCTATTTTTCTCCATTTGTTTTTGTGTACAGAATCCAATTTTGCAAATGAGGCAGTACATATAATGTATCTAACCAGCTGTATAAAATGGAGACTTCTTTTAAATGCAGTGTTGCATATACCAAAAGGTATTGCTTGAATAGCTATTTCTTTCTGAGTATATGTCTCAGAGTGGGAGTTACTATATATGTGGCTGCATATGGTTGGTCCCCATGTGTGTAAGCATTTACATACATTATTGTATTCCTATGTAAAACTGAAGAGGTTCCCCCCCCCCCCACCTCCTTCATTTGACACATTAGGTATTCACTACATTCCATTTGTTGCAAGGCTGTGCTTAATTGACAACTATTACTTTATCCAATGCTAATTTAGATGATTTCACTGCATGTGTGAGACAACCCATGGATTTTTTAAGGAGGAAAAAAAAGTAAGTCTGTGCTCTTGTTTATTAGGATTGTAACTAGATTGCACAGTATCCTGTAAAAAAAACCTAGTAAAACCAAAATGATAATTAGCTATATAATTATAAAAGCATATGTCCCTAACTGAGCTTGTTGTCATCTCTTGAATATAGAAAAAGATGCTCTGGAATTGATGAGTGGTATGTTTGGGGTTTGTTGGTTTTTTGTTTGGGGTTTTTTTTGGAACATCTTGTTTTATAAAGCACAAGCAAGTGGGTTCCCTCTAAAAGTCAAGAAAGTTATAAAAGGTGGTAGAAAAGGGTGGATGCAGCATTCTGCTAAAGAAGGTGTTCTTAAATATCCTCCAAGGAAGTTTCTCAGAAGCAGGATTGAGATTGAAAAAAAAAAAAAAAAGTTCTAACTTACCCTGTTTAACCTTTTACATATCCCTGATTCATCACAATCTACAGAATGTTACTGGGATGCTTTCCCTGCACAGTATCAGACTTCTGACCTTGCAGTTGCTATAAGTCAATCACCATGACATATCCTGATGTACCACATTATAAATATAGGCAACTTGCTCATCCACTGTCAGAGCTGCCAGTATCATTTGGCCTGATTGTGCACTTCTTACCCGGGCAAGACTAACCACTGAGTTATGACTGTTTATCACTAATGGCCTGATTCTCTTCACGCTGGCAATGATATAAATCAAGACTAATGCCAGTGAAGTCAATGACGTTATACTGGTACAAAAACAAGTGGAGAACCAGGCCCCTAACAATTAAAAAAAATCAAATTTTCTGCTGATATAACCCTGTGGTCCTCAGTGGAATTCTTTCAACAGAGAATTTGGCCCCCAAACGTCTGAAGTCAATGGGAATTATGCCTGTGAGAGAACTACAGCATTGCTTCAGCTGGAGGAATTCCTGAAGAATTTTTAGTCCTAACCTGCCCACATTGTACATGATATTACTGCCTTGTTTTTCCGTGCTTTATGTTGCTTTCTTACATTTAACTGTAATATTACATAGTTTATCACAGAAGACATTATTAAGGCCTGTAACAGCTCTTCTTCTCAAAAGGAAAATTTCACTGAAAAGATAATTTTGAGGCAACATCCCTGATAGCTCTTGCAATGGTAATGTTCCTATTGTTTTGAAAGCAGGATCCTGATTTTTCTATTCCTGGTTATAGGCCTTAGATTAATCATTATTCAGGAGCTGAAAAGCTTGATTTATATCACTAATAAGTATGTACTTGTGTTGCTGCCAATGCCTGCTGTTCAGAATGTACAATGGAGAGGCTGTGAATTGATATACACAAACTGTAGATCATGGTTAGCTCAAAAAGGAAACAACATTGTAAAACAAATCCATATCCCATAGTGTGGTGCCGATATGCAGATCCCAGTGTCAGTGATAACTGTGCCCTTTGCACAGTTAAAAATTGCCCAGTGAGTTTCCTGCATCCAGTGTTTGACTGGAAAACACAAGCATTTTGTCATAGATTTTGCAAACAAACCAAAGCACCACTTGAGAACCCTGGTTTCAGAAAAGACTAACTGCTCCACTGGTATGGTTATGTTTGGGTGAGGTTGTCAAGGTAGCAACATATTTACAAGCCAAACTCAAAAACAGATTTAGGCAAAGTTTTTGTTTCCCATTTAAGGGCTGACCACAACTTCACCATTGGAATTAGTGGGACTCCCATTCATTAAAATAGGACTACCTGCTATTTCACTCTGGGCCCAGTGACAAGTCTAAATAGCAGCACGGAAAAGAACTATGAGAGACACTCCAGCTGTCTTTGCAACTCCTCCCATACTAAGTATAGCTCTTCAGCAATTTGCTTGGTTTAATTTTTAAAAAGTATAGAAAATGCCAAGTTTCACTGGTAATTAAAAAAAGAAAGAGGTTGTTCTGAAAAAGACTTGTTTTCATAACACAGCACCAGCAACAGCATTTGAGAAAATAGTTCTGTGCAGTGAGTCAGCAAGAAATTTTACAGATATAATTCAAGAAACTTGCTTTTCGCTGTTCTTCTTCAAACCCTCTAATGTGATGCATACAAAACACTTAAGTTAGGCTGCTGGTATGCTGGGGGCACTATTGACCAATATAGTCTCATCATGTCCCCGTCCTCAACACTGTCTATCCATCTGGTGTCACTCTTGTTTTACATTTAGATTGTAAGCTCTTTAGAGCAACTACCATCTTTTTTGTTCTGTATTTGTATAGCCACTAATGCAATGGGTCCCTTATCCAGGGTGAAGCTCATGGGCAGTAATACAAATAATTGTCATATCCCAAACTTCTGTTGACTTCAGTTGGAGCTTTGGATAATCCTAAAATGCAGGATTATGCTGAAATGAAGGATTGGCTGCTGTAAATTTAAAATTCCTGCTGCTGTGTTGGGGGTTTCCTAATTTGAAAGGTAAACTTCAAGAAATATAATTGAGTTCACCAAAACAAAGCTTTACTTTCTGTAGTACTGACTACTTTTAAGGCAGCAAGACTAAACGTATTATGATTCAAGTGCACTGTGGGTGTAGTGGTGTTGGCTCCTCCCACACCTAACTGAATGAGTAGCTGGGCCACACAGGTCACCAGTTCCATTTGCTGCAGCTCCAACCCCAGGTTTTCTTCTTTTCAAGCAACTCTATTGGAGAGCTCCCCCTGGAGTGGGCCCCTGCATCAGCTCACAAAACTGACACGCTGTGAATCCATTCCTCCCTTAAGGAATGGTCAGTGTCCTTCATGGTACGGATCCCCTGATTCCTAGGTTGCTCTGCAGCAATGGGGATATGTTGGTGAGAAGGAGACGGGCTGGGAGATGAAAGTTTAGTGGGACACACCTCCATTCTCTTACAACACCATGGGAAATTTGGGGGAAGCAGAAATGGTCAGAGGTTGTATCAACTTCCCAGCAGAGTACCCTCTGAGGTATGGTTCTTCCTAGCACAAGGCCCCAGGGATCTAGTCCAGGGGTGGGCAATAAAAAACTGGCAACCCACAAGGTTAGATCTGGCAGGCTGCCACTGCTATGTTTACATGCGCCTCCACAGGTATTGGAGGATCGCAGCTCTGGTTGTCCGCGAATCGCTGTTTGTGGCCAATGCAAACAGTGGGAAGCATTGTAGACTGGGACACCACTTCCTGTTGCTTGCGTTGGCCACAAATGGCAATTTGCGGCCAACGAAAGCTGTGATCCTACAATACCTGCAGAGCTGCAGATAAACATGGAGGTGGGGGCCTAGCAGGGAATAACCCTGCAGACTGGATCTGGCCCACTGGCTGGAATTTGCCCACCCCTGATCTAGACTCTGGCGTGCAATGCTGCTAGGCAGCCAACATCATTATGTTACCATGTAATTGGTTTGTGACACTGCCCATGACCTGCTCTGGACAGAAACCATGGGATGTCTCACCTCACAGAGTCTGACAGACAGCAACCCCATAGCTCCTGATTGGCACCCTGCCCTGTAAAAATCTAAGGGCTGTTCTAGGAAGTATTCAGGCAATAGTATGGATTCACTATAGCTAATCATGGCCATTCCTTGCTCCTGAACTCCTGACTTGGCTTGATTTTTGACTTGGCCTTCTGACTCAGACCCTGAAACCTGAGTCAGACTCTGATTCTTGGTATTGACCCTGGTCTGGAGCCTCACTATGCACACCTCAGCTACTCCCAGTCCCAGGTTTTCCCTCTGCTCTGATGACTGGTCCTGGCTGGCTGTTTTGGGATCTTGACACTCAGAGCAGTCATCCCAACAGCATAGCTCTAATGAAGTGACATTGCACTGGAAGTGAAGGATGGTCAAAGAGTCACAGACCCTGGGTGGAAATCCGGGACCTATGTGTAGGCCTTGAGATCACTGGAGCTTGGGGGATGAATGCTTCTGAGGGGAGAATGCAGAGAAAATTTCCAGAGAAGTCATGCAGCCTTCCTCCTCTGAAGCCTTTTTCATAGGGGCATGAAGGGTTTCCAGATATCTGCCCTGACTTACCACCTCTCTCATATTTACTGTAATAAAAGAAATACCCATTCTCTGTGACTTCTCACTTCATTCTGGTGAGACTATTTTTCACTTTCCCAAATGATTATAACTGGGACATTTCTGGTCCTCAACTAAGCCAAAGTGTTAGTCATAGTAAAAGAATTTGGGCCTAATAAGTTCTGCAATCAGATGTATATGTGCAGTGTCCATTTTGATTTTGATGACTGCTTTTCTGGTAGTACAGATACTTCTAAGCATTCTAGAGCATAATAAATACAGGTGAGAGCATCAATTAATGCTGTTCTCAAGAGTACTAATTTAGACAACATAATTGCTTGAAAGTCTGATGCAGAGGAATAGGGCTTTTCTACCTTCCATTCCTTACCTTGCTTCCAAACCCCAGAAAAGTCCAAGTTTCATTTTGTACCTGTATAGGATCTATTGCTCAGTCAGGTGGGGGTGATTAAGCCAGACCATCTCTTTCTCTGACCCCCCTGGGGTTGTGATTCATCCTGTCAAGGAGAATCTTTTATAACCCTTGGACCTGACTCCTTAATGTTTACTGGTTTGTGCAATGGACTATTTTTCCTGTTCAGTTGAATACACGTTTGTAAAGCAGAACAACTTTGGTTCTGCAATCCTAATTCTCATTTAAAAAAAAATCTTTACAGTCCTTCCTGTTGCGAGCCAAATAGTAAAAGTATTAAAAGCTTTTGTTCAGCATTCAGTCATTGGGAGCTTTGAATCTTATAGTGTTAAAAGAAATCAACACAATATAAAATAGCCTCTTGCTTTTTGCCTCTTGGCTTTCTCAGTTGAATAACCTATCACTCAGCAGTAGAAAAAGGAACCCATGGCTTTCATCTTGGCACTTATACTTATGTAAACAGCTCTTACAACAGATCATTAGATTTTTTACTATCTTGCTGGTTATTTCACTATCAATTTGTCACTTCATCGAAATTCCAGGGAAACTGACCAATCCTGTTTTCACCATGAATTCAAAGCTGATTACCTATTCAAGGTCCCCACAAGCTACAGCTTTGAACCTGATGTTTTCCTGGAAAATGGGCTTATTATTTTCTTGGAGGCTTTTTGTCTGTGGTTATTACTTTGGCTGACTTAATAAATAAGAGCCATCTGGAGGCATGGTTGACCGAGTTTGCACCTGCGTCTACAGCTGCACAGTCTGGCCAAGTCAGGTGCCTGTTCACTTAAAAGATCTATCTCTGAAAAAAATGGAAAAGAACAGGAGAGGAAGGAGATAAGACATTATTATCACCTCACTGCAACAGCAGGTGCACCAGATGGTGCACAAAGTAATTAGGGTGAAGTGGGAATGTCAAGACTTTGAGTGGTGTGGTCTGTGAATGATTATCAAATCAAACTCTTCATCAAAGATGGCGTTCTCTCTCCATTGGCAAATCAATACACATTTAAACTGCACTTCTGATTTGTTTCCTTACGTTCAGGAAACTTGCAACCAGTGAAATCTGGTCAACAGACCACACTTACTAGGCAACCATCTGTCTTAACAGCCAGCCCCAAAGTATCCGCAAGCCTACTGCGTTCAGTTATGCTCCATATTTATAAGAATATCATCTCTACTAAGTAACATTTTTGAGTCTCTTATGTGGTCAGTTAGGACAAATTTTGTGATACAGTATTTGTGGCAAATTCTACAGAGCTTTCTAGAAACAACATTATTTAGCAACACAACATAAACCCCAGTCTAAATTTTTCCCCAAGCTTGATTCTTCCAATGGTTTCCCTCAGAGTCCTCCTCTAACCTAGCTTCTATAGGTTCGAAAGAGACACCATATCGTGCTTGGAACTAATGTTCCCTTTAATCTTTTCCATCCATATGCGGAATACATTTTTTTATGTGCATCGAGGCATGTGTGAATGTGAGCCACCGATAGAATCATAAAACCCAAAGGTGGGTGCTCTGCTAATGAGCTGGGTGGCATCTGAATTTCTCCTGCTCAGCCACACAAGCACACAAGGGAACACTACTTGGAGCCCGATGGACCCACCTGCAAGCATGCCAATCTTAATATAAGGTTACAGCTTTTCAATCTAGGATGATTCAATGAAAGAACACTGCATTCCTACACAGGGTACTATCTGACATCCTATTACAGGCTGACACTACACAGCTATCAAATGTTAGTTCGTTCATTCGTTCGTTCTTTCTTTCTTTCCCAAATGCTCACATGCCCAACCCCCCATGCTGACTTTGTCCCACATTTCAATTCCTGATCGCACCGAAGTTGCTGGTGGCTTTGCGTTACCTTAGAGCCTGATTCCCCATGTTGCAGGAGCAGCTCCAGCAGAGCCCCCTGGGCTCCTCAATCCCCAAACACTACTGGAGGGTTAAACAACAGACCCTAGCCTCTTGAACACGTTTCATCAAGGAGATCAGAAAGAGCCCAACCCTTACTGTCTTCAGGTTATGTTCTGGACAAGCCCACCAATGGGTGGGGCAAAGGGCGCAGCTGCTCCAGGACCCTGTGATTTAAAAGGGCCAGGGCTCCTGGTCACCACTACAATAGCAATGGCAGTGGCCGGAGCCCCTGGCCCTATAAATTGTTTCCGGAGCACCGAACAAGACACCAAGAAGCACTAAAGGGCTAGGCTACTCCCTAGCTCCACCCCTTCTGTCTCAGGCCCTGCCCCTTCTGGGGGCCTGGAGTTGCCCCCACCCAACCTTGCCAAGGGCCCAGTGATGCTTTTGGCCACCCTAGTTCTGGAACATATTTCTCTTCCAGAGTGCCAGAGTGTTCATTTAGCTGGGGTTGGTCCTGCTCTGAGCAGAGGTTGGACTAGATGACCTTCTGAGGTCTCTTCCAACACCAATCTTCTATGATTCATTGAATAACCATGGTGGAGTAACCACACACTCAAAAGTAGCAGCCCACATTTATGCTAGGCATAGGAAGCTAAACTCTCTGCTAAGTTTCCAACATTATACTCAGAATCAGTTACCAACAATTAGATACAGATTAAGATGGTGCACCATCTGCAGTGGGCAGTTCTCATTGTGGTTTTTGTACAGTGCTTAGGAACTACTGTGATAGGTGCTTTAGAAAGACTTACAGGTAAATAGAGAGTGAAATGACAGAAGTCATGTCTAAAATGGATGAACTATTCTTCTGTTGATATTTAATAGAAAACTTCATTATTGAAAATGGTTTGACTATCAGCACATCTGCCAAATGATCTCTTGCTACAGTACACACAGGAACATAGCACTTATAATAAAGCAATTAAATGGTCTTGAGATTTGCCTTGCCAAGTTCGTATGCTTTGCACAAGCAGAATGTAACAGCCACCAAATATAACAGAACCCTCTCTGCTAAGAGACCCTATGAGTGGGCCAAGCAGAGGTTAGACATCTAACGGCTTCAATAGACTTGCCCCATGACTCCATGCCAACAAATACTTCAGGTGGAGGATTGCAAATGCATTCCTATGCTGTTAGCTTTATTATGAGCCCTGTACATATAAATTAAAATAAGGAGTTAAGTTTCATTTCCAGCTCCTTGCATCTACTGAAATAACTGTTAATTTCTGAGTAATTATCTAATGTTCTAATTAATTAAAATTGTAAGTAGGAAGTCAGCTAACTTATGCCTGCACATCTCCCCTGTGTTGGTGACTAGTCACTGGGATGTTTTTCTACAACGTTATAATGCCATGTACTCTTGTTCCTGTGAGGAGTAAGGGAAACCTACGGGAGCATTTGCTCCTGTCAGCCTCTCACTGTGAGAACAGCAGGGAAACTTGGATCAAGGTACGTCAATTCCAGCTACGTAACTGCCTTTGTTTGCAGTATCTTCATAGGAACTTGAAAACACAAATTTTCCTTATAGCTGGTGACTAATTCCTTTGTAAATGTTGAAGTTTTATGGGTTTCTGAGGTAGCAGAAGCCAACAAGTAGCATTAGTGATGTCAGCAGGAGGGGGGAGGATAAGCAGCAGTGGGAACAGTGTCATGACTGTAGCTAGTGAGAAGAAAAGGGTTATTAGTCAGTATAGTTAAACCCGTAATGAAAGGTAAGAAATCTAATTGCTTACCTTTTGGCTTTCTTCCTTAAAGTTAGCCAAGGCTGATTAGTGTCTTTGCACTTTTTTTGCTCTTTATAATTTTGGTTTGTGTTTTAAAAGTGTGTGTTCTGCTTGTTTTCCCTACCTTAATTTAACTTACACATTTTGGGGGGGCGGGGGGGGGGAGGAAATACTAGAAAACTGGGCTGGAAATTATTTCGGTCCTCAGTGGAAGAGCCAAGGAATTTGATTTTTAACACAGAAATATTTTCTCACAAATGTTAGTTAGGAGTTTGTATTAAACAAAAGGAGGATGGATTCACCCTGGACTGCAGGGTGTAAAAAACATCAGTCTTCAAATCAATTGAATGAATGAATTATTAATAATAAATATTTCACTTGGCTGTATTTGAGAATGGATAGGTAGAAAATGTAATTTAACTAACTTATTGTTCCTATTTACTTGTGATCAAATGTTTCTGCTGACAGTTAGGTAGTTCCTATCACTATAGTAGCTAAGCACTTTAAACACTCATGAGGGAAGTATTATTTAACTCCATTTTACAGATGAGGAGCTGAGACATAACAAGATTCAGATGCCAGTCCAACAAATATTTATGCATTTACTTAATGTCACTCACGTGAATAGCCTCACTGAATTCAATGGGACCTCTTATATGAATAATGGTCAGCATACAAATGAGCCTTTGAAAAGACAGAGGCAAAGATACCGGCCTCAAGTCAAAGAGGAAGACTATGGAATAATCCAGAATTGAATTCAGGTCTCCTGAAGCCCAGTTTTGTGCTTTAACCATAAAACTACCCTTCTCTGACTTCAGTGGGAAGCTTTCCTGGGTATGCACAACCAGGTCCTTATAAAGTTATCCAGAAAATACACACATTGAAAAATAATTCCTTTACTAATAATTGAAAAATGTAAAAATTGTATTTCCTTTTTTTAACCTGCCAAAAAGCCCTCTTTGCTCTGCAAATCCCACCACTTCAAGACTCTATGCTCTGTGTACATGTGGGAACTGGACAACCTTAGCAGTGGGACATAGCTGATGTCAATGAGAAGTCTGATTGAATCAACAACAACTCATCAGGCCAATGGAAGCAGAGCTGATGTAATAGAACTGAAATGCAGGTAGATACCCATCTGTGTAGGACCTGGTGGAGCAGCTCTCTCTGGGATGAAGCAAAGCAGTGGAGAAGTATTGTCATCCCTGCAGACTACCACAGTGTTACCTAAACCTGGAAGTGGGGCTAGTGGTATGACAAAGTGCTTTAGACCTCAATAAACAAGATCATTATTATTTCAGCTGTGGGGTTGACCCAATACTGGTTGACCCAATCAACTGGGTCATCAGTTGATGAACTGCTTGAGTTTTTCCCCAACTAGTATTATACTTGTGGTTCCATGTTCCCAAAGTCCTGTTGAGTGCTTGTGAGTGGAGAAGAGCCACTGCAAAGGTGACCAGGGAGGCTTTGTTTTAATTTCACATCGTTTTGTATTTATGTATCTTTATTGGACCCAGCCATTATTGCTTCCATTGACACTAGTCAGGAAGGATGCACAAAAAGTATGTTGAGTTTTACCTGCATTTAATACACTAGCCATTATTCTCTGTCTCAGTTATGTTGATTGGAACTGCCTAGGTGGAAAAGAAAGTAATGTTAGTTAAAAAAAAGAATACGGTTCTGGTTTATGGAGTAACTATTCATGAAGAATAAAGCCTTGAAACATTTCCAGAACTGGAGGCACACAATTTATTGTGCCTGTTGGAATCCAGAATAACTACTGCTTTGTGTCATCATTTTATAATCCTTATGTCAATAAACATAACTGTGGCTTGCAATAAAAATGATACAGGCTCAGTCAGGCAGTGGTACTCTGGTGAAACAAATGTATAAGCAAGTTAATATTTTGAATCCTGTTATAGAGATGATCTCAAAACCCAAACCATTTATCCGATCCTCTCTGTTCTTGAACACCATGTTAGAGTTGATGGTAATTCAGATAAATGGAGCCTGTATCTGAACTGGCCTTGGTTTGAAACTTGGAAAACAAAATCCCACCAGATAGGACTTTGCAGAAATTGAGAAGCTGCACTTGTACAGAGATGAGCCAAATGATATTGCAAATTTCTGAGACCTGTTTACCCAGAAGTAGATCATATTTTTCCAGCCTGCACAACAGACACATACCATGTGGTCCAGATCCCTTAGAACACTAGTCCAAATTAACTTCTAATATGGGAGAAACAAGGTGGGTGATGTAATAGCTTTTAATGGACTGACTTCTGTTGATGAGAAGGACAAAGTACATACCATTTACATTGCTTCAGAAACTTCTGTAGTTGTCGGATATACAGTATCTATTACACATACATGATACACTGCATTTTTACTTTTCACTCATTCTTTTTATTGTTCACTTGGAAGACGTGACAATGGCTGATTAGTCCTATATTAGTATTTCATGTTTGGGTTATTAATTATGGCAAAGATCATTTTTAGTGCTCGCTGTATGTGGTTAATGTGGGGAATGCCAGGTAGTGAACAGGTGTTCTGACTTTTGCCTCTACCAATTGCAAATTTGACTCTTATTAGCATGTGATGGGAATACCAGCTCTTGGGCAATTGACAGTCCCCTTTCTTCTGCCTTGTTTTCAGTGCTGTGACTAATCTGATTGACATTTGTAAAAGGTGTTGAAATGTGTAAATGCCACCAGCTGCTACTAAGGAAGGGCAATTACTGCTCCTGGAGAATTAGGAAGATAAACATATATGAACCCTCACTGTTTAAAGCTCAGTCATATAGGTTCCTAAGAGATAAAATCCATTTACAGTTCCTCCCTTCCCACATTGTCTGGGTCTGGGAGGGCAGCTGAGGTTAGTCTGTAAGATAGCTCATCAAGACAGGTGGTCTCTGCTACATTAACAAGCTCATTAAATCAGCTTCTAAAAATAAAGGGACAATGGAACACAGAGACAATACAATGGTCCAGATCCACAGAAGTATTTAGGCTCCTAGCTTCTATTTATTTCAATAGAAATGAAGAGTCTAAATAGCTTTGTACATCTGGACCAGCCTCACCAGTCCATCAGGTCTCCTTGTTAATGAAAATCAGAGGGGCAAATAAGTTCCACTGTTTATTTTACCATTAGTTCTTGTTTGGTGCATAAGGCAGAATGCCTTTTTTTCCTCCACTCAAACTCATCTGAAGAAGTGGGTTTTGCCCATGAAAGCTTATTATACAATATATTTTTTGTTAGTCTCTAAGGTGCCACCGGACTATTCATTGTTCCTCTGGATAGTCATCCTTCAAGTAATAAAACAAAATAATTGAAGTTGAAAGAAGAGGGCTTTTTCATATCAGCTATTTGTACAGTATATATGATCCTGGACTCTCTGATACAGGCCCTAAGCTTCTACATTATATTGTATTTTTGATTAGACAAAGTACTACATCTAAAAACGCTTTATACTAGGGGTTCTCAATTTTTTTCTGAGACTCCCCTAACCTAACGAGCTATAACAACTCCATGACTGCCACAACAACTCTTTTTCTACATATAAAAGCCAAGGTCAGTGTTAGGGGATAGCAATCAGGGCCAGAACTCTCTCATCCATGGGATGGTTCAGGGCAGCTGACCCAAGCCCTGCACTGTAGGGGGGGCGGGTCCCATGGTGACCACCTCAACTGCCTTTATGGTCATGTCCCAGGGCAGCCTGGGAGATTACCTGGGGGCCTTGAGCAGGGGAGCAGCAAGGGTCAGGCCCTCCACAACTCACTGTGGAGGCAGGAGCCATTGCTTCACTCTACCCCACTCCCCTCTCTGAGCCTGCTTTGCTCCACATCACCATGGCAGCAGGAAGCACAGTGCGGTAGCCCCAGGACGCTCTGCTTCCTACCATCATGGAAAAGCAAAGCACAGCAGGCTGGGGGAGGGTGGTAGGATGGGGCACAGCACAGCAGAGCAGGCTGCTGGGCCGTTCTGGCTCCTGCTGCCATGATGAGCGTGGGAAGAGGGGCCCTCCCCTGCTGTCACTCTGCTCCAGGCCCCCTGGTAATTGCCTAGCTCATGTTTCTTGGGGGAGGAGGCTTTAGCAAAGGGGCAGGGCTGGAGCAGGGGCAATTGTAAAGCAGAAGCAGAGCAAGGTCAGAGTTTGCCCTGGGCCCAACACCACCATAGGAACAGCCCCGATCAGGGTAATTGCCTGAGGCCCATGCTACAGGAGGCCCCATGAAGCTAAGTTGCTCAAATTTTGGCTTCTGCCTCAAGTAGCAGAGCCCATGTTCCCAGGTGTCAGCCCTGGGTGGTAGGACTTTGGCTTTCTGCCCTGGGCCCCAGTTAGTCTAATGCTAGCCCTGCTTGGTAGTCACTTGAAACCTACTCGCTGCCCCCCACCTCACCAGGGGCCCTGAGCCCTTGCTTGAGAACTGCTACCTCACACCACACATGGTTGTGTCCGGAGACTATAGGAGCAGCTTTTTAAAGAGAGTCTCAGTTAATTGGTGAGGTCTGTGATGTTAGGAACTGGGGTGTAATTATCTAAAACGATGGAAAATTATCAGATGTGTGAAAAGATTTTTAATTACCTGGTCAGGTGGGAGAGATGGATTGAATTTGTGCACTCTTGGGGTCTGATTATTTTTTAGAAGTGTAAGGACTTGCAGTCATCAATAAAGGGTGTTAGAGTTGTGTGTGCTTGGAAAAGCAGGACAGAAGACTCTTTTTTGTAGGCTGTATATGGTTTTTAGCGTGTGTACTAAAATTAAATTAGGAACCAAGCCGGCTGCTGTACATGAAATTAGATTTCTGTGACTTTTTGGAATACATGACTCTTTCTGTATTGTTTAAAAATGGACAGGGACTAGATAGCATTGTGCCTGAAAAAAATAAAAAAATAAGTTTGCAGTCTATATAGAAAATTAACTTCAGACAAATAAATGTAAAGTGTAATAACAATACACCATTTATAGGAAAAATATATTATTAATTTTTTAGTGATTATAATATCTCTCTGGGTTTGGTTTGAAAGAACTCTTACAAAACAGGAGGTAAGATCCCAAGTTCTAGATGAGCAGAGTGGAATAACACATTTAATTAGAGATGTTATAGTCTGAGGTCTAAGGATAACCACTCCTTATATTTTATTTTCTACTATAAACTACTGCAAGAAAGAAGCCATGCATGATTTTAATCAGCTATGATGCTATAGGTTAATACAGAGTAGTACAGAATTCTTGCACTTTTTAGCCTGCTTAATATGCAGGTAGCTTAGCAAAGATAAACTGATGAGTTCTGAAATTAGAAAGACTGTCAATTTAAAATCATATTTCCATCTGAAAATATGTGGTTTTTGAATTTGTGAGCCCTTTGTGTATCAGTTCCACCATTTGCCCTGTGTAGTCAACCAGTGTCCCTTGTTGTTTGTGTGGCTTTTCCACAAAACAACAGGAAGGGGGAAGAATTAAAGAAAACTTGATTTCAGAAACACAAAAATTAGCTAGTGAGTTTGGTGAAGCCTCTTTAAGAGATAAGGCCTCTTATAAATATTACTTTTTGCTCTGCTGGTCCTACAGAGCTGATTGGTAGAGTGACCAGTAGACCAGAAAATGGGAGAAAAGAGGAGAACTTTCATCACTCTTACTCTTTCATCCTCCCATTCTATGTCTGCTTAAAGACATGCATGCATCATACTACATCCTGGACAAAATGACTGATACATTTTCTTCAAAAACTGTTCCTGAAAAAGTAAACATTTTCCCAGCTTGCTCAGCTCCTCCATCTTCAGTTCAGGGTGAGTTTCAAGTCTTACATGTATCTTGCCTATTTTCCCCTTCTCTATGGCTGCGTCTAGACTGGCAAGTTTTTGCACAAAAGCGGCCGCTTTTGCACAAAAACTTGCCAGCTGTCTACACTGGCCGCTTGAATTTGCGCAAGAACACTGACGATCTAATGTATGATCGTCAGTGTTCTTGAGCAAATACAATGACTCTCCCGCTCGGGAAAAAGCCCTCTTGCGCAAATGCTTTTGCGCAAGAGGGCCAGTGTAGACAACTGAGAACCGTTTTGCAAAAAGCCCCGATGGCAAAAATGGCGATCGGTGCTTTTTTGCGCAAAACCGCATCTAGATTGGCCATGGATGCTTTTGCGCAAAAGCATCTGTGCCAATCTAGACGCTCTTTTCCGCAAATGCTTTTAACAGAAAAACTTTTCCATTAAAAGCATTTGCGGAAAATCATGCCAGTCTAGATGCAGCCTGTATGTGCTTTTTCTTTTTTCACTTGCTAGATCATTCTTTGTTTTCTCCTCCGAACATAACAATAGTGCATTCAAAGGAAAAAAGAATGACGACACCAATAAAATAGGGAATACCTAACTGAGTTTTTTATTTCTTTTTTGCAGAACAGTCCCTTATGGTGAAAGCTGCAGAATTACATTCAGAGACACTACCATCAGGCACCACCTACACTACATGGAAGATAAACACTGCCGCTGTCACTCTTCCGGGGTTCAATTTAGCAGGTGTAGTAAAAACCTGCAGATC
Source organism: Rafetus swinhoei (assembly GCA_019425775.1). Lineage (NCBI taxonomy): Eukaryota > Metazoa > Chordata > Testudines > Trionychidae > Rafetus > Rafetus swinhoei. The sequence continues at coordinate 85,060,246 of CM033424.1, forward strand.
GAACTCAAAGGGTGCCTCTGTCGGCACCAGTACTCCTACTCTTTGTGAGGAGTAAGGAAAGCTGATGGGAGTGTTTGCTCCCATCAATCTCCTACTGTGTGGACAGGGATTTAAGATACATCAACTCCAGCCATGTAATTTATGTAGCTGGTGTTGCGTATCTTACTTTGTTCTTCCCAGGTAGTGTGCACCTAGCCCTAGAGTTTTACTGAGCAGGCATACAGTTGGAGACAAAACTCAACAAATTGATAGATAGAAGCTGATTTAGTCCCCTTATACTGTCTTTCGCTCTCCTACACTATGCACGCAACCCTGGCTCTTATCACACCAAGGGTACATCTATACTGCAGAGCTATTTTGGGATACCAGAAGTATCCTAAAGTAGCTATTCTGTGTCTATTGAAGCAGCCCATTATTTCAAAATAGATTTCAAAATAACGGGCGGCTTATTCCAATGTCCCGGTAACCTTCGTTCCACAAAGGTTAAGGGGCATTTTGGAATAGTGAGTTATTTTGAAATTTGGCGCTATGTAGACAGTGCCAAATTATGAAATAAGCTATTTCAAAATACACTCAAAATAAGCTATGCAATTTGCATAGTGCAAATTGTATTGTTTATTTTGAGCTAAGGGTGCTGTGTAGACACACCCTGACTGTCCCAAAGATGCCTAGATATTCACTTCACAAAACAACACCTCATTTTTTTCAAATCTTTATTTATGATTAGCAAAGAGAGCTGAAGATTTAACATTTGAACCAAACTAAATGGTTTTTTACTGCATTCACCCTGAGCTGTCGTTGTCAATGAATCCACTAGAAGAGTCACAAGGAGTAATCTGACACCTGGCAGAATGCTGCCAGTTTTATGCTTCTGCTATGTCTAGAATGCAGTTTAGATTAATCTAGGGCATTTTCTTTTTTAAAAAATAAATTAGTATCCTGGAGGGGATGTACACTCCTTGAGTAAGTTAAAGGATGGATTGATATTTGTGGAGTCCCAGGGTCTACACATTTAACAGCAACTGTGCCACAGATTTCATCATGTGACTCTGCTCATGTGCCTTTTTCCTCATATGGAAGGATCTAGGCTAGATGTGTGGAAATAGCTCATCCTTCCTATCCATTTAGACTTTGAGAGGAAACTGTGTTCTTTGTGAGCCAGACGCTTCCACTCAGTGCACATATTCAGCTGAATAATCCGCCATTGATAACTTGTTCTCTATCAGTCTGTGCTGAATCTGAGCCACTGACAAAGAAGTGAAGGGTTACATAATCCAGTATTAATCCCTATTCTTTTGCATGAATACATTTGTTAGGAATTCTGTACAAAAGATTTGCAAAACTAGAAACAAAGCTTAATTTAGGCTCCTAAATCCATATTTTTGTACTTAAATGAGTGGCCTGATTTTAAAAATTGCTTAGCAAAGGGGAGCCAGTGTGGTCCCATGGACTGGGCCCTATGCTGGGAGTGAGGAAACCCCAGTTCTATTTCTACCTCTGACATAGACTGATTGTGTGTCTGTGCCTTGATTTCCCTTTCCATCCTTTGTCTGGTTTACATACATTGCAAGCACCATCAGTCAGCATTTGTACAGTGTCTAACTCCTTGGGACTTCTAGTTGTTACTGTACTTCAAATAATAATGTATTTAGATGACTAATTGTGGATGTAAAAACTCAACTTTGGTTCATGATTTAAATTTGGCAGGGAGTGAAGGGTGGTACGCTAAACTCAGCCAATCTGAGTTGGCAAAATGAGATGCTTGCCCTCACAGATGATTAGGCAAGTGTTCAAAATATAATAACATATGCTACTATTTCACATGCTTTAATGGGCATTGAAACAGTTTACAATGTTGATATTTTAAAATGCCATCTTTGATCCCCAACGTCACATCTCTCAGAGACATAGTTCCAGGTTTTCTTCAGGCTTAGGTAGATGTTACTGCATTAGTTCACACTTTCAAGATTTTCTTTGCACCAATAACAACTAGAAGGCTTTCTTGAAAGCTGAGATTCTATAGCACCAGGCATCAGAATGGCAAATGTATTGTTATCCCATACCCCTGCACACCAGCTCAACTTGAGCTCCAGTTCAGTTTCTTAATTTTTGTTAAATATTGGCCAATAGTTTTAAAGATTGTATTATTAATTAATTAATTAATTAATTGTTCATATGTTACCTTATGGATATAAATATTGCAATTCAAGTAAAATAATCCAAGCAAGAACTGATATGCAAAATCATAATCTACATTCCGGACACCTTGGAGTAACAATGAGAAACATTCTAATAAGAAAGGGGTATCATTACTCCAGGACTGCTGATGGGGAGCAGGGAGGACAAAGGGGCCAATTGTCCCCATGGCTCAATGATTCAAAGGGGGACTGGGTCTCCTAGCCGCCAATGCTATTGTGGCAGTGGCAGCAACCAGAGATTCAAGTCCTTTAAATCACTGGAGGAAAACTGCATTGCATGTACTGCACAGCTCTAAGGGCTGGGGGGGAGGGGGGACAGTGCTGTGGGCTGGCTGCCCTGGCTCCGCCCCTTCCACCTGAGGCCGTGCCCCTATGGAGAGGGTGGAGCCGTCTCCGACCCACTTTGCCCAGGGGCCCACAGAGGCTGTCAGTACCCCCTGGCTTGCTCATAGAATGCATGTCACTGGAAACAATATAAAATTGTGTTAATTAACCTAGCAATATCATTTTGAATATTGGACCTGTTCAACTTGGGTGGATTCAGCAAGAAGGATGTATTGCTGTCTAAAAGCCAATGGTCATTAAAATATAATATTCCTCACAGAATTCTGGCAATTTGAGAATGCGAAAGAGAGGGAAGGAACTTTTTGTATGATTGTAGGGATAAGTCAGTGTTCATAAAGCACTATAGCTAGTAAAAAGAAGAATAGATTAGTAGTTCTAAAACGACAAATACATTTTAAATAGATGCATGATAATATTATGTATGGATTTATTTCTAAAGGTAAAATGGAACCATAGAATTATAAACACACAAGATCTTTTACTACTACATGTCATCTTGTATTAATATAATTGTTTAGCATTCAAACTCTAGTCAATATTTACTTTCCCTACTTCTAAAAGTACCAGTAAGTGATTATATATTTTCTGTGTATAGCTCCAGTGATTTATTTTTAACAGCAAACCCGACTTCTACAAATAAAGATTACCTACTTGCTCTTTACATAGACATTCCAAATATGAGCAGTCATGCAATAAGGTGTTATTTTCTTGGTGTGCATACCATTTAAACGCAAATTGCCTCTGAAAAGACTTCAGTTATATTTTTCTCCCTGTAAGGTAACCTTCTAATTAGGTGGATGTCCTTTAAAACATGATGCTAAGTGTTACCAGACTGCAAGGCATATCAATAACATGCATCTTAAAATGAAAACATCTGTTAGTCTTTAAAAAAACAAAATAAAACACAAGAAAGCAACCTTCATGGCCATTAGTGCTATTAGGTGCTTGTTTACAGCTAATATTCTTAAGAATAACTGAAACCTTAACACAATGATGGAAACTAAAATAGAAAATTGACTTGTTGCTTTCATTTCCTTTCTAAAACTGTCTGGGGTAGCAACACTATTCAAAACATCTCCTGTAAGAGATGGTCAAAACTTAACAATGGTGCAAGTGGAAACGTTTAAACAATTTTTTATAGTGTAGAATATACAGTCCATTCTAAAACAATAATGTTCAGCTATTTATTCTTGTTCGGCAGATCTTTTAAACTAAAGTTCAGTAAAATAACTGCATGATAATTTTTTCTTTTATTTTTTCTCATTGTTGAAAGGGAAGCCAGGAGCAGAAAGAGTGTCAGTTTAAAACACTGGGAGAATGATCTGGAACATCAGGACTGAATATTTGATTGCAAGAAGATCTCAAACAATTCACTGAATTGTCAATTATAGGATATTCTAGTTGTTTGAATTCATGAGTGACTGACTCAATTATAGCAATCCTGGTATTGTTAATCATTGAAAGGAGCAAAGTAATTTTGATAATAAAATGGGTTGTGATATATTGCCACACTAATGTGTAATGTATAATGGTTATGTCTACACTACTCTCCATTGTGTGTATTTGTGGGGGGAAGGGTGTTGTAGGGTATGTGTAGCTACACACTGCAGTGAAAAGCAGATAACATTCACAATGGGATGCACATGTTAGTGAATCAGGCCCGCTGACAGACGGGGCGAGGAGAAGGGCGATATAAAAGGACCTGGGGCCCAGTCACCATTGCTGGCAGTGCAGCAGACTAAGGCAGGCTTCCTGCCTGCCCTCACTCAGCACTGCTCCCAGAAGTGGTCACATCACATCCTGCAGCCCCAGGGGGCAGGGTACAGGGTCTCTGTGCCCTGACCCCACCCCAAGCACCAATTCTGCAGCTCCCATTGGCTGGGATCTGTGGTCAATTTGAGCTGTGGGGGTGGTGCCTGTGGGTAGTGGCACACAAAGACCCCTGGACTCCTGGGCTAGAAGTCACTGCCAGAGGGGTGTACTAGTCGCTTTTGGGAGCCATCTGTGGTTAAGCCCCCAACCCCCTGACCGCCTCCCACACCCTGACTCCCTGACTCAGCTTAGAGTCCACACTCAAACTCCCTCCCGGAGCCTGTACTCCACATTCCCTCTCCCACTCCAGCCCCCTACCCCAGCCTGGTGAAGGTGAGTGAGAGTGGGGGAGAGCCAGACACAGAGGTAGGGGTTATGGAGTGAGCCGGGGTGGAGCCTCAGAGAAAGGGCAGGACAGGGGCATGGACTCCAGGAAGGGGCATGGCAGGGGGCATGGGAAAGGTCTTTGGGTTTGCTGAATTAGATAGTTGGCAACCCTAGTTGGCAGACACGTGGAAGCCCTGGCTATGCCAGAGGAGTATGCGCAGCAGCCCAGTGGGTCACTCACTGGGCATCAGCCAGCATGGGTGCAACGCTGCCCAAATGTCAGGCGGATCACATCTGCACGGGTGTGATTGTGCATGTGGCTTGTGTGTACACAGGGGCCCACTGACTGTTCTGTCCTAGGACCTGAAATGGCTGATGGCGGAACTGTAGTGAATTGCTCTGGTAGGCAGGAGGCTGAGCTGTTCTTTGTGGCCTTCCTCCCACCAGAGGCTTTATTTGCTGCAAGTGTCTTTACCAGCAGGGGGACACCACAGAGCTATAGTGTACAGAGGACAGTGTGGCTTGAGCAAGTAGAGAGCTGGGTGGAGTACGTATTCAACTACATACCCACGCCCCCTTCAGGCATATCTGTACTCTACTCACCTAAGCTCTGCTTCACTGCCTACCCAGCTACTTAAATCTGTGCTGTGGAGCTACCCAAGTACATACTCTACACACTGGCAGAAGAAGCATGCAGTTATACATATAGCCTAAAGGATATTCTTGTTTTTTATATATATAATTTAGTAATTGAGGATCAGAATGAAGGATGGATTTCTGTAGGGGGCTGAATTTTGTTGGTTGTAATGTGATTTGCTGTTAATTAGTATCTTTTGTTGTAATTTTCTGGTGAGGGGGCTAGTGTTTGAATAGGCACTTGGGGTTTCTTTTGATAAATAAAAGAAAGAAGTAAATAGAAGCTATGTACATAGATGAGAGAATGGAATTTAGCCCATACTACACAGGCAACAGTTTACATATCCATGGTGATTAACTAGAATGCTTTGTGCATCACACTGTAAACTTTCACTAAAAACTGGGAAATAGTATGGTGCTCATACCTAAGGGAGGAAAGAATTCTTCACTTTATGGTAGACATTGTAAGATATAATTCAATCTGACAAAGCAGCACTGACTTAAACACAGCAGTGTTAGTGACAATTCTCTTGGGTGGTGTCACAAAAATGGTGATTTTCAGAGTATAAAATGTGATGAAGGTTAAATCCTGCTGGTCTTACATGCTAAATGCCACTGCCATCAAATAGGTGGATTGTATACGTCAAGGAAGCAGAATTTTGGCTGGAAAAAGTAAGGACTTCCTGCCTCCACTGAACATATATTTACTTCAGCAGGAACAGGATTTCGTTGTTGTTGGTTTTTTTAATCACAGCTGTTTAAAAAATAGAGATACAGAAGAAGCAATTTTTTACTTAAAGAACATACTTCTTGTATTCCAACTAAATACTTTCTTCCGGTGCTAAGATAAAATACCAGCTAATCTGTCTAAGCAACTCTCCTTGGTTTTACCTAAGACATCTTTGAAATGGTCATTCTAGTTTTGTAAACAATAACAAGCCAACATAAAATGCTTTTCACTAGGATATATTTTTCACCTTAACACAGAGGTGAAAGTGGGTGTGCCGTGATGGGCAGCTCTGGCAAGAACTGGCTGAGCTTCAGCAAAAGCCAGCAGGGAGCTATTTAAAGAGCTGGCGGGGACTCGGGTTGCACCAGTACAGTGTCTGTGAGAAATTTAAGTTACTTTTACTGCTGCCTAACTGATCACTGATCGAAATGCTGAAGTGGGTTTTCCTTTCCATTTGAAAAATTAAAAAGCTGGTTTTTTGTCTTCTTTGGTTCCACATGCTCCTTTAGTGTTTTCCTCTTGTACTGCATGCAGCAAGTCCTTCCTGCATTGCCAGTTCTACTTTAGGATGTGTGCAATGAAGCTTCAAGTTCTCCTTGCAATTTGTGACCTTAATGCCTTTCCTAAGGCCTGGGAGACTTCAAGAATGGAATTGCCAGATGTTAGCCCTCTCATTAGCCTTGACAAAAGCACTAACTTCCATTACTAACTTCCCTAATGGTGATCATCACAGTAGACTCCCCTCCTGACTGGCTGAGATATCTCACCATGGTCATCCCCTTATCTTCCTACCTTCTTGATTCTCTAACAGTATACATACCAAATATATACTTCCAACCCTCCAGGTCTCATTGCTAGTTCTAGCATATTTCTCTTTCCCTAACCTATCTGCTGTACCTCTTGAGACTATTCTCTGGAAAGACAGAGGCTTAGCAATAGTGGTTAGCATGAATATTCTAATTTCTTGCTACCAACACTATGCAAAGCTCTTTGAGGCATTTTTCTGTTACCACACTAGACAAAGTATTGAAGCAGTAACCTCAAGGAAGGCTTTTCCTTATTCTGGCATTAGCCATTATTTCTGCCGACAACTCATATTCCTTCTGAGCCTGGCTTCAACAAGCTAGACACCATTCCTTCTGGCTCCCGCTGGTCCTTTGACTGCCATCTGACCATGGTCTCCCATTGCTTTCAGCTGTGCTCATCCAAATGCTTTTTCTAAAATGTAAAATGCCAGCCAGCACGATGTCTCTGTCTTGTGCCAGGGCCCAGACCTGAACCACTAAAGCTTTAACAAAAAGCAAAAGAGCCCTGTCTCAACTGGAATAAAGCATTACAGTTTTCCAGAATGGAATGCTGGAACTTTTGGAGGCAAATCTTAACTTGTACTCTTCACCAGCTGAATATTAACCATTAAAATTTAAAACAAGCTATGTTCAGAGCAGGGAAGGAAATGGCTTTTGTGAGGAAAAATCTAAATAAACTCTAGGAATAACTGTGTAATAATAGCTTTTTTCTTGTACTTGATTTTATTTGATAAAAGCAACATATTTTTGCCGAAAGACAAAAGCAAATTACATTGTGTATCTGATGGGGCAGCTTTTCTGCACTTTTTAGTGTTGTTCTGGGAATATGGCATAATGACAGCTACTTTCACTTCAGTGAAAACCACTCCACATGGTTTTTACTTGTAAACCTGTAATCAGTCCTCCCACCCCCAGTTCCCCAGGGCAGAAGGGGTTGTTCTGAGTTTTTCCACATATTTGTTAAGACCCCTCTCCATGCAAAGATCTACATGCCCACTGGATTGTCTGGCTTTTGCAAATGGTGTATACACCAGTGGCAAAATGTTGCTTTTGAACATCAAAAGCAGAGCCCCCGTTTTAACAAACCATTCTGCGATAAAACTGTGTTACGCTCAAGGGACTCTCCTTCATAAAATCCTGTTGAGAGGGAGGAGGGAGGATTGAAAGCCAATTATCCATGTGCTTATTACACTGAGATTTTGCTTGATATTGCCATGAATTTACAAGTGGGAAACTCAAATGAGGGGTCAGGGTGAGGTAAATTCTTTCCCTTCCCCTTTCCAAGTGACATCTTTACTGCAGTATTTTTAAATACAGTATTCCTAGCAAGCTTTTACAAGTATCAAGTGCTGCTCATACATGGTGTTGACAATTTCCTCTCTCTAGATCGCAGAAATTGGACACGTAAACAATCTCTGATTGGGTCATTTTCACTGTTGGGGATGGAACCAAGGTATTTCCCTACACTATGTGGTATATTGAATTTTTTTCCTTCCTGTGCAGTAGTCATCATGAGGTCAGTGTGAATGTGTGTAACCATGGGAGCAATAGGAAGGTGTAATGCATAGATTTTTACTAACCCCGCTGGGGCGAGGAGAAGGAAGTACTAGAAGTATCATTGGAAGACATGATCCAGGGGATATTCAAGGAAGAAAATAGTTCTGCATGAATATATACACGTTTAGAATATGTGATATAGTAACATGGTCCAACTGGATGAATATGATTTAAAACAAGAGGAATTTTTCCCTTGACCACTTTGAGAGAGAGAGTCTGTTTTATGGTTTCTTCCTCTCCTTGCAACACACTAACCTTTGCTTCTTAGGTCTCAGAAATGTCCTATTTAATATACCGTGGACTATAGTTTGCGAACCATTAGCATAGTAACTAAGTTTAATGGAAATACAATTATACTGGTTAATAATTACCTTTAAGATTTTGTTTTGTATATAAAATTGAACCAATTATTTTCTGTTCCATGTTCTTACATATTGTTGTAAGCCATGTGGAGTGGTTTTCACTGAAGTGTGAGTAACTGTCATCATGTCATATTCCCAGAACAACACTAAAAAGAGTAAAAAAGGCTTAAATATTATTAAATATATGTTTTATATTTCTTGTATGGATTCTGGCACAAGCCTTGGAAGCTGCAACAATGTTGGTGGAAAAGTTGACTTGTTGACTCCTATGTAACCCTCAAGGTATTCCAATGCATCTTAGCACCTTTCGTCACAAACGTTAGTACTCCATATGATGTTCCAGGCTGATCATTAACAAAATTGAGAAATCTGCTTCTAATGCCAGGAGTCCAACATGATCAAGGAATGAGAGAGGGAACATATGGAGAGATGAGAGAAGGCAGGTAAAGGATGAAACGCTTGGTGGCTGGAAAGGAGAGAGTAGGGGGGAGAACATAAAGAGAAGTACATTGGGGAGAGAGAGACAAGGAATAGAGGTTACATTGACTAGAAACAAAAAAAAGGTGGGGGGAAGGCAGAGGATGCTAGAGGAAATCAGGTATGGTAAAGGACAGGAAACTGTGAAAATACACTACATTAAATGTAAAGGTGTTCGGGGGTTCAGGGACAGACAGAACATATATGTACACAGACATGCATACCTGTAGATAAAATACATAACTATTGTATGTATTTATGTTGTAAGGTACAGGTGATCATCAGAGCTCACTCATGGCTTCTCAGAACCCCTGTTGTCAGATCATTTGGTAGCTGGGATGTTGTATCTTGAAAAAGTTATTAACAAGGGATATTTCACCTGAGACATTTTCCATGGGAACCAACATGATTTAGAAGCATAATATCAATAATATAGCATTTCTGCTCACTGAAATACTTTACAATTCTTCCTATAATAACAAGATAGGAATGCCCTGAGAATTGTTTTTAGCAGAATTTCATTGAATTCTTGAAGGATGGAGACCAGATGTGACATTCTCATGGTACAATCATAGAATCAGAGAACACTAGAACTGATAGGGACCTCGAGAGATCATTAAGTCCAGTCCCGTCCCCACGGCAGGATCAAGCTCTGTCTAGATCATCACTGATAGACGTCTATCCAACCTGCTCTTAAATATCTCCACTGATGGAGATTCTACAACCTCCCTAGGCAATTTATTCCAGTGTTTAACCACCCTGACAGTTAGGAAGTTTTTCCCAATGTCCAACCTAAACCTCTCTTGCTGCAATTTAAGCCCATTGCTTCTTGTCCTAATGGAATCATAGGACTGATGGACAGCTGTGTCCCCTTAATGCTCCTATTGGGGTGCCTTTAACACTATTTCACTGTAAGAACAACCATTTCTGATCTGTTTACATGCAATATCACTCTCCGCTGAATGATATGAGTTTTTCTAGCCAGCCACTCCTGAATTGTATTACAGAGTGACACCTACAAATTCCCAGCTCCAGACCTGGGCCAGAAATGTGCATTTTGAACTGCCTAGATCTTTCCTTCTGTGCACAAGCTCAGACAAGGTCCATCATTTCATTAACAGAAAATGATATTAAATGATAGAAAATGATGACAAACTTTGCTATCTCAAGTGGAGGTTCTAAACAGTTCTAAACAGTTCTAAACAAACACACTCTGGTTCAGATAAAACAATAAAACAAGTTGATTAACTACAGAAAGATGGATGATAAGTGATCACAAGTGATGAGGCATAAAAGTCTGAAATGGTTGCAAAGAAATAAAAGGTAAAACTCAAACTAATATCTAACTTAAGCTAAGTCAGAGTGGGTAATCTTTTGTGTCAGGGTCCACTGACCCATAGAAAAATCAGTTGGTGGGGGCCACACACAAGTGAGAAGAATCAATCAATCAATTAATTAATTAATTAAAATTAAATAAACCCCCTCACTGGATCTGGCCCCCAAGTGATTCCCAGCAATGGTAGTTGCAGGGGAAAAGTCTGCAGGTGACTGCTTCCTCCCCTTGCCAGGCAGAAGCGGCCATGCGGGGGTTTTAGCACCGGCTCTCCACTGCATGCCCCATTGTGGTGGGAGAGAGCCCTGAGCCTCATGGGCCAAAAAGGGAAGCCAGGGGCTATAGGTTCCCCATCCTTGAGCTAAGTGAATTCAAAGCATAAGATTTCTCTCAGTATATGCTTGTAGCAGTCTTACTGGTTGAAAACGTTCCAGCCAGGATCCCTCTCCTGGTTTGATGATGTTCCTTTTGTCTTTCCAGCGTTGTTGATACTGTGAGTAGGGATGAGGAGGGAGGGCTCATTTGTGTCCTCGTTTGTGTCCTCTTTATAGCATTCCTTTTAAAAAATCCAATAAGAATTCACTTGATTATGTTGATACCTGGCTGAGGAACTGACTAACCTTTTGTCTCAGAGGAACTGGTCTGCGCTGCTTTTTTAAAGTTGGAGTATGTCCCGGCATTATTATACAGTAAAATCTTATAACTTTACACACAGTGTTGCTACACACATTTTACTTGGACAAAAATGTCCAGTAAATTAAGTTTTCAAATAGTACCTCACAAGGCATACTTTGTACAAAATGTATCATATTCTTGCAAAGTGATGTGCATAGAAGTATTGTCTGTCACATCAGGAAATGTATAGAGAGTGATTTTTTTTTTTTTGAAAAGCGGAAAATTTATATTCCTGAATACAGAAAATATTTGTTTGAAATGGACACTTTTGGCATTTACAGGTGCCAAAGTTTCACTCTTCTGTGTGTCATAGGGCTCGTCTAGACTACGGGAAAGATTCGAAAGAGGATATGCAAATTCTGTGGGAATTTATATATCTTCTTCCGATCTCACTTTCAAAAGTGGAGCTTTCGAAAGTGAAAGTAATCTAGACGTGTTGTTTTTGGCTACCCCCCCTTTTCAAAAAGCCGTGTAAACCTAATTTTTTGAGGAAAAGCAGCTTTTCGAAAAAGGGGGGAGTTGCCGAAAAAAACCCGCATCGAGATTACTCTCACTTTTGAAAGGTCCGCTTTCGAAAGTGAGATCCGAAAAAGTTATGCAAATTCCCGGGGAATTTGCATGTCCTCTTTTGAATCTTCCCCGTAGTCTAGATATAACCATACGGTGCAAGCGTCTCAGCCTACTGCAAGAGAGATTCTTCCACAAGAGTCTTCAAGAGGATTTTGCAGCATCTGCAAATACACAATTAGAACACATGTGGTTTGTCGAGGCAAATAAAAAAATGGAAACAATTGAGGTATCAGCTATATTGTGGTTAGAATACTTCCTTCTCCCAAATTTTGTTCTATTCACTAATGGTTCATCTGCACAGCACCGGTTTTTTTGAGATAACTAGCGTTATTTCAAAATAACAATGTGAGCATCTAGACAGCCATTCCGTTATTTCAAAATAATTTCTAAATAACAGACGGTTTATTCTGAAATCTGTAAACCTCATTTCGTGAGGAATAAGACCTATTCCAAAATAGCTATTTCAAAATAAGGCGTGTGTAGATGCTCCACTGCTGCTATTTCGAAATAGCCCCTCACCAAGACCATTTAAGTTATTTCTCCTCAGTGCCTCCTGGGACTCTAAATTGAGATAGCACATATTGGTAGTTTTGTAGTGTGAGGCAGTTGGTCTCATATTTCTATTTTGAGTTAAAGATTATTAGTACTTCTTAAATAAAAAATTGTTAAGACAATCATGGTAAACCAAGCCAGGCCTGTGCACCTGAAGATGTGACAGAATTGTGGCTGTGGGCAATGCCGGTTAACAAAGTTTTCTGATTAACAGAGTGCAGGATAACAAAGGTTTCACTGTACATTGTTCTGAGACTGGTTCCTCTCCACCATAAAACTTTTCTTCTCCTTTTCATATTCATACTCCTATAGATATGCTGATTTATCTTCTCTGATAATACCATGTTTAATCTGGTGTATTTTACATAAAATCTGGCTGCACTAATAAGGATCTTTAACTAGATAATTTACCATGAATTAGCATATATAACCCACGCACTTGTATTACCCACACCCGTGCAAAACCTGTGGTTTTTCCTGATTGTGTAAAAAAAGTCTTAGATAACCCGAGCACATGTATAGCCCGCGGGAGATGAACCGCGGGTACTGTTAATGAACAGTACCTGTAATGAAGTGTTAATGAACCACAGCTGATGACGCTGAGCATGTACAAGTATGCTACAATCCTTATTGCTGGTATATAACCCCTTTGAATCACACCGTTTTATTACCATTTATTTATTCCTTTAGTAGTTTTAACTTGTAATGAATTTTTAAAAAGTATTTAAAACTTCTTACAACTTTTTAAACATGCCTAAGTGCAAATCCTACATAGCCGATTTTAAATTGTGTGTTGTGACATATGCAAAGGACAATGGAAACAGAGCAGCAGGGAGAAAATATTCTGTCAGCGAAAAGTCTGTTCAGGAGTGGAGAAAGGAAGAAGCAGAGATTGAGAAATTACACCCTAGGAAAAGAGCGCGCCGCGGAAAGAAAGCCAAGTGGCCGAATCTGGACGAAAACCTGTTGAAAGGGGTTCGTGCACAGAGAAAGAACAAACGGGCGGTGTCAACGGTAGCCATACAGCTCAAGGCTCGACTTATGGCTATGGAAAAGAAAATCTATGATTTTAATGGGGGCTCAGGAAATTGGGTGTACAAATTTATGCGGAGAAACAATCTGTCAGTTCGCCCATGGACATCTGTTGGCCAACGGCTTCCCAACGACTGAGAGAAGAAAATTGATGATTTTAAAACTTTTGTACATAAAGAAATTAACCAGCTGGGCTTGAAACCAAACAACGTTATTAACATGGATGAGGTACCCATGTCATTTGATATACCCGCTACTCGGTCTGTTGTGGAAACTGGATCGAAAACAGTCAGTGTAGCACCCACCGGTCATGAACACACCTGTTTTACTGTAGTGTTGGCATGCATGGCAAATGGTGATAAATTAAAACCAATGGTGATTTTTAAGTGGGTAACAATGCCTAGAGAAAAACTGCCAGCTGCCATTTGTGTGGTTTGTAACAAAAAGGGCTGGATGAACACAGATGTTATGAAGACGTGGACAGACAGCTGCTTTCACGCACGAAAAGGTGGTTTTTTTAATCCTAAATCTCTGCTGCTTTTAGATTCTTTGGCCGCCCATAAAGAAACTTCAGTTCAGAAACTTATCAACGCCATGGGTGCACATATCGCCGTAATTCCAGGTGGACTGACCTGCAAGTTGCAACCACTTGATGTGGCTGTCAACCACCTGTTCAAGTGCTTCGTCCGAGAGGTATGGGACAATTGGATGACAAATGGGGAACCCACATTCACTCCAGCAGGTCGACAGCACCATGCAATTTATGTGGATGTTTACAAATGGGTTTTGGCTGCTTGGGACAGAATAAAACAGGCTACCATTCGGAATGGGTTCCATAAATGTGAAATTCTTCCCGAAGTTGACTCATCTAGCTCCAAAACTGACTACGACAGCGATTCTGATTCAGCACCAAAAACACAACCGTCACCGAAGGTCACCTAGCCTTGGTTATGGATTTTACAGATGTTTTTCAAGACAGCAACAATGACGAAAGTTTTGACGGTTTTGAAAACTCAGACGCTGAGGAGGATGCTGCTACCGCTGATTCTAGTGATGCAGAATGAATGAACTTATGTATTTTATGACAATGCGAGGATGGCTTTTTAAAACTGTTTTACCATATATTTATTCTTTTAATATTAGTTTCACATTAAAGTTTTAACTTTTAATGTTTTTTAATGTATTTTAACATCATCGCTGCCGCTATTATTAAATTAAAATATGCTGCTTTTATCAAGTAAGAGTCAGTCTTGTCTTCCTGTAATTTCAGTAAAAAAAAAACGTGTATAACACATGGATGAGTATAGCCTGCGTGGGAGGGGGGCCGGGGATTGTAAAACCTTGCATAACCCACGGGTTATATACACTAAAAGACGGTAATAACTACAACAGAAGTGTCAAGTACAAAATAAACAGCCAGGAGAGTTGACAGCATTGGCAGGCCCCAGGGCAAGATTAGGGGAGCCCTGCTCTGTGCTCCTGGAAGGGGCAGGACCACAGCCAGAAGGGGTGTGGCTGGGCCTAGCCTTCTCTGCCAGCCCTTCAGTGCTACCTGGAGTGCACCACCCATGGCTCCAGTGTCAATTTAAAGGGCCCAGGGCTTCAGCCACCACTGCCACAGCAGCAGTGGCAGCAACTAGGAGCACCAAGCCCTTTTGAATCCCTGAGCCCCAGGGCAATTGCCCCCTTTGCCTCCTTCCTCATCCCACCCACATCGGTGGGCCTGTAAACAGCACACATTAATAACATCTGTGGTGTTAAGTCTTAAGTTTATTTTCCAGGCATTTGATAATCTTTTCCTGACTTGGACAACATGACTCAAGAAAGTCACACCAAAATGCATGACAATGAGTTAGTGAAGGAGGAAGCTCAGAAAACAGCAGATTTTAAAAACCAAGCTGCTTATGAGTGTCATGTGTTAAAATAAACAACATTGAAAAAACAGAAAAATGTTCTGATGAAACTATAGCAAAATAACTATCTTCAGGGTGTTTTAAACATCTTTTTATAGCCACTCTTTTTCTGCAGTGATTCATGTTTTTTTTCCCTTTGATAAATGGAAAAATATGTTCAGTACCTCATGGTTGTGGATGAAGACTAATGCAATTAGATTTATTTAGCCACTGAGCACTGAAGAGGTATCTGAACACAAATTTAATGCTCAATTGAAAAGAAAACATATACTTAAACCGGAAATACAGATCCTGTTCTAAAGAGATTATCATTAACTCTTAGACAGTAAACATTAAGAATTATATATTTAAGCTAGATTCTGCCATCTTGACTCAAGATAAATAATAAGAAAAACTGGCTGCATATTTTTGACAAACTTTTTTTTCTTACCAAAAAAGTGCCCAATTCATGAAAACCAAAATTGTTTACAAAGAAAGGGTTAGTTTTCATTAATAATACAACTAAAATAAATTTGGGGGAAAAATGTTGAAACATCCTTTCTTGACATTTTTGAATTGGAAAGTTTCCATTTTCCAAGTCAAAGGGAATTTTCATTTAGAGATGTGTGTAAATTTATACTAAAGAGGATAAAAATAGATCTTTTTTATTTTTAAGTAATCAAAATGGCATATTTTGATTGACTCAAAGTGAAAATTTAGGATTTCTGGTTTGTGAAATTTAGGAATTTTGACTTTTTTGTCCTGCTTGGAAAATTTTTATTATCTTAAAAATCTTCCCAGCGCTAAAAATATTTGACTCACTCCAAAAGAAGTCCCAATAAATGACTGGGAAAACTTGTGAAGTAAGGCACTATTCAGTCTGAATAACTGTGGCAGAATCTGACCAATATTAGTGAAGGTTTTGGAGATATTATTTTACAATAGCTTAAAGATACCTACAGCTTTTAAAAGAACAATTCAATAGGTGCGTGTCACTGTGGATTTGTGAAAGATAAATCTTCCCAGACAAATCAGATTACTTTAATGAAATAACTGTAGGTCTAGGTAGAGGAGGGAAACCAATAGACTTAAAGTATGTGGATTTTCATAAAGCTGTAGGCAAATTTACATGTGATGTCCCTTCAAATAAGGGTCAAATAATAAAATAAAATAGATAAGAAATGTTGGAGAGATGAAAAGCAGTTGGAGTTAAAGGTTAGAGATTCTTCAAGAATGGAGAATGTGCCATTTTGATTACTTCAAAATAAAAAAGATCTATTTTTTATCCTCTTTAGTATAAATTTACTCACATCTCTAAATGAAAATTCCCCTTGACTTGGAAAATGGAAACTTTCCAATTCAAAAATCCTACAGTAAGACAAAGCAATATAAATGATTTTGAAGGGACTGATCCTGCACCTATTGAAAATAATGAGGGAGTGTTGCCACTGACTTTACCGGGGGACCTGATCCTACATCCAATTTTCAGATGATACTAAAAGAAGGGCAGAGGTGAGGGCTGTAGGTGTTTTAGGGTGATCTTGATATCATAGGTAAATTAGAGATGGAATATGAGATGAAATTTAATGTGTCTGAACCTGTAAATGATGCTTTGTACAAATGATCTCTAAGTTAAGCATAATTAAAATGGCAATATTGGGGGGGGGGAAGGAAGGACATACGTGTGTTGATAGATCTGGCACTTATCATTATGGTCTATTATGCAGCAACAGCAGCAAAGAAAGCTAAGAAGTTGGCTTTAATACTGTCCAAAGGCTATCTTATTAGTACTTTATGAATATAGGGCCAGATCTTCAGTTGATTTATAGCAGATGAAGATCTGAACCCTACTGTCCAATTCTGATTACCCAGTCACAAATTATTTTTCTTTTGAGAGAAAGCTATGAAAGTAACATGAATTAAATACTTAAACTAGCTATGAGCTAAATAAAATTAAGCTTGATGTTCATAGAGGTTTTTTAACAGATCTTATAAATCTGACAGGAATTTAATGTAAACAAGTTGAGAGAGAACAAATGTAATAAGATTAGAATGATGTTATTTCACAGGGAGTCTGCTAGAACAGATTTACAAATAAAGTGCAGGAATCAAGAACTTTTAATATTTTAAACAAAAGACTCATAGGCTTTCAGACTAGAAAGCACCATCATGAACATCTAGTCTGATCACCTGCACATTGCAGGACCTCAACCACCCACTCTTGTAGTAGGCTTGTAATCTCAGGCTGAGCCACAGACATCCTCATCTTGATTTAAAAATTTTAAGTTACAGAGAACCAATCAGTTATTCTAGTTCAAACCAGCAAGTGACCCGTATCCCACATTGCAGAAAAAGGCAGAACATCCCCTAGGGTCTCTGTCAAAATGACCTGTGGGAAAATTACTTCTTGACCCCAAACGTGGCAGTAAGAACTTGAGAATGTGGGTAAGAGCCACCATCAGAAACCTGGGAAAGAATTCTCTATAGTAATTCAGAAGCCTCTCTTTCTAGTGCCCCATCTTTGGCATTTAAGTTAGTTGCTAATAGCAGTCATGGATGATACACATGCTATTGTAGGCAGCCTTGACATACCATCCTCTCTGTAAAGTTTTGATAGCTCAGTCTTGAAACAAGTTAGTTTTTGTCCCACACCTATTCTCCTTGGAAGGCTGTTGTAGAACTAAACAAACCAAGTCCCTTAAATATCCTCTTGTAAAGCAGGTTCTCTCTTTCCCTGATCATCCTACAGGTTAAACCTATCTGGCCCAGCAACATCCCTGGTCCAGCATGACTTTAGTAAGCTGAATGACCAGTTATCATGGATGTGGCCAAGTTCCCCACATTCCCATAAAATTTGTTTACAGCCAATAGTCATAGCTTTCAGTATTCTCTGCTATTATTTAGATCTGATTTGCCCCTAAATAGCTTCTAAGAGCCCCAAAAGTAGAGGAAGTGTTGGTAATGCTGCTAGACAATATTGACCTCTGGTGGTTTGGCAAGTTCTCTGGTTCAGCACTGGTCAGGTTCAACCTGTATTAGCCCTTCTTTGCATCTGTTTCAGTTTGAATTGTTCATTCTTAAACATGAATAGTATACTACTAACATGGGAGACCAGAACTGCACACAAGTATTCCAGAAGAGGTCTTGCCACTGCCTTGTATAATGATGTGACGGGGTGTGGCTACCCCGCACTGAACCGCATGGAGTTGCCCTGGCCCAGCTAGCCGAAAGGGCCCCACCCCCAGGACCCTGTTGGGCATGCTCGCAAGGGTGGCCAGGTATAAAAATCCAGGGAGCCACCCAGTCTGGGCTGGCCGCCAGAGGGAAAGGAGCTCAGGCCACAGCTCCTGATCAGCCTCTGCAGCAGCAGCAACCACTGCAGCACCAGCCACCTCAGGAGCAGCAATCCTGACAGCAACAGCTTCAGTTGCAGCCCCAGCAACAGCCCTGACCAGGGAGGCCATCCAAGAGGGTTGGCCCTCCTGAGCAACGCCCCAAGAGCGGAGCAGCGTGCCAGGGACGGTAGGAAGTGGCCCAGGGCGGAGGATTGTCCCACCGGGAGTCAGCGCCCTTTGGCCGGCATCCCCGCTGATCCAGCAGCAAAAGCCCCCACTGCCCACAGGGCCCTGGGCTGGGACCCGGTGGAGCAGGAATGCTCAGGTCCTCCTACTCCCCCGGCCCCACAGTAACACTACTCCCTAGCAGTTTGGGAGACTTACCTGTGGACTAGGCCTCTAGGCCAGAGTGACTCTGAGAGAGGGGATGGTGTTTGTGATTAGGAAGGAAGGCCATATATACCCTGATAGAGGGTCTTGTGCTTTGGGACTAGGCCTGCTGGGCTGTATATTCCTTGGTAGAGGGGACTGTGCTTTGAACTTGGCCAGAAGGCTGTATTTGCCCTGATAGAGGGAACTGTACTTTGGGACTAGGGCGGCAGGGCTGTATTTACCCTGATAGGGGGAACTGTTCTTTGGGACTAGACCCGCAAGGCCAGTTTTGGGGCCCGACAGTGCGGTGGCGGCGGGGGGCACAAATTTTGCCTTTGTCCCCGGGTGCATAACACCCTCGCTATACCTCTGCAAACCCCCAAGTCCTCCCTCAAGCAGGTGACACATGGCCCCAGCCTTCCTGGCCCCAGAGCACAAGGAAGGAGGGCAGCAGGTGATCCCAGCCTCCCCTTCAGATCCCAAAGTATAGTTAATTGTGGGGTGGCCACAACAACTTACAACATCCTATAAAACTTATCAGAGAAAAAGAAATGATGGGATAATGATACCACCTGATTTTCAGATATAAACGTATTTCCAGAAGTAACCTCAGTTTGCAGAGTTTGCACTTGTAAGGTAGGTGTACTTCAACCACAGGAGCAAATATATTTGTTATGTTCTTGATGATCTCTAACCCAAATAGTGCCACTTCCTCTTATCTAGACAGAATTCCAGCCAGCTCACTCTTGTCCATGCTTTTGTCATGGCCAAGTATTTCAATGGCCAAGTAACCTCATTTCTGGTCTTCTCTGAGAGGAGATAGCAAAATGGAGGTTACCAGCATCCTGATGTTACTCAAGCCCCAATTGTCTCTCTATTCCTCAAGTCCAGTGGTCTTCTCTATGTGAATAGAAATCTGTGAGGTGGAAGCATAAGAAGGATGAACAATTGTCCAAACACTTTTTTGGAAATTTCTCTCAGAATGGAATGAACGGAACCACTGATGCATGATTAAGGAGGGGGACTTCAGTCTCTAAAACATTTGAAAGTATAAACGTTATGGGGGAAGATGCCTGAACTATGAACTAGTAGCAGGTGGGGAAAATTTTCTATTAATTTTCTATTAATTTTGTATTTAATGGCTATATGTTTTCTAACATCAGAAGATACCTCTTCCAGTTAAGACTGTCACACCAAAAGACTGGAAGGTGGTTTCGCTTCAAAATTTTGCACTGATTTTGTTTTACTTGAAAACAATAATTGTCTGTTAGTATCTTTTCTGTAGGAAGAATTATCACAGTTCTTAGTGATCATGTCAATCTTCAAGAGGGACTTGTTGGTTCATTTTCTTTTCCCAATGTAACCTCATACTGTCAGTATTGCTGTGTAGTTTTTCAGGAAAATGTAGACACAGTATACCTATTTGTTTTTAATGGAGAGCAGATTATCTTATAATTTCCTCACATAGCCTTCAATTGAAGATAAATCAACTTTAAATTGTCTTTATTTCTTATGTATCATCAGTACAATATAAGAAAATAGAAAACATAGTTGATATTTTTCTTGCAACTATGTGAAAGATTTTAATTATTTTAATCAAATTTCTTTTGTATTTTAATTTATTTTCCCATTATTCTTATTTTTTGTGAAATTAACATCTGATATATTTTAAATGGTGAGCAATTAAAGGTAGATGCCTGTTCAGAATCTTTATGAGTGCAGCCAATAAATGTAATACTTGTTTGAATAAACCTATATTACAGACATGTGGTGGAGAATAAACCAAGGTAAATGGAATAATTGCATTAATTAAGAATGGAATTATTTAATGAAATATGATAAGTGGGACACCCAAGGGTTGGGGGAAGGGTTTGGGGCAGGGGGCCTACTTATACTCTGCAGAATAGCTCTCCCCTGCAGGCTCACTACCCCCAGTGGTCCCTGTCATATCATGTCCCTCCAAACAGCAGCCCTTCCCTTTGCATGTTATGGAGCTTTATCTGGGGCTTCCATTTGTCTTGTCACAACCAAACCCTGACCTTGCTTTAAGTTAGGAGAAGAGGAAGCTGCATACCAAATGTGGCCCTAGCTCTTAGCATTTAGGAGTTCTTGAACAAACAGACTTGCAGACAAACACACAGACAGACACACTTAGATACCTTCTTTTATGCTTATATGAGAAAATAATTTGTATTATCACAAAAAAGTCTCCTTGCAAAAAAGTTTGCAATTAAAAGTTACAATTTCTACATTCTGTGAAATAATCGATTAAGCTGGCTTTGATACTCCTCCAAATACAATCCAGTGAATGCTCTGAACCTAACACCTGATTTATGTTCATTATAGCATAGTAACTTTGCAACTGGCTTTATCTTTTAAAGCCATAATACTCCAACCTGTTTCAGATGTATTTGACTGAAATATCCTGTCCAAGATTCATAGAAACATTTCATTAACTGATTATACATCACAGCTCTTACCGGGAAGAATGAGAAGTGCACTTCTTCTGACCTAAAACTCTCATGGCAGAGATTGCGTGACACTCCAAGTGTCAGTATTCCCTGTGCAATTGCTGCTTACTACTAAGAAAGGAACATTCCTTCTTAACCAAGAGATAGCTGTACCTTAAATGGAGGTTTTCTCTCTAGTCCTCTTGAAAACTGGAAATATTGCGATTTTTTTTCCATTTACAGATTGCTATAAATGGACTGCTTTGCTGGGCAACCACAGCGGGGAGCAAACAGATTTACCTCAGTGTGGACACCATAGAGCCCGACTGTGAACCCTTTACGCCCATTGGTGTAGCTACAACTACTCCTATGTGTATGTGTATTTCCATTGAAGACCTCAATGGGAGCAAAGGGTTCACAGTCAGACACATATTGGACATTATGGGCTAGGCTGGGAGTTAAGAGACAACACTGAGCAAGAGGTGGTAGACACAGCCATCCAGTCCATAGGCTGGAGTGGGGCAAGTGCCCTGAGCCCTGCACTTCCAGAGCATGCAGGGGAGCTCGTGGTGGGCCTGGCGCTAGCAATAGGTATCAGACCCATATCCTCCTAGTCCCTCCAGGCTGGGAATTAGTTTCTTTTTCTTGCCTGCAACCCTACCACAGGGGCTGCTCAATCTCTGCTCTGCCAGCTCCTAGTCAGTTGCCTGCTGGCTGCTGCAGGGTCCTAGTGCTTCCCATTATACCATGCACTGGTGCAACCCCAGCTCTGCACAGGCTGATCCTGCTCCTGCTCTTCCAGGCTTCTGCCTTTGAAGGACAGACTGACCTACCAGCACAGCCCTGTTGCACAGGGAAACCTTCCTAGCACAGGTGAGGGCCAGCTAGTCTGTCACCCAATACTGGTGTCTCCCAGTGCCCCACATTTTCTACTTCCGCTGCCCTTTTTCCCTCTTCCATTATTCGGTTTGGGGGGAGGATCCTGCAAAGGAGACAGGATCCATCCCTGGTCACCTTGCTGCTCAGGGTCCTCCTTGCCTTTTTCAGATCTCCAGCCTTGGGGTTCCCCACTCTGCAGTACCAGGACTTATGGCCCCAAAACTCTACTACCTCCACCATGAATGGCAAATTTGGAAACACAGCAGAGGGTTTCCATTGACTCCCTCCATCTTACGAGCTTTAAAACTCAACCTTTCCAAGTGCTCTAAAATATGAATGGCTACTTTGCTTGCAAACCTGCCTCCTGGGGATGTAGAGTTACTAGTGATCCAAAATTGGGTTCATTTGATCAAGGGACCCCTGAATTACAGGCTTCCCTCCCCTCCAAGAAAGCCTGTTCCCTTCTATACTACAGAGAGTGAGGTATTAAAAACCTGGATGAATCACAGCCAAACCTTGTTGTCTTCATTGAGCTAGGTGGTGTGAATTCAGCCCAAGGCCAGTTAACATAACTAATGATAAGTCACTCACAACCCCATTAGACAAAAGGATGCCTGCTGGCCAATACTACAATTTTGTGAGTCATGGGTGCTGGCAATTTGAATTTGATGAGAATACAATCAGTCTTTGTGGGGAAAGGGGCAAATTAGGCATGAGAATGCTTCCTGGGCAGTGGGAGGGAGATGTACTGTTCACTGCAGTCTGCAGGTTCCTGCTCTGCTGGTCTGGGGGGGGGGGAGGGACAGGTGAGGTTCTCTGTGTTAGGGGGGGCAGGAATTAATTACACTGGGAAAGAGGAGCACTGCTGGTTCCTCATTACGGGAGATGGGGAAGTCTGCAAGTTGATGCAGATGGATCAGGGCCCTTGAGCCTGTATAAAAATGTTAAGAGGGGGGCCTATACAGTAACTTTGCCCAAACCTAACACCTTGCTAGGAATGGTCCTGGTGCTAGCTGCACCAATCCAGGAGTAGCCCCAGGAGGCATTGGGCTGTAGTGACACTCCTCGGGGGCCAGGTCTACCCTAGACCCAGAAGGTTGGCTTAAGATGCACAACTCCAGCTATGTAAATAACATAGCTAGAGTCGACATCCTTAAGCTGAGCTTCTTCACAGTAGGAGACCAACAGGTGCAGATGCTCTCGTTGGCTTCTCTTACTCCTCGTGACTGCGAGGAGTACTGACACAAACCAGTGCCATCCTCAGCGTTTGATTTATCAGGCCTTAACTAGATCTGCTAAATCGAATGCCAGAAGATCAATTTCCAGCTCATAAGTATAGATGTGGCCTGAATCATAATTCCTTCCCTGCTTTCTCTTTCCTCCGTGGAGTAAAGGGGTAGTAATTTGCTGCTGGCCAATAGAAGAGGTAAATGACTCCTAACATTCAGTGCTGGCTCAGTTATATAGAGCTAAGATTTTAGTCACTCATGTGAGAGTATATGCAGACTGAGAGTGTGAGGGAGCGGTTCTTACTCCATTGTCTGTGTATGTAATCAATCAGAATCTTCCCCTTAAAAATGCCATAGGTCAGATTCAGCCATCCTTGCTCACTGTGAGTTGTTCCATTAAATGTTAATATGGTTATCTGTGGACTGAAATACTACTCAGCATGAGTAAGGGCAGCAGAATCTGGCCATATATATGAAATGTATTTTAACAGACACCATTATCTGTGAAGCTAAACCCTCTGATACAACAAAAACATCTAGGTTCACTCCATGAGTACCAAGTAGATTTGACCTTATTAATAGATTTTTTTAAAACTACAATGCAAAATCTAAACAGACAATAGGATCACATAGCTGCTTATTGCTACCTGATCCACAATACTTTGATGGATTGTCAGCCCTTTGCTTACTTGAAAAGTTTCTTTTTTAAGTAAAACGTCTGACTGTCAGAGGCTCTGTCATAGCACTGCAGCCCAGTTTACTTCAATAGAAATTGCACCACTGCAATTGAGACAATTTGGCCAAGTGTTACTCATTATTCTCACTGAGATGAATGAGGGTCATGTTCATATACTAAAAGTCTGTAGCTTTTTCTTTTTTTTCTTTTAGAAGCCAGAATGAATTTTAAAAGTGGAATGGTTTCTTGGTAAATGTTTTGCAGGCAGTTGTGCCCTGATAAATTGTTATGACCTTGAAGAAGCTCAGTGAAACCACAAAAAGACAGAATAATTGTTTCAGTCCCTGGAAAAATAGCTACTAAAATGTTCCTTTTTAAAAAATCAGGAAAAATAGAAATGAAATATATAGCATTATATAAAACTAAGCATTGCTCCTACCCTACTCAAGTACTTACCAAATTACTTTCAATTGATCCTGAATCAAACAAGGACTTCTCCCTACATGTCTCATGCCAAAAATTAGACAAGGTTTTCTCTGCCACAAGCTCTCATAGGCAAAGTACTGTAGAAGTGCTGTCCTTCAAAACTGGGACAGACATGTTAAAACTGTGAATACAAGATGAAAAGAGGCTCATGAAAAAGGAATATATAGGGAATAGGCATTAGGCTTAACATCCATAAAGCAAGCAATAAAATGAAGAGCTAGTAATTAAGGACTGAGCCCAGTGGTTACATATGATAAATTATTTGGCAGTGGCTATTTGCTTTAAAACACTCCCCCTTAAAGTGGTGTATTTATTATTACAGAGAGCATATCCAGGGTCAAGGAGAAACTCAGGGTGAAGGTGAGATGCAGTGACTGGAAAAAAATTTCCAAATGATTTACTTTGCAAAGGCTACGCATTATTCTACAATTGTTTATATACACAGATTAATTTTATATAGTAATTGTTTCATGTATTTATTTGTTTACAATGTTTTCCCAGTTATGGTTTAAATAACTTCTCTTTGACATCACAATACAGATTGTTATTGTATAAACAGTTGTTTAAAATTTTCAGTTATGAATAAAATGGAATATCAGATGGATCATTTGGCTGTTCCTACTACCTGTAATTGAAATTTACCATACTTTGAAACCGAGTCAGCAACGATACATGAGACAGTCCAATTAAACTCATGTCCAGTTGCCAGAACTGTCCATTTACTGAGCAGTTAGAAAGCATTCATAACTCACTAGGATCATTTCTTTATCTTTATCTTGAAATGACATCCCATTAAATAAGACGATTAAGAGGTACTATTTTCATTTATATTGCAAATAAAGGTTGAAGGTATACTGCATCATTGCTATGCATAAATCCAGAGTAAAGATAAAGAAATAAGCTAAGATAAGCTTCAGAGGGTAGCCGAGTTAGTCTGTACAGGATAAACTTAAAAACAAGAAAATGGTGTAGTAGCACTTTATAGACTAAGAAAACATGTGAATAGGTACCTTCCCAGTAAGACACCCCCTTCCCCCGTCACCCACATCCGGAGAAACAGAGGCTAGGGACACCATTCCTACCCATCTTGGCTAATAGCCATTGATGGACCTAACCTCCATGAATATATCTAACTGCCCTTTGAACCCGTCAAAGTCCTAACCCTCACCATATCCTCTGGCAAGGAGTTCCACAGATTGACTGTGCACTAAGTGAAGAAAAACTTCCTTTTGTTTGTTTTAAACCTACTGCCTATTAATTTCATTTGGTGACCCCTCATTCTTATATTGTGGGAATATGTAAATAACTTTTCCTTATTCACTTTTTCCACACCAGTCATGATTTTATAGATCTCTATCATATCCCTCCTTAGTCTCCTCTTTTCTAAGCTGAAAAGTCCAAGTCTTTTAAATCTTTCTTCATATGGGACTCATTCCAAACCCCTAATCATTTTTGTTGCCCTTTTCTGAACCTTTTCCAATGCCAATATATCTTTTTTGAGATGAGGCAACCACATCTGTATGCAATATTCAAGATCTGGGCATACCATGGATTTATACAGAGGCATTAAGATATTTTCTGTCTTATTCTCTATCCCTTTTTTAAGTACTCCTAACATTCTATTTCCTTTTTTTGACTGCCACTGCACACCTAGTAGATGTTTTCTGAGAACTATCCACAATGACTCCAAGATCTCTCTCTTGAGTAGCTGTAGCTAAATTAGTTCCCATTATATTGTACGTATAGTTGAGATTATTATGTTACGACAATTCTTTTGCCAACTCTCATTGTTCCTTCGACTTCTCCCACTGTGTTGTCCCACCATAGCTTTATGACAGCCTTGCTCACTGGAAGCAGATACTTCTGTACTTTCCTCTTGACTGAGAGTGAGAGGAACAATTTTCCCGACAACACCTCTCACCAGAGATTATAGGGTTGTGTTTTTTTCCCTCTCTGGGATGACAGCATAAAATTACTCATTCATTTTTTTTATTCCTTCATCATAAAACACAATATAGAGACACACCCTAAATCCTTTGCCACAACTAGCTCCATCACTATTAAATTCTGTTGTTTTATAATTGTTTGTTCTATATTTCCAAGTAAGATGAAAAGATTTGATTTTGAAATATTTGAATAATTTTGAACATTTGCTTAATTATTAAAGTTTAAAAAATATTTTCTTATTCTGCTTTTTAAAAGTGGGGGAACAAAGATTAATGTATGTTGTGCTTTTAAAAATATTGGACCTCAGTTCTTTTAATTTTCTTTTCTTTTCTTTCCTTTCCCTTTTTTTCTTGTCTAGTACCACATTCTTCAGTAAAGAGAAATGTCTATAATAATAGCCATAAAAGGAGAGCTAGTCATAAAAAAGCCCCTAAGAGTTTAGGTACTCAGTTTCCCCTGGGATCCGTTCCAAATTTACAAACATAGACCCTGATCTTATATGGGTCTTATATACAGATCCTTAGCTTTATGCACTGTGAGTAGACTAATTCATGTGAAAAAGTATGTGCAGGATTGTGTTCCCATCCTGGCTCTTGAAAATTGCTCTACACTAGGAAAAATTTGCACTAATGTGGCCTACAGAAAACCTCCCAGGTAATCAGTAAGGCTATGTCTACACAGCAGCATTATTTCTGAAAAATTTATGTTATTCCAAAATAACAAAGAGCACATCTGCATAGAAAGCCGTTATTTCGAAATAATGTCAAGCTGGAGGACTTCTTACTCTTTCTCCTGTAACCCTCATTTTACGAGGATTAAAGGAAGTCAGAGGAAGAGTGCTCTTCCTTCGACTTCCTGCTGTATAGACAGCGCCAAAAGTTGAGTTAAGCTATTTCAATTTAAGCTACACAATTGATGTAGCTGAAGTTGCGTAGCTTATTCTGACTTTAGACCTATGTTGATGTGTCGTAAAAGTATAATCAACTGAAACTTCCATAGTTTTTTTATTATTATTATTCTTGAAAGAAGACACTTGAGAAAGGAGGCACTGATTATTTTTCATTGTTTCCCTTGAAAAAATAGTTATCAAAATATTTAAAATTAGTGCATAATTACACAAGATGGAAAACATCTTTTAGAAACAAAGCTGTGAAGAGGAATCCAATGTAATTCACCCATGAACAAGGTGAAAGGTATTGACCCCCTTTCACATGATGTTAAACTGGGGTATATTTCCAGTTATGTTCTGAGTGATCATAACAAGCTTAAATCTGAGGAGTATTTGATCCCAGGCTAAATTTTATCTTTGGATGTTTGGGTAAAAGTCCCTTGGAAATCAATAGGGAGCTGTGTTTACATCCAGTGGCCAAACTTTGTTCTAAGGACAGTTAGTTCTGCAGCATATCGCATTTTGTGGTATTAGTGTTTTTAATTTCAAAATGAAGGTGAAGACTATTTGACCATCGTAGGAATTTGACTGGTGGCTTCAATAGATTCAGATGAATACTGTCTATATGCTTTTTGTTTAAAGCGGGAAAACGAGATGATACAAATGTAGCTACTGATTATTTTTCCAATAACTGAAACAATTCAATCAGTCTGGCTCTTTGATTCTTAAGATGGAGTTTTCCCCCTGTCATGGTCATGAGGGATGGCCAGCAGCCTGGGGATTAAGGGGTTAACCATGACCCTATATCTAGCCAGGTAGCATTCAGCCAATAGAAATGCAGATAGGGATTTCAAACCGAGACAAAGGAATGTTGGGGTTTTCCCTCCTTTGTCTCTGGGCCAGTTTGCTCTAGATACTGAGGAAGGCAGAAGACATTTCTCTCTCCCAGAAAAAGACTTCATAATATGTAAGTAGGGTAACGTTTAGATAAATCTGTTAGGTTTTATTGTTTTCTGTTGGGGGACTTTGGATCTGATGTCTGTGCTGTTAGAAATGGGGGTTTCCTCCCTTTTGTAACTAAGTTTTGGCCCATGGGAGTCCACATGAGTATATTCATTGGTGACTTTTTCCATCTAGTCATTATGCTTGCAACAGGAGCATTGTTTTGATAATAAAAGTTCTTTCTTTTTTATTAACCTGGTATTGGTTCAGTTCTGTGTCCTGGAAAATCTGTCTGTGGGATCTTCATGCCTCTGACTAGGGGATAGCAGCCACAGACTGCAATTTGTATTTTCTCTTTTCTTTTTTTTCAAGCTCTTTGGGGAAAAGAGCTTGGGGTGCCCTGGGGTTGGTTTCAAGTGTCCACCCCTGTTTATGGGTTCAAAAGCACTTGATGGTAGCAGTGGATTTTTATCCCCAAAATCTAGGTTTTTAGGATTTTGGGGGGAAGTTTTATACCAAAGCCTGGAAAGATAATGTTTTGGGGTACTTTTGCGGGCCCCCACTTCTGCATTCATAATGCCAGAGTGGGGAATCAGCCATGACACCCCCAAGGCTGTATTATGTACATCAAATGAAGTTAATGCACTCAGTGAGGGGAACAGTCACAATACACAAGGCAAAAATCCCCTTTCCCCTTTGATTTAACAGTACAGATATACTAATATACTATCTCAGATCTCAACATGAGGGCTTTGTCTACACTACAAGTTTTTTTGGCAGAAAATATGCTAATGAAGAACTTACTAGCATAACTTGTGACTTCATTAGCATATTTTCACCGTTTCTTTTTGCACAAGGGGTTTTTGCGCAAAAAGAAGCAGTGTGGACTTTTTTGTGCAAAAGCCCCATTTTGTGCAAGATCCTTATGCCTGTCCCGGAGAGAAAGCCCACCCCCTCACCTTGGACCAGACCGGGGGGGAAGGAAGAGAGCTTGAGGGTAAGGTGTGCAGTCCCCGCTACCCTGGGCCAACCCCGGGGAGAAGCTATTTGCCATCTCCACCTCCTGTCCCGGAGAGGCATAAAGATCTTGCACAAAATGGGGTTTTTGTGCAAAAAAAAGTCCACACTGTTTCTTTTTGTGCAAAAACCCCTTGCTCAAAAAGAAACGGCAGATAATATGCTAATAACGTTGTGACTTATGCTAATGAGCCCCTCATTATCATATTTTCTGGAAAAAATCTTGTAGTGTAGACAAAGCCAATGAGAGCAAGATGTAAGTGCCATCATTTTAGAAGAAGTTACTCACCTTCGTGCAGTAACAATGGTTCTTTGAGATGTGTCCCCGTGGGTCCTCTACTGCTGGTGTCGGGCTCGTCCTGGCACCACGAATCAGAGACTTGCCATAGCCGTGCTCGGCCAAACCGTGCATGCGCGATCAATGTCTTGCGCCATTCGTGCCTTTCATCCATCGCACACGGTCCAGCCCCGCCCAGTTTCTCTCACCCACCTGGTTATCTGTAACGAGAAAAAGAGAACCACGATTCCGGAGCAGGGAAGAGGGCGGGTTGTGGAGAACCCACGGGGACACATCTTGAAGAACCATTGTTACTGCACGAAGGTGAGTAACTTCTTCTTCTTCTTCTTCAAGTGGTCCCTGTGGGTGCTCCAGTGCTGGTGACTTTGGAGCAGTACCCCAGCCCAGAAGGTGGGCTCTGGAATCAAGGTTTCTGGTAGAATGGGAGTACTGCTGTAGCCACTGAGGAGTCTGAGGCAAATTGATGTATGATCGCGTATTGCCTCATGGAGGTGACATTGGAGGACCATGTTGCTGCTCAGCAAATGTCACGGAATTGGACTCCTCTTATAAAGGCTGTAGACATAGCCACTGCTCTTGTCGAATAAGCTTTAGGTTGAGATGGAAGCGTCTTATTGGAGATGGAGTAACAGGTAGTAATACATGAAACTATTAGCTTCACAATGCGCTGGGAGGATAATGCCTGGCCCTTGGAGTGGTCAGCCAGCGATATTATAAGGTGATCTGTCTTGTGAAATTCCCGTGTCCTGTCAATGTAGAAAGCAAGGGCTCTGCGTACGTCCAGCATATGGAGAATTGCTTCACACGAGGAAGTATGTGGTTTGGGACAGAAGGAGGGAAGGACGATGGGCTCGTTGATGTGAAATTCTGTACAGACTTTAGGAATAAACGCTGGATGAGATCTCAACATTACTGAGTCCTTAGCGAATATCGTATACAGTGGAGATGACATGAGGGCTGCCAGCTCACTCACTCTGCATGACAACGTTATGGCTAGTAGAAAAAGGAACTTGATTGTAAGTGTAGTGACGTCGTAGCCATCGGTTCAAACGGGGGACGTGTTAAGGTGTTCAGCACGAAGTCGAGATTCCACGAAGGCAGTGGGGGCCTTTGTGGTGGGTTAAGATTTGTGAGCCCCTTCAAAAACCTTTTGGTGATGGGGTGAGAGAATAATGTCCCATCTTCCATGGTGTGGTGGAACGCATTGATTGCCTCTAGATGTACCCGCAAGGAGGCTATCAAGAGCCCTGCTCGTTACAGATGTAGGATATAATCAAGTATATGCTGTAAAGGTGAAGTGTGTGGGTTTATATCGTTATTGTTACACCATGCTTGAAATCTAGTCCACGTAGCTAAGTAAGTGGCTCCTTGCCACAGCAAGTGGAGTCCTTCCTGCTGTGCATTAGTACGTGTTTAACTTGCTTGGAGCAGAGGTTTTCGGATGCCCGGAACTAACTAGTAGCCAAGCAGTCAGGTGTAGGATTTCAGGTCTCGGGTGAAGCAGAGAGCCGTTCTGTTGAGTGAGTAGGTCCGGCAGGGGGGAAAGGCAGTATGGTGTTCGCATACTTGGTGAAGTATCGGGTACCATTTGGTGAAGTATCGGGTACCAAGGTTGCCAAGCCCAAGCGGGGGCTATCAGAATCACTCGGGCTGCATCCATGTTGATTTTTTCTAGGACCCTGGGTACAAGGACAACCGGTGGAAAAGCATAGAGTAAAGACGTTCCCCAATGAAGGAGAAAGGCGTCTCCCAATGAGTGGCAGCCAATTCCCGCTCTGGAGCAATAATTTGGGCATTTCGCATTGATGTGAGTAGTGAATAGGTCTATCGAAGGAAACCCCCAACGACTGAAGGTGTCAGTCCGGATCTCCCACTCGTCATCGTGAGGGAAACATCTGCTGAGGGAATCTGCAATGGCATTGTTGGCACCAGGTAAGTACGACACTATGAGGACAATGTCGTTGCAGATACACCAGTTCCACAAGCGAGCCGCCCCCACACAGAGGGATTGAGATTGAGCCCCCCCCTTGCCTGCTGACATAATACATTGTTGCAATGTTGTCCATGAGCATCCTGGTTGTTATGCCCATTATGTGGGACTTGAAATGTCTGCAGGTGTGAAGCACTGCTCTGAGCTCGAGTATGTTGATGTGGAGCAACATTTCTGCTTTGAACCAGTGGCCCTGAACCTTTAACTCACCTATGTGGACACCCCAACCAGTGAGGGAGGCGTCTGCGGTTATCTATTTCGACGGTTGAGGATGGTGGAAAGAGATACCAGCCATGAGATTTTTTGGTTTAGTCCACCACAGAAGGGACTTTCGAATGTGTTGTGGTAGAGTTACCAGCTTATGAACGCTGTGCTTCGCAGGAATGTAAAGAGAAGCCAGCCAATGTTGGAGACAGCGTAAATGTAATCTCGCGTGTCGAACCATGATGGTGGTAGCTGCTATGTGACCCATTAACTGTAGGCAAATGCGTACAGGAAGTGTTGACAAATGCAACAGGGTGTTTATTAGGTCCTGGATTGTCTGAAATCTTTCGACGGGTAAGTATGTGTGTGCCGAGATTGAATCGAGTCGTGCACCTATGAAATTCAAAATTTGAGCTGGTTCTAGTGATGATTTTTGTACGTTTATAATGAGTCCAAGGGACTTGAACATCTGGTTCGTTATCGCCACCATTTGGCGTGTTTCTGTACGGGTGCAACCTCTGAGGAGGCAATTGTCTAGGTAGGGAAAAATTGTAACATCTGTTCTGCGAAGGTGGGCTGCAACTACTGGTAGGGTTTTGGAAAACAAGCAAGGCCGAAAGGAAGCACCTTGTACTGGAAGTGCTTGTCTGCTACTACAAATCAAAGAAATCGTCTGTGTGCCACATGTATTGCAATGTGGAAATAAGCCTCCTGTAAGTTGAGGACTGCGAACCAATCTCCGTTGTTCAGCGATAGTATAATAGTGGTTGGGGTCACCATCTTGAAATGTTGTTTCCGAAGGTATTGATTTAGGTTTTGTAGATCCAGAATGGGTCTCCATCCCCCAGTCTTTTTGGCAGTGAGGAAATAACGAGAATAAACCCCTTTTCCCCGGAACTCATTGAGTACTCTCTCTATTGCTCCAGTTTCGAGCAGACGATGGACCTCTTGCTTCAATAGGTCCTCGTGAGAGGGATCTCTGAAAAGGGATGGGGTGGGTGGGGTATTTGGGGGAATGGAGATGAATGGAATGGTGAGACCGGATGCTACAATTTCTAAGACCTATCTGTCTGAGGTGATGCTGGCCCACTGATGGTAATATGGTCTTAGTCGATGGTGAAAGAGGAGGGGCGCGTTGCACTCTGTGCTGACAATGAGGGTATGTCTACACTACAGCACTAATTCGAACTAACTTAATTCGAATTAGTTAATTCGAAATAACCTAATTCGAATTAGTGCATCTAGACCTAATTCGAAATAGCACGTCCACATTGAGTGGACCCTGAATCAAAGGTAAGTCTGGTCGGAACCAGTGCCGGCAGGGCATCAGGGTCGGACTTAGTGTGTGGGGCTGCTGCCTCAGGCTAGCCGAGGGCTGTGCTTAAAAGGACCTGACCCCCCCATCTTGGACAGACAGTTCTCAGGTTTCTCTGCTTGCTGGTCTACCTCGCTGAGGGACAGCAAAGCATGTGTGTCTCGGAGTGCTCTGCTTGCCCTCACTCAGGGCACCAAGGCACTCTGCAACATGGAACCAGACCTGCCCCCGGGGACTCTGCTGCATCTCGAGGACACGTTGCTGGCAGCCTGGCTGCACTGTCTGCAGGCTGCCATCCGTGAGGACCATCGAGGGGATGTCAGGATCCAGGAAGCCCTGCGGGAGAGCTTCCACCCTGAGGAGCGCTAACAGTCTCCTCGGTCTGCCCCACTGGGGGCTTGTGCCCCATTCCTCCCTCTCGTCCTTCCACTTACCCTTCCCTAGCCCCCCCTTCCTGATGTCAAATAAAAGACACGTATTTTCAAAAATAACAACTCTCTTTATTTAACACAACTGGGGAGGGGGAATGAAACTCTGGGGAGATGGGGGAAAGGAGGCGGGAGAGGGCAGGAGAAAGGGTGGGAGTGGGGAGGGGGAAACCTGGGAGGAGGGAGCTGGAAGCGGAAGGAAGGGGAGGAAGGGAAGGCTCAGGGTTCGGGTCCTGCTGGCTCTCCCATCTCGCAGCACAGAGGGTGCGGGGCATTGGGGAGTGGGTGTGGAGGGTGGGGCAGGAGGGACGGGGTGCGGAGGAAGGCGGGAGGGGGAGCAGGAGTGGGAGTAGGAGCGAGAGCTGGGGCGGCCGCAGGGGCTGGAGCAGGAGGAGGCAGGAACCTGTCCACCAGGGTCTGGAGGTGACCTCGGAGGGCACAGCCCTGATCCTCCAGCGCCTGCAAGCTCCGCTGCCACAGCCACAGGTCCTCGTGGACCCAGTACTCCTGGGTGCGGAGCTGCTGCTCCAGTAGCCACAGGTGCTCCTGGCTGTGCATGTGGCCTCTGGTGACCAGGCTGGCAGCCATGCGGCTGTAGACGGCCGCATTCCTGTGCGTAGTGCAGAGATCGTGGACGTTGCAGGCCTCCCCACAAACCTCGATGAGGTCCACGATCTCCGCACTAGACCAGGCGGGCGCCCGCCTTTTGCGGCCCCGGGCAGGCTCCTGGGAGCCGCCAGCCTGGTCCTGGGAAGAGGCGGAGGGCAGGGTGGCAGCGGGTGGCTGGCTCATGCCGTGCCAGGTGCAGGGTCTGCTGGCTGGGTGTTGGCAGGCTTGCAACTGACACAAGCACTGTAGCCAGACCGTGCCCCTTTAAGGGCTCCGGGGCCGGGAGGGGGGCAGAAGAGTTTCCCTGGTTTGGCCCAGAGTGGCTACCAGCGCAACCTGGAAAGGGTTAGCCTCCAACTAGTTCGAATTAAGTGGCTACACAGCCCTTAATTCGAACTACTTAATTCGAACTAGGCGTTACTCCTCGTAGAATGAGGTTTACCTAGTTCGAATTAAGCGCTCCGCTAGTTCGATTTAAATTCGAACTAGCGGTTTGCATGTGTAGCCCCTATGAAAGTTAATTCGAACTAACGGCTGTTAGTTCGAATTAACTTTGTAGTGTAGACATACCCTGAGAGATTTGCGTGCATCCTTGATGAAGCAGTCAAATTTGCTGCTTTGCGGAAGGCTGGTTGGTCGAGTGAGCCGAGTGGGGTTGCTTCCGCTGTAGTCGTTGTCTGAAGCGCGGGTGTTCAAGAGTGTGGTGTTGTTGTCTGTGGAACGTATAATCGAACCTTCGTTGGTAGGTATAATACCGTTTACACCTATAGGGGGGCATATACATCCCCAGCGTGTGAAGAGTGGTACGAGAGTCCTTCCCTGAATGAAGGACTTTGTCTGTCTTGATGGCGAAAAGTTTCTGTTTGTCGAACGGAAGGTCTTCGACTTTACTTTGGAGCTCCTTAGGAACTCCCACCAACAAGAGCCATGAACATCTCCTCATGGCAATCCCTGTTACAGTGGCCCGTGCAGCCGTATCTGCTACACGAGGGCGATCTGGAGTGCAGCTCTGCATGAAGCTTATCCCTCCTGTACCACCGATTTCAACAGTGGTCTTTTCACCTCTGGAAGGAGTTGCATGAGTTCCGCCAACTTCAAATAGTTATTGAAGTTATGGTTGGAAAGAAGGGCGGAATAATTTGCAATACAAAGCAACAACGTGGATGACGAGTAGACTTTTCTCCCGAAGATGTCTAATTTTTTGTTATCTTTGTCAGGGAGGGTGTTCTTGTATTGCGGCGCTTTGGTTCTGTGTTGGGCCACGTCAACCACCAGCGAATTAGGTTGGGGGTGATTAAACAGGAACTCCAATCCTTTCAAGGGAACAAAGTACTTTTTATCTGCCTTTTTACTCGTTGTTGGGGCAGATGTTGGAGTTTCCCAGATTTCCTCTGCAGCCTCCATTATTGCCTCATCAATGGGAAGCGCGATCCTACCCCGATGCTGAGGCCGTAAAATTTTCAGTAGACGATGTTGTTTTGTTAGAATCTGTCCTAACTGCACCTCTTGACTCTCTGCAACACATTTAAAGAGATTCTGAAATTGTTTCAGGTCATCTGGCAGAGAGACATCACCCGGAATTACTGCCACATCTGGTGAAGATGATGAGTGGTCCATCGGCAATGTATTTGGCTGAGGATCTTCCGGTTTGGACAACTGCCCTTCTTCAGGTTCCAATTGTTCTGGATGGATCGTTGAACTTTTTGGAGGTGGTGGAGGTGAGTGTCATTGCGGTTCCGGAGGTAAAGATAGGACACTAGGTGATCGACAACAGCAAGAAGACCTCCTTTAGGAATGTGATGTATGTTCATGATGAGGGAGATAGTAATAGGATTTATGGTAATGCCCATAGTAACGTTCTGAGCACGTAGGTGACGAGCGCCGAGAGGATAATATGCTGCTATGTCGTATATAATAGTCACGCCGTGGTGATCGTATTGGCGATCATGGGTGATGTGGTGAACGCCTCGATGAGGGAGAGGGTGACGTAGATAGTCTTCTTTCACCGTAGCTGGTGTCCCTGTAGCGAGGTCGGCAGTATGGAGATGGTGGGCTATGCTGAGGGGAACACACGTGATCCCTATGCTCTCGTCTGATGGGTGTTGGAGACTACCCTGGTAGTGGGGAGGGAGATGGTTCTGGGGAGAAAGTCGGGGAAGGAAACTGAGGGCTGAGACACAAGTGCGTCTTTGCGGCGGCCTTTCTCGGTGCCGCGGTGGTGTTGTCTCCCATCAGTGCCGGGGAGTGTGGTGCCGATTCCAGTTCTACTGGTGCCAGCGAAGTCACGGGTGCCTGTGTAGTGGCTGGTGCCAATGTCGGCATCATTATCGGTGCCAAGAGTGTCGGTGCCGGCAGGAATGTTGTCGAGGCCAGTGCCGTTGTCAAGGCTGGTGCAGAGAATGTCAGTGCCACTGGCATGGTTGTTTTTGTTAACGGCTTTTCCAGTGCCGACAGTGCTGGCACTGATCACGCCTTCGGTGCCAGGAAAGACAGTTTTCTGGGCTTAATGACCGGAGTCTGCCAAGACCCAAAGGTGACTGTCCCAGATGTGCCAGGTCTATCCCCAAGTTCACTCTACTTATTGGAGCGGCTGGTAGGGACCGAGTTGGGGACGCCCTTATTTTCTTTGAAACGGCGGTCCCGGGAGAATACACCCTGCGTTTTTGTGCTGTAGCAGAAGCAGGGACATCTGAAGGTTGAAGCACCTTGTCAAACATAATCATTTTAAGGCACATTTCTCGATCTCTTTGAGCTCTGGCCAGGGTCGGCCCACAACATTGTGGCACCCGAGGCGGGGAGATCAAATGGTGCCCACATACCCCCTCACTTGGGCCAAAACTTTGAAAGGTCTCAATTCTGCCTTCTTCCTGTTCTACTCCTACATAAGAACATAAGAACCTAAGAATGGCCGTACTGGGTAAGACCAAAGGTCCATCTAGCCCAGTATCCTGTCTGCCGACAGTGGCCAGCACCAGGTGCCCCAGAGAGGGTGGACCGAAGACAATGATCAAGCGATTTGTCTCCTGCCATCCCTCTCCAGCCGCTGACAAACAGAGGCCAAGAACACCTTTTTATCCCCTGGCTAATAGCCTTTTATGGACCTAACCTCCATGAAATTATCTAGCTTCTCTTTAAACTCTATTATAGTCCTAGCCTTCACAGCCTCCTCTGGCAAGGAGTTCCACAGGCTGACTACACGCTGTGTGAAGAAGAACTTTCTTTTATTAGTTTTGAACCTGCTACCCATTAATTTCATTTGGTGTCCTCTAGTTCTTCTATTTAGGGAACTAATAAATAACTTTTCTTTATCGTCCCTCTCCACACCACTCATGATTTTATATACCTCTATCATATTCCCCCTCAGTCTCCTCTTTTCTAAACTGAAAAGTCCCAGTCACTTTAACCTCTCCTCATATGGGACCCGTTCCAAACCCCTAATCATTTTAGCTGCCCTTTTCTGAACCCTTTCCAAGGCCAAAATATCTTTTTTGAGGTGAGGAGACCACATCTGTACACAGTATTCAAGGTGTGGGCGTACCATAGTTTTATACAGGGGCAGTAAGATATTCTGGGTCTTATTTTCTATCCCTTTCTTAATAATTCCTAGCATCCTATTTGCCTTTTTGACCGCCGCTGCACACTGTGTGGAAGTTTTCAGAGAACTGTCCACGATAACTCCAAGATCTCGTTCCTGATTTGTCGTAGCCAAATTAGCCCCATCATACTGTCATTATAGTTGGGGTTATTTTTCCTGATGTGCATTACTTTACACTTACCCACATTAAATTTCATTTGCCATTTTGTTGCCCAATCACTCAGTTTGGTGAGATCTTCTTGGAGTCCCTCACAGTCTGCTTTTGTCTTGACTATCCTAAACAGTTTGGTATCATCTGCAAACTTTACCACCTCACTGCTTACCCCTTTCTCCAGATCATTTATGAATAAGTTGAACAGGATTGGTCCTAGGACTGACCCTTGGGGGACACCACTAGTTACCCCTCTCCATTCTGAAAATTTACCATTTATTCCTACCCTTTGTTTCCTGTCTTTTAACCAGTTCTCAGTCCAAGAAAGGACCTTCCTCTTATCCCATGGCCATGTAATTTACACAAGAGCCTTTGGTGAGGACCTTGTCAAAGGCTTTCTGAAAATCTAAGTTCATTATATCTACTGGATCCCCCTTGTCCGCATGTTTGTTAACCCCTTCGAAGAACTCTAATAGATTAGTAAGACAGGATTTCCCTTTACAGAAACCATGTTGACTTTTGTCCAACAAATTATGTTCTTCTACATGCTTCACAATTTTATTCTTTACTATTGTTTCGACTAATTTGCCCGTTACTGAAGTTAGACTTACCGGTCTGTAATTGCCCGGATCGCCTCTAGAGCCCTTTTTAAATATTGGTGTCACGTTGGCTACCTTCCAGTCATTAGCTACGGAAGCCGATTTAAGGGATAGGTTACAAACCACAGATAATAGTTCAGCAATTTCCCATTTGAGTTCTTTTAGAACCCTTGGATGAATGCCATCCGGTCCTGGAGATTTGTTAACATTAAGTTTTTCTATTTGTTCCAAAACCTCCTCTAATGACACTTCAATCCGGGACAGTTCCTCAGATTCATCACCCACAAAGGACGGTGCAGATTTGGGAATCTCCCCCAACGTCCTCCTCTCATTGTACTGTTTTGCTACATACATATGCACCAGCAGCAGACACAATTTTTTACACTCTGGGTCCTAGTGGCGCCCCTTCCCCCCGCCCCCCAGTCTGGCACCTGAGACGGCCGCCTCAGTTCACGTCTGTTCGCGTCACTCTGGCAGTCAGTTTACAACAGCGGGGTGTATTTTTGTGGCACATGTGCCTCACCCAAGCACCTAATACATACCGCATGTCCATCTGAAGCCGGCATGGCTTCGTGGCAAACGCTACACTTTTTAAAACCTGGAGATCCAGGCATTTTAGTGGAGGTGGTTAAATCCTTTGCTCATCTTCTTTCTATTTTTTTTTTTTTTTTTTTTGAGGCGTTTAGGCTGCAACAACTAAACTACTTAACTGGTTTTTTTGTTGTTTTTTTAAAAACTAGAACACGAAGTATAACAAGAACAGACTAAAACAATAACTGCTATTAACTTATTGACTATTTACAGATACTTTTGAGGAACGCTGTGAGGAGAAGAGAGAGCTCCGTCCACGACCGAGGGTGGTTGAAAGGAACTGGGTGGGGGGCCGGACCGTGCGCGACAGATGAAAGGCGCAAATGGCGTGAGACACTGATAGTGCATGCGCAGTCAGGCCGAGCACGGCTATGGCAAGTCTCCGATCTGCAGCGCCAGGACGAGCCCAACACCAGCAATGGAGCACCCACAGGGACCACTTGAAGAAGAACTATTGTTTTCTAACACTAGCAAACCTAGAATAGCTCATGATGGAAAGAAAAAGGCCCTGTCTGCAACAGGAAAATTTTAACATTTCTTTCAACATCGAGAGAGATGGGCTGATGACTTTTTAACTGTGTATCATGTAACACTATTTAGAGCAAATTTAGCTGAAACAATGGTAAACATGGTAACAATGGCCTACCTGTGCTAGGGTTCTTAATGTTGCTGACACAGTAGAGTTAAACTGGTTTTAGCAATGGTGGGAAGTTTTGAAAAATGTCCTTCACATACACAGGATCACAGATAAGGAAAATGAAGATAACAAATGAAAGAAAAATTGTTTTTTTAAAAAGGGCTCCAAATTAGTGCCCTTAATAAAAGGGATGGAAACTAGTCTTTCTGAATCTCTCTCAATATATATTTTAGAGCATATTTGTCTGTCTGGTGGTCCTAGCTATTACAGTTTAGGAGACGTTCTTGAACAAATGGACACACAGACAGACACACAAATTTGGTATGCAGTTTCCTCTTCTCCTAACTTAAAGCAAGTTCAAGGTTTGGTTGTGCCAGGAGAACTGGAAGCCCCAGGAAAAGTACTGTTTTCCATTACATGCAAAGGGAGGGGCTGCTGTTTGGAGGCATGCCATATGATTGTGGCCACTGTGGGCAATGAGCCCTCAGAGGCGAGCTATCCTGAAAAGTGTCCACTAGGGGCAGCCGCACCACCACTGGGAGTAGCCAGCAGATCTGGGGCTCTGTCATCTTGCCTGCCAGCAGATCAGATAAGTGGGACCCTCATGACTGGGAGACAACTCCCACCAGTCCCCCTTCCCTGGGAGGAAGAGAACCTCCTGCCCCAGGCCAGGTTGGTGGGGGGGGAGGAGAGGAGAGGGGAGGGAGAGAGAGAGCTTCTTGCCCCAGGCTAAGGGGAAAGGGAGAGAGGCCCATCCCCTGCCCTGGGCCAAGCTGTGGGGAGAGAGAAAGCCCCCCCCACCTTGGGCCATACCGGGGGGGAAAGGAAGAGAGCTTGAGGATAACGTGTGCAGTCCCCGCTACCCTGGGCCAACCCCGGGGAGAAGCAATTTGTCACCTCCACGTCCTGCCCTGAGCCCCTCCACACACTTGCCCTGACTCCTGCACCCTCCCTTGCCCCCACCTTCCTGCCCTGAGCCCCCCACATCACCAAATCCCTGCCCTGACACCTGCACCATCCACGCCACCAGCCCCTGTCCTGAAGGACCCGGGCAATGCTGGGTAAGTCTTCTAGTAACTGTATATTTATATTATAGGTTAGTGCTAAATCCATGGATAGATAGACATGTATGCTATTTATACCGTAGCACTAATTACCTTTATCCTAAGTAGATTTACATGATTTTTATCATATTTTCTTTAACAGTGGTACAGATATCTAAACAACTAAATCCAAGAATTGTGGATGTTGACTGGACTGGAAAACAGACCTTGAAATTTGAAATCTTATTATCTCTATCACGAGGAGTTGTTCAAAGCGGTGAGTCATCTAGAGCAATCTTTTTAATGTTTCTGATGGTGGAGTTTTTGTCTTTGATTTTGCAGATCTGAAGGCAATAAACTAGTTTAGTTTCTGGTTGGAAAATGTGCAGGATTAGAAATCAGGGTGGATTCTTCAGAATTTGCTTCTTTAAAAGGCCTCGAATCAAGCAAATGACTCCTGATAAAGCAATGGTCTTGGATTAGTACACCTAAGAATATATGAGGCATCTTCTTTCCAGGATTTGAGCAGACTGCCTCCACAGCCAACTAGCTCTTGTTAAGTAGGGACTGAGTTTAAGACCCAAACTTCAGTGTTTACGACCAGCTACTATTGAAATTTAAAGTTTTGTAATTGTGACCATTTATTTTAAAAACTTGCAACTAAATCAATTGAAAATAGTAAAATACCAGGAGTAAGAGCCTTTACATCATGTAAAAGTGAGAGAGACACATTAAGGGGCCCTAAAAGAGCTGGTTGTGGGTTGGGAATGATTCTCTGGGTACAAGACCTGTGGTAGACAGCTGTCAGGCTGGCCTGGCCACAAGGACTATATGCAAATCCTGTTAGAGGGGTTGTGCCAGGGACAGGACTGGGAACAAAAAGGGTGAGTTGGTGCAGAGCCACAGCACACAATGCTGCTGAAATTTGGAGTGATGGTACAGCCCATAGGGTAGCCTTGGGAGGATGCAGTAATATAGACCCAAGCTATGCCTCTTAAAGCCACAGCACAGACTCTTGCCCTTGGTTCCTAGTCAGCAAAGTACTTAAACATGTGCATAATTTAAAGCATGCCCATAGTTCCATTGTCCTTTGAAACTTTGCAGAGGCCACCAATTTATTAAACACGGAGCACTAAAGGGCAGACTAAAATTTAGCCTCAGCAAAGAGATGAGTCTTACTACCCTATTACCCTTACTACCCTATTATCCAGTTCCCTTAGCTCTCCATCCCCCAGCAACTTGCATGCTTCTCCGATCTCTTTTTGATTCTCACATAGTTTTCAGTGTACTACTGTTGGAAAATACTTTGCTATGATACATCATTTTCATTCTAGAAATCAAATTCAATAGACTATTTGGTCCACCGGGCTTTAGATTTGTTGAGCATTTACAAACATATGTATAATTAAATTTAGAGCCCACCTTACATCTTCAGCTACTGTTGTCAGGTTGCTTTTCACTTACCTCTTTCTTATCCTTTTTTCCCTTTCATCCTTGTTTGTTTCTCTTTCATTTCCCCTTTGATTTTTTTCTGTTCTCTTAATTTTCACCCATCTTCTGTTCACGTTCTTTTCCATTTCAAATCTTCAGGTACAAACAACATATGCTTTCACCCACTCTCCTCCTTGAGCAGGCTCCCACCTCTTCAGCTGAGTCAAACATCATTCACATGATGCCTGCTCCTGTTCTTCTGTACTATTTACACTGAATACTAGATACAGTATCTTAATGAGATAAACTCAGATGGAATCAAAGCATATGGCTGGAAGAAACAGTGTGAAAAATGTGGTCATGAAATCATTAGTCTGAAAATTAATTTAATTGCATTATTCATATCATTATATCATCATAAGAACATAAGAACAGCCATACTGGGTCAGACCAAAGGTCCCTCTAGCCCAGTATCCTGTCTGCCGACAGTGGCCAATGCCAGATGCCCCAGAGGGAGTGAACAGAACAGGGAATCATCAAGTGATCCCTCTCCTGTCACCCATTCCCAGCCTCTGACAGAGGCTAGGGACACCATTCCTACCCATCCTGGCTAATAGGCATTGAAGAACCTAACCTGCATGCATTTATTTAGTTCTTTCTTGAACCCTGTTAAAGTCCTAGTCTTCACAATCTCCTCTGGCAAGAAGTTCTCAGGCTGACCATGTGCTGTGTGAAGAAAAACTTCCTTTGTTTATTTTAAACTTGCTACCTATTAATTTCATTTGGTGACCCCTAGTTCTTATGTTATGGGAACAAATAAATAACTTTTCCTTATTCACTTTTTCCAATATGATCATTTGCCTTGAGAATAACTTCTCCTCAGCATAGACTTCCCTTACACTTTTCGGGGAGTAAAGTACACAGATTAA
This sequence comes from Rafetus swinhoei, assembly GCA_019425775.1. Taxonomy (NCBI): domain Eukaryota; kingdom Metazoa; phylum Chordata; order Testudines; family Trionychidae; genus Rafetus; species Rafetus swinhoei. Next base: position 85,103,592 of record CM033424.1, read on the forward strand.
TGGAAGCATGCTCTCCTATCAATTTAGCATGTCTTCATCAAACCCTCTAAATCAAAGCTGCTGCAGTGAACACGTGTCCTAACTGTGAATGATCCTGCCCAGACTGTGCAGGTCACATATCTATATCCTTCTGTTTTGCTTACTCTCATATTATATGTATTTGTGGTATTCACACGTGCATGGGTATAAAGTAACACACACAAATACATGTAAGTGCTGTTCATAGGTGTTACATACAACTAACCCTATAACTCTGTGGTCATCAGTATGTTGCAAGTGGACCCAGTTGCTGAGGCCAACATGTTTCCAAGCTAGTTGGGCAGAGTCTAGTCACTGTTTTTAGCTCAGCAGAGCTCAACACTCCTGGGCTCCTTGTCTGATGTCTCAGGGTATGGGAGTTGGACAATGGTGCCCCCAGGCCCTGAAACCACTCTCGGAAACATCCCTATAATCCCTCCCCCAAATTCACTTACACATGCTCCCATGGAGCGCCACCTTAGTTGTGGACTCTCGGGCCTCACTCATTTAATCAGAGACAACACAGCAGAAAAACACAGAACACAGATTTAGCAAAGAAATTTCTTAATTTCAGGAACTTTATTCTTAAAGTCACTCAAGAGTTTCAGAACTTTAAAATAAAAAAAAGACCTAAAACACACCATCCCTTCTGTGAATTTGTGGTTTATCAGTGTTTCAGGTTGGAAGGAGTTCTCCCCTGCCCTCTCTTCCTGTATGTTGTTATGAGTAGCAATGGTTAGCTCCCCTGGCACAGAGGAGAACCAGCTCCATCTCTGTACGATGTGCTCAAATAGGGAAGATCCATCTCGACCTACACCCTGGTGTAGACAGAGCTAGGTTAATGGGGGGTTGATTACCTATGCCTACTGTCCTACCAAATTCATGGCTAAAAAAATGCATTGTGGACTATGAAATCTGGTTTCCCCTATGAAATCTGGTTATTGGGGGGGGGGGGGGGGGGGGGGGGGGGCACAATATTGCCACTTTGACTTCTATGCTGCTTTCAGAGCTGGGCACCCAGCTCAGAAGGCAGCTCCACTGCCACCAGCAGTGCAGTAGTAAAGATGGTATAGTATGGTATTGCCAACCTTACTTCTCTGCTGCTGGTGGCAGTGGCTCTGCCTTCAGAGTGGAGCTCCTGGCCAGCAGCCACCAGTCTCCAGTGCCCCAACTCTGAAGGCTATATCGCAGTAAGTCTGGCAATACCACAATCTTCCGACAATGACCTTGCAACACCCTCCTGTGACCCTCTTTTGCATCAGGACTCCATTGGTTTTAAGATTTAACTATGAGAAACTGTGAAATTCAAGATTTCAAAAATGAGGTGTCTGTGAAATTTACCAAAATGGGCTGTCAATTTGGTAGGGCCCCACCTATGATGATGGGAAAAGCCCTCCCATTGGTGTTGCTAGGTATCTTCACTGAAGCACTACAGAGGTGCAGCAGTAGAATTTTAAGTGAAGACAAGCCTTTCAACAAAGGGTTAAATTCCTTTGTCTGGAAGGGTCCAGAACCCATTCCACCTCCCGGACATACCTTCTCCTGCCTTCCTAATACCCGAGCCTGCTCCATCCCTGGGGAAACTGGTGTTGGCTGACCAGCTGCTCCAAGGGAGGATGCGGGGAAGGTAGGACTCAAGCTCATCGCCCTGCGGTCTTCAGGCAAATGCCTGATCCCCCTAGGCCACTCCAGAATCCATCACACCTTAGGTCTTCCTTTGGGCAAGCCCAAACTAGTGCCACCTCAGCCCATTATCTTCAATTCATACTTCATGATTTAATAGAGTTCTACCCCCCACTCTGTCATAATAGTAGAGAAAAAAAATTCCCATGTGCTATAGAAAGCTTTTGTACTGTTTATGCACTATTTACATCCCTTTCTTAATACTGAAAGTAATTTTCTGCAACCTATTTTTGTGGTACATGAGGATGTCCATAAAATTTAATTAAGTATTTAAAATAGTTGTATTTAACACAATTTAATACAGTAATAAATATTGAAATTAATATTGTACACATGGTGGTTCACCTTTATTATAATCCCTCACATTTACCTTTGATCCTGAGTGAAGCCAAGAGAATGCCACCGGTGTGTTTTCCTATTTGTCTCACCTACAGAATGTAGGGAATTAATACAGAAAAATGTCATAATCTGAAAGCAGCAATCACGTAATGTAAATAATCATGGGGGGGGGGGCTGCTACTTATGTCTGGCTGGGGGTACTCCTCTAATATTTTTTTTCCAGTACAAAAACCTATTAAATGTTAGTGGCAGGGGAAGAAAGGAAAGAATTATTTCAAAGATTCTTTCAATAACAGCAGCTGCTAAATTGCATTGTTCTGTATCATTCACATCTGTTTCATTCCACCCTTCTTTATTCTAGACCTTTGTTTCTTTTCCCCCTCTTTCATTCTGTCCTTCTTGATTCTGTTTCTGCCCACCAGTTCTTCTGTTGCATACTCTTGCCCTTTGGCTTCTGTGACTCTCTTCCCCTCTTTTTTTCCTTTCTCTTCTATCCTTCTCCTCACTTTTCTCTATTCCCCCCCAACCCTCCTCCAGCCTTGTCATGAGAAACTAAATCACTGAAAAGAATTAAGAAAAAGGAGACAAATTACTCCCAATGGCATCATGAGCTGCCCAGAAAGGTTCTCTTTCTTTTTAAAAACTAAATTGTTCAATGAATGTGAGGGACATTTTCACTTACATTTATCTGAGATGGATATTACTAGTATCACTGGAGTTCTGCTTTTATCTGAGAAGGTCCCATGGCCATGTGACCAGAAACAGAATAAAAAAGCAGTGGAACATTTAGGTCAAAAAGGCATTTGTAAAAGGTTAAAATATAACTTATATAAGCTTGCAGAGAAAAGTCTTGCATTTGGTTTGAAGAAAGTAATTCCAGTGGGCAAAAATAATCTAATACTGCGACATAAGGTACTGGTTACTTAGTTACTCTTTCAACCTGCAGAGCAATAGCTTTTTATTATAAAGCTCAAAGCCAGCCATTATATTGACCATGAGAAGACTGTGATCTCAAATAATACTTATTCTCCTTCTATCGTATCAGTATTTCAAATAGTAACTGATACAGTGTAAGATGATACACAAGTTGGGCTAATACAAAAAAACTATTAATTTATAACATTTCAGTCCCCTTCCCTAACAGTTCCCAAATTCCAGCTAATAAAAACTTAAAATGAAAAATACCCTTTCACCCCAAGTACACAATAAAGATAATTAACAGGTATTTGTTGCTCAGTTGCTAATGTGACCACACACTTTGGATTTGACTAGATATGAACAAAATCAGATGTTTCCTTTTGATATCTACATAGTATATGCTTAGTCATGTTACTACAACAAGCATTTAAATACATTGGGACCCTTACTTCGCACTTACAAATAAGATATGCCCTTCAGAGAGCAGGAACTGAGGGTATGTCTACACTTGCAGCCTATTTCGTAATAGGGCTGCAAATGTAGGCATTCGGAATTGCAAATCAAGCCCGGGATTTAAATATCCCACGCTTGATTTGCATCTTCCCGGCGCCATTTTTGAAATTTACAAGCCCGGAATAGCTGCCCGCGTCTGCATCGCCGGCAGTGAACGGGCGTTTGAAATAAAGCCCTATTTCAAACTACCTGTTAAACCTCATTGCAGGAGGAATAACAGGTAGTTTGAAATAGGCTTTATTTCGAACGCCGTTTCACTGCCGTGTAGACGCGGCAGTTATTCCGGCTTGTAAATTTCAAAATGGCGCCCGGAAGATGCAAATCAAGCGTGGGATATTTAAATTCGGGCTTGATTTGCAATTCACGTTTACATTTGCAGCCCTATTCCAAAATAGGCTGCAAGTGTAGACATACCCTGAGATTAAAGGTTAATGCACACAAGACTCAGATGGGCTCAGGTTTGCACTATTAGACTATACAGGCTGAATCTCTCTAGTCCGGCACTCTCTGGTCCGGTAACATCCCTCGTCCGGAATGATTTTAGTTTGCCGGATGTCCACTTATCATGGTTGTGGCCAAGTTTCCCACGGTCCTATAAGGTTTGTTTACAACCAGTCCTGGCTCTCAGCATTCTGTGCTGTTATTTAGCTCTAATTTACCTCTAAAGGTATGTCGAGACTGTAGTGCTATTTTGGGATACCGGAAGTATCCTGAAATAGCAACGCTGCATCTTTAAACGCTCCCACTATTTCCCAAAATAGTGGGTGCACTATTCTGGCATCCCTGTAACTCTCGTACCATGAGGGTTAAGGGATTTGTTGGAATAGTGCCTTATTTTGAAATTTGGTGCTGTCTACAAAGTGCCAAATTTAAAAATAAGCTCTTTCGACCTAGACTCGGAATAAGCTATGCAATTTTGCTTTATTCCGACAGAAGGGTACTGTCTAGACACATCCTAAGTGTCTTCTAAGAGCCCAGTAAGCAGTGGAAGTGTTGGTAATGCTGCTAGACAATATTGACCTCTCATGGTTCAGCAAATTCTCTGGTTAAGCACTGGTCAGGACCTAAGTGTGTTGGAGAGGTTCAACTTGTACAGCAATAAAAAAACAGAGCCATGTCTACATTTGACCTGAAGCCAGTGAATCCGCATTTTCTAGGAATTATAAGTCTGAAAAATATGAGCACAAATGAGGTCTTATCCAACTAGGGAAAACTTACATGTGCTAGCATGAAAAAAGGAAAATTGTTTGATTCTCGTTCTCAATTTCTCCATATTTTCTTCAACTCCTATTGTGTATAACTTTTGAAAACACTTAAAGAAATGTATCTACACAAGGAGAAAAGTAGAAGCAGCTATGTTCTCGTCCAGATGTGAACTTTTCCCCAAATTCTTGAGGTGCTTGGATCAGGGAACTTTTAGGTCAGATCCACCTCTATTTTGAAAGGAAGATTTTTATTTTACGTTATCTGGGATCTGATTATGACCCACAAATATAGGTTGCCTTACACTTTCCAGTTTTAAAACCCTTCCAGCTATATTCTGAAGAATTCTAATATCTCCATGGCTTGCAGCAGAACCTTGAAATTTGGCAAGAGGGTAGTTCTGGAGTCAGGGAAGTGACTTTTGAACAGGCAACCTTAATTCAGATGTTTCTTGACTTGCAGGTAGCTTGATTTTGAAATTAGAGTAGCATTCTTTTAATGTCTCTTTTTCTGTAATACAATATAATTTATAAATAGACTAGAGTTTATGGTGGCAACATAGTGCTTCTTTAGGATAGCATCTGTTACTCTTTGGAAATAATACACCTTCAGTTTATGGCTTCAGACAATAGCTGTTTAGGATTTTAACACAAGGCAATAATTTTCCACAGTAACCCTGAACTCTATGAACATACTGTTAAGAAGAAAACAGAATTGTTTCAGTTGCCACTGCGATTCATCTCTCTGAGACCTGTAAGAATTTGGCCCTTTGATTCTAGTTTGGAAAGGCTGAATGTATGCTGATTCTGGTGTTGTCCTGACACATATGTAACCCTCATTAATGCTGATGTGAGTTATACTTGCTTATCAAAAGGAAAACAAAAGACCTACCACACTGCAGCCTTCCTGTGCACAGAATTCCCATTTACTTTAATAGGCATTCTGCACAATAAATGGCTGCAGGATCAGCCTCAAGCTTGAAAAGCAAGATAATATTTAATTATTTGCTTCCTTGTTTTTATTTGGTATTTTATTGGTGTTTGATATTTTATTTAATAATCACTCTTGTTTCACTGGAGTAAATGTTTCAGACTGAGAAGAACTAATGTTAGCATTATGAGTTTTAGGGAATACATTTTATCTATCAAAATTCTTAATTTATACTTAATAAAATAACTTAACAATTGTTATAACATCAATTATTAATAAATAATAGAATGCATCAGGAGAGTTAATAGCATTCATAACCACAATAAATTGCAAGTTATCATTCCAAATGTCTTTGGCAAAGCAGTGGAACAGCTGAACTCTTACAAGTGTTGTTATTTATAACTTGTTAAAAATTTTCAGTGCATGCAAATACTATAGTTCTTCAACAAGCACATTTCAGTTCTTGTCTTCTCTTGTACAACACTTCTTTCCTTACTCAGGGCCACACTATTTAAATAAGTTCCCATTATTGTCAGTGGAAAGACTTCTTAGAGAGAAATTTTTGTGTTCCTTCACTGGGTATCTGCTGTTGGTACTAACACAATCAAAGGGGGGGGGGGGGGGGGAAATGACTGCACAAAACACATTTAACTTTCACGCCTCTTCATCCTCCCGCACGAGTGAACACCAGGCAGTGCAGATTTTCTCTTCTAACCCTAAAAAAAAAAAGCAATAATATAAATAAGGAAGACAAAATGGCAAATAGGATGATGACTGATTTTACATTCAGAATTCAGTTCAAAAGTGTTTAACCTGCCTTCACTATTGCCATTTTGCTTCTGAAAAGCTAAGTACTTCCAAATGCAATGATCTCTTTTTGACAAAACAGCACCTGACAGAAATAGCATAATTTGAGATAACCCCATGGTTTACTTCTTTAATCTCTAAATTTATCCCCTCTCAACTTCATCAACCTTCTACAATAAAATATTAAGTCAGAGAAGGGGGTGGGATTAAAGGTTATAGTGGCATCTGTGCTTCCTGCATTACCTCTTTCATGGGCTTTGCATCACTGATGTGTTCTGCTTGCTCTGAGTTGTTTTAGATTAGATGGTGGCATAGTGCCTTTACAATGGCATGAATTGCTCTTTAAAGCAGTGTTCATAGAAATATTAGTGTTTTCATGAAAGATAGGAACAAAATAGAAAGTGCACTTACTTTACTGGTCAAATATAACAACGAGAAAAAAACCAAAAACCCAACTACCCTAAATGACATATCATACATCCTATGAAATAGGTCTAACAGGGGTGTTGGCAACATGAATATAACATCTCTGGAGAGCTGTTAGCCATAAAGAGATGGAAGTAACTTTAATTCCATTTGCCAGAGAGAAAGAGAAAGTAGTTGCATATTTACTTCTTGTAGTTCCTAAAATTCTAATTCACCTGCAGCTGGTATTTTTTTGGGAAAAAAAATCTTATGCCAAGGTACATACATATACAGTGCTAGTTGAAAGCCAGAAGGAAAAAACATCTTTAGAAGTGGACAAACCCTAGAGAAGTCAATTAGCTGAGCACTAACTAATGACACTAAGTGTGGCTGCTTAGTTGTCTACTACTGTTATACATTTTAAATTGAATGAACCTCAGACACAGAAATATTTTTCTCCTGACTGTGAAAGGAAACACTATCTGAAAGTGATCGAAACTACTACAAAGGTAATATCACTGTGTGGCAGGAACACAAAGATACTTAGGCAGGGAGTTTTTTTCAACACCTCTGGGTGTGACCAATTAAGGGAAGTGTCCAGCCCTTAAAAAGTAGCAGAGAACTCCTCCCTAGATATAGGGCTTCTCTACTTGGGGATATAGTCGACCATATCTATTGCAGTATAATTGTGCTACTATAACAGCACCCTGTGTTGGAATAAAATATAAAAGGATAAATACTCTACTTTGGAATTTTGAGAACTTATCTTAGGGTACGTCTAAACTATGGGTTTTTTTTTAAAGAGGATATCTTTAAAGAGGATATCTTGCATATCTTCTTCTGTGAAAGTAGTCTGGACGTGTTTTTTTCAGGAAAAAACCGCGTAAACCTCATTTTTTAAGGAAGAGCATTTTTTTCGAAAACAAGGTTTTTTTCCGGAAAAAACCTGCATCCAGACTACTTTCACTTTTGAAAGATCCTCTTTCAAAAGTGAGATCGGAAGAAGATATGCAAATTCCCACAGAATTTACATATCCTCTTTCGAATATAGAACGTAGTCTAGACATAGCCTTATAATGTTAATTTCCCAAATTTTTATTCTTTTTGAACTTATTGCTTGAAATAGTTGGAAGTAGAATCACTAGTAAGCAGAAGGGGGATGGGGGAAACTAAGTTCAACTAAGTACAGAGGGATGAACATGAGGGCAGGGGACTGGACTCGATGACCACTCGAGGTCCCTTCCAGTCCTAGTATTCTATGATTCTATGAACAATGTAGAGCTGTGGTAAAAAGAACTAAAATTTGCTGTGATAGTGGATGGAGACCCAAGAAGGGGATGAAAAGAGGGGAGTGACATGATCATATCAACAGGCAAGGTTATGATATTAGGACCTGCATTTTGTATGGGCAGAACGCATCAAGCTTCTTTGGGACTGGTTCATGTGCTTTGGCCCCACCTACACCCAGCTCTCAGATGTGGCTCCAAATAGCCACATCTGATTTTTCCATGTGATTCCTTCATGGCTGTGGAATCACAAATTGATTTCCTTCACCCAGTCCACCAGAACAGTCTTCACATGCTGGAAAAAGGCAGTTTCTCTGTCACCGAGGGCAAAAGACCCATCAGCTACTCTCAGATGGGTTGGCTCACTTGCCACTTGGCTCACCCTGGGAAACTGCCACGTGAGACAAAGAGAGCCAAGTGGCAAGTGAGCCAAACCATCTGAGAGTAGCTGATGGGTCTTTTGCCCTCGGTGACAGAGAAACTGCCTTTTTCCAGCATGTGAAGACTGTTCTGGTGGACTGGGTGAAGGAAATCAATTGATGATTCCACAGCCATGAAGGCAGTTCAGCAATGTACTGTGAGGCACAGAGAGCATGACAAAGCACAGAAGATGTCTTGGTTACCCACTACAGCTAAGGAAATTCCCAATCACAACAATTCTTTGTGCAGCTGGAATCTGGCTTCCACATCCAAGAGAGCTGGGACTTCAGTGACTTTCTCACTTAAAAATGTCCCCGTTTTTCTTGCAAGCCTCATCCCATTAACATCTTATCAAATCTCACCATCATTATCATCATATCATTAATTCAAGTCCCGTGGTGATGGGGGTGTGGCAAAGTGACAGGTGGAGATGGCCATTGGTGGTCGGTCATAGCTACAATTCTGCACATAGCTGGCATTGAGACTAATGGCCAATCATTCCTGACCCTCAGGTAGTGGAGAAATTCGCGCAGCATCCTATGTGACTGAGCAGCCCTTTTTAGAATTGCCCTTTTTAAGGGAAAAGGCTAGAAAAGGTGCCCTAAATATTGCCTGCCCCAAAATATCTGGCCAGACTACCTCGACTGGCAGATCATACTACATCAGTTGAAAAACAATAAAGAAGAACATAAGAACATAAAACAGCCATGCTCAGTCAGACCAAAGGACTGATCCTACACTTATTAGACAAAGACAATGCACAAAACACTTACCCAGGAAACTATCCCTGCAACACACTCTGTCCACATATCTATATAAGCAACACCATCACAGAACCTAACCACATAATCCACACCATCAGGGGCTCATCCACCTGCATATCCCCTAATGTGATATATGCCAGCAAGTGCCAGCAATGCCCCTCTGCTATGTATACTGGCCAAACTGGACAGTCTCTGTGGCAAAGGATAAATGGACACAAATCAGACATCAGAAATGGTAACACACATAAACCTGTAGGGGAACACTTTAACCTCCTTGAACATTCAGTAATGGATTTGAAAGTAGCCATCCTTCTACAAAAGAATTTCAAAGACTAGTTACAAAGGGAGACAGCTGAACTGGAATTCATTTGCAAATTCAACACCATCAATTTATGATCGAATAAGGATCTCAACTAGTAACACATTACAAAGGCAATTTCCCTTTTCTTGATATTCATAACTCCATATCAAATGCTGTGAATGACCCACTTCCTCTCTGACTTGATTAGCTCCATTAACACAAGCACCTTCCTCCTTATCTATACTCCTGCTTCTGTTTCTTTCACTGCAATTCATCTGATGAAGTGAGTTTTACCAATGAAAGCTTATGTCCTAGCAAATCTCCAAGGGTACGTCTATACTGAATGCTTATTTCAAAATAAGCTATTCCTGAATAGTTATTCCGAAATAGAATATTTCAAAATAGCATGTCTACACTGCAGGGAAGCCTCAAAATTAGTCCAAGGCAGGCTTCCCTAATGTAGACGTGATATCTCGATGTAGAGCCCCAGGAGGCACTGGGGAGGAATAACTCAGAATGGCCCTAGGGAGGGGCTATTTTAAAATAGCAGAAGTGGAGTGTCTACACACGCCTTATTTCGAAATAGCTATTTTGGAATAGGCGTTATTCCTCGTATAATGAGGTTTACAGATTTCAGAATAAGCCATCCAATATTTTGAAATTATTTCAAAATAACGGAATGGCTGTGTAGATGCTCACACTGTTATTTCAAAATAACGCTAGTTATCTCAAAATAACAGTGCAGTGTAGATGCATCCCAAGATGCCACAGGACTCCTTGACCATCTTTAGATAAAATGATAAATATAAACTACCTGGATGCATCCATGGTCCAAACAATAGTACCTGATTGACAGTTATCACCAATGAGACATCTATGATGTCAGAATTAGCAGAGCCATGAATGTGCAGAGTGCTGGACAGACCGCAGACTGGCGAGAGCGGTGCTGAAACTGCATATAGTCCCTTCACAGCACAAGTGTCTCAAATTTAATAGAACAGCCTTCAACATAGCAAAGCTTAAACACACCAACGATCAGGTGCAGTTTCAGCAGTCACTTGATGACAAGCTTTTTTCATGCCCATGAATCACTGACATCCCACCAAAAAAATGGAACTAATTTAAACATGTGATTATTGACATAACTAAATCAGGGCTGGCCATGAAAAAGGGTATACCAGGATTGATGCAATGAGAATGAGGTCATATCCAAACTCATACATGATAAGCAAAAAGCCATTTGTTGCATAACAGAATGAGCTCACTTCTCAAACAGAGTTACATTTAGATGCCCAGTCTGAAATAAGGAGAATGCAGGGTGAGTGGAATGAGAGGAAAGCTGCAGACATCCATTGTTACACAGATACAAACAACACAAAGATGTTCTTTGACTCAAAGCAGTTTACATGCCATCTAAATCTAGGAAGGCCCCCTTGAAGTTAGCAGATGGCACAACTCTCATCAAAAACAGGGAAGGAATCATATGGAAATGGGCTACTCAACAGACCATCCACAGTCGATTTGGTACATCCTTGACCATTTTACTTGAGAAACTGATCAGAAAGGATATCAGTTTCCCTCCATTAGTTGAGGAAGTTATAAAAGCAATCAAACAACTGAACTCTGGCAAAACATCTAGAAAGGATGGTATCCCAACAGAATTGTATATAGGAGCTAGCCCAAAAGCTGTCAAGGTGTGTCATAACATCCTGACTCGCCTTCAGAAGGAAAAAGAAATTCCACAAGACTTCAAAGATGTTATTATTGTAGCACCATTCAGAAACACAAGCAGCAAAGCTGATTGCAGAAACTATAGAGCAGTGTTTCTCAAACTATGGGCCATGGCCCGGTATCGGTCCACGGGAAAAGAATACTGGGCCTCAGCGTGGCTGCCGGGGTGTTCCGGGCTCCCATAGTGCCTGTGCAGCGCTGGGTCCCCCAAGCCCTGGCCCGGGCTGGGCAGAGGATGCAGCCAGGTGTTCCGGGCTCCCGGACTGCCCGTGCGGCGCCGGGTCCCCCAAGCCCTGGGCTGAGCTGGGCGGAGGATGCAGCCGGGTGAAACAGTGAAAATTTATTCATTTTTCATTCTTTTTTTTATATGCGTTTATATTTTTGGGCTGCAAAAAACAGTACTGAAAAAAAAACCGGGTTCCAACTAAAGTAAAAAGTTTGGGAAACCTTGGTCTAGACAGCTTTCTATCCATCTTACAGTCCATTTATCCAATCCATATTCCCTTAACTTGCTGGCAAGAATATTGTGGGTGACCGTATCAAAAGCTTTGCTAAAGCTGGCACTGGGGGCTTTGGGAGGACCAGAAACAATTTATTTCCATATTCATCATGTGCTTAATGAATATGCAAATTAATGTTACCAGTCCTCCAAAAGCTCGTGAATGGATTTACTGGTCCCCGTGTCAAAAAGTTCGGGAACCCCTGCTACAGAGGAATTACTCCTTTCTATACAGCAGGCAAAACAGTAGCTCACATTCTACTAGACTGACCCATTGCAAACATATCTAAGGAGAACCTGCTAAAAGCACAGTGTGGGTTTAAGACCACATCATAGCACTAAAAAACATGATCTTTGTTTTAAGGCAGATACAGGAAAGATGTTTAGAGCAGAACCCGGGCCTCTATGCGATTTTCATCAACTTGACCAAAGCTTGTGAGAGTTTATAGGCTATTCTACATAAACTGGGCTGCCCAAGAAGGTTCATGCGAATCATCTGCATGTTCCATAAGCACGTGACAGTGTGCTTTCCAGTGGTGATGTTTACAATACATTAGAAATCTCAAGTTGAGTAAAGCAAGTCTGCATACTCGCTATTCAACTTGTTTTTTGCTTGTGTTCTCAGCCATGCAACAAGGGACTATTATCAGGAGATATACGGTATCTCTGCTACTGATTCAATGGCTCTCTCTTTGATCAAAGAGTCAGTGCTAAGACCAAGACCCATCAAGGCACTTTTTGAAGATGACTGCACCTGTTCATAGATAAGATGATTTTAGGGTCATTGTGGACAGATTTTCTGAAGCATCCCAGCTCTTTGGCCTCACTATGAGTCTCGGGGAGACAGAGGTCTTGTTCCAACCAGCACCTCATTCCAATGCCCCAATGCCAACCATCTTCATCCCAGCACACAGTTGACAAATGTGGCTCACTTCAAGTATTTGGGGAGTACCATCTCAAGTGATGGCTCCCTGGATAAGGAAATCTCCTCCAGAATTAGTAAAGCCAGACAGGCCTTTGGCTGACTTCAAACAAAACTTCTTAACCAACACAACCTCTGTTTCTCCATTAAATTGAAGATCTACAGTGCAGTGGTTCTAACATCTCTCCTGTATGGATCTGAGACATGGACTCTTTATAGATGTCACATTAAACAACTTGAACAATTTCACATGCACTTGATCTGTTCAATAATGATCATTCATTGAGAGGACATAGTGACCAGTATTCAGGTCCTTGAGAGAGCAAACACACCCAACATTGAGGAAATGTTGCTGAGAGCACACCTTAGGTGGTCCGACTACATCATCAGCATGGAAGACCACTGTCTCCCAGAACAGATCATGTATTGGGAACTGAGTCAGGACAAAAGAAAGACGGTTGCCCATTTAAGCGCTTCAAAGCTAATCTGAAGACTGTTTCCAGCGAGACAGGATCATTCTCAAAGAACTTGAGCAAATGGCTCAGAAAAGGACTCACTGGTGATCTCTGAAAAGATCAGCATCTGACAAGTTTGAGCAAAATTGATGAAATTATCTCTAGGCTCCACTGTAAGGATAAGACATTTTCCTGTAGTCACATAGAATCATAGAATACTAGGGAGGTCATCGAGAGGTCATCGAGTCCAGTCCCCTGCCCTCATGGCAGGACCCAGTACTGTCTAGACCATCCCTGATAGACATTTATCTAACCTACTCTTAAATATCTCCAGAGATGGAGATTCCACAACCTCCCTAAGCAATTTATTCCAGTGTTTAACCACCCTGACAGTTAGGAGCTTTTTCCTTATGTCCAACCTGAACCTCCCTTGCTGCAGTTTAAACCCATTGCTTCTTGTTCTATCCTCAGAGGCCAGGAAGAACAAGTTTTCTCCCTCCTCCTTGTGACACCCTTTTAGATACCTGAAAGCCGCTATCATGTCCCCTCTCAAATTTCTCTTTTCCAAACTAAACAAGCCCAATTCTTTCAGTCTTCCTTCATAGGTTATGTTCTCTAGACCTTTAATCATCCTTGTTGCTCTTCTCTGGACCTTCTCCAATTTCTCCACATCTTTCTTGAAATGTGGTGCCCAGAACTGGACACAATACTCCAACTGAGGCCTAATCAGCGCAGAGTAGAGCGGAAGAATGACTTCTCGTGTCTTGCTCACAACACACCTGTTAATGCATCCTAGAATCATGTTTGCTTTTTTTGCAACAGCGTCACACTGTTGACTCATATTTGGCTTGTGGTCCACTATAACCCCTAAATCCCTTTCTGCCATACTCCTTCCTAGACAGTCACTTCCCATTCTGTATGTTTCTTCCTAAGTGGAGCACTTTGCATTTGTCCTTATTAAACTTCATCCTGTTTACCTCAGACCATTTCTCCAATTTGTCCAGATCATTTTGAATTATGACCCTAACCTCCAAAGCAGTTGCAACCCCTCCTAGCTTGGTATCAATAAGCATATTCTCTATGCTGATATCTAAATCATTGATGAAGATATTGAACAGAACCAGTCCCAAAACAGACCCCTGTGGAACCCCACTTGTTATATCTTTCCAGCAGCATTGTGAACTGTTAATAACTACTCTCTGGGAATGGTTATCCAGCCAGTTATGCACCCACCTTATAGTAGCCCCATTTAAGTTGTATTTGCCTAGTTTATTGATAAGAATATCATGCGAGACCATATCAAATGCCTTACTAAAGTCTAGGTATACCATGTCCACCACTTCTCCCTTATCCACAAGACTCGTTATCCTATCAAAGAAAGCTATCAGATTGGTTTGACATGATTTGTTCTTTACAAATCCATGCTGGCTGTTCCCTATCACCTTATTATCTTCCAAGTGTTTGCAGGTGATTTCCTTAATTACTTGCTCCATTATCTTTCCTGGCACAGAAGTTAAACTGACTGGTCTGTAGTTTCCTGGGTTGTTTTTATTTCCCTTTTTATAGATGGGCAATATATTTGCCCTTTTCCAATCTTCTGGAATCTCTCCTGTCTTCCATGATTTTCCAAAGATGATAGCTAGAGGCTCAGATACCTCCTCTATCAGCTCCTTGAGTATTCTATGATGCATTTCATCAGGGTCTGGTGACTTGCAGACATCTAACTTTTCTAAGTGATTTTTAACTTGTTCTTCTTTTATTTTATCTTCTAAACCTACTCCCTTCCCACTAGCATTCACTATGTTAGGCATTCCTTCATCAGACTTCTTGGTGAAGACCAAAACAAAGAAGTCATTAAGCATCTCTGCCATTTCCAAGTTTTCTGTTACTGTTTCTCCCTCCTCACTGAGCAATGGGCCTACCCTGTGCTTGGTCTTCCTCTTGCTTCTAATATATTTATAGAATGTCTTCTTGTTTCCCTTTATGCCTGTAGCTAGTTTGAGCTCGTTTTGTGCCTTTGCCTTTCTAATCTTGCCCCTGCATTCCTGTATTGTTTGCCTATATTCATCCTTTGTAATTTGTCCTAGTTTCCATTTTTTATGACTCCTTTTTTATTTTTAGATCATGCAAGATCTTCTGGTTGATCCAAGGTGGTCTTTTGCCATATTTTCTATCTTTCCTACGCAGTGGAATAGCTTGCTTTTGGGCCCTTAATAATGTCCCTTTGAAAAATTGCCAACCCTCTTCCATTGTTTTTCCCCTTAGTCTTGCTTCCCATGGGACCTTACTTACCAGCTCTGCGAGCTTACCAGAATCTGCCTTCCTGAAATCCATTGTCTCTAATTTGCCTTTCTCCCTTCTACCATACCTTAGAATCATGAACTCTATGATTTCATGATCACTTTCACTCAATCTGCCTTCCACTTTCAAATTTTCAACCAGTTCCTCCCTATTTGTTAAAATCAAATCTAGAACAGCTTCCCCCCAGTAGCTTTTTCAACCTTCTGAAATAAAAAGTTGCCTTCAATGCAGTCCAAGAACTTATTGGATAGTCTGTGCCCTGCTGTGTTAGTTTCCCAACATATATCTGGATAGCTGAAGTCCCCCATCATCACCAAATCCTGCGCTTTGGATGATTTTGTTAGTTGTTTAAAAAAAGCCTCATCCACCTCTTCCGCCTGGGTAGGTGGCCTGTAGTAGACCCTAGCATGACATCACCCTTGTTTTTTACCCCTTTTAGCCTAACCCAGAGACTCTCAACATGTCCGTCTCCTACGTCCATCTCCACCTCAGTCCAAGTCTGTACATTTTTAATACATAAGGCAACACCTCCTCCCTTTTTCCCCCACCTGTCCTTCTTGAGTAAGCTGCACCCTTCTATACCAATATTCCAATCATGTGTATTATCCCACCAAGTCTCTGTGATGCCAATGATGTCATAGTTGTATTTAGCACTTCCAGTTCTTCCTGCTTATTACCCATACTTCTTGCATTTGTATATAGGCATCTAAGATACTGATTTGATCTTGCCTCCCAGTTCTGCCTTGTCCCTCCTTTCTCTCTGCTATTATAGCCCACATTCCCTCCCATTTCTGACCCATTTCCCAGGTCTCCATGTTCTTCACTTACCCGTGGGCTTTCGTCACTTGTCCCCGTTGAACCTAGTTTAAAACCCTCCTCACTAGGTTAGCCAGTCTGTATCCAAATACGGTCTTCCCCTTCCTCGAAAGGTGAACGCCATCCCTGCTTAGCAGTCCTTCCTGGAATAGCATCCCATGGTCAAGGAAGCCATCTTCGCAGACAGGCATTCACCTCCAGGATGCACCTGTCTCTGCCTGGGCCCCTACCTTTGACAGAAGGATCGAAGAGAATACCACCTGTGCTCCAAACTCCTTCACCCGTACTCCCAGAGCCCTGTAGTCACTCTTGATCTGCTCAGTGTCACACCTCGCAGTATCATTGGGAGGCCTGTAGCCATATTAGAAGGCCTAAAGCCTAATAGCATTTGTTTGCAGTCAGACTGAAAGAACAGCAGCCATTAGCTGTAAAGCAGGGAGTCACATCTTTACATTCCATCTAAATTGCATTAGAATTGTAATATCAGGTGGTTAAAAAGGAGACCCTGTCCTAATGGCACCCGCTATCATTCGATAGAGAAACAGATCTCAGGATGATTAAAGAAAACTTAGTTTGTTAGCATTTCATCTGATAAGAAACTCCTTATCAACAGTTGGGGTTGTGAAATCCTCATTCTATTATTATAGTCCCCACTTTCCTATTGTTTGTATGATCTCTGTCTGGTTTTTAATTGTTTCTGTCCTCTGTATAATTAGTTTTGTTTGGTGTAAATCAATTAAGGGGGTGGGATATGATTGGTTAAGTAATTCTATTACAGTATGTTAGGACTGGTTAGTAAAATGTTAGTAAAATGATTCATTAAGGACTCATGTTTCACTATGTAAAATAGAGCCCAAAAGGAAGTTCTTTGGGAACCAAAGGACACAGCTCCAGGATCAGAGATGCCAGATCTCAACCCTGTGCCAATGACACTGTGCAGAAACTGGAGTCTCCGAAATGGACCTGATCCTGACTGGCCATCAAGACAAGTTCATCTCTCTTGTTAGGGGTGGTGAGCAGTGTATGCTTAGCGTGTGCATTCTCTTTTTAAAAATTATTGTTAACAGAGAATTTTATTGGATATTACTGGGTAAGGCTCTTTCACTGGCAAAAGAACCCAGAGAGTGAAATGTTACACCTGAGCCCACAGAAGGGTAAGGGTGGGTGCCTACTTTGAAAAGGCTATGCCTGAGTCCTAGGAACGGGTAAAAGTGGGTGCCCCTACAGTGGAGAATGACAGAAAATTTTTGCAGGTAACACCATATGAATGGCACCACAGAACTACAGCATCAAACATTATAGATTCAGACTCAGTGCGGCTGACTCTGTGCATCAGGTTTCAAACTGTGGAATCATATCCATACACATATATGAAAACTGCAACAATATAATTGTCATTGTCAGTGATGGACAACCAATATAATATTAAAAATCTAACCACCAAAATGAAGTGGAAATATACTGTTTACGGGGGCTATGCTAGACCCCTACCTTCCCATTCCTTCTTCAGACTTTGCACTGTGATTCTATCTTAAGAATCAATCAATTACTGCCATTCCATTAAAGAAATTGTCACACAAGCTAGGATATGATGGCGAAAAGAAGTTTCTCCTGTTTGCCCCACAATGTGCACAACATAGAGCTGTACTATGTAAATGATACTATCCGTCACTGATCTAAAAGACCAGGAGATAGTCCTGTAGCTTGCTCTCTTGACCACTTTATCAACATTGTCATGGATCCAAAAAATGCTGGGGATGATCCAACATACTGTTTGGGCCTTCCTCCAATATTTGAATAAGAATCTTCAGTTTTCTATTTCTGTTGTAACATGAGCAAAGTTAGTTCCTGCTTCGGTTTCTTTATAGGGAAGATGACTTCACATGTTGATAAATGGAAAACAATGGGCATTGGAAAACATAATCCAAATTATATAAAATGGTGGAACCTAAATTTCCTGTTAGTAGTCAAAGAGATTTTGGAGTCATTCTGGAAAGTTCTCTGAAAATATCTACTCAATGTGCAGCAACAGTCAAAAAAGCTAACTGAATGTTGGGATTCATTAGGAAAGGGATAGTTAATACCACAGAAAATATCATACTGCCTCTATATAAATCCAGGTATACTCACATACCAGTGTTCCCTCTATGCTGATTGACAGCAGAGCTTCACAGGTGATTAAGCAGCCCCGCCCAGTCAGTCAGCTCCATGCATGGAGCTCTGAGCCACTGACTCGGGGGTGGGGGGGGGATGATTAATCATCTATGAAGCTGTGCTGCCAAGCAGCTTAAAGGGAACACTGCCACATACTGAATATTGCATGAAGATCTGGTTGTCCCATCTCAAAAAAAAAAAAAAAGATATATTGGAATTGGAAGAGGTACAAAAAAGGGCAACAAGAATGATTAGGTATATAGAACAATTGCCATATGGATGTAAGCTGGGGCTGAATTACTGTGGGTGTGCTCACTCCAATTGTTTAGCTCTGCAAGATAATTAACTGTTAGCTGTTGATATGTAAATACAGCTCATGCCAGGAGGGGGAAGGAATCCTTGGTGTAGCTATGTAAATCCAATTCAGCCAGGGCTGATGGAGGATCAGTGTTGGAATGGAATGTGGTGTATTGTAACTAATTTGGGGCTGTTGTGGGGGTCACAAATCATGCTACCCCTAAATGTGGGAACTGTAAAATATGACACCAGTGCAGACTTCATGAGGAGTCTTTTTGCTAGTCCAGTGGAAGCTGGAATCTTTGGCCAGCCTAGGTGGTGGCTAAAGAGTTGAAATCACTAAGAGCTGAAATCACAGATTTGGCCGGGAGCCAGACCCATTGCAGCCAGTGGAGCGGCTGGCGGGAATGACCGGCGGGCGGCCGGTAGGAGCGGCGGCAGGCGGCCTGTGGAGGGCAGCCAGTGGAGAGGCTGGCAGGAACGACTGGTGGGTGGCCGGTAGGAATGGCGGCAGGCGGCCAGTGGAGCGGCTGGCTGGAACGACCAGCAGGCAGCCGGTAGTAGCGGTGGCAGGCAGCCGGTAGTAGCGGCGGCAGGCAGCCAGCGGAGGGCGGCCAGCGGAGCAGCTGGCGGGAATGACCGGCGGGCGGCTGGTAGGAGCGGCAGCAGGCGGCCAGCGGAGGGTGGCCAATGGAGCGGCTGGCAGGAGCGACCGGCAGGAGGCTGGTAGGATCGGTGGCAGGCAGCCAGTGGAGCGGCTGGCGGGAATGACCGGCAGGCGGCCAGCGGAGCGGCTGGCAGGAATGACTGGCAGGCGGCCGGTAGGAGCAGCACAAAGGTGGCATAGCCTCAGGCTCAAGGAGTAGAGTCATCAGGATGATGTGTCAGGGTCTGCACTGAATGGACAGAGCTGTAAGTGGGGTGTTTGACGTGGGGTACGGAGAAAGTTTGGGTAAGTGAACGGAACCCTTACCTTTTTGGACTGGTGAGCCTGAGAGGCAAAAGACATTGCTCAATCCTTTTGAGCTGGGACAGTTACTCGTGGGGGAGGGGGCAGCGAACTCTACAAATTCCCAAGATAATGTCATGTGACTTCTCTCTCTCTTTCATTAAAAGTTTCTTTTCTATACTCAGACTCTGTGCTTGCGAGTGGGGAAGCATTGCCTCTCAGAGGCGCCCAGGGGTGTGTGAATTTCCCAGGCTACTGGGTGGGGGCTCGAGCCGGTTCTGTGTGAGATGGACCCCTAGATATTGAACCCGGCCCTGGTTGCTGCCGGGCCTACCCAGTGGAAGGGTTACATGAAGAGAGATTAATAAGGCTGTGACTTTTTAGCTGGGAAAAGAAACAACTAAAGGGGGAACTAATAGAGGTATATAAAATCATAGCTGGTGTGGAGATAGTAAATAAGGAAGTGTTATGTACTCCTCAGATTATAACACAAGTAGGGGGCCACCAAATGAAATTTATAGCCAGCATTAATAAATTTAAAGCAAATAGAATGAAGTATTTCTTTACGCAACACACAGTCAACCCGTGGAACTCTTTCCCAGAGGATTTTCTGAAGGCCCAGACACTTACAGGAATAAAAAAAGAGCTAGATAAGTTAATGGAGAATGGGTCCAACAAGGGCTATGAGCCGGGATGGGCAGAGATGGTGTCCCTAACCTCTGTTTGTTAGAAGCTGGGAATGGGCAACAGGGAATGGATCACTTAATGTTTACTTGTTCTATTCATTCCCTCTGAAGCACCTGGCATTGGCTACTGTCAGAAGTCAGGATATTGGGCTAGATGGATCTTTGGTGTGATCCTGTATGGCCATTCTTATATAGTTATGTTTTTATGAGACTGTTTTTTGTTAATGTAATGGTTGGGGTTGGATTAAAGCTCCTTGAATAGAATGAGGGTAACTACCATCCTTCATTTAGGATAAATGTAAGAAACAAATTCTTTTATGGAATATATTTTTGAAACAACAGTTTTCTGTTCCACAAACAGAAAAGTTAGATACAAACATAAAATACCCTTGATGACTTTACTTCTTACAATTCCCAATAATATCGCACTAGCACCTAAAACACACACACAAACACACACACAGAGAAAGTAGGATGCTCCTTCAGGCCTTCTCTACACTTATGTGAAAATTGACACTAGAGATTTATCTTCCGAGGTTTTAGTTAGTGGGTCCAGTAGGGACTCACTAAATCAAATGCTGAGAGCACCCACACCCCCCCGTCAACTCTAATACTACATGGGCTCATGAAGATTAAGGGAGTTTCTCCCATCAACCTCCTGCAGTGGAGCCACCCCAGAAATTTGATTTAAAGTGTTTTGACTATACAGTTCTCAAAGCTGGAGTTGTGTAGAATTTCTCCCCCAGTGTAGACTTGGCCTAAGACAGGGTATGTCTACACTAGCTTGTTAATTCGAGCTAGGTAGGCAAATGAGGCGACCGGAGTTGCAAATGAAGCCCGGGATTTAAATATCCCGGGCTTTATTTGCATGTTCGTCGGTCGCCATTTTGAAATTTCACTAGCTCGAACTCACTGCGGCGGCTACACGCGGTAGTGAACGTTAATCGAACTAAGTCCTTAGTTCAAATTAACTGTTACTCCTTGTGGAATGAGGAGTAACAGTTAATTTGAACTAAGGACTTAGTTCGACTAACGCTTCACTGCCGCGTGTAGCCGCGCAGTGAGTTCGAGCTAGTGAAATTTCAAAATGGCGACAGACGGGAACATAAATAAAGCCCGGGATATTTAAATCCCGGGCTTCATTTGCAACTCCGGTTGCCTCATTTGCCTACCTAGCTCGAATTAACGAGCTAGTGTAGACATACCCACAGTGAGGTATAATTCAGCCCACCTTACTGCAGGCTGTGTGCAGACTGACTCTGCTGATATGGTTAAGCCCAGATTGAACACTTTTCTATCCCTACAAAGCCCAGTAGACTGCAACCAGGAGCAAGAAACCCCCCTGAAATGTAAAGTGACATCTTGTAATTTTTGTACAGTTTTCAATACAGCTTATATAGCACTTGTTGCCCAAAAAACCGCAGGCAGTGTAGTGTTTCCTTTCTTCCCCTCCCCCCCCACTCAAACTACATTTTCTCAAAGTCTAAGAAAGAATTTAATTGATTCTGAACTATAAACAGGTTTAAGGTCCAATTTCTCATAAGAGTGCAGGAATAGAAATAGGTGTCTGATACTAACATAAAGGGAAGATTCCCAGGTTTCCAGTGGGGGGGGGGACATGCTTATACTGTCAATATTTATCTTGAAAGTATATATCTATCTATGCCCAATAACTGCAGTGTCACTGGCACAAGAATAAATAAACATATCTCAGATCCCATAAGCTATCAAGGCCATCCCACATGGTTTATACTATTGAATTTCATCTGTCATTCTGTTGCCCAATCATTCAGTTTTGTGAGATTCCTTTGTAACTTTTTGCTATTTTCTTTGCTCTTTTGAGTACTTTTGTATCATCTGCAAATTTTGTCACCTTACTATTTACTACTTTTTCCAGATCATTTATGAATATGTTGAACAGTACTGGTCCCAGCAATGGAGTACATAACTATATTTCTGACCTAGCTAGACTGAGAGAAATTATCTGTAGACATATGAGAAATGTAAAGTACTACATTTAGGAAGGACTAATCAATTGCACATATACAAAATTGCTAGGAAATTATTGCTAGGAAGAAATACTGCATTAAAAGATCTGGGGGTTATAATGGATTACAAACTAAATATGAGTCAGCACTATAATACTATTACAACCCTCCCCCCCCCCAAAAAAACCCCAAACCAAACCCATACCCATACCCAAAGTGAATATTATTCTGAGATGCGTTAGCAGGAGTACTGCAGGCAAGATATGACCTGGTGTGTTTGGTGCAGCCCTCACTAAAAATGCCAATGTCAGGGAAGGCAAAAAAAGGGAGAGCAGATATTCCCCAAACTGGTAGTTAACACCTAAATTAAACTCATCTAGTCACAAACTGTGCTTCTGATGCCCCACATTGGTTATTGAGAAGCTGAAAAAAATCACAAAGCCTCCTTTATTGCATTACAGTTCTCTAGCTCCCAATCAGCACATTAGAGAATTTTTATTGGAAAAAAATCTCTGCTCACATATACAATATGTTCTTCTGACCCCAACGGGTCAGCAGCATTCCCAGGTCAATATTAGTCTGGATGTTACCCAAAATATCACATTGCCAGCCAATCCTCTAGTTAGTGTCTAAAACAAAAGATTTATTATAAAGAAAAAGGAAAGAACAAGAGTTGTTAAATGGTAAAACAATCAAGTCCCTCTGGAACACATCCAAAGCTTGGATGGGTCATTTGGTCCTTTGTTCAGAGTTTCATTTTTTAAAAAGTTACTCCAGGAATAAGAAACAGGAATGAAGACAAAATGGGGAAGATGTAGATTTCTTTTTATATCCTTTGTCCCAAACACAAGCTTCTCAGCAAAGGTCATGGAAAAGCCTTAGAGTTCTGGTCATAGGCATGCCCCTACATGTCTTGCTGACTTGTAATATATATTCCTTGACTCTTTTTAATAGGTTCATTGTACAGTTGGTGACCCTTCATGGCCCATCAAACAGGCTAGGCAGTGCTGATGCCAATCTGTCTGGGAGTGTCATTCACAAACACAGCACAAGTTTTGAAATACAGATATAGTATACATATGTATAACTCACCATACAAAGGTGATACAAACATAAAAGCAAGATTATTATACTTGATAAATCATAATATTTTCACTGACAAACAGCTTATCTAGCATGATGTATTGCAATTTTATCATATTGGTAGTAAAATCATAAATGGTCACTCATATGCCATACAGCCTCAAACAAAATATGAGTTGTAATTCTTCTTCTCTGATAAGGCCTCAAGTGGTGTATTGTGTTCAATTCTTGGCACTATGCTTCAGGAAAGACATGGACAAATTGGAAAAAGTCTAGAGGAGAGCAACAAAAATTATTTCAGATCTAGAAAACATAACCTACAAGGAAAGATTGAAATAATGGATATGTTTAGTCTGGAGAAGTGAAGCGGGGGGGAGGGAGAGGCATGTAACAATTTTCAAGTGTGTAGAAGGTGTTATAAAGAGGAGAGTGATAAATTGTTTTTCTTACCCTCTGCGGACAGGACAAGATTTCACAGGCTTAAATTGCAACAAGGGAGATTTTAGTTAGACATTAAGATAAACTTCCTATGTATAAGGGTAGTTAAGCACTAAACTATCTAGGGAGGTTGTGGAATCTCAGTCACTAGAGGTTTGTAAGAATAGGTTAGACAAATGTAACACTGACAGATACCAGTTGTCTGTGGCTGAAACTGAACCTGGAGCCTCTGGAGCTTAGTGTATGAGCCTTTACTGCCTCACCTAAAAGCTATATGGCTATTAGCTAATGCTGTAGAGCAAGCTCATTATTCTCTTTGTTAATGGTCTTGCCAGTGCCACTCAAGGGAACAGTACACCAAACCCAGAAGGTGTGTAGATTACACAAACACTTGCCACATACAGAGTATATCAGGGGTCTCCAACTCCCTGCCCATGGGCCATCCCTGGACGGAGTGATTGCACAATCTGGCCCAGCACTCCTGGCAAGCGGGGGGCGGGGAGGGGCTGGTTGTTCCTGGCCCCCAAACCCTGCCCCTTCCCATCGTTGCCCCGCCCTCTCTCCTCCATGGCACCCCCATCTCTTTTGGGATTCTGCTTCTACAGAGAGTGCAGGGGGACCCAACCACTGCTGCCACGTGGCGCCAAACCCCCACCCTCAAAGCTGTGTCCTTGGGGACAGGGTGCCATGATGGGGAGAGGGTGGGGTGGTGGCAGTAAGGGGCCAGAGTTGAGGCCAGTAGTGGTCAGGATCCCTTCTTGACCTGCTGGGGGTCCTGGGCTTGACTGCACAATTGCTCTGGCCAGGGATGGCCCAAGGCCCAGGAGTTTGATTTAGATAATACTTAGTTCTGCCTTAGTGCAAAGAACTGTGCTAAATTACCTGTCGTGACCCCTGCCACTCTTATATTGCTGTGAATTTATGTTCAAAGTTAGGGTCACTGTGTGTAATTTGCATATGACAAGGATGAAACCAGAGTTAAGGAGGTATATGTGAGTTTGATTTTGGTTAGTTATGTGTTAGAACAGAAAGGGAGCAGGATGAATTGATTTACATTACTGATTTTAATCATGCAAGCAGGAAACTTTGATTTAAACAAATAATTTGAATCTTATTTTGTATTTGTACTTTTAAGTTACCTCTCTCTTTATATCATTTTTTCCCCTGAGGGACAACAGAATGATATCGTATGTTATCTGTGGCCACAGGCTCCGCCCCTGCAGGGGCTCCCTGTCCTGGACACTGTTCTGGGACTGGCAAAGACACCTGGCAGCCCAGCCTGGGCAGATTCTGCCTCCTAAGGGTCCTGTTTGCTCAGCTCTTGCCACAGCCTTTTGGGCAGCCTATCCCCCATCCCAGGGACTGCTTTGGCTAGTGTGAAGCCCGGGGCATAGCCCACTCGTGCCAGGAATGGAGGAAGGCTCCCACGCCCCGGGGTGCCATGACTTGCTCCAGGGCTGCTTGCTTGCTGTTGTTCTTGGTGCTCATGGGTTGCGGAGCCAGCCAGCTCAGGAGAAGTGCCATGTGCAGGGCGAGGTGCCCTGCGTCCCTGGCTACCTGCCACCCAATCTTCTGCCGCGCCCCAAGTGGCCGCGTCCTTAGCCCAGAGCTGAGCTACCCTGGTGAGACCCAAGCCCAGCCTGTCTCCCAAGCCCAGCCTGGCTCTCTCCTGCCCAACCACATGTGGAGCTGTAGCAGCGAGTGGTGCTCCTGCAAGGGGGGTGAGGAGGCGCCTGGCAGCACTGACCTGAGCGGCCCAGGCACCCTTTGCCTAGTGCTGCAGCCTCGTCCTCCCATCCTCCCTAACGGCTGAGGATGTTAGGGAAATTCCCAAACCTGACCCATCCTTTGTAGGTGACAAATCTGAGGACTTGTCACAGATTGAAGTATCATTAGAGGAGGTTTTGGAATTAATTGATAAACTTAACAGTAACAAGTCACCAGGACCGGATGGCATTCACCCAAGAGTTCTGAAAGAACTCAAATGTGAAATTGTGTAACTATTAACTATGGTTTGTAACCTATACTTTAAATCAACTTCTGTACCCAATGACTGGAAGATAGCTAATGTAATGCCAATATTTAAAAAGGGCTCTAGAGGCAATCCCGGCAATTACAGACCGGTAAATCTAACGTCAGTACCGGGCAAATTAGTTGAAACAATAGCAAAGAATAAAATTGTCAGACACATAGAAGAACATAATTTGTTGGGCAAAACTCAACATGGTTTCTGTACAGGGAAATCATGTCTTACTAATCTATTAGAATAGTGATAGAGATGCAGCCATGTTAGTCTGGTCTAGCTGAAACAAAAGACAGGACTATGCAGCACTTTAAAGACTAACAAGATGGTTTATTAGGTGATGAGCTTTCGTGGGCCAGACCCACTTCCTCAGATCAATTTGTGGAAGAAAATTGGCACGACCATATAGACCAAAGGGACACAATCAAAGTGAACACATATAAAATTGGCAAATCAGATTTTAGAACAGAGGGAGTGGGGAAGGTTAGTGTCTGTGAGGTAACACAAGGGTGATAATTGGGAAGCTATCTTTGTAATGGGTGAGATAATTAGCATCTTTGTTAAGACCCATCGTAAAGTGTCAAATTTAAGCATGAATGACAGTTCTGAGGTTTCTCTTTGAAGTCAAAGAGATTTTAACTCCAGACTTCAAAGAGAAACCTCAGAACTGTCATTCATGCTTAAATTTGACACTTTACGTATGGGTCTTAACAAAGACGCTAATTATCTCACCCATTACAAAGATAGCTTCCCCAATTATCACCCTTAATGTCATTACCTCACAGACACTAACCTTCCCCCCTCACTCCCCCTCTGTTCTAAAATCTGATTTGTCAATTTTATATGTGTTCACTTTTTTTTGATTGTGTCCCTTTGGTCTATATGGTCGTGCCAATTTTCTTCCACAAATTGATCTGAGGAAGTAGGTCTGGCCCACGAAAGCTCATCACCTAATAAACCATCTTGTTAGTCTTTAAAGTGCTGCATAGTCCTGTCGTTTGTTTAATCTATTACAGTTCTTTGAAGGGGTCAACAAACATGTGGACAAGGGGGATCCAGTAGATATAGTGTACTTAGCAGTTCTTTTTTTGTTAAAAAAAAAAAAAAAGATGCCGGTACTCCAGGGCAAAAGTTGTTGAACTCTGACTGAAGGTGCTGGTACTGCTTCTGAAGGTGCGGTACTGCGTACCGGGCAGTACCGTCACAA
Source organism: Rafetus swinhoei (assembly GCA_019425775.1). Lineage (NCBI taxonomy): Eukaryota > Metazoa > Chordata > Testudines > Trionychidae > Rafetus > Rafetus swinhoei. The sequence continues at coordinate 85,130,728 of CM033424.1, forward strand.
AAAAAACACTGGTACTTAGATTTCCAGAAAGCCTTTGACAAGGTCCCTCAGCAAAGGTTCTTATGTAAATTAAGTTGTCATGGGATAAGAGGAAGATCCTTACACGGATTGAGAACTGGTTAAAAGACAGGAAACAAAGGGTAGGAATAAATGGTAATTTTCAGAATGGAACGGGGTAACTAGTGGTGTTCCCCAAGGGTCAGTCCTAGGATCAATCCTATTCAACTTATTCGTAAATGATCTGGAGAAAGGGGAAAACAGTTGGGTAGCAAAATTTGCAGAGGATACTAAACTGCTCAAGGTAATTAAGACCAAAGTAGACTGTGAAGAACTTCAAAAAGATCTCACAAAAGACCAAAGTAGACTGTGAAGAACTTCAAAAAGATCTCACAAAACTAAGTGATTGGGCAACAAAATGGCAAATGAAATTTAATGTTGATAAATGTAAAGTAATGCACATTGGAAAAAATAACCCCAACTATACATACAATATGATGGGGGCTAATTTAGCTACAACTAATCAGGAAAGAGATCTTGGAGTCATTGTGGATAGTTCTCTGTAAACATCCACGCAGTGTGCAGCGGCAGTCAAAAAAGCAAACAGGATGTTAGGAATCATTCAAAAAGGGGATGGAGACTAAGACGGAGAATATCTTATTGCCTTTATATAAATCCATGGTACACCCACATCTTGAATACTGCGTACAGATGTGGTTTCCTTATCTCAAAAAAGATATACGGGCATTAGAAAAGGTTAAGAGAAGAGCAACAAAAATGAGTAGGGGTTTGGAATGGGTCCCATATGAGGAGAGATTAAAGAGACTGGGACTTTTTGAGCATGGAAAAGAGGAGACTAAGGGGGGGATATGATAGAGGTATATAAAATCATGAGAAAGTGAATAAGGAAAAGTTATTTACTTGTTCCCATAATATAAGAACTAGGGGCCACCAAATGAAATTAATGGGCAGCAGGTTTGAAACAAATAAAAGGAAGTTCTTCTTCACACAGCGCATAGTCAATCTGTGGAACTCCTTGCTTGAGGAGGTTGTGAAGGCTAGGACTATAACAGGGTTTAAAAGAGAACTAGATAAATTCATGGAGGTTAAGTCTATTAATGGCTATTAGCCAGTATGGGTAAGAAATGGTGTCCTTAGCTTCTGTTTGTCAGAGGGTGGAGATGGATGGCAGGAGAGAGATCACTTGATCATTACCTGTTCGGTTCACTCCCTCTGGGACACCTGGCACTGGCCACTGTCGGCAAACAGGATACTGGGCTGGATGGACTTTGGTCTGACCCAGTATGGCCATTCTTATGTTCTCCCCCACGCAGTTGGAGCAACAGCGCTGGCTTCCCACTGCGGAGGGCAGGAGGAGGGTGGTGAGATAGCCTCAAGCCTCGCTGCATGGGGAAGAAGCACTTTCCCTCCCGGGCTGGGGGAACAGCAGTGCACCAGTGCGCTTTCTGGAGGCTTTCCCTGTGCTCCCATTGGCCAGTTTCCAGCTAATGGGAGCAGCGGGAGGCCAAGCCTGGGACTGGTGTGGGGTCTGAAGACAAGTAGATGCCCCTCATCCCCTCAGACCCAGACGCTGCACCCGCAGCCTACTCCTGACCCTTCTCCCCTGTCCAGACACCCTGCCCCCAGCTCATTCTTGCCCCCATCCAGACACCCTGCTCCAACCCACTCCTGCCCCCTCCCTCCTGGCCAGACAACCTGCCCCTAGCCTGTTCCTCCACCCTCCCTTGCTCCTGCACCCTACCTCCCACCCAAAAGTCACACTCTCAGCCCCTCTGCCTCCCCACCTCCTTTCCACGTCCTGCACCCCATCCCTAGCCCACTCCCTGGCAGACCTGTCCCACACACTGTACCCCTCATTTTTGGCTCCACCCCAGAGCCTAGGGGGCCCCACAAAATCCACTAACCCTGGAAGCCCAGAAGAGTTAATCTGGCCTGAGGCCTTGAACCTCAGTCCCCTCCTCCCCATGGGGCTGGAGCACCAGGGAAGTGAGGTGTTTCAGTTGGGGGCCACATCAATGAGCATTGGGGGTTTTTGGTGGGGCTTTTTTTTCCCTCTCACTTTTGTGGTCCCTGATTTTTCTGTGGCTTAGTGGCCCCCAACACAAAAAAGGTTCCCCATCCCTGCCATAAATAAAGACAATGTTGAAATCTTTTTTATGTAGGACATCATATTTTATTTTATTTAAAATGAAGCCTGGCCAACAAGGTCCCAATTGGGGCCCAGCCCTCATCTGGCCACAGCGTCCTGTCCTCAGCCCTGATCTTGGGGCAGGCCCCATGGTCCAGCCCCTATATGTCTGCAGAAAGGGCTGGTGGTGGCCCCCCTCCTGCTGCGGCATACTTAAGAAGAGAGACCACGATCTGGCTGTGGTGGACAGAGGGGATTGGCGAGCAGGGGGCACAGCCCCCTAGTTTTCCAAAATAAAATTTAATCTTTTTGGTGATATAATCATTAGAGCATGCTGGTTTGCAGCCAAATAAACATTTACTACTGAATTTAATATTTGTTTCACAAGCCAGGAGGAAAGGCTATATCGGTACATATTTATTTAAGCAATTATATAACTTAAAATATATTTATTCATGTTCCCAGTTGTTTATTTTTATGTTAGAAAATGGTGAATGGTACTTTTCTTATTTACTAGATTTTTTTAAAAATCAAGATTCATGTCAAGCTGCATTTAGATGAAAACTGAAATTAAAATTAAAAATGTACAATTAAAAAGTATGTTGTTACCTAAGTAAAACTGTCTCAGATGTGCTGGATGAATATTTTCTTTCCTATTATTAAAACTTATTTTTCACTTAAAATTAACCAATATATTACACACCGAAAATATTAACTGCAATTACTGAAATAACACATTGTTTCTGGTCAAGACAGTTCAGATATTCAAAAGTATTCTGGTGTCTAAAGATGAAGATTTACATTTCAGAAAATACCACTAGGCCCTAACCTGCTTAAGTATCTAAGGGTATGTCTACACTTGCCCTCCTACTTTGAAGTAGGGAGGCAAATGAAGCATACCGAAGTTGCAAATCAAGCCCGGGATTTAAATATCCTGCGCTTGATTTGCATGTTCCCGACCGGTCGCCATTTTAGAAATTCACTAGCCTGGAGTAACTGCCCACATCTACACGCGGCAGTGAAATGGGAGTCCGATTTAAAGCCCCTAATTCGAATTAGCTGGTAAACCTCATTGCAGGAGAAATACCAGCTAATTCGAGTTAGGCTTTAAATCGGACTCCATTCACTGCCGTGTGTAGACGTGAGCAGTTACTCCAGGCTAGTGAATTTCTAAAATGGCGATCAATATGCAAATCAAGCGCGGGATATTTAAATCCCGGGCTTGATTTGCAACTTCGATATGCTTCATTTGCCTCCCTACTTCGAAGTAGGGGGCAAGTGTAGACATACCCTAACTTACTTTGAAAATCTGACCCCATGTCCTTCATGATTTTGGAATTAGTATATCTCATACTTTCCCGCCTGGTTTTAATATGGTGCTTGCAGGAGAAAAACAAACTTTCATGCTTGTTTCCTAGTTTGTTTCTTGAGACTGAACTAGTGCAAATGAGTAAATAATTTAATCTTCATCTGCAAGCTAAACTGAATCCACAAGTAATTAAGACAAAATCTTTTCTGCACAACAGAAAATGAAGTATTTACATGTAGAAAAAAATAGAAATATCTGTATAGAGTGAGAATAATATAATCAATGCAGTACATGACATTGTGATATTTATAAAGGTTGTACAGACTTCGGAAGATAAGATTTTCTCTTCTTTTTCTGTATGCATCTGTATCCAAAACCCATCACCTTATAATTCATTACAGTTTGAGGGGGGAGTCATTGATGCAGCATATTATTGTTTTTATTTAAACTATTTTTTTTTATTTATTGTTCATTTATTTAAATTATTTTAATAAAGTTTAGTAAGTTTCACCCTGAGCATAGGTTGTCACAGTTTCAGAGTATTAGAGGCAGCAGTGCAGGCTGAGTGCCAGCTCCCCTCACAGACTAGCTGCTTGTCACTCTGCACTGCTGCCTCTGATACAGCAGAGGTGATGGCAGCAGGCCATGTCCGGTGGCGAAGAAGGAGCTGAGCTCCCAGACGCGGCATGAGCTGGAACTGAGCTGGGCTGCCTGCCCACCTGACTCCTAGCAGGGCCGACCCGAGGTATTCTGGCACCCCGGGCACGGGCGCGCGGCACCGCCCCCGATCGCATGGCGCATGAGCGGGCCCGCCCATGGGGAGTGGGCCCGCCCCCCCGTGGGGAGCGGGCCCGCCCCCCTAGAGTGCGCAGGCCCGCCCCCAGGGCGCACGGCACATGCGCGACCCGGCTACAGCCGCTGGCGTGCAGCCCGGGGCCCGCCCCCGGGGCGCACGGCACATGCACGGCCCGGCTACGGCCGCTGGCACGCAGCCCGGGGCCCGCCCCTGGGGTGCACGGCGCAAGCGCTGCCCAGTCCAGCCCGGCTGATGCTGCTGGCGCGCGCGCCGGGCCGTGTAGGGCCCCGCGGCCGTGGGGGGAAGGGCGTTGCTGACCGGCACCGTGGGGATGCAGGCGGGCCGGCACTGCGGGAGCTGGGCACGCGGCGCCTGATGGCAGCTGTAAGGGACGCCGCGCGCCCCTTACAGCTACCATCAGGCGCTGCCCATTGGTTGGCGCCCTGGGCAGCTGCCTGGCTCACCCATGCCTCCGTCCGGCCCTGGCTCCTAGTACACTTTAAATGCAGAGCTGCAGCAGGGATAGGTCCTGGACCCAGGGCAAGGCAGGACTGAGCTGGGCTGCTGGCCAGTCTGCTAAAAAATGTACTGGCCGGGGAGAGGGAGGGGATATGTATGTAGTCTATAACATTAACTATAAGCTTTTGCTTATCGGTCAGTCAGTTAGTTAATCAACTACACTATTCCAACCCTAATGTGTATGTATAAGAAAACGGGAAAAAATGCCACGTAGCATAAGAACGGCCACACTGGGTCAGATCAAAGGTCCATCTAGCCCAGTATCCTGTCTGCAGAAAGTGGCCAGTACCAGATGCCCCAGAGAGAGGGGACACAACAGGTAGTCGTCATGTGATCCCTTCCCTGTCACCCACCTCCAGAGAAACAGAGGCTAGGGATGCCATTGATGGACCTAACCTCTGTGAATCTATCTAGCTCTTTTTTGAACCCTGTTAAAGTTCTAGCCTTCACTGCATCCTCTGGCAAGGAGTTCCACAGGTTGACTGTGCACTGAGTGAAGAAAAACTTCCTTTTGTTTGCTTTAAACTTGCTGCCTATTAATTTCTTTTGGTGACCCTTAGTTCTTATATTGTGGGAATAAGTAAATAACTTTTCCTTATTCACTTTTTTCATACCAGTCATGATTTTATAAACCTCTATCATATCCCCCCTTAGTATCCTCTTGTCTAAGCTGCAAAGTCCAAGTCTTTTTAATCTTTCTTCATATGGGACCTGTTCCAAACTCCTAATCATTTTTGTTGCCCTTTTCTGAACCTTTTCCAATGCCAATATATCTTTTCTGAGATGAGGTGACCACATCTGTACGCAATATTCAAGATGTGGGCGTGCCATGGTTTTATAAAGAGGCATTAAGATATTTTCTGTCTCATTCTCTATCCCTTTTTTAATGACTCCTAACATTCTATTTGCTTTTTTTGACTGCTGCTGTACACTGAGTGGATGTTTTCAGAGAACTATCCACAATGACTCCAAGATCTCTCTTAAGTAGTTGTAGCTAAATTAGTCCCATGATATTGTATATATATTTGGGATTATTTTTTCCAATATGCATTACTTTACATTTATCAACATTAAGTTTCATTTTCCCATTTTGTTGCCCAATCACTTAGTTTGGTGAGATCTTTTTGAAGCTCTTCACAATCTGCTTTGGTCTTAACTGTCTTGAGCAGTTTGGTATCATCTGCAAATGTTGCCACCTCACTGTTTATCCCTTTCTCTAGATCATTTATAAATAAGTTGAATAGTATGTGTCCCAGAACAGACCCTTGGCTACACAAACATGTAGACAAACCTGTACAATATATTAAATGTTACGTGAACATTGTAACATGCAATACACAGGGGAACAGAAAGCTGCATCTGATAATGTGCATGTAAGTGACAGTGAAGACAGTAGTGTACATTGTGTGAGTAAAAGTATAGATATATTTTTTCTCGATAAACCTCTATGGCTTTATTTATTTATTTATTTTTAAAAAACTTCTTAATGCATAAATGTGAACCATTAAAGAATTTGTGTGAATTTAAATTTAGCACAGCATTTACATTATTGGTCCTAGTTTTTATAAAAAAAACACGTTTCCATAATAAAAAAATCCATTAAAAACATCTGTATTAAAACATCTCCTGTGTAATGTTTGAAACCTAATTAGTACATCAGGGAAAGTGAAACTGACTAAAAACAAAATAACAGGCTTTAATTGTCAAAGCTGAGGGATATGCAAGTAGAGAATGAATAGTGAGAGGTAAATGGATTTTTTTCCCAATTTTAATAGTACCCTAATCTTGCAAACACTTAAGCACATGCTGAATTTTACTCTCATTAGTAAACACACAGAAGTCAGTGAAATTAAGCTCCTAGAGGTAGGAAAGTCTTTATGCTGCATTTGTACAGCATCTCTCACAATGCTTTTCTATGACTAGGGCTCTTAGGTGCCATGATAATTTAAATATTAATAATACCCCTGAAAGCAGCTGTAGAACTGACTGTAGGATGAGGAGGTCTACATTTTATTTTCAGTCGGCATAAAGAAATTTGTTTACCACCTAGCATTTGTTTACAACCTAATTGTCAGTGCATGGAAACACATGCAAGACGTTTGTAATTTCTTTTTCCTAAAGACTTTTTACTGCACTTAAGAGATGGGAAGACTTGGAATACATAGTGGCAGTTTTGCTGTTTTTCCATTAAAAATTAGTGGCTGAGAACCAATTCTTTCTGCTGCCAGGATCTCTCTCTCTCTCTCTGTTTTTTTAAATATACTATTTTGATGGTTTTTCTTCTTCCCTGCTCCTGGCTTCGGGTGCCTCAGACTCACACCAGGCCAGTGCACGTGGGGGAAGCTGGAGACTGTCAAAAAGCCAGGTCTTCAAGGAAACTGCGCAGCACAGTCAGGGAGTGCGGATTAACTATTGGGTGGGACGCGCGTAGGACTCGGCTGTGTTACGCTGTATTAATCAACCGCCTCTGTCTGTCAATGGGGCGCTCAGAGGAACGAAGCTCCCTGCACTTTGTCAAGGACGGTGCAGCGGCTCTCCTGGCAAGTGGCAGCAAGTTAATAAGGGGTGGGGGCCGTGGGGAAACGCAGGCTCCCCCGCCTCCCGCAGCTGAGGAGAACTTTAACGCCTTCCTGCCAGGGACCCAGGCACCCGGGGGGCCAACGCGGCTTTGGGGCAGTGGGACCCCACGCGGCTTTGGGGCAGGAGGAGGGGGACCCTCCCACGCGTTTTCCTCTCCCCTCAGCCGCCCCCGCCCAGCCCCGGAGCTGCAGCCCGGGCAGCAATCGCCCTCTAGCGGGGGCCCGGCGGTGCTGGCGGCTGGGCGTGACTTGAGCGCCGTGTTTAGCCCGCCTGCCGGGGGCACCGCGAGGCAGAAAGGGAGGCGAGCGGAGCGCCGAGGCTGCAGGGCTAGGGCTGCGCAACAGGGCGGAGAGCTGCTGGCTGGAGGAGGCGGGGACGGGACTCCCAGGCGCAGGCGGCGGAGGGGCTGGAAGGCGGCTCTGCACCTCCCTTCCCCCTCCGCCCGAAGCAGGAGAACAGCGCCCCAGAGCGAGCCCCCCTTCTGCCCGCGGCCGCCCGTACCCCAGCCCGGCTCCAGCCTGCCCCGGGCAGCCGGCTCGGGGGCGCCTCCGAGCGCCCAGCCGCTGTGCGCGGCGCGGAGCCATGGGGAAAGTTGGAACTTGCCTGCTGACTTTGGCTGGACTTTTGCTGGCAGCCGCAGCGGAGCCCTTCACAGGTGAGAGGCGCCTCCGCGGGCGAGGAGGGGAGCTCAGCGCCGGCTGCGGTCCCGTTAGCCCGGCCGCTGCGCGCCGCGGTGGAAGGCAGAGCGGGGAAGGCGCGGAGTTGGAGGGAGCCAAGCGGGACCCCGCAGCCCGAGGCGGCAGGGAGCGGAGCCAGGCGTTCTTGTCTTGCCGGGAAAGGGGGCGGGAGGGGGTCTTCATCCGAGTCGCTCCGACTTTCCTGCCGCCCGGACTGACTGGGAGGCGAGGGGCGTGTGCACGGGTTTGGGTCCGTGCCGGGCACGAGCGCTACGAGGTGACAGGCCGGGGCGCAGGGCGCAGCGGAATGCGGGCAGCCGGCTGGGCTGGGGCAGGGGGGCGGGCAGGGCTTGCGTGCGGAGCGGGTTGGAGCGGCAATGGACAGCCGAGCAGCCGCTGCAAAATTGGGAGGAAGAACTTTTGGTTTCCACCAGAGAGGCCCGAGAGCCGCCCCCAGAAAACAACGGACAGAGGGGTAACAGCAGCCCCCCTCCGATCGCTCTTCCTCCTCCTCTTCCTTCAGTTTGTCCACTCACCAAAGCTGAAGCTTTATACAACTCTGAAAATCAGCACCGCCTTTGAGTGAGGTTGTGCAGTGACAGCGGTTGATTAGCCTGAAAAGCAGGCGACAGTCCCTTTTAAAAGCACAAAAGTCTTCCCCCTGTAGTGAAAACTCTAGAGAAGGGGGAAACTGTGCATGTCCTAGAGAGCCCAGGTTCTTACACACATCATGCAGCTTCAGAAAAAGTACTCCAATAGGTGCTTCTCCTTTTTTATTATTAGTTGAGATTTTAGGTTTGCCCTTCCACACCTTTGTTTTTCTCCCTTATCCATAACTAAAGCCAGCATATATTTTTAAATGTGTATTAAAGAATCCTGTAATTCTGGGCAGAAAGTTGGGTTGTGAAACAGTTTTTTATATTTCTTAAGAAGGAATGAGTAACATATATATGTTGAAATTAGTCCATATGGTCTTCACTTCATGCTAAATGTGCTTTCTAGTGAGGTGTAATACTCTCCACTTGTTTCTGAGATTGCTGGATGGGTTCATGTTGCTTGCATGCAGCCCACAGTACAGGCAAGTTTTGTGCTTAAAGGATTTTTTTTTAAATAAACTTATTCTGGGTCAGTGGTACTTTCAGAGACACTAATTTCAGGCTGTTGTCTTTTTTAATATCTTCTGAGCATTTGCAGATAAGCCAAGGCACTCGAGGGGGGCCGGGAGGAGGCTTAGAGAGTTACATTAGGATGATATCTCTTCCAGTAATCTTGTTAGGATGAGGTGATCCTCAGCAGTGAGTTATAGAAATGAACTCCTGTATAATAGTGCTATAACTCATTAACGTTGGAAATGTAGTGTTCAGACTTCATAGAGTCATAAAAGTTTAAGGCTGGAAGGGATCTTAAGAGGTCATCAAGTACAGCTCACTGCATTGAGGCAGGACCAGGTAAATGTTGACAAGTTTCACTTTATTAAGATAAATCCATGAAATGCTCCCCACCTGCATGATCTTGTTTAAAGTTAAGCTAGAGCAACTATCCTTTTGTTAGATTTTTAATTTAGTTACACATAAGGATGTGTTAAAACTTGCATTATGGTCAAAATTTAAGGGCTGTTCATCTTGCTTAAGTACAGTCCTGCCCTAATATTACTTCTGTAGCTGTTGGTTATATTGTTAGTTTACATTGCCACATGCTGAGAACGTTATTCCACATGCTGAGAATAGCTGAGCACTGAATTTGGCCTATGCTGTACAGTTATTTTATATGTAAAGGTAGTGCATGAATTACCAGTTGTTAAGAGCAAAATTGATTACTTTTTTTCACGGTGATACTGCGCTATAAAAAGTGTTGGGTTATTTTTACTCTTTATATGCCTTGGGGGAAAATGGTGGTCGTTGCTTTTGTTAAAAGCTTCATGCATCAGTCCTATTGAAGTTAAATTGCAGTACAATCTGAGTCTTGCCTATCTCATGCCAAAAAGTGAACTATGTGGTCACACTATTAAAATAGCAAAGAAACCATCTTCTAAGCAAAGAATAGTAATGGGTTGGCGAAGAAATCTTTACAAGTTATACTTTTATCTTTATTACACTGACTTACTTATTTGTACAGAACTTTGTTCTAATACCTCCTTCAGGTGTTCATCTTCTTCTCTGGGAATTAATGAACAGGAAAAAGCAGATATTTTTGTTGCTTAAAGTCTCGAAGCTTTCAAGTAATCATTTGAAATCAGCTTATTAGTTAATAAAAATGTGGAGGCTTAATTGATGAATCTGAAATTCTAGATTAATCAAGGTGGAAATGATTTTAAGAACTAAAACTCAAGAAACAGTAATGAATATATCATATTAAACAGAAAATACTGGTTATTAGAAGCAGTTAAAAACAAACTATCCTAGGATTTTTCTGCAAAGCATGGTGAAAATGGTGTATTAGTCCTTACGATAGCCTGGATTTTTTTGAAATTTTTAAAAAATTACTTAATTTAATAGGTTTTTCTTCATTTTAGTTTGTGTATTTAATGGCTCTATATGAAGACTGATTTCTAAAATAATAACAGTTTGTAAACACAAAGAGGGCTATTTACATATGTGAATTCAAATTAGGATTTCATAGTATTTCTTTGTCTTTTTGATAAATTACTCGGAGTAGAAAAAAACCCTATTTCTGATAATGATTTAGGTCAAACAAAAATATGATACAAGCTGAATAGTTAGGGATGTTGTAAACCTATGTTACTTTTTATATAAAATGAAAGGTCTAGATATGGTGAGCTCTGTCAAACAGTTTAACTGAAATTGAAGGTATTTTTATAAAACATCACATTTTAGACTTAGCTACACCCATCCTTCCAAAGTTGGTACTTTTTGTTTATAACCTAAGGTTGTCCTAGAGAGGCCTATTAGATTGTGCAGTATTAACTATGGTTATGAGGAAAATAACTTGAAATAAAGTGCCTTAAAAATTGGAAATTATTGCCTTGCATAGCATATTTTCATTTTTTGGGCAGGGATTATGTAAACAGGACTCACATTTTTCATGATAACATCTGCAAAGCCACATAGTAATCAGCAGTTACAAGAGAGCAGTTGATTCACTGGGCTTTAAACTTCATAGGGATAGGGGAGATGTTTGGTGACAGAAAAGAAGAAAGATATTCTTAAGATTGTAGCTGCTCTCTTAGCTGAAATGAAAATTCTGGCACAGTGAAATATGCTTATATTAATAGAACATTAACCCAATTTAAGTTTGTTTTGGTTGTTGTTGTTGGTGTATACATTTGTTTTGTAAATTAGGCCAGGCTTCACTTGCAAGACATGCTAAATGTGCACAGTGTTTTGGCTTTGGATGCAGCTTATACAGTATACTAGCAAAATTGCTTTTGGCAGTATAACTTATTTCAGTCCAGTGCCTACCTGCCCCTCTTTCCACTTCTTATGGGTGAAATAAGCTATTCCAGTAAAAGCTTAGTTCTATCACTATAACTATGCCTACGCTAGTTTTGCTAGCTCAGCTATGTTGTTCTAAGATCACATCTCACTACAACCTGGCTGATATAATTGATCTTAAGTGAGCTAAACATAGATGCATCTTTAGTTGCTCTATAAACTGAAAAAATGCGTATGATGTTTCATAGTAAGTCATTATGTAAATATTAGGATTTAATGTTTTACCTGCACGCGGTATTGAAAGTAGTGATATTTTTCTAACCTTCTTGCTATTCTGACCTTGTGTAAATATTATAAGTTAGTAATAAAACCATATCATTCTAAGTTTTGCTTTTAATTAAAAATTAAAGCTTTTCTGTTTAGTCATTGATCAAAATGGGAGTGGTATTATGATCATAGTGGGAGAAAGTATATCCTACAATGTATCACAAGGAGGTGATGACATTGAAAAATTCCTGTGTCTCTCTTGTCTAACAGTTGAATCATCAGAATCTATGGGGAAAAAAATATTACAGTTCCTTGAAACAACCAAGTAATCTATAATATTTTTGAAAATAGTATTTTTAATGGTCATGGAAGTTTCTGAATTGACTGCAATAGGGACTGAATCCTTGAGCCACAGAATATATACAAGATGAATGGAGTAAACATCTCCCATGCAACCCATGTAATTTGATCCTGACTTGAAATGCCTATTTATCAGCAGAATAAGTGTGCCAACCATTGTTATGCGTGCACCTGCCCTGCTCACCGGAAATTGGACTGAGACAATTGGCTCAGTTGCCATAAATGACTGACCATGCATCTGAAAGTAACTGTTATGAATTTGATTTGGCAACTTGGAGAAGGACCTGGTCTAAAGCCAATTGAGGTCAATAGGATGAGGACCAATTTTCCTGCTAAGTTTTTCCATCCATGTGTGGATTTTTTTATATGAACCGTGGCATATGTGAACATACATCACCAATAGAAACAAAACACCTAGCTGGGAACTGTCTGTTAATTAGCTGGGTGGCATTTGAATTTCTCCTGCGCAGCCGTACAAGTGCACAGATTACAGGAAACACTGATGAGGACCTATCCACCAGTCCTCTCAATCACTTGTAATTTTATATTAATATATTGTTTGAGTTTTGTTTTAATTTAGGTTTTATTGCAATTGTCAAAATATTTATTTGATGTTTTAACAATGTTGCCTTGGGTAATGACAAATATCTAGAACCATAAGACATTCCATATGTGACATTAGCACTAAACATTTAAAAGATATAGCTTTGAAAATTCTATCCATGCTAAGGTATTTGTACACTGTTAATAACCTTGAACCTTGACTTTTTTTTTCCTTTTTACTTCGCTGATTATTTCTACATATAGATTTAACAAAATGCATAACCTTATTAATGCATATATTAAGAAAAAATCTTTAGCAAATTTGGTAATAAATAAATTTATTAATAATAAACTTTACCATTTTACTTTCCCTACTTCATTATTTTCATTTTTTTGCCCTTTCTGATTTCACAATGCAAAATTACTGGTGTGTTCAGTTCTAGTGCTTTGCCTGTTATGATCTATTGCTGATCACTAGGTGTAGCTGCATCTCTAAATCCACTTTTCCAAGCAAAGAAAGATGCAGGATTATATACTGCGTTCTTGGAGTAGCTCAAAGCATAGAATACAATGCTTCTGTAACTGTATAAAATTCTGATTTGACAGGCATTTGCTAGCACAGGTTTGAGGTTATACAGGTTAACTGTTGGCTAATTTTGGGAAGAGTCAGCTCTCTTGGAGTATGTTCTAATCCTATTCAGCATTTGACTCAACAGAAAGTAGAGACTGGGGAATGAATGGACCTGTGTAATAAATGCAGTGCCTGCAGTCAGATGACAAAAAAAATGTAAATACTTTGCTAGTGGATTTAACTGACAAGAATATCTCGCATGTATGCTGGGGATGTATTGTAAGGTTACACTTTGTGCTTCCTGATTCATATAACCTTATTTAATAAAAGTTTGTATTTAAATATAGCTTGGGAATGCATATATGAAAACTTTCTACTTGTGCTCCAAAAATGTGGAGAGAGACCTTTTTCTCCTATCCACGTAAAGGATTCTTACATTGAAATTTGTAGGGATAATAGTAGAGCAAAACCAAAAGAATATTAAGAACTTTACAGTACTTGAATAACTGTTAGCTGTTGGGAAGGAGAGCTAGTGTCTTTTGCTCTGCAATGACTCTTTGCCAATTAAGGAATGATGGCAAGGACCTGGTTTACTGAGACAAAAGAATAGCCATATTAAAGGGAACTCCATAGGCAATAGAATTAGAGTGATGAGGTTGGTAGGAAATGTGAGGGTATGTCTACACTGCATTCCTCTTTTGAGAGAGGAATGCAAATGCAGCTGAGCAAAATTGCAAATGAAGTGCGGATTTGAATTTCCCGTGCTTCATTTGCATAATGGCATCTGGGAGCTTTTTCGAAATACCCTATTTCCAAAAAAAAACCTGCTGTCTAGACGGAGTTATTTCAAAAACAAACCCTTCTAGAAATAATAATTACTCCTTAAAAATGAGGTTTAAGGATTATTTTGAAAAAAGGGTGTTTTTTTCGAAATAACCCCGTCTAGGTGGCGTTTTTTTCGAAATAAGGTATTTCGGAAAAGCGCCCGGATGCCATTATGCAAATGAAGCACGGGAAATTCAAATCTGTGCTTCATTTGCAATTTCGCTCAGCTGCATTTGCATTCCTTTCTTGAAAGAGGAGTGCAGTGTAGACATACCCAGAGATTCCCAGAGGTTTGTGAAGGAATTGATCAGATTCACTGTGGGTAGCAGGGAGAGAGTGTATAGAAGTATTAACAGCCAGGAAACATGACTTGAATTTTTTTTCATTTTGCATATTTTTATTTTCCTTACTTTTATATAGACCCGTCTCTCTTTTATTGTATTATATATTTAAGAGAGATTGTCAGTTCGTTCAGGAATTCCTCCTAAATGGTAAGAGCTAGGACCACAGACTCGGTATACTGCTTCCTTGGTAAGGGTTTGATGGTGCCAGGAAAATGGAATGTGCCTGGAATGCGATTGTATCAGAGACATCAACAAGGGGGGAGGGGAGGGGAGGGAAAGGGGACAGGCGATCCCACAGGAGCTGGTGGTTGTGGGCAGCTGGCTTTTAAGGTGGCTCCTCACGCATACTGACTCCTGCCTGCTCCTTCCCCCCATGCTGCTGCCTCTGTACCTGTGTGTGTGTGGTGGGGGGGGCGGGGGGAGAGGAGGAGAGGAGGGAACCCGGCATGTAATCGTGAAGGTTAACTGATGAGCCCATGCTCACGTTTACACTTTCACATTCCTAGTTTCATCACCCTAGCCATGTATTTCAATGTAGTTTCTCCTACTATAGTCTCCTACCAATATGTATTATGAAATATAATACATATGGTAATTATTAGGAGTTTGTTCCATAGTTATTAAGAGGGAACTTCCAATGAGAATTGAGCTTTAAAGTTCTTAGGTGCTTCTGAAAATGTCCCTTAATTACTAAGTTATATATATTTTTTTGGCTTTTTAAAAACCAATATGGAGAGAACAGATTTGACTTTAAAGACTTTTTTGAATTTTTTTTCTGTAAGTGTA
The DNA here is from genome assembly GCA_019425775.1 of Rafetus swinhoei. Lineage (NCBI taxonomy): Eukaryota > Metazoa > Chordata > Testudines > Trionychidae > Rafetus > Rafetus swinhoei. Next base: position 85,145,843 of record CM033424.1, read on the forward strand.
TTTACATGGATTTCTTGGTTGTAATAACTACAATTTTAATCTCTCCAGTCCAGCACACTTTTTGATCCAGTAACACCTGTGGGCCAGCATGACTTTAGATAACCAGATGCCCAATTATCATGGGTGTGGCCAAGTTTTCTGTGGTCCCATAAAGTTTGTTTAGACATCAGTCCTGGCTCTCAGAGTGCTGTTATTTAGCTCTAATTGACACCTAAATGTCTTCTAAGAGCCCAATAAGCAGTGGGAATGTTGGTAATGCTCCTAGACAATATTGGCCTCCTGTGGTTTGGTAAATTCTCTGGTTAGCACTGTTCAGGTTCCAAGGGTGCCAGATGAGATGTTCAGCCTGTATGAGGTGAAATTCTGGCTCCACGAAAAGCAATGGGAGATTGGCTATTGACTTTAGTGGGGTCAGGATTTCAAGCATAATTTTTGCCAATCCTAGGAATTTTGTATTGTGTGCTTACATGTGGGTAAACAGAAAGATGGACCGACTCAGACATATGTTGGAACTAAAGTATTCAATAGCTGCCCTTCAGTATTTGAGAATTACTTTAATTCTCCCTCCTCTCTTCCATCACCTACTTATCCTTTTCTAAAATCTACAGAAAACACTGAGGGCATGTTTATATTAGGAAATTATTTCAAAATAACTTATTTCAAAATAATTATTTCAGAATAAGCTTATTCCCCAAGGAAAGCAGGAGTAGTTATTTCAAAATAACCAGACCCTTATTTCAAAATAACAGGCTTGGCAGTGTGGATGCCTTGCTTGTTGTTTCAAAATAAGGGGAATTATTTCGAAATAACTCCCTTGGGGAGACCAGGGCTGAGGGACTTTCACCTGCCCTGTGATTTGAACTGCACTTTCCCTTTGACTTCTCCTTTAGTAGTGGCTGCTAATACACAAGTGAGCCCTTCATTAATCCATCTTCTATAATGATATATTCCAAGGATAACTGCAAGGGGTTATGCAGTTGATGCTCTCTTTTATGCCTCTCAAGAATATCATCTTTGTGGCATGCATCCTTTTCAGCTCTGGCGCAGAAGACAAAACACAAGGTTGCTTGCACATTTAAAACTATGGGTTATTTAGGTGTCAGCTAATAGTTAACAGGCAAATCAGCCTCTGCTGTGCCTTTTTTTAAAATTACAAAAACAAACAAACAAAAAAACAACTAACCAAACAAAAAATCCAAACCCCACAATGAGTGAGAACAATTTATTTAAAAACAGAAAGTTCAAACCAGAAATTTAGGGCCATAAATTGTATGACATGGCTGTACTTTGTTTGTGCTAACAGTATTAGACATGGGTTGAGGATGGAATAAGGCCTGAGGGGGACTAATTTTTACTTTAAGTATTGTCATTGGGAGTTGCATACATAAATTTAGGGCAATAAGGGTTTTATGGATATTGGTCTAATGTTGAATTTGGAAGATGTTCGTCTCTGTTTTTTATTTACTTCAAGGTCTTTTAAAGAAAAAGATAAGTCCTTTAAACACAAAAATTGAAATATCCTGTGATCTAGAAGCCCAGGACTAATAGAAGTGTGGTCTTCACAAGTAAGATGTTAGACAAAGACAATAGAGGAGACTAAACAGGCAGACTGTCTTGACATCAGGTACAGCAGTATTTAGTGGGCCATAGGGTTGCCAGATACTTTCACTAAAAGTACTGAACATGGCTGGAAAAAAATTGGTAGAGCAAAATAAAAATAAAAAAACCCCCCAAAAATGGGGAACCAAAGTTTTTGAGCAAAAAATGCAGTCACTGCGCCTTTAAATCCCCCTGCTCCCTTCACCCCCACCAGATGTGGCAGGGGAGGAATGTCCCAAGCAGCCATCCAGCCGAGAAAAACAGAAAATACTGGACATTTTACATGTCTGATATTTTCTGTTTTTTTTTACAGGACAGAGGCCACAAATACTGGACTGTCTGGGCCAATACTGGATACCTGGCAACTGTAGTGGGCCGTTCAGAGAGGTGAGTAGCTGATAGGACTGGCAGGAATGGAGGAGAGAGCTGAGCTTACAGGTATAGGAGAATAAGGGGCTGAGAACAGAGATCAGCTGACAGTCAGATGAGTGAACAGGAGGCGGAAGGATAGAATTGAAATGTCAGTCAGAGAAAAGAGAAATAACATATGCACAAGTGAAGGGGAACAAATGTACTGCTAAGTATTCCTGAGTGGAGCATCAGTTTCAGTGTGTTTTTCTTAGTTTGCTAAATCAGAAGTTTGTGGTGACTTGGGAAGTGGAAAGATTGAGGCTGGGCTTTTAGCTACAGTCAGCTATAGTTATCCTTGCCAGGAAGTTTAATTGCTAACAAAGCCAGCATAGTAAAATAAACTACAATTTGATTTCCTGCTTATGCAAAACAACTTAATTTTTTTGTTTAGGTGGGAGGTGTCTTTTGAATACTTGACAACTTTATAGTTGAAGATATAGTTGCTGATGTTTGTGCAAAGGAGATTAATTATGACTAGGGTTGCCAGGTGGTTTAACCAAAAATTTTTTGATTTTTAAATACTCTCCAGTATACAGGACACAACTTGCCTTGAGAGTCAGATTCAAGATTTCCGCCTATGGAGTGGAATACTATAGAAAGCAACTGCATAGTATCTTAAGGCTTATCTACGTTTGGAAATTTACCAAAATAGTTTTTCTGTGATAAGTGTCCACATAGGAGTTTATACTAAAATAACTGTTCTGGAGTAATTATTCTGGACTAAATATTTTGGTAAATTTCCAAGTGTAGACATACCCATACATAAAGTTAAATGTATGACTTGGATGATGGATTCACTAACAGATCTGTTTCTGAACCATGATCTGTGCATATTAAATTTATTGAGGGAAGGAAACAGTTACTTTCTTTGCTGATACAGATGACTCTGAATCTGGGACAACTGATAATAATACTCTCTGAGACTCAAACATTTTGAGGTGCTATGAACTTCAGTACAGCAGGACTGGCCCTAGACTGACGGTTCTCAAACTTTGTGATACCGCCACCCCCGTCTAAGTTGCTCGCGACCCCCGTCTAAGTTGCTCGCGACCCTCCGGGGGATCGGGACCCACAGTTTGAGAAATGTGGCCCTAGACCAAAAGGTGCCCCGGTGAAGAATGTCTTCAGTGCTTCCCTCCATTTGTTAAAAGAATAAAGTATTCTAAAGTTTATTACATTTGTAGCCAATTTCATGACTTTGATGCATGATTTGCATGCATGATTTCTCCCTTTAATATAAGGTGATAAATTGAATTCTAGGATGTGTAAGTCTGTATTTATTCATGTCATATGTAAGCAAAGAAAAAACTGTTTCCTCTAAGCTTAGATTTTTTTTTTTTAACATTTCAAGGCTAAACTGAATATATTGATATCAAGAAACTGATCTGAGCACTAACATTGGATGGATCGGTATTAAATAATGTTATGGTAGGTGACAGCCTCAGAATGTTAACCCTAGCTCCAAAGGTTGCTTTTTTTTTGTTTGTTTTTGCCTTTGCTCTCACGAATGGAAGCACAGCATCAGAGAGGTCCAAAGACTGGCATTTTCAAGTGATAAAATAGCAAGTGATGTCAGTCTCTCATTGGCCATTGTCAGTTGAGGAAGGTATGTTTTAATGAGCCTGACCTTCGAAAAGCTGTGCTCACCACTTGCAACTCTGATTGGCAGTGTGAGCAGAATCCTCAGAGCTATCCACACATTAGGAAACGTGTCCTTCAGCTCTGCATCATGAACGAACTGGAGAACTTGGAACGGGGAGTGCTTTCAGTGTGGCAAAATATGACTGATGATGTCCAATTTGACGTAGAGATCTTTATTTTTGACGTCTAAACATTCCTTATGTGTCAGTGTTCAGTGAAGGTCTATACAATTGTTCAAGAGTATTTTCTTGTTCGCTGGCAACTGATGAAGGCCATACAGCACCCCCGGTCTTTTCATGGTGGTTCATTTGTCCAAGCATTTCTTTGATAGATCCTTGATCCGCATCAATGAGCAAGCAAAAAACCTCCTTCTTGAATTTTTTTCTCACGAGCTCCCCGTCCCCTCATTTTTGCTCCTTGTAACCAAATTGTCTCTTCTTCTGATGAATGTGTTCCCTTGAAGACAGGCCCAACTCCTAAGTTTTCTGCTGTTTCTTTGATAGCAGTGATAGAATTTTCAAACTTGTCTCCTCCGTAGGCCACAATTAAATCAAGGCACCTTCTCAAAGTAGCAGTGGTTGTGATGTCAGCTGACAATAACACCTTGCTTACAACATTTACTTGGAACAGGATATTGTGCCAAACCATGTTGGAGATCAGAAATTTGACATCAGTGGTCTGGTTTTCAGCTCGTGTTGGGTTCCAGCCTCTTCTTTACTCAACTGCATCGGTTTCATCAGGGTGTTGTAAACCTCAACCACTTGGTACTTCACTGGTCTTACGCTGTCAGTGTGGCTTTTCCAGCAAGTGTTACTTAGCTGTTTCATGGTCAGATTTGTCACATTGTGGATCTTCATCCTGTTTTCAGCATCAGGTTGTACAGTTTCTGCTGTACTCTGAAGAGAGATACTGAATCTAAAGAAGATGATGCACCATCTGACATAACCAGGTTCAGGGAATGACAGTCACAAGACATAAAGAAAGCTTTTGGAATTCAGCACAAGGATCCTTGCCTGCATGTTCATGTTTGTTTGTTTGCCTGTTGTCATAGCTTTGGCCGTGTCAGTCCCAAAGCTTTATTTTATTCCCAATTAAAACATTCATAAACAGTTGTGTTGGCCTTTTTCAGTAGAGTCTACCATGGACCAGCAACAGAGAAAATGTTCCTCTACTTGGATACAGCTGTCTTGTAATCAACAAATCTTACTGTAAATGACTTTTTCACTGACTGTTGGCAGTGCAGTCCTTTTGTTACGGCATAGTACTTTACTTTGCCAACCCTCATCAATATTTTACCAAGAACCTTCCTTGCCATAAAGTCAATCAATTCATTTTGAATTGTTTTGCTGCACTAATGGTCCATAGCTTCTTTATGAACTACTTGACATAGGTGTTCATGCATGACATTATTGTATTTCCCAAGGAGCTCTATGAAACGAGGAAATTACCACGATGTTCACTGAGCAATTTATCTGAAAACTCCTGGAAAACCAAATTATGCTTTGCAAGGAAGAAGGTAATTGAGATCAGATGCTTGAGTACATTCCTTCATTGCTGGATTTCTATATGAATAATGCTATGGCTTTTTGTGTTTATGCATTTATTCCGCTTGAACCTGGACTTGATCTCCATCTGTTTGCAGTAGGCTGTAAAATGGCTGCCTGACTTTTCATGTTGCTTCAGAGCATCAGCTAAGTTATGCCAGTAACGGTACCCAGAAAGCTCAAGGAACAATTTGGCATTCTTGTCAAATATTGTGCAATAAAAACAGAGCACTTTGTCAAATGCAACTAGCTAACACCGATTCAGTTTCTCACCATTCTTGAGCACTCTTTCGCAGCGTGACTTTGAGAAGTGTTGCTTTTGCTCATTTACTGGAAACGTCATATCTCTGATTTTTCCCCATCTTGTCAAAATTGTACAATCAATATTGGTAGAGTTTAGGATTGCTAGTCATAAATCAGAATCTGATGTATTGATTTGTGGTGTGCAGTTTTTCTCATGGATGTTCCTGTCATCATGCAAGACTAATTCTTCTTTTTGTTCCTCTTTTTTTCAAATGTATTTTGATTATTCTTTTTCATTGTTCTTCTTCTTTTTCATCCCTCTCCTTTATATCACCAGGAAAACTTGATGATTTTCAATCACTTTTCTAACATTTCCATTCCTTATCAGGTAATTCTCTAGTGTTTCCTTAATAGTAGCACTTCACTCCTCAATTTCTTCTGCACTAGGACAATTGCTACCGCTTGAATTCCCTTCCAGAGTTAAACTAAACTTAATAAAGTCTTAATTTTGATTAGCAGTATCCACACCAGCTTTTAAATGAAGTTTAACCAGTTCATTTCAAATTTACACTGTTAGTTCATTCAGATTCATTTTATTGAATGTCACACTATGGACAAGCCCTGAGTTTTAATTTGAAAAACATTTTTGTTTGCATCTAAGTCTCAAAAGATGAGGGCATTGTAACGAGTCGGACCCCCCGCTTCTGGTGTCTAGCTGACTGGACATACTTCTTTGCTTTCTCCTCTTCCCTTGACCCTACCTCTCTTAGTTACAATTTAAGTCCTTATCATGCCTTTGGTATGTTAACCCATAGTATTTACATTAGGTCATTTTTGTATGTCAAGTAATTCAATTTATGGTAGGTTTCTGATTACTTACCTAGAAACCATATTGCTTATGAATATGTATGTAACCTGTGGAATGTGTGAATGAGAAATACCCAACCAAAAAGGCAGTTTAGGATCCCTGACCTTTAAGGCAGACAATGACCCTGCAAGCAGATAAATTAACTGAGAAGTGGCCAGAAAATCTCTCTCCCTCTCGGACAAGATGTAATATCACAGCAGAAACCTGGAACCGGCCCAAAGAAAGTAAAGCCTCCTGCAGATCCTAAGGGATCTCTCAAGGAACATCATGGTCGAGTCTCCGGAAGCTGATGCCTGGCCAGCACTCCAGCCACCAATGAAATCAAAAGTAATCTACAGCACACTTGCAGTCTGCTTCCAAACTGCCAGCACGAATGCGATGTGTGTGTCTGGGTAAGTATCATCTTACTCTTAAGAATCTGTACCAATAAACAACCCCAAAAGCAATACTGCTCTAGACCACCTTTTGTCTGGGTTTGTTCCTCAGCAGGTCTGAGGAAGTGCAACAGCATCTATAAACTTTTTCTAGTACTCACTGAGTTATTTTGTATGTGTTGGCTATGTCTAATGCATTATTTGGTAAGCCAGAATACTGAAGACAGTGGCCTAAAATTATCATTTTCCTGTCAATCATTGCCTAGAACACATTGCAGAAACTGAATCCGTAGTTGATGATGTAGCCTAAGTTAGGGATGTTTTTAAGGAGATTGACACCTGACATATTTGTCAATACATTGTATTTTAGGGTGGGTTTAAGTCACTGCTGTGAATAAAGTCTCTTTAATTTTCCAGCAATGGATCTTTTGATGTTTGTTTGAGGCTTTGCAAAAACTAGAAAGCACTCTGCTGGAACTCACAGCAGTAAAAGATAACTCTGGCCCTTATGTCTCTGAATTTGAAAGAGTAAAGATTTCTCGACCTTTAGTGGCAAAGCTACGGAAAAATCAGATTTACATGCATTAAGCAGCCATTGAATAAATGGATTCCAGAAACCCTCATTCACATGGTTTCAGTGCTTTCACTTGGCATCATGATCATGAATTGAAAGAAAGAAATGGCCCATTATAGCAATCTGCTATAGCAATGTACAGTGACTTTTTTTTTTTTTTTTTGGTTGTGTGGGAAAGGAAGGTTGCTTCCAAAAGTGTGCTTTAATACCTGCTAAACCACAGCAAATAACATATTTGTTTAACACAGCTGTTAACCAGTAGGGCACACTTTTAAGAATATACTGGGTAGATGCCAAGCTGTGTGCCGCTGAGTATGTGTGTCTCTTATCCCTGCTAACTCCCATTTCCTCAATTTGCTCCTTTCTGATCCTCACCACCATGCCAGCAAGTCCTTTGTGCTGCTTCCTCCTCTTAGGGTACGTCTAGACTACAGGCTTTTGTTGACAGAGGCTTTGTCGACAGATACTGTCGACAAAGCTTCTGTCAACAAAGAGCGTCTAGACTACATCCAGTTCTGTCGACAAAGCAAGCCGCTTTGTGACATGAGAGTTAGACACAAAGGACAGAGTAGATGCAATAATGCCTTCTGTCGACAGAACTCTGTCGACAAAGACACGTTATTCCTCGTAGAATGAGGTTTACGCTGTCGACAAAACTGCCGAGTTCTGTCGGCGTTATGTCGACAGAACTGGAGGTAGTGTAGACGCAGGTATAGTTTTGTCGGCAAAAGTCCACTTTTGTCGACAAAACCCTGTAGTCTACACACACCCTTAGTGCCTGATTGGATGTCAGTCAAGGTAGCATTGAAAATAGAGGAGGCAACTCCCTATGCCTTCAGTGCCGGTGCTCTGAGCTACATTTAGCCTCTGACAGATGGGAGGTATAACTGCAGGAAGACTACAAATGTTTCACTTCCTTCTGAGTGTGTAAGTCAGTGACTGCAGGAACACATGACAGTACTGCGAAATATGTGGTACTTGGCTATCCTAGTATCCCTAGTGGAAAATAATTTTCTAACTATTGAGTAATACCACAGTGATACTACTCATAGATTTTTCTACTATGAAATTAACTCCAAACAAACACATGCAAGACAATATTCTTATTCTTTATTATTTCTCTGTCAGCTGGGTGCTCAAGTCATAGACCAGAATCCTACTGTGTTAGCCTCTGTACAAAAGCAGAACAGAAAAATGGTCCCTTCAGTGTTTTCCATCCACTTTTTAAAAGAATTACGGGAAAGGAACACAATCCCAGTGTACATTGAAACCCAATAGTAGACAGAACTAGTGGAACACTAGGCTCATTACTGTAATGTATGACACCGTCTAAGTTTCAGACTAGATGGACATTATTGGTGATAGATTTTATTATTTATTATGATTGTCAGTTGAATGTGAAATAAACTGATGTACTGACCTAAAACTCAAGGTTGGTGGTAGTGGCATTTTTAATCAATACTAAAGTGAGCACAAAACTAAGCACATGAGACCCAAATGGGAGTCAGACACACTATAAACAGAATAAAAATGAGGAATTCTCACAATCCTAAACAAAGCATATGTAATGCAGAAACATGTCTCTAGACAATATCATTTCACTCTAATATACTTGAGAGGCTAACATAGCCTGAAAATGGGGACAACTACATATTTGGACACCCACATTTGAAGTCTTAGCTGCCTATGAATAAGTAATAAATATTTTCCACCCTCGTCAATCTGAATTGAAAATTTAGTCCTGTAGATTTGGCTGATGTGGTGTTAAAATATGCCTATCTTGCCAAAATTTGGTACATATGTTTATGGTCTGACCTTTATAAATATGGAATTTTTAATATGTTTTTATTTTTTTCAGAGGCTGGTGGAAAAATTAATAGGATTGTGTTTAAAAAAAAGTTTAAGATGTTGTATATAAACAGCTAGAAAACTGTTCTGTTAGTGGGTTTTTATTTGTGTTTCTGCAATATTGGACATTATTGGTGATAGATTTTATTATTTATTATGATTGTCAGTGAGTTAGTATGCCTTCTAGCTGATTATTATGTCCATTAATAAAACATCCCATTATTTAATTTAGAACCCTTTTTTTTATAAGTAGTGTGGTCAGTTCAAGACACACTATAAACAGAATAAAAATGAGGAATTCTCACAATCCTAAACAAAGCATATGTAATGCAGAAACATGTCTCTAGACAATATCATTTCACTCTAATATACTTGAGAGGCTAACATAGCCTGAAAATGGGGACAACTACATATTTGGACACCCACATTTGAAGTCTTAGCTGCCTATGAATAAGTAATAAATATTTTCCACCGTCAATCTGAATTGAAAATTTAGTCCTGTAGATTTGGCTGATGTGGTGTTAAAATATGCCTATCTTAAATTTGGTACATATGTTTATGGTCTGACCTTTATAAATATGGAATTTTTAATATCTTTTTATTTTTTTCAGAGGCTGGTGGAAAAATTAATAGGATTGTGTTTAAAAAAAGTTTAAAATGTTGTATATAAACAGCTAGAAAACTGTTCTGTTAGTGGGTTTTTTTATTTGTGTTTCTGCAATATTGGATTTATTTTAAGGCTAAAATCTCTTAGCTTACTTAGGTCTGTGTTAGTAGTATGCCTTCTAAAGCTGATTATTATGTCCATTAGTAAAACATCCCACATTATTTAATTTGAAAGCGACCTTTTTTTACAGTAAGTGTTTGGTCAGTTCAAGACATTGCTTTGATAGATGGGCTTGGGAGTTTCCAGTTTCCATGCAGTGTAATCCAAACAGTTAATGTTTCCCGTCTTTAAATGGTAAGTAGAGTAACAGGAGGAAAATATTGCTTCACACTATTCTTTACAATTAAAGATACACCTATCTGCCTGTGCAATAGATGGAACAATCTATTGTAGCATGGAAGCTTAGATCCTTTTTGAGAGCAGAAGATTGCCTCTTAATCCTTATATTGGCTGATGTTTCTCTGGAATTTTATCTTTGCTGGAGTGTTAATAGACTGGTTAATTTGTGAGCTACATTACTAATTGTATTAAGGGGCTAAACCTTATTAAGCCTCTGTATAAAATTAGATGACAGAGCTTTGGGAAGTTGAATGCTGATTGGTGGAGGGACAGTGAAAAAATAAGTAAGCTTCTGTACTCTAATCATTGTAACAGCTAATAAGGAACTTGAAGGGAGGTTGCTTAAAGATTCAACAATAGAACCCTGATATAGAAACACTGTCTTATTTTTTTAATCGAGTATAATGTAGATCTATCTTTAGTCTTTTTTTGGAAATTGGAATGGAGGCTTAAACTGTATGTAAAGAGGTGGGGAAATGAGAGACTGCTATCCCTGAGGCACCAAGATGTTAAAGTGTCAGTCTACACAGAGAAGATATTATGTAAAAATGGCAGCTTGTGTATATTCAAGGCTCACTTAAATAATGAGGAAATTTTCCTACCATATTTCTTGTAGAAGTGGCACAGCTCTGAGAGATCTAACTGAGTTCTTTTACTGGCTCAGTATTACTGACAGAACTGTATATTCCAGTTGCAGGATGACTTGGAATTATTTTCAAACGTAACTGTTTCCCGTGCTACCCCAAAGAAAACGGCTTTTACTGAAGTTAATTAAGAGCAAAATTTGAGTACAGAAGTGTTTCATAGATGTCACTGGAGTAGTATTTGACCTACAGAAGCTTTGGGCTTGTCTTGGGGATGTTAAATATCAGTTAATTGAGTAGTTGAGTAACCTCATGATTTCTTATTGGTTACTTGATTATTCCACAGTAACTAGGAGTGGGGCCAGCAGCCAGTGCACTGTGGCCCCACTCCTGAGATGGCCCCTGCCACTCTGCATTGCTGCCTCTGTATCAGAGACAGTAGCATGTAGCTGACTCCTGGACCCTGTGTGAGCCAGAACTGAGCTGGGCTGCCTGCCCACCTAACTCCTAATACACTTTGAACGCAGAGCTGCAGCAGGGGTAGGTCTTGGACCCATTGCAAGCCAGGACTGAACTGGGCTGCTGGCCAGCCTGCTAAAGAGATAACTGTCGGGCGGGAGGGGGAAGGAATGTGTATAGTCTATAGCATTAACCTATAAGCTTCCTTTGAAACGTTTGGAGAGTAAAGTGATCAGAAAGTCAACAAGGGCAAGTTCTGCCTAACCAACCTAATTGCCTTCTATGATGAGACAACGGGCTCTGTGGATATGGGGAAAGCAGGGTACATGATATACCTTGACTCTACAAAGCTTTTGATAGGGTCTTCCACAGGGTTCTTACCAGCAAGGTTAAAAAAAAAAAGTATAGATTGGATGAATGGACAAGAAGATAGATAGGTAGTGATCAAAGGCTCGATGTCTAGTTGGCAGCCAATATAAAGGGGGGGGAGTGCCCCAGAGATTTGTCCTAAAGCTGGCTTTGTTCACTATCTTCATTAATGATCTAGATGATGGGATGGATTGCTCCCTCAGCAAATGCGTGGATGACACTAAGCTGTGGGGAGCAGTAAATGTGCTGGAGGATAGGGACAGTGTCCAGAGAGCTTAGACTAATTGGAGGATTGGGTCAAAAGAAATCCCAATCAGGTTCAACAAGGACAAGCGCAGAGTTGTGCTCTGAGGACAGAAGAATCCCATGCACTGCTACAGGGTGCAGACTGACTGGCTATGCTGCAGGTCTGCGGAAAAGGATCTGGGGATTACTGGATGACTATAAAGTGTGCCCTTGTTGCCAAGAAGGCTAATGGCACACTGGGCTGCATTAGTAGGAGCACTGCCAGCAGATTGAGTGAAGTGATTACAGTAAACTTCCGATAATCCGGCACCTTTAGGACCCAGGGGGTGCTGGATTATCAGATATGCCGGACTATCGGAAGGGGGGGGCTCTGAGGGGCCTGGGGTGGAGTGGGGAGGATGCGCCCCTCGGCGCTGCGGGACCAACCCGGCAGCACCCCAGCTGCTCTGCCCCAGACTTCCCCAAGTCAGCCGCTGCTGAAACTGACCACCCCAGCTGCTCTGCCCGGGCTTCCGAGTCAGCTGCTGGTCAGTTTCAGCAGCGGCTGACTGAAGTCTGGGGCAAGCTGGTGCTGCCGGTCCCGCAGCGCCAAGTGGCGCGCGAGGACCAACCGGCAGCACCCCAGCTGCTCTGCCCCAGGCGTCCCCGAGTCAGCTGCTGCTGAAACTGACCAGCGGCTGACTTGGAGAAGCTGGGGGCAGAGCTGCTCCAATTGTCCGGCTGCCCGGAGCACTTCCGGGTACCAGATGGTGCCGGACCATCAGGAGTGCCGGATCATTGGACGCCGGACCACTGGAGTTTTACTGTATTTCCCTTTATTCAGCATAGGTGAGGCCACATGTAGAGTATTGCATCCAGTTTTGGGCCCTATGCTATTTAAAGGATCTGGACAAATTGGAGAGAGTCCAGTGGAGAGCAGTGAAAATGGTTAGTGGGCTGGAGGAGGCTCCTTTTTTTGTGACAGTACTGCCCAGTACGCAGTACCGGCACCTCCAGTCATAGTACTGGCACCTCCAGTCAGAGCTTACCTGGAAAGAGTGGAGCGTACCGGCACCTCTGTACGCAAATATCCAACAGTTGACTGGGCCATGAGTCTTAAAGGGCAATGCTGGCCCCACCCAGCATATATATATATATATATATATATTTTTTTTTAAAAACAAAGAAAGCACTGGCTGGAGCACATGATTTATGAGAATCAGCTGAGGGAGCTGGGCTTATTTAGTCTGCAGATGATAAGAATGAAGGGGGGATTTGATAGCAGTTTTTAATTACCTGACGAGCAGGTTCCAAAGAGGATGGAATTAGGCTATTCTCCGTGGTAGCAGACAACAGAACAAGAAGTAGTGGTCTCATGTTGCAGTGGGGGAGACCTAAAGTGGATACTAGCAAAAAGCTATTTTACTAGGAGTGAGGTGAAGCACTGGAATGGGTTGGCTAGGGAGGTTGTAGAATCTCCATCCCTAGAGATTTTTAAGTCTCGCTTGACAAAGTCCTGGCTGGAATGATTTAGTTGTGGTTGGTCCTGCTTTGAGCAGAGAGTTGGACTTTGTAACCTCCTGAGGTTTCTTCCAACTCTTAATCTTCTATGATTCTATGTAGTGCACTTCCCTAGTGTGTATGCAGTTACATGAGCATAAAGGTGCTTCCCATTCAGGTATCACTGAGGGAAGGGAAATAACTTATAATGATATATGCCATCTCTATACAGTAAAATCTGTGTTCTCTGGCCTTGTACCAGTTGAAAAGCTCTGTAAACTGGCATTTCTAGTCTTCATAGAAAGTCTGGTTTACAGTTAGCACGGGGCTGGCAGACTGCCTACCTGACTGTGTGGTTTGTCAGAAGTGGTGATGTGTCCCTGCTAGTAGGTGGAGGAACAGCCACAAGTGGTTAGGGATCTGGGGTTGAGAATTGGGGCACAGAAAGTGGTGTGGGGGAAGGGTCTGGGAGGGAGTTTGGGTGCAAGAGGATGCTTGGGGCAAGGAATTAGGGCATGGGAAGGGTTTCAGGGTGCCAGATCTGGATGGCACTCACCTCAGCAGTTTCAGTAAGTGGCAACCTGTCCTGCTACTCCTGGTGGAGGAATGGCTAGCTGGCTTGGTGTGTTGCCACTGTCTTCCCCCTCCTTTCCTTCCCTGGATTGCTGGCTCCTCAGCTTCTATTGTTTGGGAACCTGAGTTGGGGTGGTACTTGTGTGCAGAGCCACCTTGCTGTGCTTCCTCTGGGAGCAGCAGGGTCAGGGAGCCATCAGAAGTGAGATCCCCTTGGATTTGGCACCCTGCAACCTCTCCTGTGCCTCAGCTCCCTGTCCAAAATCGCCTGCACCCCTCAACCACTCCTGCATACCAGCCCCAATCCCGCACCCTGTCCAGCACCCAAACTTCCTCCCTCTTAGTTAACTGGAATTTTTCATTTATTGGCACTCCTGTTTTCCCAACATAATGTTTTTCGTAGATAACATGTCCTTATGTGTAGACCAGTCCTATATTTATGTTCACAATGCGAACACCAGAAAAAAACCCACATAACTTGATTCTCAGTCCTCATGTGAGTGTAAAGGCCTTTCAGCTAGAAAATAAATTTTTCACTTGGTAAGAAAATTGTTGTTGGGCAATATATACAAAATTGTATTTTCAGGTTCCTTAAACTTACTTTATCAAGTAGAACCACACTTGAACTGCTAAAGTTTTTCTAGATTACTTCAGTTTGCATGTTACAGATTTGACTATACAGTATAGTGGTTCTTACCATACACTGCTTTGAGCTTGAAAACAAAATTTCAAAAAATATTTAAATCTGCATGTGAAAATTCCAAGATCAGAACTACTGTCTCATTAATATATAGGTGTAACTCTGATTAATCTCCGTTCCTATAAGCTGAGCACTTGGGCGGCTGCCCAGTAGACATTCACAGGCCACCCAGCTGATTAGCAGGGTCCACAGCTGGCAGCATGTGTTTCTATTGGTGGTGCGCATTCACACATGTCTTGGTGCCCATAAAAGTTTATTCCACTCATGGATGGAAAATCTTAGAGGGAACATTGATGGTAATGCATGCAAGTTATGCAAGAGGGAGCAATGAGGGTGCCTCCCTGCCCCTTTTTACAATGAAAAGGTAAGATGCAGCTTGATGAGTATCAGGCTTTACAAATGTCACAAAAAGATAAGGAATAATCCGGGTTGCAGGAAGACTTTTCAGGTCCCTGGGCAGGGAAGACCCCAGCTCAAGACAGTTAAGAACAAAGCAGACTGTGAAGAGTTTCAGAGGGTCTCACAAAACTACGTGATTGGGCAACAACATGGCAAATGAATTTCAGTGTTGATAATGCAAAGTAATGCACATTTAAAAAAATAATCTCTACTACATATACAAAATGATGGGGACTAATTTTAGCTAGAACCACTTGATAGAGATCTGGCATTGACCACTGTCGGAAGACAGGATAGTGGGCTAGATGGACCTTTGTTCTGACCTAGTATGGCTGTTCTTACGTTCTTTGTCCTTTTTGGAAGGGGGGGCTATGCTGCCCCACCCAGCCTGGCTGTGCTGCCAGGGCTATGCTTGCCAGGGCTCTGGTGGGGATTTAAAGGGGTAGCAGCCATAGTGGCCAAGTGCCCTAAGCCCCCAGAAATGTCTGGGCCCTGGAGCATCTGCTTCCTTTGCCTCCCCCCCCGCTCCCCACAACCGTTCACAGGCTAGGGAATAATCTATAAACTGTTGAGGGGAACACGTCTCATTTATCTAAAATTATCTCAACCCAGCAAACACATAGCACTTTTACTCTTGCAAGTTACTGAAATTAAAATGCAGAGATTTATAAATGAAAATAATAAGCGATGTAACAAGTTAAATGAATTCCACATCTTCTTAAAAGCTTTCTATAGTTTTATATAATTTGTTCTGAGTTTAGCTGTGCCCACGGTAAGGAAGAGAAATGATAAACTGCTTGTATAAAATCGTTAGCTGGTTGTTTGGTTCCCTTTGCCTTTGTGTTTGATTCTGTGAACTCCAGCCAGTACATTTACGTAACTGTGGGAGTACCAGTGTATTCTGGGAGATCTGAACCAACTATCTTATGGTGTTTGGCACAACTTGAATGAGAGCTTCTGAGGAACATCCAAAATGGATGTCCTAGTGAAGTATTTTGGAAGATGAAGGACTTAGTTTCTATTATTTCCTCTGCCAGCATGGGTCACTTTCTGGCCTTGACTCTCATATAAAGCGCCAGTTTGGGATTGGCTCATAGTCTGCCAGATTGTGGGATGATGTAGGGTTGAATGGTGGGGTGTCTGTGAATAATTGAAGAATTACTGTATGTTTATGGTTGCTCCTTACTATGTCTGTGAGGTTCGGCTAGACAGCATTGTGAAAGTCTAGCTAAATCTGATTTGTGATCCCCCTGGACAGGTTAACAGAGTACTACTCGCTACAGCATAAATTTAGTATGAGGAAGTCAATTGTCTAAGAAGGCTTAGACCTTAGATTAAGCCATTGTGCTATAAGCATGTATAAAAATAAAACCCTGGGGAAGCATGTGATTGGTTTAAAAAAAAACAAAACAGATAACAGAAGGGCTTGAGAATTCAAATGAATTCCCTAAGTGAGGTGAAGCTTTTGTAAGAACTTGTTTTCCTGTTTTCTGTCTACAACATTGGAATGTCTCACCAGAGTGCCTGCTACCTCATTGTGAGGCTAGCTTCTGTGATCCACCAGAGCTGCAAGTTCTTAGGCTGACCAGGCTGTGCAAATGATGAACAGTTTCAGTGACTCAGGCTTGTATAAAAGCAGAAAGTGGCTCTCTTGCCTACCACTAAACTTAAAAAATTAATAAGATTTCTTTTCCTACTGTGATTCTTAGAAATCTTGTTTATCCTTTACTGATTTTAGCTTATGATGTTAAAATGTCACAGTTGTGCAGTTAAATGTGCCTTTCAAGGTTGTGGATGAAGTATGTGCTTTATAAAGCATAATGATGATGATGATGTTCCTTGTTTGGTGTTCTATATATTTGTGGATCAAAGGTAGGGTGACTTCTTCAGGAAATGGGATGAGGATGTAAAAGGGGAACTATTAAATTTCACCATAGAGGAGCACCACAGAAATCAGTTGTGGCTAGTCTTAAAAAAGCAAATATGATAGGGGATGTTATATGTCCATACTCTGAGGCTGCAGTGTTCTAGAGGAGGAGGGAAACTATTCACTTACATCCATTGTCAAATAGTAGCTGCTCTAGGCAAACAGTTAAGTGGTTTGTTCATTGATTTTAGCTAAATTTCTGATTATGTATGCTTGATTATCACATAATTCTTGGATATTGAGAGTGGGGCTTGGAACAGTAACATTTTAAGTTCTTTTGAACTACCTCTCTGACAGTCATTGAAGTATTTTGATTCTGATGCATTTTACTCTGTAAATGCGAGACAGATTTGATAATGACTAACCTTGTGCTGGAAAAATGGGTGACCATTTTCTTTCACATTTGAATGAGGTCTCTCAGATTCAGAGGGAGAAATATTTATAAACGGGACATATGAGTTTTGAACTATCTTATTAACGTAAGAGCATTCCTGCCCTAACAAAGGGTAGGGGGAAAGTACAGTAGGAGTTGTGGGTAGATTGAAGCAGAAGAGAGGTATTGAAGGACTTGAAGCAGTAACTAGATTGGAAAGTACTTGCCTGAGGCTGACAGAAGGCAGTGTCAGGCTGCTGCTTCTGGCTGTTCCTGCTCTATGCAGTGTTGTTATACCTACGCTGGATGTTTGAGAGACAAGGTGAGTAAGGGTAATATCTCTTGTCAAGAGCCACTGCAATCTTTCCAGACTAGTGTATACCTTTCAGGAGACTGATTTGTCTTGCATACCCCCCTAATTGTACCTCACTTTAAAAAAAAAAAAAAAAAAAAAAAAAAGTAGTTTTTACAAAATCACTTGTAAAAAATACAGAATGTCACAGCACATTATTACTGAAGAATTGTTTACTTTCTAATTTTTTTAAATAATTAGAAAATCAATTGGAATATAAATATTGTACTTAAATTTGTTTGTTTAGCCTGTTGTCAAACTAGGCAATATCTAGATGAGTTGATGTTTTTCCTGGAAGATATTTGTGTACCTCAGGGATACGTGGTTTAAAACTACTGTCTTACTGGACCAACTTCTGTTGGTGAGAGAGATGAGCTCGTCCCTGCTAGTTGGTCTCCTGGTGGCTTGGAATCTATAATTTACTTGATAAATTGAGCTTGCATTTTCTGGGAAGATAATGTGTAAAACATAGAACTGGGAGTTAAAAATAGGTTCCATTCACATCTTTTCCACAAACAGACTTTTGGCAAGTTTTGACTTGGGGATAGGAATGTAAGTGACTAGTCGATTACCCAATAAGCAAATGCTTATCGGTTAGTCGAGTAGGAACTGCTTCTGTCAGAAGCAGCAAGGGTGGAGCAGGAGTCGGTGCTGGGGGGAGCCGGATAAAAGCCAGTTTCCCCCAGCACCATCTCCGTGGGGGGCAGGAGAGGCAGAGGGCAGGGGGGAAACAGTGCAAGCAGGAATTGAAACAGTCTCGCTTGCGCTGGTCCGGACGGCTGCTCCTCTCCCTTTGAAATATACAGGAGCTGTGCGTGACTCTTACACATTTCAAAGGGAAAGGCACAGCAGAATAGCGAGCGCCCCCCATATCAACTAATCAATGGAAATTCCATTGACTACTCGATTAGCTGATTAATCAAAATTTAACATCCTTATTTGGGGGCCAGATTTCAAAAAGTGACTCTGAATTTGGTTGTCTCAGCTTTTGGCTGCTGAAAAATGCACATGCGCAAAATTGTTTCATTTTGAAGAAATTTACTTAACTAGATGAATGATTTAAGGCTCCTCATCTGTGAAATAATATATTTCTTCATAGCGATATTAAGGCATTAATGTTTGTAATGTACTTTTAGATCTTTGGGTTGAAGAATATAAAATATTACTGTCACCATTCACCTAATATTGTCTTGTATTCAGATTCTCCTAGTTCCTTCTGTGTTTCTTCTCCAGCAGCAGACTTTCTCTGTTATCTACATTTATTCTGTGTGGGTTTGCCTACGAGGTGTGTTAGTGCACACCAAGCGGGGTGCAAATTCTAAGTACACATTTGTGTGTCGTATGATAACTGTCCGTGTGAGCCCTGCTGAGGTATGCTAAGGGAAAATGCACTAGAGAATTTTTAGTGTGTGCCAATGGAATATACATGGGTAGTTAGTATGTGATTCGCTAGTGTCTCCTAGAATTTACACTCCATATGGTGTGTATCCTTGTCTGGAAGATTTTGCAGTTTGTCTCCATTCACTCTGGGTGAGCTACAGCACTGATCTTCTTGTCATCTCTTGAAGGACTATTTTGTCCCTAGATGTCGTCTTCCTTAAATTAAGGGCTGATGTTTCTCTTCTGCTCCCTTAAAACAGTACTAGTGGGAAAGGTTATGGAGGGGGTGACCAACAACCTCCTTATTTGACACACTATACTTCTATGATGGCAGGAATTGAGAGAAAAGGCACACACTTTTTTTTATGATAGCTTTGATTTGCCTAAATGTTGCAAGTTTAGAATGCATGCTGTTTAATACACAGATACTACTTTGCAGAGCTCTAGTAAGTGCTAGGTTTGGAAAATCAATATTAAAATGCTGTGTACATATTTCTAAGCTACAACAAATGGGCGGACTGTTCCATTCTAAGCCCATAGCAATTGAGAGGGAGGAAGAGAGAAGTAAAACTGCAGGCTATGGTGGTAATTAAATTCTTTCTATCCCCCCACAAAATTATTTTTCTATTTTTGGAGCTGTTTGAGTTCCTTTTGGATGCTTGGCAACCACCTGTGTTACAGGCCTATGGAAGAAGGTGAGAAGATAGTGATGGGTGAACAGTAAATATTGCAGTGTAGAGTATCTTTCTATCCACAGCCTTTAATTAGAAGTGTCTTTTTGATATTGCTTGAGGAAATCTACTCCTGGGGAACCCCCTACTACTCCACACTGCTGCCTCTGTATCCGCTAACTGCTCCCAGGCGCCCCCCCCTCCCCCCCGCCTGCTGCCTCTGATACAGAGGCAGCAAGGCAGAATGCATGTAGTTGACAAGATTAACCAATAAGCCCAGTCTACACAGTGTCATCCCTTCTGCATTCACAGCAGAACATTTGAGAGACTACATCCAAGGTAATTT
The DNA here is from genome assembly GCA_019425775.1 of Rafetus swinhoei. Lineage (NCBI taxonomy): Eukaryota > Metazoa > Chordata > Testudines > Trionychidae > Rafetus > Rafetus swinhoei. The sequence goes on from CM033424.1 coordinate 85,165,809, forward strand.
CATACCTTCACTGAATGCATCTGATCACAACTGTCAGTTGTAATAGTCTAATTATATTCACCAGTATATTTTTAACTGGATTGGTGGTGTATCTTAAGGCGCATAAGGGAATAAATAATTTTGGCTTTCTGATTAAGTTTTCCTTACAAATTCTTGTTTCTAATTCAGTCATTTTTGTGCCAACCAAAGTTGTGGGACAGTTAATGCAAATGAGCAGGGCATGGTTCCTGGAGGCATTTTCTTCCTTGAGAATGATCGTAATGGTGACAATGGATCTGGCTTTATTGTGAAGTGAGGGATCCAACCTCAGAGATGGCAGACATTGGAATGTCACAATTCACTGTATAAAAGCAATTTCTCAGCATGGAGAATGAAGCCCAAGAGAGGTTCTGTGCTTCGGTTGCCATTTTGTCTCCATCAGGAAAGTAGGCTTTCATAGATGGAATAAATTTTAACATCCCTTCAAACAAATACAAACAAGTAAATACTCTTTGGTTCCTTTATATGGAGGATCCCATCTCCATCATCATTGTAGCTATCTGTTAGAAACCGTTTCTAGATATCTAATCAGGTGCATATTGTAGTTGTGATGCCCCCACAATTTATGAGAATTGGCTTGTGAATATGAATTAAGGATGTTAAATTCACATTAATCAGCTAATTGAATAGTCGATGGAATTTGCATCAACTATTTGATTAGTTGATTAAGGGTGCCTCCGCCTTTGAAATGCAGCAAGAGCCGACTCTTGCTACATTTCAAAAGCAAAGCGCGTGGGGAGCACGGGACCAGCAGGGGACTCAAGCAGTCCCCCGCTGGCCTGTGCTCCTCACTTTTGAAATGTACAAGAGCCTCCCGGGGCTCTTGTACATTTCAAAAGCAAAGTGCTGGGAGCACGGAGCCAACAGGGGACTGCTTGAGTACCCCACTGGCCCCGTGCTCCCCACGCACTTTGCTTTTGAAATGTAGCAAGAGCCGGCATTTCAGAGGCAGAGGCACCCTTATCAACTAATCGAATAGTCAGTGCAAATTCCATGCAAGCCCTGCTCTTGCTACATTTTAAAGGCGGAAGCACAGATGGTTCCCAGCTGCGCCCCTGTCCCCCCGCCTCCTCCAAAGACGGTGATGGAGGAAACTGGCTTTTAAGCTGGCTCCCCCTAGCATCAGCTCCTGCTCCCCCCCCTTTACTGCGCCTCTCTGATCGAGGCAGCAAGGGTAGGGGGAAGCAACTAGTCAAGTCACTAGTCAAGCATTTGCTTATCAGATAGTTGAATAGTCACTTACATACCTAATATGAATATGCATAACTCAAAGATGCTTTATGCAAAACAGGATAGGTAACATCAATTTTACAGTTGTAGTCTGCTGGATCTGTATATCCTATTTTTGTGCATATATCATTCTTATATGTGAAGTCAGAAATAGGGATGTAAGCAACTAGTAGAGTAGTTGACTACCAGGTAAGCCTAGGCTTATAGAGTTTTCGAGTCAATACTTGACTAGTTTCATGCTGTGCCTCTGCATTTTAAATATAGTAGGAGCCAGACTTAACAGATGTGTTGTGAGCAAGACACGAGAAGTCATTCTTCCGCTCTACTCTGTGCTAGTTAGGCCTCAATTGGAGTACTGTGTTCAGTTTTGGGCACCGCATTTCAAGAAAGATGTGGAGAAATTGGAGAAGGTCCAGAGAAGAGCAACGAGAATGATTAAAGGTCTAGAGAACATGACCTATGAGGGAAGGCTGAAGGAATTGGGTTTGTTTAGTTTAGAAAAAGAGAAGATTGAGGGGGGACATGATAGCAGTTTTCAGATATCTAAAAGGGTGTCATAAGGAGGAGGGAGAAAACTTGTTCATCTTGGCTTCTGAGGATAGAACAAGAGCAATGGGCTTAAACTGCAGCAAGGGAGGTTTAGGTTGGACATTAGGAAAAAGTTCCTAACTGTCAGGGTCGTCAAACACTGGAAATATATTGCCCAGGGAGGTTGTGGAATCTCCATCTGTGGAGATATTTAAGAGTAGGTTAGATAAATGTCTATCAGGGATGGTCTAGACAGTATTTGGTCCTGCCATGAGGGCAGGGGACTGGACTCGATGACCTCTTGAGGTCCCTTCCAGTCCTAGTATTCTATGATTCTATGACTTGCGACATCCTGGCGAGCTAACCCCACTGCAGCTCCGAAGTTTAAATGTAGTAAGAGCCGGGCAGTAGTGAGGGTAGCGAGTACCCACCCCCATCAACTAATCCAGTAGTCGATGGAAATTCCATTGACTACTCAATTAGCTGATTATCTGCATTTTAACATCCTTAGTTAGGGATATGAAGTCTGAATTTGCTAATGAGAGACATAACTGGTGTCCCAGAAGCCTAATAGTTTGGTTAACTCAATGACCTGTAAACAACCTTGTTTGTCCTGTAAATCCAAACAGAGGTTGGTCCTAGGAAGATATGTGACCATACTATCTGGTAGTGGAATCCATTTTGAACCTGGTGTTTTTCCATGCCCAACAAAAGACTCCCACCTTGGAGTAAAGTCTATCGACACTTTGTCTTCAGCTGGCTTTTGAAACTGCCTATCATATCCTGAGAGGATACAAAAAACTGAAGAGGGCTAGAGACCCAAATCAGAGTAAAAGCTTTTGACTCTGATTTAAAGCTTATACTTGCACATTCTTACCTAAGCAGCTGTTTTCGTTTTGTATAGCAAGCTTCTTTGTGAATTAGAGCTAGCTGTGCCTTTTAATTTTAATTTAGCAACTTACTTTGATCTGTTTGTTTTCACCTGTAACCACTTAAATCCTAGTTTTTGTACTTAATAAACACACGTTTGTTTAACAGGCCCAGTATAAATAATTGTTACCTGTGGGGGGGCAACCACTGTGCATCTCTCTCTTTCATTGATAAAGAGGGCAGACCTCCTTATGAGCTTTCCCTGTGTAAAACTTTTACACAGACAGATTTATTTGGGGTTTTGATCATTTTGGGGGGTTCGTTTCCTGAATGCTGAGCCCTTAGGACTGCATCTTCCCAGAGCTGAAGTGGTTCAGTGTCTGCATTGCTCTGAACGGGGGGCAGTAACCCCAACTCTGGGCCTTGTCTGGGGGAGACCAGAGGATCTGGCCCAGCAGGACAGGATGGTGGGGAGCCCCAGAGAGCAAGAAGGCAGATGTTAGTAGCATGATCAGCACACTGGGGAGCAATCCCAGTAGGACTTCTGTGATGGGGTGCAATCACAGTAGCTACCCACAGGATGTTCTATATTAGTAAGGCACTTCCTCTTGTATCAGGTAAGATTGCCCCATAGGAAGTCTGGTACAGAGAAGTCCTGGCTTTTATCACTCAGTTCAAAATGCAAGGCTCTGAACTGTATGATGAAATTGGAAGTAAGGAAGCAGCATTGCTGTAAACCATGACGCTTTGTATCCATGATAGGGGAGAAACCATTGCAGACGCTTTTGATTGAGACCAAAGCATGCTAAAGAATTTTTGTTCTAGGAGTTTTCCAAGAAATCATTATAATTGACACTTGTGAAATGTAGGGACAATTTGTGTGTGGACACACAAATCACCATGGAAGCATTGCAAACTAATAGCTTTTCAAAAAACAGTGTGTTGCTGTTATTTTATGCCTAACGTGGACATACTTATTAATCTTTATCCTACATTTAGACATTGGGATGCTGAGAGCTGTAGCCTTGGGAGGGAACAGGTGTAAAACTTAAACATAGTTGTTATGCTAAATGAATTTTTCAATTGGTCAGAGGAGGTATTCAGAGACAGGAGTGTTTGTGGATAGAAGTGATTGTCAAACAGAATGGGTTCCTCCCCTTGAGGGCTTTGGCCAGGATGGAGAAGAAGCAGTGCATTCTGAAGCCTTGTTTACTGTCTTTCACTTACTGTTAATAAAATGAGGATGCTTTAAAAGGTTTCCATAATTAAAATGCAATCCTGGAATCTAAAAAACAGTTGCCTTTTAACGCTTTAAACATTATTTATAAGCAAATGCTGTACTGGACTTGCTATTTTGTGTGTCTGGTTCTTTAAAGCTGTTTTTCATTCACAATGATGTTAAAAATGTTGGATAATGGATAAATGAAAATAGAACTTGTGGTGAAGCTGATAAGTGTACAAATAGACTGTTTAGTGACTAATTACCAGTGCGGAGATTTTTGTTGCCCTCTTTTTCCTTAATTGGCTGAATATTAATAAATTCAGTTTATTTCCAAGACACAGCAAGCTTTAATGGTTTTACAGAAATTTATCATAAAAAGCTTTAGAATTAACATAATAAATAATTATTGCTTCCAGGGTTTTTGTTGCTAAGATAATAAAATGTTAAAAAGCAAACCACTTGAGTAGAAAGTAATTGCACTGACAAGCACCACACAGCTAGCATTCACAATAAAGTAAACCTTCCCTCAATGTCAACCTGATTTGCTACCCACATAAATGCTTCCTCACATTATGGAAATGTGCTTTTCCTATCAACAGAAAAGAATAAAACTCCGGGCATCTAATTAATCTTGTCTGACGGTTGATTTCATACTCAGGTTAAAGGCAAAAGGCAGGTGGATCTGTGAGTCTCCTCCCGCCCCCTCCATATGCATGACCACAGGCAAATCTCTCCATTAATGTCAAACTGCATCTGTGTGTCTCAGTGTCGCTGCCACATGTCAGTCATTAGTACATTAGTGTTACTTGTATTCAATTCGTGTGCATCAGGTTTTTTTGGTGTGGAGGGGTTGGTAAATGGGGAACTACAAGCTGTAGTTATACATCACTAGCTTTTCACCTTGACTTTCCCTGTAAAAGAAGAGGGACTCTGTTCCTGAACAAGAGAGGGATTGTTAACTGTAATTTATGGCAAAGAAAACTAAGCAAAGGAGAATAAGCAGAAAAGAGCAACAAAAGTCATTTAGTTTTGTCATTTTCATTGACTGTGAACACTCTTACTCTGTACATGCTTGAACTTTTTAATGTTGGTTTATTCTGTATTACCTGCAGTATTTAAGAAGTTATTGTTGAAAGGAAGGATTTTTCTCCATCTGCATTACAGCACTGGACAATTAGTTAGATGTATTAAGGCTATTTTTGTAGTCTTCTGAAACATCAGTTAATGGTGGTTGTTAGAGGATGGATACCAGACTTGAAGGGCCAGCGATCTGATCTAATATGCTAAAATCTATGCACCTCTGCTGTTAATAACTAGGAATTTCTTGTGTTACCTTAAAAGGACACTGTCAGGTAAGTTCCAAAGTTATAGGCTTTGGCTATTTTAAATACAGACCATCATATTGAATGTCTTCATCATATTTAAAATAAAAAAAGTTTGTGATGACGGTTTTTGCATTAAAACATTCCTCTATAGTGTTTGCAGCTCAAATGCTACAACATTGTGCTATTTTATAAGAAATCAGAAAGTGATCTAGCAACAAACAGTGTAGTTCCACTCACTGCAAAAAGCAAATGGCATCAGTCATGAAAAGTAACTGAATTCTGTAACACACTTTTATTTGTAATAATTTAAAGTTATTTTCTAATATAGATAAGAAGTGTACACGTGTATGTGTAATCTTCACCTTACTATTCTGCATACAGACTAGGGAGGTTAAATCATTTAATTGAATAGTCGATTAACCTCATGAATTTTTATAGGTTACTTGACTATTCTATAGTACCTGGGGGATGGGAGCGGCAGCCAGTGTGCTCCGGCTCCACTCCTGAAGAGCCCTTTGCCTCTCCACACTACTGCCTCTGTATCCCAGGCAGCAGCGCGGGGTGCCAGGTGGGAGCTGGTTTGCGAGGGGAGCCAGTTTAAAAACCGGCTCCCCTCCTGGCCCGGCTGCTGTTGTCCTGGCTGCTGTCTCTGTGCAGAGTGGTAGCAGCCCCTGTCCAGGAGCGGGGAGGAGCTGAACACCTGGACTCTGTGAGCCAGAACAGAGCCGGGCTGCCTGCTCACCTGGCTCCTAATATTCTTTAAATGCAGAGCTGCAGCAGGGATAGGTCCCTGACTGGCGCATGCCAGGACTGAACTGGGATGCTGGCCAGCCTGCTAAAAAATTTACTGGGGGGACAAGGTGTATAGTTTATAGCATTAACTGATAAGCTTTTGTTTATCAGTTAATTGACTCTATACTATTACATCCCTAATATAGACACAATCCTGTTTTGCAAGTGATGTTGAGCCCCCTAAATTTGCATTAAAGTCAGTGGGAAGTGAGGGTATTCTGCATACTGAATCTGAATACAAACAGTGCACGTATGGGGTTGTCCTTGAAATGCTGGGGATGTATTGGAAAGACATCCAGAGCTAGGCTGGGAACTGGCTTGCCTAGGATGGGTGTAATGAAGAAACCAAGCAGTAGTTGGCAGTATGTGTAGGAAGGAGCTGGTTTATGATTATAATATGGAAGATTTATGTGAGAGGGGGCATCTGAGGAACTTTGAGATTACGTAGGAAAAGGAGTCCCTGAATCTTAGGAGGTATGTTAGGGTGGAACTGGCCAGTGAGCTGAAGAAGGTAGATTAAACTGAAAGGTTAGTTAGCTGAGAGAGGGAGTAGTGGGTTTGGTTTGGAGTTAGACTGAGGTGGCAAGAGGGGTGAAGTTCCCTTTAGGAGACTTGAGAGTAACTGCCATGGTAGGGTTTTTAAAAATTTTGTTCTGTTTAAAAACAAAATGTATGAGAATCACATTCCTCTGAAAGGTGCCAAACTGAATCATGGAAACAAGCCTTCTCCATGCAGAAACTTTCCAACAGTGCCGTGGCAATGTGCTTCCTGGAGAGAATGCTCTCTTGAAATGAGGCTGATTGAGTGACCACTACCTTCTTCACACATCTGTTGAGATGGCCAGTACGCATGCTAGTTGTGGGGTAGATTTTTGTTGTGTAAGCACTATGTCACTTGACAATTGAGACCACAGTTCATTTCAGTAACAGCTATGTGTTAACTTTCAGAGGATAGTGTAAGGTCTCTCTCTACATGGGTTCTTACCTGGTTACCTTCACCATGGTAACTGAGTGCCTCACTGTTGAACTGGACTGTGTTTGAGCCCTGGATCTATTTAGAGTTCAAAGATTCTCATCTCATTACAAACCTCCAGAACCAACTAGTGCTCACCTGTTCAGTTTCTATTAAAAACTTAACTCTAGTGTAAACATGCTTTAGTGTTCAGTTTGGGGATTATAAATCCATATCTGGCTTCCTTTTTTTCTGTATATGAATGAAAGTAATATTTTGTTGAGAAAACAGATTCCAGAGTATATTAAAGATAAAAGTAAAACCCGCAAAGATTTGTTTGGATTCTGAGCATCTGTTGTTAAAAATATATATATATAGCAATGAGCTAGTTCATCATAGTTTTTTCCAGTACTCAAAGAATTGTATACAAAAACCCTTAGGGGTGCCTAAAAGTTAACTTTGAAGTTTAATTTTTCAGCCTAGTTTTGTTTGGCATAAATATGTCTGTATTAAAACAACTTATAATAGTTTCTATTATTGTTTGAATAATGAATTGATGATGTGTCTTCCATAAGAGTATTAATTCCAGAAAGCAGATTTAAATTTCTACATTTAAAAAAGAATAACTTTGAGCTAAGGCATATTTTTGCTTCTCGAGTGAGGGGTCTCAGATGTGACTAATACAAGAGTACATTCAGAGAGGACTGTTCCAGAAATAATAATTTTTGGAGTAAAATCTTTATTGGAGGAAAAATACACTTAGAAACTAATCAAGGAACAAGTTACAAAACCCTGAAAAATTAAAATACGTGCATGCTGCAGAGGAAAATGGGGGTGTGGAGACCATGGACTTCTGACTAATTTATTTTTGCTTCTATTATAAAAAGCCAAGGAAAGAAGAGTGTTTTGTCACTATTTGCTTTGGGACTACAACTCAGTGGGAGAGATTTTTTTATAAAAGCACTTACGGTTCTGGACAGGTTTGTAAAAGGAAAACAATGGTATAATTTTTTTTCCCCGAGTCAGCCGTTCCAATCAAGCTAGATGTTACACAATTGCCAAACTTTTTTTTTTTTTTTGTAAAGTCATTAAATATTCTTTCTCTCAATCTTGGAGTGAAAAGAATCCAATTGTAGATGTCTAAGCCTCCCTCTCTACTTCAAGACTAGATTAGTAAGATCCCACAGAGGTAGGCCTGACTAGACTTGGTTCAGATCTCTGGCACGCTGGAAAATTCAAGGATACTAATTAATTAGGGGCTATTCCTTCTGTTGTAACTTTTTAAAAAGGTCTCCTTTCTCATCCTCTGTTTTGTTACTACTTTTCTTCAGTTCACCAGTCTCCTGGCTCATCCTTAGTAGTAAATTTATTTTCACCTAGACTTTATCCAGTGATGGCACAGACTGCACTTCCAGGGGTTTAAAATTCACATTTTGAGAACTCTTGCTTTTAGAGTTATAGCCACTGTAAAAACATTTTTCTGGTAATCACTGAGCAGTGAAAAGGTTATGGGTTATCTCACATTTAACTTAATTACCATGACAGTTTTCTAATTAGGAGTTGGCATAATTGCTGAGATTTCAGGAATGCCTAAAATAAATTAATATAGTCTTTCTTTTTTAATTTCTAGAAGCTCAACAGGGTCTGCAAAATAGACACATGAGTATCAGAACCTCTGATTCAGTCATTTTTGCTTCTAAAATAATGACTAAGCCTGCAATACTTAATTTTGAGGTATATTTCGTTTTCAGAGCGCTTTTTAAAATATTTTGAGGTGATTTTCTCCCACCTGCTATCTCATTCTGGATATGTTAAGTGTTGGCCTACATTTTTATCTAATAAACATATAAAACAGAAAGAAGTGAATATATTACACAGGTCTTCAGTTTATTACAGGTTGAACTTCCCTAGTCCAGCACACTCTGATCTGGCAACATCTGTATTCCGGCTGATTTTAGTTACATAGATGTCTTCTTACTCTGGGTGTGGCCAAGTTTCCCGTAGCCCAATAAGTTTTACAGCAGTGGTCTCCAACCTTTTTACACCCAAGATCACTTTTTAAATGACAGAACAAGCCAAGATCTACCACCCCATCCTTCCCCCAAGACCCCGCCCCTTCCTTGAAGCTCCGCTCTCTCTATTCTCCTCCTCCTCCTCCTCCATCACTTGCTATCCCCAATCCTTATACTGCTGCGTTTTTTTTCAATTCTTCTGTAGGAAGAGGTTTTTCCAACATTTGGCCTTTCTAGACTGGACCATATGTCAGAAAAAACCCTTCTTTTGGAAGCCCCCTTATTCCTCGTGGAAAGAGGAATAAAGGGGTTACCGAAAGAGCATGTCCGCTTTTCACTAAAAAAAAGCGAAGAACAAATGCATCCCTGGATGCAGAAGAATTTTTCTGGGATATCTCTGGAATCCTGAAAAACTCCTGCAGTCTAGCTGTACCTTCGCTGGGTTGAGACAGGATGTGTAGGTTCTGGGGTGAGAATGAGGGATTTGGGTGTGGGAAGGGGTGAGAGGTGCAAGCTCTGGGAGGAAATCTGGATGCAGGAAGAGGTGGAGAAGGGGACGCTGGCTCAGGGAGGGGGCTCCAGGCCGGGCAGTATTGGGGTCAGATGTAGGGTTGGGGTACTAAGCAAGGCACAGGCTTGTGGATGTGAGGGTGCAGGAATTTGGGTTGGGGTATGTGAGGGGCTCAGGGCAAGGGGTTCCAGTGTATGATAGGCTCAGATCTAGGGTCTGGGGGAAAGGGAGGTGCAGGAGTGTTATGATGATGCTGTGGCCAGATGGTGGCTTGGCCCCAATTGGGGGTTTGTTGGCCAGGCTTCATTTTTAAATAAAATACTATGTCAAACACACACAGTTTCTGCATTGTCTTTATTATGAGAAGGGCAGGGAAACCCCCCCCCCCCCGAGGAGGGAAGCCCTGTCACACGCCTCCTGCGGGGCTTGCACGCACGTCCCACAGAGCAGGGAAGCCCCTGTCGTGCGCCTAGGATTGCCAGGTATCCGGTATTCTACTGGACAGTCCGGTTTTTGGGCCCTCTGTCCAGTAAAAAAATCCAGAAAATACCGGACATGTGTAATGTCCGGTATTTCCTGGTTTTCCGGCTGGGTGCCGGACGGAAGCCTGGAGGGGGCTGGGGGAGTGGTTGGGAGGCGGGGCGCGATCGGCGCTGGGAGCCCTGGCTGCATCTGACGCCTTGGGGAGGAGGAGAAGCCCTGTCCCTGCTCCTGAGCGCGTGGTGGAGCCGCAGCTGGACTCACTCACACTTGTCCGGACTGTGCATGGGACTGACAGCGTCTCGGGATCTGCATGTGCCCGGGTCAGTCCCGCCCTCCCCCCCTTCCGCCTCCCGCCCACCCCTGCTTCCTGCTGGCCGGTTCTCCTCCTCCCGATCTCCCGGGCCAGCCGCGCTGCCCCGACCCCCACCCACCCTCCAGCCCCATCACCCCGGCCAGCCGACTGCCTCTGACCTCCCCACATCTCCTCGGGCCAGCCACGCTGCCCCCGAGCCCCGCCCGCCAGCCCCTTCCTCCCTCCCCAATCTCCTGTGGCCAGCCGTGCTGCCCGCCCCCTCCCGGCCATCCCGCCCCCTTCCGGCCTGTCCCCTGTCTTCCCACCCCCCCCAATCAAGTGTGTCTGGTATTTTTTCTAAACCTACCCGGTAACCCTACGCGCGCCCCCTCCGGGGCCGACTCCCCCTCCTCCTGCAGAGAAGGGAAGTCCCAGAACCCCTGGAAATGATGTGCCACTCAGGACTTCTGTCCACCCAGCGGGAAGCCACCACTACCTTCATTGTCGCTGGTGGTAGGTAGTGTGGCTTCCTGGAGGGGGTTGGGGGAAATGAGGGGCCCGGAATGCCTTGCGATTGACCGTTGGTGACCACGGGTTTACAGCAACTAGTCCTGGCTCTCAGTGTTCTGTGCTGTTATTTAGCTCTAAATTACCCCTAAATGCCTTCTAAGAGCCCAGCAAGCAGTGTAAGTGTTGGTAATGCTGCTAAGCATAAACAGCATTGCAAGCATTAGTTCATTTATTTTTATTTCATGAAGGCGAACAAAGAGACGCACTCACTACAACATTGACCTCTTCTGCTCTGGCAAATTCTCTGGTTTGGCACCTATCGGGTACCAAGGGTGCTGGACTAGAGAGTTCAACCTGTATATTGCTGTAAGTGTCAGTAGGGTGGGTGGATATATAAGAAAATATTTTAATTTACTTGATGCAGTTTTGTATATTCTGAGTGCAGTGTCAAAGTAGATTTGATTTTTTTAATATGAATTTTACACCCTCAGATAAAGATTGGATTTTTAAATAAGACATCAATAATTGTAAATATACACAAAAATTTGAAGCAGTTAAGGTTGCTACACAAATAACAGAGCTGACACAATTTTTAATTTCCCTGCATGTGTGGGTTTAAGCCAACCTACAGGACTTACTCTCTTCTCCTCCACTCACAGGTATATGCCTTGCCATTACCAAAACTACAGTACACCATTGCTGCAACCTTATCTCTGCCTCCTTGAAGATGCTATTCTCTATGGTTATCAAACTATCTTCTTGTAACACTATTATGGTATAATTCCACAGCAGTTGGGAGGGTGCTTCCACCTGCAGGTAGATAGACAGGAGCTAGCTCTGCTCAGGCTAGCACACTAAATATAGCAGTGTTTATGCTAAATATAGCATGGGCTAGCTTTCAGAGTACAAATCTGCCCAACCCCTTGGGTGCAGTTACTCCTTTCAAATCCCTAATCTATGTAAGAGTGTCATAAAGATGCAGACTCTTTATTAAGAGTCTCTTTAAGAGAGTTTATTAAGAGACTCTTTATTAAGCCTGGTCTGCTCTAGGAAATTAGGTTGGTATGTCACTCAGGGATATAAAGAATCCATACTTCTGAAAGGTGAAATCAAACCAACCTAACCCCTGATATGGACAACTCTAGGTCAGTAGGAGAGCTCTTCCATCAGCGTAGTTACCTCCATTTTGGAAGATGGATTACCTACACTGACAGGAGAAGCCCTTAGTCAGTGTAGGTAGTGTCTTCGCTGAAGTGGCACAGGTGCTGTGTTTTCAGTGTAGGCAAGCCTATAGTGTGGGAAACAGAATACACTAACAAAATAGTCCACATAGGTTTTGTGTTCAGAGAAACTTTAAGATGGAATGCTAATGTTGGAAACTATATAAAGAAATGATTCAAAAAATATACTTTCTGAAAACAAAGGTAAGAGTCAGTTTCTGTATTCAGTGGTCTTTTAGCCTAATTGATAAAATCAAAGGAAAGGCTTTCTGCCTTAACTTTCCTGAGAAGTATTGATGTAATTTTTGTTTAAATTTATAAATAAATTGTGAACCACTAATTTCTTGATTTGATCATTTCATTGTTATTTTTTATTAGTTTAGAGAAATTAGCAGTAAATGGACATTTCTTCAAACCTACATTTTGTTTTTTCTTTTAATAAATCCATAATAGCACAATGGACTGGTTCTTCTCTCAAAACTTCACTACGAGGAAAGACTATTTAGAGGTAAAGGTAACCACTGTGAGTAGCTCCTGGCCCTTTATCTTAATTTTTTGATTGAAATCCTGCGTTCATGGCAGCATTGTGAGGAAACAAATGTTGAAGACAATATGGGAAAATACACATTTATTACAGGAGGGAAAAAGAAGAATGGAGTAAAGCCAGAAAGGAAAGAGGGCATAATCAAAGTAAGATATGCTATATGTTAAAATGCACTTAATTTTTTAAATAAAATTGATTGTGTACTGTTTAGTTTTAGTGGGTTTTCAAAGTTTGCACAACTGTTGTTTTGCCCTTCTGGAGAAAGCATGGTGGCATAGGTATATTTAATTCTGGTTAGTAGGTTTGGTCTCAAGGGGTAGTAGGTTTTAGGCCAATTTTCAAGCCCTGGTCTACACTTGTATTTTTATAAAGGACGTCTTATACTCTTTGGTGACAGCTGTGCATGTTTGTAGGTGTTTTTAAATTTAGGATTATACAATATCTTACAAAACTTGGAAATTGGTTCTGATGCTTTTAAAAATCCTTTTAAAGTGGGCAAATGCTTTTTAAAATTATTTTTGTATTGTTTTGCCCTTACCCAACACCCAAGTCATGGTTTAACTGAGCATGAAATTAACATGGATTTCTTAACTTACTTAGTTTGTGTCATTCATACTATCGATAAGTGTAACACAGCACTGGGAACAGATTGTTAGTTGGCTCTGGATTTTTTTATTTGTTTTTTATTATCTATGCCCATGGTAAATGAGTGATTGTATCTTCTTTAAAAAAGGTTAAAAAATATTAGAAATTGAAGGGGGAATTGCTCTATCCTGTGCTTATTCAAGATGATATACATTATTTGCAGGCCAAATAGCTGATTTTTTTTTTTTTTTCAGAGTAATCTGTCATTTCTGAGTTTACCATGTTATGTGATTTCTTAGCTAGAGCTGGTGGGGAAAATGCTACATTTTGTGGGCAAATTGGAAAAAATGAATTTTCATTAAAAATTTCCTCGTAATCTTTTTTTAATGAAAAACTGAAACTATCCTACCCTGACTTTTTACTATCCCTTTTGGTTTTCAATTAAATCTCTATTATGCAAGTTTTTCTAAACCAAAATATTTACCCAAATTTTGGGTTTCAGCTGTGTTTTTAATTTTAAAAAAAATTCCAGTTCCAATTTTTCATCTTTTTAAAAAATACTTTACAACATTTTTCTACCAGACCCTCTAGTCTATTGCAGATAACATGTATGATCTGAAATTTATTTAAATTAATTGCCACCTTAATGTATCAAAGAAAGAAAGATGTCAGACTTGACTAGGAATGATCTGATTTTAATTCTTTTTTTATAAGTGTAGTTATTTTCCTATGGATTCATTATGACTTCCATTAATTTTGGAATTTATAAATGGAATAAAAAGTTATTTTTATGGAAGGTTATAAAATGTGTGCTACTTTCTACCAATTACATGCCAGCCCTTCAGCATTTCACATTTGTTCTGTTACATTTTTAAGTATTTTCAAGTAAAATCCTAAAAATCTAAGTTTAGAAGAGACATTAACATCATAGGTCATCTCCATCTGAGCTAAGGTGAGATCAAACATTCCTAGACTATCCGTGACAAGTGTTTGTCCAACCTATTCTTAAAAACATCACAGTGTGGTTCTGCAGTCTTTGTTGGTAACCTGTTCTAGTGCTTGGCTACCTTTTATAGTACTTCTCCTAATATCATACCTACAATCTCCCTTGCTGTAGCTTAGGCTAATTACCTTGTATTGTACCTTTGGACATGGTGAACAATTCTTCTCCTCGTCACATATTTGAAGAATTAGGTCTCCCTCTAGCCTTCTCTTCTATGGACTAAAAATACCCATTGTTTTCCAATTTTTCTCATAGGTCAAGTTTTCTAAATCTCTCATTTTTGTAGCTCTTCTTTAAATTCTGTCCAGTTTGTCTGCATCTTTCTTCAAAGAAGATGCTCAAAACTGAATATACTACTCCAGTAGAGGCTTCACTAATACTGAGGAGAGCAGGTCAACTACTCCCCATGTGTTATATATGACACTCCTGTTAGTAGGCCCCTGAATGACACTTATCTTTTTTACAGCTATGTCACATTGCTAATTTCTATTCAGTTTGTGATCTGCTATAACCTTTAGATCCCTCTGTGGAATACTACTGCCTAGGTAGTTATTCCCCATTTTGTAGCTGAACTTTTTTTTTTTTTCCTTTAGATATGTAGTACTTTGTATTGTCTTTGTAAAATTTCATCTGGTTGATTTAAGACCAACTCTTGTAATTATCAGATTCATTTTGAATTCTAATCCGGTCATTTAAACTGTTTGCAATTCCTCTCAGCTTGATGTCCTCTGCAGATTTTTATAAGCATTTTTCTTCACTCTGCCATATTAGTCATTAATGAAAATATTGAGTAGCACCAGACTTAGGACAGACACTTTGTGTGTCTTCCCAGTTTGGCAGGGAGCCACTGATGACTCCTGGAGAACTGCCTTTCAACCATTTTTGTATAATCGGTATAATAATTTAATTTATACCATATTTCCTCGTTTTATGAGAATGTCATTTGGGATTGACTAGCTATGTCACATCTTCTGTTTCCTCCCTATCAACTGGGCCGATTACCTTGTCAAAAAAGGAAATTAGATTGGTTTGACATTTTTCTTGACAAATCCATTTTGGCAGTTCCTTATTATCTACTAGATTTGAACAAATTGGTTAATTGCGCTGTTATATGAAGGAAGGAAAACCTATAATACTTTGCATATAGATTTTTACAAGGAAAATGTCTGTTTCACTCATGTACAAATTGTATAAATCAAAGAAAACTTTGTTTATATGTAGTCAGACTATGGATGCTGCCGGTATCCTGTATTGCATTGTGTTTCTGACACTGCAATTCAGCACTTTATTAGGTTGAGTTTATATTGTCGTTGTACTGTTAGATGATGATATTTCTGACACTGAGTGAAACACATTTGTGGGTTTCACATGGATGACTGAATAGTAGAAGGTTTTTTTTTTTTTTTTTTGTATTTGCTCTTCATTCTCTGCAATGAATGTATAGTGTTATACTGGTGTGTTTTGAGTGTGGAGTATATTCTTCTGTAATTATGAATAAATTATCTTTTCATTTTAAATATTAAGAACATTGGTTCTGCTCCAGATGCAGTGGTACCAAGAGCAAGTAAGACTTATCTGAGAGAACTCCTCTGTGTGTGTGTGTGTTTGTTCGTGGGTGCACATTTTTACATTTTCTCAGACTTTTATGATGCGATGTTAACCATACTAATGTCCTGAAAGACATTAAAATGCTCATGCATCTCTTCCATATGTTCTGCCCTATCTCAAAATATTGACATGGTCACTTTTTGTGCACTCTAATTAGAATTTGCCTCATTTCTGTCCTTAGAGTCTTCATCCATACATAATTTTGAGGAACAGATATGATATTAAGATGAGTGAGGCAAGAGACTTGGGTGCTTATCTGAAAACCCGATAATTTTGTGATTTCTCACATGGACGGATTACATCCCGTCCTCCAAACAAGTGATTCTTGATAGCTACTGCCCTTACATAGGTGAAGGGGCCCAGAAGCCAGCTGTATGTCTCAAACTAGTTTTTCAGAAGTGGGGAGTAGGACCCATTAGTGCTTCTGAGCTCTTTAGTGAGGATGCCATTGCAGCGGAAACATGGAACCCATTGTGGATCCCGTCAAACATCAAAGTATTATGGCAATCATCTTAACCATGGTGAGCCTTCTGTGGGAGTATATCCAGGGTCCACCGGAATGAGAGAGAATAGCTTGCCTCCCAATAACTATGGAAATGTCTTCAGTTTCCGTGTTCATTTTCTTGGCCCTGTTTTGAATTATTAGTTGCTCTCTTGGGGAGCATTGTTAAAATTGCAGATTTCACTGAGTCTTGTTGAAAGTGAGACAAATTTTAAAAACTATTTTGACAAGTTTGTGATTTGGGAGAATGAGCATTGGGTTGAAAGTCAGAATATCCTTTTAATCGTGGGTTTCCCAGGATTTGTTGCCCACTGTTGACAAACTTTTCTTCCTCAGTTTTGTGAGCTGTTAAATGGGGATGGTTACCAATAACTTATTACAGCAGTGTTGAGCATATTAGTAGATACATACACCATGCTTTGAATATGAGCAATTCTATGTAAATGCTAAATATTACCTGCCCATTTCTGTGCTCTATATTCCATCCAGCCTACCACTGAAGTTTAATAAAGCGGTATGTGTTGATAAGGGAGATCAGGATTCAGCCGTGAGTCTTTAAGGCAGTGGTTCTCAAACTTTTCTACTGGTGAACCATGTATTTTTAAATTATAAGGGGGGGGGGAAGGCTACAACAAGCCTGAGTGTGATCCCTTTATAATGTAAAATATTTTACACGTATCTGACACCATTATACATTCTGGAGGCAAAGTGAGGTTTCGGGAGGAGGGCAGATTGCTACCCCATGCAATAACCTCGTGACCCCTAAGGGTCCTGATACCAAGTCTGAAAACTCCTGCTCTATGGCATAGGTAATCACTACGGTTTCCATTTAATATGGATATGCTTTCTTTTGTCATCTCAGTTAAATCCCTTAAGGTAACACCATCAGTGTTTTTGTCATCAATATTGCATAAGACTATGGCAACATTTTAGAAGAATGGTTTTTGTAATTCTACAATAAGGCTTCTCTTGTCAATTAAGGTCTGTTGCAACAAAAAGTAATTATCCCTTTTTTCAGTCAGTTGATATGAGTTCTAAACTCTTTCTTTAGTATTGCTGAACTTTTGTTGACAGAAAATGTAGATTAGAAGATGAATATTCTTGGTAACTATGCAGTAGCAGTGTATGCCATTCAGTGAGTGACAAAATGACTGGATTCTTGAAAAAAGCTTAATAATGTACATGGGTATGAGTTAACTTGGCAGAAAAGATTTTCGCTGATGCCTTCTAAAGCATGTCTAAAGATGCAGTTTTCCATCTTGCCGTGGCTGATTTAACATATAAATTGGTTGCATAAAAGAAAATCTTGGAACAACTAGTATTTTTACAGTCATGTATGCAGTTATGTTAGACTGGTGTTCTTCAGTGATAGAGCAATTTTCTTTGTTTAAAAAGTTGCCCCTTTTTTTTCTGTCAATAAGCAATGGCTATTTTGGTTCACCTTAACCTCCCCCTAGGTCTCCTTCTCCCTTTCCCCCCACCATTCCTAAACTCCACTTTGTCAAATCTCTAATGTGTATTATACAAAATATAGTTGTTTGCTAACCAGCTCCATCTCCTTTATTAAGCTTTTTCTATTCTGCCGAGGCAGTAGCTCTGAAATCAGAAACAATTGCATTAAATCCTTGGCTGGCAATTCTGTGTGGGATTGAGTATTGAAATGCAGCAAAGCAAATAATGAAGGCATATGTTTACCTATAATTCTTTTTACCTTGGGAGAAGGATTAAATAGGAACAGTTTGGTTGTTGTCAAATTCTTAACAGTTGCTTTCAAGCATGAAACAGTCCCTGGGCTCTCGGAGGATTTACTTAGCAGTTTGAATAGAGAGGTCTTTACTGCTAATGGAACTGAGATGGCAGGCTTAAGCAATGGGGTGCTTTATAGCCTCTTTAGCCACTTGAGGAGATGTAACATCAAATAGCTGAAATCATCCTGGTCTCCACTGGTGTTTGGGAAGTTGCACAAAGATTGTTGAATAAATAATTCAGAGTTGTAAGAATGTCTTTATGCCAGAGTGTTCCAAGTATCTAAAAGCTGGATTCACAGAAGAGGTAGTACCAGGAGACATTCTCTGGTTTTTACTTGAGCTTTGCCCAAGAGAACGTTTACAGATGATTTAAAAAAAATGAAATAAAAAAACCCCCTCTGTTGGAATTGACTGAGGTTTGTACAGAAGTATTTCACTGGCAACTTGAACTTTCAGAAGTGTTCTTCATAAAAAAACACTATTTTTATCTTCTGTGCAGAAGCCTGACAATTACTCTATTTGTAAATGTTAATTTTAAAAAGGAAATATTGAACACATAGTGTATAAAGCAGGGGGGTGGGGAACCTTTTTTGGGTCAGGAACCCCTGACCCACAGAAAAATCAGTTGGGTGGGGGCAGCAATGGCGGGAGTGCCAGCATGGGCTCCCCAATGGTGAGGGGGAGGAGCCTTGAGCCCTGGGGGTTGGAGGGGGGAAGGACAGGGTCCAGGCAAGCCAGGAACCTCATCTGGCCCTACAGCATTATTTTCCCCACCCCTGGTTTAAAGAATATAGCTGTTAAATTCCTGTTCTATATAATGACAGATTTAGTATGCAAATTGTAATAAGCTCTTCATAAAACACCCAGTAATGTATGTAGATAAATTATGATCAGGTATTCATCTTACACCATCTTTAAATCAGATTTCTACTTGTTTTAACCTTACATTTCTTTATAAATATTTTTGTGCCCACTGGGGGATCACAGTTTTGTAGCAGTTTAACTGCAGGGATTTGTTTAAGATTACCTTGGCCTCCTATTTTTGAGACTCTGAGAGAGGGTTCCATAGTCTCCGATAATCCTGTCTTTCTCTGTTTACTCCTGCGTTCAGACTCAAATTTTGTCAATTTCTCTGACTTTACCCTAAAAGCCATCATGTCTCAGTTGCCCTAGGGCCCAGCGATTCAAAGGAGCCCGAGGCTCTGGTTGCTTCAGTAGCAGCAGTGATGGCCAGAGGCCTTGGCCCTTTAAATGGCTGACAAAGCGCTGTGCTGTGCTTTGTGGATGTGCCATGCTCTGGGCAGTGCTGAGAGCTGGCTGTCCTTGGCCCCATCCCTTCTGGGAGCGCAGAGCTGGGGGCTCCCAACTTTGCCCAGGGGCCCCTAGAGGCTGTTGGTTTCCCTGGCTACATACTGGGGGCATTTCAGTGAGGCAAATACATATGTTGTTTCATAGGTTCATGGATTTTAAGACCCAAAGGGACTGTTACGATCATCTCAGTGGTTCCCAAACTTTTCGGCATCATGCCCCCTTTTTGATTTTTGAGAAATCCCCCCCCTCCAAAAAAAGCAGCAAAACTTGTTGGGAGGGGGGGAAAAAAGGAACTGACTGGATACGAGAAACAAAAATAGCAGCAAAACTTGGGGGAGGGAAGCTGGGTTGCCTCGTGCCCCCCAGTTTGGGAATCCATGATAGCCTGACCTTCTGCATAAGCTCAAACTGCCTCAAGCTCATAATTTCTGTTTTAAATATAGTGTATATTTAGAAAGATTTTCAGCCTTGATTTTTAAAGACTCCAACTTAGAGAGAATCAATCATATCATAGGAAAGTTGTTGCAGTGATTAATTACCCTCACTGTCAAAATGTATGCCTTATTTCAAGCATGAATTGATCTAGTTTCTGTTCCTAATCACTGGATCTCATTATGCTTTTTTTCTGGTAGATCAAGAGCATCAAACTCTCTTTGTATGACAGACCTGATCCAATACCCAGCTGCTTGGCATAGGTTATGTTCAGCAACAGTAATAGAATGCAAATAGATAAAATGTTGGTAATTATTTACATTCATCCTTGACTTATTTGAAGTTTCTTTTCCTTTGATTTTGCCAGGTTGGGATATTTACTTTGCATTCAATGGAGAGTGCTCTTCAGAGCCATTTCCTCTTGGCTGTTCAGATACCATTTCCCTCCTTCCCAGACTTATGCTTCTCCAATGTGTCTTAAACCCCATCAAGTGACTTTCCACCTGTAGGTGAGGTTTTGCTGAATTGCTGCACCAGAGTTTGGATGATAGGAGTGTGATTTGTAGAGCATACTGATGTGGTGGGGCTCTACTGGAATTCACTAAAAGTTCCTTGGTGCACACTGATGTACATTTTTGTCTATAACCACTGTATGTGGAAATCATAACTTTGGGGCAGAAAGCTGTGTTTATCCTTGTCCACATTGAAGGAGGGGGTGAATTTCATGAGTTTGTTATATAGCTCTCTGGGCAGCAGAAAACTGTACAGTTTTTGGGCTTACCCTCTCGAGGGGTGTGTGCCCTTGAATACTGAGCAATTCCTTACCTGAGCTGAGAGGCTGTACATTTGACACCTGTGACAGGGCTTTCTATCGTCAGAAATCTCTTCCCCAGGCAGATACATGCAGATTGCGCTGAGCTCATTTCTTAATCTTTTCTTGGGTAAATTAATAGAACGAGCTTAGGTCTCTCACTATAAGGCACGTTTTCCAGACATTTAAATCATTTATGTAGCCCTTCTAAAAAACTTCCATCTCCTTCTGAAAATAGCAATCTTCAGTGGGAGGGTGGGGAGGGATTTCATTTGGAAATTTGTCTGCCTCTGAACTTCAGGGATGCAGCATTGACTAGGAATTTGATAGTGTAAACATGTATAGGGTTACATGCAGCCCTGCCCTATGCTGTTGCCTCTATATCAGAGGCAGCAGTGCGGGGAAGAGACAGGTGGGAGCCAGTGCTTGCAAGGAGCCTACTTTTAAGCCAGCTCTCTACCTGTACCTGCTCCTGTGGAGCTGCCTGTCCCTGCCACCACAGCTGGCTCTCCACATATACTGGCTTCCGGGGAGCTGCGTCCCCTTCCCCATGTGTAAACTGATTTTACTTAAACACATTTTTAACATCCCTAGTGTTGACAGTCCCCAGTGTTTGAAAATTATGAGCCAGAACCCCCAAAATAATGAGACTTAAATGTTTGTCTTCAGGTTTTTGAGCCTTTAGGTTATGTTTTACATTTTTCTACACAACTACAAGGGCTAAGAAACATAATTTAACTTTTTTTAAATGACAGTTAAGAGTCTGATAACCGTAGAAGCTAAGGCATTTAGGCATAATTCCACATATTCAGCAGCCAAGTGATACAATGTTCCCAACTTTCATGATTTTATCTGATACAGGCATTATTCAGACGCCTAACAAAGGTTTCATCCACTGTTTCATTAGGCCTGGCTTGTTTCACCTAATGTGGCATTTTGCATATTAATTTGGACAGAAATTGGAACCCAGCATCAAGTTCTAGCATCCATACAAGCCTCTACAGGATTTATCCAATTGCTTTTAACAAAACTTACCTTCTGGGGAGTGGAAGCTAAGGTAAAATCTATAGTTTATTGCAAAAAAAATTCCCTCTGAGAAAGGGCAATATTCCCTTAGGGGAGCAGCTTGAAGAAATGGTGAATGACTGTCTTAAGTTAATAAAATCATTAGTTTCTCAAATGTCTAGCTCTGTATGCACTCTGAGCTACAAGGGCTCTGTCAGAAGGATAGGATAATTTAAAGGCCTCTGTGGGAGAGTGAAAAAATGAAGTCCCTCTTTGAGAATCTGAGTCTCAGAAGCTTGTGCATTTGTTAGCAGTTAGTTGAATTCCTATATTTTGTGTCTAAAACCAGCATTCAATTAGCAGTCCATTTAGGGGCCTTTCATTGTGGAAGAGATGGCATCTTTGTTCAGAAAGTCTCAGAAGGGCAGCTGTGTTGGTCTGTAACTTTAAAAACAATGAGTAGTCCTGTGGCACCTTAGGGCATGTCTACACTGGGGAGTTATTTTGAAATAACTCTCTTTATTTCAAAATAGCAAAGCGAGCGTTCACACTACCAAGCCTGTTATTTTGAACTGATGGACTTGTTAGTTATTTTGGAATAATCTGGTAGTGTAGACATAGCCTTAGAGACTAACAAAAACATACAGAATTAAGAATTTACGTGGGCAAAACCCACTTCACCAGATGATAAGCTCATCATCTGGTGAAGTGGGTTTTGCCCACGAAAGCTCACAATGAGAGAGAGAGATAATTTGTTAATCTCTGAGGCTACGTCTACACTGTGGAGCTATTTTGGGATACCAGAAGTATCCTGAAATAGCTATTCTGCATCTTTAAAGCAGCCCATTATTTTGAGACAGAATTTGAAATAGTGGGTGCACTCTTCTGGCATTCCTATAACCCTCGTG
Source organism: Rafetus swinhoei (assembly GCA_019425775.1). NCBI lineage: Eukaryota > Metazoa > Chordata > Testudines > Trionychidae > Rafetus > Rafetus swinhoei. The sequence continues at coordinate 85,188,252 of CM033424.1, forward strand.
GAATGAAGGTTAAGGGGTGTTTCAGAATAGTGCTTTATTTCGAAATTTAATTTCAAAAGAAGCTATTTCAAAATAAGCTACGCAATTTGCGCAGTGCAAATTGTGTAGCTTATTTCGAGGTCAAGGTGCAGTGTAGATGCACCCTTACATGCCATAGGACTACTCATTATCTTTGTTTAGGTCAGCAGACCTACTCCTGATAGTGTTGTTCAGTTGCCTTTAAAAAAAAATTAGTATCTCTGCAAAGATATTTTTTTTACCAAACTTTGAAAGATTTTGCTGAACTTAAAGATAGTTTGCTTTCTATTATCCAAGAAAGAGGATACTTATTGTTCCACATGTGTCTCCCAGTCACAGGCAACTTTTACAAGCTTTTCTTCTCATTGTAAAGATACAGGGGAACAGGTTTCCAGGTCAACCATTCCTTTTTCTCATCCTTTAAATGAGGCAGTCTTTTATACTCATTGAGTATAAAATGGGACAGACTACCTCTCCCTGAACCTTTTGGGAGCCATGCATTTATAGGAAGTCTTACTACCTGTCAGTAATCCTGTAAAAGGAACAGGGTGAATTGCTTGTAATGACATGTGACAATATAACACATACTGGAAAGGAAACCTAGTGATAAAATGGAGGCAAGCTCTTAAATGCCGTATACTGTTCTGTAATGGACTGCTGTGAGGCTATCCAGGATCAGTTTGACCTGAAGAAATTTAGAACAGCCTCCCATCTTCTCTAAATTTGTCGCTTCGTAATGCCCCCTTGCTTAAGTTCAAAGTGCTGAAGTTCATGGCCGCTTCTGCTGGGGAGCAAGGAGTTACAGAACTACTTTGCTTCTGCCCAGGATCCTCTGTTCCTTAAATGTCCAATTGTTGCAGCTCTAAATCCTTTTTTTGCTGCTTTAATGTTGCAAAGGGGCTATGCATAGGTTAGTGTCTGGCCTAATTTTTGGTTATAAGTGTTAAATCTCAACTACAATGAGTGGGAGCTGGTCTGTCCGGGACGAGCCCACTGCATGTCTGGCTGGGACAAGCCTCCAGGACCTGCTTCAGCCCAACCAGGCTGCTGGTTAATTGGTTACCAGTTATCACTCAGTAAGGGTGATGCTTATCGGTTAACTGGTTATATCACTAGCTCAGGTTGTCTTGAAAAAATGTTTCTTTGGAATTATCTCCTTACAACACCTGACATGTCATTTCCACACCTGCATACACTGTTGTAGAGACAAGGCGATTGAGGTAGTAACTGTTATTGGGCCAACTTCAATTGGTGAGGGAGATGATATGAAGTTCTGGGCCTCGGGCCGATGGTCAGCCTAGTTCAGCAGGTAGTCAGGTGCCCCGGGTCCTGGGTCAGGGCGGGCGCTACGCAAAGAGCCCATGGCCTGGCCCTGGGTCAGGGTAGGGCAGTGACACAAACTAAACAGTCATTGGCTACAGTTCATTGGCCCAAGCCCGGGTTCAGGGCGTGGTGGCAAATGTACAGTCTTACATTTCAGGAGCCCTGGTTCGGGGCAGGGCAGCGAACAAATAGTTTGAATTCCTGGCTTGGGAGGAGATCCAGGGCAAGTAAGCAGCTCGCTTGAGGTGGCAAAGGGAGGAGACTGCCACGTGGCAATTGGGTGGCTGGGGGGATGCAGGCCCGCCCACTCCACTGCATCCCACCCCAGGGCCCTAACAGCAGCAGAGCAGTCTTCTGCCAGGTCAGCAGGGATCTGCACTGCAACACCCTGACTGCTGCTGTGGCCCAGCTAAATTGTGGCCGGCTATCCCTGGGCTACTTCCAGCCCCCCTCTCCGTGGGTACCTAGGTCTCCGACATTGCTTGGCGTTTGGGGTTTGTCAGCTCCGGCAAATCCTCTGGTCCAGGCCAGTCCTCTGCCTCTGGCAGGCGCGGGTGTCCAGGCCAGTCCTCGGTCTCCCAGCCCAGGAGCACTGGGCAGATGTCTACCTCCTCTCATGGCTGGGGACCTACTGAGCTCCTGGGCAGGCCTTGTATAGTCCTGGCCACACCTTCTGACTTCTGGTCAGGTGAGGGAATGGTGTCAGGCTCTTCCCAAAAGGGCTCGTGGAGGGGCTCTTCCCCTTCTGAGTCAGTGGGCAGCCACTCTGCCCCACTACACCTGTCCTCTTCAATATTTACCACTTGTAATCAGCCACACTTATGATCTCATTTAAAAAAAATCTTTAGTTTGGCAGGATTTGCTTTCCATAAATCCATGCTATATTAATATTACTACTCTTCTTTCATTCTTTCCAACACGCCTACAATTACCCAGGTCATCCTATTTACCCATTTAAAACATTTGCACTCTTTCTTCCTGTTCTGTGGAACTTCCCAAGAGTACCAGCAATTACTCACTCTCCAGAGAGCCCCTCAGAATGTTCTTTTAAACCTCTTGGGTGTATGATATCCAGACCTGCTGATTTAAAAATGTCTAGCTTTAGTAGCCCCTCTATCATCGTCTTAAATTACTGTTGGAATGAAAAATATATTAATATGATAGATTGTGATGATACATCTTCTCTCTGATGTAAGGTAGATGCAACGTTTTATTGAGAATTAAAATGTAGAAAGAGATGGAAGATCAGTTACAGAAACTAAAATATCCGTAAAAATGAATTCCATCTACTTTTATAAATTGACATAGTGCTGTTGTGGATGTGTTTGCTTTACTTCAATAATTGATTCTAATCTCTGGCTGTTAAATTTTTTTGGCAAATGTTTTGGGTCATAGTCTGATTTTTAAAAATACCTGTGTAAATCGAAAATCTCACTAACTTTAGCCAAAATTCTCTGGATCAGTACTTGGGTAACTAAGATTAACTACCTGGAGATAAATGACTCTCTATACTTATATTGGTATAACGGTGTCAGAAACTGTAAATGGAATCTGTTTCTTAGTATTATAATCCACTGCTACAAAACAATTTTACTTTATTTGAACACAAAAGTCAGGAAATATAATCCCTTAATTATGTGTGATGTTGGAAGTACTGTTTTAAAATAAACCTTGAGGATATGAGAGTTTGAGAGCTGGAAAAGGCATTTTCTTTTTTTCCCTAGGTTATTTTTTCACATAAGGCAGATACGGAAGGTGAGGTGCTTGCTTTTCAAAATCATGAAGTAGAATTCTCTGGTCTGGTGATATCTAAGCACTTCATTGCTGTTTGGTTTCTTTCACAATTGTTTAAAGCGTGTTATTAATATGAAGAATTAAGTTCAGCCATCACATGGGAAAATTTCTTAAAGCTCTCTGGCTAGTAGAGTGCCATTAATGTATATTTAATTTTAATGCAGATTATTTTTATGCTATGCTTTTCGTCCAAGATCACTTGCCCTAGGTGGTACTTGAATGTGGTCAATTAGTTCATCTGTCTTCTCCTACTTTTTTTTTTTTTTTTTTTTTTTTTTTTTTGCTCTTAGTGTAGCTTAAAACAAAAATAGATTATTGAGCTGACAAAACATGCTTTTTATGGTTATGGAGGTCCAAAAATCAATAGAGAAAATAAGAAAACAAAATATGTAGCAGCTTGTTTGTGTTTCTGTTCAGTTGCTTTATTTTATAGGGTGCTTATCTTAGGGAAGTCTTATTTTGTGCATATAAGGAAAACTTAGAAATGATGTACATTTTATTTTAATAGAGACAGAAGTTTTGCTTTAGGCAGGAGAGGAAAAGGTCATCAAGCTTTGCCTCATAAATGAATTATTTGGTGCCAACAAGCTGGGCAGTAGTTATACTGAGAGTCTCAGATGAGCCTGAATTGGTTTCCTTCTGTTTCAGTCTTGCAGGTAATTTTGAGTAAAAAAGAAAAATTGAGTAATTTAAAATGCTATTTAAAAGGTTAGCACTTGCGGACAGCACTTACCTATACAGAGGTGTCTGGAATGCCAAAGCTTTTCACTTCACTTAGAATAGTAAATAAATGTAGTGGCTGTATGGTATAAAATGAGAAATTTAGACTTTTTTAATGGTGACCAATATGAAGTGCAGAGCTAATTCTCTGCAAGTTGCCAGTGGGACATATTCCATACCCCAAAGAGATTAAAAAGGCCTCCTGCTCTGTTTCCAACCTGCCCATCAGCATGTCCACTCCATTCCTTCACCTCAGAGAATGCATGGGGGTAGCTGGAGTATGCAATGTAGGGGCCTCTTCAAACAAGGGGAATTCTACTGTGAATCTTAATTAAGAAAGTGTGGGGACAGATTCTTCAGTATACTGGATTCACTTTGTGCTGATTACAAAGTACAAAGTTCTTTTAGAGCAGTTGGAGATCCCCACAGGGGAGTTCTACCTAAGAGAGACCGGGAATCTCTGTTGATGGGAAGCTGTTGGAGGTGGCATGCATTTCTTGCACCAGATACCTGCTCCATCCCCTCCAGCTTAAGCAGGAAGCAAGGGGGTAAGCATGTCATTTGAGAGGGACTGCATTTAATATAGCTGAATTCCAATACACAAAATGTTATGCAGCCATAAGATCGATTATGCCACTGGCAGAAGATAGAGTAAGCTTTCTCTAGCTCTAATTTCAACCAGGACTGCGAGGCTCAGTATCAAGGAACTACAACTGCCTCTGTGCACAGGCTGCTCTCTACTACTTCCAAACACAGTTCAGATGTAATGGCCACTTTCTCATCTCAGCTGTACTTTTTGTAGGCATTATTCATCTTATTCTCAGACACATAAATACAAGCATTTTAAGCTGGTCTCTAAACTTCTAAATGGACAATCTACTGATTTCAGAGAAGGTACTCTTAGAACTTTGCTAAGAGGTTGAAAAATATTTAATTGTATTCTTTCATTCCTTCCCTTCACCTTTCTCAACTAACCATTATAATAGCCCAGAACCATCACAGATAATCTGGGGCTTGAAAGGTCATCAATGTAGTAGACTGGCTGATGTTCTCCCGAGCAGTGGTTGGCGAAGGATGTGGGGGTCTTGTGCAGGACTTTTGGTAGAGAAGGGAGCGCAAACAAATCCATAAGAAGATTCCTCCATCTAATCCATGTGAAACTCCAGTACTTTTAGCCCAGGATCACACTCGCTGTTCAGGATTTCAATTGAAAAAAGAAACTAACTGGTGTTATATTTTACCAATATATGAATCTCAATTAAGATACCAGTATGCAAAATTAAAATAGCCAGGTATTGCATTTGATATATTTTTTCCCTATTACCACAGTCTTAATTTAGGAAATGGTTAAAATAAAAGCACAATAACATTAGTAAATACTGTTACAGCTGGATAACGTTACTGATAGAACTATCTAGATACAACATGGAGAACTTGATGTTGATTCTAGAGTATCACATGTATGCCATTTTTCTGCTTCCATATGCTGTTCTAACACTATTTCTATTAAGGACGTACTGTAGCATGATGCATCAGAGGCTAATCCCAAGGTTTAAACAAATGATTCTCCATTATCTCTTGCTCTTAGAATGTGCTGCATCAGAAATCTGTTGGATTAATGAAACACTGCTACTGCTAATTGCTGACATAGGAGTATTTAGGGCACTGAGGCAATCACAGGAATAGGAGAAAAAGTTTTTCATAGCTTCTATGTGCATATATTTAATCAGTCATGCTAATTTCTACAGTTAATAGTGCATGTCTCTTGTGAAAGATCTCTTAAAATTGTTGGTTCTCATTTGGTCTCAAATGTAATACACTTGTTCCACATTAACAGTTGCTCAGGTTAACAGATGTACTAAGCAAAGAAATTGAAGCTTAAAGAGGGGAAAGGGCAAAATATTCTTATGTCCTTTTTCTATTACACTGCTTTACTCTTATTGTGTTAAATATACTGTAACTGATTAGAAGAGTCCTCAACTGTTAAAAGTAGGGGGCCTGACCCTGAAAACTTCGGGAATATTTGCATGACTAAATTTTCAGGATCTGGCCTCTGATAATCATTTGTCCAGAGTAAACAGCTTAAGTTTTCCATTAAATAATAAAATACTGTTTCATTTCAAGTTGCATACATCTTGAAAGGAGATTGACTTTAACAAGGAGTGTAAATCCGTGTGAGCGATTCTGATATTTTGCAGGATCTTTTAAGAGACTTTATAGGGTTAAAATACTCTGGGGGGGGGGAGGAGGAGGGAGGGTTGTGCTTGCATGCATTTATTAAATTATTATAGGCCAGGACTTTAAAAACAATGTGTGCCCAAATACAGCTTTTTCATTCCATACCTAGGACCTCAAGTGGCTTGATTTTAAAAAATGGCTCAGGTTCTCAGTGAATTTATCGTGTGTATGAATTTTTTTTGGTGCTTAAATATGGATTTGGAAAGCTAACTTTAGATACCCATCTTTTTAAAAATATTAATCATGACTTGTTCACTGTATGCAAAAAATATATATTACCACACAGAAGATGAAGTGCATATGATGAATTACAAAGCCATGTATTAAAAACATTTATCATGTACCTCTCTGATTCTCACTTCACTTCTGCCTACTAATTTATCTCCTCCAAGACTGTCTTCTGATATTTCAAGTCTGACCACTTGAAAATTTCTGCCATTTTAAAAAAACAATTAACCTAACCAGAAATATTCCCTCCACCATGCAAAATGGTGGATTGCTCCCAAAACTATACTAGGATGGACAAGATTCAGGACTACTCCAATTATAGTTTTTCTAGACGTTAAAGATGCCATTGTATGTGTGTGTGTAAGTAATATGCATGCCCTAAGAGGTCCAGGTACATCTTATGAAACATTTATCATGGCCCCATAGTGCGAGAAACAAACTATAAAACCAATGTGGTACATGAGTGGTATGTGAGTGCTGAGAAGTATGAATTCCTTGACAGGTTAGATCTAATTGTACAAAATTAAAATTAGGGTTATAAAATTAGGGTTACAAAAGGGTATCCTGTTGTCCAGAGTGGATTAAAAAAATGATTTAAAAATAAAAAAAATTGTTTTATTTAAATTGGCTGTTTTTAAAATCAATAAAATACTAAATTTCTTATTTAAAAATAAGTTACAATTAAATCTCATCACAAACATGCTGCACCTACACTTACAGTCTCATAAAAATGTATTAATGGCTCTGGTCTATCCAGCATATCTACTAGCTCTTGCTTCTTGAAAGTTCTGGGCTTTCAATTTCTGATTTTCAGCAGACTAAAAAGTAACATGAGGAAAGAGAGACAAGATGAATTGGATTGTTTTTGTTCTGTGCTTGTGGTGGTGCACTTTGGCCAAGCATGGCAAAGGAGTTAGTTAAGGCATTGTCTTAAAGACAAAGATACAATATATAGGAAAGGATGGAGGCAGCATAAAAAGGAACAGTGGAGTGGACTGGAAGGAATTACTCAGCACACAACAGCTTCTTATATTTCCCCCCCTACACTTTTGCCACAGAAAAATAGTCATGGCTTCTGGGCCAAAGAGATCCTATCTGGGAATATTTTGAAGACATTTGGTCCCTGGGTAAAAAAGGAAAACATGTCCTGTGTAAGCAGTTCAAGAAGAAGATGCAGAACCTAATTGTAAGCATGAATCATCACAAGGAGAACTGCTTATCGGAAGACAATGTGGACGAAGTTGGGTATGGCTGAGTGGATCAACTGGCTAGTAACTTAAATAATTCACTGTGCAATGTATCATTCTTCAAGAGTCTCTATCTGCCTTTTAGTATAAGTGTGATTTGACAAGTAAACTCCCAAGCTGTTTGTTGTGTTAGATGTTGCTGGGGAAATAAAGTTTACCTTAGCTAATCCTTATGGTTTGTTTAGTTAGTTAATTAGATTTAGAATCTATCACTCAGTGTATGTCTACACTGCAGAGTTTTTCCGGAAAAACTGCCATTTTCTGGAAAAACTACACATACGTCCATGCTGCAATTGTGTTCTTTCGAGAAAGTGGAAAGAATGCAGGGGTTTTTCCAACAGCGGCTAAACCTCTTTCTACAAGGAAGAAGTCTTTTTTCCCGAAAGAGCTCTCTGAGAAAAAGGTGTGTGGACGAGGAAAAGGGTTTTTCCTGGGTTGCCTGTTGTATCGTTTTCCAGCCCGGGAACCTTATAACTAGTAATCCACGTTTGCTCAGTCCCATCCCTGTTGCTCTTTCCCTGGGCTCCTTCCTACCCTTCCTCTCTTTCTTCTTGCCTGTTACTGGGTTTACCACTGGAACTTACTCTGCTTCCCATAGCTACTTCACTTCCTCCTAGTGTCTTGACAGAGTGGGATCTCTTGGTATCACCCTGGACTTCTTCCTTCTCACTCTTAATCTCCTTCCTCCTAGGTGGTGATTGAAGGTTCCTTCCCTTGCAGCTCTCTTCTGCTTTCAGTGCCCTTTCCCAGCTAGGCTTCATTCTTGATTTACTCTGACTCACTCTCTTTCAGATGATGGCAGGTGACCTAATTGGCCTCTTAGGATTTCATTAACTCTGTTGGGGCTGGTGTAGGGTGCACACCTCAATTTAGGGATGATAGAAACTTTATTTTATACCTTTGTGTATTCTAGCATGTGGTTACATGAGCACATGCAATTTGGTGTGGGTATGGGTGGGTGGTGGCGGTAGTCTGTGTGTGTCCACTGTCATACAGTCCAGTTTCAGCCAGACTAGAGGCAGAACATGCTTAGTCCTTTCTCTCCAGTGGGAAGGCAGTTTTCTCCCACTTCCTCTCATGCCTTTGTGGAGATGCTGCAGCTGATGCCCTTTCTTTTGCATTAACCTCAGGATCCAAAGGCCTTTACAGAGATGTCTCCTTTAATACATTGGGCATAAGGGGCAGAAATTGCACTACTGGTCTCTAGCAGGACTGTATTAGACAGCATGCCATGCCTGATGGGAGTATGTAAATGGGGCCAGAAATGATGATACCCACTTCTGAAGCAGCCTGCCAGCACCAGGAATTAGAATAGTACAGATTTTGGTAGAGGGGGCTGACCTGTGCATGCCAGGATGGTTGGTGGGAGAGAGTAAAAGCATGAGGGAGTCAGACTGAGGACAGCAGCTTTAGCAGTATGCTTAGTACAAGCCAAACACCAAATGGGGAGAGGGGAGAGAAACCTTTCGTGTCTCCCCCCACTTTATCTCTATCCAGAGGGTAAGAAGATACTGGAAAACTGCTTTTTTTGGCAGACAACTTAGCAGTTAGCTGACAGGAGCACTGTATCTAATTCTTATATAAAAGAAAGAAAAAAAATTAAATAAATATTAGAACTACTGAGCTCTAACACTAAATATATTCTGACATCCTGTGGCAAATCAAATAAGGAACACTGGTTAGCCTTAACATTATAATGTATATTCTTACTTTGTTATTATCTTTGTGGAGAGAAAGACCCCGTCAGGACTCCTGGGCGCTCTCCCAGCTCTGGATGGGGAGTGGGGTCTAGAGGATTACAGCAAGGGAGCAGATATACTTCCGTTCTATATAAGAAGATCAGAACGGCCATACTGGGTCGGACCAAAGATCTTTCTAGCTCAGTATCATGTCTTCCAACAGGAGCCAATGCCAAATGCTTCAGAAGAAATAAACAGAAGAGGCAATCCTCATGATCCAATCCCTATTGCCCATTCCCAGCCAACAGAGGCTAGGGACACCACCCTTGCCCATTCTGGCTAGTAGCCACTGATGGACCTATCCTCCTTGAACTTATTTTGTTCTTATGGTTATGAACCTGTTATTGTTTGGGCCTTTCCACCATCTCCTGGCAAAGAGTTCCACAAGTTGACCTTGAAAAAATAATTTATCAAGTTCTTTATCAAATCAAATAAAGACTAAAAGTACTCTAATCCAGTGGGCCATTTTCCCTCTCAGGGTATGGTCATTACTAGTCAAATCCATTTTACATTCTGGGATCAGCATCATCAAAACGTTGTGGATGTTCCTGTGATCTGTTAACACCAGCATGTATCTTCATGCAGGACTTCCCAACTGATGGAGCATACTTAGATAAAAGGGGTAAGCTAGCTGTGATTGTAGGGTAGTCTGATCACTTTTCCCCCCCAAGGTCTGGAAGTTGGATAAAGTGATCTGAGAGCAAGGAATTGATTTACTCCTTAGTTACAAGTAGGTTGCCACCTTCCTGTTAGATGAGAGAAGAGATAATCTTTGTAGATAGTGTTACCACATCCATAAAAAATAAATAGAACACACAAGAATTTCTTCTTAGAAACTAATCTAGATACAATTTAATGGAAAAATAATACTGTTAACAACTAAAACTTGGCACAAAATTTGAAAAAGCTACAGCTCTTCACTATATACTGACAGCTAATTTAACAAAACTTTAAAAGTGGATATGGGAACTTACCTACTTTTAAAATTGCTCTAGGAGACCAGCAGTCTACAGCTAACAATATAGTTATGGGCCAATTCTTTCTTCCTTGTACAATTATCTGACTATACACAAATTCAGATTCTTGAGATTTTAAGCACTGGGATTCTACCGTAATTATTTTTTCCACTCCAATCCACCAGAGTTGTGTCGCAAAATCCAATCAGCCAATCATGTATTTTAATTTAGCTGATGACTTGGATCAGAAAATAAAGTAACAGCAGAATAATTGGGTTACCATGGTGAGGGAATACTTTTATTTCTAAGTTACATTCAGGACAACTTCCTTCTTGAGTTCAGGTTTCAGCTTCAGCGGCTTACAGCTGACAAACTTCTGTAACTCTGTTGTTAATGTTCCAAATGTTAGTTGGTGCACTCACACAGTTGCTATAGTAATTAAAACTTAATACCTCACAACTAGTTCAGTTTCTCTGTTATGGTTTGGTATGGAAAATCTTCCTGATAGTATTTTTCATGAACAAAAAATGGCTGAAATTCTTGGTCTTCATCTGTAGTAAATGGTGTCTAATGTTCATACAGTGGTACTGTAATGTAAGTCTAACTTTGTCAATAAACACGTTTTTTTCTGAAGTTTTTTATATCAGAAGACTGTTTCAAAGATGATATTAAAGGAATCTATTATCCATTTTCAGTATTATATAATAGAAACTTAATGTTGCTTCTTTTTAGTGTTTTTGAAGAGTTCTTCAAAGTGAAGTGAAAATATCTGCAAACTTAGCTCATCCACAGATGAAAAAGAATAAAGTAATGCAGATGCAGAATGCCCATATGTTGGTTTTCTGATCTATTGACTTTTGTTGTCTTTGCTCTTACCACAAGCACCTATACTAAAACATTGTTCACATGACTTTGCATGTCTATTTTTTCTCTTATTTTGTATTATTAAAATAATAATGCAATTCCATTTGCTTGTTTCTATTAATGAGATTTCACTTTAAATAATACCTATTACAGGATTAGAAGATAATGTCTATTTATTAAAAAGTTAATTGATGCCTTATGAAAAAAGAGAGAGTTCAATTATGTGCTGTGAGACTTTTTAAAATGTGCACTGCTGTAAGGTAAAGAAAAACCTACAAGATTGTAACTTCCATTAGGAATGTTTTCCATATTAACACTGATACTTATATATTTGTGGAGTGAAATGTATTGATGTTTTTTAAATTTGTAAGTTTATAAAATCTCCCAAATGTCTGAAAAATAAAAATGTGGTGACTTTTTAAATTCATGATGTGGAAGCAATTTTCAAGCAATTAGAAGTGCAGAAGACCTGCAGGTTGTAGTCCTGTTCTGCTAGTGATTGGACCCAAACAAGCGGCATACCTTCAGACTCCCTTAAGCAGAGAGTTGCTCCAGGGCCAAACCCAGTGAGAAAAAATTCCCGAAACATTCCTGGACACAAGTCTATCAGTACATTCTAATCCTATTCTCCGTACACTCCTGAATACCAGTATTGAGCAGAGAGTTCCAATTATATGGTGGACTTGTAAAATGCTCAGAGAGTAAAATGGGGGCACTACTACATCTGTGAAAACTATTTTCTAATGGTAAAAAGTGAACTGACTGCACCACTCAAAGTCTGGTCCATTTTCTACAAAAACTGCTACCCATGCAAGCTTGATTTATGTGATATAACATCTATAAAACAAGCACTTGCAATAAGTTAATAAAGTAGAATACAGTGGCATAGCCCCACAAAGTGAAATAAACCTACTTGTTTTGCATAGAAACTTCTTTTGTGGGTCTTTATCACATTTCTAACTAAAGTGTAAATCTCATGACTTGTAAAATATTGATAGTACAGTTTTGTTAAATTAAATTTTGGCAAACTAGGCAGGAAATAAACACAATTGTACACTTAAATTGCCATATTCTCTCTGGAGCGTCAGCATTTTACTGAAAACGGTGGAGGCCGCATGACCTAGTCCATCAGGTACTAGAGTGAGAGTCAAGCTGTGTTCAGGGATTTTTCGATTGACTAGTGATTTGATGTGTGACCTTAGGCAAGTCACTTGCCCTCATTATATGAGAGGGTTGATAATACTTATTAATCAATTTGGAGAGTGTTTTGAGATATATAGGTGAAATGTACCATATATTGTTGAATATACTCTGTGTTGAATTCATTATAAAGCATTTAACTATAAGGCTAACAGCAGAGGGGGAGAGAGTGCAATTTAAATAATGTAGGCCAGGAGGAAAAGATCTCTTGATTAGGATTTAAACAAGGTTGAATAGAGAAAGTAAGGCTCTTCCTTATGGTGGGAACTAGGGATGTTAAATTGTGATTAATCAACTAATCAAGAATTTCCATCGACGTATCAAGTAGTTAATTGGGCAATCTCACTATCTCAGATGCCTCAGTCTTTTAAATGTAATAAGAACTGCCCTATCTCTGATAGAGGCAGCAAAGGGGGTGGGGAAGAAACTAGTTGAATCACTATTTGACTATCCGATAAGCTTATGCTTATTGGGTAGTCAACTAGTTGCTTATGGTTCCCACTAGGGATGTGTAGAATAAAGACTCCTGCCAGCAATGTCGAAGTTGTGGAAGAGGCTATTGAGGACACCTGTGCACAATGGGTGGTGAAGGAGAGCGCTCATCTGAGGGGTAGAATTGAAGCAATATCTGAAATATTTTATAGATGAGGCTACGTTGAACTGGATTGAGATACTGGCGAGCCAGTGAAAGTATTTGTGCTGTCTGTGATAAAGGCAGCAGTGGGGCCAGTGTGTGTGCTTAACCCAGGCTCATCGGTTAACCGTGTACACGGTTACACTTTCACAACCCTAGATGTAACCAGGGTTGGGATCCCAACCCAAAAAGTTACCCAGAAGTGAGTCTGATTTATATCTCCCAATTACCCTTCCCCTAAGCATCCATGCAAATCCTTTCCTCCCCAGCTCACGCAGGGACTCTCACCTAGGAGTCCTCTGGCTCTGGCTGTCCCAGCATCAGGGGGAGAGCAGACCCACCTCCACAGGTCTGCTCCAGCTGCAGGAACCTCTGAGGTTCCTGAAGCAGGAGGCGGCACTTTGAGATGGTTCTGATCTTCCACTGAGAGCAAGAGCAGTCCTTCCCCAGTCCAGCTGGGACTCTGGAGCTAGGAGCTCTCTGATTGCGGCACTCCCAGCAACGGGGGGGAAAATCACATAGGATCAATATTCACAAATCTGCCTTTGCATTTCTGATAAACTTTCTATCTAATGTCATTCTTCTAGTAATTTCAACTAGATTTAATATCCAAGTATAGGAGAACAGATTTTTAAAGTTCTTTATAATTTTATTAAAACTCCATTATTTACCATTATTCCCCTTTCAGGCTTTCTGTCTTTTCAAATCATGCTCTAAGGGGAAAATTCCTATTCTACTGGGAAATACTTTTATTAGCCAAACTTCAATTGTGAATACTGCCAAAAAGATTATATTTCTTGCTTTTAGTAAAGCAGTCCTATCTCCTACATAGATTTAGAACAGTTATTGGTAGTATAGTTTCTACTTGGAGCTAGACTGGTTGCATCATGAGTTGCAACAGCTTGTGAGTGGAATAGGGCCAACCCACTGCTGTTTCAGCTGTACTTGGCCACTAAATGTGAGTCTTCAAATTTTTAGCCCACTAAAACTTTTGAATGATTTAAAAATTCAGTTCAATTGGTTGAGGACTTCTATGCAGTGTAAATTTTTGAACATCTGGGCTTTAATTCTTTAAATTAGTATTGCAGTGATAATGCTTTCATTATTTGGACTGTAATCTGCTGATTTTTTTTTGTTGATTTAGGTTTATTTATGGATGCACTCAGAGCCATCAATTAATGGTTTTTACTATTGACTCCTTGATGGATTTTAGTAGCTTTTTGGAGATGGTGGGCAGCCACTCACTGTTAAGATTCTCTCTTGCAAGCTTGTGCACTCAGTTCTGTTTTATGAAATACAAAAGTCTGACCATTATTAAAAACAAATGTTCCTTTTCAACAGCAAATTAAATTATACTTTTATTACTGGCACTCATAACCAGGTTTCAGGGCTTTTTTCTGGTTCTTTATCCTCTCTGTTGCTGCCATTCTGGTATTTAAAACCTCATTTCAGTGTTTCATTTTTATCTGCCCTTTCTCCTTGACATGCACATTATATGCTGCTGTTGTAAATGTTATGCTGTTGTTACTACCTCAGTGTAGTGATATACCAATGTACTGCTCTGCTTTGTGAGCTGCACTGGTTGGCATTTGATTTCCAAGAGAAGTTTAAAATGTTGGTTCTGACCTATAAAGCACAAAGTATTTTTACCGTTGGTTACTTGATGTAATCCCCCTCTCTTCCTTTGTGTTATAGTATGGCTTTTCAGTGGAGAATTTCTGAGTCTGGGTTGGGTTTCCACAGCCCCAGGTTTGGTGACCTTTATGAAAAGCTGAAAACACCTGCTAGTCCTCTTAGATTTTTCCTAGGGATGAGACTTTATCTGGGAATATGTAGATCAGTGGAAAGGACTTTGACCTGGGAACACTTTCTCTAGGAGGTCTGTGTGTTATATGACTTGAGGTCTCTTTAATTTTTGTATTTTAAATGTTTGCAATGCACATGAAACACCAGATAGCCACAGTTTAGAATAAAGACTCTGAACAAACAGTAGACTTTCTTTGAATTCCAGTTCAGGAAATAGCCAACGTTCCTAACCTCTGGTTCCTGGAGGAACACAGCTAGCCAATATAGTTCCCTTGCTTTCATTGTCTCCTCCTGAAATTCAGTATCTAATCAGAAGAGGGAGCCTACCACCACAAAGCAGGTAGAATTTAGGGATGCATCTGTATGTCAGTGCATCCACTTCTTGTACCCTCTGAGGTTTTAATGGGAACCCTAAACCAATACAAACCCATTTAAATTAAATTGTTCAGACCTTTCTTTTAGGTCCTTGAAACTTTTGAATTAAATGACAGCTATATAATATGGTTCTGACCCCTATAAACTGTTAAAATAGAAATAATTTTCTATTCTGTAAAGATGGCTAATGAGGCATATATTATTATTGTAGGGGTACTCAAATTCCCAATCAGAATCAGGGCCCCATTGAGGGAGATGCTGTATAAATATTTATGAAGATGCAGTCCTTGCAAGCTAGGAAAATTTGAGGTAAATTTGTCAAGGAAGTTTTATAGTTTCAAACATAGGCCTCCTGCGAGCTATCCCACAGAGAGCTTTCATATTCCCATGGAATAAACAGGAATACCTATCTCTTATTTCAAACACTTCCCTGTTAACCAGCATCCTCGCAAGGATGACATAGCTGTTTGCATGAGATAACTCTGAGAGATCCACCTTAAACATATTTGACAAACTCATCCATTTCATCCTCACCATAAAAAATGTTTATATTTAACAGCAAACACTTTGTCCAAATCCATTGGAACAGCCATAGGTGCTAGGATGGCTCTCAGATATGTCAACTTCTTTGTTGACCACATTGAATAAGACTTTCTGGACAAATGCGCCATGAAACCAGTGATGAATCTGAGATACAATGATATGTTCATCCTCAGGACAAATGACTTAAACTCCTTAGCAATTTCCAATACAACATCATCAGCCACCACACTCCCATTAAACTCTTTCTGGAATACTGCCACACTAGTACCAACTTCATGCAAACCACAATCAGCATCAGCAGTGGAATCTAAAAGACAACCATATGCTGGAAACCTACAGCTCACCACTCTTCTCTTCTATAGATCCACTAGCCAGCTCAAACATACCAAGAAATAAGCTATTCAGTCAGATGCTCATGTACCAGATGGTAGCCTCTGAGCAGCAGAGGTGAAAGTGGCTCCAGGCCCCCACTGCTGCCACCCTGGGACTACTAGCCATGAAGGACTGGCTAAGAGGGGATCTACCCAGGCACCGCCCTTTCCGCTCAAGCCCCTGTCCCGTCTTGGGGGTCCCAAGCTCCCCCCCTTGCTAAGGACGCCGAGCCTGGTGCAGAGCACACTGATAAGTCCTCACATCTACTACTTTCACCCCCTGGTGAGGAGAAAGTATGGGATAAACACCTTAACACACTCAAAACTGCCTTTATCAAACAAGGACACTCCTCCAGGGAAATACATTCCATAATGGAAAAGGCCACCCAAATACCCTAAGAGAATCTGTTTCAGAAATAAATCACTCTCCAACTGCACACCCCTAGCTGCCACCTACA
This sequence comes from Rafetus swinhoei, assembly GCA_019425775.1. Classification (NCBI taxonomy): domain Eukaryota; kingdom Metazoa; phylum Chordata; order Testudines; family Trionychidae; genus Rafetus; species Rafetus swinhoei. The sequence continues at coordinate 85,204,766 of CM033424.1, forward strand.
CTGGACTTCTGATTCAGGGAATCATCAAACAGTTTTAGCCCGAATTTGATAGGGATCCCTTTCTGAAAGAAATTTGTTCATGAGCTCCCTCTTCTGGCCTTCAAACAGGTCCCCAATCTCTCCAAGTTCATCATCAGAAGCAAGCTTCCCCCACTCTAGGATTCATACTCTCAAAGCAGTACCAGACACTGCCTGAAGAACAGATGCAAACCCTGCATACATATATCTCCACGCCTACACTGATCAAGCCCCTGCCCCCCAACCCATTTTTCAAGCTTCTTGGGTCCTACCCATGACTATCATAATCTGTGGTGTATCTCATCTAGTGCTCTAAATGCTCCAGTAACAACTGAGTGAACTGAGAAAATCACTACGCTGTCTCAAAAGAACTCTCTCAGAAAAACAATAAGACAATCCTTTCAGCTGTTGAACACTTTTTTCCCCTCAGAGTCATAACACCTCTGTTGGACCTATCAGGCCTCATTCTCAAGTAAACATGTGGAACACTTTCAAAAGATGAGCCTGAGAGCTTGAATTCATAATTTGGTACACGCTAGAAATCATGGATTAAAAGGAGATGTGGGGTGTGTGTGTGTGTGTGTGTGTCTTATTACAACAAATTGTAATAAGTCATTATTTCACACACCTTTCCTCTCTACTGTAAATACAAAAACAGGTAAGTCAAGAAAAGTAACTGATCAAGTTACATTTCTTGGGGTAGGATGATTTTTTTTCAAAACTCTGGTCATAGAGTTTAACATAGCAGTCTTCTCCCCTTTCTTGACCTGTCTTATCTCTGCCTATACCTCCGCACAGAGTCAAGTTACCTCATCTGTGTGCCTAATTAAAAACATTATCATGCATAAATCACAACATTTTCTGTTTGTCCCCACTGGCTCCATTCAGTTGCTCTTATTATAATTGTAGTTCTTACTCATCTGTTTTGGTGGCCTTGTTTTCTGGTTGCCATCTTGTTGGAGCACTCTGCTTTAGCACAATACTTGCACAGACCCGGGGTTTCACAGATATGACAGACAAACCAGTGTCATGGTTTTTATAATCCTGAAGCTTTTTCAGCTAAGTTGAGAAATGCTGCATCAGCAGAGATCTACAAAAGCAAAATGTCCTCTATTTTCTTATTTCTCTAATGTGATTTACTAACACAGTTAATTACATAGTCCTCTAGCAGGTGGCTAGGATTGGTTCTCCTGCCTTGTGGTATACTTGTTAAATATTTAATTAAGTTTTGTCCCATCTTCCCTTCATACCTTGTCTTCTGTCACTTGTTCCTTAGTATTCTCTCTGTTCTGTTTTAGATAATTTTGTCTGTTCCCTTGGTTATAGACGAAGACTCCAAAATCCATTTTATTTTTCATATGCTGCATCCCTCCTTATAGTCTCCTCTCCAACTGTCTCTTAGACCTCTCCTCTGGGATAGAAAAAAATTCTTGAAATCATAGGCTGCATGTAGATATTGGGAAAGCTGCAGTTTAAGAGAATCCCTCTTGTTATATGGTTTTAATAGCAGTGGAGTCATGTGGGGACCAATGTTGACTTCCTACAAAGTATTTCAGTTGTGCTTTCTTGGCTCCCTAATCTATGATTGATTTCTATCTAACATATTGGCAGTCTTGGCCTGAAACAGCTCTCCATGTTAGCAGGTGTTCATCCTGCTGGGAAGGGTTGAGTAGATTCTTCTGATGTACTAAAGCCATGGCATGTAGCTAGATATAAAGGAATTAGGAGTAGCTCTCCTGGATAGGTACAGTAGTTACCAGGCCTGTCGACAGGAGGGAAGAAGCAAGGCAAGAACTATTTAGAGAAGTTAGACATATACAAATTCATGGAGCCAAATCTAATGCATCGGAGGTTGCTGAGAGAGTTGGCAGATGTCATTTCAGAGTCTTTGGCCATTATCTTTGAAAACTTGTGGAGATCAGGGGAGGTCCTGGATGATAGGAAAAAGGCAAATGTACTGCCTATCTTTATAAAAGATTAAGAAGGGCAATCCAGGGAACTACTGACTGGTCATCCTCACCTCAGTCCCCAGAAAAATCATGGAGAGGATCTTCATAGAATGAATTTTGAAGCCCTTGGAAGAGAGGAAAGTGATCAGGAATAGTCACCATGGATTCACCAAGGGCAAGTAATGCCTGACCAACCTGATTGCCTTCTATGATGAGGTAACTGGGTCTCTGGATGTGATATACCTTGATTTTAGCAAAGCTTTTGATATGGTCTCCCACAGTCTTCTTGCCAGAATGTTAAGGATGTATGGATTCGATAAATGGACTGTAAGATGGATAGAAAGCTGGCTATATTGTTGGGCTCAACAGGTGGTGATCAATGGCTTGATGTCTGGCTGGTGGTTGGTATCAAGTGGAGTGCCCCAAGGGTCAGTTCTAGGGCTGGTTTTGTTCAACATCTTTATTAATGACCTGGATGAGGGAGTGGATAGCACCCTCAGCAAGTTTGCAGATGATTCTAAGCTAGGGAGAGAGGTCAATATGTTGGAGGGTAGGGATAGGGTCTAGAGTGACCTAGAAAAACTGAAGGATTGAGCCAAAAGAAATGTGATGAGGTTCAGCAAGGACAAGAGCAGAGTTCTGCATTTGGGATGGAAGAAATCCCAAATACAGTTATAGGCTGGGGACCGACGGGCTAAGCAGTTTCTTGGCAGAAAAGGAGCTGGGGATTACAGTGGATGAGAAGCTGGATATGAGTCAACAGTGTGCCATTGTAGCAAAGAAGGCTAACGGCATGTTAGGGTGCATTAGGAGGAGAATTGCCAGCAAATTATTCCCCTTTATTTGGCATTAGTGAGGCCACATGTGTGGAGTATTGCATCCAGTTTTGGGGTCCCCATTACAGAAAGGATGTGGATGCATTAGAGAGGATCCAGAAAGGAAATAATATTAATCAAAGACATTAAACAGATTAAGCACTTCAATTTTGTTAGTTTACCAAACTTTGTTTTAAATAAAACAAAATATTAATTTATGCCCAGAACAAAAGGTTTCAAGATTGTTTTTAATTATGGCAGGAGTGGGGACCCTTTTTTGGGTCAAGGGCCACAGACCCACAGAAAAATCAGTCGGGGTCGCACAAGTGAAAAAGCAAAAAAACTGAAACCTAACTCCCCAATCCTCACTGCTGTGGTTCCCACGGGCACATCTGCACAGCAGGGCAAAAGTGGAATTAAGCTATGCAACTTGAACTAAGTCAATTGTGTAGCTTAAGTTGAAATAGCTTAACCTGGCTTGTGGTGCTGTCTACACAGCAGGAAGTTGAAGGAAGAACACTCTTCCTTCGACTTCCCTTACTCCTCGTAAAATGAGGGTTACCAGGAGTCAAAGTAAGAAGTCCTCCAGCTCGCCATTATTTCGAAATAATGTCTTGCAGCATAGACATGCTTTTTGTTATTCCAAAATAACACTGCTGTGTACACGTACTCTAACCGAGGGCTTCCCACAAGCCAGATTAACTGTTTTGGGCTCCTGGGGTTGTTAGATTTTTCTGGGTCCCTCTCAGGCTCGTGGGTGGGCCCAAAAGTGAAGGTTTCAGTGTGTGGGAGGGGGCTGGAGGTGGTGGGTCTGGGTGGGATAGGGATGGGGTGCAGGATCTGGGGAGGAGGGTGGGTGCAGGAGCAGGCAGGAGGTAGTGGCTCTGGGTGGGAAGGAGGATGCTAGACCAGTCTGTGGGTATAGGGTCTAGGAGGGAGGAGTGCAGGTGGGGGATCTCAGCAGGAGGGTCTTGCATGAGGGCAATAGAGGTGTGGGGTCTGGGTATGAGGAGTACGGGTGGCACTTACCTGGTTTTGTACTCCCCACTGCTCCCAGACACAGCCTCCTGCTGCTCCCATTGGCCATGATTCTGGCCAATGGGATTAGTGGGAAAAGCCTCCAGGCAGCAGCTTCCCTATGCTGCCATTCCTCCAGCCAGGGAGAAGGGGAGCAGCAGCACATAAAGCTGTTTGTTTCCCCTGTGAGCCAGGTCCAGCCGTGAGGCTGCAGACCACACTTTGAGAACTGCTGATCTAGAACCTTTAATAAATTGCAAAGCGTGGATTTGTAACTGAATAAACCCCAGTATTCACACTCTGCATGGTGTTATCTTTGTTCAAAGTATGTCTTATGTGGTATAATTTGAAACCTCATAATTTGCTGGTCAGTATTATCGTGATAAAATGCATGGCAACATTGTATATAAAGTTAAAAGATTCCCCTGTACAATGTTAACATGTGTTTCAAATCCTTGAGCTCTGCCCAAATAGAAGTTGACATACAAGTCTGTCCTAAATAAAGGAATAGGAACTTGTCTTAGTTTGCATTTCAGCAATAAACACAGTTATCAAGCAGGGATGAAAAACAAAGAAAGTTGAAACAGGTGGGGAAAAAAACAGCAGGGGAAATATCCTTTCACATAGAAAGGATCTTCGGAGTCTCAGCTGGGAATGTTTAGCAAGAGGAGGACTGAAACTATAAAAAGGAGGAACAAACACCCCAAGATGGCCTTGCTCTCTCTCCCTTTCACAGCACCTAAAGAGACACAGGAAGCAGCAATTGCTTGGAAGCATGTGGCGCGAGAAATTTTGCTTTGAATCTAATGTAGCTTAAGGTAAGAGGTAAATAGATCAGTAGGCTAAAAATGAGATGTATATGCTAACTAGATAGGTAAATGAGTCTATAGGCTAAGAGAGAGAATGTCTGAGCTAGCAAAGGTAAGAGGGGGAATACTGAGGGAACCATTTAACAAAAACAAGATAACAATGATCAAGGTGAGTCAGGAGCATAAAGAAGAAATAAAGAGAAAAATCTGTGAGCAGTGTTTGTAGGAACCAGTCTCAGGGCAGTCTAGGAGGGAGGAGGCAGGTGGGGGATCTCAGCAGGAGGGTCTTGCATGAGTATATAATAAATGTATATAAAGGAAGGGATTTATTGTGTAACTTTGTATGTGTGGTGTGTCCTATACTCACCTGCTATGCTCAAGTCTGATCAACTCAGCATAGCTTGTAGCAAGCCAAATAAAAATGCCTGAATTCAGTCAAACTGAATTCTTGGGAAACTGAGTGGAAAAAGCTCTTGGAGGGATTCCCAACTCATAGACTATGATTCTTTAGCTGCTTGACTGTTATGACTGAATAACAGGAGTATAATAGTTGCACAGGGAGGAGGGAAGGAGGAGGGGGAGAATTAAAAAAACAAAACATAAAAAATAAAGTTGTGTGTATTAGCCTCCCATTTTAGAATTTTTAAGCTTTTACACTTGAAAATATTTCACATATTCCCGCCACTGGTGTACCTGCTTACAGATAAAACTCTGTCCTTATCTGTGTAGGCCTGGTTTACAAACAATGCCTTGGGAATACTCCAGAAAGAAAGCCCAAAGAAAGTAGTTCAATACCATTTTATTCTGTGTGTATTTGTTTTTTGGGGGGGGGGGGCGGGGAGGGAACGAGGGTAGTGGTTTATTAGCATGCAAAAACACGACCTGTCTTGTGAAATGACCTTATAGGTAAAATTCAATAGACTCATTGGTGACAGTATCAGATTTAAAGTGACTGCCTTTGCCAGGGTCACCTATGCCAACAAACAATTAAGATGCTGGAGCCCATTCAAAAATCCTTTCTAGCTAAGAGCCATAATTGTAATAACTGTATACTGGAGGCCTGTTGACTTTTGTCTGGCTGCATGCTTAAAGCATCTGGTAATTGGATATGAATCCCCACAGCCAGAGCATTCATGCTTGTATTTTCAGCATCCATTTCACCTTTTCCTTGTTTGTTTTGTTTGTTCGTTCAATGGCCAGCATACATTTATCTGGGCTTCAGTGGATTGATGCGAGATTGGAAGATCACTAGTTTTGCACCAGACTAGCAACAAGCTTTATAGTCCCATCCTCTCAGTCATAAATACATGAAATGTAAAATGCATCTTTAACACAATGAATGATATGTGCATAGGCAAGTTTTAGGTTATTTTAAGTTAAGATTACTATAGCAGCCAGAATTCATCCTCCTCATTCATGTGTAAAAGCTACCAGCGTTGGCCTTACTCTGCTTCCACTGATGCCAATGGGGAGTTTTAATGTTGACTACATTGACAGTTAAACCCATATTGAGTACCTGAAAATCACAGCCTATTTTGGTGTAGGCATGTGCACCTTATACTAGGGATGTTAGCTATCAGTTCATTGAATAGTCAACTAATTGCATGAATTCTTAGCAGTTAGTCGATTATAGTCCACATGGGCGGGGCTGGCAGCCAGTGTAGTCTGGCCCACTTCTGGGGAGCCCCCTGCCACTCTGTGCTGCTGCCTCTCTGTCAGAGGCAGCAGTGCGAGTGCCAGAGAGCCGGTCTGTGAGGAACCAGTTTAAAAACCAGCTCCCCTCATGGACCAGCTCCTCCTGTCACCCCGCACTGCTACCTCTGATACAGAGACAGCAGTGCAAGTGCTGTTTGGATATCATGGACCTAATGGCATTATTTTGTACATCTGAACTTTGTGCATTTAAAAACCCAGCCATAAAAAGTTTAAAATAAACAACAAAAACTCATAACACCCCATTCTCCAGCTTGAAATTTCTTGTATTTGATCAAATAGGTTGTGAACCTACATCTTAGGGTAGTACTTTTGGTTTTTGTACTCTTTTGCTGGATGTCTTCTGGAAGCTTATGTAGGGTATAAAAGGAATAAGATATTTGATTTTATAATTCTCTTCACACCTATTTGCCGTATGCTCAATCATCCTCCTCTTCAGCATCACTGGCGGTAGTCAGAATAGACACATCTAGCGGAGCTAAGATGGTTGAATTACTGAACATGTCAGTGCTTACATGATTTTCAAATGCTAGTATACCTTTGGCTTTTACTTAGCACTGTCTTGCTTTCCTGTGCTATAATATATTTTTGGACCATATAAAGCATATGTTCACTTTTTGTCTGGCTGCATGCTTAAAGCATCTGTAATTGGATATGAATCCCACAGCCAGAGCATTCATGCTTGTATTTTCAGCATCCATTTCACCTTTTCCTTGTTTGTTTTGTTTGTTCGTTCAATGGCCAGCATACATTTATCTGGGCTTCAGTGGATTGATGCGAGATTGGAAGATCACTAGTTTTGCACCAGACTAGCAACAAGCTTTATAGTCCCATCCTCTCCAGTCATAAATACATGAAATGTAAAATGCATCTTTAACACAATGAATGATATGTGCATAGGCAAGTTTTAGGTTATTTTAAGTTAAGATTACTATAGCAGCCAGAATTCATCCTCCTCATTCATGTGTAAAAGCTACCAGCGTTGGCCTTACTCTGCTTCCACTGATGCCAATGGGGAGTTTTAATGTTGACTACATTGACAGTTAAACCCATATTGAGTACCTGAAAATCACAGCCTATTTTGGTGTAGGCATGTGCACCTTATACTAGGGATGTTAGCTATCAGTTCATTGAATAGTCAACTAATTGCATGAATTCTTAGCAGTTAGTCGATTATAGTCCACATGGGCGGGGCTGGCAGCCAGTGTAGTCTGGCCCACTTCTGGGGAGCCCCCTGCCACTCTGTGCTGCTGCCTCTCTGTCAGAGGCAGCAGTGCGGGGTGCCAGAAGGGAGCCGGTCTGTGAGGGGAACCAGTTTAAAAACCAGCTCCCCTCATGGACCAGCTCCCTCCTGTCACCCCGCACTGCTACCTCTGATACAGAGACAGCAGTGCAGGGTGCTGTTTGGATATCATGGACCTAATGGCATTATTTTGTACATCTGAACTTTGTGCATTTAAAAAAAACCCAGCCATAAAAAAGTTTAAAAATAAACAACAAAAACTCATAACACCCCATTCTCCAGCTTGAAATTTCTTGTATTTGATCAAATAGGTTGTGAACCTACATCTTAGGGTAGTACTTTTGGTTTTTGTACTCTTTTGCTGGATGTCTTCTGGAAGCTTATGTAGGGTATAAAAGGAATAAGATATTTGATTTTATAATTCTCTTCACACCTATTTGCCGTATGCTCAATCATCCTCCTCTTCAGCATCACTGGCGGTAGTCAGAATAGACACATCTAGCGGAGCTAAGATGGTTGAATTACTGAACATGTCAGTGCTTACATGATTTTCAAATGCTAGTATACCTTTGGCTTTTTACTTAGCACTGTCTTGCTTTCCTGTGCTATAATATATTTTTGGACCATATAAAGCATATAGTTCATTAATTCTCCTCCGGAGTATAGTCTTTGCCTACTGACAAGAAGGAGACCTAAACTAACATGACAGCAACTTTACCTTGCTTCTGTGACTCTTCTTTTCCCCCCTGTAATTTTTAACTGTGTCACTGTAGGCTTCTTTTATTGCCTGTTTCCCATGGTGGCTGTGAGAATGCTGAAGGCACTCCTGTTTCCATATTTTTTATATTTACATTAGGACTTCCTTTCACTGTCCGAGCCCATATTTGTATTTCATGGGCAGATGGCCATTTGGGCTAACCACCTGCAGACAGTCTTTCAGCCATCACCAGTAGTTTAAAAATGGGGCAAACCATACTCAAGTGTGTGCCCCCCTTCCATGCTTTTATCCCTCTAGAAAATGCCTGTTCCATTGTTTATCACTTATAAAAGGGCATAGCCTATATTCTGAAGGCTACAAGTCACATCAGATTTCAATATCTGAATTTCACATTGACAGGAGGCAGATTGCAGTGAAGACCATAAACTGACAGTTTAGGGCAAGCATGCTGTTGCCTCAGGCAGTCAAGGATGTAGCCCACTCAATCCTTCTGACATAGGACATTCATCCCTCCTGAAGTGCCTTGTCCTTTCTGATGATAGATTGAGAAAGACAAGCAGCACATGGGTAGACAAACACCTCACCCGGGCACTTGGTGCCATTTAACAGTTTCCTCCTGCTCTTGACATTTTCATTTCCCTTCTTCACCTCGCTCATCACTAAATGTTTGTATCTTATTTTCTATGCGCAGCACTAATGTAAAATGACAGAATACATATACAAGCTCCATTACTCATTTTGTGTGCTTTATAGTCTAACTAAATTACATAGTGAGCCTTACACTAGCTGAGCCATGAAAGCAGCATTTACAATTTTAATTGTACATTGGCTTCATGGAAGCATCATTCACAATGAACTAAAAATTTTATGAAACACTGTTGCTCAAAATATATACAGGTGTTCCACTTATAACTTCCATAGCTCTGTTCTGATCTTAGTTACTACCACAATATGCTTTGTTTAATCACAAACTAATCTTATTTGTTATATGTAATTACTGTGTTTGTATCCAGTTTCAGTGGTGCAATGGGATTATAATGGAGAGATAAGAAATTTCAGCATGAAATAAATTCCTGTACAACTTGAGGCATACGTTTCATGAATTTTGAAATGTAACATTCTGTTGTGGATTACACTTGCTTTCTCTGAGGTCTCAGAAGATATAAACTTATTTCAGTAGTTGCAGGTGTCTTGAAAAGCAGATTTCTTCCTGCTACTTTTTTTTAACAGGGCAAGCATCTGTTTACTAACTTTAATGAAATTAAGTGGAATATGCAAAAGCAAGTCTAAACATTTTACCAGCCATCTAGTATGCATAGACCATAGGTAGGATGGTAGGCTGGGCCACCCAACAGCGTCTAGGGCCAGTGCGTTGGAGGGAAGCTGGTGCTCATAGATTTTTCTCAGGCAATAGCTGCAGAGTGGGAAAAAAATTGATATAATTATGGTCAGTGTCACTGGCACCTACCCGACTGATAAACAGCGGTGGAACTGGATAGTGATTTCAGCTTTGCTCTGCTGCCTCTTGGGAAATCCTGGAACAGCAGCAGACAAACACTGCAGGTGTATGTTGATTAAAATCAGAGTACCTCCATTTACTCATTTCACATGTGGAGATTTAGTTTTTCAGCCACATATGCTGAAATACATTTGTTTTTAAAGGAAAGCTTAAATTATGTGGAAACTGGCTTAGATCATCACTCCCTGGGTTTTCCTGCTTCACAGTATTAAGGGTGAGTGAAATTTTTTTTAACCAAGTCTTGATCCAGAGCAACATGGCTATTGTTGGAGAAAAAAATAACCCTGATATGGCTCAGAGCATTTGGACCACACTTCACAAAAATATCAAATGTCACTAATAGTTGATTCATTCTGAATTGTAAGAAAATATGGGCTTTTGTTCCTGTTTGCTCTCTTGCTCTTCCTTTCTTTATTTGTTGAAATTCATATTATGACAAAGTTTAAATGGCTATAAAATGTGGTGATACATATTCCTGAAGTATGATAAAGAAGCTTGAATTAAGTTTCCAAGAAAGCCTAGGATGTGTAACATCTGAGGACCAGATGTTTACTCTTGAGTCAAGATAATGGAGCAAATAATTAGGCAATCAATTTGCAGACACCTGGAAGCAAATAAAATAAGTAATGGTATGGATTTGTCAACAACAAATCCTGTCAGATCACCCTACTGACTTTCTTTGACAGGCCAACTGATAAGGAGGGAAGTGGTAGATATGGTGTAGCTTGACTCTTACTAAGGCTTTTGATACTCTTTCTCATGACCTTCTCATGAACAAATTAGGGAAATACACCCTATAAGATGGGTACATCACTGGTTGGAAAGTCATGTACCCAGAAAGTAGTATCAGCGGTTCACAGTGCACATAAAGTGGAGTCCTGCGGGAATCGGTTCTGTTCAGTATCATCAGTGATTTAGATAATGGCATAGAGAAGACACTTAAGAATGGCCATGCTGGGTCAGACCAAAGGTCCATCTAGGCCAGTATCCTCTCATATGACAGTGTCCAGTTCCAGGTGCCACCAGAGGGACTGAATAGAAACTGCCCCCTTCCTCCCAACTGAACCTTGTCCCCAGAGTGGGGCGGCAGCAGCAGTGGGTCAGGCCACTCACCATGGGGAAGTGGAGCAAGTGCACGTGCTGAGTGTGCAAAAATCACTGTGGGGAGTAGAGGGCAACTCTTGCTGCTGCCCCACACTAGGTTCCCAGTAATTCCTGGGGCCATGTCCCTCAGGAGATGGGGTGCAATGGGGGTGAAGGATGGGGTGGTGGCAGGAAGAGGCAGAGTTTGGGGGACTAGTCCAGACACACTTGCTCGGACTGCCAGGACAGACTCTGAAAATGCTCTGTCAGGGATGGCTTTCACAACGTCCTCTGGCAAGGTTCCACAAGTTGGGTATGAAGAAATAATTCCTTGTATTTGTTTTAAGCCTTCTGCCTATTAATTTTGTCACACCCTCCTTTTTGTGTTATGAGAACAACTAAATAGCACTTCTTTATCTACTTTGTCTACACCAGTCATGATTTATAGACATCAGTCATATCCCCCTTAGTCATCTCTTTTCAAAGCTGAAAAGTCCTAGTCTTATAGGACTTCCATTCCATACCCCTGATCTTTTTTGTTGCCCTTCTCTGAACCTTTTCTAGTTCTAGCATATCATTTTTTGAGATTGGCCAAACACATCTGCATGAAGTATTCAAGATGTGGGTGTGCCATAGATTTAAATTGAAGTAATAGGATATTTTCTGTCTTCTGTAGGAAATTAATGGAACAGTGCAATTATCAAGTGATCTATCCTGCCATTCAGTTGCATCTTCTGGAAGTCATAGGTTTAGTAACTTGAAGCATGGGCTTGCAACACTGACCATCTTGGCTAACTGCCATTGATGTATCTATCCACCATGAATTTATCTAATTCTTTTTTGAACCCAATTATACCTTCAACCTTCATAACATCCCCTGGGAGTGAGTTCCACGGGTTCACTGTGTGCTTTATCTGATGAAATACTTCCTTATGTTTGTTGTAAACCTGTTGTCTATTAATTTCATTGTGGCAGCACTGGGCCTTGTATTATGTGAAGGGACAAGATGCATTCATATAAATCCGTTCTTTTTAAGTGCATTCATATAAATTGGTTCTTTTTAAGTGATGTTAAATTAATCACTGAATTAAATAAGAACATTTTACCCACTTGCAAAAAATAACATAAGAACGGCCGTACCGGGTCAGACCAAAGGTCCATCTAGCCCAGTATCCTGTCTGCCGACAGTGGCCAGCACCAGGTGCCCCAGAGGTGGACCAAGACAATGATCAAGCGATTTGTCTCCTGCCATCCCTCTCCAGCCTCTGACAAACAGAGGCCAAGGACACCATTTTATCCCCTGGCTAATAGCCTTTATGGACCTAACCTCCATGAAATTATCTAGCTTCTCTTTAAACTCTGTTATAGTCCTAGCCTTCACAGCCTCCTCTGGCAAGAAGTTCCACAGGCTGACTACACGCTGTGTGAAGAAGAACTTTCTTTTATTAGTTTTAAACCTGCTACCCATTAATTTCATTTGGTGTCCTCTAGTTCTTCTACTTAGGGAACTAATAAATAACTTTTCTTTATCGTCCCTCTCCACACCACTCATGATTTTATACATCTCTATCATATCCCCCCTCAGTCTCCTCTTTTCTAAACTGAAAAGTCCCAGTCGCTTTAACCTCTCCTTATATGGGACCCGTTCCAAACCCCTAATCATTTTAGTTGCCCTTTTCCGAACCCTTTCCAAGGCCAAAATATCTTTTTTGAGGTGAGGAGACCACATCTGTACACAGTATTGAAGATGTGGCGTACCATAGTTTTATATAGGGGCAGTAAGATATTCTGGGTCTTATTTTCTATCCCTTTCTTAATAATACCTAGCATCCTATTTGCCTTTTGACCGCCGCTGCACACTGTGTGGAAGTTTTCAGAGAACTGTCCACGATAACTCCAAGATCTCTTTCCTGATTTGTCGTAGCCAAATTAGCCCCCATCATACTGTACGATAGTTGGGGTTATTTTTCCCGATGTGCATTACTTTACACTTATCCACATTAAATTTCATTTGCCATTTTGTTGCCCAATCACTCAGTTTGGTGAGATCTTCTTGGAGTCCCTCACAGTCTGCTTCTGTCTTGACTATCCTAAACAGTTTGGTATCATCCGCAAACTTTACCACCTCACTGCTTACCCCTTTCTCCAGATCATTTATGAATAAGTTGAACAGGATTGGTCCTAGGACTGACCCTTGGGGGACACCACTAGTTACCCCTCTCCATTCTGACAATTTACCATTTATTCCTACCCTTTGTTTCCTGTCTTTTAACCAGTTCTCAATCCAAGAAAGGACCTTCCCTCTTATCCCATGGCCATGTAATGATCAATGAAGTCTTCTTTCTCCGTATATACCCCAGATAGGACCAGATTATATCTGAAGGAGGTGCATTGGGATGAGAGGATAAGAATCACAATTGAGGTTAGTGCATCCATTGGGTTGCTACTCATTTCCTTTGTTGGTGAGTTTGTAATCTCTCAGCACTCTGAGCTTCTTGGGCAGGGATTGTGGAAGTTGAGAAATGCTACAGTTAATTCTATATTGTATTATGACTTAGTGTGCCCTGGCAGTTCAGATATTATACATGTGTATGATGTGTTCATTTATTTCTAATGCCAAGCTCAAGAAATATTAGTTTCTTACTATGATGAAGCTGGTTTTGGTCAGTACATTATCCATTTTACCTTTGTGTAGAATTGCTTGTAAGATTAACATTCATACATATCCAGAAGATGCAGCTAATGCATTTTTAGTATTTATCTAGAAAAGCTGCTTATTTATAGTGTGAGACTGAATTGCTTGAATATTTACAAGCTCTTCCCTGTGAGTTTAAAAGGAGGGAAAGATAGCAGGTTTGCTTCAAGGAAATAAAACCATTTGAAAATTATCTTTTGTAAGAAAATGTGTCACATTTTCCAGTTTCTCTGCTGTTTGGCTGTCTGACAATATTTAGAACATAAAAGGTATTAATTTTAAAAGTTTGATCTCTAGAGATAGCCAACTATCTTTTCTAATAAACCACTGGAAGTACAGTGTGCCTAGTAGGAGTTTTTGCAGATATTTCTGATTTTGTTAAAATGATGGTGGAGTTCAGGTGGTAATCAGACACTTGAACGACTATGTAGACAAACATTAGGGATGCATTTATTTTTCTTAGATGTTTACACATGTTGGGGAGGGGCAGTGTGCATGGGGAGCTGGCTTTTAAGCTGGCTCCCCACGTGCACTGGCTCCTACCTCCCCCACTACCTCCAGTACTGAGGCAGCGGGAGCGGAGGGAGGAGGAAAGGGAGGCTGCGTGTAACAATTTGGATTAACTGATGGGCTCAGACACACATTCACATCCCTAATAAACATCATGGAAGGTTTTAGAATTAATTAACAAAGCAACAGACATGGCTGTTTATATTAGGGATGTAAAATCCTGTTTAACCCGTTAACTGATAAAAGGAGGGAATGGGTGGAGGGGTTGCTCCAGCCTGACTGGGCTAGAATGACTACTGTCCACCATGGCTGGGCAGGAGAGCCTGGGATTGGAGCAGCCCTCTGCTCATGGTGTGAGGGGACTCTTCCAGCTCCCACCAGTTAACTGGAACTGGTAAGCCTCACCCATTAAGGGAGAGGCTTACAGGTTAACAATTCATATCCCATGTTGAATATCTTTACTTGTACTGAGTAGCACCATACGTTTTTTTTTTTTTTAAACCAATTTGTTTTGTGGAATTAAGGTACTACTTGGCCTGGGTAAAGATATTAGAACCTGGTCCTTAGAGTTATTGTCAGTCTAAGAATATTCTATTGTACGACCTTTTCCTCTGCTTTGTTGCTAATATCAGTTTAGAAAATCGTTTTTCTTTCCCGTCGGTGTTGACTTTCTCCTGCCTTGAAATTTGTTTCTTTTCCCCACAAATATTTATGAAAATGGATATGTATATATGTCCTAATATTTGCCTGTTCTTAGGAACTACAGTCCTGCTCGTGTGCTATTCTAACATCCTAGAGTATATGTACACTTAGTCATTTTTTCTTCCTCTTAAGTTTGTGAATGGAAAAAATCCAACAGTTGCTCTGTTTGTTAGATTACTATGACACATACAGGGTGTGTATGTGTGGAAAATATTAACTCTCCTGTGAAAAATGTCTTCGGAAAAGACCCTGACACAAACTCTGTCTTTTTTTTTTTCCCCTTGGAATTCCTCTCAATGCATTTTCTTCATTGTGGTGAGCTTTAATATCATCCTGCACCCTGGTAGCAGGAATTAATTCCAACCAACATGGTTCTATCTAGATCTTTGTGTATCTTGGACAATCCACTGAATGCTCTGTGCTGACACACCAGTGCTGCTTCGAAATTTTTTTGTCAGGGCTCCACCTGCACACAGCTACTCTGCAACTCCCTTCTTTAAAGAGTTTACCAGTTTGCCAGTGTAGAGGAGGCGCTGTCCACGTATTAATGCAGCTTTAGTCCTTCCTAGATGACTCTCTGCCTCTGTTTAGGACCAGTGATCTGTGAGTTCCCTGTGCTGCTTGGGCTGATGACAGGTATCAGCCTTTAGCTTGCTGCCGGCTGGAGGTGTAACGTGTTGCGACTTAGTAGCTATGTAAATAAATTAATCTAGAATTTCTAGGACTTGTAGAATTGAATGGCATCTGGAACCATTCTCTTTCAAAAAGAAACATACTGCATCAAGGAAAGGAGTAGTGTTAAAATTAAAATTTGGGTTTGGAGTTGGGGTAAAAGGAGAAGGCGGGTGTCAACAGGAACAAGTAGTTATTTAGAAAAAAACCCCAAAACAGTCATCAGACCTGCCTGATTAAAAATGAACCCTCATCTTACTAAGGAGGTGAGGCTGGTAGACTCTCCTTTTCCTCTATCTATGGGAGAGGGGAACTCTATCTCTCCCAGTTGGGATTGGTTTCTGGGTGGTGATCGCTTGGCTTGTTTCACCAAAAGTCTTCTTCCAGTAAACTGTTCGAGCAGTAGCTAGCTGTTAGGGACAATCCCAGCTGGGAGATTGAGGAGAATGAGCTGCACTCTTCTTGGAAAGGAGCCCAGCTGGCCCTATGCTGCAATATTTGTTTACACAATTAGTACAAGGATGGAATTTGCTAACCAGGCCATGTCTTAGACCTGCAGCTGATGAAGACTTTGTCAGTCTCAGATTTCAAGCTCTTGCCAAGTTGAGGGGCATATGCTTCTTTTACAACTGACACAAGACTAGATTTTAAAATTATTTTGTCTGTGATGACAGATTTTCAGGGGTGATGGAAAATTGATGTTCCAATTGCAAGCTTAGTTCCATCTGTTTCTCTTATCCAGCATAAGTTGGGCTTCAGATGTTACATTTTCCTATGCCACTTCAGAGCAAAATCAGGGAAATGTATACCTCTTTTTTTTTTGTGGCTCAGACAGTGAACTGAAAACTGAACCCAATGCATCTTGAATCATCCCTGCATCCCTTACAGTGGATGTAGCTGTACCTTTTGATTTAATACAGAGCCTAGCTTAATGTATTGTTTATAATGAGACAATAATTTACTCGTGTTTTGGAGAAGAATCAAGGATTTAGGTTTGATATCAGAATTTTTAGTTCTAGTCATTTACTATAACTTACAAATATTTCTGGATTCTACACACTGAGAGGACCGGGGAGGTAGCCTTATGCATCCCCTCCACTGTCTATTCCTGAGTTTAATTGGTTTAAACCCTTGCATTGGCTGGATCCTCTGGAAACTGTGTTCTCTGGTCTTGCCCCTTCTAGTCTAGGTATGTTGCCTGTGCTAGGAGGGGCTGATTACCAGCTGAGGAGGCACCTGGTATGGGGGAATCATCAGGTGCCCATTTAAGCTGGGAAAAGCACAGCGGGGGTGGGGGCTAAGCAAGTAGCAGGATCCATGTCTAAATCTGTTCTACAGTGTGTCGTAATGCTCTCGTTGTCATACTTTCATACTTTAGGAATTAATGTTGATCAAATTTTTCTTGCCTTGTCTCATCCTCTCTTACCGCACACAACTTTGGTGGCTTATATCAGATTTGGATGCATTTATGTTGTATGAGAATATAATCATACACTTTTATTGAAGTAAAATGTTTATACAGTAGACTTCCGATAATCCGGCACCTTTGGGACCTAGGTGGTGCTGGATTATTGGATATGCCGGAGTATTGGGAGGTACTCCAGCGGGGGGCTGTGACAGGTCTGACGGAACCCACACTGCATCCGGGGGTGGGCGGGAAATGGCGCGGCGAGGGGCAAACCCTCTGCTGTTTTGCAGGAAGGCGGGGGAAGCCCCGCGCAGCTGCCGGCAACAGGCCAGCTGGGGAAACCCAGTCACTGGCCTGCAAGCGGCAGTGGAGGAAAGGGGGCGAGAGCTAAGTCCCCGAACTTGCCCCGTTCCGGCTGCACTCAGCCCCGCGCCGCTGCCGAGAGTTTCCGGGAGGGGAGCGGGCTCCCCACCCCCCAGACTGCAGTAGTTATCGCCGAGCAGGGTGGCGAGGGGTGGCGCTGCGGGACCAACCCGGCAGCACCCCAGCTGCTCTGCTCCGCCGCTTCCCCAAGTCCGCCGCTGCCACTGCTGAAACTGACATAATCTTTGCTCGTTGTGTTTTTGTATAGTTGTTGATTTTTATAGCAACCTGAGCCTGAATTTGTTCTGGGTGTGCTGCAAAGCTTGTCTGCTCAACTGAACATCTCTGGAGGGCAGAAGCATTTTGGGTGGGATTTTTTTGCCTGCTCAGAAAATGAGGGATGAATAGAGGAAAGAAAAGCACTGCTGTTTTGATTGGGTTTTGTTTGTAATTTTTTGAGCTGTGTTTTTATGAAGGACATACAGTGCTTTGGGAGGACATTTTTGGGGAATATGTAGCTTAAATCAAATAATAAACAACAAAATTTCATGTATACATTTGTTAATTGACATATTTTAGAACTGTTAATACAGAATTTATACATGAAAATTTTAAATAAATTTTTAATCTTTTTCATCTGTTATCTGTTTTATACAGCAGTTCTCTTATGATTAAGACATTTATTTATGTTTGAATACAGAATATGGCCTGTTTATAAATATGTATGCTAACCTTGAAGGAGAAGAATGTTTTTATTCATCTTGTATTCTTGGATAGTAGCTTTTTTGTTATAGGTTAAAAGCAGAACTCAAACTGTCTGAACTGTAGAAAAAAAGAGAAAAAGCAGATTTTCTCTTTAGCAATTGCATTCAGTCAAAGTTTGTAGCCAATGGGGTTTTCAGTAGACAAAGGGTATTAAATGATTCTAATGAGTGTTACCATTCCGGCTGAAAATAGAACATTGAAGCTGTGATTCAAGTTCCTGTGCTTGAAATGATGCTGTACATTGTCTATGTAAACTCACGTAAAAATTCCATGCAAAGTACGGTTTTTTTTTCAGCAGGATTGCTCAACATGGATTCAGATTTATGCTGTGCATTCTATTAAATCTACTGTTGGAAAAATGATATTGCCTTTATCAGGATTCAGTTTTAAATGCTTCAAAAACGTATTCACTGTAAAGAGCAATACATATAGTAGTTGGCCAATAGCTCTTAACGTCTAAAGGAAGTTTGTAGGTTCAGTACTTTACTGAATTATTGCATGGTTCTTGGGAAAGGCAGATTTAAATAAATTAGAAACATTTGGCCTTTATTCATAAGCTTTTGTTAACTGATTGCGACACTCAGTAAACCATCCATAGGCTGGGAGGAAAAGACTGTTTGCACAGAAGTCACTTACCAGACGAAGTGTGCCACAGAATAATTTGGAGCGATAGTATAATAAATGCATGGACTTTCAGAGCTACATACGAACTGTATGCAAAATGAATAATAAATGTATAATAAATTATTCATAAGAGCCCAAAGGTATAATTATTCAGTGAAGTGAAAACTAAGAAAATTAGTTCATTATTAATATTTGTTTATCACGATGATTATTTTATTTATTAATTTGTGCAAGATTTTAATCCTAAAATCTTCGGGGCCAGTTTATACAGAGCATACTAAACACGAAAGACCTTTAAAATATATATTCAACATTTTTAAACAATAACATTTTATTTCACTAGTGCCCTGTTTTCTTATTTTTTTCAAATAACCACCTCATTTGTCTCAAGTGAGTAGAGACTAAAGAGGTGCCACATTTTCGTAACATGCAGTAGTGCATAAGGGAACTGTAGAAAAACTAAAGGTGTTAAGGTTGATGAAAGCTAGGAACTCCAAGTGGCAATGTATAAAATGTTAGCATAGTACATGGAAAATAAAAATTCTTTGCACAAAAAAGGAATGGCAAGTAGAACAATATAGCTTTAGGATTTGAAATGTAAATACTCACAAAGGTGAATAACTGACTATTGAATAATATAAAGCTCTTGTCTAAATGCCTGCAAGTTTGAGCCCTGTTTTATCCACGCACCAAAAAGTACGTGATTTACTATAGAGATTTCTCTACTGCATGTCAGAATCCTGGGTGAAGGTAGGCAGGACTGGTGGAAGCAGTTCAGATTCGCCATCAGGGTTAGCAGTCAGAGCCAGAGACATGTTGGCGATTGGGGTGGGGTGTTGAGGTGCACGGTCCAACTCAGAGCTGATGTCTATAGGGTTGCCAGATACTTTCACAAAAAAAAGGGGGACTGACGAAGTTGTTGAGCAAAAAAAAAAAACCTCACGTGCAAAAAAAGGGACGCTGCGCCTTTAAATCCCCACACTCCCTGCCAGATGCGGCAGGGGAACAATGTCCCATGTGGCCTTCCGTCCGAGAAACAGAAAATACCGGACATTTTACATGTCCAGTATTTTCTGTTTTTTTTTAAATGGACAGAGGCCACAAATACCGGACTGTGCAGGCCAGTACCGGACACCTGACAACCTAGTTGTCAAGACTAGGAGGTCAGGAACAGAGAACGCACAGTGGTTGTGGCATCTAGCCAATGATCTGTCTTTTGCCCTGGACACTTATTGAAATTCTTACTGAGTTTATATAGGGTGGGGAGCTAATCTGGTGCCATGAGACTGCTGTCTGCTGAACTCCCTGAAGTGGCACTTTCTGTAGTCTGTGTCTGCAGTGGGCTGTGAGTAGGGGAGCACAAGCTGGTTTCAGCTGTTTCTGCTGGTGGCAGTAAGAAGGTGTTTGTTGCTGGGCAACTCTGCAAGCCTGGATTTGAGATCTGTTCAAGCATTACACTACATGAACAAATGATATAAAGAAATATTTTATCTTCATCAATATTTCATCCTCACTATTCTTTTATTAAAGCTGGGAAGGAAACAAGGCCACTGTGTATTAGGAAATAATGTTTAAAATTAATTTGACACATGAATTTACAGTTTCCCAGTATTCTAGGGCTGTTAGTAGTGTGGTCTTGTGAGTATTTTCACATTTTCAGGTCTGACAGAGAAAGCTAGGTGAAAGAGGTGTCTCTGTAAACCCAAGTTTTCCTTTCCTTCGTGGTGTTTTCTCCTGTTTGGATACAGCATTCATCTGTGTTACAGAAGAATGTACCTTAGACTGTTCTAGCCAAGATAAATCATGTTCTACATATGTGTGTCCATGAATCACAATCAATTTTGAATGGTCCCAATCATGGGCCCTTTTGCAAACCAGGACACTTCACCTTCCTTTTTAGAATCAGTGCTGCAGCAGCGCCAACCCAGGTAAGCGACCCCCTCATGCCCAGACCCCACACCCAACACCCCCTCACTCCCCTTCCCCTGCCAAGACCCCACATTCCCAGCTTGCTCTGACACCTTGCCCCAAGTCCCTCCTGCACCTTTCCTCCTGGCCAGACACCCTGCCCCAATACCCGCTCCTGGCCAGACATTCTGCCCCAAGACCCGTCCTCTACCCTTCCTCCTGGCCAGACACCCTGCCCCAATACCTGCTCCTGGCAAGACATTCTGCCCCAAGACCCCTCCTCTACCCTCCCTCCTGGCGAGACACATGACCTTATTTAGCATTTGTTTATTATTATTCTTTCTTTTTTGTGATCTCAGCTCCATGTACTAGACTGTTATTAGGGCAGTCTTCCTGGGTGGGGGGGAGGTGGTGTTGGCGCATTTTGACTCCCCGCTCCGGTGGTGGTGGTTGGTTTTGGTTCTTTTTTTTTTGCTCGACAAAAAAAAAAAAAAAAAAAAAAAAAAAAATCCTTGGTTTCCTCATTTTAAAAAAAAGATTGTTTGGTGTTCCTCAGTCTTAAAAAGTTTAAGAAACACTGCTCTAAAACCTTCCTAGGATTTTGAACTAATTCCCATCACTGCACTATTTTGAATTCTGTAAAACATAAATATAGAGGTGTTCTTTGCCATTTTCCTTTTTTTCCCCACCTCTGTTGTCTTCCTTCTGCCTCTGGTACTTCATTTTTTTATTGCACCAGAAAGATTTAGAAGCTCAATCTTTAATTATTGTATAGTATATAATGACACAGTTATTGCTGCAAAATGCCACAGCTGTATGTTAATATTTGAGAATATTGAGTGACTCTATATGTAATTACTCCGGATTGTCATTAATTTAAATATCAGTTCAATAAAGATTAATAATTTGGTCACTCTCACCATAGTTGTAGAACTAAGACTTGCCATAAATCACTTCCATAAATCAATTGGTTTAAGTTGCTATATTTGGTCCACTGTCATTAGAGATATGTAGTCATTGTAAAGAATTTCCCCCCCACAAAAAGGTTTATTCGTGAGATTTCAAAAATGTGTTGGAGACAAAGAAACTTGTTAAAAATTAAAGATTTTTTTTCAACAACAACCCCTCCCCCCACTGAACAAATCTTACAGAAAATTTGATTAACATTTTGAGATGGGATTTTGGATTGGTTGCAAGTATTTTTTTTTTTTTTTTTAATTTCTGGGTTGGCTGAGACAATCACA
The DNA here is from genome assembly GCA_019425775.1 of Rafetus swinhoei. NCBI lineage: Eukaryota > Metazoa > Chordata > Testudines > Trionychidae > Rafetus > Rafetus swinhoei. The sequence continues at coordinate 85,226,541 of CM033424.1, forward strand.
TAAAAGTAGCAGAGCCAATTTCGAGTCACATCATTGGAAAATGACCTTGTGCCCAGCTTCCTTCTACAATAGCAGAAAGCGTGTATAAAGATAATAGAAAGAAAGTGGCAAAATCTCCTGGGCCTTCTCTCAAATGCTGCCCAGGATTTTGAGGGCCTCAGATTTCTGAGGCTGGACACTATCACCAAATGTATTAGATTGGGAAGAGGCTCCCTGGTGTTTTCCTGGCTGAAGAAAACATAAATTAAGGTTGAATAGGGATTGCAGGGTGTTTAAAAACCATTCAAATTGGTGGGGGTCTTCTAGTTTACAACAGCATCCAAACTCGTTCCAAGGTGCCTCATAATTAGATATAATTGTTCTTTATTATGTTGAAGTTGTTCTACTGCTTCTCAATCAACAAGTAGCAATAAGACCATTAAATCCTAATCCTTAAATTTCCGTCCCTTGTGCTGTATAGCAAAAAAATTTGTTAGGGAGTGCTAATCTCACTGTGTGGTTAGTGTGGAATCTGATTTAGATTCCTGTGACACTTCTGGATTTGGAAGCAAAGGATAAGGAATACTGGCCATTTTCACTTCCACGCTGATCTTATCTCTTTCTGTCTGTGTTGATTTGTGTTTGAGTCTGTTAGAATTCTATGTACAGTACGTATGGTTTTCTGTGTAGTATTCTGTTCTTCTCTGTTCTCTCCCCACTCCCATCCCCACCTAACTGACCTTACATGACTACTGTTGTACATAAGAATTACATTTTTAGGTCAAAAATGCAAAATAATAATTTATTGGTAGAAATGAAATTTGGAAGCTCATCTGTAGAAATAGTGTCTGATGCTTAGATTCATTAACTACTACTGAATTCTAAATTTTGGGGACTCAAATTGTATGAAACTTGTTTGCACAAGTAAAGTTGCTAAACTTCTTGAGAGAATCTTTTCAGCAACTTCAGTCAGCCCAAAATATCACCTATAAGTTGTATAAAATCCCAGTGGTTTACCATGAGCAGTTTGTCATTTACCTTAATATCGAGTACAACCAGCACTAAGGAAGCTGATGAGAGAGATTTAGGATGATTGTGTCCAAAGCTACGGTGACATGGAACACACTATGCTTTTCAAGGGATGCCTTGGACAAACAGTACAAGACTCTTTTTTTTTTTTTAATCAACTTAAGATCAAGAGATTTTTTTTTTTAAATTATTATCTGTTTTACCTTTTATAGAGAAATCTAAATTTTGGTGAAAGTTCAGTTTCAGCAGCCTTTTTTGGGTAGTGTGCATGCAGATGACTGGATTGTATTAGATATAGCTCTCCCGCTTTCTGTTGTAACTCCTATTTTTGTTTTTTGGATTTAACTCTGCAATGTAATCTTATTCCACTGCATTTTTTGTATTTGTGGAGGGCATACTTGAGAGGGCATACTTCAACCTGGCATTTAAAATGATTGCTTATCACTAGACATATGCAGTTTTCTTACCAAGGTTGTGGGGTTTTGTGTGGGTGTGGTGTGGTGGTGCGGTTGGTTGTGTGTGTTGTGTGTTTTTTTTTTTTTTTTTTTTTGCCAAGGACATTGTTTGTCATGCTGTCTCTTTTGACAGACACACTTAAGAGTTCTATTATATGCCCATTGTCAAACAGGCTCATTGTGTTGAGGATAGTGTTGCATGACTCGTGCTTCAGTTTTTCTTGGTCTTTTGGATAGGATCCAGAATAGCATCGTTTTATCATTTCAGTTTCATATATCTGTATATCTAGATCTATATATAAAATAATGAAATGAGTTATATATTTATTTTACAGGGGAACTGTATCCTCTATATTTGCCAGGGGGGTAGACTCAGTGATCTAATGGGTGTTTTCCAAGGTACTATTCTGATCTTCTCTAGCTCCAAGAATATTTTTTAAAACATGAAAAGGGATGTTATCTTCATGAAGACCTATATTCTGAATTTCAGCCCTCTTCCCAAGTCCACTGAAACAGTGACTTCAGGAGTTTTAGATAAGACCGCATTAGATGAAAAACGAATTACCTTAAACGTAAAGTTTAGATTAAGCGTAATGTGGAAATATTAGAAATTTCACCTCTTCCATTCAGAGTTCTTAAATGAAAATTCCAGATACACATTTAGGAACAGACTCCAAGCTATATAGAAAGAATGAAACCAATTTAATGTTGTTTTTATAAACCAGAGCTTTTTAGGAGGAAAATGGGCATTACAAAAGTAAAAGGGAAACTGATTGATGGTTCTGAAATGTAACTAAATTTAAAAGTTCATCCCTAAGTTTTAAGTTCTTATTATGTTTGTCTGCTGTCTTTCAGTTGTTGACTTATTTTTCTTTCCTCTTCACTTTAACAAGTGATCACGTGCACCAGCTAAATGTCTAATAAATCTCCAGGCAAAGCTGGGTTGTCTTGTGTGGGACTGACTTTAAAAATATTTGATGGAACATCGCTTCAGTCTCTGAATACTTGTCAGATTGGATTTATTACAGCTGCTCCCATTACAGAGATGCGCACTTTGCTCCTAAGGGATCTTTCTCTTTTGGTATATAGTCCTAGCTATTGTGTTGTCACAGTCAATCAATTATTCACTTTGACACTCTCTATCCAGCAGAACATTGTTAGAGTCACTTTTCACAGTAACTTCATTTTCCTATTTTTTCTTGTATACAGGAATGTTTCTCTCGGTGCAGAACCCATTTACATTTCAAAGTGGGTGGATGCCTATTACATTGTAATAATTGAAGATGAAATTTCCAAGGCTTTTGAAGAGTCAGACAGCGTATTTTGAAAGAAACAAATAAATCAAATGTCAATTACTTTTTAAAATATGTGTAATATCTAGGTTATGTTGTTTGTTGTACTACTGTGAAAATATATTTTAATTCAACCAGCAGTTCAGCGTTGTCAGAAATATGAAGTTAGTTTAGTAGAAGAAATAGAAAATTGGTGCCAACGACCAGATTACTGTCATTTCTTCAAAATGGAAATGGTTGGTAAGCAGAATTATGTTGGAGGTGAGATGAAACTCTCCCTATTAAACTTTTTTCTGGCTTACAGCCCAGTTATATGTACTTGCAGAAGGCTAAGTACAGTATGTAAAAAAGTTGGGGGAGGGGAGAGGTTGGGAGATCTAGAATAAACTATTATGATTATGGTAAGCTTGACTTTTGCTTATAAAGATTTCAGCATCAACATTAAGATTAATCTGTATACAATTACAGCTAATGTGCCATTTTAAAAGGAATTATGATTGTAAAACTATTTTTAAAGTTTTTTAAAACTTTTTTTAAAACTGGTTACTTTCTGTAACCAGTTCCAAAATCAGTGCAGACTGGTATCACCAGGAAACAGTTTTAATTTTAAAAGGGTGGAGTGGGCCCTCACAGTGGATTATTCAGTAGCAAGCAGAAGTGATTGTGTTAATTGTGTACAGTTATTTAAGTAGAGTTAAATGGCAAATATATACATCAAACCTGTTTTTAAAAATCTTCTCCTTCCAAAGCACATGCATTCACACACACTTAATATAACTGTATGTATGTAGAAAATATTTGCTCATTTCAGGGTGAAGGCAGTATACACTGTTTAAATTTAAAGCAACATTATTAAACCAAAAGAAACATGGGAGCTTATTGTTCTTTTGTTTTTTCTACGCTGCACCACAGTTGCAGAGATCCATGGCAGTATGAGCCAAGTGCTGCATTGTAACTTCTTCATGTGGACATGCAGGTCAAACTTCAAAGTTCCTAATTCTTTAAACAAGATTACATTTATGAGAGGATTACATTAACACAAACTAGGAAATATATTGTTTGCTTCTCTGGGTATCATGTAGGGGAGTTACAGTGCAGCACGTTGGTGTATGGTGCTATTCCTACCTCCCTATTCCAAACTACGGAGATACCAGCCTCTGACTGAAAAAAACTGAAGAGTTAATTTAAATACAGTATATCTATTTTCACATTGCATATCTTAGGAAATCTCAAAAACAAAACCGTCTGGGCATAATTCAAAGTTAGTAACAAACATGCTTGCTTCATAATTTATCATAATAAAAAGGATATGACATTAGATTAGGTAAATGTTACATATAATAGAGGTCTGTTTTACTTCCCCACTCCCACCACAAAATCCTTTTCTATGCTTTTAGGCTCTGGAGTAAGGTTAAAACAGCAGAATCTTTTAGTGTTAGTGATCAGTGATGGTTTTTGTTTCTTCAAAGTGGAACCATGCAGAGCGGATCATTTTCCATTATAGAGTGGACTAACTTAGCACTGTTAGGTCAGTCAAATGTTCTTTCACTAATTGTCTCCTGTTCAATGCTTAGGAGTAAAAGAAAAGAAGTTGACTTTTTCCCAACCCATGTCAGACATATCAGTGCTGACAAGCTTGAAACCAGTTATGCTCATGACACACAGCAGTGAACCTGCTCAGCTTCAAGATCAACTGTGATGCAGATTGACCCACTTTCCCTTTGGATGGCACCTTCCTCCATTTTTCTGTTCAGAGTAAAAGAAGTTAAAAGGTTTTTTTCCCCCTATTAAACAAAAACCTCTCTGCTGAACTACTAGAGTCTCTTCTGGAACCATGTGGTTTTGATGACAAATGAATGAGTGTATTAGTATTTTTTTCTTTGCATTTATAAAAGCTTGTGTGGTTATCCATCCCAAAAATGAGAAAAATATAAATAATACAGTATAAGTAATTGTTCATCTCAGGTTTCCTAAACATTCATCAGCAAACATAATGGTGTTTAAACCCAAGCCCACCCAGCCCTTAGTGCATCTCATCCCAGAATGCTGGGGTCAAAATACTGATTTCTAAATCATCCTAGAAACCAAAACAAATACAAAAAGACTGGGCTCTGATTATCAAATGGCATGAGGGGAGAGTTCCAAGATTGAGACACCCTTACAGCAAATGCTGTATCAGTAGTTCTTTCACATTTGGAGTGATGGAGACCCAAGTAGAGCGCTTCTAGTGGTTATAGTTGTGTCAAGGCTCAAGGGGAAAGATGATTGCTAAGGTGCCCAGTCCCCAAACCATTTGGGGCTTTGTAGATTAATGCCCAGATTCCACCTGGAAATGTAATGAATACTCACTCACTTAATGAAATATTTATAGCGGTCATGCTTTGGAATTCCAGTTAATATTTCACAAGCTTCATTATTGAATTGTCTCTCAGGGTATGGTTAGACTGCAGGGTTTTTTTGGGATACCTCTGGTATCCTGAAAAAAATGCCGCTGTGTCCAGGGAACGCGTTTGCTCTTCTCCCCATTTTTTTTTTTTTTTTTTGGCGGAAGAGCAAACTCGCTCTTTTGGAAGCCCCTGTATTTCTCATTCTACGAGGAAGAAGGGGGCTTTCGAAAGAGGGTTTTTTCCTGACATTTGGCCCAGTCTAGACAGGCCAAATATCAGAAAAGCCTCTTCCAACAAAAGAATCCGAAAAAGGTACGCAAAATGCGAGGCGCATTCTGTGTACCTTTTTCCGACAAAAGCTTGTAGTCTAGCAGTACCCGTAGAGGGCAAAGGCATGAAAAACTGCAAAAAAAGGTCTGCATGTGAGAGAGAGCACACAATACATTTCTTAACATGCAGTGGTGAAAAATGTACTCTTGGCCAGAGCAATGAAGAAGCTGTCATGGGGTTGCATGGAACCTAATGCACCTATTCTGCATACCTGTGTTGCGAAGGTGATTAGATTCCCCTCTGTGAGGGTCACTAGTATAAGTGCCACCATCTCTTAAGGCTGCTTCCTATAATCCACCAATACTGTCTCAAATTTGTATTGATTCAGAGTGAATGTTATTTTAATAGGTTTGCATTTCATTTTAATTTTAAGAAAATGTGTGGTTGTGGCATACAAAATATCTTAACTGTTCTGTATTGATGCCATGTATTAACAATGTGATTATAATTATGGCATTTTAACGCCTGTAGTCTAAGACTAGGTTAAACTATTTGCAGCCTTGAGTTTAAAAAAATCTTTTTCTCCTGATAAAGTCATAACAGGGCCTTAACTGTGTATTTCCATGTATGTTTGGATGTAACATCAGCTTGGACAATACACATAACTCACTAAATTCTCAACACACCTTGCTGATAAACTTGTTTTGCACCAGGCATTTAATAACCAGCTTACTCTTTATTATTTGCAATAGCCAGTCTCTCAGCATCTGGGAACCAGTGAAATGATTACAGTTAATTTACATATATCACATGTAGCTCCATAGAGCAGTTACCATGTTTTAAAATATCTCTCCTGCTGAACTGCTGAGGTTTCTCATTTTCTCGATCTGTGATATTTAATGTTGATAAAGTGCTTGGGGTAGGAGGGCAAATTTAAGGTTGTGTGGGGTAATGCTTGGGTATGGGAGGTTATTGATACTTTGTTGTACTGTTCTGTTTTAAAGTATAACCTTAAGTTGAAATTATCTGGTTTCCCTATGTTGGTTTATTTTAAAAATAACATTCTATTAACTTTTTTTTCCCTTAGAGGGATATTGCAAACTTAAGAATCACATCTCTGGCTGCAAATATTTTACCTGCTATTGTTTAAAAATAATACCTAAATTAAGACAAATGTAATTGAAAGATTAGAGAAAATGTTGTTCAGTTTATTTTGTGAATTTTTTAAGAGAAATTTTGTACTTTAATGTGTAGTGTCGGGTTTCCCTTTTGTTTGTGTGAATGCTTGAACACCATAATAAGGGACCAGAAAAAAGGTATTGAAAATTAGGGAGAAGCACTCTGCTATGCAACTAATCAAGAATGATGTAGGCATATGGGTTTTTTTTCTTGCACAATAATTTTCAAGAAAGTTGAAAAACTCCTGTTTTTAAGCATGCCCTAGTACGCTGAACAAAAATGCTTCATATGTGGCAATCAAATATCAGGCATATTAATATACAGCAGCATTCAAGAGGGTGGTTTTTTTACTACTGTTAAATCTATTTCTGGATTTATTTATTTCACTACTTACTCATATAATTATATCTGAGATCAGAATATTTAGAGGTAAGCCCTCTGATGGAATGACTCATTAACTTCCTTGGAGTTACACCATCAGAGAATCTGGCCCTTAATTTTTAACTTTAATGGAATATGGCAATCAACTTGAAAATCACACGTCTAAACTGATATTTTTTTCTGCTGCTGTTTAATTCTCCATTATGATTTTCAATAATAAGCTATACTTATTATGTTTTTGTCATCTTTAATATTGGTAATGGTAAAGTTTAAGCTGTGCATTCAAGCTCATTCATCTTTTTTCTCAAACGACCTTATAGTTTCTTCACCTCATGATCATGCAGTGCAATGTTGATGGGTAAGGCTACAATTTTTGTCATAGATATTTTTAGTAAAAGTCATGGACAGGCAGTGTACAGAAATTCACAGAAGCTGTGGCCTGTCCTCTCTGTGTGTGTGTGTGTGTGTGTGTGTGTGTGTGTGTGGTGGTGTTTTTGTTTTTTTTTTTTTAATCCCTGAAAAATGGGGAAGGAGCTATTGAGGTTCCCCCTATTGCCCACAGGGGTTGCAGAGATCCAGGGGATCCTCAGCCACTTACAGCATCTGGGGAAACTCTTGGGATCTGCCCATCTTATAGGGCTAGGAGCTTGGGCAGAATGTGCTCCCTGGGAGCTGTGGGGTTGATGTGGGACCCCAATGTCACAGAGATCGTGGAAGGTCACAGAATCCAGATCTTCCATGACATACTCATAGTTTTATTGATGGGTTTGAGACTGTAAGCCTGCAGTTTATTGCTTCTTTGAAGTTCAGTGTTTGTACCATGTATTCATTTGCATTGGAAAGTTCATAACTGGAACATCTAATTCTCCCCTTCCTCTGCTGTGACACTGTAGCAAGATTGATTTCATTCTGCCAAAGCAGAATCCCTGATAGATAAATATCAAATCCGGCCTTGCATATGCCAACAGATGTAATTGTTAAAGGTTAGCCAGGAAAAGGAAATTAAAACTTTTCAACCAGCCAGGTGACTCCCATGAAATATGAAGAACACAGCATAGCTCTATTGGTGTATACAAATCTGAAAATAAAACTGTTCATGGTTAGATATTTCAAAATTAAAAGTAAGTGTGTGTGTGTGTGTGTGTGTGTGTCTGTGTGTGTAATTTCAAATCATGGAGGCTATGTCTACACTGAGTTTGCTCGGCAAAAAATATGCAAATGAGGGTCTTATTTGCCTGAGTTGCAATCTCATTTGCATATTTTCTGCCAATCCGTTTTTAGCTGAGTTTAAAGAAACAAGCTGGATGTTTTCTTTTTATGAAAACCCTTTTTCCACAAGATTCTTATGCCCCAAAAAAGGAGGTAAGAATCTTGTGGAAAAAGGGGGTTTTGCGCAAAAAGAAAATGTCCACACTGCTTGTTTTTGCACAAAAACGGATTGGCAGAAAATATGCAAATGAGATCGCAACTCATGAAAACGAATCCCTCATTTGCATATTTTTTGCCAAGCAAACTCATAGTGTAGATGTAGCCTAAGGGATGTTTGTAAGTCCCTGAAGTACAAGTTGTTCTTTTTTTGGCAAGTGAAGTGATAAGCCAAGAGGGACAATCTCAGAAATTACTTATACAACTCCAAAATTTAAAGTGGCATTTTTCAGTAACCAGCGAACATATTTCAGACATGCGAAGTTCAGTATACAAATCCAATCACTTTCCTCGTTCTTCCTTGTGAAAAGCAGAAGCAAAAAGCTTACTTTATATTTAGACTTGGCAGAATTTTATTTTTTATGATTTTGACAGATAATAACTTTCTATTTAAGCATCTTTTTCTGATTTGTATCAATTTAAAATTTCAATTTTACAAAATTATGGGATTTAAGCATTTTTTAATCTAGTTAAATTTTCCATAGTTGCAGGAAATTATGGGAGGGTGTCAGACAATGGGAAAATCAGACACTTAATGACACTAGATGTTGAGATGCAGAAAGTTAGTTTAATAGCAGTTAAACATAAATTTTTAATATCGCATGTCAAATCATGTCAAGGAAATATCCTTACATTCTAAAATGTTCTCAAGCAGTATTCTTACTTTGCCTGTTTGTAAATTTGTATTCTCAGTGATGGAAATAATTTAATTAGTTCATATAGGTGGCAAAATTGACATTTACTAGTAAAAATCTAATCCTTACAAGCATTTTATACATTTGTAGATGCAAGCTGAAGTTGACTGCAGTCATCTACTACTTGTCTGAAATTCAGTCTAGCCCCTTGTACTTATGCTTTGTGTAAAATGTTGACATTTTGCATGTGATTTTTACATGAAATACCTGTGCTATGAGTTGATGTTTGAGGCCCTGATTTAAAAGTTACATTCAATAAATTGGTTATGGATTTCATGGCTAGACTCATTCAACATTCACAAATATTTTATAGTTTAAAGAGCAAGTCTGTCCAATGCTTTTAAGAAGATGAGCACAGCAAATGCTTAAGATTACCAACCACAGCATTTTGGGCTTGATTTTGATCTGAGTGTCTCACCTGTGTTGCTCCAACTGTGTGAATTGAGGCTCTAGCTGAACAACATCTGCTTAAAGTAGCCGTGACAAGAAATTCTTGCTCTAAAAATCATGTTTAAAATACCTGGAAAATGATACATCTTGGTGTATCAGTGTTCTATGCCTAGAAAAACAAATGTAGCTAGAGTTACATCTTATCTACTTGATAAAAGAAACAACTAAAGATCTGATTAATTCGTTATTTTGGTTGTTGCCATCAGACAGTTATTTAATGACCCTGACATTCCCATGAGATCAGTCTAAAATAGTAAGTTTTTCTTTGTGTTCTGATGCCTACATATATTCCACATGAGGGAATGCATGCACTCCATGCACCTGAGGTGGGAATTTGCAAATGGTGTCTTGCTTTGCGGCTGTACCTTGACACTTAGCACTGAGACTATCATGGGAGCCAGTTCCTTTTTACCATCACATTGCCTGAGGTCTAAATCTACTATGTCTAAAGTTGTTTTGTCATTTTATAGTAAATAGTTGTTAGTGCTTAGTGTTTTAGTGCTTTAATGGTCTTATAATTTAGAGTAGCTTTCTTTCCCCATCCCTGGACCAGACCTCCTCCTGTTTTCCCGTCAGAAGAAGAACCATGCCCAACGTTGCAGGGTGTAAGAACTGAGTCTTTTGTCCACACAATGCTTTGGTCAGCAATGCACACCAGCATTTGCCTTTACCACCTTGGCGAGGCTTGTATCTCTGCCAAGCATAGCATGTGCTGCTCCTTACTCAAACCCAAGAAGACAAGAGCTTGACTGGGAAAGCAGATATCCCAGTTGGATCTAGGTCTGGAGGATTCCTCTCTTCCCCCTTGTACATTGGCTTCGGTCAACATGCAGAACCCCACTGAGCACGCTCCTCAGGGCTGAGACCAGAGTTGTTAGCTTAAGGACCCATTATGCTGGACCTCTCATGAGAGCAACTGTCACTCTCATAGACACAAGACTGAGCACTTTCCATTCTTAATTTATTTATCCTTACAACACCCTGTGGGGAAGAGAAGTACTGTTAACCCATTTTACAGATGGGGAGCCAAGGCAAAGAGAGACGAAGGTCAGGTCTGTATTAAAACCTTTCTCCAGCATAGCAGCATTAGCTAGGGGTATTTATTTTTTTTTACTTTGGTGTTTCTATGCTTCCAAAAGCCCTGTGCCAGAAGTTAGATATAAGCATGTAAAAGTGCTTTTGCCAATACAGCTTTTTTCATTTGCTGAAATGGCACAAGCTCTATCTGCAAAAGGACTCTTTTGCCATTTATGAGCTGAATGTACGAGGAGAGATTTGCTTGTATATGAGCAAAACCTTTTAAGTACCAGCTAGGCCAAACTTGAGTTGCCCAGGATCACACAGGAAGTCTGTGGCATAGCAGGGGATTGAAACCTGGTCTCCAAAGTCTACAGATAACACCCTAACTACTGGCCCATGCTTCTTCACCCGGGTTCTTTGAGTTGTTTCACAGAACTTGAACCTCTGAGAAATGATAATGTTGGTTGTCTATAAAATACATTTTTGTATTATCCCTGTGAACGATGAGCAGGCTTCCCTAGATCCATAGTCAAAAAAGAATTCTCTGCATATACATCTTTAACCTAACTGTGAGATCTAAATTTAAAATCCAGTACTCAGAGATATCATGTGGATTTGTACACTCTCCAGAGGATTGTGTTCCATAAAACAATGAAGAGATTATGCTTATCCATGCTTATTCCATCTGTGACAGATGTAATAGTAATAATATTTTTATTTAAGTCACCCAAGTCTAATCCAGTGCAAATGACTAATACATTAGAAATAGTCTTCAGTTTATTTGAATATTTCTGAATACTATGCGTGCGACAGAAGAGCTGAATGGAAGTCACTTACAAAAATTAGAGGTTGTTGAGATAGCAGCCTTTGTTATGGCATATAGTGAGACTTAACACATGTCACACAGTGATTTGTCCATTAAGCCAATCACAGCTTTGGTGGCACATTTACCAAATAGTAGTTTGCAATATGCTTTTACTTTGTACTACAAAATGTTGTGGTCTTCACTGCAAAATACTATATAGGGAGGCGGGGAAAGAAAGGCACCAGACTAATCTCAATTCCCTGTGGGATAAATCCTCAGTAGGTGTATTCTTATCATAGTGACTCTCACCCTCAGTATACTCACCAGGATAGGAGTCATGTTGGGGCAGGGTGTGTGCTGAGAGCACAGTGTGCTCCAGCTATCCTCCGCTGATGGCCCCTTGAGGGCCATAACTAGTTGATATAGTTTAAAGCAGATGTAATTTAAAGCTGGTGTAGAACCCTTTGCTCCATATCTTGCTAGTTGAGCATAACTGAGCCCATAGTGTTTCTTGCTCATACATGTGTTTGGTTAGCAAGTTCAGCCAAAGATTTTTGTTTTGTTTTGTTGGTAATGCCAATATCAGTCACTATTGGTTTATGCTTATATATGTTTTAGTCAGTAAAGAAATAGTTTGTGATCTTAGCCTGGATTGGAGATGGTAGAAGGACGTGCATAGTGAGCATACAAGAGTACTGTGTTCTGTGTACAGTACAAGCTGTGTAATCTGGCACTTTAGTATCTGGAAAACTCGGTTAACTAGCATCTGTCATAGATGGCAATACAATTGCTCCTTCAGTTAACTGGAAGAATTCTGATGGCCATCCAGCATAATTTTTCAACATTTTCTGGCACTTGCAGAAGTCAAATTTGTAAACTTGCGGCAGTAAAGTTTGTTCATGTTGTGCTTCTGCAAATAATACCATTATCGGATATTATCTAACCCCATCCTGAAGCTATGGCTAGCGTACAATGAAAAATTAATGGACCATCGGTGTAAAGCTCAAGTAACCGGCACATTTGTTTAATTAGCAACTCCCATTCTCCATGAATGCTGGATAACAGCGTTTGTGCTGTAGGAGTTAAATATTAGAGAGGGCCTCACCAAATTCATGGTCCGTTTTGATCAATTTCACAGTCATAGGATTTTAAAAACAATAAGCTTCCTAATTTCAGATATTTAAATTTGAAATTTCAGGGTGTCTAACTCTAGTGATTTGTTAGTCAAAAAAGAGTGTGTGTCGCAAGGTTATTTTATGGGGCGTGGAGGTACTGCTACCCGTACTTCTGCTGGTGGTAGTGCTGCCTTCAGAGCTGAGCGGCTGAAGTGTGATGTGCTGTTGATCCAGAGCTCAGTTCTGAAGGCAGAGCCACCAGCAGCAGAGCAGAAGTAAGGGTGCCATGGTATAGTATTGCCACCCTTTGGCCCCAGCCAAAGTCACCTCTATCTAGCTGCCGTGCTCTGAAGTCAGCACAAAAGTAAGGCTGGCAATATTTTTACCCCCCTACCCTCCTGCAACTCCCTTTTTGGGTCAGCACTCCCAAATTGAGAAATACTGACATAGAATCATAGAGCTGAAAGAGACCTCAGGAGGTCATCAGGTCCAGCCCCCTGCCCAAGGCAGGACCAATCCCAACTAAATCAACCCAGCCAGGGCTTTGTCATGCCGAGACTTAAAAACCTCTAGGGATGGAGATTCCACCACCTCCCTAGGTAACCCATTCCAGTACTTCACCACCCTCCTAGTGAAATACTTTTTCCTAATATCCAACCTAGACTATATAGTAAAGTGTAAAAGACCAGATTTAACAGTGAGAGACCAGATTTCATAGTCCCTGGCAAGTTTTTTGTGGCTGTGAATTTGGTAAGGCCCTAATTTATACAGCATCTGAGATGAATATTGACATCCCATTATTATTACTGTAAACCATTTTAGTGTCAAATTTCTACTTTCGCTTTATAAATATCGTAAGACCCATTCCTTTATCCATAACTATGTCCAGATAAAATGCCAAGATGAACTGTGTATGTTGTGCTATCTTTGAGCTTTAAGAATGCATCTTTTCCCCCTTAATGATTTGCATTTTTATTTGGGCCTTTTTCCTAATAATTCACATTTGAATCCTTAATTATCATTTTTATATATTTTGGACATTTTGTAAAGTTAGTATGGATTGATAAAAAATTTTTTCATTTATGGCTAATATACTGATCTGAGAGTTTTGATGTCCTATTGTAGGGCCCTTTTAAGGGGATTATGAAAATGGATAGAGAATGTTTTAAAATAATCCTATTTCTGTCATTTTGAAAGAAAATATTTCTTTTTAAATTAACATGGGTGTCTAACAGACATTCAGTTGACAGTTTATGGGTAAACTATCATCTTGTAATAGTATTGTACCAAAAGCTGCTTTTCTTCATAAGCCCTTATATTTAATCTCTCAAACCAGCAAGCAACATGCTGCCCAGGGAATTAACTTCAGATTGAAGATAAAGAAGAGGCCGAAATTAATGACATCTAGAGACAGGAATTGAAAGATGTAATATAAGTCCAATAGGAGCATGACAGTTTAGCAAAGAACAGGTAGTGTAGAGAATGAAATGTGTTCTTTATATTCATACAAAACTCTTTTTTGTAAATATGACCTTAAAAAAGCTACCAAAATATATTTTGAAATCAAGTTATAGTGGTAATGCTGGTGATATCGAATGATATTGATCGTGATGTTACTGTTTGATAGCGCACAAAATTGTTTAAACCTGATGATGCAATCTAAGACTAATACAAAATAATTACAGCAGATGGATAGACTTGTATTTTCCTCTTCACATTGAGGTTTTTTTAATAAAAGCACAAACCAACAAAAACAAACAAACCAAAACTATAGCCTTCTCCTTTATCGGAGAAATAGGAAATATATCTAACTTCAAATTTAAGTTTATGGTTTCTGTACCACATTATAAACACGAGTAAAATGTTAATTTAGTTGTCCCAAGGCCATATTCTAAGTATTGTGTAAACTGTGAGCACTAAAACTTGAAACAGTTGTTTCATTGCTTTTTCAATAACTTTTGATCAGATAAATATTTTATTTACATACTAATCTCCTTTTGGTCCTACTAATTGATCTGATAGCTGCAAATCTGCTAATAGATAAAGATGATAAATTGTGGAGGAGTCTGGTATTGTCTTAATTGTTTTAGGAAGCCTTTACAATGTTGAGTTTGTCTAGAATAATTTAATTTCAGCCTGATGGAAGCATTACAACTTATTACATCACACTCTACTCTTTTTATATATTTATCAAGTGTAGCAGGGTGAAAAAAAGAGATTCCATTCCTCTTCTATCACCTGAGGATTCTAGAGTGACCTGTGTCCTGCAAAGTATGCTAACAAAAACTGGACATTGACCTAAAACACAAAGTGCTGTCTCAACCCCTTTCTCTTCTTCATTGCTTCATTGGCTCCTTCATCAGTCAGCATGACTTCTCTTATCCAAACTAATCCATCGGTTAGGTCCCTTCCATGTCTTCATTACCTTTAGACATTGGGATCCCAGCATCTGGATTGAGATTATGGCGATGGATGAATGGCTATCTCCCACCTATTTTTAATGCTAAAAACCTAAGTTTTTTGGATCAGGTTTATTTTAATTCTAGTTTTGTATAGCGCTTAGCATGCTGGGATGCAAACTGCTATTGGGTTCCTAGTGCTGCTGCTAGTACTACTAATTGTTCTGTCTCCCTAATAGGACATATATACAAAATAATACCATGGAGCTTTTCAGGCCCTCAGCTTAGTCTGACAGCTTGATAGCACTTTTACTTCTGTCTGAGGAAGTTTTTTCACCTCTTGTTCAGGTCTTGGGAAAACTAAGATCTTGTCCAGAGGTGATGTGTAAATTGGCCTGCCAGGCAGGTGAGGAGAGAGACTCAGTCATTCTCTCCCTTTCCTTTTCCTCTCCCACATGTTGGAATGCTCTCCCCGGCAGCTGGGTGGAGAGCAGGAGGGAGCAGCTTTTGCCTGAGGGAACCTGGTGCGGAGAGTGTGCTGTGCATGCCTCTGGGCTGGGTGCCGGGAGGTGAATGTCACTGGGCAGGGAAGACACGTGGGGCAGTTGCATGTCCTCCTCTTTAGCTTGTGTCCCCTCCTCCCCCAGTATGGGGGAAGCACCAGTCCTTTATAGCTTGTCTGTGCCTCCCTGCAGGTTGGATGAGAGGATTGTGAATAGCAGTGCACACCAGAGTGTTCCGCCATACCTATCCCTTGTGGGCGCTACAGTTGTGGACTGAAAGTCCTTTAGGGAATTGTGAACTTGAGACCTTTTAAGTTTGTGGCCGAAGCATCCCCATAGGGGAGTTAGTGCAACACTTTATGCCTGCTACTCATACCCTTGTAATCGGAACGGCAGGGCAGTATAGATTTGTCCTAAGGTTGCCTTTCCAATACACTGCTTTTGAGAACCAGTAAGACAGGTCAGGAGTGAAGCAGGCTAGTTCCACACACAAGTATTATTATTATTATTTATTATTATAACTGAGATGTTAGGCAGAAGGGACCTCTGTTCATCTCCCTTTGTTGTCTGAGTAGAAGTTAAGGATGTGACGGCACTTCTTGAATATAGTAGATTATAACTTTGGTATCCTGGAAACCCACTTGACAATACCAGTCACATACATCAGATTGTGTGTTAGCTAAAGATTTGGTAGATGGGTATTAATTGTGTTTAGCTTGTATAGATCTTGCGTTACTGCTATAAAGCACTGACCAGTAAAGTATTAGGGGATACAATGAGTTTAAAAAGCACTATGAAAAATCAAAATTTAATTCTAAAAATGTGCACAAAATCCAGAAGCAAGTTAAAACGATTATGTAAACACTTAAATATATTAAAGCAATGCAGCTGTCAAGATAATATTGTAGATAGCAAGGCAAGAAAAGTCACTTGGATCATCCCATTCTGATCCCTAAAATGTTTTTGTCCATGTAGTTGTACCTATAAGTAGAAGAATTTGAGTCTTCAAATACATGTATACTATATATAAACTAGTAATAAACCCTGCTTGTCTTCTCATAGAATGAATAAATGGGTACTCTATTTTGGTAGGAACTGCCATAAAGTGAACGCTGTATTCTAAAGTGCCCACATTAGGAACATTGACTTTGATTTACAAAAATGTTACATATTTTAATCAATACCACTTAAATCACTTTCGATGTTAAATCTGCTACAATATTGAGGGTTAAGTAGGGCAGTTTATTAAAACACAGGGAAGTGATCCACTGTGAGCGTTTTCAATCTCAGTCAGTAAACTAGAGCTGGAATAAGTACTACACAAGGGAACAGTTTGACAGAATCCTCTTATCTCAGGAACCAGGCAATAAAAATAGTTATTATTGTCTTGATGCATCTAGGTTAGCCTTGCTGTTAAGTACCCTGAATAAGAATCTTCCCTTTTAAAGAATGACTAACCTATTGTTTAAGATAGTGGGCTACGAGTCAAAACTGCTGCTTTTTGCTTGTGGGTGAAGTATCAGGGAATGACTTTTTGGACACATTAGCAAATAGTTTCTTGTTTGTAAATTGTTGAGGCTAATATTAAAGGCTTGTTCTTCAGTAGTTCCAGTTTGCATTTAAAACAAAAAAATTTAAAAGTTCTGAATATTGGAGCAGACACAGTTGTGCAAATGTTGTACAAGCATATATGCAGATATAATTACTGCCTGAAAGAGGTTGAGCTACACCCACAAAAAGCCTGCTTGTTAAGTGCCATATACCAGTGTTTCTCAACCTTTTTTTATAAAGTGCCCCTTTTTCAAAAAAAGTGTACCCCCAGTACCTATAGTTTTCAGACACATACAAATTTTTTCTGCCATTGCAACACATTTGTTTAAACAACTCAGTCGTAGCTGGGCGGGCGATGACATTTTTGGGTGCAAAAAGTACAAAAATAACAAAACGCTGTAAAACTTAAAAAACAAAATTCAGTTTTCTCCAAATTTCAGTTGTTGACGTACCCCCCAGATTTCTCTCGAGTACCCCAAAGGGTACTCATACCACTGGTTGAGAAACACTGCTGTATACCAATAGCATGGAAGTCCCCCTACTGTGGAGCGTGGAGCAGGGATGTGAATGGTTAACCAGTAGGGGTTCTGGTTAACCAGTAGGAGCTGGAGTAGCTCTCTGCCCACTGCAGCAGGGGGCTGCTTCAGCGCCATGGGCCTGCTGCGGGTGGGGAGGAGCTTCAGCCTGGTCCCAGGCTGTTCTTCTGTTCCAGCTCCAGACCCACTCCCCTTTTATCGGTTTGCCAGTTAAGTTTAATCACTTAACCAATTAAATGGGATTTTACATCTCTAGCATGGAAGAACATTGTGGGTTTGCATGGCAGGCTTGGGCTAGCCCCATGGAGAGTGGGGAAAGGAGAGCCACCCACTCATCCTGTCCTTAACCTTGGCCCCTGACCATTGCCCAGCTGCAGCTTCCACTCCTGGCCCTGGACTGGCCGTGACTCTGGTCCAGCTCCAGCCTTGGTCCCAGGCTGTGGTTTTGTTCCAGCTCCAGTCCCATCACCTGACTTAGCCCTTTACCCCATCTCTGCGCCCCCACAAGCTTTGGCTCTACTCCGGGTTCCAGTTTTCAGGGCAGCCTGAACTGGGTGAGAGGGCATGATGTGAAAAGTATGAGGACCTCTGTAGTAGCAGCATGTTATGCCAGTGTTGCTGGGTGTGCAATAGCTGCCTAATGGTTTTTGGGTGACCTTTAAAATGATGGGTTTTCGCTAGAGCTCCGTGAAATTTTTCAGACAAATAGTTCATTCACTGAAAAATGCAGCTTCGGATCAACAGAAACTAAATGTGAATTTGACACAAATTTGCCAAGGGGCTTTGGCCAAAACATTTGGAGAGGAGATTAGACTCACAAAGGAATTTAAGTGCCATTCATGGAGGTGGAATTAAATGTTCATTGGAGCAGGGACTGGAACCCAGATGTTCCCCTTTTAGGTGTGTTCCCTAACCACCAGACTGCAGTTATTGGCTATGTCTAGACTGCACTGTTAAATCGGAAAAATTGGTACACAATTGGAACACAATTTGTGTATCTCTTTTTTGATTTACTCTCGAAAGAAACTTTCAAAATTTGGCGCATCTACACGGCACCAAATTGCGAAAGAAAGTGCTTTTTCGAGCCATCCCTTATTCCTCATAGAATGAGGTTTACAGGGATGGTGAAAGAGTGTGTTTGTTCTTTTGAAAATTTTTTCAAAAAAGCAGATGCATTCCTGGGACGCGGCATTGCTTTTTCGGGATACCTCTAGTATCCCAAGAAAACAATGCCGTCTGACATAACCAATGATTATTTAAGTATTTATACTCAGTAGAAGAGTCTCAACAGGAAAGATTGAGACACCCACTGATCTATAGAATACCCTGTAGATCAAGCACTGACCTTGGAGGTGAGTGATCCAAGTTCTAATTCCTGTTTTGAATCAGTGTGGAGCTTGAACTTGGGTGTCCCACATAGTGGGTCTCTGAGCCTTAGTGCTTCTTTTCCCTGTACCCATTCCGCACAACATGGAAAAACAGATTAGTAGAATATTCTGGGTTAAATAAAATCTTATCTCTAAAACATTCCACACTTGTATGCTGCTGGTAATGACAGATTTTTTTTTTTCCTCCGGGGGAATAGTTCTTGCCAACAAATTCCATAAGATTAATAAAATTTCAAGTTTGCAAGACTTCAGGCAATCACTCCATCCACATCCTCCTGTTTTCATTCCACTGGGGTAGCCAGTTTTTAACACACGTATTTGTTTTACATATTCTAACTACTATCTTACCATTTCTGTATGATCCTCATATTACTCTACAACTTTTGTATTTGACAGAATTATGTCATGGATTTCACTAGTAATTTATGGTCCTGACGCCTTCCTACAAATTATTGCTAATTTAGAATCTACTTGTTGAAACTTGAAGTCAAGTTAATCTTGTAAACAATCCTTTTGCTAAACTAACTCCCAAGAAGGAAGGCATCAGCTCTTTCTGGATGCCCTGGTTTTAACACAAAGATAGTTACTGCTTCATAGTTTAGTTTATTTTTTGCTCTAAGGAAGATCAGTCATCTACTCATGGAAAAACTGGCATATCTATGTAATGCATATGTGCACATATTTGCACACCACATATACGCGTGTGTGTGTATTATAAGTAGTATGTTCACACTGGGTATGTTTATTTCTCTATAGATCAGAATTTAAATACTGTCAAAGATGGCCTCGATTTTTTGGTGTTCAATTGTAATAAAGATAGAAAATTGAAGAAATTTAGGACTCAATCGTAATATCACTAGAACACTCTATTCCATGTAACTTGTGAGTTCCCTGCTGTGTGAATCTTAGAAGCTGTGCAGTTTGTCTTTCGTGATGCATAATGAACAAAACAAGGATTCACTGGTGCACTGCTTCATTCACTGTTCCATTTACATGACACATCTTCACTTAATGTTTCACTGCTTATTTAAATGTACATACAAGAGCACAGAAGCTTTTCTTAACTGTTCACGTTACATTACTAGCATAGGTCCCAATACAGCAAGGTAATTAAGCATGTTATTAAGACCATCCCTGTTCAGCAATGCACAAAAAGCATGTGCTTAAAGTTAAGCTTGTTTTATGTCCCATTAAACTTAAACCCTTGCGAGGAGAATAGAAAGGAGCATAAACTTTGGCAAATGAAGTGTAAAAATATAATTAGGAAGCCCAAAAAAGAATTTGAAGAACGACTAGTCAAAGTCTCAAAAAGTAATAGCAGATTTTCGTAAGTACACCAGAATCGGGAAGCCTGTTAATCAACCAGTGGTGCTACTGGCCAATGGAGATGCTAAAGAAGCACTTAAGTATGATAAGAAACTAAATTGTGGATAAACTAAATCGGTTCTATGCATCGGTCTTCACAGTTGAGGATGAGGGGGAGAGTCCCAAACTTTAATAATTCTTTTTAACTTGACAAATCTGAGAGACTGTCCCAGATTAATATGGCTTCAAGTAGCAGAGGGGTAGCCGTGTTAGTCTGAATCTGCAAAAGCGACGAGGAGTCCTGTGGCACCTTTATAGACTAACAGATTTATTGGAGCATAAGCTTTCGTGGGCAAAGACCCACTTTGTCAGATGCATGTAGTGGAAATTAATGGCTGTAACTTTTCATCTTGTTAAAGAGATTGACTTAAGTAGCAGGAGATATGATAGATGTCTATTAAAATCATGACTGGTGTGGAGAAAGTAAATAAGGAAGTGTCGTTTTACTTCTCAAAACACAAGGGGGGGGGCACCAAATGAAATTAATAGGCTGCAGGTTTAAAAATTAAATAAAGAGAAGTGAGGTTTTGTTTTGTTTTTTCACACAACACACAGTCTGCCGGTGAAACTCCTTGCCAGAGAATGTTGTGAAGCTCAAGACTATAAGATTTCTAAAAAAGAACTAGATAAGTTAGTGGTGGATAGGTGCATCAATGTTCATTAATGAGGATAGGCAGTGGTGATGTCTCTAAATTCTGTTAACCAGAATGTGGGAATGGGTGACAGGGAATGGATCACTTCAGTGCTCTGTTCAATTACTTCTGAAATACTTGGCATTGGCTAGTGTCAGAAGACAGGATACTAGGCTATTTGGACCTTTTGGTCTGACCCAGCATGTGGGTCAGTAGGTATATTCTTATGTAAAGTTGTAAGCCTGTGTCCAAGTGCTTTTGTTGAGGAGGGATGGTTTGCTGATAAAACTCAATGCAGCATGTATTGCACTGACAGGTGTTAATTCACTGTGTAACAAAG
This sequence comes from Rafetus swinhoei, assembly GCA_019425775.1. Taxonomy (NCBI): domain Eukaryota; kingdom Metazoa; phylum Chordata; order Testudines; family Trionychidae; genus Rafetus; species Rafetus swinhoei. The sequence continues at coordinate 85,247,737 of CM033424.1, forward strand.
GAATGTGAATAGGTTAGCAGACAAGCCCATTCACTTAGTTACAATTAACATCTATTCTTTATTTTTATTTACTTACAGCCTGTTAGATATACCATACTCTTGAATTATGTGCACAATATTTTAAATTTTTTGCTAATTTTGTTTGTCAATAAATAAACGTGGCCCTAGGATGGTGGTAGGAAGCACAGGCCAGTGGGTGCATTGAAGTGGGAGATAACCATGAAGCTTCCCCAGCCTGATGCAAGAACTTGGCAGTTAGGCTGCACCTGACCCTGACAGAATGCAAGGCCTGCCCCAGAGACACCCCGGAGCCCTGCTCCTCTGGTGCCAGGTGCACCACGTGTGGGTGGGTGGGCCCAGCCCACAGCAGCATCCAAGTATGGAAGGACTGAGTGAAAAGGTCAAGGAGTGGGAGGCTTCTTTTTGGAGCAATCTGTGTGTGGGGAGTTCAGTGAGAGATCTGGATGCACAAGAGCTTGTTGGGGAACAATGGAACGCTGCAGAGGATCCAGATGAAGGCAGCTGTGGCTTTGCGGGTGGGACCTAGGTGTGGGGACATGGGCCTGAATGGGGGTAAGTGTGGGGAGTAAGTGTTGGGGGAGTGGGGCTTTATACAGTAGGAGTCCAGATGTACCTGATTGGGGCTCAGTGGGGAGGGGATGTGGGTGGGGTTTATTGGGGGGAATCAAAGTTTATGGAGGTAGGGCAGGTTATGGTGAGGGTTTAAAGGGCTTGCTAATGGGGGAGCCCCAGCTGCTGCTGCTGCTGAGGGAGTACCACATACTGGGCTCTGGCTTCCCTCCATGATTCTCACTTTACCCTTCTCTTCTCCATCGCTCTCCCACACTTCCCACATTCCATCTCCTACCTTTCCCACTGCTTCTGTCTCCCCACCCCTTTCCCTCATTTCCCCTGCTCTTCCTTACCCAGCCCATTGCAGACAGTCTCTGTGGCACAGAAAATAGGAAGGCTCCCTGCACACAGAGAAAGGGAGTATGATTGGCACTGGAATCCAGTAGGTGGCATTCAGCCGCAGTGTCAGCTGCTCCAGTATAGCTGGGCCCACCATGCCGTGGGTGGGGGCAGCTCCAGCCCGGCCAAGTCCACCGCACCATGGGTTCCCAGTTAACTGGTCTAATGTAACATTTAACTGGTTAACTTTTCAAACTTTATTTTACACCCCCAGTCAAGATAGAGCCTGAATAAGGTGAGAGTGGCACTTGACTCTGCATGTACCCCATACCTTGCCTCTCTTTGGGGTAGGGCAATACCCCCAAACTTTGCCCATGATTGTTTCACTCCCTACCACCCATTTTTCCCTTTTGCTTTGGGTTTCTGCAGGGAATCACAGGAATTCTGTGCATGGTGGGGGTATTTTCTGTGAGCGCACAGTCCTGCAGAATTCCCTTAGGAGTAAGCCAGTGTAACCAAATAAACCTGTAGTTCTTAAATCCTTCTCATTTCCTGTAACTCTGTATTACCTTCACATTATGTATGTAACTATACTTAATTGACATTAGATCAAATGCCATGTATTTAGGCATTTAGAGGTGAAATTTACTAAATGGAGAGCTGTCTGGCTATCCCATTGTGCTTACAAGAGTGAAGCCTTAAGGCTGAAGCATTCAGTCTTCAAAGCAACTGCAATTAGGACTTTTCACAAGACTCAAGTGTCTAGTCTTTCACAGAGGAAAGCATGTGCTATGCTGGATTTTCTGGAAGACATCTGTCAGTTTGCTTTCTGTGTGGGAAAGCTATAGATATGGATTCATGTGATTGATTCAACTCTGAAGTACTGAATTCCAAATTGGTGGAGTGAGGGGAGGGAGTTTGAACCAGTGGAGTGAGATTCACACAAACGTTTTGGGATGTGCTGAAAGATCCATGGAGGAACTCAAAGTTTTGGAGAATTTAGCAAACATGTCTGTGCTAACAGGTTCATTCTTATTCAACAGTATTTTTTTTTTTATTTTGACTTTTTAATAACTCTTGTTTCAGTCAGTCCTGCATAGTTTAGTCATTAGAAAACGTGTGGTGTGTTGTTGTGTTTTTGTGTTGGTGGGTGGTGTTTTTTTTTTGTTTTTTTTTGTTTGTTTTTTTTTGTGAGATCCTGAACATCCAGTAATTTGGGGTGAATGATTGGTCTTTTGGGACTGGAAGAACCAGATGTAGTGGTTTTGCTTTTAAAAACCTTACACCGTAAAGTCTGTTTTGCCTGAGTAATAAATAGGGGTTGAACTGAAAAGGAGATTCTGTCTGTATTACATGGTAAAACTAGCATAATGATTCAGGAGAACTCTTTTATTAATGGCTTGGTGAATTTAATGGTAAAATGCCATCAGTTTGGGGGTGTCTGCCCTATTTTCTGAAAATCTAGCCCGAGTCTGGACATTCATGGATGTGAGTCACTCCAAAAATTGCACCAGTGTATACTATGCACACAGAGTGGAAAATGGAAGTAGTCCTTATTGAAGCTTATCACTCCAAAATTTCAGCAAAAATCTGCTGGTGGTATTTATCTCAAATAGGTCCTCAAGAATACAGGATGTGGACAGAAGACTCAGCGTCAGGCTATGTGCAAGGGTTTGTCTAGGTTCTCCACATTCATACTTGGCATCATTCCTCAGCTTCCACTTGGATACCCACTCTCACCTAATTTAGTGTGTACCACTGATTTTGTTTGAGGTCAGTGCATGGGGGGAGTTAAGGAGCCAGATTATCTAAAATCATTAGCATTTCTTATAATTTTGTTATTTTGTAGACTTCCACAGTGGTATTTTGGGGTCAAGGATTTTCAACGGCAAAACAATTTCTGGACTTCAGCCTCTTGATTGATGAGATATGTCCAAGCAGTGGGCATCTTTCTTAGATCACATGCCTGTTTTTGTCTCTTTTTTTTTTTTTTTTTTCTCTAAAGCATCATGCCTCATTTGATTGCGGTACAATCCCTGCGAGGCTATAAAGTAAGAGTATGGAAGTTGGTTTTAAAGACACTGGCCTGGTCTACACTACTGTGGGCTTTTGATCTAAGTTACGCAACTTCAGCTATGTGAATAATGTAGATACAAGTAGTTGACCTACTTATATTTATTTACACTACAGTGATTCCGTTTTAGACTCGCTAACATCAACTCCGTCTACCCTTCTCATTCTGGTGGAATACCAGAGTCAACAGGAGAGCTCTCAACTATATACTAGATACAATAAATTGACCCCCACTGGATCAATTGCTGCCCATCAGTCTGGCCAGTAGTGTATAGCCCTGTGTAGTGATCTTACAACAGCAATTAAGTTAGGTATCAGTTTTGTGTGCATGGCTCAAGTGTGATGACACTGGAACACAGTACTATGCAGTTGAATACTAGTTTTGCCCTGTGTTACTCAACTGTGAAGAGCTGCAGTGGGTCTTAGCTCAAGCCAATTAAAGAGGTAATAGACCCGTAGGATTTAGAGCTATTTCGATGCTAAATTGTAACTGTAAAGTTAGCCTTTTTGGTGCTACAGTGGTTTATTTAAAAAGAACTATTAATTTATTCCAGGTCTCTCAAGCCCTGCAGTGTAGATGCACCCTAACTCGTAGTAAGCTATGCAAACTGAGCTACGTCAATTGCATATCTTGTTTTGAAATAGCTTGTTTTGGAGTAGGGAGCGTCTACACAGCCTTATTTTGAAACAGAGTACTCTTCTTCCGTCTTCCCTTATTCCTCATACAATGAGGGTTACAAGAGTTGGAGTAAAGTCCTCCAGCTTGACAGTATGTTGATACTATTTCGAAATAATTGCCTGCTGTGTAGACTGGACTGAGTTATTTTGAAACAGTGTTGCAGTGTAGATGTATCCTCAATGACCTGTCCCGTTCTTTATCTATGAAAGTATGTTGTCTCCCATAAAGTGTTAAAGTTAATATTACACTAAATATAGATGGTGTAGGAACAATGTGCCTTACAAACAATGTAAGAATAGCTGTCATTTAGGCTCCTGTTATTCTAAGCCACTGCTTTAATCTTTGAGCTTGATTGTGCTTCTTCTGAAGTCAATGGCAGAAATGTTGCTTATATTTAACTTTTTAAATGAAAAATGGCTTGTGCTGACTGGTAGATTCTAAAAATTACTGTTCAATGCTTGGGTTTTATGTCACTGTGTGCATAATGAAATTTGATGGCCTAATTAGCATACTTGTGTAATTTATGGCAGAACTCACATCACTAGGTAATTGTCATCATTATTTGATATCTTCACTGAAACAAATTTAATGTTGACAGGACTATTGACGTGGCTCCTCTTGGTGTTTAAGACAAATATGAAATACTGATTCATTTTTAATATAAAATTAGTTCCTGTATACATTCTTTGCCATATCCCTCCATAAAACATTATTGATACATTACAATTCCAGTGTCGGCAATAGTCTTATACTATTTTAATCATTTTAATGGTTAACTTTGACATTTAACGTGATCATTTAAATATTCCAGGAGAGTCTGTTTGATCATCTTGAACAGATTTATTTTTCACTGTGAAAACTATGCACATCTTTTAAACTATACTCCTCTAGGTTTGGCTAGCCTTAAATCAAATCAGTGGAGCTCAAGCCTTTTTCAATGTGAACAATTTAACTATTTTTTTTTCATAAAAAAATAGTTGAATATTTAGTTGAATTGGCTCATAACATTACTGGTACATGTAGTTTGGAAGTCTGATTTTTCCTTAAAGAAATGTTAATACACGTTTTTGTTCCTTAAGATTACTTGGTTTAAGACCAAAGCCGCAAAGCATATTCTTTGATTTTCAAAGCAAGAGATGTGTGCTCTTGTACAATACCACATGAGATTGATAACATTGATAATTACATGCATTGTTTCTTTTATGGTGTCATAACAACAATATATGAAAATGTGTAGCTTCTTCGTTGGATGTAAGAGTATAAAAACACTGTATATCTGTGATTCCTTTCTCATCGAATACTGTATTTCCATATTTATCCTGTTTATGCTAATCATACCATTGCCATATTTTAATTTTAGCATATTTATATTCAGTGCCCACAAATGTGGCTGTTGTAACTCTGCAGTCTTTATGTTTGCAGATGATCCATAGAAATACAAACAAGGCATTTTAGAGGCTGTATTTCATTACTAAAACTGAGAGATGTCAGGCATAATTATTTAGACTAACATCTGGAATGATTTATTTTAGGGAAAAGTGCCAGAACTTTTAGCATATACAAAGCTGTACTATCCATATGTGTGAAGCTTTATAATTATTGCCAGTTAGGTGTGTATTATAAGAAAAAGGCATAAAATCTAGCAAAGGTAGTCTCCCCTGTTTCGGTGATCTCTTTTTTTCAGCTGAACTCTATCAAGTAGCTTATCAGAAACATCCAAAGTAATAAGCATTATCGATCTATGAAGGTGTTTGGTGAAAAAGGTACAGGTTTACTTGTGTTCATGTTGGAGACTAATTTTCATAAGCTCTCCAAAGAGCTATTACCTCTTCCTTTTGGCCTCCTTTATACACTGGCAAAAAATAAGCTAGTTTTTATTTTCCCATTTTTGGGGTGCAATACAACTCAGGACTCTATTCAGAAGGAAAAAGATTTGCTGTCTGTGTGGGGATGGAGAACTTAGTGGAGAGCAGCCAGTGGAATTAAACAGGAGAAAGCACCTCCGTTTTCCCCCAGATGCATGATGGTTTTCTGTAGAGAACTTTTTGTGAGTCATGGGGTATGTTACTGATTGGTTCTGTGACACTAAGTACTGTTGTCATGATCTAGAAAAAAAAATTGGACCTTTCTATAAATTCTGCCCTGTTCATTTCCAGACCATTTCCTTACTACCAGCATGTGGGGACAAGGAAATGACTAGGAATTCAATAAAAACAAGGAGTACTGTGGCACCTTTAAAACTAAGATTTATTTGGGCATAAGCTTTTGTGGGTCAAAAACCACTTATTCAGATGCATGAATTTGTAGGAATTCAGTGTTAGATTACAAGAGTTCCCTCTTTTCTGTTTAACTGACCCAGAGTATGCAGGAAAAGGTGGAATGGAAGACCATAAACAGTGTTCTAGATACATTGAAAGGAAAACCTTTTTCTCTCCTGAATGAGATTTCCAGTCACCGAATCATAGAATTCTGTGTAATCTGAGAGTCTGTTGAGCAAAGGCCTTGCATAGAACTGTCCATCTTTCTGATACCCAGTCCACAACATGGTCAACAGTGTGCTGCCCTGTGTATTGTATAAGCAGTCTCTTCTCCCTTTAATGGCAAGGGTTTCACACTGGCATCTCCCATTAACGGTAATGTGATTATCCACATAAATCCTCCACACCCCTAATTGTGTACTGAGCAGCATCTCTTTAAAGCATTTGGATTAGTTTAATAGATTATAAGTAAGATCATTGGAGGGATAAATTGGATGTTTTAAATAATGCTGCTGTTTTTCCTGAACATTAGCTAAAAGATTTTTATTTTATGCCACTTTATTTACATCATTATTGTCGCAAATATTCATTGCTCTTGTGGGTTTTTTTTTCTGCCATTTGTGCCCTTGATCTGCAGGCTGACACTGACAGAATGACAAATGCTTACTAAGGTCAAATACTGCTTCAATAAGAAGAAAAAACAACCCTGGCAATCTTCAGCTTTTTTTTAGTGCCAGCTCCCTTCAGCTATTAATTTATTCTCTTAATAAATTCTATAAGGGGTTGTTGTTTTTTTCAAAATTTTCTAGTGGCAGAGGACGTGGAGTGTTATGTCATTCGTTTGAACCCACTCCAGTATGCACAGTATGATACTGGACTGTATAGAGAGAATTTTCAGAATAATAATTGATTGCCTGTGAATTTGCCATATCAGTTTTTCTATAATTTTAAGAAAGCTATCTGCATTCATTTTTTTCATATTGTAACTTAAACATAATGTAGGTTTACAAAGTACAGAGCAAATATTTGTACTGAAACCTGTAGATTGTCTTTGAATTTTGCTGTGAGTTGTCCCAGCATCCTCCTGGTTTGATCACTACTGTAAATGCGTGTTCACAGATCTGCCCTTAGCAGGGGTTTAATTATTAAGCACAAATATGTCACTGGGATCACTTCATTTATTCCATTATATATGGAAGGGCTATAGTACAACTGTGTAATTCACATGGGTTCTGTGCTTTCACCCATTTTGCTCCCTTTAAATACATAATGGAAGTTTCAGTGATTTCCCTCCCTTCCTCAAATCATTTGTATTCAGGTACTAAAACCGAAGAGTCTTTGAAAAATCTTCAGTCCTTCTAGTCAAAGACAAGAGCACTTTCTAATATATTGAGAAAGTCATGGCTATCTTGTAATTCCCAAATACACAACTACATTAAAGTAGAATTAAGGTTGTTAATAGACCATTCATTTAAGGCACCTTTATTAGAAAATTGTAGTTTTAAAAAATTGTCATTTAAAGTCAAGAAATTCCAAGTGAATTATTTAAAACATCCTCCTCTCCTCTCTTCCCCCCCCCCCCAAATTATAAATTCTAGACATACAGACATCTCTATCCTGTATTCTTCCCTTAGGAGTGAGTGAATCCCTCTAGTTGCCACATGAAGTAAATTGTCCTCCTTATTGCATGCATAGATCAAAATACTATGGTCTGTTTGGTGAAGTAACCTGTACTTACCTTGCTTATATGAAATGCAAAGTTCCCAGGTTTCTTTCACAGAGGGCTGTTAGCTGTTTTAGGTCTTCATATGTCTATGTTCAGGAAAGTACTGTACTGGAAAATTCAGTCTGTGGTTGCCTATATAGGAAATGTGGTGTCAGACTAGTTTGGGGAATATGAAAAAGATATCTGTCACTCAGTAGAATGGTGGAAAAGAGAGAGGCTTAGTATGGTTGTCACATTCTGGAGTGCAGTCCAGACCTGTGAGGCACCTTGTAATGGTGGTTGCCTTTGCTATGTTTTGCTGTTACAGCTCCCAACCTGGGTTGCTGTCAACCATCTAGCATGTAGATCACAGCTGAGTGTATATATCCAGCACCTCTGAACTCAGGAGCCTGTCTGCAACACATAAGTCACACTGACTTTTATCAACCTTGGTTACTACTTGCAAGGCAATGCCAACACATCCTCAGCACTGCCCCGCCCTCTCCTTGATGATTCAGATACTGAGATTCTTTGCTCTTGCATGGAGTCAATATTCAACAGTTTATTAGCTAACTGGAGTTATCGAACTGTTCAGTTTGAGTACATCAGTGGATTGGTTTGGATTAAAAACCAAAAATTAATTACAGAGAATAGGTTTTAAGTACATTTAGGTATAAAATTAAGTGAGAAAAGGTTACAAGCAAATAAAAGTGAAAACTTAATCTGGAAAGTTTGGGTTCAGTGCTTTATTTATGATGGTCTCTCTCTCTCCCATGGTGTGTCCAGGCTAAAGTAAGAAATTGGGAAGAAATGAGGTGTACATGCAGGTTTGTGATGCTTTCCCTGTGATAGTGGTTGTCCGTGGTGCAGAGCTGGAAGTAAGGAGTAATTAAGGGTATTGTTGAGATGTTCACTGAATATTTTCAGAAACTCTGATGTCGAGTTTTGTGAACTGTGATCTGAATTCTAGGATTCAGAGAACTGCCATAGCTACATAAGGAACTCTTGAAAGATGCTTATCAATCACTGGTAGAAAAAAATGGAGCTATGGCAGTTTTGAAAGGAATTCAGTGAAGACTACAGCCTTTTTAGTAGTTTGACCGGAGCTTCCCCTCTTTCAATCCAGGCAGTAGAAAAAGAATAAGTAGAATGAGCCCTCACTTTGAGCAGGTGAATCCCCTTTTGCTGAAAGGCTTTCAAGAATAAAAAGGCCTATTTCATTCCAGATGAGTGAATTCAAGATAGAGATAATTGATGTTTTAAAAATATTTTTAAAAGGAAAAAGTACTCTTACTATAATGGAACATTCAAGTGGAGGAAAAACAATCTGTTACCAACCAATCAGGACTACAGTACTGAGAGCTGAACAAGGGAATATATTTATGTGGACAAGCGTGCTTTAAAACTTTGGGAAATCCTCGATGGTAATTAGGTGGGAAGGAGATAATTATTTAAGAATGCGATGTAACCTTGATTTTTACAAAAGTTTTGAGGATGGGGTAGAATGGAACATTTATTATAATGTCTGTTTGGATAATTGGGTTCAGTCCTGTAAAACTCTGCAACTTAGTTTTAAGAGTTCCATAAGACACAGGCTCATGCAGAAGAAGAGTTTCAATCATTGCAACCACAAGGGAAATTACTGACCTTCAGTTAACTGAAGAGCGGAAAACAGGGCTGCATTTTTCTGTCACATTACGTACACAATTTATAAATAATCACAGCAGCTGTAAAGCGCTGGTATGCTTTGTCCCTAAAGCTATATGTTTTGGGGTGGGCAGAAGTGGATTCCCAACTTGGGGATTCTCTTTTTTAGAGGTGCACCACAATCTATTTTCTGGTGGTGGTGGTTGGTTTGTTTGTTTGTTTGTTTGAATGGCACAAGACACATTAAAAAAATTGGGATCTATTGCTGGTGTGGAAAGTGTACCTTTTTCGTCAAAAGGTGGATGTGTAAGAGAACAGGGCAGACTTAGTTTTGGCTCATTGTAAATTTTCATGTTTATACAGTAATCTGAAATATCCCCACCATAGATATATTGGTCTTAAAATGTAGTAACCAGATTCTGTTGTTTTATATTTGTAGAATATTTCATTTTTTCTGTCTCTTTTGTCTCATCTTTTCTTCCATGACAACATTGTGCCAGTGGAGTCTCCATGGACAAAAATGCAGTCTCTAATGTGGCTGTTTAGACTTTTAAGTTATACAAATCTGATAAGTTTGTTGCCCACAATTTTTCCGAGCCAATTAGAAGGCCCTAGTAAAGAAATTATTTTCATTATAAATTTCTTTCCATATCAAAAGAAGAGGAAAAATAAAAACAGCTCTCCCAAAAGATTAAGTAAAGCACAATCTAAATACAAACGTATCACTTAAACTTCCAAACGGAATTTAAAAAAAACCCCTCTCTCTAATAACCCACTTGTAATCCTTTAATCCTGTAAGCCTGTATTTTGGGCTTTGTGTATATTACTAGAACAAGTTTCTTTGATTACAGCATCATCAAAGAATAGCATTCTGATGTTCTATAATACATAAGGGACATTAAGGAAGGGGGGCTTATATTTATCTTTCTCTTGCGGTCTCTGCTTGGGTTCTTGTAAATAGTGGGTCTTTTTCAAAGTACTAGGAGGTAAGAGAAGTAGGGAGAAAGATCTAAAGATGGATGTTTAGAAATTTAGGTATGAGAATTTTGGGACTCGCATATCTTATTTTACCAAAAAGCTCCTCAATGTGGAATAGGATTAAATTCTGGAAAAAATGTCTTGTAAATCTAGTCTGTTTAGCTGTAGCTTGAGAGCTTTTCCCTTGGGTGTGATGGAACACAGTACAGTAATGTTGTTCTGTTCCAAGTTATTGGGAATGCTGATAGCTGGAGAAATGAAAACCATTTTCAGTGAAAGGAAAAAAGTACTGGTAACAGTTTTTTAAAACGCAGAAACAATGTGTTTCATAGTACTAGACTAGATTTTTGGTACTGAATATGTGTTTTTAAGCAGGATAAAAACACTGGTTGTAAACCATGTAGGTTGAGTACTATTTTTTCCTTGAGTTCTGGCCAAACTTGTGACACTTACAGATTACAGAAATAATTTTCTAATGATTCACAAGTAGACAACAGGATTGAGACCTGAAGATATCTCTCTGGGAAGAAGATTAGCTGCCAATCACGATACTCTGATACCTATTCAAGAAGAGACAGAAGAACACATCATACTTAACTGTGTTAGTCACTAGTATGACCAGGCAAGATTATCCATCAGTGCAGCTAGCACAACTTGCACAATTTCTATACCATACTCAAGTATGAAGGCTGAAAGGGGTGGTGAACTGTTGAAATTTAGTTCAGGAGTCCCTGGTGTGGCACTTTCCTTCAAGGGACAGAAGAGGGAGAATGATTGTTGTCTGGTATTAATATCAAGTGGTGGTTTTTGACTGCTGCTTGGGCTGTCTGTTAAAAAATGGTCAATGGTATGTTCTCTTTAAGAGCAAGATAACCTACTTACTACAGTTAATGCATTACAGCTTCTGGCTTGAGCTAACATGTAGCTCAAGGGAATTGCTTCATTTCTTTCAGAATCCTACTTTGCATTTCTGGGCTCAGCTCTTTCATATAGAGTGATTTAGGATTGTCTCCTTCCTGAACTTTTTTTATTGAAGCTAGAGAGACTCTCTTGAATTGGTTAGTCTTTGAGGTGAAGGTTGAAAGCTCCTGCTAGTGGGATAGACCTTTTGAAAACAATATAGATTGACCATAGTCGATCTGAAGAGTAGGAATTTTGAGAAGTTATAATGGAGAAGAATCTGTCTTTCACAACTCTGACATAGGGTCATACACTTGCGGATACGTGATAGTGGCTAGCTTTGCAGACATGGGATTTCCCAACCGGGGGGAGGCAATAGATGGTGCACACATTCCAATTTTAGAGTGAGCCCACCTTACCACAGAATATATCAACAGGAAGGGATATTTCTTACTGGTGCTGCAGGGGCTTGTGGATCACTGTGGGTTTTTCCCCAGATATCAGTGTGAGCTGCATGATGCATATCTCTTCAGGAACATTTGCCTATACAGAAAGATGCAGGTGGAGACTTTCTTTCCAGACCACAAGCTTTATAGCAGGTGATGTGGAAATCCTGGGAGACCCAGATACCCCCTTATAGCCCTGACTCATGAAACCGGACATGGGGCATCTGGACAGAAGTAAGGAATGTTTTAATAACAGGCATTTTCTGAACTTTTTCAAATAGCCATATCCCTGAATCACCTACAATTTAAATACTGGTTCCAGTTATAGACATGTGGTCAGAGATAAAAATGGTACTGTGATAACTTAGTATCTTAAGTTGTTAGCCAGGTTTGTCTCTACAAAACTTCCACACACATACATTGTATGGGAAAGTCAATTGTCAACTGGAAAGTCTAGTATTCTGGAGCACAGACAATGCCAGATGTTTGTCACCTGTCCTTCACTCCTCATGAAGCCTTGGCAAGTAAAAGAACAGCTTTGATCACTAAGCAGTTACAGCATATAATTGGCCAAGTCTTGTATTACAGGCATGAACAGCATCCCCCTTTACTTGTTAGTAATCATTCTCAATTATTACTGCCAGGAGGAGAAAAAAGTTGTGCTCAATGGGTGAGTATAAAGGTTCACAACAGCAATTTAAGCCCCAAAGTTTGGTCCTCAAACTACATTGGTCACTGGCCCTCAGGATCCATCAATTAAATTAAATGGCATGTTCTTACTAACAAGCTACTATATGTGTTGCCCCCTTGCGCCCTCAAGCTATTGTTCTTGTAAAGAAAGTGGTGAACTTGACCCTTTAAGTCTCATTAAAACATATGATGTTCACAGGAGAAGAAGTACCAAATAAGCTTTGTAAGTGTTCCATGCCCCTTAACTGGATATATTTATCCTTTGATAGTGACCTATAAACCCGTTACAGGCGCCAAGGGAACATTAAAGTCACCATGGCCAACATCATTCCCTCAACTGTCTGAGTCAATGCACTGCCTGAGCGCCGCACGTTCAGTTACCAGGCAGCATATTTGGAATCTCTCCATTCATGCTGCTCTTTATTTCCTGCATAGCCAGACTGTCAGTTTTTCCTATCACTTGCGTCCCAACTGACATTTGCTGCCTGTGCAGCGATATTCCAAAGTAAAACTTTTTGCTGCTAGCAAATTTCACTTTGCCAGAGCCACCAGCATTAAAGCAGCACAGAGGAGAGAAGCAGAACCATGCATTGACTTATTCTGTGTGAGACAAATTGAGACCTAATAGTAAATTACTAAGTTTTACTTTGTGGTACCCCTTTGCAGAAAGGCCAGAAGCCTGAAGAATGCTTCCTGGCTGATAATCAGCTGCCCACATATTCCTTTGTCCATCTAATGGCTAAATAGAAAATAGATGGGGAATGGGGAGACTGCACATGTGTTTTGGGCTTCTCTGGCCCTGTCTACACTACACAATAAGGTGAATTATTTTAGGACTCAATTCTTGTAAAGTCAGAGGTGCATGTCCCCACGGTGCAAGAATTTGACATAGTTCAAAGTAGTGCATCCCCAGTATAATGGCTACAGTTGACTTTGGGAGTGATGCGCTGTAGGTTCCCATAGTTCCTGCCACCCCTTGACATTCTGAGTTATGCTCTCAGTGCACTCTGGAACCAAAACTGTGCAACGGGTGGTTATGAGTACATGTTGTCAGCATTCCGTAATGCACTTGTCTCCTCCCCTCCCATTTCCCCTGCTTGAAAGCAATGGCAAACAGTCTTTTCCTCTGGTTATCCATGCAGATGCCATAGCAGGGTAAGTGTGGAACCCGTTCAGCAGCAAAGTATTATGGCATTCTTATTACCCTTGGTGCACCTTATGCTGGAGTATATCCACAGCATATCCAGGGCCTGCTGGAATGAGGAAGAACTTTGAGGCCATGACCATATTCTGTGAAGCACAAGACAGGCACAGATTGGTGGTACCAGATAGTGATGCAGCTATGGGATGATCAGCAGTGGCATGCATAAGGCCATTTTCATGGAAGTTTCCTAATTGCTTTCGCCTGCCCTGAAGCACAAGAATTTCAGAATGAGACCTGCTCTGCTAGCAGAGAAGCAAGAGGCAATAGCTCTGTGGAAGCTTGCAATGCCAGACAGCTTCCGGTCAAATAGGAATGAATTCAGAATGGAGAAATTGACAGTTGGGGCTGCTACAATCCAAGTAGTCAAGGCAGTCACTATCCTTCTGCTACAGAGGGTACTTGACCCTGGGAAATGTGGAGGACATTGAGGAGGGCTTTGCCGCAGTGGGGTTCCCTAACTGTGGTGGGGCAATAGATGGAACGTGCATCTGTATTTTGGTACGGGATTACCATGTTAGAGTCCATAAACCGCAAGGGGTACTACTTGATGCTGCTGCAAATGGTGTTGGATCACAAAGGCCATTTCACCATCATCAACATGGGATGGTTGGGAAACGTGCATGACACATGCCTCTTTAGGAACTTCTGCTTCTTTTGAAAGCTGCAAGCTGGAACTTTCTTCCCAGATCAGAAAAATTAACATTGGAGGCGTTGGAATGCCAGTAGTGATCCTTGGTGACCCAGCCTACCCCTTGTTCCCAAGGCTCATGAAGTTGCATGTGGGCAGCCTGGACCGCAGTAAGGAGCAGTTAAACTATAGGCTGAGCAAGGGCAGAATGGTGATAGAATGTGTTTTTGGATGTTTAAAGGGAAAGTTTTGCAGTCTAGTGACTAGTTTAGATTCCCAGTGTTGTGGCAGCCTGCTGTTTGCCCCATAATATTTGTGAAAGTAAGCAGGAAAGTTATATGGCAGGGTGGGAGATCGAGGCACAGCACCTAGCCAGTAATTATGAGCAGCCAGAAACCAGGGAAGTGTGAAACCTAATCTCTTAGCATAAAAGGAAGGTCTGTTTAAAGACAATAGGAATGTGTTATGCACAAAGGCCACAGTTATGCTTTTAAGCACCCACTATACACAGATCTTAGGGGAGCAGCTGGACTTGGTTTGGTGGTAGGCATGATAAAGGACAGGCTGGGGCTTGAGTCTGGGGGGGGAGGTGGTCTTGGTGTGGTGGCAGGGCAGGTGCTCAAGCCATGCTTCATTAGGGATGAGCAAATGGAGGTTTACTGCAGAGGCATCAGTTAATAGCTTCCCCTGCTTCATCCAGGTTGCAGTGCACAATATCAGTCTTCTTCAAATCATATGGTGTGATAAGGAGCAGATGCTAATTGAATGTGGCCAGAGACCTGGATCTTCATGCTTTGTGCTGCAATGATGGCAGACCACTTTCTGCTGACTTGGTGTGGAAAGGTGTCCTACTGTGGAAGACGGAATAAGCCAAGTTCCCACAAACCTTGTGAGAAGGATTAAAGTGCTATGAAAGCTTTATGGAGATATACAGGGAGAATTCCCACTCTGTCTCCACACACATTAACAAGCAGTTCTGCAGAGCCTGCACTGTGTAGACAGAGTGGCTGCCACAGATCACACCCAATTGCCCTAACTTGCTTGCAGCATGATTAAAAAAAAGTGAACTCACCAGCAGTGCCCTTCCCAGCATCAAGACCTAGCTGCGAGATGTCCCGAGAGGAGGTGATTATCTCCAAAGCTATAAAAAGGTCCTGGGTAGTGAGCTGATGGCTCTGGTTGTGTGCTGATCTTAATCCTGAGGTTGTGTGTAACCTCATCCATGCTGTTTTTCACGCTGTTTCCAGAGAAGTTTCTTGGGAAGAATCCATGGACTGACTAAGGAAGCTCATGGAAGTGGCATTTTTGCAGCAGTGCTCCAGACCATCTGTTAGCCTCCTTTGTCTTGTGGTGCAACTGCCTCGACTCCTTTATTTTCATGCAGCGCTTCTGGGCATCTCTGGTGTATTTTTTTTCTCCTCCATGCCCTTTGCATTCTTGGCATCGATATCTGTGTTTCTTTTGCTTGTTCTGAGAGAACAGATTCCTCTCCCTACAGAGCAGTGAGGGCCAGGATCTTCTGCATGCTCCATGCTGGTGCTCATTTGTGACCCTGGGCATTCATGGTCAGGTGTGCTGCTTGAGGCAAGCTGCCTGCTTTGAGCTCTGCTCGCCACACTGTCCACACAGAAAATGAAGTTCAGATTTTTCTCTGGACTTTACCTGTGCCCCTGGAGAGCAGTAGAGTTGTGTCCTGGCCTATGTAGTCACAGCAGGCCACTGTGGGATGCCTCCCGGAGGCCAAGAATGTTGACTTTCACTGTGCTGCATCTGCACTTCTGTAAAGTTAACCATGCAAAGTAGAATTTAGCAGTACTCCTCATGAAAAGCAGGAGTACCAAAATCAATTTTATAATGGCCCTTAAAAATAGATGGAATGGACTTAGTGGTGTGGACTCATTTAGAAAATTGACCTAATGTGGATCAGTTCGACTTCAGCTCCCAGTATAGACCTCTGATGCCCTGCTGTTCAGTAAAAAACACTTCCCCTACTCAAGTTGGTTAGAGGACAGTTGAAGGCTGAGGGAATGATAAAAGGTGATAGTGAAGTGTGGACAAGGGATGGAAGAGAGAAGTACAGAGTCTGGGGAAGCATGAGAAAGAGAGAGGGAAACAGAAAACTGAACAATAAATCACCGTGACTGTTACCTGCCATATTTCCAGCTCCTGCTGGTGCTGTGGTTCTAAGCTCCTACTGGTGCTGTGGTTCAAACACTGTTCTAAGGCGTGCCTTCCTAGCACGTTGTTTCTTTGTTGACTTCCCACTCTGTCCATGTTGGGCAGTATGGTTCCCAGTGGAGTGATGACTGAGTAGAGTTTACCAGTTGTCGGTAATTGTTTATCAGCAGGGCCAGAGATAAGGAAGGCAAGAGGTGGACAAAGACTGCAGCAGGGAAGCAAAGAAAAAATGTGGAAGGCAAGTCTCCCTTCGTCACCAAGCCATTTATCTAAACTACCTGGCAACTTTTGTGTTTCGAGAACTGTATGTTTGTGATATTTTCCTGTTAGAGAAAAAAGAGGAATATAAATATTGTGTAGGGCTTCTGAAATCCATGTTGCAGTTATTCAGGAGGTGGTTGGGATTTACTGCCGAGGTGTCTTTACAGGTCTCTGGCTCCGTTGATGATGATAACCAGAAGGCTGCTTGCATGTGTGCTCAATGATGTGTGCTGTGTCGACTTGTGCACTTAGTCTCCACAGCAGACCCCAAGAGAGCCCACAAAGACCAAAAACCAGATAAGGATCGAAGGTGCCAGGCCAGGTTTATTGTTAAGTGAAGTACAGTAATACTTGTCAGTTGACTCTACTGAACCACTACGCGCATGTATCCCGTAACAATGGAATGACTCAATCAGTGGGAAATTTCCACTGCCCCCAGGTCATCCACAGACTGTCCCCCCAAGACACCACTTTATATACAGGTACAAATAACTCACACCTCACTGCTGACATACCAGGTTGCCACCCTCTGACGTTGTCAGGTTACCACCCTCTGATGCTACTTAGATACCACCCATCACTAGGGTTGCCAGGTGTCTGGTATTCAACTCTGAAATACTGGACATATGCAATGTCTGGTATTTTCTGGTTTTCCGGCTTGGTGCCCGACGGAAGCCTGGCAGGGGCGGGGGGAGTGGCTGGGAGGCGGGGCGTGATCGGCGCTGGGAGCCTCTGGTTGTATCTGATGTAGGAGTGACGCCTTGAGGAGGAGGAGAAGCCCTATCCGTGCTCCTGAGCGCTGTTCAAGCGTGTTGTGGAGCCGTAGCTGGACTTGCTCGTGCTTCGTCGGGCCCGTGTGCAGGACAGGCAGCGCCCTGGGATCTGCATGTGCCCAGGTCAGTCCCGCTCCCCGCCAGCTGATTCTCTCCCCACAGCTCCCCTTGACCCCTCCCGACGAGCCCCGCTCCCCCTGACCTGCCCTGCTTCCCGCTGCCCACCCCCCCCGATCTCCCCTGGCCAGCCCCACTGCCCCCGGCTCCCACCCTTGCCAGCCCTGCTTCCCATCTCTCCCCCACTCCCCCTGGCCAGCCCTGCTCCCCTCCCGGCTGGTCCCCGTGATCAAGTGTGTCTGGTATTTTTTCTGAAGCTACCTGGTAACCCTACCCATCACGCTGTACCTCGTGGTTTGATTAGATCATCTCTATCCATCATGCTGTCATTTTAGACCCTTTCCTGAACCTGGGTCTGTATATGTGAAGAGTGGGTGCTAAGGTCTTTTTTTAATGAGCTAATGGTACCATGTGCTTTCCACTTACGATCAGTACCAATTACTGTTCTGCACCTGGGCCTATTACCAATTAATGTTTTGCTTTCTCAGCCCTGTTTGTGCCAAATTCTGTGAGCAGGGGCTTGCCTCTTGCTCAAAGCTTAGCTTTGCTTTATGTTAGCCATGTTTTGTCTGTTGTTAGCTAGGCCTCAGGCCTAGACCAGGCCTGTGGTGCTTGGACTTATGTTTGAGGCCAGTGGTGCACTCAACCTTTTGGGGCTGCCGGGCTCCTGGGGGCGGGGCCACTCACGCACCAGGCACCCGGGGGCGGGGCCCTGCATGCGCCTGAGGGCACCCATACTCCTGGTGCCTGCGCCACCCATGCACCGCACTCCCAGGGCCGGCGCCGCTCCTGTGCCTCATGCCCACGGGTTGGGCTGCCCATGCGCCCAGGGCCGGAACAGCCCATGCGCTGCATGCCCGGGGCTGGCGCTGCTCCTGTGCCACGTGCCCAGAGGCGGGGACGCCCATACGCCGCGCGCCCGGGGCTGGCACAGCCCATGCGCCAAGGGGCGGGCCACGCCTGTGCCGCGCGCCCGGGGCCAGCGCCACGCCTGTGCCGCGCGCCCGGGGGTGGGGCCGGCTCCGATCACTCGGCGGGTGCACAGAAATGCCCCGGCGGGCGCCATGGCGCCCGCAGGCACCACATTGGGGAACACTGTTTTAGGCCTTTATCTTACTACACATGTAATTGCCCCAATTTTCATGGCCTGGATTAGGAACTGATTCAAGAAAGACATCTTGTCATTAACATTCATTTCCATTGTCCTGATTAGGAGAAAAGTGGAACAGATGTTTTTATTATCCAGATTCTCTGTTTTATTTGTAAGAAGGTTAAATACATCTTTAAATATGATGTATACATAGGGTGACAAGGCATCCTGTTTTTAAAGGGACAGTCCTGTATTTAAGCCCTCCTGAAGGTGTCCTGACTTTTTCTTAAAAACAGGAAAATTGTCCTCCTTTTTTTTTTTTTTTTTTTTTTTTTGGTCTTTTGTCTCTGGCCCATCTGTACTGGCAGGTTCTGTTTCTGGCTGGATCTCTGCTCATCAGCCACCTCCTTACCAGCAGTGAGTGAAATGGGTCCAGTAGCTGATAATGGGGGTTGGTCAGTTTAAACCCAGACCCTCTGTATGAGAGAGGAATTTAAATATTGTTTAAATATACAGGAGTATATATGTGTGTGGCCTTTCCTCATGTGATTCCTCAAGTCTTAAATATAAGAGGTAAATCAAAAGAATCCAAATAGACAGTACTTATTATTATAGGGGGTCAGTCAACTTGATGTTAGTTTGAACATTTGCATGGCATAGTTCTGATTGATTGTCGTTGAAGTTGCTTGAATATGCATAATTTTATCAGGTGTCCCATATTCAGCATAGGGAAATATGATCACCTTATGTATGCAGTCCACCATGAGACATTGAGATCTGCAACATTAAAACTAACTTAACAGTGGTCCATCTTCGAGTTAATGACTGTAAGCTTCAGAGTGAAGGATGTTTTGAGAAAACATTGCTTTTCAGTGACCTTTTAATGTGTTCCTCACAATCAGATTTTACGCTTCTCAATGAGGAATAATTGTGCTATTTCTCAGATTGGATCCCGTCATCTAAGTAAAGTAAGTGCAGTGGCACAGAAATCCTGAATATGATTTTTGGGATTCCCTCGGGACTTTTCCACTTGGCTTATTTAGAATACCTTGGCCAGTTGTGGGCAAAAACGCATCCAGATCTCAGGAATTAAAAAAACTCAGTTTGACTCCAGATTTGGTCACCAAGTATCTTCATATGTCATAAAGCAAAGCCACAGTGAGTTGATCAGACTATCATACAGGAGAGTGGGCATAGGGCAAACCATACATCTAAGATGCGCAGAAAACCTCTTCCTTTATGTACATGTACACATTATATTTCATTTACTGTACATTGCATCACATATTTTTGGTTTGGCTTGCTTACTTTGCAGGAACCAGTCCCTGTGCAGCATGCTCTGTCCATGCACTGTCCCTAAAATTTAAACTGAGAAGACAAGTGAGAGTAGAGACAAAGTATAATGTGCCTCGTACAGCTCTGTTATGCACTCAAAAGAAATAGTTTGAGAAAGCCATAAATTACTGGAAATAGAAGCTTAGATTAGAATATCTTTTTTTTCAACCTTAACTATAGCATCATTCCTGCTGCGCCACATAATTGAGGAACAGGGTTGGGAATTAATATTTTTTTTAGGCCAACAGAGACAAGTTGATCCAATAAAATATATTACCTTACCAATCTTGTCTATCTCATATGCTGGGACCAAGATGGTGACAACAATACTGTATATACCCTATAATGAGCACTTTGAAATCACTTAGGCTATGTCTAGACTATAATGATTTATTGGAAAAAGGTTCGCAAATTGCGTTCCCCAATTTGCGTACCTTTTTCCGATAGCTTTTTTTGGAAGAGGCTTTTCTGAAATTTTGCCTGTCTATACTGGACCAAATTTTGGAAAAACCCTGTAGTGTAGACATAGCCTTTATCATTGTCATGTGTTAAATCATGACAGATGAAGTTTGGAGGAGATTATTTTAATTCAGAGCTATATACAATGGGTTATACTATGCTCATGATTTCTTACCATACACTACTTCCTTCAAAAAGGAACCCTGTGAAATGACACTAAGATTCTTTTAAAGGGACTGATTCCAATCTAATGTTCCATTCAAGGTGGTTATCACTAGACATAAATGAAGAGTTCAGTCAGATGTATTTCCAGTTTAACAAGCAGGAAAATATTTTTATCTGAAATATAAAATACTTTCTGAAAAGTCCTGGCTGACTAGAAGTGATTCCTAGGTATTAAGGACCATTTCAGGATATGAGCCATCAGAATAACAATCCAGAACACTATTTCATGGAAAAATAAGATAAAATTCAGGTAAGGCAGACTCAATTTGTCCCTGAGGCTATCTTTTCAGAGGTTATCTTTTCAGAAATCTTGTAAGTGCCACATTCTAGGGTGGGGTTTTTTTAACGCTTTTCTTGTATATGATTCTTTGTAGTGCAGTGAACGTGTCCTGTTGGTAATATCTGTGGAGATATAAACCTGTCATTCAGACTTTTTTTCCTGAGTTTTGACAGAATTGATTCTTTACGTCTGTACTTTTTTACACACTTCCCACTATAAAATGAATATCTAGTACACATCTTTTTCTTATCCTCAAACAGAGGGGGAAAAAAGGAGGAAAAACATTTAGTGCATATTTTATACCAGGAAGCATTTTGAAGACTGAAAGAAGGCATTAAAAATAAGCTTTTCAGGTGCAGTCCTTCTCCTGCTATATGTGATCAATACTTAATGTTGTGAGGATATGTCACTTTAATAGTCTGAAGCATAGTGCTCTTTCAGAAGTGCCGTCATATGCTTTAGTTGCAATTTAGGTAAATTCTCTGCTTTTGCTATATTTTGTGATTTTTATGGCTTTATTTTTTTCTATTGTATTTTAGTCAAAGGATGGGCTTAAAGCCGAAGTGCTCAACCAGCATCTCTCATCTTCTGGTTTTACTGGTATAACTCCATTGACTTCAGTGGATTTACTCCCCAACCTAAGTGAGATCAGAATTAGACTCAACGAGGCATGCAAGGCTTGCAAAAAAGAGTTTAAAAAAAAGATGCGATCATAGTAACTTCTATTTATAAAATTACCTTCCTACAGTGAGGCACTTAAGGCACAGGCTAGAATTAAAAAATATAGCATAATAGGTGTTTTACAATAGCATGAATAAGAACAGCCATACTGGATCAAACCAAGGTCCATCTAGCCCGGTATCCTAGCATAGAGCTCCACAGATTGACGCAACAAATAGTCAACACAGTAAAAATTAGTTGAAAAGCCAAATAATGTGGCATATTAAAAATACAGCAATGTGAACAAGATTAAAAGGGAAAACTCGTTAGATTTTTTTTTAATTCCTCATACAAGCATTGTGGTGTCAGGATAAGTTAAAACATCCATCTAAGTAGCAGGGCATTTCACATCCTGGGTACACCATTGTAATCAACTGTTAACACAAGGCACAGTGGTTAAACTCCAGCATGGCAGATGAAGTCAGAACCTGATACTTTGCAAGAAAATAGTCAATTAAAAAGATACGCTATGCTAGAGTGCAATAAAAACAATGTATTACATTTTTCTTTAGAGAATTATTTTTATACTCTAAAGAAATGGGGATGATAGGCATGCTGAATGTTAAAATATATTAGCTGATCAGAAAAAATGGGAGGAGGATATATCTTTTTTTGACTTTAGGTCCTCCCTCCCAAATATTGAGGAAGTAACAGTGATAAAATCAGAAACATTTTATACCAAGGACATACTCAGGTATTTAGGGTAAAGTCAAAAGTGCAGCAATTTTTTAAGAGTTACACTACGCATACATGTTTATTGTTCTGTATATTGTTGAGGTACCTATTCTGTATCATTTTTGGCCTTCATCACCTTTATTATAATTGTGGGATGTCACATTGTTCTGCTGGAGATTGATTTAGAACAATTGTTGATTGGATGTTTTTCATGAAAACAGGGAAAGCGAACAAAGAGTGCATTGAATTTAGCAGTGTACCTGGTTCATCTATCATAATTTTAAAAATGGAAAAGATGAAGATGAGCTGCCATCCATCATATCTATTTAACTGCACTTGAGTGAATTAAATTGTATTTAACAACTTTTACCTTAACTGAGTTAGACAATAATGCAGAATAAATCACGTCTTCATCCACTTATTGCTTTTTTTTTGTTTATTGATTTACAGTGTAGAAACTTATTACAAAACATTTCATTTGTGGTAGAGGAGTTTTAAAAAATTAAATTTGTAAGTGTGCGCATAAAATTTTATATGTATAACTTATGAATGGTGGGAATAGAACATAGAAATCCTGAGCAGTAGTATTGTAAATGCAAATAAGTAATTGACGGCATCCTAGAAATTTACAGAACTATATAAAGAGGAGGTTTTTATAGCTGTAAAGACAAGGACAAATTTTATTAGACACAAGAGAGAGAGGTTTACATCACATGAACTACTACTCTTTTGAGAGTACACAGAGACCTGAATTCAACTTTTATTTTAAATGTAAAACAACATTTGAATTAAGGTGTCATTCTTCCTTGAAAGGTGACGGTGTTTTTGTACCCAGAAGATCTGCTTTCATGTGATGCTGACAGCAAGATCTATTCATTTCTTTACTCACTGGCTGGGAAAGATGGGGGAATGTAGCCACCTCCTTGGGTTCTGGGAGGTGCTCTACAGCATTCTAGGTTTTCTGGAGAGTGATACTGAAAAGTAGAATTGGTAATTTACTAATAAGTCTTAATTTGCCTCACATCTTCCAGTTCTCATGATATAGGAGAACACTTGGTTTTGGTCCTCTTCCCCTGTGCTTCCAGTGCTCGGAGCAGCAAAGTAGAACTTGCTAGCAGCAAAATTTTATGTTGGAATTTCATAGCCAAGACCGCTGGGGAAGAAAGTCATAGGGAAAATGGACAGTCTGACTATGCAAGAAATAGAGCACTATGGTGGGAGAGATTCCAGCTATGCTGCTTAAAAACTGCAGTATGGCACTCAGGCAGAGCACCATATTCATCTGGGAACAAAGAATGTAGATTGTCCTTACAGGATGGGGGGAATCTATCCTGGGAAAGCAGTGACTCTGAAAAAGATGATGAGGGTCGAGATGGATAACTAGCTGATTATGAGCTCCCAGCGTGATGCTGTGGACAGAAAAGCTAATGTGATGTCTAGATGCGTGAACAGGAGAAACTGAAGTAGGAGTGGAGAGGTAATTTCTACCTCTTTTTGGCACTGGTGTGACCAATGCCAGAATAATAGTATATACTTCTGGTGTCCATACATTCAAGAAGAGTGTTGATAAATTTGAGAGGGTTCAGAGAAGAGCCACAAAAATAATGGAAGGGTTAGAAAACATGCCTTCTAGTGGTGTACTCCAGGTGCTCAATCTATGTAGCTTTACTAGAGAAGATTAAGGGCTGATTTGACTAGTTTGTAAAGCACCTACATGGGGAACCAATGTTTAATAACAGGCACTTCATTTCTAGCAGAGAAAGAGCTAACACAATCCCATGGCTAGAAGCTGAAGTTAGACAAATTCAGGCTAGAATTAAAACGTGAATTGTTAAGTGAGAATAATTAACCATTGGAACAACTTACAAAAGATTGTGGTGAGCATCACCATTGTTCCTTACCCCCTTTTGTTCTTTCCCAGAGACTCTTAATAAGTCTGTCTCCTACGTCCTGTCTTAACCTCAATCCAAGTATATACATTTTTAATATGTAGGGCAACACCTCTCTTTTTTTTTCCCTGCCTGTCTTTTCTGAGCAAGCTGTACCCTCCTATACCAATATTCCAGTCGTGTATTATCCCAAAAAGTCTCTGTGATAACACAACTGTGACATAGTTGTGTTAATTTATGTATTCTAATTGCGGACTATGGCATTCACAAAGGGATACACTGACAAGGGAATGCTGCTGAGAGGATACTACAACAGAAAGAAACCATATTAACTCTGCTGAGCTATAGAGCAAACTCCACATGAATTACTAGAATTAATGGCCTGACACACTAGAATAACATTGCCAATTGCAGAGTTAAATCTTAATCCTGTGGCCATGTTAACAGGATGTGAAACACAACAAACATAAGAGCTCTCAGGCTTTCATCTTCAATCATTGGAAGGCAACCCAAAGCTTATCCCTATGCTTAGGCTTGGAAACCTTTCCTTAATGAAGAAGTCAGTCATATATCTATTGACATAAGTGTATATTTGGGATGTAGGTCAACTGGACACGTTATCCTGAAGACTACAATGTGATCAGACCCGGTTGTGTGGTAAAGCCAGTGACTCAGATATATAATTTGTTCTTAAATATTAATTCTTGTTAAAGGTTGTTTATACAGAGGTGAAAAAGGAGGAAAATATGAGGATTTTCATACTGTATGTTTCTCTGTCTGCAAGACAGTCAGGATGGGATTATGGAGAGAGCTTTAGGCAGAAGATCTGCAGTGAAGCAAACGGAAACAGAATAGCTGTAGGGATAATCCTTTTTCCTGTAGACTGATAAAGTTCTTTGTTTGGTATTATAAGAGAGTGACTTTGTGTTATTTTATCATTGTGATGGGCTAGGTCAGCGCTTGGAGCCATAGCTGGTATAAATCAGCATAGTTTCGTGGATTTCAGTGGAGCTGTGATGACTTGCACCAGCTGAGGAGCTAATCCTTGAAGTTCTAGGTGGACGTACATGTACACCAATCATCATGCACATACATAGTTTTGTTTCTAAAATGCTGCAGTTGAGCTGTGGAGTGGATTCATAAGCTATGATATAGTACTACTGCTGCTCTTATATTTTGGTCACGGTGCAGAGCAATCTCTACAAAACATACTGATTACAAGAGGAGAGAATTACAACTTGTGGGTTTTTAAGTTCCAGTTTTTCTTGATCCTAACATTATCTCAATAAATTTGAATTAACATAATTTTATTTTGTCTTAACATAATAACACCATCCCCGCAGACTTGCATTGACATTAACTTAGGGACTTTTTTATAGCCTTGTGCCATTAAGCCGTGTGTTGAATGAGCATTGCCATAACAAGTATATCTGTATATGAAAAGTGCTTGTGCATTTTCAGTAGAAATTTGTAAAACCTTTTGTGGTGCTCTCAAAACATTTTTACCAAACTTCAGGCAGTTTGTATTAAGAACCCTGATCCTTTAATGTCCTGAGTACTCCCCTCTAAATGTAGTGGAAGTTGAATGCTCAGCTCCTTGAAAGATCAGCCCTTATGTACTTTTATACTAATAATTTTAATGTGCATATGTAACCCACACACAAGGGGTGTGTCTAGACTATATGGCTCCGTTGACGGAGCCATGTAAAGTAGTTTACCCGATATAGTCAATGAAGCGGGGATTTCACGAGGCATAAGGGAGCGGTCGACAAAGGCTTCCCTTGTCGACCGATCCGCGTCTAGACTGCCGCACTGTGCTGGATCAACTGATTGTTGGCACAGTGCGGCAGCCATTTTTATTTTAATGAAGCGGGGATTATTTAAATCCCCGCTTCGTTGACTATGTCGGGTAAACTACTTTACATGGCTCTGTCGACGGAGCCATGTAGTCTAGACACACCCCTAGTGTGGTTCACTGCCCCATGTAATGGCACATAGACCACTTATAGAGAGAGATAAGAACAAGAGAGCTCTAGAGCCTAAGCTGAAAGCCAGTTGGCCTTCTAGCTCAAGCTGTAGAGGTTCCTATAATAAGCTCCAGGGGTATTAGGTTCAAATCTGCCTGGTGGTGGTTACACGTGTAGGCTAGGTCTACACTGTGTGTTTTTGTGCGGAAGAGGAAATGCAAATGGAGCACTCATTTGCATATCTCCTTCCGATCCTTTTTGCGGAAGAGGTTTTTGCGATAAAAAGCCCTGTGTTGATGGGGCCATTTGTTGAAAAAAAAAAAAAACCCCTTTTGCGTAAGAGCCTGTAAACCTCATTTTTTGAGGAATAAAGGCTCTTGCGCAAAAGGGTGTTTTTTTTGTGGTTTGTGTTTTGGTTTTTTTTGACAAATGGCCTTATCTACGTAGGGTTTTTTATTGCAAAAACCTCTTTCACATAAAGGATCGGAAGAAGATATGCAAATGAGTGCTCTATTTGCATGTCCTCTTCCGCAAAAAACACACAGTGTAGACGTAGCCTTAGTTACCATGAAATGAAATGAATTAAAAACTTCAGGATGCTGTGCTAGCTTTTTTTTGTTCTACCAATATTTCTGAGACCTGAACCAGAAGCTCCACCATTCTAGATGACAGGGTAGTGCAATCTTCATGCTGTGCTTCTCTGCTGAGACTGAAAGCAGACCATCCATTGTGATGATATTTTTAAAAAGTTGAGTCGTGTAAAGGAAAATATTTTAAAGGTCTGCAGGATACTGCTTGCCTCTTTAAACTTAATATTGAGCTTAATGTCTTATTACAAAACTGATTTTAACACATTTTTTGAAATAGATTAAGTATTACTTCTTAAAAATGTATCCCTGTTTTATTCTCCTTGTGCTATTGTGACTAACTCTTCCGTCCTCTCTCTCTCTCTCTCTCACTCACTCAATGGGTCGTCTTATTATCCTCTCCCTCTTTTCATAGGAATCCCATGGACAGCTTTATCCATAGTTTCCTTTTTACATCCTTTTCTTGGATGATCTCTGCTCCTCCTTCAGTGGAGGAGAAACAAATAATGGGCCATACACCCCTTCCCCCACACTGGTTCTATGCCATGATGCGGAAGAGGAGTGGGGTGAGAATCCTGAACGTATCTTAACATGGGGATTGGGTGTTCCCTAGGTAAGGTAATGCTGGTGAATTGAAAGAACTTTTTACGTATGCCGTGAACAAATACAACCATTGGGCTCTTCCATGATGAATAGGAAGGTGAGCAAGGAAGAACTGTTTTTGCCATCTCTTTTGTCTTAGTATGTTTATATTGGTGATGTGATATAGAGGATAGGGGAGATGGTATGCATATATAGGTCTTCCTGGCCAGAGGTACAGATCTGTCATTTGGGAGCGATGAAGGAACCAAACAGAATGAAAGACTTTTTAAAGAAAAGTTTTTACTATATTAAACTTCTTACTTTAAGCAAATAATAGGTATTGGTGCAGTTGCAAAAAACTGAAAATGGACCAAAACACATCCTTAATGGATCAGAAGTATAAAGAATGTCTGTGTGCATAAGGAAAGGATAAGCAACATTAGCACAACAAAGTGATTGCTTCATTGTGTTGGCATTGTTTTTTGTCATCTGTTTGTTTATTTTAGTGCATGAATGAAGGTTAAGTAAAAGTAAGAAGGAGCAAGTGGTGTTGGCCCTCAAAGAGCCCATAAAAATTTGCTTTTGTTCCTTTGGGGTTTTTTTTAAAGGCTCCTATGATAACCTGGTGCTTTACTATAAATAGGGCAGCATACCTTATACAGAATCTGTGATGATACAACACATTCACACCTGTGAAGGCCATAGATATGTTTTGCTAAGGACTTCCATAAACTTAAGTTAAAGTACCACAGAATAGCTTTGTTGGCTCTATCAAAACAAATAAAATGGAAATTGGCAACTTTTATGTAACTGGCTTTTTCAGTTTTGTGGAACAGAAACTAATTATAAATCTCTCCAGAGGAAGTTTGCATTCAGAGAAGTTCCTGTCTACATGAATATCTGCTTAGTCAGTTATTTGTTTTTGTCAAGACACATTGTAGTTCTGATGTGCATTGTTTGAAATACAGTGCATTTAGAAATGTTTCCCAGAATGTGTTAGTTAATTCTTACCACAGATGACTTGGTTGCAAATGTTTTTTTTCACAGAATTAAAAATAAATGTGTGGGGCGGGTTAAGAGGTCATAATTTTAAGTAACAACAGATTGTTGAGGTCAGTGGGGACATTGAATAAGAGTCACCCAGTTTGGCAAGCATGGGCCCTCTGCTTAAACCAGGGGTCAGCAACTTTTTCAAACCAAAGAGCCAAACAACATCAAAATTCAGAACAAGTGATTAACAAAGAGCTGTATAAGAATGCCCATTTATATGACTGAAAATATATAACTTAATATTATTGATAATTGACATAATGATTAATAATAGCATAAATGAAACATTGTACTCAGGGCACAGGGTTAGGGTTTGTGGGGAGTGCAGGAGTGTTATGACAGGGAATGGGGATGTAGGAGCCTGAGGATGTGGGGGTATGAGGGGCTCAGGGCTAAGGTAGGGGAATGCAGGAGTGTTTTGATGCTGCAGCCAGATGGGGGCTGGATCCTGATTGGGGGCTTGTTGGTCAGACTTCATTTTTAAATAAAGTAAAATATGATGTCCTACACAAAAAGGCTTCAACATTGTCTTTATTCATGGTGCAGGTGGGGAACCTTTTTGGGGTCAAGGGGTCACTGACCAACAGAAAAATCAGTCGGGGACCACACAAGGGAGAAGCAAAACCAACAATCCCTCCAAAACCTCCAACCATCACTGATGTGGCCCCCAATTGAGACACCTCACTCCCCTGGCACTCCAGCCCCATGGGATGTGTGGGGGGGGAGGGGGAAGACAAGATGATGGAGATTCAAGGCCTGAGGCCAGATTAACTTATTGGGGGTTCCAGGGTTAGTAGATTTTTGTGTTGCCCCCCCCAGGCACTAGGATGGAGCAAAAAATGAGGGGTCCAATGTGTGGGACAGGGCTGCCAGTGAGTGGGATAGGGATGGGGGTGCAAGGTGGGGTATAGGAGTAGGCTGAGAGTAGGGTGTCTGGCCAGGGGGAAGGAGCAGGAGCAAACTGCTCCATTGGCCAGATTCTAAGAACCCTAAGATTTACTATATAATCTTGTCTAGTGAGTGACTTTAGGAACCCCCATAAGGGGAAAGATAATGAGAGGATATAGCAGCGTTTCTTAAACTGTGTTCTGCAGCACACCGGTGTGCCGCGAGGCAGTCTGAGGCGTGCCATGGAGATATGATAACCATACGTCCCTTTTTTTTCCGGAACAGTCCCCGATTTAAAGACACCCAGCGCTAGCATAGCTCAGCAGCAACTCTGCGCCTCTACTCAGCACGTAAGCAGCTCTCTTGGTACTTTGCACGGGCAGCAGGGCTTCTGCCGGTGGTGCGCAGTGTCCAGAGCTCCGAGCTCCCATGAAGCATGCGCCGCTGTCCGGAAAGCCCCTTCCTCCACCGTGTGGCCCTTCCCTCCTGCTATGGACTGCCTCTGCTGTTCACCGCCAGCCCGGCCTCCTTCATCCACAGGCGGCCACCACCGCTGCCGGAGGGGGAGGGACGCTGGTTGGAGCCAGTGAGCTGCTCCTGGCACCAGAGTCCCGGCAGAGACTGCGCAGAGCTCAGCTGGAGCGCTGCAGAGCAGGGTATGTTCGGGCTCTGCCGGTGCATTCTGTGCCCCCCTGCGCTCCTCCTAATGGGAGCCAAAGCTGGTGTGGGGACTGGAATGCTGCACTCATATTAGCACCGTGGGCAGCCCAGCTCCAGGCCCGGCAAGCGGTCCTGCCTTGGAAGCAGCTGGGGCCCGGGCTGCAGGGACTTCTGGGGCCTGACCACAGACTCCAACCCTGCAAACTGGAAGGCAAAAGGTGGGGGAGGGGCTCGGAGAGAACTAGGGGGAAGGAGAGGGGAGAGGAAGGGGCTTGTGCTGAGGGGAGGGGGTCAGGGCAGGAGAAGAAAGGGGAAGGCACCAAGGGACAGGGTGTAAGAGAGACAAATGCCAGGGGGCCAAGTGGAGACAATGAGGAAAAGGGCAGGAGGAGAGAGGAGGGTGTCGGGGAGGGGGTGGGAGAGGAGAGGAGAGGGGAAGGGCATTGGGGGCAAGAGGAAACAAGGATAGGGAGAGGTGCTTGGAGGAGGGGTGGGCATGAGGAAGGCGGGATGGAGCAAGTCATGTGTGAGAGCACAGAGGGGGGCATAAGAGGAACTAGGGCAGAGGGTGGTGAGGGAATGGGCATCAGGGAGAAAGAGGGCAAGAGAGCGGGGGCAGTAAGGGAAGGAGGAAGCACGAGGAGGCTGCAGGGGTAAGGGAAGGTGCCGGTGCCAGGGGATTCTGGGGGTGAAGCAGAAGGGCAGACATCTGCAGGGGAGAGACCAGCACCAGAGGAGAGAGGGTTTGGTGGGGGCCAAACTCATCCCTTATGGGTAGGAGGATGGTGGGAAAAGTTCTTAGAGTGGGTTACTTTTACTTCTGGTCATGTGTACATCTTGACCCCAAGAGTCGGGCATAGTAAACAGAGGTCAAGGGGTGTAGGTAATGCGTCCCTAATTTTGATTGAGAGAGAACAGAGTTCAAATGGCCATCCTTAAAAGGGACAAGCTTCCTTTTTTTTCCCTCTCAACAAAAATCCTTGGTGTTTCCCAGAAAAAAAAATTGTTTGGTGTTCCTCGGTCTTAAAAAAGTTTAAGAAACACTGGGATATAGCCTTCCAACGCCAAGATGTTCTGGGGTCTGTTGGATTCTTTTTTAGAGAATCAGACTAGGGATGTGAACGACTAGTTGACTATCTGATAAGCAAATGCTTATCGGATAGTCGACTAGTCACTCCTCCTCCCCCTCCCCCCGCCTTGCTGCCTCTATCAGAAAGAGGCAGAAAAGGGAAGGAGAGGAGTGGACGCTTCAAAGCAGCAATGCTGCATGGAGCCCGGGTCCAGACCCTGGGCTCCACATGGTGCTGCTGCTTTGAAATGCCGCGTGCAGCCCGGGACCAACTGGGGGAGGGCTCCATGAGTCGCTGACACTTTGAAATGCTGGCCTCGTGCTCTCCCCAGTGCTTTCTCCTTTGAAGTGTAGCCACAGCCCTGGGCTGTGGCTAGACTTCGAAGGTGGAGCTGCCATTACTATTGCATCGACTATTCGATTAGCCAATTAATCTAAATTTAACATCCCTAGATCAGACCATAATTGATACTCTCCTTATTACCCCCCTGGCTCTTCCCAATGGTCTCCACAGCTGTAGCTAAGCTATTTAGCCAAGTTTTCAAGGTAGTAGCAGGAATTTATAGAAATTTGACGTTGACTGGATTGGCATTACTTCCTGGGGTGTGTTTGTGTGGATTTGCTAGAAATTAATGCCACAGCCTCTCAACCCAAAATCTGAAGTGGCCTCACACAGAGGGGCTTAGAAAATGCTATGTGCGGTCAGGGACAACACCCATACCCAACTAACCATGGATGGTTGCACTGTGTCCTGCATGTGGAAGATGCTGTATTTCACTTCTGGAGCTAGCAAACTCTCAGTGTTGCGGTGAGGAGGGTGTATTCAGAATCTCAGGTTCAGATGCATCTCCTTCTAGTTGTCCAGGCATTGTAGACATTTCAAGACTTTCCAAAGTGTATTCTTACATATCTCTTCCAGCAGATTATAGATGAAATACCAGAGAGAGTGCATAAGAATGAAAAACCAGTAGCAAACTAAATTTAAAAATAGAATGCCATTTAAACCCATAGTACCATGGAAGCATGTTGTTCTGGCTGATTTAACAAGCAGACTTGGAATCTGGTTTGGGAGTGGTAGAGATGGGAGATGTAAAGAATTCTTAATTACATGTGTAATTAAGTTGGCTAGTGGAAGGTTTTACTTACTTTGTTATGGCACCTCTTGCTGGTTAATTCACTGAGTTGCAAAGATATTCTTTCCTCTCCTCCACCCCTCCCTGCCAGTCCAGAAGCTCTTGTCCACTTTTCAGCCAAGGGATAAGGATGCTGTACTGCTGGCTGCTTTTAAGGGAAGGTAACTTCACTCCTATATGCCATGTTGGATACCTAGAGTTGAGGCATAAGGCTGAGTAGGTTGGTATGTGTCGATGGGAGTCCTTTAGCCCCATAATCACAGCATGGACAGAAACATACTTTTCAATTTAAAAAAGTGCAAAAAATATAAAATCATCCCCTACACTAGGGACGTGAACGTATAGACGACTACACGGTTAACCAATAAGCCTAGGCTTCTCCATTAATCCTATGCACTCCCCCCCACTGCCTCTGTATCAGAGGCAGCTGGGAGGGGAAGTGGGGAGGAAGGACCAGTGCCTGTGGGGAGCTGGCTTTTAAGCTGTTTCCCCACAAGCACCGAATGGATCCATGGAGCCGCCTGTCCCCCGCAGTCCCACACTGCTGCCTCTGATAGAGGCAATAGTGTGGGAGGGGTACAGGGGAGGCTGCCATGGAGCAGCCTCTGTCCATGGTGGGCCCAGGCTCTCCATGGACCTAGGCTGCTCCATAGGATGCCGGCGCAATCGCTGCCTGTGGTGAACTTGGGCCCCCGGCAGACAGGGGCAGCAGGTGGGAGCTGGTATGCATGGGCAGACTGGCTCCTGCCTGTCACCCCGCACTACTGCCTCTCTTACAGCAGCAGCGTGGGGTGGCAGGGGGCTCCCCAGAAATGGGGCTGAAGTGCACTGGCTACCAGGTCCACCCCTGGGGACTACTGAATAATCGTGTAACAATTACGTTTTTATGTGGTCACACAATTATTCAATTAATGGTTATCTAATATCCCTACCCTGCACATAAAATAAAGCCCTACAATTGCGTAAAGCCATGTCTTCACTTCCCGGAAGATCGACGCCGTGACACTTGATCTTCTGGAGTTCAATTTAGCAGATCTAATAAAGACTCATTAAATCCAATGCTGAGGGTGCCTCTGTTGACTCCTATACTCCTCAATTCATGAAAAGTAAGAAGTCTACAGGACTTTTGCTCCCCTTGACCTCCTGCTGTGGAGATTGCTCCAAAAGTTGAATTAAAGTACACTACAATCAGTGTAGCTGGAGGTGCATATCTAAATTCGTCCTTCCAGATCAATATAGAGTTAGAAAAGGCCTAAAGAAGTTAGGGAAGGAGTTCCTTTCAGTATATAAAATTCTCACCTGTTCTAATGGGGTAAAGGGATGGAGGGAATTATTCAAATTAAAATTCATAACCTAAATTTTCACTTGTTCAAGTACAATGGACTGCTTATCTCACTTTCAAAATAGAAAATACCCCCCATGCCCAGCAAAAACAGTAGTAATAAAGTATAATAAAATAACAAACATAATGGATACGAGTATTTATTGTTAACTTTGCTGATTTAGAAAATAGATTTTATAATGTATTCTGTTTACATTTTGACGAGAACTATAAAATACGTTATATATATATTATGTTTTATTTATAAAATTATTTTAAAACTTTAGCACTGTTAATGTAGAAGTGTTTGTTTTTAATTGTAGAATAATGGATCACCCTTAGACTCACAAAACTAATATTGCTTCTTTACTTAAGATGTAAAATGCATTCTGAAGTTGTCTGGATTTCTCATCGCAGTTTAATATGCTGTTATCTAAAAGGATGCACTGAGTGTTCTTTAACAACTGCAAAGCTCATCAAGAAAATGGAGAAGATTACTCATGAAATCAAGATTCAAACTTCTACTTTCTCACAATCGATAGGAAAGTAATGCACTTGGATTTATTACGATATTGAGATTGATTGTTTAAATCCTTTTTTAAAGTTCAAAGCCTGAAACAGACTATGCGTACAAGCAAGCCACTGTGGAGCTTCTAAGCAGGGGCTTAGAAATCAGGTTAGACTGATATGCCCCTCCAATCCCATATGGGTTTAACAGGAAGATTTCAGGCTCAAAAAAGACAGGGTTTGGGGAAGCATCACACGCTGGTTTCAAATTACCTGAGATTGCTTTGTGGATTTAGTCTTCTGGGAGACAAGAAGACAAGATACTCTTTAAAGATGAACGGCACCATTGAGGATGATTGAGCATCAAGTACACTTGTGGTTTTTAGCTTGAGAAGTTTAAAAATGAAGATGCCTGTTTTAAAAGCTGAACAAGCATATGGAGAGTAGTAATGCCAGGTTTCTCATTGAAATACTTCATATATGTGTATAAAAAGGAATTTCATATACAGTTTTTGACAACAGCAAAAAAAAATTTACATTCAGTTCAGAATGTGCTGTGTGAGAATGAAAGGGCTGGATTTGATAGTATTGCAACACAAGCCCATTGTTCAGTTGTCCAGCAACTTAATGGACAATACACAGTGAAAGTGCCAAAAACAAGTCTCAGGCCTTACTTTGAGAGTTGAATTTTATCCAAGTTTGAAAATTCAGAAGTTTTTGTATCTTTTTTTAAAAATTGATGTTACACAAATAAAAAATTGGTATCAAACTTTGACTTGAAACATATGAAGCTTCATATTTTAGTATATCCCAATGAAGCTAGATGATATCAGCTAATATATTATTTTAGCAGATCATACATTATAATTGTTTTTTAAGACCACATGGGAACTGCACGTCATTAATGGGAAGTTCACCCACTGCTGTAGTGAAAGCGGTAAACAGTGCTGTTTTCACTTATAATGCAAGATTTGTCTTGTCAGATGGCTTTTAAACCCTATAATAAATTGCACTAAGATTTTATGGTAAATCAGTTAAAGTAACCCTCTTTTTCTTTCAGTCAGAATATGTAGACCCCTGGTTTAAGATTGGATTGAAAACTAGTTTGTTGGTTAGAAACATGGATGGAAGGTTGTATATCTCTAAACAGAAGGCTAACTTCTCTCTGGTTCCATGCTGTTTATCATCTCCTTAGTCTTAATCTCACATCCAGTGCTGCATCAGTTACATACTATTTGTGGAAAAACTGAACTTTGGGCACTGTATCTTCATCTCAAATTAAGAAGAATACAGATACTAGGTTTTAACAGTTACATAGATGTGGTGTTCTGCAATGTTACTAATAGTTACTTCTCAAAAAGCAATTTATTTTAAAAATTATGATCATTAGTGGTTAAAAATGTATTTAGCTTCTTGAATCAAGAGAGCATATTTTAAAAGAAGTTAGCTGGTATCAAAACCTGAGTATTGTCTTTGACAACACCCTGTTTGTGGAAAGCTAAGAAATGCATGTGGTATCAAAGTTCTTCTTGAATAATCTTATTTATCCTGCAGCGATCTTAGAGAAGCATCATGTGGCCTAGTAGTTAATCTGGATCATTATATTTTTCTTAAATTCTATCACTGTGTCTTAGAGTGGGCATGGTAGGGAAGGTAAATAAGCCATAAGGTATGGTGGA
This sequence comes from Rafetus swinhoei, assembly GCA_019425775.1. Taxonomy (NCBI): domain Eukaryota; kingdom Metazoa; phylum Chordata; order Testudines; family Trionychidae; genus Rafetus; species Rafetus swinhoei. Next base: position 85,283,302 of record CM033424.1, read on the forward strand.
TTTTTGGATGTGGATTAGGTGTTTCAGAGCCTAGCTATTGTTGTTAAAAATAGATGGTTCCACTGTCTTCATATCCCCCAAGGTATTTTTGGTATTGGTATTCATATGTATAGCTTCATGTCTTGACTGATGCCACTTTGCCATTTCAGTTTTTCTCTCTCTTCTGCTAATCTTTTTATATTTTAGTAATCTCTAGATTAGTTTGAGCACATTAGATGGAGTAGAAGGTATGCATGCTTTTGACTAGTGTACTCTTGCTTTTGACTTATGAGTTACTCATGCACACCTTTCAAGGAAGCTACTGGTTGCTGACATGTTTTCCTTCCTTATGGTGAAATTTGCTTTTTACAATGGGTCAGCACAACTTCTTATGTTCTCCTTAAGCCTTATATTGAAAGTCCAATGGTGTATGGGCCTTGAGCTTGAATTTACCCTTTGTGGAGGATGGAATTATACCCTGGTGAACATTAGTAAAAGGCAACTTCATTGTTAATTTTGGTCACTTTTGATCTTATCCTTTTAGTCATTCGGCCACTGAGTGTCATCAGAAAATGGTGAAACCAAAAATAAGTTGGTGAAATGATCAATTTATTATTTTGTTTCTGTTTTCTGTTTTAATTCTAATCGGACATACCTGTGAAGTGCATTTTTTAGTGAAACATCTTCACAGATATTGACTGGTCCCGGATGAGGGATTTTTCCAGACCAGGGAAGGTCATTCCAGGGTTCCCCCCCGACGCCCCTCTTCCCCTTCCTGGCTCTCCTTCCAGCCCAGCTGACCTGCGTGCCAGCTCCTGTGATGTTCTCCCACACCCCACCTGGGCCACAAACCCTCTCCTGCAGCCCAGCTGAGTCCTGCGCCAGCTCCCTGTCCCCCCTTTGTAGCCCAGTTGAGCTGCAGGTGGGCCCCTGGCTCACCCCCCACCTTGCATCCCAACTGAGCTGCACACTGGCTTCTGGGCCCCCGCAGCACTGCAGCATGCTGGGACTCTCTGGTCCTGGAACATCTGTGGTCATGCCAGACCATGGATGTTGCCGGACCGGAGAATCCTGGATTTTAGAGATGCAACCTGTATTACATAGGCTTCGCTTTTCTTTTCTTTCATTTGACTTTTTACACACTTCATTACATTTTTGCATGCAGTTACATCCAGTAGTATTGGATTTACTTACATTGTTCTTTTCTGTCGCTTAAGTTCTTTTGTTTCATTTTGTAATCATTTATGTGACTGTTCTCTTGTGCATTGTAAGCCTCCTCCATACAGCTTTAATAGTGTTACGTGTATTATTACTGTTTTTCAGATCAGAGTGGCATTTCAAATGCATGATGAAATGCTGCATGTGAATTTCCACAACTGAGGAAGAAGTCTGTGCCGGTTTTAAAAAACCAGCTTGTTTAAAGGGCAACCGAAGATGGCTATCATTTTTAAAAATTATATAAAACAAATTGAAGAAATTAATAGTAATCAATATAAATATAATTCATTAATAGTAATGAATACAAATCAGAAGCTAGGGATTTTAGAAAATTGATAAGGAAAGTGAGAGGACACAAGGAGAATCTATGGCCAACAGAGTTTAGGAGAAAAATAAGGTTTTTAAAAAAAGTATATTAACAATGTTATTGATCCATTGGGAAATCATAGAATTATCAATAATAGTGCATAAAAAGGAAGAAGTTTCAATAAATAGTCTATATTTTTGGGAACACAGATTATGTAGTCTAGGGAGGTTAAACAGGGAGGTTAATTGAATAATTGATTAACCTCATGAATTTTTACCGGTTAATTGACTGTTCTGTAGTCCCTGGGGATGGGGGTTTGCCTTGTGAGGAGCCCCCTGCCACTCCACGCTTCTGCTACTCCATGGTTTGGTGCCAGGTAGGAGCTAGTCCACGAGGGGAGCCAGTTTAAAAACCAGCTCCTCTTGTGGATTGGCTGCCTGTCGCCCTGTGATGCAGCTTCTGTTCAGGGTGGGGGCTGAGCTCCCAGACCTGGTGTGAGCCAGCACTGAGCCAGGCTGCTTGCCAGCCCGGCTCCTAATACACTTTAAATGCAGAGCTGCAGCAGGGGTAGGTCCCAGACCTGGTGTGAGCCAGGACTGAGCCAGGCTGCTGGCCAGCCTGCTAAAAATTACTGGCGGGGGGTGGGGAGGTGGGGATGGGAGGAGGGAAGGGAAGGAAAGCAGGGAGAATGCATGTAGTCTATATCATTAACCTATAAGCTTTTGCTTATTGATTAATCAGTTAACCGACTACACTATTACATCCCTAATGTAGTCATTATATTATAACACTTTCTCCATTCCATTTGTATCCCAGAAGGATGTTAAATCCTTTTTTAAATCTGCAGGGCCAGATAATTTGCATCTGAGAGGCTTTATGTTCTTTTAAGATCTGTCTGAGGTGTTCACTGGACTGTTAATGTAGATTTTTTTTTTTTTTTTTTTTTGGAACTCTAGAGAAGTTCCAGAAGTCTGAAAGAAACCTTCTTTTGTGCTGATATTTATTAAAAAAAGGGTAAGTGGGATGACCTGAGTAATTTTTAGCCTGTTAGGCTGATATTGATTCTTGGTGAGATAGTGAAGTAGCTAGTATGTTGTTTTATTAATAATAAATAGAAGGGAGATCATATTAATTTCAAAGTGCATTTTTGGAAAATAGATCTTGTCAAGCTAACTTGATTTTTTTTTTTTTTTTTTTTTTGGATGAGATGTAGTTGATAAAGGTGATAGTGTTGATGTAATGGATTTCCGGAAGGCATTTGATTTGGTGTAGCACATGACATTTTATTTTAAAATTAGAAAGATATTACATTAGTTAACTGTTAGGTCTTCAAACATAATTGTAAACAGGGAATAATCACAGCATTGCTGCATTTTTACTGGCATCCTGTGGTATTGGTTCTGGGCCCTATACTACTGAATATTTTAAGTAATGACCTGGAAGAAAATGTAAAAAATAATCACTGATACAAGTTTACAGAGGACACAAAAATGTGGGGGGGAGGATAGGTCCCTGACACAGAGCTCTCTGGATTATTTGATACGCTGGGCCAATTAAAAATTTGTTAATACTGCTAAATAAATACATCTAAGAACAAAGACTGTAGGCCATACATGAACAAAAGGGGACTGTATCCTGGGAAGCAGTGACTCAAAAAGATTTTGGGAGTCCTAGTGAATAATGAGGTGAGATCCCAATTTAATGCCGTGGCCAAAAGGACTGATGCAATCCTAGATGCATAAACAGAATCTCGAGTAGAAATCAAGACGATATTTTACCTCTCTCTGGTCTAGGTGTGACAGCTGCTGGAATACAGTGTTCAGCTCTGGTGTACACAATTAATGAAGGATGTTGATAAATTGAAGCAGATTCAGAGAAGAGCCATTAGAATGATTAGAGCAGTGATCGCCAACATTTTTACACCCAAGATCACTTTTTAAATGTCAGGACTAGCCAAGATCTACTCCAGCCCTGCCCTTTCTGTTCCCCTTCTCTCCATCACTTGCTATCCCTGGCCCTTATACACTCTCAGGGTATGGCTACACTGCCGCTTTTTTCCAATCCTTCTGTTGGGAGAGATTTTTCTGACATTTGGCCTGTCTAGACTGGGCCAAATGTCGGAAAAACCCTTCTTTTGGAAGCCCCCTTATTCCTTGTGGAATGAGGAATACAGGGGCTGCCAAAAGAGAGTGTTTGCCGGGAAAAACTCCTGTAGTCTAGCCATACCCTCACTGGGTTGAGACAGGAGGTGCGGGCTCTGGGTTGGGAATGAGGAATTTGGGTGTAGGAAAAGGTGAGGGGTTCAAGCTCTGGGAGGGAATTTGGATGCAGGAGGATGTGGAGAAGGGGATGCTGGCTCAGGGAAGGGGCTCTAGGCTGGGGAGTCTTGGGCTCAGGTGGAGAGTTGGGGGGCTGAGCAAGCCACAGGCTTGTGGCTATTAGGGTGAAGGAGTTTGGGTTGGGGTGTGTGAGGGCCTCAGGGCAGGGAAGTTGGGAGTATGATGGGCTCAGGACACAGATTTGCAGTGTGTAAATGGTGCAAGAGTGTTGTGGCAGAAGAGTGAGGATGTGGGGGTGCAGGAGTTTGAGGATGTGAGAGGCTCAGGACTGGGGGTTCCATTGTATGATAGGCTCAGATTTGGGGTCGGTGTGGGGGGTACAGGAGTGTTATGATGCTGTGGCCAGATGAGGGGTTGGCCCCAATTAGGGGCTTGTTGATCAGGCTTCATTTTTTAAATAAAATGTCAAACAGAAAAGGTTTCAGTATTGTCTTTATTTATGAGAGGAGCGGGGAACCTGTTTTGAGTCAGGGGTCAGTGACCCACAGAAAAGTCAGTCGGGGCCACACAATGAGATACAAAAACACAACCCCTCAAGCCGAGGCAGAGGACAAGCTGCTGGTGGGTGCTGGGGCAGGGGACAGGGTGCCAGTGGGTGCCGGGGCAGGGTGCCAATGGGTGCTGGGGCAGGGGACAGGGTACTTGTGGGGGTCTGGGTGGGGGGAGGGGACAGGGACCGGTACCTGGGGATCCTGCAGCTGTCCGCCAAAGCCCAGGAAGTGTGTGGGCTGCTCCCCCGTCCCCCAAACAGCGGCGTGGTACTGGAAACGCTGGTCGGTCACACGCTGAGGACTTTCTTCCTCTGATGCCTTCCTGCATGTGGGGAGGGGGAAATGGGAGTCCTGGACTGCACCAGCTCCAACTGCTTGGGCAGCACGCACCTTGCTCCTCCACTCCCCACGGCAGCGCGCGCTGCCTGAACAGTTGGAGCTGGCACAGTCCTGGACTCCTGTTCCCTCCCCTCTCTTTCCCCTGTGTGCAGGAAGGCAGCAGGGGAAGAAAGTCCCCAGCGCTCAATGGACCGGCGTTTTAGGTATTGCGCCGGCTGTTTGGGGAGGGGGGGAAGAGCAGCCCATGCACTTCCAGGACGTGGCTCGCAGCTGCAGAACTCCCCCCCGACCCTGCAGGAAGCCCGCACTATCTCCATTGTCCCTGGAGGTAGCATCAGTGCGGGGTTCATCTTGGGGATGGGGGGCAGCGAGGGGGGGCCCCAAAGCCTCGCAATCGACTGGTCGAGCCCCCAGGATTGCGATCGCGATCAACAGGTTGGTGACCACAGCATCAGAGGATTAGAAATTGTGCTTCGTAGTGATGGACTCGAGCTCAATCTATTTTTCCTTAACAAAGAGAAGGTTAAGGGGAGACGTGATTATTGCGTGGGGGAACAAATAGTTAATAATCAGGTCTTCAGCCTAACAGGGAAAGGTATAAATGATCTAATGGCTAGAAGTTAAAACTAGACAAATTCAGACTGCAAATAAGGTATGAACTTTCAATGGTCCAATTACCAGTTGGAACAACTCACTAAGGTCCTAGAGGATTCTCCATCATTTAAAAATTGTGAGTTGGCTGTCTTTATTTTTAAAGATCTTCTCTAGGAATTATTTGGAGAATGTTTTGTGGTTGTGCTGTATGAGGTCAGATGAGGTCATCCTTTCTGGCCTGGGAATCCATAAATAAGCAAAATGTGCGTTATAAACATGTACCAGAACCACAACCTACCAAATTAGCCTAACATTTCTCCAGCAGTAATGAGTGGGAGAAGAGATCAGCACTAACCATACCATTTTCCTAACTTTTCCTGTTTGTTTATTCAAGTGAGATAAGTCATACACAATTGATGCAGATGGGGAGGATCATTTTTAAGAGTAGCATTATCCAGTGGATAGATTTCCAGATTGGAAATCTGGGTTCCATTCTTGGCACTGCCATTAAATGTCAAGACATTTAATTTTCCTGCACCTCCGCTTGTACACGTGGGAGTAATATTTACCTGTCTTCCTAAAGCACTTTGAGATCTATTGACAGGACAGCTGTATAAGTGCTAAATATTAGACAAGTTGATGATGATTATTATATCAAGACTTCTCCTGACAGTGGAGGAGTGAATTATGTGCTGCTGACAGTAGCTTACATATGTGTGCATGAACAGCACACTTCTGCCATATATTGCCTCCTAGAATTTGGCTGAGGAAGTTGGACAAGAAGATGTGCTTTCATAGGAAGGAAACGACGAAGGAGATTTGAGTGAGATCCCTGATATAGTCAGTGACTGCCCGAACATGGAGGGAATCCTGTTGTACCGAAACTGCTAGCTTACTGTGTACATAGTGCCTAGCAAAGAAAAACTAATGTTTACATAGGATTGAGGTTAAAGCATTACTGAAATACATGTATACATAAATACAAGTAGAAGGTACATGTTGTTCTTAAATTCATGAGTTATGAATCAAAAGATTTATGTGGCGCTTCATTGTTCTTGGTCACGTTGTTACAAGCAGATATTTAGGATAATCTTCTTGAGAAAATCCTTTTATAGGAACCATATAACATCAGAGTCTTCTGGTATATTTCTATGTTTGCAAGAGGCTTTTTTTCCTAGTGGCAGAATATTCTTTCACTTGTGAATTCTATTTTGCATACATTAAATGAGATTCTTCCTTCATTTATTTGTAGCTTAGTGTTTTTGGTCTAAGCAGTTGAAGCAATTTATGTAAGACCTATTCGTATCTGTGAAATATGGTGGTGTCATTTATATGCAACAAACAGAATACAGTACAAAGCGTAAGGGAAGCTTTACTTTGATTTCGTCATTTTGTAGCGTTTTTGATCAGAACTGGATATTTTTGCAACTTGGCACAATTCCAAAACATATTGCTCTCTTGCCTCAAGTTTGACTCCCCTAAACACAGTTGGTGAATGTTTTTAAAGTTGCCTGTTTTGTGGAGGGGTTTGTTTGTATATATCTCAGTTATTTTATATATATAATCTGAAGGCTGATCGGGAACTGGGCAAACACAGAGACACATACCCTTAGAGAAGAGAGAGAATGTAAACAGATCCGCATTGTAATTTAATGACATACCTGAGCATATTAATGTTTTACACAGCTTTCAGTCTTTGGCCATATAGAATGGATTGGTTCCTGATGGTGCTTTGATTATCATTTCCTTTGTAGTAAAGCATTTGTCAGTATATTTCTACTGTCATTTCTGGCAGAAGTAAGAAACTTTGATCTCAATTTCTTTTCCATGTTCATTTTTATTATTTCAGTTTGCACGTTCTTGCTGTACTTTATTTCTTTCATTGTTTATTAGTCTCAATGAGTTTGTTTTATATTTTTTTCTGTGTTGCATGTATAAACAGATTATTTGGAGATCAGTTTGACAGGCATTCTTTAAAAGTTGTTCTTTTTTGTTCTTTTTAAAGATTCTCTTGAGATTTTTTTTTTCCTTTAGGATTCTCTCTCGTAGTAATATTACCATATTCCTAAATCACCTTCCCCTTTTGCACATCCTATTAAAGCATTCTTGTTACACTATAAATAGGTAAAATAATTAAAAGGATATAAAAAGGAATAAAATTCTAAAAGGCTATGGTGCCTTTTGTTTTGTACCAATATTGTATCTGTATTAACTTGTTGTTGTTGTAATTTTATTAGAAACCCAGGAACTTTAATTCCCTTCTATATTAAGCCATAACATTCCGAATAGATTCTGCATACATCTGTTTTAATAATTTTTCTGATACTAGGGGAAAAAAAACCTAAGGTTCTTTATGGATTGGAGGATCTGTCTGTTTGCTTTGGTGCATATTCTGAGAATCCCTTCCTGGGTGACTAATGGAGTATAGGTCTATAAATGGCAATTAGCCAAGATGATCAGTGACACACTCCATGTTCTGGGTGCCCCTAAACCTCTGATTGTCAGCAGCTTGGACTGGATGTCAGAGGATGGATCGCTCAATAAATTGTCCTGCTGTGTTTATTCCCTCAGAAGTATCTGGCACCAGCCTCTGTCAGAAGACAAGATACTGGGTTAGACAGACGATTGGTGTGACTCAGCATGGTCATTCTCGTGGTTGTAGTATGCACCAATTACACCCACAGCATTGTTAACACAAATTAATAATTAAGGTTGAAAAGTCAAGCACTTCAGAGTTGGGAAATACCAAATTAAGGTTGCCTGTGCCTTAATTTGGCATTCTTGCACATACGCATTCTGACATTATTTCATCATATGATTGCATACTATTTTCCCCCACAATAACTCTGCTGCATTCAGTGCACAGAGTTCACTTAGTGAGCAGCCATTCAACATATGTCTTTAGCCTCGCTTATTGTGTACAGCACTGTATTCAAACCATCTCTGGAGAGAGAGGTTATGTCTACACAGTCCAGGTTTTAAGGACAGGGGTCTGAACTGTAGCATGCACTAGTGTGCTGCACTGTAATTCCCCCATGTGGATGCTGTGAGCACCAACTAAAAGTTAGCTAGCTTGCATTAACATAGTACTCTTTAAATATGTTGGAAGTGCAATGCAGCATGTGACCATATGCTGTAATTCAAAAGCTCTTTAGTCTGAACTGTGGGGCTGGGCAGACAAGCCCTATGTTAATCATTTCATTATGGGTTTTTCTGTGGTACTCATTGCTACAATATCTGAGTTCTTCACAAACATAAATTATTTTATCTTTGTGACACCCTTGTAAGGTGGGGGAAGGGAGATGGTATTATCATTTTAGAGATAGCGAGCTGAGACAGTGAGAGAAAGGTCAAAAGTTTCCAGTAATTTTGAGTGCTCCATTTGAAACCTATTTTTTCAGAGAACATATGCAGTGCTCCTTAATAAGTACAAGGCACAACTCTCACTGACCTCAGCAACAGCTGTGAGTGCTCAGCATTTCTGCAAACCAGACTCCAAGGTATCAAGACATCCTGAAGAAAGGAACACATCAATTAGTGATCACTTCTGGAAGGTTTGGTGTAAGTGATGTGCCTAGCATCACACAGGAACTCTGTGTCAGAGGGATGAATAGAAACCACCCTTCCTGTATAGCATTTCATTGTCTCAACCATGAGACCATTCTTTTTCTTCGTGCAATTCCAACCTGTGTAACAAATGAGCAAGGCGGCCTGAATGCAAATAGCCTTGTTTATAGTTCTCATATATCACCAGAGAAGGTTCATCCTTTGCCCTGAATGAGGCAGGAGTCTTGTAGGGATAAATGAATGCACACAAGAGGGTCAAATTAAGATTGCACAGGCAATCTGGCAGTTCCTAAAATAAGAGTTTGATTTTGCAATGTTCATTACTTTTTTTTAAACATAGTTTATGTATAATTTTCTAGGTTTTTTTTTTTTTTTTTTAAAGCAAGCAAACTAATTTCATCATGGGGTATCCTGTTAACACTCACAAAGTTCATAAGAAGGGATGGAAATATTCAAAACAACAAACAAACCTCTGCCACTTGAGATAATAGAAAAACTGATAGCAGAAGCAGGTTGTTATCCTGTATGTGGACCAATACTAGAAGGTGATGAAATACTTTGCCAGTGGAGTTCAAAAACATTTGCTGATAACAGGAGAATAGAGAGACTCGGGAATTTTGGTTCCCTTTTCTAGACACTGGAAAGGTATTTGCGCAGTAGGCATATTTTTTTTTTCTCCTGTTTGCACCAAGTCCGACCCCTTCTGCCCTGCTCCAATTCATTCTGTCCCATCTTGTCCCTTTTCCACTATTGGTTCTTTGTCCCACCTCCTTTCTCCTGGCCTCCCCAGTCCTAGTTGCTAGTCCTCAGGCTTCTTTTCCTAGTTTCTGTGTCCAGCCAGTCTTAGCCTCTCCCTCTGGGTTTGCTCAGTGTCCCAGTCTCTCTTCCCTCATGCCTCCCAATCTTCTTGTCCAGCTACTTGCGATTCCTCCTTCCTAGCTTCTTGTCTGATCTGTCTTCCATTTCCCTCTCCTTGCTGGCTCTCAGACCTAGTAGCCCGGCCCAGATTCTTCATTCAACCTTCCTTTAAACCCTTCTTTGGCTCCATGCAGTCTCCACCAGTCCTGGCCCCTTGCCCTGCCTCACCAGATTCCTATCCAAGTCTACTCTATTAACTCCCTCATTGGTCTGCATTTTGTCTACTCTGCATTTGAATCAGACAGCTTCTTTCTCCATGCTGCCTGGATGCCAGCATTAGAATAACTGAGCGCACAGAAAAAATAAGTGGCTTATTCTTGGTTCGGGAGCCTTGCCCACTAAGGATGTAAGTGACTAGTTGACTAACTGATAGGCACTATCCACTAGTCGCATTCCCCCCACCTCTCCAGCTGCCACTCTGCATCACAAGGGGCTGGGCAGCTAGTGCACGAGGACGTCTGCTAAGTCCCTGCTCCCATGGGTCATAGGTGAGCCATTGCTTGAAGATGCCAGCTGCCCAGTCCCCAGTAATGCAGAGCGGCAGTGGGGGAGGTTATGTGGGCTGACCCATGACTTGTGGGGGCAGGGACTGAGCTGGCATCTCCGCGTGCTGGCTCACCTGTCCCTTGTAATGCAGAGCAGCAGTGGGGAAGGTTATGCTGGGACCTGACTGAGTGCTGTAATGGCGATCCTTAGCGACTAATCAAATAGTTGATAAGAAATCTATCAACTACTCAATTAGGAAAGTAACTGCATTTTAACGTCCTTTTGCCCACCCTGCCCTGTAATAGGGCAGCTATTACAGGGAAAGGCCATTATAGGCAAAGGCCAGCTTTAGCCCTGTGTTGGAGCATCACAATTGAATGGTTGGGAAGGTGTTTCCAGTTGTGCCAGCATTAGGGATTAGGGATGTTAAGTATCGGTTAATTAAATAGTCGAGTAACCTCAAGAATTCTTATTGGTTAGTTGACTATTCTGTAGTCCCTGGGGGTGAGGCCTGCAGCCAGTGCACTCTGGCCTCCCCTCCTGAGGATCCTCCTGATGCTCCACACTGCTGTCTCTGCATCAGAGGCAGCAGTTTAGGGTGCTAGGCAGAAGCTGGTCTACGAGGGGAGCCAGTTTAAAAACCAGCTGCCTGTCACCCTGTGCTGCTGCTTCTGATAAAGAGGCAGCGGCGCGCGGTGGCAGCAGCCCCTCTCTAGGGTGGGTCTGAGCTCCTGAACCCGGTGTGAGCCAGAACTGAGTGGGGCTGCCTGCCCGCCAGGTCCCTAATACACTTTAAATGCAGAACCGCAGCAGGGGTAGGTCCTGGACCCATTTCAAGCCAGGACTGAGCCAGAATTCTGGCCAGCCTGCTAAAAAATTTTGGGGGGGGCCGGGAATACGTGTAGTCTATAACATTAACCTATACGCTTTTGCTTACCGGTTAATCGACTATACTATTACATCCCTATTAGGGATGTGAAAGCTTAACTGGTTAACTGGTAAGCATCATCCTAAGTGGGTAATGTTTATCAGTTCCAGTTAACTGGTAGGTGATTGTGTAGCTTCCTGCCTGCTCTGGACAGGGAGCTCCTTCAGCCCTGAGGCACCTACTGCAGGTAGGTGCTGCTCCAGCCAGCCCTCAGAGCCCTTGTCAGGAGGCATAAAGGATCTGCCGATGAAGGATTCTGGGGTCGGCAGATCCCCATCTCGACTGCCATGCTGTGCCAACAAACAGCTGATCGGCACAGCGCGGTGGCCATTTTGATGTAAATGAAGCGGTGATTATTTAAATCGCCGCTTCATTTCCCTTTGGCGAGTAAACTCATCTACAGGGCTCCATCGACAGAGCCATGTAGTCTAGACACACCCGCAGAGTCCAGTCAGCAGTTGAGGGGATAAAGCATGCTTAGTGAGGGTGCAGTTGTAACCACCACCAAGGTGGCTTTGAACCTGGGACCTCAGGAGCTGACTAGAGGAGCCTCTACCCTCTGAGCTAAAAGCCAGCTGGCTCCTAGCCCATGCTGTAGAGGTCTCTTGATCTTAATTGTTGCAGTGGTCTAGGTGTCACTTGCAGTACTCAGTAACCACACTAGGGCTATGTCTACACTCGCAGCTTCTTGCGCAAGTAATATGCAAATGAGGCTAAGCGTGGAATATCGCCGAGCCTCATTTGCATACCTAATGAGCCACCATTTTTTTCAGAAGAGGCTCTTGCGCAAGAAGGAGCATCTACACTGCCCCTTCTTGCGCAAGAAAAACCCTCTTGCACAATGCTGTTCTTCCTCTCAAGTAATAGGTGTAACGGCATTGCGCAAGAGGGTTTTTCTTGCACAAGAAGGGGCAGTGTAGACGCTCCTTCTTGCAAGAGCCTCTTCTGAAAAAATGGTGGCTCATTAGGTATGCAAATGAGGCTCGGCGATATTCCACGCTTAGCCTCATTTGCATATTACTTGTGCAAGAAGCCGCTAGTGTAGTGGCTTCCTGGAGTCAGCTGCTGATCCCAGTTTCAGCAGCGGCTGACTTGGGGGCGCCTGGGGCAGAGCAGCTGGGGTGCTGCCGGGTTGGTCCCATAGCGCGCCAACCCGGCAGCACCCAGCTGCTCTGCCCCAGGCGTCCCCAAGAGCAGCTGGGGTCCCGATTCAGCCGCTGCTGAAACTGACTAGCAGCGGCTGAATCGGGGCGCCTGGGGCAGAGCTGGACTATCGGAAGGGGGCTATGAGGGTCTGGGGTGGCATCCCCATCCCACCCCACCCCACCCCACCCTACCCCACCCCAGACCCCTCATAGCCTCCCCTTCCGATAGTCCGGCATATCTGATTATCCGGCACCCCCTGGGTCCTAAAGGTGCCGGATTATTGGAAGTTTACTGTAGTTGGTTGGAACATTGCCGAAATACCATCTTCCCTGTGGGTTGAAATGTTTGATAACATTTTCAGGTGGGTTGGGAGAACAGATGGAACAGCAACAAATGTTTGGTGAAAATTCTAGATTGTTTTTGAAGTGTCAACAAAACCTTTTTGACCTTACATCCCTGTTACTATGTGCAGCAGCCAAAACCTTTCTATAGCCTGGAACAATCCAATACTCTCACACTGTTCCACCCACAAATCCTAGGACATTTCCTAGCATCTCCCAGCTGTGAAAGTCCTCCCGCACCCCGTAGAGCACAACTTTCCACATAAGCAACTATAGATGTCAGTGGTTAACCAGTGGCCCAACTGGGCTGAAGCACCCCTCCTTGCCTGATGTAGTCAGAGGGCTGCTGCAGCTCAGGTGGGCCAGCCCCCTGCTTGTGGCAAACCCCCAGCCCGGCTGGAGCAGCACCCCTCTCCACCGGGGCGGGTCTACCCTGGCTGCAGCAACCCACCGCACCATGGGAGAGGGCCCGCTTCAGCCCAGCCAGGCTGGACCAGTCCCTTGCCTGCCCCATTTAAGTGGCTAACTGGTTAAACGTAATAATTAACTAGTTAACTGATTAAACAGGATTTTACATCCCTAACAACAACCACATCCCAGGCGTACAAAACTGACAGGTTTTCCCCCCCACCCTATCCTTGCCTTTGTCAACTCCTTCCTTTAAATGTGCAGATCTACACATATACAATATGAAAAAATGAAAAACTAGAGCACCTTTAAAAAAAAATCTCCCCTCCCTGCATATCCATATTATTCACTCACTATTAATCTATAAGTAATCAGGTTTTTATTTTTTGTGGCAGGTTTGTTTTTCAGATTCCATAACCAGTCATTTATATTAGACTATTGTTAACAACTCTGGGTATTAGCTCATAGTGCAAATTGAAGTCTGCATATTTTGAAAACCCAAAATAGAAGTGGTTATTTTGTTTCAAAAAGAATTGCTGCTCATGCTCCAGACCTCTCTTGCAAAATGTTTATAAGGATTTTTGATATGAGTATTTTTATTGCAGCTGTAGTGACACATTTGAGGCAGTTACAGTTTGTTGTGCCAACTATCTATGAACTTAGACATCTTGAAATTCCTTTTAAAATGATAGGCTATAGTAGCAGTGAAGGGACAGCTATATGTAGTTTTGCCAAGAATCTTTAGATACAAAGGACTTTCCAAGTAGGTCAGTAAGTCACATGTCTCAATACAGAAGTCTGTTGAAAACTGCCCATTTACCTAACCTTATTAGGATAATCAAAGGGCTACCAGTGCCTTTGCATCATGTGAATTTTGTCATCTCATCCCTTTCTCCATATCTCAAATAAATATATTATAGAACAGACCTTGCATGGAACCTATAGTTATTTTCAGTGTTGAAAAATGGCCTTTGATTTCTGTCTCTTAGCCAGTTTGTAATCTGTGATAGTACATTACTTTTCACCGCATTATTGCTTGGTTTCCTAGCTACCTTAGTTATTCTACAAGTCCACAGTCACAGAATTTGCCACACAGAATCCACCACATGTTGCAGAATGTTCTGAAAAATCTAAAATTTAGCCCACTATGGGTGCTCATAACTCCCTAATCTTGAAAATGTGAAGTAGGGGTGTGAATGTTTAACTAGTAAGCCTTACCCTTAATGGGTGAAGCTTACTGGTTTAAGTTAACTGGGGAGGGCTGGAGCAGCTCTCTGCCTGTCCAGAGCAACCCCTGTTCATGGTGGGTCCAGCTGCACTGCAGCATAGGCTGCTCAAAGGTCCGAGGCAGCCTCTGTTCACAGCGGAGCCCTGCCTGTGGTGGGTAACTGCTCCAGTAAAGATGTGAACTGTTAGCTGGTTACCCAACACATGCTATCAGCTCCATGGGGCTGCTGGCTCCCAGCCCATGTGGGCTGGGAGTTGGCAGGCAGCAGCCTTGTGGGGAGGGGGTGGGGGGAATGGCACCAAGGTGGGAGAGCTGCTGGCTCTCAGCCTGCTGGGAGTCAGCAGTCTTGCGCGTGGGGGTGGGGAAGGGCTGTATGATGTAGTGGGGGACACCACCTTTTTGAGTACCTCCTGCTGATGCAGGCCTTTTCCTGCTATTGGTGCCTCAGATGATAGGTTTTCAGTGGTTTGTATTGCTAGCTGGGTGTGTCAGTGAAAATGCTGTTGGGGTAACAGACTGTTTTTTCAACGTTTATCTGCCCTTACCAGGGTTTTCAGCCTGAGCTCAGGAGTCTTTAAATTCAGCCCTTCACTCATACTTTGAAACAAGCCTGGCTCCCTTCTTGGGCTTTACACCATGTCACCAGTGGTTAGTGGGGTATATGGGCCCAGCTACTAACCTGGGTTTAGACCCAGGAGCTCTAGAGAGAGCAGCCATGGTTGTGTCTTGAGCTGCTGTCTCCAGAAAGGCATGCTCTGCTGTGCCCCAATGAGCCTAGCCAGGAACTGAACTGCTCACTCCTTTTTATCTGAGACTGCTGAACTCTGATTGGTTGCCTTCATACAGCCTCTCTAGGCATGATGGAAACTTTTCTGCTGCCCCTTTCCTGGTGTGGAAAGTAGGAGGACTGTGGGGCTCCAGCAGGGCCACAAAAGCATGGGGCATCCAGCATCTTGTCACAAATGGGATTTCCTCACAAGAAGTACACTGAGGAAAGAGGAACTGCTACCCCTCTCCATTACCAAAAGTCTTTGATATCTCGTTGGTGCTAAAAGCCAAAATTGCTTCCTACATTGTATCGACTGCCAAAAGACCCAAATATCTTCTAATCTGCTGTTAAAACCTCCATCCTCTCCCCCAACAAATGTTTGATACGGTGTAGTTATGTTTCAACAACACAGCCATCTGTGCCACATTAAATATTGAAAATTCGAGGACAACAAAATGTAAATTAAAATTAATATGAACTAGGACATAAATAATGCTTTACTTGTATTATTCATGTTCATGTTTAATTCAGTAAACTAAAAAATGGAGTTTAGCTATCTTTTCCATAGAATTTCCTATTTACTTTTTCATAACTGCTGCAGAAACCCAGAGAGCCTTATAGTAAAAATTGGATGTAATTTGCCACAGAGCATTTGGGTTCTTGGTTATAGTGCGTTGCGTTCCCCTGGCAAAGAAAGTTATCCTTACATTTTGCAGCATGTATTTGGATAAAAAAACCACATGGAGATCTGAGAACTCTGCATTTTGTAAACACGTAGGAACAAGGCAAAGTGTTAGGCTCAACTTTGAACTTTTGTCTTTGTTGAGTTGTCACATTCCCAATCTTAATGCCTTTTTAACATTCAAGGTTATGTTGTGTCCTTCTATACAATAAGCCTAATGTAATACAAATGTGTTGAAAAAACTTAATTCCTGTTGGGGGAAAAAAGTCAGTAATAGCTTTCATTTTATCTTAACAACTTTCTGGCTGAATCCAACAATGTGTTTCAAGATCTTCAATAAATTAGCCATGTAAAAACAGAACTTTTTTTTTCTTCAAGAAACAAAGCATTCTACAGTTGCACAGTGGCATAGAGTGAACTGGATGCATTGCTACAATTATTGGGGACAGTTGTATTCATTCTGAATGCCACTGTTTTTAATATCTAGAAGAAATAATAGACTCTTTGTCCATTAAATTTTTCTCAAGAATCCACTAGTTTGTATAAATGCAATATAAACCAGAGAACCATAATGAAACAGTCACATCCTATATTATTTAAAATTTTTCATTAAGTCTAGAAATAGTACTTTTTAAATATACTTCAGCTTGTAGACATTTTAATTTCAGGGTAAAATGGGAAAGTTGCTTTGCTTGATTAAATTATGTAGCTTTTAAAAGAGTGTTTCTGCTGTGCTGAGTGTCTCTAAATGTAACATCATTACTTAAAGTTAGGATGCATTTTATACCCTTTTATCATTTTTGTCAATTAAATTCAGAAATGAAAATATAATTTAGAGAATGTGATCGTCTGTATTTTAATTGTTAAAATAAACTCAGAAAATCAAACAATATTAATTTGAAGTAAAAGTATCAAACCGTTGTAGCTGAGGATAACAATCCTCTTAATGTGTTAGTTGCAAGTGCTAGTATAGGGAGGGGGAAATCTGTGGAACTAAAATAGTTTGGGGATATTAATGCATATTTTTTTTCTTGTCTATATTATGTAGAATTAACTGGACATCAGCGTGGAAGGAAAGCATTCAGTTTTCATTTTGTGCAGATAGAAGTCAAGTACAGTAATAGCATTGTGTCAAGACAGGGAGTAGAAAGATTGAGAGCTTGATTAGAAATGAGTGTAAAGATGTCAGCTCTTTTAGCCTATTTATGAACTGCTTTGCCACATTTGTAACCAAATTACATGTGGATATCAGAATTACCTGCAAACAAATAAAAGTCATTCAACTCTCAGGGTTCTTAAATGTCAGTACTATGTGCTTCATTTAGTTATGCTCTCCAGTTGTTTCTCAAATACTTTTCAGTGTTTTTAGTTCTGCCTATGAAATTTTCCCTGTATCTATTATACATATCTAACACACAGTTTTTAATCTACAAAACAACTTCCTAATAAGTCAATTTTTATCTAGCTCAATTTATTAATCTGTCATGTCCTCTGCATTGGGCTGTAGAAGATAATGAGTTGGTATTTGTTCAGTTAAGGCTCTTATGTACTTCTGTTAGCCTATCCTTAAATAGTTTGGTAAGAAGAAAACTATCTTATAGTTCGATAATCTAGTCACACTGGCAGGGGAGAACGTAAATATTCATACAGTCCTTGAGTGATTAGTAGATAAATTCAACTTTTGAAAGAGAAGAAAGATAGAGAACAGTTATTTGGGGGGAATACATGTCAGTAATAAGAAAAAAATCAACCAAAGTTTTTCAGACTTCTGATGCAAGATACATGACTCTGCAATATTTCCCATGAAAAGTGAGGAAAAATAGTAGAAAATATATGGTGATAAACATTCCTTCATTGGCAGAGAAAGATGGCCTGAATGGACATGTATGTAGGTCTTTCCCATTTTCTCCAATTCTGTCTAGCTATACTTCTGTGAACTTCATAACTGGAGAGAAGGGAGCAATATGCAATTCACAAAATCTTGGACTTTGTAAAAGCTCTGTTCTTATTTTGGGTTCAGCAAGAGCTGACATTTTTATATGCCAATTACAATTGATAAAAACCTCTGTGTAATGGAGAGAATTGATGCACCATCAGTTTTTCAACTGTAAATCTTACTATACTGTTCACTTTTTATTTGGTCACATGTGTTCTTCCAGGATTTACTTTGTAAATCATCCCTTTATTTATCCCCTTTCTTTTCTCTGATCCCTTTCAGAGGGACATTCTTTATCAAAATTCATGCGTATTTATCTTTTCAAATAATGAAATGCAAGGGCAAGTCTGCTTGGCACTTAAATAAATTATATCAAAAATATATATGCAAACATTAGAGCAAATGGAATGCAAGTGATTTAAAGAAATCTGTTTTATTTTAAAATTTGTTAAATTTGGTAAGAGTGAGGATTTAAATCTGTTGTTGTCAGGGTGAAAAGATTGTGTTTAGTACTGTAAGTTCTTTAATGAGTTTTTTGGTCCCAGTGGATTGTCTAATTGACACTTGTACTCATAAAAGTGATACAGACACCGTGTCCATTAGCACTAATTTCCTACAGAATGCCCTAGAACTAATGAATAAGACTCTTCTCCATAATGCAGTTTAGAACAGTGTAGTCATCTTATGCCTCAGCACTAGGGCATACACAGTGTGGTATGTGAGAGTCACAATAAAGGAAAACAGATGGAAGTATTTAAGGGGAGGAGATGTGCTTTGGGTGTTCATTAATGGAAAATTAATTTTATAGTTATAATTCTCTCACAGCATTTCACATTTCTCAGTTATGAGCCAGCAGTATGTGATAGGAAAGCACCAGTACTCGTTTGGCTCTCCTTATGGGCTGTAGTAGCACTCTTTTGCTTATATTTTAGTTACCTTATCCACAACTCATTTATTTCATTACAAAGTATTTTGCAAACTCTTTATTCGTAGATTTAATAATCCAGTTTACGTATTTTATGTCTGTATAGACTGATCTCAGAATTGAGGACAGCCCCAAAGTTTTGTTTCATATGAAGAAGCAGGTCCCATGTTCTAATGGGGACTGAGGTATTCATGTCTATGGCTGTATTTTTTCCACAAAGTTTAATTTTCATAGAGTTAAAGGAGTAAAATGGCAAATTCCAGGGTTCAAGATGTCATTCTATAAATGCATTTTAGTGGCCTGTAGACAGAACTGTTAGGAATGTTTACACCCCTGAGAAAAGAAAGAAAACTAATTTCCATTTCCTTTTGTGGCTGCTGAACCTTTACTGTGTTCATAATATATTCTCTAGGAAGCTGAGGAGTGAACAGTGCTATTAACAAAATAAAGCTCTAGCAACTATAAAAGTGAGCAGACATTGTACGTTTCCTTTCCTCTATATGTTAGATATTTTATTTTCTTCTGTTCTGCCTTTGAATGGTCTTGTCTCCTGAAACAAAGATCCTGCTCTGATGACTGGATAACAGAGAGGGAATTTTTTATTTGCATAGCTGGGATACACTTGGATTTTTTTTTTTGTACTGGACAACCAAATAGTAAGCGAAACCCTGACTGACATTCTAAATTTCATGTTTGTCCTCGCTGAGATTAGCTTTCCACAGCAAAAAGTTCTTTCCCTATTTTCTGTGACTCTGTCATGACCATTTCATCAAAGGAATAATTGAAGTTGAGTTTGGTATCCAAGAGTATGTCTATGCTGCATTCTTAATTCAGAATAACCTATTCCGGGAGAAATACTCTGAATTAGCTTTTTTTTGAAGTAGCACGTCTGCTCTACAGAGAAGCCTCAAAATTGGTCCGAGGCAGGCTTCCCTAATGTGGACGTGCTACCTCGATTTAGAGCCCCAGATTGCACTGAGGTGTATTAGTTTGAATGGCCGTGTGGAGGAGCTATTTTGAAATAGCAGCAGTGGAGCATCCATACTCCTGCTATTCTGAAATAGCTATTTTGGAATAGGCGTTATTCCTCATGGAATGAGGTTTGCAGAAGTCGGAATAAGCCATCGTTATTTCAAATTTATTTAGAAATAACAGAATTGCTGTGTAGATCCTTGCATTTTTTATTTTGGAATAATGGCCGTTATTCCGAAATAATACTGCTGTATAGACACGACCCAAATGATTTTGAACAGAAATAGAACTCATCATCTAATATTTTTGATTGCTTGATTTAATTTGTACTTGTACGTTCATTTTACAGGAGGTTGTTCCTTTGATGAGCCATTCAGCTCCTGTGGATATAGTCAATCTGATGATGATGATCTTAACTGGGACCAGGTGAACAGACCGTTAAAGACCTCATCTGATCCATGGATGCCATCAGGTTTGTTTTCAGTTGAAACTACTTTTCTTTCTTTGTAGCAGTTTGTGACCATGCTACTGCTATTTGCTTTCTCTGAATCTTACTGTAATTTTAGTATTTAGCTCTTCAAAATGATTTGGTTAACTGTGTGACAGAACATTCTGCAAAATGAAGTCACATTTTGTTATGTTTAAAACTGTAGGCAAAAGGTTTCAAACTTTGTTATCTGTAATTAGGGGAGAGAGAAGGAAGCTAGAATGAAGGAATAAAAATTATAGTAGTGGAGAGAAATCTTCTAAAAAAGGAATACAGGAAGGGAAATAATCTTGGACAGAAAACAAAAATGTTAAGTGTTGTAAAACAAATTGAAAGGTAATACAAATTGTTTTGAAGACACACACACACACACACACACACACACACACACACACACACACACACACACACACACACACACACACACACACACACACACACACACACACACACACACACACACACACACACACACACACACGACTAAGGGGCCAGATACTGCAACAAAGTTTTGTTTATTATATGTGCTATATTTATGCAGTATTTAAAAAGCATTTTGATTATGGTATTTTATGAAGGCAATACCCTGTGGAACAATGAGACCAGATTTCTCAGCTACAATATCTAAATGCTGATGCAATATTTATTTTATTATATATCCACAAAATACCCTTTTTCCTATACCCTACATATCTCTGCCTCACGGTTGAAAATACTCATGGATTTAAAATTAATCAGTGATTGTTTTCAAGGATGCTCTCTTTTGGGTCCCAACTGTACTCTCTGAGTGCCAGCTCTTGTGCTGTTAGATGGGTGGCTTGGCTCAGTATCTGCTTTTTCTTTATTTTATATGACTAGTACTAGCCACCTACGAATACCAAAAATAAAAACATCAGCTCCTAAGTGCGGTGGTTTTAACAGTCTGGCACTTCCGCTGTATTAATGGACAACACCAGCTACTATATATTATCCTCATGCTATATTAAGAAAATTATTTCCGTTTTAAATATACCCAGATGGTTTGATAGCTTTTACAGATTGTTGTTCTGTTATTTCATTAATGTCCAGATAATTTAGAGCCATTATGTTCCAGTACTGTACGCTAGAGGGTTGTCTTGAAATCCCATTAATTGTCTTCCATTTATAAGAATATGAAAATTCTGTTTGCTTCAGTTTTTATAAAGTAAAATGTATTTTTTTTAAATCCATAAAAAACTATTAGAAGAAATAGCTGCTTTAGCAGAACCTGAGCATACATAACAATCTTTATGTATTGTTGTTCACAAAGACCCCTCCTTCAACCTAAGTGATACAAAAGGATAGTTTATGGTCTAATAGACACTGCTGGCTCTTAGTCATATAATGTATATAAATATATATTATATGACTAAGAGCCAGCAGTGTCTATTAGACCATAAACTTTCCTTTTGTATCACTTAGGTTGAAGGAGGGGTCTTTGTGAAATGTATATAAAGCACGGTCAGGGTTTGGTTGTGCCCGGAAAATGGGATTTCCCCAGAATGGGACTGCTTTCCAGAACTTGGAAAGGGAGGGGGCAGAGAGGAGGCATACGATACGGTGGCCGCTGAAGGCAGTGAGCGCAGGGGAGAGCTATATTGCAGGGTGTCCAGTGGAGGCAGCCGCACCGCAAGAGAGTGGCCATCTGGGACTGGGTCTCGCCATCTTGTCTGTCACCAGACCAGTATGTAGCCTCCCTGCCCCTCCAGCCCTTGGATGCAGCACAGCGGGGAGGGAAAGAGCCCTGCTGGATGGTACTCACCTGCCCTGAGCCCCTCCTCACACACCCCAGAACTCCAGCCTCCTGTCCTAACCCCCTGCATTCTCAAGCCCCTGCCCTGACTCCTGGACCACCCCCATATCGCCAGCCATCTGCCCATAAGGAGCTGGGCAGTGCTGGCTAAGTCTTCTAGTAAGTTCATATCAATAGTAATCCAATGCATTTTCATTGACCAGACCACTTTGTGAAAGAGAGATTATCTTCTGGGTCCCAGCTTTACATCCAGCATTACAATTCTGAACTACTTGGTTCTCAAAATATTTCATTCAGTATGACAATGGATGTGTAAAGTGTGCTGATCTTTGGTTATCATCCATATGCTCTTTCCTGAATAAATTCTTGGAGCTCACCAAATATGTGAGGGATGGAAAATAGGATCAGACAGAGAGCAGGTGGTTGTTGGATGGAGAGATGAGAGTAGGAATGGCCAGGGGAAGTTTGAAGGGTAGATATAAGTGATAGAGTTATTTTACTCTGTGACACAAGTGCATATGTGCAGGAGGTGGAGGAGTAACATATTTAGGAATCTCGAAAAAACCCTGGGATCTTGAATCTACAGAAGTTATATGGATGGAAAACAAGAAACTGGTAGCACAGAAAGAAAGACCAAAGTGCTGTCTGGATCTAGATCTGTCACTGCTAGTCATGTATTATTATGGACAGAATCAGATCTGCTATTGACACTTCCACTGAAATGCCTTTCCAATTTCCATTCAGTTTCCTGTGTCTAAATTAGAACTCTTTGAAACAAATGTTCCTGTTGACTGAGGGATTCTGGGATTTGGTCTTTGTGCAGATAGTCATTACACTAGCATAAGGATGTTTTTAGCAGAGTCCTTATTTAAGTTGGTTCTTGTCCACTAGCCCTGACACTTGCTGTTTAATTTTTCTGGAGCATTTTATTAGTGCTTAGTACAGTTTCTCAAACTGGTGCTAATGCAAATGAATCTATATCATAACACTTGTGTTGATTGCATTACTAACCATTTATTATTGTCCTCAGACTGGCCATGATGCTAGCAGTTCACCTCTCGTCTGAACATTTCTCCTTAACACTCCCTGTTCATTTTTGTGGAAAGGAAGAGATTTGAGGAAGTTTCCTCAGTGTGGGGGTATTGGGAACACCTCAGACAGTGTTTTGCTCTCCTACAGTTAGACAAACGTACTTTTTCTGGTGTTTAATTTCCAAGAATAGGAATCTAGCTGATGTAGGTGGTGGTATTATTAGAGAGAAAGGAAAATGATTTGTATGTAATGTAATTTATCATATGTCACTAGACTTGATTCTTTGTCCACCTGCCTTCCTGTGAGAGTGGGAGGTGAAAACAGTTCATGTTTTAAGTTTGTGGTGATCTAGTTACAGGGATACTTCATTTGGGAATAAATTATATTTAGAGATTAAAGAGCTCTTTTCTTTCAATTAAAAAAGGAATTGAAATTTTTTGGAGTCCTGGACAAGAACATGGACAATTGGTTTGTGGAAGGGACACACATACTTGGAAAGGTCAAAAATTCCTTTGAGAGCAAAGGAATTCTCATTTATTTCACAGTAAAGGCAACAGATCCAAGGGCAGAGATCCAGCCAGCTAATATCAATATTTCCTGTTCACTTGTAGATATTTTTTCTTTTTTTCATGTTCAAATCATCATCTTGACAATTTTAATTAGTTTTCAGTTAGCCTTGAACAATGAGTTATGCGAAACATTTAAAAAATGAATTGATATAGTTTGTCAGCAGTTTCTAAGCTACATATTTTAGAAAAAAATAATTTCTGATGGTAATGAATAGAACTTCTTAGATTAATGGTTTGGGGGAATTCTTGGCTTTCACAGCAAAAACCTTTATGCAACAATATTAAAATACTAGACTAAAACAAGTACACTCAGCTCAGTAGTCCCTTGGCAACAGCAAAATTAATGCATGTGACATTGCTAATTTTAGGCAGTATGCTTCAATGAGTGAGTTGATGTCAAAATATAGCATTTCATATTAATTAGGTGGCATTGGGGGAAGCACACCATTTAGTTCTTGAATTGGGTGTTTGATTTATTTTACTCCACAGAGACTATTAAAGGTTAAAATAGCTCTACTTCAAATAGATAGCTGTAGGCTTTAAGTAGTAAACTATTTAAATGGGACCAAAAATAAGACATATTATATGGCAAAAAAGAGTTTTTTGAATTCCAGAATTCTTTTTGTCAGATTTTTCAGTGTTTGTTGAAACTGTGTTTGTTTATGAACTGTATTAAAAACAAAAGCTAAAATAAAATGTGTATTTACAACACCTAGCACAAAGGGGTTCTAATCCTAATTGAGGCCGTAGTGTGCTACTCACTGCAAAAATAAATAGCAAATTAATTGTTACTAAAAGAAGTAGGAACGTCTAATGCCCAGTTTTATTTGGCAGCTGTTATCAATTTACTGTAGGTGTTAATCTGAAAATGCATGGAACGGGCCAAGAATGGAATTAAATTTGTGCATTTTTATACACATAATCATATAACATGAATATTTGCTAATCCTCCACCATTCTGTTTTAAGTGTTAAGAGTGAGGTGTTCAAGGAGACGGCTAGAGTAAACATATAGTTCAAGAACATGTTTCAGAAGAGACGTTTCTCACAGAGAAAAGAGAGGTTAATTTAAACTGTAAATTTGACTTGACAATTACATCATCTTGTTCCCACATTTTAAAGTGCTATACTAATGGTAGCCATTATGTTGCTTTAACCCTTATATATTTTACAGATGATATCAGAAAACATCTGATGAATATTCAGTAGATATTTCTATGTTATACTAAATTCATAACTCTAGTGAATTCCTGTACATTGTTACGTTAAGATAATGGTATGCATATCTTACTTAAAATATACAAAATATTAAATCCTGTTATACCCACAGGAAAACATATGAATATTATAGGAAATTATTTTGGACCAGAGATCAATATTTGACCTCTTACTCACGGACTGGGTTAGGAGAAGAGTTTTCATTTTAGGTTAGTTGTCCCTTGGATAGATTTCCTGCTAATATGGTCCCTAGAGATATCACCTCTTCCCCGCTGTGTGTTTGTAACATATAATGAAATGACACTTTTTCTTTCACAGTCTTTCTTCATCTGCTTACAGTCTGCTGTCTGCCTTCATTCCCCTTCCCACACTTGTTTATCCCCTTTTTGGGGGGGTTCTATTTTAGTATCTCACATTCTTTCATTGCCTCTATGCTCCCCTTGCCCCTCATGAACACCTTTGCTGAGGTCCTGTAAAATTCATCATGGAGCAACAATGTTTAGAACAAGCTGTTGTCTTCAGAACTCCTTATATCTGGAGTTTTCTCAGAGGAGCCCCAGAATGTATGGCATAATAGTAATTCTAATACATGGCTACTTTATGGTGCTTTTCATTATTCTCAAAGCACAGTACAGAGATGCTTGAATTATCACATACCCCCTGGCCACCACTTTTTGCAGCTCCCATTGGCTGGGACTGGCAAACTGCAACCAATGGGCGCTCTGAGCAGCTGAAGTTGTGAATGTGAAGGTAAATAAAGTGTCCAGTGACCCGAACTGCATCCGAGTCATGGGCCGCTTATTTCCCACCACTGATTTTATATCTAAATAGTAGCTCACTATAAAATGCTTATGGTGTGTTGATTACAGGAACGTTTTAGTATTTAATATTTTTTTCAATAATTCGGTTTTCCTTTTTAGTAACAATGCTCATGCTTCATTGAAATTTTTGTAGCATAATATTTCATGCCTCTCTTTACGTGAGCTGTTTGTCCTACGTAACTATAAATAGCTGTGTTCTGTGGTTTGGTTAAATGTTATCTACAGAGCATCAAAAGGTGGAATTTGCATGTGCCATATTTTCTTTGTTAAAGTTACATTTTATTTTTCATGGAATTTTTAACATTTTAAATTCTGGAAAATGAAGTATTTTAATCTGTATATGAGTGGTACCAATGCAGGTTTTCCTTTATAGCCTCAAGTGGACTGCCTTTCTAACACCTAGAATGTAGTTCACTCTGTGTCTGTTCGATCTTTGAAGCCTCTGCTGAGAGTGCCAATAAGGTTGTCACTAACAGTGGTTGAATTTGTCATGTGATGACATGTGAATCATGAAGTATTGTTTATGTAACTCTATCCAACACCCTCCTGTTTCACTTGAATCATAATCTCAAGATTTATTTGGAACTTTTCTACAGTATAATTTGTAACCTTCTCAGGCCAGGGATCTTGTCCATCTGTTCAAGGAGGTTTCTAGCATACCTTTGGGCATTGTAATATTAAAAGCATTAACCCACCTTTATTTGCATGTGTAAGGGGGGAAGGCACAATTAGAGGGATGACCAAATTTTCTTTTCCAAACAGTCCACTTCCATTGGCTAGAAATTTTTTTTCCAATTGTATCAATTCTATCAAAGTTGCATAATATACTGGTAACTCTAGCCCACTTCAGGGAACATTGGTATCCTCAATTATTTTCTCTTTTGTAACATTTGCTACAAGTAGCTTCTGGACACAGAGCACAGAGAAGCCCCATGTTTTACTCTGAATCATAGGGTAATAGAACAGTTCCCATGATCTGCAATGCCTAGTTCTGATAGTGATAAGTGTTACATAAAAACATAATCTAGCAATCATATCCAGCAGAGTGAAGCAATTATGCCGATTCATCTCTCAATTTAATGAACATAACTTAGTAGTTGCCCTGTTGAAATTAATGGCGTTATAGCAGTGTAAATGAGAGGAGATTCTGGTCCAGTATGTGGTTCTTTTATCTTTCTGTCATGTAAGCTAGTTTTCTTTCTGTTGTTCTACTACTAGAGATTTGTTTCCTACCTATTGGTGCAATTGCTTCTTTCCCTTTCCCCACCACCACAACCCACTTTGGTTATGATTGCTTCTGCAGATTTACATTAATTTAAAGCCCAGCTTCCCTTTCCTGCTTGACTAGGTCAGAGTCCTCACTATTTATTCAAAACTCTCATGAGGCTTTTGTCTGCTGTAATCTTTCCCAGCAGGTTGCACTATACTTTCCTTCTCTAATTTAGGGGAGGGTTACGCACAGAGCATAAGAATCTTTCTGAGATATGGGAAGCACATTTAAATCTTACGCAGTTGACTCATGAGCAACAATCATTGGTTTATTTTATAAGTTGCTTTAAAAGCTAGCCATCTTTCAGATCTGGATTGGATTCTGCCATGGATGGCTGTGGTTAGCAAACAGTTTGTAATGACCTGTCATTGAAGGACAAAAGTAGAACCCTAACAGGATCCTCAGTATGATTCAGATAGGAAAGGTCCTTCCTATTTTCAGCTTCTGTCTAAAGGTATGTCTGTGCTAGCGGCACTATAGTGGGATAGCTACAGCTCCATATCTATACTGCTGGAAGCCTGTAGCATAGATGCAAACAGCAGGCATGGAAGGGTGTTTTTTCCATTGCTGTGGGAACTGCACTTCCCTGATATGTCTAGACTACAGGCTTCTTGTGCAAGAAGCTTTTTTGCAGAAAAGATCTTCCGCAAAAACTTCTTGCGCAAGAGAGCATCCACACTGCAAAAGCGCATCGAAAAAGCGATTCGCTTTTGCGCAAGAGAGTGTCCAGACTGCCTGGATGCTTTTTCGCAAGTAAGCAATGATTGCTATGGACAGAATGGCCACCAGGGCACCTGTGCTTTTTCCTCTTCCCTCTTCTTGCAAAAATACGCTCTTGCCCGTCCACACGCACCTTTTTGCGAAAGAACTCTTTCGCAAAAAGGAGTTATTACTTGTAGAATGAGGAATACCTACACCAGAAAAAAAACCTCTCTGTTCTTTCATTTTACTTGCACAAAAACGCACTTGAGGTGTGGACCAAGCCTGAGTTACACTAACGAGGTCAACAGAAGCATTCTTTCATCAGCCTCGCTGCATCTGCTCCTGGGGTTAGGGTAGCATACTTATAACTTTTGGAGTATGGATTTTTCATAACTCTGAACATAACTATGTTCACATATGCTTTAAGTATAGACCAGGCCTAAGATTCCCACTCTTCGTTGCTTTCACCAGACCCAAACTTATAGGGTGCATTATATGCTCAGCTCTTGTTGAAACCTATGCCGAAGAGACTGCATAGGATTTGTATCTTCTTCTGTCTTAAAAAGGACTCCTGTGCTCTTCGCATGGCTATTTCCTCATTTCAGAGGAAGTAAATATTGTGCCTGCTCAACGAGGAAGGTCATGACCAATAAAACCTAAATGAGAATTGTGAATAATGAGACTGAAAATTCTTCACTGGAATGGAGCTGACCAGGGCTGGCTGTCAGTCAAGGTGATGAAGTGTGTTTTAAGCACTCTTGTTCCATGAGTTAAACCTTGGACTATCTTAGTAGCACCTTTCATGACTTTGATGAATGTTTCACATGCATGAGTTATCCTTGTTATACAAGATGATAAATTTGCATGCTAAGATCTGTAAATCTATATTTATTCACACCATATATAAACTAATATTAATTTCCTCTGCATCTGATAAAGGTCCGTATACTTGTTTATGTATTTTCCTGGACTCCAGCAGCTTATTAAAAACTTGGTCTTTAATTAGTGGTCATAAAGCAGGATCTGATGCATTTGTCCTCATGTGACACTGATTCTTCTTTACTGTTTCTCTCCTTTTCACATAAACCAGATTTTTCTGTGTCATAGCTCTCTCTTTTACGTGAGCCACATTCCTCTTTATCATCCCTTCCCTTTACGCAGCCAGAAAAAACAGATTATTCTCCATTACTTTCCTCGGATTTCCATTCTTTACCTCCCGGTAAATCTCTGCTAATTCCTTAGTAATAGGACTCCAATCATTTATGCTTTGCTCATTACTTCCTTCTGCATAGGGACAGTTGCTACTGCCTAAAGCCTAGGCTATGTTGTTCTGTTTCAGATATTTTGCCATCAGATTTTCCCCTTGCTACACACTAGAGTTCAATTGAGCTTTTTGCTTTTAATACTAAGCTCTATAAAGCTTCTTCAGGGGCATCTTTTATTTTTTACTGGGGAAAACAAACAGTATTAGGAAGAACAAAATTCTGTGTTCCACAGTCCTGGGAAGTTGTCAGACATTACGTGTTAAACATGGCAAAAGAAGTAATGGTATTTTGTTTATTTTGTTATGTAGAGGTTGCCAGAGATATGTCAAACCAACATAAGTAAATATGTCCTTTATTAAGCATTACTTACAGGCTTCAAATTGTAAAACACAAGTATGCTTTCACAATTACGCAATAAAACAAAGTCCACAGTATTGCAGCTGAGCTCTCATTTCCCTTCAGTTCTTTCTTGTATCTCACTCATTGACTTGGTGATGCTCAACCCCTTACATGCCTTTGAGAGCGTGGCTGATCGCTTTCTTGGAGGTTCGAGGAAAATGTAGTTCTCAAAGTTTGGAAGGTTCCATGAGATTCTACAAAGATCCCCTCTAGAAGGTTATTGAAAAAGGTATCTACCTACAGAATTAGGAATGTTAGCTATCGTATAATTGAATAGTTGGGACAAATGTGAGGTAGTTGACAAGATTAACCCAGAAGCTTAAGCTTATCGGTTAATCGTCTAGTCGACTACTAGTTAACATCCCTATACAGAATACCTGAAACGTTTCAAACATTGTGTTTTCTCTTTTGTTGCTGGCAACAAAACCAGCATCCCAAGTCTGGCACCCAGGTGCAAATTATGCCTGTGGAGGGAAGTTAGAAGGGAGGGCTACCTAGATAAAAGGGGGCATTTAGAGGCACCCCATTTAGCAATTAAAATTTTAGTGGGAACCAGTGGGAGAGGTGCACCTCCTGAGTGCTACCACAGATCACGTATGCTGGCACCCCTGGTTGCCTGGGTTGCCTGCCCATAAATCCTGCCCTGCAGGTCACTGAGAAAAAGTTAGAGCTTATGAGATCAGGATGGAGAAAAAATATCACCGTATTACCTGTTAGTTAATTATTCTAGTGGGGGGGGGGGGGGATCTTAATTTGTCACAAGGCTTTTCTTTCTTTTTGCCATGTTGGCCAATCCCATTAGATTTTTTTCTCATGTATTCTTCTATTTAAAAATGAATAATGAAGGACCCAAAGCCCTTCCTAAGTAGATCGGACTGAAACTTTGGATTTTCAGTTTGCAGGAAACGTCAACATTTTAGAATTTCCCATGAACCGAAAATCCCATGAATTTTTCATTTTGTAAACGGACACATTTTTTTGCTATAACTGCCTATGCTCCCAACAATGTTGTTATCTGTTGTCTGAAATTAACATGATTCGTGTGAAGAATCCAGTCAGTGTCAGCTAGCAGCTGTCAGGGCTTCCAGAGTCTGTGGTTCATAGGCAGTTGCATCATGCGTACCATGCTGGGGTTCCCAGTGCTTGTGGAATTAGAAATTTTGCTGTTGCAAGGCTGCCCCCAATCCTATCAGGAAACAAGGGATGTTTATGATGGAAACGTATATGTGATTTGATGGAAGTTCACTGAACCTGAGATGCTTTTGCAAAAATTCCCGACCATCACGATCGTTTACTAAAAGGAAGGTATAATATGACCCTTTCCATTTCTGTGTGGCTCAATCAGTTATTTCCAGTTTATCTTTTAAGATTGGTGTACTAAACCAGATATAGTCTATCCTAGACATAGTCAAAATTCAGGTGAACACAAGATGGACCCAGTCATTCCCTTTTACAAGCAATCGGTCTGATTCTCCAGGGAACTATTTCCTTGGCATATTAAGGCTTCTTGCAGAAATTAAAGAGGGAATTCTTGCTCCAGTTAAATTTCTGAGAGATTAAAAATATTTTGTCGATCCCTTTTTATAGCATTTAATGTGTGAAGTGTTAACGGTCGACAGTATATTTTGTAATATAGACATGTGATTTTACAAAAAGCATTTAGAAAATCACTGTCTAGGATTTGAGGCAGAAGTCATTGGGTGCTGCATAGAATAGGTTTGCTAAAATTCAGTTTTTTATTTTTATGTAATTTTGATGGATAACATTAAGGTTTATCTTGAAACATATTTTGTATTTTTATCTAGTTACATTTTCACAGTTATGGAAAATGTTGGGTGGTGTGGTACAATAGGAAAGGGGCAAACAATTTTTCAAAACAGATCTTTATATACAAAAAGGTAGAACTTTATACATTTTAAAATTTCAAAATCACATATAAAAGTATACATAAATATTCTTAAATCAAACTAATTTTACAAGTGACATTTTTCTTACTTTGCATATCTATAAATTTCTAATTATTCTTGATGGAAATGCATTTTAGGTGCCCTGTGTGTATGTGTGTGGTAAAACTGACATTTACTAACACTTTCAAATAAACATCTAGTCCGTCCAAGTTTTAATTATAAAGCTACTTAATAAAACCTGCCTTTCACAGAATGCTTGTTACTTTGAGTTGAATTTGATATCGCTCTAAAATACATAGAGAAGATAATCTTTACTTTGAAATTGGTGCTAAAGACCAAGTCCGCACTCTGCCAAATAACTTATAACGTCTTTAGGAACATTTTCTCTTTTTATTAAAAAAAAAAGTTAACTTCTTCCATTTCTTATCAGTAGGTTTCTATGCTCCCATTATTTAATTAACATTATTATTTTTTTTTATCTGGTGCACAGTAGTCTATAGATAACTTATACTCAGTAAAAGTGCACCAGAAATGTTTAACGTAAGACATTTTCTTCACATACTCTTTGTGCATAAACAGTATTTTGTAATTCAAAAATAATCAGCTCGGCTCAAATCACCACTTTTAGGAGACTGTAAAAATTAATCTTACAATTATCTCACAATACCATCCCTAAGCCTAGACTTTTAAACTTTTAACTTAGCTCTTGAAGGTTTGATCATTAATATGGCTGTATATTAGGTTGAGTGTTTTCATTGCCCTAGCTTAATGTTCACACAGTAGGGACCAATTTTATCTTTTATTAAATTTAAGTTACCTTGTATCTGAAATCGAGAAATTTTTCCAAAGCTACAAAGTCTGAATTCCACTCTTTATGTTGGCAGAACTTATGCAGTCATAGAAGAAGCAATTAAAATGCATTCATGAAAGCCATATGCTGAATTAAAGAACTTAATACTCTTGTGCTGTGTGTTAAATCAATGTAGTTATTTTCCCCTACAAAGTGAAATAATGCATTCTTCATCTAAAAGTCACAACATTTCTAATCAACTGCATTTCAGTAGCACAATGAAAAGAAAATATCATTTGGACCTCATGGAAAATGTAATGATGTACACAACCATTTAATTACAGGAAAGCAGGTGCAGGTAATTATCTTAGTCATAATGTTGCAGTAGTTAATAACGTCAAATATCTAATAATTCCACACATGTAATTCAGATCTATAGTTCTGCTTCGTGCATATTATGATACATGGCATGCATTTTTGAAAACAGTAGCCCAAATATATATCCATATTAGAACACTGAAGTTGCAAATGGTCATTTATTTCTCAGGATCAGGTCGATATATTATATTTCACTGGTGTATTATGCATGATTGTATTTCAACTATTAAAATTTTGAATCCTTTCAAAATCTGTTATTTTGTTTTTTATTTTCCTCCTTGATTTTGAGGGAAGGAATATCTTTATTTCTGACTCCTTGTAGTCCTTTATTTTCACCCACTCCTATATTTCATACCTCTCTTACAATCCACAGTCAACCATCATAACTATCAGATTTCTAAGGGAAGATGATTGGGTGTGTTCTCCTTAAAAGCTCTTTAGTGCAACACCAGTTGGCTAGTGTAGTTGCTGTTGAGCAACATGAGGCACTTTGTTCTTTACAACACTCCAAATCCTCAGGCCAGAAAAGAGAGAAGACCGAGACTAACATCTGGAAATGATCTGTGATCTCAGGTATTGCAGTGCAGATTGGTCATTGCGACATAGTAGCCTTTATCTGTTGTAACTGAAGCATGAACTGTTTCTACATACAGCTAAAGGCACAAATAAGCACTCATTAATTGAGACATTGTGATGGGGGGCATTCACCCTATGCAGGACAGGGAAAGGTTAATCCTCGTAATGGGTTGAAGTAGTCATTGCCTCCCAGTTCCTATTGGGCATGCTCACGGTGTCCCGCACAGTATAAGAGGGAGCAGTCCACTTAGTTGGGGATGGCTGCTGGAGAGCAAGGACACATGCTGCAGGCTCCCTCCAAAGAGCTGCTGAAGACCCAGGCTGCAGGAGTTGGAGACACTGAGACTCAGTGTCCAGGTACCTGAGAGTGCCACTCAAAGGTCAGAGCTCCCAGGAACAGCACAACACAAGGAAACAAAAGACCCCAGAGAGGCTGGACCGGGACAGCAGAGGTCACTGTAGGAAGTAGCCTGGAGAGGGACTAGCTATCAGTGTGTTTCAAGCAGATCCCTGCTGACTAAGTGGCAAGCCCACTCACAACTACTAGGACCCTGGGCTGAGATGTGGCGGAGCAGGGAGGGTTTGGGTGTCCCTACCCCAGCTGTCCCCTCTCCCTCTTAGGAGGCTGCCCAACCCAGTCAACTCCAGTCCCTAACCCTACAGGGGGCAACGGCACCCCTGTTCATTGTCTATTGCCCTGACTCCCAGGTCAGTAAGGTCTATTGCTGGTGATTCTAGCCACTAGGCCAGTGGTTCTTAACCTTACTGCAGCCTGTACCCCTTTGGTTCTCAAAATATGTTCTCGCACACCTTATTAAACATTGGTGAAGTAGGTCAGTTTTAAACCTAAGCTATATCATAAAAATCTGGCATGTCTCGCACCCCCAGAAAGGGCATCTTGCACCCCCAGAGGGTGCATGCACCCCAGGTTAAGAACCACTGCACTAGGCCATACCACCTATTGAGTCAGGAGACTGCTATAGGCTACTGCCAAGCTTATTTTTAAATTAATATAAAGTGTGGGAATGACTAATTTTTGGCTCTTGTGTAAAGCCATGAAGCTGTCAGAAAATATTTTGCATGAGTTGTATGATGATTAGTCACTGTTAAAATGAATGATTGGGATTATCATGTGAATAAAATTTATCTATAATGGTACATTCATATGAAGCACAGGTGATGAATGGCATCTTAAAACATGTACAGCACCATAAGTCCCAGATTTTATAACTACAGGTTTCATTATGTGTGTAGGGTTGCCGGGTGTCCGGTATTCACTCGGACAGTCCGGTATTTTTGCCTCCTGTCCGGTAAAAAAAAATTCAGAGAATACTGGACATCTAAGATATCCGGTATTTTCTGATTTTTTTTTTCCCCCCGGACAGGAGGCGAAAATGCCGGGCACCTGGCAACCCTACAAACACTCAGCACCTGCCCCGGCTCCCACCCCCCGACCCGAGCCCCCATGCTAACCTGGTTCTGCAAGGCTGCCAGCACAAAATGGCTGCCAGCCAAAAGACCAAGGGGAAGCAATGCTTCCCCTGGGTCTTAGTGCTCAACTGCTCCCCTATTCCTATCCCTGCACTCACTCTTAAAGGGGACATGCTGTTTTAATGCTGTTTTTGTTTTTTGTTTTTTGCTTAATAAGTCTTGGAGTCCTTTTTTGGTCTCCCCCCCCCTTTTTTTCCCTTCAACAGAATTTTTTCCTGGTGTTTTTTTTTCGGCCTGGGGGGGGGGGAGGGGTTCGGTATTTTTGTTTCAACCATCTGGCAACCCTATATGTGTGTGCAGTCCACCTCTAATTATGTACAGGAAGTGACTCATGGTCACTTCTGACTTTTCCAGTAGTTAAGTCTCAGACTATATGAATCCTCCTACATCAAGGGGTCTCTCTTCATACTAGAACATCCACACTGTCATCAGCAAGCGGATCCATCTCAGGTAAAAATGGATTACTTTTTGAATTTTGTTGCCATGAACATATCTATTTCAAGTTTATTCAGGGAGTATCTAAAATTAGGATACAACTGCAGATGAAATACTTTGTAGTTAACCTTTTGGTTAATTTACCTTACAAGTTCCAAGAAGAAAGCTGTTAAGAGTTTTTTGTCAACTTTGCTGAAATACAGATAGGCTTTCAGGAAGCTTATGCTCCATCTGTTCTTTATTGAACGACAGTGCCACTCCTGGCACTAAAGCACTGCCATTTGGGTTTTAAAATTTGTGGAACCAGTGCTGTTAAGGGAATGCAGTATCTATCAGGCGAATGCATAGAAAGTGCTGTGGTATAATCTTGATTCTGGATGTTTCTCCAATTTTATTTTTCTTCAGAAATAGAAGTGATTGGAATTATTTAATTAGAGGCTGTTACTTTCTTTACTAACACAAGGATCATAGTGCAGTGGTGGGCACCCTGTGGCCTCATAGCCTCCTGTGGCCCAGTGAGGTTCTTTGTGGGGCCCATAAGACATTTTGTTTGCTGTTGACCATGCACAGGGCTGCCAGATTCCACTGGTTTCCATCTGCATAGATTTTTTTTCCTACTGATATTACTAAAGTGACATTCACATAAAGCAAGGGCACGTGAAGTGAGGGGCGTGTTGATTGCTCACAATATTGACTACAAGAGCCATGCACTCCTTCTGCATCAAAGCTCTGCTAAGTTTTAATCTGCACACCATGTAAATTCTAAATACACAAACGCAGCTAGCATCTGACCTGGGAGATCATCTCGGTTACAACAATCTTGTGGCCCACTGCGTTGATGGTGGGCCTTTCATGCGAGCCACATGCTAGCCTAGGTTGCCCATTATGGCCATAGTGTGTCTTCCTTAATGACCCATTTAATGATGAAGGTACACATCATTCTCATTATATCAAAGTTTCCAAGAGCCCGCTATTTTTGAGTACTACAGTAAGTCTAATTATAGTGAAATCTTGATGTAGTTAGGAAGCCTAAATAACATAATCCTGTTTTAGAGAGAAGGGTTAGCTGAGAGATCCTTTAAATGAGAGCAGAGTTGAATTTTAAAAGGGCTATTCATTTTTGTCACTTCAGGAGTTTGTCCTCTTTGCTGTTCACAGTTTACATGCTAGTCTTGAGAAGAGACTGGCAATTGTTTCATGCAGTTCTCCATTGTCCACTTAAAAAAACAAAACGGTGTGTGCTTGTGTGGTCAGGGCATTTTAGCAGTTTGGCTTTTGATTCTGCTGTTTATGCTTCTCCTAGACTTCAGACTTTCCAAAAACCATCATGTCTGTTATTAAATACTATTTTTCTCTGCGTAAGGCTTTCTCTCCACTACCAGTTTTTGTCACCAAAACTATGTTGACATCCAGAAGTCAACAAAACAAAAATTGCCAAAAGGTGTTCACATGTGTTCCCTCTCTTGACAGATTGTCATTAACAAAGTGAGCAATGTACTATGGGTAGGTATCCCACAGTGCAGTATGGTGGGAATGAGCTGATTGCTGTGCATCTTGGGATTCCATCTGTGGGATTCCCCCACAGCCTCCTAAGCTGCCTGGAGCAGCATCATGGGTAGCTTTGCAAGCTTCCTATGATGAGGACTGTCAAAGCAGCACAGCAGTCCTCCCTTCTGATCTCCCCTGCATTGGCAGTCTGCTTGCAGCTGTGTTCCTAGTGCAGGGCAGAACAGGAACATTCCAATGATTTGTTCTTTGTTCCTCAAACAGAACAGCTCACTCACCTGTCAGATACTTACCGGAGCTTTGAAAGGGGAGGGGTGCATGCCTGCAGGACAGCTGAGATCAAAACACTGAGCAGAGCCATCATGTAGGTATGTGTAGTTACATGCCATGGTGAAAAGCAGGCACATCCAATGTAGCTACATGTGGCACCAAAGAATCTGTCTGGGGGAGTATTGTGGCATTGTGGGATACTGGTGGAAGTCAGTTCTGTTGACAAAACAGGCAGCAGTGTCTAAACTGACTCTTTGTTGACAATAAAGGAGGGGGGCATAAAAAAGTCTCTTTTAAGGATGGAAGTTTTTTGTTGCCAAAACTGGGTGTTTTTCCTGACAAAATTTGCATTGTAGTGTCTGTATATGCTCTCACTGTTTTGTCACCAAAAGGCAATTTTTGGAAACAAAACTTGGGAGTGTAGACAAGGTCTAACTGTTGCAGATTACAGTTTTTTTTGCAGATTACAGTTTTTTTAATCTAAAGCTTTGTGTTGACATTCTGCATTTTAAGATATCAGTGATGTGGAGTTTAGGTAGCATGGACCGTCAAATTCCCTAGAGCATTCTGGGATCTCCATATAGGCTTCAGGTGACTGCTTAAGCTTTGCTCTTTCCATTAAAATTCATCCCTTTATTTTCCCTGACTTAAAGAAAATTTGAAAAACTACACACGTTAGTATTGACGGCTATATGAATTCCAACTTTGGAAAACATGACTAATAATTAGATGCATCTACAGTGACTAATTTGGATACATCTGGCCATATGATATTCTGAGCCAGATATTTGTCCTTACCCTGTAATGAACATGTGAAGCAATCCAGCCATTTAGAGATGCCCAACAGTTTCACTTTGCTTACAAATATATTATTTACATTAGAGATAAACAGTTATGGTTTGCTGTTTGAAGGATATACTTCAGTACTCTCAACAAAGCTTCACAAGATGTTCTTGCTTCTGTGCCAAGGTCAAATATGCGAACAGCATGGTTTTTGGAAATGGATTCACACTTTTTGCAATTTGTACTTAATTAAGTGAAAATAACAGTGGATAACGCTGAATTTTCTCCCACATCTGATATTGATTCTTTGTCTACCATGCGAAAGCTTGTCTATGGCATTTTAATTAT
The DNA here is from genome assembly GCA_019425775.1 of Rafetus swinhoei. Taxonomy (NCBI): domain Eukaryota; kingdom Metazoa; phylum Chordata; order Testudines; family Trionychidae; genus Rafetus; species Rafetus swinhoei. Next base: position 85,320,892 of record CM033424.1, read on the forward strand.
AGCATAATAATTAAAAGTATAATTACTGTTTTTCTTTGTTCAGTGCATTCTTTGTCTGGTAAGCATTTTGCTACAGTTAGATATTCTCAAAGTCTTCTAAGAGAGCCAAATCTCATTTCTGCAAGTGAAATTACTAAATGAAAATGAGTCTTGACATACCCTTTTTATCCCCAGAGGTAGGTAAAGCATTGTGCATGAAGTATTGTGGTATACCATATTTATTTAAAAAAAGTTAACTCTCATCACAGGAACCAAAAAGTAGCATGGATACAGGGAGACTTGCGTTAGAATTTTTATGTCAATATTTCACTGAAAATTGTATTGGTACGTTTTAAAAAATTTGGGCCCAGACCTGAATGGAGCTTGCCATCAACAACTGCTGTTGACTTCCCAAGTTTTGATTATTGCAGAATTGGGCTATTACATTTCCCTTTGTGTTTGTTTGCTGCTACTGTGTAAGAATGTACTTTTTAAAATAGAACATGGCAAGTTGATAGTTTTCCTTTATACTCCAAAGATAGAAAATGGACTGTTGTTTTGGGGTCATGCTAGTTTTATTTCCAAATCTGACATGGGCTACAGAAATGTAAGTGTAACTTCGTGATAGTAAATAAGTTTTATTAAGAACCTTGAAATGTAGTTTTTTGTGACTCACCCAGGATTATACTTCTGGTTTTTATCTGAGTGACTCTGGGAAACGGGGATTATTTTTGTACTCAGTAGTTTTGAAAAGAAGTATACTACATATACCATTATTCAGCATGCACTTCTTGTAGATGTGTCTTCTCGCTATATGTTTGGGCAAGTGTATTGCTTTAGTTTGTTTGTTTTGATATCCTTCAGTCACCAATGTTGATGCACAGGGGCAAAAAGCCACATACTATTGTTAGGATGCAGTCTCTTCCATCCTTTTCTGTCGTTGGCTCTGTAGAGCTGAGAGAAACTATTCTGCCCTTCCTGCAAGTGGCCTTTAAGGATTCTGTAGTGAAGTGGTTCCCAGTTTTGAGGTGTCCCCCACAAAGGAGGCACTGCGGAATGTTCAGGATAGCACATGGTTTTGCCCCAGGCTCCTAGACATAATTCTATTTAACCTTGTCCTTGTTTCCTTACAGCAGTTGGTTTCCACCAGATGCCTTCATGTGGGCATCTTTGTGTTGACATCCAGAGTACATGTCCCAGATTCGTCCAGCACTTCTCTCTAATTCTGGTCCCTTCCAGTTCTAGGAGATAGGCAATCTCCATTCGTATTCTTATTTCATCCTGTGTAGTCTCACACTGCAGAAGGTTTTCCCTACAACAGAAAGTAATATAGCTTCTGTCCAGTTTTGATAATGATTTCATGATTTGATTGATCAGGAGGGGTCTCCCAAATCTTACTGATCAGCTTTGCCAATTTCATTACTGGGGTGGCATCAAGGACTTTTAGCATTTCCTCTCTAATTTGATCATATGTCACTACTTTATTATTTTTCAGCTTTTACACCGCAGCCTTTTTTTCCTGACATCTCTGTTGGACAGATATTAATGTCAAGTTGATCAGGACATCTGTTTCATCAAAAAAGCTGACGTGCGCTGCCCATCTGTTTTTCTGTTGTACCTCAGATTTTTCCATCTTTATATTTAATTCTGTTCTGGAATTTCCACACAGAAATTGATAGGAAACCAAAGAGTCCATTTACAGCACTGGTCATCCAGGGTATTACACTTGTGGCATTCAGTTCTACAGCCATTGCATACCCCATTTTGTCACTTCCAGATACACATCATTCTTACCTGCAGTACCATATTAGAAGTACTATACTAGATATTATTTCACCGGTAGTACAAAAGCTCCATTGCCTATCTTGAAAAAGAAATTCACTTCTCAAGAATACATTCTCAGGGTGCAACTTGATAAGTTCTAGGTTAGTGAAAATTATGTAATTCATTAGAAGAACATCTCCATGTTGCAGGCTCTGTCTTCTACATGTTTGTTTTCTAAAGACAGAAAACAGTTTACCACCTTTTTTATTTTCAAAGATTGGTTATTTTACTGACAAGATGTTTTCTAGGAGAAGGCCAATAAAAGTATGTCTTTACACCACACCTCCCTGTAGTTGACATCTGTCCGACAGCTAAGGTTATGCATTTCTTCTTGCTGTGCAGAAAACAGCCTCTCTCTTTTTTTTTTTTTTTTTTTTAAACTGACCTTAAAAGTAAATAAAAAGCTTACTGTCAGTACATTTAACCCTCCGCATTAATGGTAGAGTGCATATAAACATCTCCTCTGACATTTTGTAACATATCTGTCAAAGAAATAATAGCAAGTCCTGTTAAACTGTAGGTTGAGAGGATCTGGATTTGTGACCATGCCCATATCTAAGCTTGCAAAGGGCGGCATAAACCTTTTTGTATTCTGTCTGAACTCTTTTTTTTTTTTTTTTTTTTTTTTTTTAACTCTTCTCTTTTGGTTTTGTAGTGAGGCTTGAGAGCACACATCTCTGGCCACGTGTGTTTGTCCATCACATGTGTTTCTTTTGGTTTTTGCATGTCCACCATCACTATGTTTATTAAATTATCCCCTCCTAACAAATAGTCACAGTTAATGCAAAACTGGGCTGTGCAGAAAGGAATGATAAGAGGGCTTCTGATGTATTTGGAGAGGGAAGTTTGGTAAAGGAAAACAGGGTAGTCTGACAGCCCAAGAGTAGCAGAGAGAAAGTTATGGCATCTGCACTGGGAGGCACAGTAATTGTGGGTGTAGGAATCAAGTTTATGTACTAGTAAGTGGCTTTACTTATCTTAACCTTGCTTTTGTGGTTGGGTGAGAAATTTGTGTAATAATTTTAACTATTTCATAACTTTTGTGTGTTACTAGAGGGTCATACTTCGTAGCTTCTGTAGCCCAAGCTCACTGAACACACCAGGGGCTCTTTGCATCTTTCCACTTTCCCTAAACTCAAGCTCCCAATGAGCCACATTCCCATTCCCTTCTCGTTACGAATTCCCTGCGAGTCCCCTAATCATCTTCCATGCATGTGGTTCTGTGTGCTCCCGTTCCTGCCTTTTTCTTAGGGTCTCTGTATGCCAATCCTTTCAGGATATCAATGTGTGAAACTATTTAGAGGACGAGGATCTAGTTCTGCTAGGAGGTGTTAATGGGTGCCATTAATCACTTGTGGCTGCGTGAAACAGATGATGGTTTCTGTGTGTCATTTTTCCCACTTCTGGTCCCCCCTCCCCCCAATCTCTAGAGTTCTGGTCTTTAAGACTCCAATAATTCCCTGAAATTTTGGAATTTGTCAGGCATAGCATCTTTTGAATGCTACGTTACATATATATATGCCATCAAGTTCAGTGTAAGGCCTTTGCAAAATCATCCAGAATTTAATATGATTGGGCTGGCACTGAAATGCACAGAGAATTGGAAACAGTTTTGAGAGAGATGCTGGCCAGCTAATGCTCAAAAAATTGGTCTTGTATCAGTCCTTTAAGTGGAATTACACTGGTGAATTGTAAATTATTCTGCTGCTCCTGTTTAAGCCATCTTTGTTCATGCTAATGTCTATAAATGAGTGGTGTTTATCCTCCCCCCATGAATGTTAGTCTGCATAATTGACTTTTTCTAAGGAACTTCAGAAGGACTGAGAGCAATGACATTCACCACCAGCTACTACTATTATAGCCCAATTCATTAGCCCGTAGTTTCTGCTGAGGCTCCATGTGTCCTCTGTCGTCCATATAGGGTGCTAAGGGTGATCAGTTCTGCATAAACAATGTTCTAATATCCTACTCCAGCTCTCCCCTAGTTGCTCCTTTTGTGATTACTCCAGAGAGAGTCTCTCAGTATTGCTGTCCCACCCATTCACCCACTTAATTCTTCTGCACTCCATTGTGGGGCTGAAATAGTTCAGAGGGCTGTCTGTGAGTCCTGTAAACCTGCATAAATAAAAATGGACTTCAAAAGACTTGAGTCTGTATCGATTCATCACTCTTCTAAACTGGAATTTAGTTCAAGACTCTTTTAATATGTCTTGAACAACTAACTGATGATGCATCAAATGATGTGCAAATTCCTGTTCATAAGATTATTTAGTTCTCTGTGGCAGTTTTGATAGTATTTCATAAGAAAACACACTTTTTTTTCCTCACTGGAATTGCATCCTGTAGTGAAAAAGAATTTTAAGGTTGTGTATCGATCTTGCTGTGTAAGGATTTATGCTTTAACTTTAATGGAAGATATATGCAGGATACATTAATTTGAAAATACTGTCTATTATTTATTTAGCTTTATCTTTAAAATAGCCATTTCTCTTGTCCAGTGCATAAGTATAGTGGAGATATGAACAAGTCAAATAAAATAAAGCCATGAACCTTCAAACACTTACATGTATTAATAACTTTACATATGCGAGAAGTCCTACTTAACTCACTAACATGCACGGGCTTTTAATAATTTGCAAAATACAAATTACCATTGTTCATTTCTTCCTATCAAGATTAATAAATATCTCTTTTCTCTCCATTTTCCTATAATAACCATATTTTGAGGAAAGTTATGTAAAGTCTGTCATCTTGCTTTAGTAAAATACCTTTATAAGCTTTAAAGTCATTAGTATTTTGTGTCTTAATTACTTTTTGGACTGATAAGATTTCTCTGCCAAATTTAAACAGTTTACTGCATTTTGAACAAATTCGGTCCACACAGTTTACATAGTACTGTAGACTTCCAATAATCGGGCACCTTTGGGACCTAGGTGGTGCCGGATTATCGGATATGCCGGACTATCAGGAGGTACTATAAGGGGGCATACTCCCAACTCAATCCCCCCCCCGCTCTAATCTAATTCTCAGGTCCCGGAACTGCCGCGATAGTCACGCATCTTCCTCCAGGCGCTGGAGCACATGCGCTGAGTGGCCGGCTTTGAGCATGAGCTGGCCGGGACACTGTGCGCAACCCAATCCCGTTCCCCAGAGCCAAACACCTCCCTTCCCTGCTGTAACCCAATCCCCTCTCTCCCCCCCCCACCTTATGCTTGGGTCCCGGAGCCAGAGCCACTGCACCACATCCGGGACGCCATGCGCACCGCCCCCACCGATCCCCTTCCCCTTCTCCAGAGCCAGGCATCTCCCCCCCCCACCTTATGTCTGGGTCCTGAAGCAGCTGCCTGCTCTCAGAGGCCGGCTGCTAGCACGTGCAGGCTGGGACGCTGTGTGCAACCCAGCGTGCACATGCAGGGTACAACACAGTGCGCTGGGGGCTGTGAGCGGAATGGCGCTGGCCGTGAGCATGCATGCAGCTCATAGCGGCCCGGCCGTGAGAGCGGCTGACCTGAGCGGTTCCGGGTTCCGTCCCGGTTCCGTCAGGAGCTGCAATTTTTTTCCGTCAGGAGCCTCAGGTTGGCCATCCTGCACTAGGCTCTTGCCATTTTGATGCTGGACTATCGGGAGTGCTGGACAATTGGATGCTGGACTATTGGAGTTTTACTGTAATTCACTCTAGTACTTGTGATTGATGTGATTTCTTACATCAGCTTTTAATATTAACTATATCTGTTTTTTTTTTTTTTTTAAATTTAGAACAGAACAAACAAAATAACTAAAGCTGATTATGACCATGATAACTTGGAATTAACAAATATACAATAATATTTTAAGCTTGTCTTTTAGACTAGTGTCTGTAATATTTTGATAATATTTTTTAAATAGGGAATATATCCTCTTTTTGCAAGGAACAGTAACTTTAGACTTGAATCTATCAGAATTGTTTTGAAATAATAATACTATATTTTTGTTGCTCTTATTTTTCTGGTTGTCCATTCATTTTTTCCTACTGATGGACCAGTTAGAACGGACACTAATTGAAAGTTCATATCCCATAGGTACCAGTGGCATTACTTAATTTGTCATGTTGGTCAGTTGGTGTCTGACCTTTCAGTCACACCCATCATGTAGGGGGTTTTTTTTTTTATCAGGGAGTAACTAGTTGATTTTGCAAGTTGCCTCAAGATGAATTTCAGTGATTAAAATCTAGTTGATGGGCTAGTGGTGTTTGGCAGCTGAGGTTTTGAGTTGATTCTTGTTCTGTTTCCTTCTTTCATTAGAAACAGAATTGCATTTTCTTATAATTCTAGTCAGGAAAGAATAACTTCTCTTAAATTGGTGCTGAGCAGGTCAGTAAAGCACAGCAAAGACACTGAATCACTCTTAAAAAATCTGGATACTGAAATTCAGAAATATGATTTCTCATGAAAAATTAGCATTACTGGCACAATGTGCCATATTGATTGCCCTGTCATACAATAATGGTCTATCGGCTAACAGTAATATTCTTGACACTTGTATTGGTTTATTTGTCCAAAGATCTCCAAGGTGTTTTACAAACATTAATTATGCCTTATTGCAAACCATAAGTTTCTGGTGTACTATGCATGTCATACAGATGGGCCAACTGAAGTATAAAAGTTAAGTGACATGCTCGAGATCATGCTTGAGAGTGATTCAGTAACAAAGCATGAAATAGTCAAGCGGTATTGTTACCAGTTTATGGTTCTAAATGCCATCTCCATTGGTAGTAACATTGGTGCTGTCATCCAATGGCACACTGACCATGATTCAGCAGCCCATATGTAGTTAAAACTCCCAGTTTAAAAAACTTCTAAAAACTGATGTCAGAAACAATTGTCTGAAGAACAGACAACAGAACTCAGATAATTATTTACTTGCTGCGAGAAGTATTTTTAAATAGATATTTAGCATTTATTGTTTGGTAATTACTCTCAATAACTATAACAGAAATGGGGTCAAGAGCTTCTGTGGGTAAAACCCACTTCATCAGATGAGCTGGAGTGGAAATATCAGAATACAAACTATATTTAACAGCAAAAGTATTTGCCTATCAATTGTAGGACCTGTGTTAATGAGCTAATTAAGTAGGCTGGTTGTATTCCAATTCCCCTTTTCCCCTGCCTTTAACATTTGCATTTTTACATCAAAAGCTATGAATGGGGCACATCCAGCTCACTTAATTAGCTTCATTAACATAGGTCCTACAATTGACAGGTAAATGCTTTTGCTGTTGTATATATCTTGGATTCTGTTATTTCCACTCCAACTCATCTGATGAAGTGGGTTTTACCCATGAAAGCCCATGATACTATATATATTTTTGTTAGTCTCTAAGGTGTCACAGAACTACTCATTTTTTAAAGTTACAGACTAACACAGCTTGAGATTTTTTATAATAGAAATATAACATTTAAATCTTAGTGAACAGAAAATTTAAAGACAATTTGTTTGATTGTAAATTACCTATTTATTTTTCACTGGTTTACCTGTATAGATTCAGATTTACTCATTATTTACACTTATGCAAGATCAGAATCAGGCCTGCCATGCCTTTGGAAAGCTGCTTTAATTGTACTCATGTTGTGTGAAATAGGATTCCCATAATTTGACACTACAATAGATGGAGCATTTCCATGTAACAGCTGTGTAAACTGCTCCAAGCAAAATCCAGCTTTTTCCCTCGGGATATCATTTCCTTTGAGGTCACACACAAATCTTAGGTCCTGCTATCACTTGCCAACAGCCCTTTGCTCAGTCAGGATGTATAAGGTTCTATGTGAAACTATAATGAAACAAAAGAAGGAAACAGCACTACATATTCTCAATACTATGTATTAATTATAAAAAGAATAATCTATAAATAAATTATAAACAAAGTAAGGAGTGTGTTGTTCCATCTAATAACAACCCAAACCGAGGGGCCGTTTGGAGCCCCTACTTTTGTAACCAATGGTATGATAGGGCCAGGAGGCAGTGCCATGGCTCTGTTGTTGTTGTATGCGCCCCCTGAGGGAGCAGGAAGAGAGGTGTCTTGGTACTTTGCAGAGTAGCTGGACTGCAGTTTTCTTTTGGCCATTACCCTGGCTTGCAAAATGTGAGGGGAGGCTCCTTATACTCATGTTTCACCTCTGTGCACCTGTGTAAAGGCCAGGCAGAATCTGGCTATAAGATATGATGATACACAGGGTTCCATTTTTTAATGTGCAGTGCAGGCAGCTTGCAACACTCATAGAAGTAGTTAGAAGGCTAGCAAGTCGCCTTTACCAGGACACTTAATTTCTCTATTTAAAAACAAACAAACAATTCTTTCCTATTTCAAACACTCAGCATGGAGAATAAGGCCTTGATAGTGACTGAGGTCAGATGGACATATGCCCCAGCCTTTGGTTCCACTGGCTTCATTGGGTCTTTGCCCAGATGTGGGCATCTATTAATGTGGACTCAGTTGCAAGATTGGAGCCTAGGAATTCAAAAAGAACATAAGCACAAATGGAAGAATGGGACGTGATGTGCCGTCTTCCCCAGCACCCATCTTAGCTCCTGAGTGAGGTGGCATGTGTTTGTTTCCCGGGTTATCTGAATCTGACTATCCATCTCCTACTTTTAATTTTGGGTTGTCTATAAATACTAGAGATGAATGGAGATTTTTTCAGCAAAATGTTTTTCTAGTGCAAAATGAATGCCATTTTTGTCAAACCTATAATGTTTTATGGCAATATGTTGATGACATTTCATTGGGAATGGCATTTCTGCTCAGAATGAGAGAGAGCTGAGAGCACACCTCTTTCTAGCCTACTGTCTAGGATACTAATTTGGAATGTAGGTTCTTCCCTCTCCCTCCCACTTCCAATTCAGAACAAAACAAAATTTCAAAACCTCAACATGTTTTGTGAAAAGAAATTGTTGTTTTCTACCCAGCTCTGTCTGATAAATTTAAAGGGTCATAATTTAAAGGATCAAATTAGTCCCCAAGTTTTGGTTTTTATAAAAATTATCCTTTATGTAACCGAAGTCCAGTAGAAATGTTTCCAGTGTGTGGGGTTTTTTTTAGCTGTCAACTAGCTTTTAAAATTTGTTCAAATATTTATGAGCTCCCAGCCAACCCTATGATTTTACTTGAGCTCTTCCAAGGTATCTAACCTTTAAAAAAAAAAAGTGACCTGCAATGTTTACAACATCCAGATCTGCTAGAATTCCATACTCCTCCTTAAGAGTTATTTTTTTAAAAGAGAAGATGGGGGTCTCCAGGTTGCAAATACTTCTAGGTTGGTTGAGCTTGGGTTCCACTTGGGCACTAAGATACTACCTCGATGGGATCCATATTACTACTGAGTGAAATGTATACTCCTAGCTGAGTTAAATGGAGTGTAATAAATATCAGGAGTTGAGTAGCAAATTAGAAAAAATAGGCTTCTAATTTTTGTCCCTGAATGTATTTTTATATATGATCAGCAACCTAAGTCCCCATGTTAACGCTGACTAGATATCTCAGAGTATTAGTTACTTCTGGAAGTGTTTTCTTCTAAAATAATTTATTATTAATAAATGTTGTTTATGTTTCTGAATGTCTATAACATGGTTGAAGGGTGAATCATTTTCCATTTACTCACACTTGATTAAAATATAGTGATAGTGATCTATTCATGCTCTTTTGAGGACTCTTAAGCAAGTGTTCTGACATTTTCACCAAAATCTACAATACGTAGAAATTTGAGATTTTGTGATTAATTGAAGTGGTGAATTTGTCTTTAAAAATAATTTGCCTTTATCTTCCATGAAATAAGATTGATGCCATAGAAACTTGAGAGCTGGTGATTTTGTGGATAAATCTTCTTTCAGAAAGATATTTGAGATTCCGAAGATATATAATTTGATGGTCATTCTCTAATCCAGTGGTTCTCAATCTGTGGTCCAGTCAGCACAGAGCTGTGGCCCATGTGACATCTCAGGACCATAGAAATAATATTGATTGCAGCCCACGTAACACGCTGTGGGCCCCATATAGGGTCCACCGTGGCAAATAGGTTGAGAACCACCTAATTCATTGTAGAAAAAAAGTCACCTAACAGGTATGTTTCATATGTAGTTTAGCCTGATTTATTGGTAGACTAGCAATTGATGGGATGATCCAATCAGGGCTAGGATGGTACCTCCTTCTGGTCACTCGGGATTAGTTTGCAAGGTTGATACTCATTCCTGTGTTGCGCACCATCCTCTACCTCTGTATCTGTGGCCCCTCTCTCATGGCATGAGCTGCTGCTTGCCTCTTTGCGACTCAGCTTTCCAGTCAGGTCACTACACACATTGTCCCCTTCTGGGGTATCTCATACATCCTTCAGCAATCCTGGGCAGCCATCCTATTCATTGCCACATAGTATCACTCCCTCAGTGGCTTGCTGGGGACCTCGGGCCTGCCCTGTATTCTGGGTTCTGGCTCAGGGACTCTCACACCAGAGGCTAAAGGTCTGTTCCCTTCTAGACCTTATTGCCTTTTTCCTGTGCCCTCTTTTGCCTTTCTACACCCTCACCCCTGATTTGCCAACTCAAACATACCTCACTTTTCCAAAGAAGTGATCATAGACTACCTCCCTGAAGCCCTTTTTGTGCTGCCAATTGCTTGCCCTTGTAGCTCCAACCTAGTTCATTCCTCTTCAGCTGGGCTCCGTTACTCAGTTACAGAATTACTTAGCCACCTGACTTCTCAACCGTGGTGTGTTGGATTAATTAGCCCCCTTTTTGGTCTTCATTTAATACTTCCAGGGCAAGTGTGGGTGAATATTGCACCTAGACTGTGTGTGTAACAGATGATATTAATCTAGTAGAAATCCTTTTCCTCCAACGGGGTAAAGGGATCATCTCTCCATATTTGATTTGATTATTATTTACTATATATTTGGAGAGTTTGTCTGTTTGCTCAGATTAAGTGTACAGCTTCTTCTTATCACAAGCAAGCAATGTAAGGGACAGGAAGGGGAAGAGCAAGCAGACCTGGTATAACTCTCAGTGGGTGGAGGGGTTGGGCCCTTCCGCTAATACTCACTCATTCATCTGTCCAGAGCCCTTTCCCATCCCCCAACCCTGACTCCTGCACCCTTCACACTAGGGATGTTTGAAAGAGTTATTTTTTTTTTTGGTAAACATGTAACGGCTGAAATTTTCAGCTGCTATACATTTATATGGGGGGCTGCTGGCTCTGATACAGAGGCAGCAGCAGAAGGGGGCAGGTAGCAGTGCTCACGGGGAGCGTGTTTAAAAGCTGGTTCCCTGTGAGCACCGGCGCCAGCCTGCTTCCCCCTCTTGCTGCTGCTGCTGCTCCTCTGATGCAGTGGGGGGGGAGTGGAGTGAGGAAGGGGGGTCTTTGTATGTAACCGCCCAGGCTCATCGGTTAACCATTGAAACATGTATGCTGACATATCCCTACCTCACACCCTGAGCCCTTCCTTAAGGACCTGAGCAAAGGTGGGTAAATGTTCTAGTTTATTATATGTTAAGCAATGGTGCTCTGGTATTATATAACACTGTACATTTTGTCTCAAAAACTTTCAGTGGGCGTTTGCATTCTAAGTCCCTGATCCTGCAGTCAGGTTGGCCAGTTGCAGGACTGAGGACAAAGAGATGAACATTAAACAAAGACAAAAACCTTTTCCCCCCAAGTAGGTCAGATTTGAATAGTGAAAAGGACAGATCATGCACTGATACAGTCAACTTCAGGCTTGGAAGAAGGCTTGATGGTAGGAGTGGAGGGAAATGAAGGGGGAGTGGTTGAGTCTGGCATAAATGTTGGGGTTAAAGAAGTGAGATGAACTAGAGTATAAATTCTTCAGGACAGGACGCATCTTTTTGTTCTTTTTATACAGCACTTAGCAAGGTTGGGTCCTGCTTTATGGTAACACAAATAAATAATAATAAATAATGAATAATGATAATGTGCTAAGATAAGAGAGATGATCTGGTGAGGAAGATTTGGGCAATCAAGGATCAGGATCTTACACTGCTCTTGGTAGATGTAAAATAAGTTGCTATCTACATTTGAATGAAATTGAGCCAGGAAGAATGAAATACTTAAGAGGTCTGATCCCACAAGAGCTCTTTGTCAAGAGTTGCAGAGTGTTTATAGGAACTTTCTTTTCCACTTCTGCCTTCAATTTTTGTTTCGAAGGCTCTGAAAGTGGCAGTTGTATATACGGATGACACCTCACCATAGGTGAAATGCTTACTCAGGACTGTAAGACAGCCTAGACAATGGCCAGCTTCAATCCAACACCGGTTTTTCAAATCAAGCTTAAAGATTTATACATCGGTTGAAAACTGAGCTTATAAATTATAGTCAATAGAGAGTAATTTTTCATTCCAGACCTTCCTTTCATTTTGAGATGTGGGGCTGATAAGAAAGAGAATTAGAGAGAAAATGAACCAATAAGATTATTCTCTTAGATGTGCCAGGACTACTCTGCAAAGTTGTATAAAGTTACTCACTGGCCATTGTTTAGAATCATTTTGGTATTTTTCCCTTTTGATTTTTGATGAAATATAAAGAGAAACCTAACGCATTGCTCTCATTCACCAAAAGAGACTGAAAGTTAAATTTTATATGAACAAAATAACCCCTGCAGGAAGTGTAGGATGTAATTTTAAAAAAAATGTAATAAGAGCTTGCCTCCCATTGACATTTCACAATCATTGTCTTTTCCCTTTCCCAGTATGACCTCTGAATTTTATTACTAAAATACAAGAATAGGTGACGACAGCATTAGCAAAAGATGAGGGGAAGAGTTACACTTATAAGACTAGTCTGGTACTCATTCTCCCTGACCTCTATTACAATAATTGTATCAGCCAGTCCACTCTCTGAAGTGATAATGAAGTAGCAGTAATGAGGATTTAATAAAAATCTTACATTTTTCTTTGAGCAAATTAATGTAAAAATTGTAAAGCTCAGTGAGTTTTACCTCCTGTATGATGACAAATCATAGAAAAAAGATGAACGGGGGAGGAGGCGAACTAATTGCATTTAACTGTGAACTGGTTTTTTTAGAGTGAAGACTGTCCTACTGCTGACTAAATGAATAAACAAGTCTAGGAACAATAAGTTTGAGTTTACCTCCTAACCGAAGAGACTTATTTGAAATAGGCAGATTTTTAACTGATTTTAAAATGCTTATTGATATTGAGGCCTATACTGAGAAGTGCAAAGGCAAAATGTTTTTTCCATCAGGTAGTATTTGGTTATAAGTATTCAGGTTCAATGCAAACTTTACTATCGAGATACTAAGATTTCTACTTTTTTTTGGGTAGAAAATTAAACCTCTCTTAATAAATTCCTGAATGCATGCAACTCAGCAAAATAGGAAAGGGGCACAAGCATACACTCCCAGAATGCCATAAACTTAGTATTCACTAAGCCCCTGCCATGTTTACACAATGATGTTAAAGGAAATAGGGCTTCGCAGTCCTGTGTGCACACTGTCAGTACAGCTTCCATATTGTGCACCAACTGCTGTATGATAATTCAGTGTGAACTAACCCTGCGCCATGTAGATAAGCCTTGATTATATAGAGAAAACATGGATTTTACTGTACTGTCCAATACAAAGAAAACTGTAAAGTTTTTTTTTCTTTTGTTCCCTGCTCTTTATCAGTTACAGGAATATTTCCAGTTAGTTGTAACAGTAATAGTATAAAAATAATTTACAGATGATGGAAAAACTACTCAAGATAGGTAAGTCCAAAGCAGACCGCAAAGAATTACAAAGAACTAGGGGGTCACCAAATGAAATTAGTAGGCAGCAGGTTTAAAATACACAGAAGGAAGTATTTCTTCACACAACAGTCTGTGGAACTCTGTGCCAAAGGATGTTGTGAAGGCCAAGACTATAACAGAGTTCAGAAAAGAAGGATAAGTTTATGGAGGATAGATCATTCAGCAGCTGTTGGCCAGATAGACAGGGATGCAAAACCATGCTCTGACATGTCCATAGCTTCTGTTTGTCAGATGTTGGGAATGGATACAGGGGATGTAACACTTGATCAGAGGCATAGCGAGGGTGTTATGCACCAGGGGGCAAAGGCAAAATTTGCGTGCCACTTCCCCCCCCTTCCCCGTGCTGCTGCTACACAGCGGGGCCCTGAACCTGGCGCATGGCTGAGCCCGACCCTGGGAGGAGGGGTGAAGGTTGTACTGTGTCTTCCTCCGCCCACTCCAGTTTTGGGCCAGGCCCCCACACGCACTAACCCACCGCCGGAGATGGAAGAGGGTCAGGTTGGGGGACCGAGAGGTGGGGAAAAGGCTCCAGCCGGTGGCGGCGGGCGGAGGAGGAGCAGGTGAGCTGAGGGATGACGGGGGAAGCAGAGGGGGGACTAAATTGGCACCCTCCTAGCATGGCGTCCAGGGGAAACTGCCTCTTCCCCCCCCCCCCCCCGGCTATGCCACTGCGCTTGATGGTTACTTGTTTTGTTCATTCCCTCGAAAGCACCTGGAATTAGGGTTGCCAGGTGTCCGGTATTCACCCGGACAGTCCGGTATTTTCGGCTCCTGTCCAGTAAAAAAAAATTCAGAGAATACCGGACACCTAAAATGTCCGGTATTTTCTGAATTTTTCCCTGGCCAGGAGGCAAAAATGCCGGGCACCTGGCAACCCTACAAATACTCCCCACCTCCCCCGAACCCGGCCTCCCCTCCCCACCTCCCCCGAACCCTTCCATGGCCCCCAACACGCCCGACCGCAGCCCCCATGCTTACCTGGTTCCCCAAGGCTCCCGGCACAAAATGGCTGCCAGCCAAAAGACCTAGGGGAAGCAACGCTTCCCCTGGGTCTTAGTGCTCAACCTCTCCCCTGTTCCTATCCCTGCACTTAAAGAGGATATGCTGTTTTAATGCTATTTTATTTTAATTTTTTTTTGTTGGCTTAAGTCCTTGGAGTCTTTTTTTTTTTTTTTTTTTTTCTCAACAACTTTGGTCTCCACCTTTTTTTCCCCTTCAACAGAATTTTTTCCAGGTGTTTTTTTTTTTTCGCCGGGGGGGAAGCGGTGTTCGGTATTTTTGTTTCAACCATCTGGCAACCCTACCTGGAATTGGCCATTGTAAGAAGACAATATACTGGGCTAGATGGATCATTGGCCTTTCTGGGCCAGGCCATTCTTATGTTCTTATCTGTCACAGAAAGGAATAGGTCAGAAGTTGTGTTAAATATGTTTTTGCAGCATTTGTTCCCTGTAAAAATTTTAATGTAATTTAAAAATTAACATACTTTAACTTCCTCGGTACAGTAAAATAATCAAATTTTAAAGTTCCTGTATGTCTTTCCTGTGATTGCATTCAGGGCCGGATTAAGGGGGGGGGGGGGCTAGCCAGGCAGCTGCCTGGGGCGCCAACCTATGGGGGCGCCTGATTGAAGTGGTAAGGGGCGCCACATCAGGCGCCCCCCATAAGTTGCCGCCTGGGGGCCGGGCCGCACATGCGCCACGTGCCTGGGGGCATGGCGCCCTGTACACGTCAATCAGGTGCCATGTGCCTGGGGCGGGGCCGCGCGCCCGCTGCCCGGGGCGCAAGAATGGCTCGAGCCCGCTCTGATTGCATTCTCCAAACTATTTCTAATCAGGGGCAAGACTAGAAAGGCAAAGGCACAAAATGAGCTCAAACTAGCTACGGGAATAAAGGGAAACAAGAAGACTTTTTATAAATACATTAGAAGCAAGAGGAAGACCAAGGACAGGATACGCCCACTGGTCAGTGAGGAGGGAGAAACAGTAACAGGAAACTTGGAAATGGCAGAGATGCTTAATGACTTCTTTGTTTCGGTCTTTACCGAGAAGTCTGAAGGAATGCCTAACATAGTGAATGCTAGTGGGAAGGGGGTAGGTTTAGAAGATAAAATAAAAAAAGAACAAGTTAAAAATCACCTAGAAAAGCTAGATGCCTGCAAGTCACCAGGGCCTGATGAAATGCATCCTAGAATACTCAAGAAGCTAATAGAGGAGGTACCTGAGCCTCTAGCTAATCTGGGGCAAATACAGTGCCCATCTATAAAAAGGGAAATAGAACAACCCAGGAAACTACAGACCAGTTAGTTTAACTTCTGTGCCAGGGAAGATAATGGAGCAAGTAATTAAGGAAATCATCTGTAAACACTTGGAAGATAATAAAGTGATAGGGAACAGCCAGCATGGGTTTGTAAAGAACAAATCATGTCAAACCAATCTGATAGCTTTCTTTGGTAGGATAATGAGTCTTGTGGATAAGGGAGAAGCGGTGGACATGGTATACCTAGACTTTAGTAAGGCATTTGATATGGTCTCGCATGATATTCTTATCAATAAACTAGGCAAATACAACTTAAATGGGGCTACTATAAGGTGGGTGCATAACTGGCTGGATAACCATTCCCAGAGAGTAGTTATTAACGGTTCACAATCCTGCTGGAAAGGTATAACAAGTGGGGCTCCGCAGGGGTCTGTTTTGGGACCGGCTCTGTTCAATATCTTCATCAACGATTTAGATATTGGCATAGAAAGTACGCTTATTAAGTTTGCAGATGATACCAAGCTGGGAGGGGTTGCGACTGTTCTGGAGGATAGGGTCATAATTCAAAATGATCTGGACAAATTGGAGAAATGGTCTGAGGTAAACAGGATGAAGTTTAATAAAGACAAATGCAAAGTGCTCCACTTAGGAAGGAACAATCAATTTACACATACAGAATGGGAAGTTACTGTCTAGGAAGGAGTATGGCAGAAAGGGATCTAGGGGTTATAGTGGACCAGAAGCTGAATATGAGTCAGCAGTGTGATGCTGTTGCAAAGAAAGCATACATGATTCTGGGATGCATTAACAGGTGTGTTGTGAGCAAGACACGAGAAGTCATTCTTCTGCTCTACTCTGCGCTAGTTAGGCCTCAATTGGAGTATTGTGTCCAGTTCTGGACACTGCATTTCAAGAAGGATGTGGAGAAATTGGAGAAGGTCCAGAGAAGAGCAACAAGAATGATTAAAGGTCTAGAGAACATGACCTATGAAGGAAGGCTGAAAGAATTAGGTTTGTTTAGTTTAGGAAAGAGAAGATTGAGGGGGGACATGATAGCAGTTTTCAGGTATCTAAAAGGGTGTCATAAGGAGGAGGGAGAAAACTTGTTCATCTTGGCCTCTGAGGATAGAACAAGAAGCAATGGGCTTAAACTGCAGCAAGGGAGGTTTAGGTTGGACATTAGGAAAAAGTTCCTAACTGTCAGGGTAGTCAGACACTGGAATAAATTGCCCAGGGAGGTTGTGGAATCTCCATCTCTGGAGATATTTAAGAGTAGGTTAGATAAATGTCTATCAGGGATGGTCTAGACAGTATTTGGTCCTGCCATGAGGGCAGAGGACTGGACTCGATGACCTCTCGAGGTCCCTTCCAGTCCTAGTATTCTATGATTCTGTGACTGAAGCTGGGAAACAAGGAAAGTTCACATATTATCAGTATTAAAGTAGCTGTGTCTCACAGTAGCTAGGGATCTGAAGGGCTAGCCGACAAGCAAATGCTTATCGGATAGTTGACAGAGTAGTCGACTAGTCGCTTCCCCCCCCTTTGCTGCCTATATCAGAAAGAGGCAGGAAGAGGGGAGGGGGAGAGCGGAAGTACTTCAAAGCACCGTGTGGAGCCTGGGGTCAGACCCTGAGCTCCACGTAGCGCTGCCATTTTGAAATGCCACGTGCAGCCCAGGGCCAGCTGGGGTGTCCCCTCCTGGCCCCAGGCTCCATGCAGCGCTGCCACTTTGAAACACCACATAGAGCCTGACGTTGGGCTTCCCGCGGCATTTCAAAGTGACAGACCCCGCATGGAGCCCGGGGTCAGCGGTGGAGTCCCCATCTGTGGTGCTTTTGCCTTTGAAGTTTTATGCTTTGAAGCTTGACACTTCAAAAGCGGAGGTGTCCTATCGACCAAACGAATAGTCAATGCAACATTCATTGACTATTCAATTAGTCAATTACTCACAATTTAACAGTAACAGCAAAAATTACAGGAGACAATTAAAAACTGTGTTGTCCTATTTTCAATAAGTCATAACAGATGTGTAGTAGACGCGGACAAAACAAGGAAGCAAACGCGGTGAGACAAGAAAAAAAACACATAATGAAGCTTTTTTTAAAACTAAATACTTAGAGCTCTCTTACTTGCCTGAAAAGGAGTTTGTTTTCCTATTTGAAACTCCTATTTCTAACGCAAACAGAGTAGCAGTCTGTGTGTGAAGCATACTGAATATTTATTGAATTATGAAAAATAAGTGAGGCTGATAATTATTCACACAGAATTTTCATTTTCCTTCACTATTTGAATGTGTTCTGGTTTATTGTGGCAGTTTTTCAAGTGACAACGGAATATTTTTTTAAAAGATTGTCTTGTTCTTCATTGGCATTCTTATACAACTTATTTTAGATTATATGAAGAGGTTTTAAAACATCAAGGAAAATCTCTACAGTATTTAGGAACTTCCATTAAAATGATTTATATTTACAGAAAATGAATAGAAGTATGATGGAATTATGCTTTAAAGATCATATTTCACTCAAACTTAATAGACTAAATTACAATCAGATGTCGTGAATATGAATCAGTTGGTAAACTACGTTTTTAATTCCATGTAAAAATACAAAGCCATTATTTGATCAGTCAGTGGTGCTTAGAGTGCATACTATTAAACTATTTTCTATGTTACTTTTTTTTTGGTTACCAGGATACGAGACAAAGCTTAACAAGGTCTGCTTGTGCATAGCAATTTGTCTGTCATATTAAAAGGATCCGAGATCAAAGTTATTGATTTGAAACTGCTGTTAATAATGCTATTTAATAGCAGGTGCTGTTAAAGAAAATATGTATTGAAAACTTTCTGCACTTTCCATAGTTATGGTCAGTCTTGAACTCTCTGGTGAAATCCATTGCAAGGGAATAGGTTCTTTGGGAAGTGTGCCACCAAAAAGGTTTCACAATATTCGTCAGCATTTCAGCAGCCACTACTTAGAGAAATTGACAGTTTAAACTACACCTTAAAATTCAAGCACAAGTTGTGGTTTATATTTAACTAGAGGCATTGCTCAGGTCCTTAACTGAAATTTTTTCATTTAAATCACTGCTCTGTATTGGGTCAGGGGATGAGGAGTTAGTATGCAGGCTGCCCTGGAGAGAGAGGACTACCCTAGAAGCTTGGGGCCAGGTGAGAAGCACCTGTCTATGATAGGGATGTCAATGTGTAAACTATAAGCCTAGGCAGGGGAGGCTGCTGCAAAGCAGTCTCTGTCTGCGGCGGGCCCAAGCTCCTCGCAGACAGGGGCTGCTCTGCCTCCCACAGAGCAATCTCTCTGCACAGTGAGCCTAGGCCTGCAGCGGACAGAGGCTAGTTCCCAGCAGCAGCCCCTGTCCTTGGGTGGGGGGGGGAGGCGGGTGGAGGGTGTCTGAGCTACACACACTCTCTCTCTCTCTCTCTCTCTCTCTCTCTCTCTCTCTCTCTCAATTTTATAGCAGCTAGCTGACCTTTTCTCTAACCCTGCCTTCTGTTACCCCAGTGGAGTTATAGCTGTCCCGGTCCCCATCTCTGGCAGCTTACTGCCCTCCTCTGGTCATTGTACAGTATAACTGTCCCTGCTAGCAGACCCCTCCCTTTCCATTTTATGAGGAAAGTGTCACATTTGAGGCACATCTCATTGTCCTGGCACGACCAAACCCTTACCATGGTTTAAGTTATGATAAGAGAAAACTGAATACCAAATCGGTGATCCTAGCTCTTCCTGTTTAAGAGGAGTTCTTAAACAAACAGATACCGGCCCATGGACCAGATCCGGGTTCCCAGCATTAGCTCTTGGCAGGCTGCTGCCACTATATTTACCTACACCTCCACAAGTTCAGGTGATTGCAAGGCCTGTTGGCGTTCCCAGCCAATGGGAGCTGCGGGATGTGGTGTCGCAGTCCAAACCGCTTCCTGCATTTCCCATTGGCTGGGCACGATGAACCGCAGCCAATGGGAGCAGCAATCGCTTGTTCCTGCAGAGGCGCAGGTAAATATAGTGGTAGGGGCCTGCCAGAGGCTAACCCTGGCACACTGCTGCCATTTTATTGCCAAACTCTGGGGTAGACTCACACCTCAGTTTTCTATAAACTAAATATTTGTGTATAGACAAGCCCTAAATCTCATTGAAAGTTAGGTTCCCATGTGCTTAAGTTTCTTTTGAAAATGGGATTTAGGTTTACAACACACTTAGGCACTCTGGAAAATTTTACACTTGATCAGGATAATATTTTGTTCTGGAAAGACTAGGGGGCTGTTGCTATGCTTGCCAATCTCCCTCTCTCTGGCCACGGGGAAGGGACAGGAGTGGACTGGAGGTGTGGGGTCTTGGCGGAAGGGATGGGGGGGATGTGCTCAGGTGGCAGAGGGTATGCAGGAGGGGTGGGCTCAGATGGTAGAGGAGACCCAGCCCCAGCAAACCATGCCCGGAGGGGATGGCGCTGAGGCTGGCCACAGCAAGTGGCTGAGAATGGAGGCGGCGGCAGTGGCGGCATGAAGACTCAGATGACGTGATGATGTCACTCTCTCACTTTGCAGGAAAATTTTATATATGATATTAAACTAGATGTGAAATGTAATGGTCCTACAACAGCTGTGATTTAGGCCCCAAATTCAGAAGCATCATTGTTCAGGAAGGCCTCATAGGTACATGCTTTGTTTTAAGTCCCATTTTTGTTTGCCCCATTTAAGTCAAATTAAGCATGTGTTTAAGTGCTTTCCTGAAGTGCACGTTTCATGTAATTAAATTCTTACTTCAATTATAGCCTTAGGTCTTGATTGTTCTGAAAAAAAATCTTTCCTACTACTTTGAACAAATTTCTAAAAATGAATATATATTTTCAGGGCTCATGAAGAATGGCAAGTGAGTAAATTCTTGCAGAATCATGTTTGGATTAATGTACTAAATGTATTTTTCACCAGCAAGCTAGAACCATATAAAATGACATATCAAATAATATGAATGAGAAGTTGCACAGCGATTTAGCTAATAGGTAATCCCATGTGGCGGATATGCCCTTATCTTTGTGCAAACTCGTTAAATTATTTTATTCTTTTTTAAAAAATTTATGTAAAAATATTTATGTATTGAAGGTTGGGGCCCAAACTGTCACTGAACTGAAGATTGAAATAAAAGCATAACAGGACAAAATTCTAAAGTATTCCTGCAATGGCTGAGGAAAATGTCCAAGAAGGATTTTTGGATGAGAAACCCACATCTTATCAGTATTCAGATGGCTTGTGAAAATCTGGGATGTTGCTACAATGGTGTAAAAGTATTATGTGAATGAACATATAGATAAAGTGACAACCTGGTCAGTGTTGATCATGTATGGTTTAGGAAATGACATAATCTCTGCTAGATAAGAGTTTGTTTCATGGTACAGTAATGACTAAAGTATCTGAAGACAAAGCAAATAGTTCCAGGGGCTTGTTTTTCCATTTCCTTTTTTGTGTTGATATTTTCTGTTACTAGAGTTTTTAAAATTTAGGAGTGACATTTCAGATTGCTGCAGAGTCTGGAATAGTTCACCTCGTGATAAAATCCTCATTAAATTATTTTTTCTCTTTATATGCTATGCTTAACCCCTTTCTGTTGCATATTATAACCTACATGCTGAACAACAACTAAATTTCTATCTTTTATTTGCTGTGTTGTCTGGAAAGTAGTATAGGAAATTTGGTATGTGAACTCTTCCTGTGTCTCCCCATTCCTCTTGTTGATTTCCCTCTAACCCGTGAAAATACATACAGGATACATCTACACTGGCATGATTTTGCTCAAGAGCTCTTTTGCGGAAGAGTTCTTGTGCAAAAACTCTTCCAGAAGAGAGCGTCTACACTTGCACGTGCCTTTGCGCAACAGATGTGCTCTCTCGTGTGCAAGAAAACTCTGATGGCCATTTTAACCATAGGGCTTTCTTGCACAAGAAATTCATGTTGCCTGTCTACACTGGCGAGGAGTTCTTGCGCAAGAACAGTTGTGCAAGAGGGCTTATTCCTGAGCGGGAGCATCATAGTTCTTGCGCAAGAAGCCCTGATTTCATACATTAGAACGTCAGTGTTCTTGCGCAAGAACTCGTGGCCAGTGCAGACGCTTTTGCGCAAGATTGCGCCAATGTAGACACAGCCACATAGAAGGCAGCTGGTGCATGCAGTTCTGCACTTTCTGGTATATAAGAAGTGGAGTGAGTTGTAGGTGTCTGTGCATTATGAAAGATACAAGGAAAACCAGGCATGGAGGTGCATTTGTCTCCCCATCCCTGGATGCCAGTGGCAATCCAGCTGTTACCTGCCTAATCTCATTGTTTTACATTGTGGTTACTCTTACTCTGCTCTCACTCAAACAAGTCTAATGTGAGCTAATTGTTGCAGTGGTTACTAGCCCTTTAGACTCCTATGGGCTTAAGACAGAGGTTCCTAACTTGTGGGGTGGCATGGAGGAACCATTGGGGGTGCAGCAGGGCATTCTAGCCACCCCAGAGAGTGAAGAGGGAGCACCACCCAGTCCCTCCCTGCCCCCAGCCTTCTCCAGTCCCACCTGCAGCTGGGTCCCTGGCTCCTGGCCCAAGTCCCCAGCCTCAGCGTGGCTCCACACACAGCCGACTGCTTGGCTGCTGTTCTGCTCCTGCTTCCCAGCTACAACTTTGGCCATTGCCTGTATCTCCACTCTTGGCCTGAGGCTGAGGCGGGGGGCAAGAGTGGGACCAGAAACAGAGCCACATGTAGCCATGGGCCCAGCTGCGGACCTGGCTGTGCCTCCCAGGAGCCATGTTCCTGCCCCCAGACCTGACTCCTGAATAGGGTTGCCAGATGGTTTCAACAAAAATACCGGACACACTTGACATTACATCACAACCTACATTACATCTTATTTAGAAAATACCGGACATTTGTATTTTCTCATTTATATTTTCTCAATTTGTTTCCCGAACAGAAAGCTCAAATACAGGACTGTCTGGTTCAAAATCGGACACCTGGCAACCCTACTTCTGAACCTCTCACATCCCCCTGCCGTGGGCCTCCTGTGCACTAAATGCAAACTGTCCACCCTAGTGCTGACAGTTCATGGTTGTGGAAAAAGGGATAACATGGTTGTAAACTAGCATTACACTCCTTTTTCGAAGTGATAATGCCTCGCTGGGATGGGAGTTAGCAGGCTGCCGATTTGAGACAATGGTCAACAGCTGCAAAGGCTGAATAGACGGGACCCATGCGAAATACAAACCCTTTCCGCAAGATCTCTTATGCCTACTTGAAAGAGATAAGAGA
Source organism: Rafetus swinhoei (assembly GCA_019425775.1). Taxonomy (NCBI): domain Eukaryota; kingdom Metazoa; phylum Chordata; order Testudines; family Trionychidae; genus Rafetus; species Rafetus swinhoei. The sequence goes on from CM033424.1 coordinate 85,344,024, forward strand.
TCTTGCGGAAAAGGGTTTATTTTCCGCAAGATCCCCGCCCAGACTGGCGCTTTTGCCGGCAAAGCCCGGAGCCGGAAAAAGCGGCAGTTATGTAATGAAATACCGCGGGGATATTTAAATCCCCGCGATTTGCAATTGCGACTGGTCTCATTAGCATCCCTTTTCCGAAAAAGGGTGCCAATGTAGACACAGCCTCATTAGTATAAAGGTGCCTTACATCTGTATAGCTGATTACTTTTTCGATACAGGAATAGCTCTTTTACTATAGATCACGTTTAGATGGCTATAACTACATCTTCTCCACTGGTAAAAATTCTGTTTTAACACTTTAACTATACCACTACAACTGCAGTTGTATGACTTTTGTGGCAAACAAACCCTTAGCTTATTATGCAGAGGGAAGAGGAACTATTATGGTACAAGCACTTTTACACTAGTGTAACTGTGCTCACGCATTGCTAGTCGTGTTATATGCTGAATGTGTGTAACATAGACTCATAAGTCAATTAGTCATTTTAATTTTTTTATCCCATGAGTCTTAATTAGTGTTTATAAAGTGTTTTATGATTTTTGGAATAAAAATGCCATAAATACCAATTGAGTACTATTAGGTAGTATAAAAGTTAGCTTAACTGGGAAAAATACTTTCACGCAATAGTCTAGAAGAATGCTTTTAAAAAAAAGACTTTACAGATCAGTGTTACTAACTATAGGACTATGTACATATAACTAAAATAATATTGATTGCAGTGTTGTTATAGCTATATTGGTCCCAGGATATGAGAGACAAGGTCAGTGAGGTACTATTTTTTCCAGACCAACTTCTGTTGGTGAAAGAGACAAGGCTTTGGGCTATACAAAGCTCTTCTTCAGGGTATATCTACAGTGCAATAAAACAGACACAGTTGGTCATGTTGGCTGACTTAGGCTTGTTGGGCTTGGACTGGAAGGCTATAAATTGGCACTGTAGTTGTTACGGCATAGGCTGGAGCTCTAGTTCTGGGAGTTTCCCCTTCATATGGACAGGAGTTTGGGTTCAGAAGGTCAGCACCGAGTCCTGCGAGCCCGAGTTAGCTGACGCATGTCAAGCACAGGTGTTTTAATACGGTGTAGACATGCTGAAACTCAAGAACTCTCTGTAACTCAAAACTTTTTCATTCATCATCAGAAGTTGATCCAATAAAAATATTACCTCGCCTATCTTGTGTCTAGAATAATCTTGACTTTTTATGTGCTTTCGGGGGGGAGGGGGGGAGATGAGTATTCTTAATATATCAGAAAAAAAGTAGTCATTTTGTGTCAAAGAAAAGAGTTAAGGATTATATAATAGTCAGAAAACGAACACTGTTAAAGTCTATTATAAATCTATGGAGCATGTTTTCATTCCACCTTATTTTTTGATAGATGAGAGAGATTTCTTGTGGGTTATCTTTGTTCAAACTCATAAAAAGGGGAGTAAATTACTCCTGTATCAGAATGGCCCCTGAGGCTAATGTGGTTACAAAGTTACTGATATATCAAATAAGATTTTAGGAAGGCTTTGTATAGTTGCAGGATTTAGTGCCATAGGCAGCCATTGTGTTTTGTTCCTATATTACAAGCCAGTGACAAACTGTCAGATATTGAGTGCTTGTGGAAGTAGAATCCGAAAAATGGATGTCATTTTACTGTGCTATGTGTGGCAAATACTAATCCGAACAATGCCTTATTAGTAGTTTATACACCTGACAGTATTATGATGGCAGTTTGCCATTATCAGTAGCTGGGAAATTGGTAATTAGCCAAGTGACAGTAATCCTTCCATGGATACTATCAGCAGAAAGCATAATGACAGCCTGTTCCTGAATGAATAGTAACTTACTGCTGGGTTAGTTGGGAAACTTCAACGGTGTATAGAAGATAAAATCATTAGTCAAATATTAACCCAGGAACCCTAAGCTGAAACTAAATTGAATTTCTATAAAAGTTGTAAAGCTCCCTGTCTTCCTGCTTCAAGAAGCTTTTTGTAGTAACCTCTGTGTTTAACAAACCTTTCGCCTGTCATTGGGAAGGGAGGGAAATAACAATAGCACTTAACCCTGTTCTTGAAGATGTCCCCTTTTAATAAGGATAACATGCAGCTTGATTCCAGGTTCTTTTGTTATTTCCCCAAAGGTTGTACCATCTTCTGAGAGAGAGTTTGCCTTGGGAACTCACCTGGTACATCTTAAAAGCATTTTGTTTTGATTTTCTTCCTGGGTGTATTGTTTAGTAAGTGCTAAATTCTTTGCTTGGATGGTTTCTTTTTTTTTCTTTTTTTTTTTTTTTAAGGCATTGGAACAATGTGCAGCCGCTTGGAGAGACTGTAAGATGATATAGCCTACAGTATTACCATTATGCAGCTGGCAGTCAGCTCTACAGTATTTATCCTTGATATGTAGGTATTGGAGCCACAACTGGCTCATGCTATAAAAGCAAAATATATGCTGACTAGTAGGGAAAAAATCTTGGAGAAGATGGGCAGGAATTCTGCTTGCATTTCGTATCATGTGCGAAGTATAATTCACATGCCCCAAAAGGGTAAATGTGGGCCTGAGAGGCCAGAAGTGCTTCCTGGCTACACCTGGAGTGTGGGCAAGGCTTAACTGATAATAAAGCCTCCTTGAGTGGTTAGTTTACAGAAAGGAAGTTGCAAGCAGATGAGAGTTGTCAGGAGAGAGTCAGCAATTGTACCCTAAGAATAGTGATGAAAAGAGGAAGTCAGCAGGGAGAGTTAGCCCTGAGGACCTTGCTTGACTAGTGAAGGCAAGTGGGCAAGAGAAATAAGCAGTCTCTGGAAGTGGAGTAGACTCCAGGGGGTAATCCCTGATAAAAAAAGGTTGGATCTGGACATTGGATTGGGTTTATATTTTTAGTTTGAGCTTTTTGTTAAGATACTCCATAGAAGGCCCTGAGAGAGTGCTGGCCCAGAGAGAAATGAACCTAGAGAAGGTCTGAGACAGACTGAGAAAGGAAGAAGTCCAAGGCGGCAGCAGCAGGAAACTGTGAGGAGTAGACTTTGGTTGTGCTGGCTGTAGGATTTCTGGGCCGGAACCTGGTGCAGTGAGAGGGACTGATTTCCGCTATTAGTCCTGGAGGCAAAGGTTCATGAAGCCCCCCTATGTTAGTGGTAAGGACAGTGGAAGCCCTGGGGCAGAGTGCAAGGAGCACAGGGCCCAGACTTTATAAAAGGACACTAGATTATATTTATGGGACTCTATTACCATGGAAATGTACTAGTGTACTAGAATTATGGCCTGTCTGAGTCACCGGATGAGAAGTTGTCCAGTTTTTGATCAGAATACCTGCTTGAAAAGGGATCCTGGTGCCAGGCTGCTAAAAGTCTGATTGCCACAGGGTTGGCAGGCTCTGTGCAGCTCCCAGGAAGTGATCAGTATGTCCCTCCAGCTCAGAGGCACAGGAGTGGCCACAGAGACCCCATATGCTTCCTTCACCCCGTGTGCTGGCTCCCCAGTTCTCATTGACCAATGGGAACTGAGAGCGCACAATTGCAGGTGGGGGCAACATACAGATCCAACATGTCACACCTCTGCCTAGGAACTGGACGAATAGGTCATCACACTTTCTGGGAGCAACCTGATGTAAGGGCTACCCTGACGCCCCTGCCCCAGCGCTAAGCCCCTTTTCTGCATTCCAAACCCCTTGGTCTCAACCTGAAGACCCCCCCCCCCCCCCCCTTGCACTCTAAATCCATCATCTCTGACCCTATTCCAGTGCCCATGCCCTCAGCTGGAGCCATCAGCTTCCTGCAGCTCAAATACTCTCCATGCAGCATGGAGCCTCCTCCTGTACCATGAACCCCCCATTTCCAGCGCCCCCATCCGAGAACCTGTATCCCTTCCCGCACCTGCTGCCTCAATCTGGAATTGCTGTCCATACTCCAAATCCCTTTGCCTGAGCTCAGCACCCCCCTTCTGCACCTCCCAACCCTCATTCCTGGCCCCACCCCAGATCCTGCACACCCAGCAGGAGCCCTTACCCTTTCCCATACTCCAACCTGCTGCCTCAGTCTGGAGCTGCCGCCCGCACTCCGAACCTTTTGGTGCCAATGCCCCCCTCCTATATTCCAAAACCCTCATTCCTGGCCCCATTTCAAAGCCCTCACCCACAGCCAGCTCCCTGCCCAGTAGTGAAAATAATTGTGAGTGAGTGTGCGAGCAGTGGAGAGAAGAAAATGGAGTGGATGGGGAAAGGATTTTTGGTTTTGTGTGATTAGAAAGTTGGCAGCCTACCTTAGCTCTTTAGGTGGCAACTGTAACTTGATAGTTATTAAATCTAAGATGGAGCAGGAAGTTGGGGTTTCCTCTCATGTGGGTCCTCAGCAATCCACCTCGGTGACCTTCCACCCAGATTCAGCTTTTCTTGGACATCATGATCAGATAACTTTGGTTCGCCCCCCTCCCCCCCTTTTTTTCCCCTTCAACAGAATTTTTTTCTGGTGTGGTTTTTTTTGGGGGGAGGGGGGGGGTGTTCGGTATTTTTGTTTCAACCATCTGGCAACCCTAGCTGACAGTAAAATTACTTCATGACCCCAGGAAGGGGAACCAAAGCTGAGCCCATGCAAGCTCCCTGCCTTTGGTGAGGGGGGCAAAATCTTGAGCCCCACTGCTCTAGGGAAGGGGGAGGAGGTCCAAGCTGAAGCACTAGGACTTCAGAAAGGCAGTCTTTAATCTGAGACCCACCAACCAGGGCTGAATGTGGAGCTTGGGCTTCAGCCCTGGCCCAGCAAATCTAAACCAGCCTCTTTAGAGTCCTGACCCACAGTTTGAGAACCACTGTCTTAAGGTAAAAACATTACAGAGGAAACATGTAACATAATAACAATACATGTTCTTATATGCATGCTAAAAACTCACCGTATATTACCCATCAGTCTTCAGTGCCCTATTTATGCCAAAGTCTTTCCAACCCTTTTTGAAAAGGTTAGGGAGACCCTCCTTTGGACCAAAGGATATGCCTTGTTTGTGGATGAGAAATGAGGCCCTTTGTCAGGTTCAGCTCTACTTTTTATATCCAAAGCCCTTTATTTGTCTTCTAGTCTCTGGGAAACCCAGCTTGAAATGATATATGCAAACAACTCTGAGGGGACTACCCTAGTATTTTGTAGTCTCCATGGTTCATCTGAATGCCTTTTTTTTTTTTTTTTTTTTTTTTTTTTTTTTTCAGTTTCTGTTGGAGCTGTGGTAACCCTCCCCCATGCAATAGAACATAATAATTTGAACTATTCCTAACTGTAATCCTGTATGGTCTGCAAAAACTTAGCATGCAGTAGCTGTCACAGTTACACACAAAGTTATGAATCAGAGGTGGGCTATATTTTTTGTGGGGCGGGGGAAGAGGTCACTCTGCAAATTTTGGTATGTAGTCGTGGGCTGGCTCTGTGCCCTCGAAAAGGGGTGGGGCCTCAGGCAGAAGCGGGGGAGCTGGGAGCCACAGAGAGGCAAGAGAGTGTGTGTGAGACAGATTTTGTGATGCAGATTGATTGTGTGTGGCAGTGTATAGGTGGTGATGACTCTGTGTGTGGCACAGAGACAGTGTCACACAGACTGGGTATGTGTGACAATGACACAGAGTGCGTGTGTGCTGGCTGCTGCTCGGTAAGTTTCTGAGAGAAGCCACGCTCTGTCCCTTTAAGGGAACGCTGTCCTACTCTGTTGTCATCCCCGTCCTCCCCCCTCCCTCCGCTCTGTACTCCCAAGTCACTTAACATCCATGCTTCAGATTGGAGCAGCTCCGCTCTGTCTCCTTCTCCCCAGCCCCTGCTCTGCAGAGATGGAGTACAGGGGCACTCCCTTCTCCCCTCTATTCACCCCTCCCCCACTTTGCACAACTAGCAGGAGAATCCTGGGAGCAGCTCCTCGGAGCAAAGTGCAGGGAGGAGCAGCTGAACACATGCTGGTGGCTGTAGGTATGCAAGGTCTGCTAATCAGCGGGCCAGGTTGGAGGTAAATGCTTGGTGGGCTGGATCCGGCCCCTGGGCCTGATTTTGCCCACCCCTGCCTTAGGAGCACTGGGAGTCTCAGGGGAGGGTAGTCATGTATCCTGTATTGAGATCTGCTAACTGGCCACTTGCCCTCATTATATAAGTTTACCAAGTTCTGTTGTCTTTGTGTTATAACCTTTTCTTTTGGAAGGAATCTTTAGCCTGCTTGACTGCCCAGAGGAGGATGGAGGCAATGTTTATATATAATCAACATCATTTTCTATGTCTGCAGTTAAAGGATGATCCTGTCTTACCCTATAGGCATATTGCTGTGCAAATCACATTGTAATGGATCTATGGTCCTTAATGAGAAGAATAGGAAGATATGTCTATGCTTACCTGAACATTTCCCCCTTTTTTGAGTAATAAAGTCCACAAATCCAGTCCACCTTGGAGGCAAATGGATTTTCCAGAATAAAGATGGAAATTTATATCCAAGAACTGGGGTTTGTTGTTGATAGATGGATTTTACCATGCTTTGCAGAAGGGAAAATTGTGGGTTTTTTTCCTGGGGATATATTTAAATAGAACCAATAATTTAGGAAAGTGGATTTGAATAATTCTGTTTGGGGAAGTTATCTCAATTGGGAGGAAACTTCAAAAGGCAAGGCATTCTCCCACTGCCAGTGATTCATAGGTTTGTTTCTGCTTCCAACCTGTAACAGGCAGAAGTACCCATTGTGATTGATCTGTGGACCTTTTTGCTTGAAAAAGGGGGAAATTTTCAGGTGAACATGTATAAATTTTCCTAATTCCATTTCAGAAATATGATTCAAGACCAGGTAGACAGACATTCACACTTTATTGTTGGTTTTAAACAGTTGCTAGAGGCTATCTACTGATCAACTTCACTTGATTCAGGGCAAAGTGGAATGAAGAATTTGGAGTCTGTCTAGGGGATATAATTTGGCAACAAATCAATTGCTTTGTACAGTGCACTTCATCTGCACAAGTCTAACCCAAAAAGAAAACTTTGAACAGATTCTGCTGGACACTAGCCAGATTAGAAGCTGTCAACTTCCCTCAACCTGCTGGGAATGAAAGTACTTACATACCTCACTAAACACCATGAGGGCAACTCTCTCCATGTATATATTAAGAGCACTAAATTACTCATTCTGTTTAAAATATCTCTTCAGTCTGGATATGGGGATGATCTGTATTCCATCTCATCTTGCCTTACATAAGAGTGTTGCCGAGGCATTGGAAAGACATGCATCCTCTCCCATCTATAGTTGAAATTAAAAAAGAAAACATGCTTACACTAGGAGAGCCAACCTAATCTTGTCCTCGTGGGAGATGGTGCAAGACATCTTCACATTACAAAAACCCTTTCAGAGTAAGAATACATTTTTAGGTTTGTATCTCTAGAGTTGTGAATCTCTTCATTTGCTACCTTTTTCCCACCTCTTTCTTCTTTTTCAGTTCTTTTCATTTCTCTTCCACTATTATCTTCGTAGTCTTTTTTCAGTCTTCAATTCAGACAGAAAGACACTTTTTATTAATTTCAGATCATTTTTCTGAAATTGTGAGTTCTTTGGAGCAGAGACTTGAGTTTGTACAGAGCCTAATGTAATAGGGTCCTGATGCCTGAATAGGCCTCGCAGGCATTAAGATAATAAAAATAACAGTATAATACGATGTTACTCTCTCTTTTTTGGGTGTGATTAGTAGCTTTAAATTTCCATCTAAGTTTTTCCATAGATTGGTATTTTCTTCCATAATCAGAGTCTTTGCACAGACTTTCTCCAAACTGCTTTCGCTCTATAAATGTTTACATTGTTTAATTGTAAAAAAGTTTTTTAAAAAATCCCATGGAGAACAAAAATAATACTGTCATAAGAAGCACTGAGAATGGACATAGCCTTCAAAGAGTAAGGGACGTAGAAAGACTATTAAGATAAACAGTGAAATTCTTTATATGTATTGTAGGATTTAAGAAAGAGAAATAATCATTAGTTTATTAAGATGTTAGTAAAGTAAGTAAGTTTATTAAGATGTTAGTAAAGTAAGTCATTTAGAAATGACTAAAGTTGTACATGGTGGCTTCTCATTTGCATTTCATCAAAATGTTAACAGTGTATTTGTGGAAGATGTGTCTGTGTACTGCTGAGGTCACAGTGGAGGAGACTGAAATTACTAAAAGTGATAAATGATTATTTGGCTTAAAATCAAGATAAAACAAATGGTAGTGATGGGAGTAGTATATGTGATTCAAGATAAAATAGTTTAATTGTTTAGAAAGAGATGTACTTGAAAAAGTGAAGGATAGTTGGTCAGGAGATGAGTATCAGCTTTGTAGACTTGGTAATTAGTGGTTAAGAATCCAATGGTGTACCAGACCACTTCTTCACTTCGCGGAAGATTGATGCTGTGGTGGTTGATCTCCCGGATTTCGATTTAGTGGGTCTAGTAAAGATCCACTAAATTGAATGCTGAGGGCGCCCCATTGACGCTGGTACTCCTTGAGTTGCGAGGAGTAAGGGAAGTCGATGGGAGCATTTGCTCCTGTCAACCTCCCGCTGTGGAGATGGAGCCAAAGTTCAAATTCAGATATGTGGACTCCAGCTGCACAATTAATGTAGCTGGAGTTGTGTATCTTAATTTGAACTTCCAAGTAAGTAAACACATGGCCTAAATGTTTTAGAGGAGAATTATGATAGAATAGGAGTATGTGAACTGATGAACTGAACTAGTACAGATTTTTAGTGGAGATGCACCAATTTATACCAGCAAAAGTAAATGGAACTACACTGAGTTACACTGGCTGAGGGTCTTTTGCACTGTATTTCAGTGGAAAATGATGCTTCCAAGTAAAAACCATGTTCAAGCTACATATTTTAATGAGCATTGAATTAGTTAATACTTGCTGTATTCCATGGTATGTATTCTATGTATTCCATGGAGTTTAATATAAAAATAAAAGAAAATGTGCTGTGTGTAATGAAAACAATTATTTAATGTTTAAACTTTTTGTAATTACTAATGTTTGTAACTTTTTTGTGGTGAAAAATTAACTTTTTAAATGTCAGCTTCAACTTCTTTGCTTACTATCACTCAGCATTTGGGACCTTGGCTGTGCTGCCACCAGCCCACATTTTAAAAAGCTCTTTCTGTAGTACCTGTAAAAAGGATCTTTATTAGAAAGGCAGCAGTGAAGAAAATCGTGTTTTAGAACAAATTTTGTTTTTTCTAGAACACTGTGCATTGCAGAGACCTGAAAGCCAAACAAAATTTGATCTATTAGCATCTTGAATCTAACCTTTTCTAAATCCAGGTCTCTGACTACTTCTCTGCAATGCCACCAGGATGTCAGTCATTTTTATTAAAGGTATTAATGAATAATTTTTATTAGAAGTAAAGCTATGTTTTTAATCAAATGAAACCATTTTATTCATGTAATAAGGTAACTCAGCATGTGTGGTTTAATAACATCATACTCACCCGTCCTGATCTAAACACTTAATAACAAAATATTTTTTAGTTGAATTTCATATATAAAAATATCTGCAGAACAGATCTGTTTCTCTGTTGTATTTAGCATGCTTACTTTAAATATTGAGAGCCAAAACCATCTTTCTATCATGCATGAACAAATTACATCCCAATATTTAGCTACTGTATTGTCATTTCAGTAAAATTACTTTTCCAGGATAGATTACATGTACTGTCATGGTCCAGAGGGAAGACGGATCACTAGTCCAGAACTCTGTGCAGGAGTCATGAAAAAAGAAAACAAATTTCTCTGCTTACTAGACTTTTTTCTTGTGTGAAAAATGATGCTGCATTCAGTTTCATTGTATTTGACATTCCACATATAAAAACCTGTATTTCAACAAGTTGATGTGACACTTTGAGAACTTGCAGAAGTGATTGAAAATATCTCTTGTGCCATTCCCATCATTTTTGTAGGAGAGTATATTGCTATTCCAGTTGCCAGATTATTTAACACAAACTAGACCCATTCATAGTTCTTGGGCCATTCCATCTTTTGGACATACCTTTTAATGTAAGAAACTCAAGCAAAGTGGCTGTAAATATCATTTATTATTTATTACTTGGCGTTAGGGATGTAATCATGTAGTCGTTTAACCGATTAACTGAGAAGCAAAAGCTTATAGGTTAATGCTATAGACTACTTGCATTTCTTCCTCCCCCACCTGCCCGCCCCATTTCCAGTAACATTTTTAGCAGGCTGGCCAGCAGCCCAGCTCAGTTCTGGCTTGCAATAGGTCCGGGACCTACCCCCATTGCAACTCTGCTTTTAAAGCATATTAGGAGACGGGTGGGCAGGCAGCCTGACTCAGTTCTGGCTCATACTGGGTTGGGAGCTCAGATCCCTCCCCAAAAGAGGCTGCTGCCACCCCGCACTGCTGCCTCTTTATCAGAAGCAGCAGCACAGGGTGACGGGCAGCCAGTCTGAGAAGGGAGCTGGTTTTTAAACTGGGCTCCCCTTGTGGACCAGCTTCCGGCTGGCACTCTGCGCTGCTGCCTCTGATACAGAGACAGCAGCACAGAGTGGCAGGGGGCTCCTTGGGAGTGAGGCCGGAGCACACTGGCTGACAGCCCCACTCCCGGGGACTATAGAACAGTTGACTAACCAATAAGTATTCATGAGGTTACTTGACTATTCAATTAACCGATATTTAACAGCCCTACTTGGAATAGCTGATGAAATAAGCATTAGAGACTGGGTCTTTGCTTCCTTTGGTAATCCCTCTTACCCAAAACTCCCATTGATGATGATGAAAGTTACAGGGATGTTTTGTGTCTAGAATAGATGCTTTTGTTTGCTGTTTTTGTTCTCTTCCATATCTTTTACCTTTTTTAGAGGTAATAGTTTCATGGTTTTCATGTGAAAAATTAAGCTTTTTGGTACTGAATGAAGTAATGAGTACTTGCTGAATTATTGCTGAAGCATACGTATGTTTTGAAAACCATTGTCAAACCATTGATTTTATGTCTATTTTTAAAATTCTTCCATCAGTTAATTTATTTAGATTCTATGGTCAAAATGTTGAGATGGATGACCAAAATACATAGGTGTCAGCATGTACAGATGTGGTTTTTCACAAATCCTGAGCATTCCTGTTGAATTCAGTGGAAATTATTGGTGTTCAGCACTTTGAAAACTAGGCCACTTTCATTTACATATAGGTGCCTAACTATGTATTTAGGTGTCTATACTAGAACCTTAGACCTTAGTTCATTCTGTGCTTTTCAGAACATTGGGCTACTCATATTACCCACATTTAAATGTTTTTGTCTCAAGATTACCACAATAAACCTCATATTTAAACATGAGCATTATATCTAGGCAAATAATGTATTGTACGCAAGCACTTCTGTAGTTGCTGGCACATTGGCAATGTTTTTCTAATAAAAATGCAGATTATATTTTTCCTTTTGGTAACCCAATACATTTTATTTTTCTTACAGGTGATCTCTTTTTAATAATTCATGTTTCTGTCTGGATGATACTGATGAGCAGTCACATTATTTTAATGCAGTGCTTTTCTCATATTGCAATTTCTGTATACTCTACAATATATGATAAACTTTTATGTAGATCTGAAATGCTATCTCTCTGGAAAGTATGGAAGTCAAGATGGTTTTGCTTTTGCAGTCAAAATAGTGTGTTTATCCACTAATTTATCTAATTTATCCACATGCATAATATTTATATAGCCATCTGGCAGAGCAATATTTTAGCAATCAATGTAACAGATGAGAATAGTAAAAGTTGATAGAGAGAGAGAATTTCTACATTACTTACCTTTGAAGATAAAGTGATTAGATTTTGAAAAGCTTCATAGAAAATGGTGTAATAGGTACAATTTGCATTTGTCTTTCCTGTTTACGCTTTGTGTTTTTAGAAAAAATGTATTTAATGTTTTCTGTCCAAATCTTATACTAGGGCAGTTTAATAGTATGAAATTATTCTCATGGGAGATGCAAGATTTAGCCAGATATACTTACTAAGGACCAAACTCAGATGTGTTGTACTGATTTCAGTGGAGTGTTTGTTTACCCCCCTGATTCTGAATTTACAGGGTGTCATTTTACAATCATCAAAGGTAATCATTTTCGTATCAGTTGACATACTGAAGAAAAATTAGCCCTGCACAATATCAATGATACATATATTATATGGATAAAGACTGGCTAAATGGCAGATCTCAAAAAGTAGTTTGTATCTGTTAATAAGTAAATAGAGATTTTTTTTGGGGGGGGGGGTGGGGGGGGGGGGGGGAAGAGGAGGTTGTGCAGGGATTGGTACAAGGCCCAATGTTGTTCAACATTTTCATCAGTGATCTGAAGGTATATATAAAATCACTGCTGATAAAAATTTGTGGGTGACACAAAGAGTGTGAAAATAGTAAATAAAGTGACAACAAATGATGTGGATTGCTCAGTAAGCTTGGCCCAAGCCACAAAACGAATTTAATATGTCAAATGCAAAGTCACATATAGGAAAAAGGGAATACCTAAAGACTGGGGGGTGGCATCCTTGAAAACAATGGCTCTGAAAGGAATTTAGAGATCATTGTCGAGAAGCAACTCAACATAGAATCCTGTTGTGACGCTGAGCTAAAAAGAGCTGATGTGATCATTAGATAATGGGGGAGTAATGATTAGGAATAGGGAGGTGATTTTTACCACATTGGCAAGGCAAACACTGGTAAAATGTGTAGAGTTATACCCTGCATATTTTAAAAAGAGTGTTGAAAAACTAGAAAGGATGCAGAAGGAGACAACAACAACAATTTGAGATCTGGAGAAAATGCCTTAGTCAGAAATTCAATCTGTTTAGGTTATCAAAAAGAAAGTGAGAGGTGACTTGATAAGTGTGTACATCGGGGTGGGCAAAAGGGCCTCCGTGGGCCAGATCTGGCCTGCCAAGGGGGTGGATCCGGCCCACGGAGACCCTGCTGCACCCCCGGCCCGAGGCCAATTAGGGCCTGGGGGCGGAGGAAGCGTGCGAAGCCTCCTCCCACCCTGCCAGGAGCATATGGCGCTTTGAAGTGCCACGCACTGCTCGCAGGGCGGGGGGGAGAGCGGAGAGGCTTCGCGCGCTTCCCTGCCCACCCCCCCAATCAGGTCTGTGGGCAGGGGAGCTGTGTGAAGCTTCCTTCGCCCTGCTACAACCCTGTGAGGAGCCCGCGGTACTTCAAAGTGCCACATGCTCCTCGTAGGGCAGGAGGAGGCTTCCCATGCTCCCAGGCCCTTATTGGCCTCGGGGTGGGAGAACATGCCAAGCCTCTTCCAGGGCATGGGTGCCTAGTGGGAAGGGGGGCAAAGTGGCTCCCCCATCCCCAGACCAATCATGGGGTGGCACGGGGCCTTCTGGGGTGGCACGGGGCTACTTCAAACATTTTTGAAGTGGTCCCCGGGGAAAAATAATTGCCTACCCCTGGTGTACATAATACAGGTTGAACTTCTCTTAACCAGGACACTCTGGTTCAGCAGCATCCCTGGTCCAGAAGGGAAGGGATCCCAGAAGGACCAGAGATGTTCCAGGACCAGAGTGTGCCATGGAAGGCTGGTGGCTGGGAGCCCTGCAGTGGAGCTGAAGCCTAGTAGTGGGACTGCTTTGTGGTAGTGAAACTGGGAGCCCAGCAGCAGGGCTGCCCCTGGTAGCAAAACTAAGAGCCCAGCGTCCTGCTGCGTGGCAGGACTAGGAGGCAGCAGTGGGAGCCCAACCTCAGGGCTGCCTGGCAGCGGGGCCAGGAAACGGGAGTGGGGCTGCCCAGCGGAGCAGCCAAGAGCCTGACAGCTCCGCTTTTACCCGATGGAGCTTTCCAGTGAGGCTGGGAGGCAGCAGGACTGCCCTGCGAGGCTGAAGCTCAAGCGGGGCTGCCGCCCACCAGAGCAGCTGGACCCCAGCAGGGGCCAGGAGCCTGTGCTTGCGGCGGTGGGGCTGCCATGGCGGGGCAGGGAACCCTGCGCTGAAGGATTGGTGGCAGGGGGAAGCTGACGGGGAGGCTGGCAACGAGGCCATGGCTGAGAGTGGTGGTGACAAGGGGGGAAGGGCCCAGAAATGACTTTCACTGGGCTGGCAAAAATCTCTCATCTGGAACCTATAAGGTCCCAAGGTGCTGGACCGGGAAGGTCCAACCTGTAGTATCTTCCTAGGAGAAGATACTGGGTACTGAAGATCTATTTTATCTAACAGAGAAAGGCATAAGAACAACAAAATCAGACAAAATTTGACAAGGTCCCTCGCCAAAGGCTCTTAAGTAAAGTAAGTTGTCATGGGATAAGAGAGAAGGTCCTTTCATGGATTGATAACTGATTAAAAGATAGGAAACAAAGGGTAGGAATAAATGGTAAGTTTTCTGAGTGGAGGGAGGTAACCAGTGGGGTCCCCCAAGGATCTGTCCTAGGACCCATCCTATTCAACTTATTTATAAAAGATCTAGAGAAAGGGGTAAACAGTAAGGTGGCAAAATTTGCAGATGATACCAAACTGCTCAAGATAGTTAAGACCAAAGCAGACTGTGAAGAGCTGCAAAAAGATCTCGCCAAATGAAGTGATTGGGCAACAAAATGGCAAACGAAATTTAATGTTGATAAATGTAAAGTAATGCATGTTGGAAAACATAATTCCAGCTATATATACAATATGATGGGGACTAATTTGGCTACAACTACTCAAGAGAGAGATCTTGGAGTCATTGTGGATAATTCTCTGAAAACATCCACTCAGTGTGCTGCAGTCAAAAAAGCAGCAGTCAAAAAAGCAAATAGAATGTTAGGATTAATTAAAAAAGGGATAGAAAATATCTTATTGCCTCTATATAAATCCATGGTACGCCCACATTTTGAATACTGCGTACAGATGTGATCGCCTCATCTCCAAAAAGATATATTGGCATTGGAAAAGATTCAGAAAAGGGCAACAAAAATGATTAGGGGTTTGGAACGGATCCCATATGAAGAAAGATTAAAAAGACTTGGACTTTTCAGCTTAGAAAAGAGGAGACTAAGGGGTGATGTGATAGAGGTCTATAAAATCGTGACTGGTGTGGAAAAAGTGAATAAGGAAAAGTTATTTACTTATTCCCACAATATAAGAACTAGGAGTCACCAAATGAAACTAATAGGCAGCAGGTTTAAAACAAACAAAAGGAAGTGTTTGTGCACTCAGCGCACAGTCAATCTTTGGAACTCCTTGCCAGGGCATGCAGTGAAGGCTAGAACTTTAACAGGGTTCAAAAAAGAGCTAGATAGATTCATGGAGGTTAGGTCCATCGATGGCTATTAGCCAGGATGGGTAGGAATGGTGTCCCTAGCCTCCGTTTCTCTGGAGGTGGGTGACAGGGAAGGGATCATGTGAGGATTACCTGTTGTGATCCCTCCCTCTGGGGCATCTGGTATTGGCCACTTTCGGCAGACAGGATACTGGGCTAGATGGACCTTTGGTCTGACCCAGTATGGCTGTTCTTATGTAAATTCAAATTAGAAATATAGCACACATTTTTAGCCGTTGAACGCTAAACATTAGAACAAATTCCCGAGGAAAGTGTTAAATTCTCTATCTCTTGATGTCTCCAGATCAAGACTAGGTCCCTTTCTGGAAGCTATATTTTAGAGAAAAACAGGTTATACTTTAGTGAAATACAAAGTGTTTGGTTCAGTACAGCGGGTAACTGAATGAAATGTAGTGGCCTGTGCAATGCAGGTGGTCAAACGAGACAATCCTCTTTCAATTTATATAAAAAGTTTGTACTGTGAGTGTGCATATATAGTTCCTGGTCCTTGAACAAAAAGAAGACTTCACTTTCAAAGTTGTTAATCATTAATACCTTCAGAGTTGGTAAATCAAACAGTTCCATAAGACCCTTCTACAGCAGGCTACCTGTGATGGCTCTGTTATCTCACTTGTATCCCATTTCCTGAAACCATTAGTTTTATCAAACAATTAAAATGCTGAATTGATCATACTCTCCGCTATTTTTTCCTCATGAATTAGGAAAAAAAGCCAAATATTTTGTAGATAAGCAGCTAAAACAACCCATCTAAATGTCATACTATATTTTAATTAAAGATTCTTTCTTCTTATAAAGGGAATCATCCCTTTTCTAAATGGAGCTAATAGGATTTCTTCTGTTTACAGGGAACTTTTTTGTTTTTTTTTTTTTCCTTTCTATAAGTTGAGTCTCAAATAGGGATATTAAGACTAATCAAGTTAACTGGTTTGCCCACCTGGCTCTTACTAAATTTAAACTGCAGAGCCACAGTTGGGATAGGTCCCGGACCCAGCGCGAGCTGGGACTGAGCCAAGCTGCCTGCCTGGAGCAGCCTCTGTCCATAGACAGCCCGGGCTGCCGTAGACAGAGGCTGCTTTGTGGCAGGATCCCCCTGTGCACGGGGCTGCTGCCGGAGCAGCCTCCCCTTCCTCCTCCTGCGCTACTTCCTCTTATAGAGGTAGCAGCATGTATGGGGGGGGGGCAGATGGCACCATGGAGATGTTGCTGGGGGGAACTGGCTTTTAAGCCGGCTCCCCCCAGCACCGGCTCCTGTTCACCCATCCCTTGCTGCCTCTGATGCAGAGGCAGGAAGTGGGGAGAGGAGAAGAGTAGTTGACTAGTTAACCAGTAAGCCTAGGTCAGGGGTCTCCAACCTTTTTATGCATGAGGTCACTTTTTGAATTTAAGTGCAATCCAAGATCTACCTGAAACCGAAATACCCTTGCCCTGCCTTCTTTCCGCCCCTTCTCCAAGCCCCCACTTCTGCTCACTCCAGTCTCCCTCCCTCCCTGCCTTTCACAAGGCTGGGGCAGAGGGTTGGGGTGCAGGCTTTGGCCTTGGATTAAGGGATTTGGAGTGTGAGAGGAGCTCTGAGCTGCAGGCAGTTGGAGTGTTGGAGGGGGTTCTAGGTGCAGACTATGGGAGGGTGTTTGGATGCAGGGGTGCTAAGGGTTCAAGAGGGGATTTATGACTGGGGTAGGGTTTCAGGATGTGGGTTTCAGGATGTGGAGCAGTGGGGCTAAGGCAGGCTCACTCCGGTCCTGGCCCTGCACCACTCCTTAAAGCAGCCAGCAAACTCCCTCCATTCCAGGTCCAGTTGTGCCCCCTCTCTGCTCTGTGGAGATAGGATACAAGGTGGGAGAGGAGGCACTTTGACATCAGCATCCCTCCTCTCCTTCCCCTGCCCTGCACAGTAAGCAGGAGGCTCCTGAGGGGACAGCTCCAAGGCAAAGGGCAAGAGATGTGCAGCAGTGGGGGAAGGGGCAGCTGAAGTGCCAGGACTCTTGGCCAAACCTGTCAGGATCACCAGTCAGAGGCTCCAAGACCTACCAGTAGATCCTGATCTACTGGTTGGTGACCACTGGCCTAGGTTTATCGGTTACTGGTAGTTGACTACTTTCTTACTACTCTCAAAGTTTTTTTTCAACATGGGTTGACAGAGTATCTCTTTTCTTAGCCCATTGCTATATTTTTCAAAGCTTGAATAGATGAATTATATGACTTGAAACATTTGAACAAAGTGATTCTAATGTAGTCATATAAGAGATTTATGATTCTTAATATAGGTTGAACCTCCCAAATTCGGGACTGTCTAGTCTAGCAACATCTATGGTCCGGCAAGGCCACAGACATTGCTGGACCAAAGAGCCCCGAGGAGCGGGAGCCAGCTGGGAGAACATAGAGTCTGCAGAGTCCTGGCTGGGCCACCAGCAGCTAGACAGGGGAACCTGGCGTCAGTGGGGTGAGGCGGCTGGGGAGCCTCTGGCTGCAGCACCGGCAGCAGCCAGGGAACTCTAGGAACCCCCTCCTGGCAGAAGCAGGACTGGGATGACTGGGCAGCTCTGACCAAGGAACCCCCTGTGGCAGCGAGACCACATTGCAGCCAAGGAGCTCCGGCCAGGGAACCTCGACGGTGGGGCCAGGTGGCAGCTGAGGAATCCTGGTCCCAGCACAGGAATCTCTGGTGGCAGTGGGGCTGGCCTAGCAATCCTGGATGTGGAACCCTGGGAAACCCCAGACACAAACGGGGCCAGTGGCAGCTGCATGGCCTGGGGCCAGGGAACCCCGAGGAATCTCTGGAGGTAGTGGGGCTGGCAGCAGCCAGGCAGCCCCTGCCAGGAGCCCCTCGAGGCAGCGGGGCTGGTGGTGGCTGGGCAGCCCTGGCTGGAGAACCCCTGGGAGCCCCCAGTGTAGCTGGCAGGCAGCCGGCTGGGGAGCCTCAGATGGGCCAGATTTAGTGGGGCAGCAGCAGGATGGGGAACCCCAGTTTTGGGAGCCCCAGGGGGAGGAGCCGGAAGCAGGGCAGCCAGCAGGGGAGCATTGACCTCCCCTGGTGTGGCAAACTCCCTGCTCCAGGACGGCTCAGGTCCTGAGTGTGCTGGACCAGGGAGGTCCAAATGATACTGAAAATAAAAAAAAAAAAAGCCTGTGCTATGTCACAAAAATGCTTGGATGAACTTTTGAAATGATTATTTAAGAAAATGATTATTTTTCTCTCACACTGCAAATATTAGAATAATGTAAAGATCCTCCTCAGTTCTTTGTTAATGCACCCCATAAACACTTGCTTCTCTGGTTAAAAGGAAATTATAATCAGGCATTTTTAATTAAAAGTCTAATACTTAGAATAATCACAAGAATATAAGTTGAGCTGCATACTGTGAGTATTGGATTCTGATAGGATGAAAATTAATCATTAGATAATAGGTAAAAAAAAAAAAAACTTACCTTCCCCTCTGTTTTTAAGCATCAGTTTAGCACACACAATTTTCAAATTTAGCTGTTTTGTTTTCACAATTAACCATTCCTCAGGGAGAGGCATACTTTTTATTGTTAACCCTTTCTCTTAATGTTATCAATATGGAGAATGTGTTATATTAATTGGACCTGCTTCTGTAGGTACAAGCCTACTCCTAATTCTTTACAGTTCAGCATTCCAGCTAGTCAGCAAAGAAGAGGAGCTGAAATCAGAATATGTATGCAAGTTATACTGTTAAGTGCCTAAAAAGCAAACCACTCAAAGTCCCCATAATACTAAACAAATCATGGAACAGAAATTTAAAAATGATTGACCGCTAAACAGTGGCTAGTCACCTGCTTTTATATGTGGATGAGGGAAAGAGGCTTCTCCCTTCTGCTCTGTTGTGCAGAGAGCTGTGTTCCCAAGTATTATGCTTCCTGAACTAGAGATGTAATAGTGTAGTCAATTAACTGATAACTGATAAGCAAAAGCTTATAGGTTAATGCTACAGACTACACACATTCCCCCCCTCCCTTGCCAGTAAATTTTTTAGCAGGCTGGTCAGCAGTCCTGCTCAGTCCTGGCTCCCGCTGGGTCCAGGCTCCCGCTGCTGCCACTCCACTCTGCTGCCTCTTTGTCAGAAGCAGCAGCACAGGGCAGCAGGCAGCTGGTCCACGATGGGAGCTGGTTTTTAAACTTGCTTCCCTCATGGACCAGCTCCTGCCTGGCACCCAGGGCTGATTCTCTGATACGGAGGCAGCAGCGTGGAGTGCCAAGGGCTCCTCAGGAGTGAGGCCCGAGCCCACTGGCTGCCAGCCCCGCCCCTGGGGACTATAGAATAGTCGACTAACTGATAAAAATTCATGAGGTTACTTGACTATTCAATTAATTGATATTTAACATCCCTATCCTAAACCAAGGCACTGAAGTAATTTGTATTTCTATTGAAAGGGGGGTGTATCTGCTACATGTGCTACAGCAGCACAGGCGCTTCTAGATTAATGAGCAATGTAGGTTGGTTGATCTAAGTTTTCATCATAGACCAGGCCTGTCTACTAAAGGATTGGAAGTTTGGTGCTATTCCATTGCATGCTAACTGACAGAGGGAAGAAACACATGTTATTACTCCAGGAACTAAAATAATCATTGCCTCTCAGTTTATTTAAATTTTTAAATTAATCTGAAATAATAGTATGGACCAAATATTTGCTCACTTTAATCAGGCAAGAAATTCCAATGACTTCTATTCATATTAATAAAGCACACAGGCCTTGGCTCAATGTATAAAAATCATTTACTATTACATGATCATATTATTCAATAATAGTGAATAAGGAGTCAATAATACATGATTAATTCAGATCCTTCATTATCACTACTTTATTCTAGTTTTTATAAATTTTGCAACCTCAGTTATTTTTGTCTTGGGTGAAAATAATTTCAGGATTTGTGCTTGTTTAGTAGTTTAACGCAACTAGGAAACCACGTTCTTTAATTATGTATGAGACACATGAAAGATCAGGGGTAAAGTTTCCCAGTGTACCTAAGTCCCGTTTTCAACAGATTACTTAAGGAGTCTGTCTCATTGAAAATCAATGGAAATTAGGTTCCTAAATTCATTCAATCACATTTGAAGTCCATCCTTGGAACAATAACATGAGTATTGGTAGAAAAGCCTCCATGTAGGGTTTGTTTTAGTTTTATGCAGAAATATTAATTTCTTGAAAACCATTTTTATCATTCTAATCAAATGATTGAACAGTGGTTACTGCTGCTTTATCTTTTCATCCATAAACAGATCCCTTCCTTCACATTTTCTCTTAAATGGAATGAGTTTGTAGTTATTGATAAAATGAAGAATCTTTTTGCAGAGTGATTAAGATCATGTGAATGCTGTTTTAATCACTTTAGGAGTGCAGCCTTTATGCTTTATTGATCTGTTACTTATTTGGTTTTTTACTTAGAAATTCAAAACCAAGCCACTTTTTAAAAAAGCTTAAATAGCATGTGAGATGCTTTCCTTTCACCAGACTTGATAGGCCCGAAGCGTCACCTCGATGAAGGTCAAATTTCATGTAGCAATGGTGGCAGTGTGGTTTAGTGACTAGGGCAGCGGCCTGGGATTCAGGAAATCTCTGGGCTTGATCATGCATGCAGAATGCACTTGAGAGTCACATGCACACAAATGGAGTGATTGGAACAGTGGATTCTACTCCTAACTTTCATTGGCTCGCTATGTAGCCTTGGGCAAGTCTTGTAGATGTTCTGTGCCACAACCTGTAAAATTAGGGAGATAATACTTACCAGTCTTGGAAAAGGTGCTTAGATCCTTGATTGAAAGGCATTGTATCGATTATTGGAAATGGAGCAGAATTGTTATTTTTCCAATCATATGTAAATAGGGAATGAGGGTGGCAGTAAAGAGATAAAAACTAACTGAGACGTTGGATGTTTATTTTGCAGGATCCTTCATGTTGGTGAATACCTCTGGGAGGTTTGCTGGACAAAGAGCTCATCTCCTGCTACCCCACTTGAAAGAAAATGACACACATTGTATTGATTTCCAGTACTATGTTTCAAACAAAAGTGGATCCAACCCTGGCTCTCTGAATATTTATGTGAAGGTCAATAATGGTCCACTTGGTAACCCCATCTGGAACTTGTCTGGAGCATTTACTGGCACTTGGAACAGAGCAGAACTGGCAATTAGCACCTTTTGGCCTAATTTCTATCAGGTATGTTTTATTTGTTGTTAAATTTTGTATCTCATATTGAACAGATTTGCCGCCTAAATTTAGAACTTCTTTTCTGTCATCAGTAAGATTGAATACAGGCAAAGATGGCCTGATTAGTGAGTAAAGTCTGATGTATGTTGGTCAGTTTGTTTTAATTGATTTTTTTTTTTTTTTTTTTTTTTTGCAGTTGATGCTAAATATATATTTGTCTATTTAAATATTTGAGTGATTCTGACCCTATTGAAAAGAATGGATGTTTTGCTATTGATTTCAGTGGCCCAGGATTTCATCCATTGTTTCTATACATCAGGAACAATAGAATTTAGTAACAGATTATTTTACAGGAATAGGCTTGTTTGATTTGCTTTATATTGGTAACACTCAGTTACGTCTCTAGAACCAGATGTGTGTCTGAGTTCACAGGCATGAATTGCAATTTCAGTTTGCAATTTAAGTTTTTGTAAGAATACCTCTGAGAGTAGCATCCTTCTAATTAGAGCCTAAAGATGAAGAAGTACAGGTTGAACCTCTAAAATCTGGGACTCTCTGATCCGGCAACATCCATGGTCTGGCAGGACCACAGATATTGCTGGATCAGAGAGCCCCAGCTGGCCAGGTTTGGGAGCCCCTGGGGGGAAAGGGAGGACAGCCCTGGCTGGAGCTGGTGCAGTGGGGCACTAGAGGCAGAGGGGCCATCGGCATGGAGAGTCTACAGCTGGGTGGGGAGCCTTGACTTCCCCTGATCTGGAAAACTCTGTGGTTTGCGACCACTCAGGTCCTGAGGGTGCCAGACCAAGGAGATCCCACCTGTAGGAGCTCATCTGGGACCATTTCTTAAGTGGCTATCCCTGTCTAAGAAAGTTTACCCTGATTTCATAAACATATGTGTACACCCCATAATCCAAAAGAAGTTATAAGGGGTGGGGGGAGAGAGTTTGATAAACTTGTAATTCTAATAAAATATCTCTGTACCATTAGGACAAAGCTAAAATGCCATGTTGCTAGAGATATAGACAGTCTTTTGGACACTTTATATTTTTCTAATCTGCATCAAATTTCAGCTAGTATATTGAAGCTAATTGAAATTTGAAAAATCAAGACAGTTGCAAGTAACCTTTCCCATTCCACTGGGACTAGTTTAATGGTAGACTGTAAATCATGCTCCCTAAATAACTGCAATCTGGCTCTTTAGGTTTTGTGTCAGTCTCAGGGGAAGATCCCCTGCTTCTGTAAATTGCTGTTGCTCCATTGACTTGGGAGTTACATGTCGGACCTCCCTTGTCTGGCACCCTCGGGACCTGACCGGTCTTGAACAAGGGGATTTGCCGAATGCGTGGAGGTCCTTCCCAACATGGCCCGTTCTGCACCCAGCTAGGACTTCAGTTGAGCCCCGCTGCTGCCTGCCCAGCCATGGCTCCCCAGGCTCTGTGGCTGCCACGGCTCTGCACCTGCTACTTGCCTCCACAACCGCCCAGCAGCAGGAGCCAGAACTCTCTGCTGTGCCACCCTCCCCTTCCTCAACACGGGCCTCCTGGCTGAGTCGCATGCCCCCTGTGGCATGACCTCCTTATACCTGGACTCTGTGGTCCAGGAAAATCCGTGGTCTGTCAGTATGTTGCCAGACCAGAGACTCCCGGTTAAAGGAGGTACAACCTTTACTCACATTTACACCAGCTAAGGAACCCTCTCTTTCTGTTCCCAACTACTGGGCCATCTCCTGTGTCTTTGTTTGCACCAGCACCCTCAAGGATCTCTGACGCAATCGCCTCAATTTCCTCCTCGATTAAAAGCTCCACAGCTGTTAAAACATAAGACCATAAGAACCATAAGACCATGTTTCTGTACTTTTTGGTGTCACTACCTGCCTTAGTCCCTTTGCTTTTAAAGCTTCCCCTTTAGCAAACTCCTTCACTGTTTGCCTTTTGTCACAACATCCCTGGGAGTGAGTTTCTCACATCTCATCCAGAAGTTGTCTTTGCCGGGAACCACCAGATGCTGAGGCTCCTAAAGGTATTACTCCTCCCCACTCCCTAGAAAGAATAGGGACAGGAAAAACAGGAGAGTGTGCAGTGATCTTGCAAAAATAATGATGAAAGCCCACTATTTGGTATGCGTAAAAGATGATGGAAAAATATACTAATAAATGTATTGCAGAATAACATCCTGTGCTGGTATAGGAATGGAGCAAGTAAGGTAACAGTAGTTTTGTTTTTGTAAATGTAGAGATATCTGCCTACATGGCAGTGCTATACAACTTCATTCCATTAATTGGACACCCACAGGCTACCTACCAATGAATAAATCAAAATGAAGGAAGCAATATTAACATAGGCTGCATGATAGTGTTTTAAAGGAACAGTATTTGTACAGTGCAAATCTCTTAAACATTTTAAGTCTATATTCCTGCTGATTCAGGGAAAATGTGTGCAAGTAACTCCCACTAATAACTGAACAAAAGCGAGACTGATTAGTGTGAAGTAAATCCAATTCTAGTCAAACATTTTAGTATTTATTGGTATTTAAATTGGTTTTATCCTGCATATTATCAACATAAACAGAGGCATAGCATTCAAAGGTTTACTAATTAACATTTTGTTTCACTGTGTTTCTATAATTATTCATTTTATTGGCAACTTTTGTCAGGTTTCCATTTAGAAATGATTCTTGTTAAAAGTAGAGACTCCAAGCATAGTAATCATTTTCATCCAATATACATTTTCTTTGTACCTGGTAATTTGTGTAGATTTCACCCTGCATGGCAGCAAACTGCTGTACTGGATGTATAAATCACATTGATAACATACATCGTAAAAGCTAATTATAGGCCAATGACTAGTCATTTAAACTTAATTTCAAGTATTTGATAATTAAGATACATTTAATTCCTAATTTAATTCTTATTCTAATTGCTACCACTTAAATCTTGCACTTAGAGCTACACCAATCAGGAAGTATTGGCTATGTGTTTTCATCAGAGGGCAACAGAAAAAAAAAAATCTGGTTTCTTTACATATATATGACCTGCTTGCTACATCTTTGATAGGAGAAAAACCTATTTCTTCTTTGAGTCTCTGCTCATGTTGATTCCAGTTTTGTGTGTGTGTGTATGGGCACCTCATGCACAGTTGTTAACAAACTTTTCCCATAGTAGCACCCATTGAGTTCGCTGGGGAGCCCCTTGGAGTGGCCATGTTGGATCTTGTGGGCATACTATCAAGCCTAGGGCAACGTGTCCAAAGTATCCCAGTCAGTGGTATTCATGCTGGGAAAGAGGTGGTAGAACCAAAGGACCCACTGGTGGACATCCTGGCTCCAAAAGGTCCGTCATAGGTGGCTCTGGCCCTTTTTAAGACCGTTCAGGCCAACATCAAGACCCTGTGGTAGGACCCATCCTCTATTCTTTCCACTGCAAAGGATGTCCAGAGGGAATACTTTGTCCCCTCTAAGGGGTTTGAATACCTCTGTACACATCCACAATCCTACTCGTTGGTCATGGTGGCAGTGAACGAGTGCAAGATGCAGAGGCAGCAAGATCCTATTCCCAAGTCCAAGGGCTCTAAGAGATTAAACCTTTTCAGACTGAAGGTTTGTTCTACCGGGAGCCTACAGCCCAGGATTACCAGCAGACAATTCTGAGGAAGTGTTACTTTAATTCCTGGAACTCCAGAAATTCAGAGAGCTGGCACCTGGGAAGTCCAGGGAGGCGTTTGCGGGTATAGTTGAGGTGGGCAAGGCAGTGGCATGGATCTTGTTACAGGCTTTACTGGACGCTGTGTACTTGGCAACATGCACTTTGTCCTCACGTATTGCTGCGAGGAATAATTCAGGGCTGCAGGCCTCTGGGTTGCTGCCCTGGGTACCACAGATCTGAGAGACCTGCAGACAGAAAGTCTGTGGTCCCGGGATGAGCTCTAAATCAACTTCAATATCAAGGAATTGAGGGGTTTTGTTAGCGTGCCAGACCTTTCAGGCCTACCTGTGGGATTAGTGTGTGTGAGTCATGAAGGATAATACAACTGCAATGTTTTACATAAAACGAGGAGGGTGGTGCTCAAAGTGTACAGTGCTCACTTTTACATTTTTATGACAAATGCTTGAACTGTAAAAACAATAAACAATTAGTATTTTTCAATTTAACTCATACATGTATGGTAGTGTGATTCCTTATTGTGAAAGTTACTACAGAGGGCATTCTGTCTGGGGGGGAAAAAATTGTGTCAAAAATGAACAATTCTGCAAGTTTTATTTGTTGTTAAATAAATTAAGAGAATCCAGCATGGCAGAGGGGAGCATAGGCCACTGGCTGCATGAAGATGGGAGATGACCCTGCAGTCCCCCCCCGCTCCCCCCACACACACACGCCTCCTGGACGCAGAGTCAGCGACGAGGCAGCACCTGACCCTGACACAGAACAACCTGGGACCTTGCCCCCCTCTGTGACAAGCTACCAAGTGTGGTGCAAGCAGGCTCAACCAGGCCTGATCCAAGTGTGGAGGAGTTCTGTGGGAGTGGATCCAGGTGTGCAATGAGAGGATTCTATGTGGGACAATCTGGGTGCAGGCAGCTTAATATGGGGTCTAGGTGTGGGGAATCCGGGTGCACAGAGGCTAGTTTGGTGGCATACCAGGTGCAGGGGCAATGGGACTCTTCAGGGGCTTCCAGGTGAAGGTGGATGGGTCTCAGCAGTGGGAGTCTCTTTGGGGCAGGAGGGTTCGGCGCTGTGGGAGTGGGGCTTGGTGGGGTGGGCAGTTGGGTGCAGATTGTTGGGGTCAGTGGTGTGGGTCTGGATGTGGGGCCTTAGGGTGGGGAATGGGGACAGGGCTCATCAGGGTGGGAGTTTGAGTGCAGGCAGTTCAATGGCACGTGGTCTGGGCACAAGGGATGCTCCAGATTGAGGGTCTGTGGTTCAGTGATGAGAGATTCATGTCTGGAGGGCTGGGGAGTTCTGAATGTACCAGATGAGGCTTGACAGGGCTATCAGGGGTTTGGAGGATAGGAGGAACAGTTCCTCATACAGTGACCCCTCCACCGCCAGCTGAGGAGCGTTGGAGGCAGGAAGCAAGGGAGAATGCTGAGCTCCTCCTATGGCACAGTTTGGCACAGCCCCAGCCGCTCCTTGTAGGGGAAGGGGAAGACCTGTCCTCTCCTGCTTCCATCCCAGCTGGGGATTCTGGCTCAGCATAGGAGTCCCTGCATCCACAGTCCTGCAGTGATTTATCTCTCCACTGGTGTTTTTGGGTGTCTGACACAGTATACCCGCACTGCTAGAGAATGATGGATGTACTACTCTTGCAGCTTCCCTGTTAGAAAGTCATTTTTATGTGGGGAAACAAACAAATCAGTGGGGCACATGAATTCTGCACATGTGCAGTGGTGTAGAATTTCCCCATGTTTAGAAAGTACTATTTAAAAATGTAGCTTGTTACATAAGTTCATTCAAAAAGAAAACAAGTGAAACAGCTACTTCTTGTTCAGCTAATCACGAAGAGAAACAAGTTTGTTTACATTTGTGGGAGATAATGCTGCCTGCTTCTTATTTAAAATATCACCTGAAAGTGAGAATAGGAATTCACATTGCACTTTTGTAGCAGGCATTGCAAGATAATTATGTGCTAGATACGCTAACCATTGATATGCCCTTTTTTCTTCAACTACCATTTCAGAGGACACCCTGATGCTTGTTTAAAAAAAATTGTTAAATATGTGACTGAACTCCTTGGGGGAGAATTGTATGTTTCCTGCTCTGTTTCACCTGCATTCTGCCATATAGTTCATGTTATAGCCGTCTTGGATGATGATCCAGCACACGTTCATTTTAACAACACTTTCACTACAGATTTGACAAAATGCAAAGAAGATACAGATATGAGATTTCTAAAGATAGCTACAGCACTCAACCCAAGATTAAAAAATCTGAAGTGCCTTCAAAAATCTGAGGGACAAGGCGTGGAACGTGCTTTCAGAAGACTGGCGAGAGCAACAATCTTGATGTTGAAACTACAGAGCCTGAACCACCAAAAAGAAAATCAACTATTTGCTTGTAGCATCAGACTCAGATGAAGAAAATCAACATGAATTGGTTTGCACTTTGGAATGTTATTGAGCAAAACCCATTAGCAGCATGGACACCTCCTCTGGAATGGTGGTTGAGTCATGAAGGGACATATGAATCTTTGGCTTATCTGACACAAATATTTTACTGTGCTGGCTACAACTATGCCATGCAAATGCGCTTTTTTTTTTTTTTCACCTTCAACTGACATTATTAACAAGAAGCAGGGCAGCATTATTTCCTGCAAATGTAAAGAAGAAGCAGAACTGGGTGGACTTAGAGTCTCTAAAGTTTTAGATTGTTTTTATTTTTTAATGCAGGTTTTTTTAAAACATACTTCTATATTTGTAAGTTCAGATTTCCTGGTAAAGCGATTGCACTACAGTACTTGTATGCGATGAATTGAAAAATACTATTTCTTTTGTTTTGCACAGTACAAATATTTGTCATAAAATTAAATATAAAGTGAGCACTGTATACTTTGTATTTTGTATTGTAATTGAAACCAACATTTAAAAATGTAGAAAACATCAAAATATTTAAATAGTACTCTTCTATTGTTCAACAATGCAATTAATCACAGGTTTTTTAATGTGCTTGCCAGCCCTTGTTATAACTGATGAAATTTTTAAGCATTGTCCTTGGTCCAAAGGGCTGAAAAAAAACCTTGTTAAATTACTTAGTTTATTGCTAGAAATTTAGAAGAAGATGCACTTCTGGCTGGCTCATCCTAATTGTGAAAATTGCTTTCTCTTAATATAGTTACATGTTCAACAGACATTTCATCCAAGTCATAGCAGTGAGAGTCTGTCATCATCTCTGTGCCCTTACAATCAGAGTTGCTGGGCAACTGTTAGTGAAACAGGTAAAAAAAAAAAAACACCAACCCTGTATAAACACAATTAATATCACTAGCTTTAAATATTATAAACCCAATTTTCAATGTTTGGCATGGAAAGGCCAAATCCTTTGGATTGCTTCTGTTGGCAGTAGGCACAGAAATGCTGATTTATGTGGAAATTTGGAAGCAGGACAGGAGTTGTAGGAGAGAGAAATGGTGCAAATACAGCCAAAGAGGAGAGCTATGGGGAGAAGATTGTAGTAGAAGCATGCGGGATAAAGGAGATATACAAAGAAACTAATACCCTGCCCTGGGATATAAAACTAATAGGATTCCCTGTAGGATTATTAATTTATTTTTTTCTTCTTCTATATCCTTACATTAAGTAGACTTCTTAATATCCTTTATTTTCTTCTTTTTCAAATAGATATTTTAAATTGTGTGAATTGCAAAGTGTCTATAATGATGTAAAGTCCAGCTTTTGACTAGAAGTATTGTAATTTCTTTGCAACAACAAAGGCAGGAATTTGCTAACTGAGGTCATGTGTTAAAGGTAAAAATTACATATTCTTTTTGTTCTTTGGAACTGGCAAGTTATCTCCAACAGCACATTTTCACAGTAAGCATTATGATGGTAAGCAAACTCCTTTTCTTTGTTCACATATAGAAGGGGGAAGTGGCAGAAATGGAAAGCTAATTTTGCTCTTCAGTGAAGCAAACAGGATCAGGGACAGTGCGATGTTAAACCGCTTCCCTGTTTCCTGTTTGGCAAGCATCTGAGGAATAGCCTGATGTAAAACATCTCTCAGCCAGACATTCAACACAGTTTTTCATGAGCAAATGAAATCAGTGTTTTAACCAGTTGTTTCCTGACTGATAAAGTGGCAAAATAATTTCCAAAGAAACAAAGGCCTATCGTGCTTAGTGCAGCTTGCTGTGCTAGAATGTTGTTTTATTTTGACTAATGTGCCTCATGTATTGTCTTCAGATATTGTGTCAGCTGTGATGAAATGCAAAGTTGAGAGTCTGGAGAGAAAATGTTTGCATTCTTCAGACCAGGCAATTCATCAAGTGGAAAATGATGAAAAAACGGTATATGGTTTTCTCGAGAAATTCAGGATGAAGGAGTTTTAGTCTACTTCATGGGCTTTTTTTGAAATAGTTAGTAAAAATTCAGAAATAATTAGTAATGATGTAAAAATACGGCCTAAGAGGGGAGTTATTAGGCGAGGACAGGTATCATAGAAAGCATAGGAGGAGTGTTAAGGATGCGCTGCATACAAAGAAATATCTGTCCTAGGATGTAAAATTTAAATTTCCCTACAATTACCATTTTGTTTCCATTTTTCATTTGCATTTAGACCTGAGCATCTAAGTGCCAACTGCCAATAATTTCAATCTTCTTAATTACACAATTTGAGTACTGAGCCCAATTCTAATCTCACCTACATTATTGTAAATATGAAATAACTTCACAGAAGTCTGTGTACATTTCCACCAGAGTAACTGAGATCGGGATCTGACCTATTGTGTTTAAATCTTGTCATTTAATGAAGGCATTCACCATCAAATGCACATGCATAACTTTGGTGAAGCTATGCCCTTTCAGTAGCTCTTTTACAAAATGACCCCAAGAACACTTAAGCAGTTTGATTGGCATAACCCTCTGCATGTGAAACAGGAAACCTCTAAAGGGCTGTTGTTTGACTCAAAGTGATATTATGGTTTGATCATACACCTGTCTTTGCACTCTCCTATTGGAAGAAAATAGTTCCTGAGTTCATATGATGGGTATTTATACAGGGAAGCAAATGTTTATTCATCTATTAGCTAACTCATCTATTTACATGTAGGGTTATATTTCCATGACAATAGACGTTTAGGACAAACTTGTAGGCATACATTCATATTTTTATATGTACTTTGTTCATGTAGCTACTGTGGTTTTCTTCACAAAGAGGGTGTTTGTAAAATTGACACCTACTTCTATCCCTTGCCAGTCCAGGGCTTTGGTATGTAAATAATCTGTGATATCACACTAAGCCTATGACTAATGTTTTTAAAAATTTGGTCTTGAACTGTAGTACACATGAACAAACAGCATGTTTGTGTGTAAGTGGGTTATTTATTGCTTAAAACTCACGGTGTGACTTGGGATTTATAAACTTATTAGTGAGTTTATGCTCTTAAGTCCTAGTATATATGTACTGGTACCTTAAAAAATGTGTGATCTACTTATGGTCAAATTCTCTGTTGGCTTACATGGGGAAAATGGAGCTATTCTCATTTACACCAGAGCATTTTGGCCCATACTCTTTCTTCATTGGAGTTTAAGGGGATACCAGTTACTGATGCCCATGTTAATATTATTTTAAGACACTGTGAAGAAATGAAAATTATACTGTCAGAGAGCTTTGCAGCTTTATGTAGCACGTGTCATGGCCTTGAGAAAGTGAAAGGCATGTCAGTGACGCCTTTTTAGCTGAAGTATGTGACTGGGGGCTGTAGTATCTCTTTCGCTTCAATGACATGCATATTATGTGTCAGAAAGGACTCAGTCCTGCTCCTATTTAACATGGCAGCAGTCTGGCTGTTGTCTTCACTGAGAGCGCGATCTGGCCCATCATATTTCAGCTAGCACTACTGTTGATTGAAACTTAATGCCTGTGTGACAGTAACTGGTGTCCCACCCTGCTTTTACATTATATAAAGTGGGACCTTTTTTTGGTATGATATCTGAGCATGGTAGAATATTTTAGATCTGTGGTTTTCAATCTTTTTTTTTCTCGTGACCTCCAGTTGAAGAAAACTGTGTTTCACTTACTCAAATGTGACTGGTGGGTTATGGGAGTGAGGGATTCAGGGTGCAAGCCTGGAACAGAAGGTTGGAAAGCAGAGTGGCTGTGGGTTCATGAGTGGTGCCAGGGATGAGTCATTTGGGGTGCAGGTATGTTGCCCCAGGGCTGGGGCCAGAGGACACCTCCCCCCCCTCCCCCCAGCCCTCTCACTGCCAACAGCAGATAGCTCTGGGGGAAGAGGTTCTTCTCCCCCCCCCCCCCCTCTTTCCGGCAGGCAGCATGGAGCTCCAGGGAAAGGGGGCTTCTCTCCCCACTGGTTGTAGCAAACTCTGGGGCAAAGGGAGAGGCCTGCAGCAGCCACATACAAGCTGCAACTCGCTCCCCCTCACCATTTTCTGCCCATCCTCTACCTCTCTCCTCTCCGGGTCCCTGCTGTAGGGCTGCAGCACAGTAGTGATCATTATAATTCCACTCAGTAAGGCCGTCCCAGTGCCTGACATTCTGTGACCCAGTACTGGGTTGAGACCCATACTTTGCACACTGCTGTTTTAGATCACTCTCTGGCCTGTTGTTATAAATAAGTCTTGTTTAAATTATCCCACTCTTGTAATTTCTGTGAAATTGCTAGGGAGCTTCTTTTGTATTTTACAAGCTCACAGCTTTGTTTGTTTACATGTATATCGGAACAATGAAGAACTTTGCTCCAGCCTTTCATATAGGTTCTGGACTGAAGACTACTGGACATTGTGGTGTTTGGAAAATATCCCTGTCTCTGCTTCAGTAAAAAAATGTATGCGAAAACTGAAAAATAATTATTCAGCAGTGCTGCTGCGGTGCCTGAATGGGCGTTGTATTTTGAGTGTCTCTTGCTCCCATTCTTTATGGACTAGGCTGCCTGGTCAGATGCATCATGGTGTGTCTGCTCATTGAGAGAGCATGGTGTCTCATAAGAGTCCATAGCCAGAATACCTCCCGGGAGATGTAATCTGTCCAGGTCAGTGTTTCTCAAAGTGATCCATGGACCCACTCTGAGAGAGTTGCTAACTGGCTGCTCCAATTTGTTTATTTACTGGCTCTGCAGCCATGGAACCTTGTGGCTCCCATTGGCTCCCACCAAATTTGGTATGCAGCTTCCTCTTACTATAACTTAAAGCAAGTTATGGGTTTGGTTATACTAGGACAATGAAATGTGCCTAGAATTCGATTTTCTCATAAAATGGAAACGGAGGTGACTGGCAGGAAGGACACTTATACAGCAGAATGACCACTGGGGGGGGGGGGGGGGGGGGAGAGATGGAAACCGGGACAGCTATAACCCCATTGGGCCAGCAGGGGGATAGGGCTATCTACTACATATTTCAGAGAGTTTTTCCTCTGTGTCTCTCCGTCCGTCTGTCCTCTAGCCAAGGAATCTGCATCCTTCCCCAGCTGTGGCCGCTGCACAGCCCCAAGCTGCAGTGGTGGGAGAGAGCTGGGGTTGTCCTCTCTCGCTAGGGCAGCCTGCATTCTGAACGCCTCATTCCCACCCCACCTCAGAACAATGATTTAAATGAAGAGAAACAAAACTTGTTTGAGTTAAGGACCCAAGCAATGTTGTGTAAGTCTCCTATTATGTATGTATTTACCTGGTGAATTCCAGGCATATTCCATTGTCCAGGCGCAACCAAACGCTGACCTTGTTTTAAGAGGAAGCTGAATACCAATTTGGTAGCCTTACCTCTCATCATTTAGGAAGAGTTCTTGAACAGATGGACTCATGGATGGATGGACACACACAGACAGACACACACGCGCTCTAATGTATAAAAATGATTGGTTTGTGGAGTTTTAAACTTCCAGTCTTTTTCTTTTGGCCCTGGTTTTTGTTGTAGGTTGGACCGATGAGAAGAAGTCAGAAAGACATGCTGAGATTTTAGTTTAAGATAGAGGAAGACTGATCCAGAGTGGAAAGGTTGATTTGTTACTCATCAATATAAAGTCAAATGAGACCCCCATCAAAAGGGAAAGTAGCAGGAGCACCAGTGAACATGACACCAAAGTAGCAGTTACAGAGGTAGGAGAGGACAGAGCCAAAAAAGGCCAGGAATGACTGGATTTCGAGAGGAGGCGTGTGATCAAAAGTGTCATAGGAAATTGGAAGGTCATGAAGGATGAAGCTGGAATAAAAGCCCTTTTATTTGTCCAGGAAGAGATCATTGGAGACTTCAGTGAGAGTTGTGTAGTGGAATGTAGGGAAGAGAAGCCACATTTTTGGAGTTGGGGTCCCAAATGAAATTGTTTGAGAAGAGTTTAAGGCTGCTATTCATTCAATTAGTATAGAGATGAAGAGTGGAAAGAAACTCTAAGTGGAAGTTGGGACTAAACCCAGATCTTAGTAAGATGAGTCAAACCAATTCAGGTGTCTGTTGTGAAAGCAAGGAAATGATGAAGAATATGGTCACCACAAGATTTTGTTTTAAATTCATTATTGGTGGTTTTATAGTCTCTCTCTATATAAAAAAGTTTTTCTTGTCGTACAACAGAATGTTCCTGCCGGGTGACAGAATGACGTCATCTGTGTCAACAGGCTCTCAGTGAAGCGAAAGCAGCCAGAGAGAGGGGATAGGCGAGTGTAAGCGAGCAGAGGGCATGACCGCCTAGTATTTGTTTAATAGCAGAACACCCATTTGATTTAATATTTTGTTAGCTCCACATTGTCGTCATATTTTTAGGCAACTTCTCCAAGGTCAAATATAGAGTATACTTGTGAAATGTCTTCCAAACTTTTTTGTATGTTACTTGAGCGCAGTGAGAAAAACTTAGGGATAAGTTTCCAAAGCTATAAGGAGGATTAAAAAAATGGCAGGATTTGAACATGCATCTCCTGTGCATTCTTTTGAAAATGTACCCATTAATGCCTCTGGCATAATTTTTTTTTTCCTGTTCCACATAAACAGTCTTAGGTTGTTCAAAGCAAGGGCTGCCAAAGTTTGGAGATGTTTACTTCTGAATGCTCTTAATTCGTTTGACAAGAGCAGTCCATTTATCTTGTGACCTATTTATAGCTATCAAACAAACTGTAGCCAATGGATCTGCTTTACTTAACAAAGTACAGTAGGTGGAAGATTAAGGGCATGTCTAATGCACTCATGAAAATAGCCATGCATATGTCTGATACAGTTCACTTCAGAAATGTGGCTATACGGCATAATTGTCACTTATTAAATATAA
Source organism: Rafetus swinhoei (assembly GCA_019425775.1). NCBI lineage: Eukaryota > Metazoa > Chordata > Testudines > Trionychidae > Rafetus > Rafetus swinhoei. Next base: position 85,378,396 of record CM033424.1, read on the forward strand.
ATAGGTTTTCACTATAAAAGGCACAAAATGAAAACTTGTTCTGTTTTGTAGATCGAGTAGCTTTTGGAGTCTCTTTAGTGTGTTATTGAAACCAATGGGGAGTTACATTGTGAAAATTGGGTTTATGATCTGGCCCTAAATTATGTGAAAAATAACACGTATATAAAATTATTTGAAAGATGCGTGTGTATGCATTCTTGGCTTTTTGTTATGAGTTCTCAATACTATTTAAATAAATACTTAGTTGGCTTATTTTTTCATAGTAACTTAATAGATATAAGAGACTTTATTTCCACTGAGTAATTACAAAGTTATTAATTAAACTTCTTTCTTCACTCTCAGGTTATTTTTGAAGTGGTTACTTCAGGTCATCAAGGATACCTCGCTATTGATGAGGTGAAGGTTTTAGGACATCCATGTAGTAAGTGCTTATGCTTTATTTTGGAACCATCTTTTTAAAATGTATTAAGAAAATATTTCAATGCATGTCTAAAGCAAAGGAAGCAGGAAATGGCGATAACAATTCCATAGTTATGAAATGTGTTGACTATTGAGCAACCATTGCAGGCATTGAGGTGCTGTACATTATAGCTCTAGAGATGGTCGTTTATTCATGTTCTGTTCATTGCCTAACATGATGGGGGTCTCAATCCCCTGATTGGCATCTCTGGGCCTGGGGTGGGCAATAATTTTTGATGGGGGGGGGCCCTCCAAGATTTTAGAAAATGGTCTTTTTGGAAAATACCTCTTCCAAGATATTAATGGAGGAGGCACGGGGTCTGGAATGGAGCTTGAGTGCAGAAGGGAGTTTGCGGTAAGGGATTGGGGTGCAGGAGGGGCGTGTGGGGTCTAAGAGGGAGTTTGGGTGAAGGAGGCAGTTGTGACATGGAACACGGGACTGGGGTGTAGGATAAGGATGTTAAATTGTGGTTATCTAACTAATTGTGTAGTCGATACAGTTTGTATCAACTACATGTCTATTCAATAAGGGCTGCTATGCAGAGCCACAGTTGGGATAGCTCCAGGAGCCGGGCTCTTACTACATTTAAAATGCAGAGGAGCTGTGTCCCGGGCCAGCGTGAGCTGGGAGTGCTCGGTCCTGGCTCATGCTGAGTCCAGCAGCCCCTGCTCTCACTGGTCCGGGACACAGCTCCTCTGCATTTTAAATGGCCAGCCCTATCCACCAGCTGCTCCAGCAGCAGCCCCTGTTCGCTTGGCGGCAGCTGGGACCCCTGCAGACAGGGGCTGCTGCTGGAGCAGTCTCTGCCTACGGCGAGCCTCAGCACAGCAGCCTCCCACATCCCCCCCACCCGCTGCTCTGATAGAAGCAGCAGGGGTGGGCAGTTGGCACTGCAGATATGGCCAGAACTGCAGATATGGTGCTGGGGCTCTCATAGAGGCAGCAAGGGGGGTGGGAAGTGAGTAGTTGATACTCCAGTTGACTACCTGATGAGCTTTTGCTTATCGGGTAGTCAACTACTTGCTTACATCCCTAGTGTAGGAGGGGGTGCAGGGGCTTGGGCTGTGACCTAGGGCAGGGGATTGGGGTGCAGGATCTGGAAGGGGATATGGGTGCAGGAGGGAGGCATAGGGTTTGAGTTATGTGGGGTGGGGGGAGGGACTGGGGTGCCAGAGGCAGACTCTGATGGGGAGACTCACCTAGGTGACTCCCAGCCAGCAGCCCAGCACGTTTCTCAGGCAGGCTTCCTGCCTGCCCCCTGCACTGTGCACAGGCTGCAGGGGCAATGTGCATCTGTGAATAAGAGCCAGAGGTGAGAGGGGAGTGGTGTTTTGTGCGCTGCCTTTTTGAGAAATAATTACATTTATTTTAAAGTTTCCTTCTCTTTTAAAGACATGTCATGAAATGAATACGCACACATTCTATGAATACTCACACATTCTATGTCTTTTTTTTGTGCACAAGCAAGCAAAAGGAATAAAGGTCACAGAGTTAGGCTACAAATTTTATTCACACAGATATTCACCCATGCAGCAATGCACTCACTTCCCTACCCAAAGACACAGTCTCCTATACACATAGAAGGCATGCATGCACACACTTGCCTACATAGAGACACCTTTTAATACACTTTTCCAAGGGCGGCCTAAGTCACCCAGCTGAGAGGAGGGTGGGCTGCAGGGGGAAAATGGGGTGGAGAGGAGGGAGAGTGAAAGAGGCCAAGGACACGAGCAGGACGGGAGTGAGAGGGGGCACTGAAGGAGAGAGGAGGGAGTGTAGTGATTTGCGGAGGGTGGATGGGAATGCAGGGAGAGGCTGAAGGCTACAGGTGCATGAGTGAGAATTCGGGGGGCACTAGGATGTGTAGGGACATAAACTGCAGCAAGGAAGGTTTAGGTTGGACATAAGGAAAAACTTCCTGCCTGTCAAGGTGTTTAAACACTGGAATAAATTGCTTAGGGAGGGTGTAGAATCTCCATCATTGGAGATATTTAGGAGCAGGCTAGACAGACATCTATCAGGGATGGTCTAGATAGTGCTTGGTCCTGCCCTTCAAGGGATCCCCTGAAGGTAGGGAGGAGGGCTGGGTTTGAGAGGCTTAGGGGATACTGTGTGTGCCTGGGGAGCACAGGGTGGTGGGCTTGATGACCTTTCAAGGTACCTTCCAGTTCCAGTGTTCTGTGATTCTATAATGGGAGTGCAGAAGTGTATGGAGATGAATGGAGTGCAAGGATGTGGGGAATGAGAGACATGAGGATGGTGGCTCTGGGAGGTCCGGGATGGGTGGGAGGGAGTTATAAGGGGCACAGGGTTGGGACGGGTAGGAGTGGGAGGCAGGACAGGATGGGACAGGGAGAGGTATGGGGATGGAGGGTGGCCAGGTATTTGTTTTTGGTCCGGAATACCCAGTCAAAAAAGAACCATAGAATCCTCAAACTGGAAGGAACTTCAAGAGGTCATCAAATCCAGTCCCCTGCTTTCATAGCAGGACCAAACACCATCTAGATCATCCCTGGCAGGTGTTTGTCTCACCTGCTCTTAAAAAACTCCATTTATGGAGATTCCCCCGATCCCTGAGCACTCCTGGGATCCTCATCTTCCAGCTAACACCTCCTTGCTTCTTGAACACCCTTTTGGGACCCCTCTGCTCCCAGCCCCTCAACCACTCCCCCGGAACACTTTCTGCTCCCTGCCCCGTGACCTCACTGGATGGAGCATTGGGGCTGAGTTTGTGTAGTGATCATACAACCCGAGAGCTGGGGGAACTGTGTCTGCATGCAAGGAAGGGAGGGACAAAAAGAAAGGGGTCAGGGGCTAGCCTCCCCAGGCTGCCCCTGTGTTCTCCTCGGAAGTACTTCCTCCCCTGCCTTGACACACCTAATGAGAACTGAGCCTGTGGGTGAAGGTGGGACTGTACACACACACACCCATGGCAGCCCCTAAGGACATGCTGGCTCAGCTGGTTCCCTGCAGACCACACAACAGCTTGTCAGGAGCCTGCCAGCCCCGACCAAGTGGGCGGCACCTGCTGCAGGGCAGCAGGCCTCCCACCCCTGGCTATGACACCCTTGGCAAAAGCACATTTTGCCAGTCCCTAGGGCCAGCTATGTATACATTTACATAAGCATTTAAAGATAGCACTGTAAGAGTAATACAAATAACATGCTTTATAAATAATTATTTGTCATGACTTTCAACAAACTGCCCAGGTAAAATAAAATTATTTAAAAGTTTTAATGTTTATTAAATTCAACTTATGCGGATTTATTAATATTTAATCTTCTGAATTGAAGATTGTAATCTATTATTGTGCGTAAGGATGATGGGTCAAGTGGGGGACTGCCTGTAACTGGCAAATACTATCCCTGCAATTATTGCTAATGGTTTGTAAACAGGCACTATGTCACTTAAAATAAAATATAGTTTATTGGTGAGTATTGGAGTGCCTCATAAAAATGGGTTAAGTGTTTAGTGGCAGAAAGACATAGAAACATCTTGAAATGTGGAGATGGCTATGCAGAATCAGCAACTCTTTTATTTCTGATTCACTTAATTCTAATAAACGTAGAAGGTTCTCATGTTGTCATACAGTATTTGTTCTTAAACTCCATTTTGAATTTGCATCTGTGATTCAGATAGGCTAAGTTTGGTGTAGTAGTTTGTTAGGTTAATAATTTTGCCTATAAATTTTTTTGAGAGTTTTGATCTGTGCATTTATAGTAATCAGTCCTTAGAGCATGCAGGTACTTATCATTAATGCAAAGAGCAAAATATACCCAACAGTATGCAATGTATTAATAGAACCAATGAAAGTCATATTGAAACCAAATTGCTTTAATGAAATAATTCTTTAGTAAAGTAATTAATTTAGGTTGTAAAGAAATCATTATGAACATCAAATCAGTTATGGTGCAAACTAGAAATTTGTAAAAAGTGTTAGAATAGTTAGTAACTAAACTTTTGCAAGACAGATAATGCTATTCATACATAATATCAAGTTTTGACAATGTTACTGCCAAAATAAATAGACTCAGAGTGTATAACTTCAAATGTTTATGCACAAAAAAGAGAATGTTAGAAGTTAGAGGTGGAAATGTAGTAATGAGGTAGTCATGGCAATCATGACTTGATTACCATGTGGGCAAACAAAGGACAGTCCCGATCGATAATTGTGTGTCTGTGTCTGTGTCTGTGTGTGTGTCTGTGTCTGTCTGTCTGTCGAACTGAGTGAAATTGATTGAGTGGAAAAATTTTACACAGAACAATATGAATGAAAATTGGCGTTCCTTAAGAATGTTTATTAGATGGCCAAAACATTGTGATTATCCCATCAAAAAGAGGACAGCTTTAGCAAAAAATTCGTATTCTGGTTCAGTGGTGAAAGGAAGGCAGCAATTACAAATTAAAAAGGAATACTTCACGAAAGGAAAAAAGAGAAAATTAAATAGCAGTCAATACAAATATGAAGTTAGGGTGCATAGAAAGTTGAGAAGTAAGGCTAATGACAGCAGGAAAAAATTCCATGTGTGACAGCACCATGGAGGAAAAGGTGGAGGCTTTAAAGTATATTAGGAATAAATAAAATCCTGGTAATGGGATAAGCCCATTACTAGATTAAGATGGTAAAAGTGTTAATGGTGCAGAAAAAGGCAGAAGTGTTCAAAAGTATATATGATAGATATGTCCTGTATTTGGAAAGAAGCAGGATGATGTATAGTTATCACCTGGTTAAGAAGATCTCTGGCCAGCCCTCTGCCCAAAAGAATCTTTCTCTCTCTCTCCCCCCCCCCCCCCCCCCCCGAGCCACATTGATCGGTGCTTTTGTGGTCCCGTCTATTTTTGACACACACATGACTCCACCTATGAATGTCCCTCTGCTTGCAGTCAGTCCCAGAGAAATGACAGACCAATTAGGATGACATCAGTCCTGAGCAAATAATGGAAAAGCTGATATAAAATTCAAATAATAAAGAATTAAATGATAGGATATTGACTTAATGTCAGTCAGTGTTGTATTATGGAAAATAACTAGTCAAACAACCCTGATTGCATTCTTTGAGGAGATTACAAGTTTGATTGAAACAGGTAACCTCATCGACATAATATACAGCAATTTGGTGCTTAATAGCAATTCTGATACTAGCATCTTCTGGTTAGTGGTAACATTTGGCTGTGAATATTTGACCAGTGTTAAATGAGATTCAGAGGCTGACTCGAAGCATGAAGCTAACTAGCAGCTATTTTGTGAGAGGCCACAATTGCATGCAGATTTACAAGGTTGCAGACAGGGAAGGAAATGTTGAGACTTATGTGGCTGCAACCCCATAAACCTAGCTGGGGCTGGTTTTCAGACCATCCCAGCACTTCTTTCTGAAGCTGTGGTGGGCTGAGGACTATCTCAGAGGCTGCGGACAGGGCAGTAGCGGGGAGGAGGGTTGCAGCCTTGATGTGCTAGCTTGACAGTGCCTCTCTTTGAACTCTTCAGGTGGCACGCTGCTGTGGAACTGCAACTAGGGATAGAAGGTGTGGGATGTGCTGAACCCCAGTCCTCAGTGGGTGTGGGGGAGAAGTAGGGCCCTGCTTCCCGCCAAAAGCCCTGGCATCCTGGTTGCAGCCCACCCTCTCCACTGCTTTCCTGCTTACATTCAGATTTGCAGGGCTGCAACATCCAGGAAAGGCATTTTCAGGGCACTTCCTAGCCTCACAAACCCGTCTTTTACTGCTTAGTAGTAGCAGAGGCAATAGCTAGGTAGACGAAACACTCATTTATTTGTTCATATCAACACTGTCTACCCTGGGGATTAGGTTGGTATAGCTCTTATTCTCAGGGGTGTGGATTTTTCTCACCCCTGAACAATGTAACTGTGCCAGTGTAAAAATCTTAGTGTAGACTAGTCGTCGTTTTTTTTCCTTTCAGCTGTCCTCTCCATGTCCAAGGCTGGCTACAGGTTAATGGCCCACGTCAGCTAGGTCCAAAGGCTCTTTTTAATGTGGATCCTGGCTGCACCGTTCATCTCCACCCTAGCAAGAAGGAGACTATCTGGTTATTTGAGATTTGGTTTTAAAGGGATGAGGTTCCATCACATTGCATGCGAGACAAGTGCTTAATCCTGAACCATTCAAGTTAATAGGAGTTATTCTATTGACTACAATGGGGGGGGAAATCAAATACCTATTACAAAGTCTAATAGCTTTCTCCACAGACACATTTTTCATTGTATTCATCCAAAATTTCTCCCCATTAATTGTATAATCCCTTGTGCAGGGGTGCCATTTCAGATTTTGGTTGGAGGGGAGGGGCAACTTTAGCCATGATTCCAAGGGCTACTTAGGCACTTGAAAACTTTCTAGTTTTCTGGCAGATAATTTAACAGTTAGCTAAATTATAATTCCTACATAAGAGAGACAAATATTCAACCTACTCGGTTCTAATAACAACATGTTCTGACATCTTGTAGCAAGCCACTTAAGGGACTTGGTTAGGTTTAACATTTTAATATATATTCTTGCTTTGTTACTAACTCTATGAAGGCAGAGAGTCCAAGAGTTCTGATGTGGGCTCTATCTCACCTTTGGGAGGGGAGTGGGATCTAGTGGGTTACCGCAGAAGCAGGGATATGTGGGTTCCATATAAGAACATCAGAATGGCCCAACTGGGTCAGACTCCAGGCTCTCCTGGGGTTGAACAGCAGACCCATCCAGGCTCAACCTGTAATACCTGGCCCCCTTCTGCCAATCTCACTGTCACCAGGCCCCTTACCCTTCGGGTCCACCACTGGTCTCCATGGCCAGCCCTGGGACGCAGCTGTGCGCCCAGCTCTGCGGCTGGCCCTGGGACACAACTGTGTATCTAGCCCTGGGATGCCAGGCTCTGCGGCCTGCCCTGGGGCCGGCACAAGACTACACGGCACTGCTGGCCCAGGGCTGCTGCTGCCAGCAGGCTCGGCTCCCCGCGTGGCTGACAGACTTTGTAGCCAGTCCTGGACTCTACTGCCCCTGAGCTCCACAGAGCTCCTGGTTCCCTAGCCAGCTCTGGCCCAGGCTCCAGGGTCTCTTTGGTCCACCAAGATCCTGCCGGTCCACAGATGTTGCTGGATCTAGGGTTGCCAGGTGTCCGCTATTGAACCGGACAGCCCAGTATTTGCTCCTTCTGTTCGGTTAAAAAAAAAAATTCAGAAAATACCGGACATCTAAAATGTCCGGTATTTTCTTTTTCCCGAGGCCTGACTTGGGCGCCCGACGCAAGGCTGCTTGGGACATACTGCGCAGCTCATGCTGGCTGGGGCGGGGAGAGCAGCCCCGGAATTAAAGGGGCCTCTACTGCATTTCTGCCCTGGTCTTTTTCTGTGGCCTTTTTTTTTCCCCCTCAACAGAATTTTTTCCTGGTGTTTTTTTTCGGGGGGGGGCGGGGATGTTGGTATTTTTTGTGAAACCATCTGGCAACCCTAGCTGGACCAGAGAGGTTCAACCTGTAATACCTTTCTCTTCCTAATAACTGAGAGTTCCCTCCCTTCGAGTGGTATCCTTGGTGCGAGAAGATACCACAACATAATCTGGAAGGAGGGTCCCAACTATGGGATCATTTCCCTCTTTTTTCAGTTGGATGTTCTCCTTTCCTGAGACTTTCACCCCCCTCAGCAGCAGAGAGACTGTGTGATTGGAGGTGGGGCCATTCTGCTGTGCTCTGGAAAGTCTCATTTATGTATCTCTGCCTCCCTTAGCTCCTCCAGTTCAGCCACTCTGGTCTCCAAAGCCTGTACGTATTCTCTGGTGGCCAGGAACTCCTTGCACTGGATGCACATATTTGCTACCTGCACATAGGGCAGGTAATCATACATGCTACATTGAATGCAATAAACTGGATAGTCCCACCTCTGTTGTTAGGTTTCTGCCTGCATTGTCTTTTTATTCCTGGAACTTACTCCTTTCTTGATTTCATTTAATCAGGTGATTTTGGTTGTAGTTTAAAGAATGTTAAGTGTAAAATGTATCTAGCCCGCTCAAACTCTACTTCTAAACTCCCTAGCAAAACTCTCCTGTTAGTTCACCCTTTGTTTCCTATCTTTTTTACAAGAATATCTGACAGTGTTTTTGGGATTGTCTAATGATGCTTATTTACTTATTTAATGATAAGCCTTTTGTTATCTTAATCATCCTGTTTCTGTTTATAAGCAAACTCCCTGCCACAAAGGCAGTGCTGCTCTCAGCTTCTGAATTCATCACATATCACACTCAGGCTATGTCTAGACTGCAGGTTTCTTTCGGAAGAATCTTTTTTCAGAAGATATCTTCCAAAATAACTTCTTCCAAAAGAGAGCGTCCACACATAAAAGCGCATCAAAAAAGCGATCTGCTTTTTCGAAAGATAGCATCCATTCAGTGTGGATGCTATCTTGCATTTAAGCTGTGATTACTATGGACGGAATGGCCACCAGGGCACCTGTGCTTTTTCCTCTTTCCTCTTCTTTCGAAAGAGCTCCCTCTTCCCCGTCCACACACACCTTTTCCCAAAAGAGCTTTTTTGGAAAAAGGTTTCTTCCTCGTAGAAAGAGCATTACCAACACTGGAAAAACCCCTCTGTTCTTTCAATTTACTTTCCGAAGAACGCGATTGCAGTGTGGACACGTAACTCAAGTTTTGTCGGAAAAATGGCCATTTTTCCGACAAAACTCTGTAGTGTAGACATACCCTCAGACTGTGTTTCAGTTAAGAGTTCTGTCTGGGTCCACGTTGAGTAGAGGCTTCCCCCTTCCACAAATGGTGTGCCTGTCCTTGTGCTAAACCTTAAACAACTGTTCCTCTTGAATACGAATAGATCTTTCGTATATCCCCCATTATACCAATGATTCCCCAAGTTTAGCCTACAAAATTCTTATACTGTTTTTCTTTGTCATCCCTTTCAACTCTTTAATCATTTCTCTTGCTCATGTGGTAGGTCTCTTCAAATTGATGAAATATTTCTAATACTGAGTGGCTATAACTAAAAACGGTAGTCTAGTCCTGGTTCAGCTCTCACAGTAAGCAGTGGAAAGATTCCTCTTGACTTGTTTGGTAGCTGGATTGTTTGGAACTATTGTCTTTCTCAGGAAGAATACTCTGGAGTTTGGGTTTGTTTGTTTGTTTTTTTTATTTCAATGCAATTGACTTTTTCTTATAAAACCAAAAAAATATAGTTTTAGTCAGTCAGGTGAAATTGAGAATTCTTCTTTACGTAGATGTTTTAGTTAAAGAGTATATGCAGACACATTGCTTCTTCTGTTATAGGGGTGTTCTGTTATTGGGGGTGTTCTCTCAGTCTAAGCTGGAAATAAGTATCATCATAAAGCAACTACTGTGTTTTGTTTTCCTCTACTATTCTTCAAAAGAGCTGTCTTTAAAGAATATAGCTCTTCTTGGTGGGAAATGTTATGCTAGAACTATAATGCATGTATACACATTGTATCTATTCAATGGAAAAAACAGTTTCCTTGACAACATAATTTAACTTTTTACTGTTCTTGTCTAGTTGCTAGTATAAATAGCTAATATGTTTTTGTTCAAAACATCAATTAGATTTCAATATAATCTTTATTAATATAGAAGTGTTATTACAAGAGAGCTGCTGAGCTAAGATAATTTGTACAGCAAGAACAATAAGATAGCACCGTTCTCTTTTGTTGTATGCCAGATCCATGCAAAAAGGAACAAATCTCACTTAAGAGTCTATAGTACCTTCTACAATTAAAACCAAATATTTAAAACACTTGTTAGCAGTTTTTTCTCCAATGTAAATTTATTACTGGAACGTTTTAAAACAGAAGCTATTTAATAAACCAGCATGAGTCAATCCCAGTCACACTGTATGTTAATAACTCTGTCCTTTTTTTCTCTTCTGTCAGCCAAAACCCCCCATTTCCTGCGTCTTCAAAGTGTGGAAGTCAATGCTGGACAGTTTGCCACTTTTCATTGTAATGCCAATGGTAAAACGAATGCGGGTGACAGGCTGTGGTTACAGGTAACTTACTTTCTTTCGCAGTACAATGAGATATTTGAAAGTATGATTCAGTCGTCCCAGGGAGTAGCACAAGAGGCAAAATTATAGCTTAATCTCCACTCTCATCAGTATTAACCCTAATAATGGATTTGAACCTATCCATGGCATTTGTTCTTTTGCAATATTTGATATTAAAAAAATTCCTTACTTGTCAATGATGAGTGGGTAAATATAGAATGAGGAAAAACTGGAGCAGCTCTGTTACCACTCTGTGGTAAGTATGGGTAAATGCTCATTTTTTCCATAGTGACATCTATGCTTTTTGTTAGCAGCTGCTGTGACTGACCTACCTATAAGTGCTGATGTTATTGTACATTTATTACCCACTATGCTCTATAGCACTGCCTGTATCTAATATAGGCTACCCTATGCTAAAATAGAATTTTTTCATAGATACATATACTTTAAGGCCAGAAAATATAATTTTGGTTGTTTTGTCTTATTGTCTGCATATCATGGGCCAAGGAACTTCATTTCATTAAACTCTGAATCAGATTTTGATTTGTAATCTATCTTTTAGAAGGATATCCAATCTTGATTTAAAGGATATATGTCCTCCTATATTTCCTTTCTGTCCAATCCACCTTTTCTATTTGTATGTGTAGACCTGTGTCAAACAGAAGGGTTCTACACTTCATCCCTTTCTGTCCCACTGGGTATTCTGAAGCTAACCGCACCTGCTGCCATGTCTCCAAAATTTTCCCTTTATTGCTTCACACCTCAATCTGGATTTGAACCTTGAAGTGGAGAAATGCCAAAAATCTAGTTACGTGAGTTCATAATCACAACATTGACCAACTCTGATACCTTGAGTGCTAGTGGGAAAAGACAGTGTCTGAAGTAATTAGATAAAATTGCAAGATGTGGTAGGGGAAATTAAAATGATAGTAGATGGATGGGAGAGACAGAAAAACTTTGGTTTTGGGGAGATTCTGTCACCAAACAACTTCAGTCCTTTTATATTATATATCTTTAATTTGTGGACTATGCCAACAAATGTGAGAAGATTTCAGAAAAAATTAAAATGTGTGTTAGGGTAAAAAGGTAAACAATCTCATTGGAAGATGTTTTACCTGTGTGTAAATGGTTAATCATTCACTGTAACCACACAAAGCCTGATTTGATACCTAGAGACACAAGCAGGAAGGACAGCCTTTTCGTTGACTTTAGGGCTTGAATCAGCACCCACTCAAAAAGCAAATCCAAATTAGAGGCTGGATCCCTTGACGCTATTTCTGTGGGAGGAAACCTTTGATTCTATGGGAATATATATCAAGTTAATTGGTTTTATATTTCTGTCAGAGTGGAGAATCTGATACAATACTCACGCGGCAAAGACTTGAACCCCAGCCCCAAGAGCTATGTGATTACATCGGAATTTCAGCTTTCATTACAAAAAAAATAAATAAATAAAATCTAATCCTTCTTGTTGTGGGGAGAAATTTGAAATGGTTACTTGACTATAACGGATGCAGGGTTGTCTGCCTTAGTCTGCAGAGATACTTCAGCCATAACTCCGTTGAACATTATTGGGTTTAAGTCCAAAATCCCAGTGTTCTAGGGGCGATCACTAGCACACGTGTGCGCATATTCATTTGGGTGGCCACTTGGTCCCTAAGGGTGCATCTACACTGCACCGTTATTCTGAGATAACTAGCGTTATTTCACAATACCAGTGTGAGCATCTACACAGATATTTCGTTATTTTGAAAAAATTTCGAAATAATGGATGGCTTATTCCGAAATCTGTAAACCTCATTCTACGAGGAATAACGCCTATTCTGGAATAGCTATTTTGAAATAAGGCATGTGTAGACACTCCACTTTTGCTATTTCAAAATAGCCCCTCACCAGGGCCATTCTGAGTTATTCCTCCCCAGTGCCTCCTGGGGCTCTACATCAAGATAGAATATCTACATTAGGGAAGCCTGCCTCGGATTAATTTTGAGGCTTCCCTGCAGTGTAGACATGCTATTTCAAAATAAGCTATTTTGGAATTGCTATTCTGGGAATAGCTTATTTCAAAATAAGCCTGCAGTGTAGACATACCCTCTGGCTACGTCTACACTGGCATGATTTTGTGCAAGAACTCTTTTGCGGAAGAGTTCTTGTGCAAAAACTCTTCCAGAAGAGAGCGTCTACACTGGCATGTGCCTTTGCGCAAGAGTTGTGCTTTTGCCCAAGAGCATCCTTGCCTGTGTAGACGCTCTCTTGCGCAAGAAAGCTCTGATGGCCATTTTAACCATAGGGCTTTCTTGCGCAAGAAATTCATGTTGCCTGTCTACACTGGCCTCTTGCGCAAGAACAGTTGTGCAAGAGGGCTTATTCCTGAGTGGGAGCATCATAGGTCTTGCGCAAGAAGCCCTGATTTCATACATTAGAACGTCAGTGTTCTTGCGCAAGAACTCACGGCCAGTGCAGACAGGCAGCAAGTTTTTGCGCAAAACCGGCCGCTTTTGCGCAAGATCGCAATGTAGACACAGCCTACATGTTTACAATTTAAACATGGAGGCTTAATTAGTTCTTGCCATAGGAGGGAGGTTTCTGCGTACAATACTCACCCAACTAGTACACTGAACCCTCCCTGTAGTGGCAAGGACTAACGAAGCCTGTGCCTTTAAATTATAAAATGCAGTGAAGGTGTGACAGTGTTAGCAGGTGGTCATCCTAATGCACGTGCAAACAGAACACTGAATGTGTAGCAGGAGGAAAGTGTAGCAGGTCCAGCTCCCACAACCAAGCAGATAAACTCCATCCGTTGGGGTGAGTACACAGCTGTTGCCCCTTCCACCCTAGCCACCCTTCTTGCCTCTTCTGTTTCCAAGCATTAGGGGGCACTCTTGGGGAGCAAACAAGGGTAGTAGCATTAGGCCACCAGTCTTCTTTGGGCTATGGTGGGTCCAAGGCTTGGTGTGAAGCCAACAAAATGCTGTACTTTGGCGTTGATAAGCCCCAGCTTGCCTCAGTTCAGCTCTGTGAACTTTGTAATCTGTGCCAGACAGGGCACTGACTGGTGCCTACAACTCATTGGTTTGGCCCTTGACTGCCATGTTTTCTCTCTAGGAAATGTATCTTGTATGAGCTGGCGTGGCCTTGATGAGCTAGAAGAGCTGTTGTCCCTCTTTTTGTCTCCTCCATGGCTTCCCCTCAATAAAAGCAACACACAACATAGGAAACAATAGACAGGTCAGACAGAGCAGAAAAAAATAAAATGTTGGGCAGCTGGCTGCAGCAAAATGGCAGATTCTAAGGCCACAAAGGGAATTCTGTTGGGCAAAACAAACAAAACCAAATACTTGTTAGAAAGAATATACTTTGACAAGACAAAAAAAGTTCCCAGAGAGCTCTACAATTGCTGTTGCTCTTACCATTGATGCTGATTGGACATTATCTGATAGAACAATTCATTTCTTTTAGCTATCTGACTGTGAAAATAACTTTCATTGCAACAATGTACTTTCATTTCAGTACTTATCAGTTTGTCCCATATTCTGCAGCTCACACTTCCACATTTTCCTTTAAATACAGGGCAGACTTTTTTTTACCCATGTTCAGACTGTAATGGTGAATTATTTAATTAAGTATGGTCATTTTCTGTAAGGTTCTAACCTTGTAGAAATTATGCACATGCTCAACTTTATGCTGTGTGTCCTTAATAGAGTCAGTTGAAACCAGTAAATGGAATTTTGACATTGACTTCAGATGAGCAAGGATTTCCATACCTCTGCAAGGATTTCCATACCTCTGCATAAGGTCATACATGTACAGTTTTTGCAAGAGTGGAGATGAGTTCAATATTATTTTACTTTCTCATAATCATAATTTCCATTCAGTAAAGAGGATGGACTATATTCTGATCTTGATTGCACTGGGATAAATCTAGAGTAACTTTTATGGAGTTCACTAAAGACACTCCTGATTTAAACCAAGTAACAGAGAGAAGAATTTGTCTCCATATCCAGGATAAGAAAACTATATAGGTCTTCTACCTCTTATTTCTGAATGTCTGCTTTTTCATAGTGATGCTTGTCATTTAGCCTCAACATAATGAAAACCTCTGTTCCTTGCTGTTGACAGATCAGGAATTCTGTAAATTCCATATTGTTTATATTTATAAAGTTGACAGGAATTTCTACAATGATTTGATTTTTGTGCTTGCTTACCTGCCATCCTCCACAGTTGTAAACCTCTCTGCTGCTACATATGATAACCATGATTCAAATGAAATTCCAGTTCTGGGAAGCTGTACCAAGATGTTTGCTATGTCATAGAAAATGTAAAGTCCCAAATTCTAAAATAGCTGTATTGATTGTAATACAGTTTTCCTGCTTCCACAAAGTAGAAGGTTCCAAATCTGTTACTCAACCGCTACTCATTGTAACAAACATTTTTTAGGTATTTTGAGTCTGAAAGCCAGTATATAAAAACTGAATCCGCTTTTTCTTTGTGGGATAAGAATGGACAAGGAAATGTACTTAAGCAAACCACACCTTTATCCCAAACTTTGTATGCTATTTAAAAGTACTATTAATTAAATTAAAGTTTATTCTTTTTGTACTTGGTTCTGGCCAGAACTGAAAGGTATTGCAGTGCCACAAGAAAGTCTGTTGTTGTAGAATTGTTGGCCTGACTGGCTTGGGAATATTAAAAATCTCATGAAATAACCTGCTTTCCAGTGCTATGATTTTTTTTCTTTCCAGAATAAGTAGGCTACAGTAAAATTCAGACAACCATCTACAGTGAAATCTGAGTCCATTGAAGTTGATAGGAGTATTGTCATTGACTTTAATGGGGCTGAGATGTCACCATGCACTTTTCTCTACTTATCCAAAATGTCTTTATATGCTGTCATTGCTAGGGTTCAGAGATAGGATTCACAAAAGGAAATTGAGTTGCCATTCTCAGCAGCTGACTGAGGAATTCCTAATGCCGAATTGGGTGCCCAGGCTCCCTATACAATAAGGTAGCTCTCTAAAAATGGATATACAGAAGCCAGCATGCTGGGCAGGGAGCTGCTGAAGTTACCCAGAAGGAAATGCCAAAGAGAGCCCTAAGCTCTTCCCCTAAATAGCAGTAAGGTGCCCAAATCTGTACTGTAAGGAGATGCCTATCCGCACTTGGATTCATAGCTGTGCACCCTCTCCTGGAGTTGAGTACTTAAGCCAAGTCAGGTGTTTTCCAGAAAAATGAAGGGGAGGGGATTTATAACCTTTAGCCAGTGGTCAAGGCACTCACATAATTGTGAGATCTGGGTTCACTTTTTTCCTCTGCCTGTTGTGGAGGGGGATTTAAACTTGTCTCCTAAACACTGGGCTATTCTGGGATAGGTCTTACTCATTTTCACATACTGAAGCTGTTCCAGTGTATGTAAACAATTCAATTAACTATTGGAGTGGGTCCAGAATCCATTTCTCTCATAAGCTTTAGGTGTGCCCCAATCACAGGGCTCTAGAGTCAGTCTAATTCTCTGTTGGCCCAATAGCCCTTTAATTCTTTGTCCACAGTAGATCAGTTCCAACAAAAGAGATTAAGATAATATCCAAAATATTCCATAGCTCAGTAGTTGCTCCCCTTTAGTGGGGACAAGACCCAAGTTCAAATCCCTATACATCAGACAGAGGGGAGCATTGAACCCTACCCATTGGGACAAAACTGTACAGGAGCAGGCATCGCCTCCACAACTTGCTTCTCCTCCTCTTCAGCCATTTTGTGTGGGGTTAAACGTTTGGTGAGCTTACCTACCACATTTGGCCATGCAGATGAGAAAGATTGGGGAAATGTCTTTATTTGTGAATCCAGCGGGGGCTTAATCATAAGTTACATGTGAAGGTCCTGGGTGATGTTGAGGTGACTGTGCTCTCAGCTACCAAAATGTAGCCCCCTTGCCGTAGGAACTTCAGTGTCAGAAACATAGACACTAGGTACTTTAAGCACCTACAGGGCTAAGTGGTAATCATGCAGCGGTTTTGGCATCTTAGGATATGCCTATGTAAATGCCACTGGAAAGATTTGAGCCTAGGACCTCTGGAGCATAGTATAGGAGCCTCTACAGCTTGAGCTGTAAAGCCAGCTGGCTCTCAGCTTGGGCTGTAGAGCTCCCTTGTTCTTATCTCTTGATGTAAGTTGTCTAAGTGCCACTACATGGGACAGTGAACCACACTAGGTATGTGGGTTACATCTACACTACAGCATAAGCCCAGTGTTAGTAGGACACGATTTAGTTCATGCTGGGTTTGTTAACCTAGGGCTTGAGTGTCTGCACTCATTTGTAACCTCATGTTATGTATTGTTGAACCCTGAGGCTCCAGAGTCTACACTGCATAATGTGAGCGAAGACCAGCCACCCATATCTCAGGCTTCCTAAAATGTGGCCATTCTATCCCTTTGTTTATGGTACAATGTGAAAAAAAACCTGACTGCCCAGAGGACACAGAAAATTGGCCTATGGAATAGTGAAATACTATTGGTGCATTCATAGAGTACAAATTCCATAGAGCTGTGTCTCAATGGCAAAGCAATATCACTTGAACTCTGGGTCCTGGCTTGATTCAGGCTTGGACCCTCCATCCCCTATTGGATCCTGAGTCTGAGCCCTGGGTTAGCATATTTTGTGTGTAAATGGGAGCAGGTTAGTTTTGAGCCAGAGTTCACACTCTGGGGCTACATCTACACAGCTTCCCTCTTCCGCAAAAGCCTATGCAAATGAAGCGTGGATTAGCATCTTGCTGCACTTCATTTGCATAATTAATTAGGAGCCGTTTTTACGCAAGAGGTTTTTGCACAAAAACCCCCTCTTGCGTAAGAGCTGTTCTTCCTTATTTTTTTCAGGAAGAACGGCTCTTGCGCAAAAACCTCTTGCACAAAAACAGCTCCTAATTAATTATGCAAATGAAGCGTGACAATATTCTAATCTGCGCTTCATTTGCATAGGCTTTTGTGGAAGAGGGAAGCTGTGTCGACAGAGCCTGGGTGTATATTACTGTGTAGACATAACCTATGTCTCCATTGTCACGCTCACTCTCAGTTGAGTGGTTTGCACTGCTCCTGTTCTAGATTAGTATAATTTTACCCTACTAAATTATCTTGGATTCTTTCTTTGTTTGAGGGGTGTGGGAGTGCAGATTGAGGAGGAGGTAGTGATCTTCTTTCAAAACAGAGATTGTGTGCATCTTGTTCTCCATGTACAATTTTTGGTTGTCTTCTGAGTTAGTTTGTTCTCTTTGGCTTTGCTCAGTAGTTGCTACCAACTTCACCAGCTGTCTCCAGTTAAAGCACACCAGCAAGACTTTAAAGCACACCAGTGAAATTCCTGGGGGACACCAGTTGCTTTTAAAGTGTACTTTGTTAGTATAGGGTTTTATATTTTAGATGTGAAACTGAGTAAGAAACGTAGTGGTCTAGAGGGTACCAGCATTTTTCATTCCAATATTAATTATATTATGTTGGCCATCAGGTGACAGATACCCAGTTCACAAATAAGAAATTCCTATTTTTGGCATTATTACTGTGCACTTAAAACAATAACAAAAAAACCCAACAACAACAAACAGCTGACCAAACATTGTAATTTGAAGGCGATATATTCAGCATGTGTAAACTGAGAGAGCTTCACTGAAGTCAATTGTCAATTAATAACTGATGTATTCACTACTCATGGTCTTAATTCGTTATGGGTTATCAGAAAACATTCATAATCTGATCAGTATTAGCATTCTACAGGTCTTATTCCATCTGTTCTGAAGAACTGTCTTGAGAGATTATAAAGCATTTACTTCCACCCACAGTAGAAAAATTGTTTTCTTTAAAATTTCCATTATGATGTCTTATAAGGTAATAGAAATTCACATCACATAATGCCATGCAACCCTACATAAAACCTTGCCTACCTATTACAGCAGTGTGTGTGTCAGGGCTGTTCCCCACTTTGGCACTCTGAGTGCAGAAGGTGGGGGCCTACAAAAGACCTTAAATACCTTGCTCTATAGGCTCTTCTTACAAAAAACTCCCCAAAGTCACAGATGCACAGGCTCTGGAAGAGAGGCTGCCACCAGCAAGTGATTTTTAAAGAACCCTGAAAAAACCCCAGGAAGGAACACTTGAATTCCTTCTGCAGGGGTACCCCAAGTTCTTCTGCCACAAGAGATCTTGAAAAAAGAAGCAAAAGAAAACACAGAAAACAAACTGTGTCTTTGATAGCTGACCTCTCAGGCTAGACAGGCACACACATAGACCTGTTACCTTCCAGGACACAAGAATCAAATTGTTGCCTAAAAAAGATGATTTTATTAACAAAAAAGACATCTTTAATAAAGCATACTTGGTTGCTAGGTATTACAAAGCAACTGAGAAGAACAAATTAAAACACAGAAAACATAGTATCTCTGGGTATGGCTTATATAGTGAATGGGGGTGGGGTGGAAGAGCACATGGTTTTACACAGAGAAATTTAACCAAACAACCAAAGAAAAATGTCGTGATTGTGACTAAATATATATTTCCCCCTTATTTACTCACGATCCCTTCATGGTCCAGTCCACTTCCATGCCCAGACTTCCTTGGAGGCATGGTAGTTCTGATTACTGCATGTTGCTCCCTCCAGCCCCTAACTTAGAACTCACACAAAGGAAGAAGTAGCTAGGTATCTATATACAGTTCAAATTTCAACAGTCTTTCCCAATGGCTTTCCTCTTAACAGACTATTCAGTGGCTTTCTGAGGGACTTTATGTCAGTAGGCTGTCACTTGTGTCTTATCATTGATTGTGAAACAGAGTAGCATACATTGTCTTTTTTCATGAGCATGTAGGGCACTGGTGGAAAGCAAATGATCTTTTAGTTTCTTAAATGTTGATGCATCTGCAGTTTTAAGGTTAAAATGAGGCAGCATTCACACAGCTCCCTCCTGTTTCAGGGTTAACCATTGTTGAAGAACATTGGATTTGCTTTCCAGATCAGACCATTAGTCCCTCCTGTTTCTTTTGTAACAGACACAGTGATCATCACCTGATGTTTCAAAGGGAGGGGGACTAAAAGGAATTCATACAATCAGATGTGCAATGATTTATATGAAGGAAAAAATATTCATCCTGAACCTTTAGAAAATCATTGTGTACCCTGAAGCACAAGACTTTACCTACTGCGTATGCAATCACGTGAAGAGAAATTATCAGTAACTGAGCCGATATAACCTCAGGTTAAAGTCAAATGAAGGAAATCATGAATATAAGAAAACTATATCCACATTCTAATTGTTTCTCTTCTGTTGTCATCAGCGTTTAGTTAAAAAGGTCATTGGCTAGATCATATGCACTATGAATGAAATGTCCTCAATAGCTGATTCAGTGACTGTAAACAACACAAAAGTAAATCTGATGACACTAATGAAGTAATGTTTATGGTTAGCAGATGTGTCCCATCTGCTTACGTTTTCTTTGTCACATCTGTGGACAACACAGGTTATTGCCAATATGTGACTAGTTTTTCTTTTGGTGTTGAAAGAATAAACAAAAATGTGATTCTTATGCATGCCATGTAAGGTTATCTTTATTGTAAACAATTCTCTTTCAGAAGTACAAACCTATCGGATAATATAATATGCGATAACACAATAGGAAAGGCCAAAGAGAGAGCAAGAGTGACAAAAGGAAAACAACATATATGTTTTTTCCTTTTCCTCTGCTAAAGTATATTTCTGGAGACTGAGGCAATGTTTCAGAATGGGAAAGAAATGAGCATGCATACACATGACAGTGAATCAAAAAGAAAAGTAGTCTGGGAAATATTATTTGAATGCCCATAATAATTAGTAAATTGCCAACTTAAATTCCAATATTTATTCGGGTTGAAGGATGAGAGGTGAGAGGGAGGAGAGGAATTTTAGAAAATATCCAACATTTGGTGCAGTCTAGCTCCTTCTAAAGACATGTTTGTTTTCCAGAGCTAATTTTGAGATACAATTTACATTTCTATCTTCCTAGAATGAATTAGCAGTAATCACAAAAGTGGCTCAAATTAATCAGAGCCAAATAAAACTCTACTCTCCAATCCCATCTTGTACTTAAATAGTGATAACTCTCAGAAATAGAGGGCTGGAAGTGACCTTGAGAGTTCATCTAGTCCAGTCAGACTTATTCAATCATGCCCCCTTACCAGTACCAGAATCTGTCTGTGCCTCCCCCATGAATACATAGCTTCTACATAAGATAGGATGAATGTAGGCTTCTTCAGCAGTGGAGCTTAGGCTGGAGGTGGAGCTGGGGGCAAGACTGGGGATGTGGAAGGAGCCAGTTTGGGGGCAGAGAGGAAATGAGGGCAAAGCTGGACTGGGATGGGAACAGGGGACATGGTGGAGCTGTGGCTGGATCTCTAGTTGTGTCCTATTTTTATCAGTTGGCACAGCTCCTTCCCCAACATGTGGTAAAAGATCTCTCTACAAGGGGCCTGCAGTGACCTCGCTTCAGAAGGTACCACTGCTTGACATTTGCAGGGCAGATATGTGGAGTTCCATCCACACAGCCTTATGCTGTGGCCCAAGACTCCACTGCTGCCTTATCCTTTGGGGGCAGCAGTTTTGCAAGCAATTTTACCACCTGCTTTCTGTCATCCTCCTCTTCTCTGAGTCACCCATAATGGAATGCACATAGGGACCAGCAATCAAAGAAGAAAGGGAAATCACTTACCTTGTAACTGGAATTTTGAGATGTGGGGCACCTACCTATATTCCAGTATTCTTCCATTCTGCTTCAAAACGTGATTAGATTTGTAATAGAGAAGGAACAGCTGGTGGTCAATCCACCCTGCCCCTGTACCTCAATATAGAGCATCAGGATAGCAGGGGCACAAGCACAGACCAATAGATGCTGCTTGCAGTAATTCTCCAGTCTCTGTTACACAGTGCATATGTGTACTACAGTGGACTACAGATGGGAACCACATATTTTTTTGAAATAACGGGTGGCTTGTGTAGACGCAGGGTAGCTATTTCGGGATACCTCCAGTATCCCAAAATAGCCATGCAGTGTAGACATACCCTTATTTGGAAAGTGTATTCACATTAGTAAAGGATTTTGCTTTCCTTTTTGTCTTTGCTGGTTCTCACATTAGACTTCAAATATCTAATACTTTCCAGTGAAGATGGGAAAGGACTGAAATAGTCTATCCCCATCACTGATAACTGCTATATAAGTATTGTTATTACTATTATTACTAAGACGACTTATGAACCATACCTGCATCAGAGATCGTTGAAAAGCAAATTGTTGGACATCAAAGTACACTAAATTATAGGTATTGAAAAAACAAATCCCTGTAAAGTATAGCAGAAGGGATTCTTACTCTCCTGACAAATTACTAAATGGTCTGTATGTGGAAATATATACGAATATACCCCTGCAGTACACCAGTAGAAGAAGCACCACTAGTTAAATTTTCATAAGCATTATGTACTGTTTAAGTTCTGTATTTTCAGTCCTCAGAACTTTTTGAAACTTTCATCCACACAGTTGATATTTTCCTAGATCAGTCTGGAGACATCTAAGCAAACTGGTTCAGCCATGTATTGAATACTGAGAGAGTGAAACAATGCCCTTTTCCCAATTTATAAATAAAAACGTGGGCAACCTCTTTTTGAACAGTCTAGTAACCCAAATGTGTGGAGACTGAAGATTGAAATTTGCACTGAAGGTAGCCATAAGTGAGAAATACTTTTGAAAATTTTAGGGGGGAAAAGTGTTTTTGATTACATTTGTTTTGTGTGCTGTACATCTTTCTTCTTTCCTTACAAGGGGCTTAATCTTACAAAATGCTGAGCACTCTTGCCTCAGTCCAGCAACATTTTCTTTATGGGACTCAGATTGCAAATCACCTTTCAGGATCCAAGTCCAAAATGTGCAGCAAAGGAAGGATATGCAGTGCATTTGGGTGTTAGCTAACTTGGCTGAGTACCTGAAAATATAGTGAATTTCTGGCCAGAGTTTTTTAGGATCTTTGCCTTTGTCAATGTGCAGGGTACATTTTCATGGGATCCATTGATTTCAGTGAAGTCAGGGTGATGTGTATCCACTGATCATGCCCAGAGTATATCTATTGCATGAGTTCTAATTTATTTCTCTTGTCTGTTGTTCAGAAGACCTGCAGTGGTTCCATTGTTTGAGGGACCTTTGGAGCTGTGTAGAAGTGAGGAAAGTTTGGGCCTAAGAGAATAAAAAAATTCTCTTTAAACCCAATACTTAATGTTATTTTAATTCATTTTTGTATGCTATTCTCTCTGTTTTTTCAATGAATTATTCTATACAATTTTTTTCTTGCCTTCTACACATTTCTTTATTGGCATCTATTAACTGCATAGTATTTTTATTGCATAATGAAAAAAAATCTTGTTTGGATAATAAAAGAACTTGCATGTAAATTAATGCAATGCTCCTGCGTAGTGATTATCTTCTAAAATAAGCAATTTTTAAAATCAGTATTCAGGTACTGTTACATTTTATAATATAATTGATAGGAAATAATGAAACATTGCATAGCTTTTGTGTGTATATTGATGTGGAGGGGGCTAAATGGTTAGCTTGTTGCCTTTTCTCTTCTATTTTAACCTGTTTGACTATCCTGCTGTTAATTCCTATTTGTGCCACTGCTGAGTGCTTTTACACCCTCTATTTCTTATTTAGTTTCTGTGTCAGACACAGAGGGGAAGAAAGGGAAATGCTTAGCAATCAGAGCAAAAGAAAAAGAGCAGCAAAGCAGAAGGGATAGGAGTTGGCTATCAATGAACACTGACCTATTAAACGTTCGATCATGTTTGAGTTTCAGCAATTTGTTAGAGAATAGAAAATAGCTAGGAAAGGGTCAGAAATAGAAAGGCCTTTGTTAGTGCTGAGACTACTGAATCTGAAGTGACATTAATGTAAAAAGGGAAAAAAAAAACCACTTTCCTCATGATTGGTGAAAGTAAAGTAAATAAGAGAGATGAACAAGTATTTATAAAGTGTTTACACTGCAATGTATTTGATTCCCTGTATATTCTTATTCCTACCTCAGTTTTATTTTATAGTTCAAATATTATCGGCAGTCTTTTGGTTAATGTTAATGCAAATTGTGCTTGGGATTTTTAATGCACGAATTAAATGTGGTCAAATTACTTTCTCTGGTGAATAACTCTGCATTTTCCAGTTTTGGTGCATTTAGAGCTCACTGATAAGACATAAAAATATCGGTTTAATTTCCACATGATTCTTGTCTCTGCCCCCTCCTTATGAAGAAAAGGGGTACAAAATAGAGAAGCATAGTGGATCAAACACTTTATTAATATCATTCAAACTTTGTGTGTGTTATAATATATTCATATGTATTCTGTCACAAATTGAAATTATATGTCTGTTTTCAGAATGTGCACAATGTGCAGCTCCAGCAGGCACAGCCAAGGGAGGTCCAGGTTTGTCTGCTTACTGTCCTTTCTAGCCAGAGTGAGCAATGCACCAAACTGTGCACTTCCCCTTGTTCCCTGAGAAAGGGGAACAGCCAGCAATGCTCCCGTAGTGTAACAAGTTGTCGTAACTCAATGCTGCGGCACCTCTTGCTGGTCTCCTCGAGAATTAGCTTTTCTACTGGCCAGTCTATCACCCTGAGTTACCTTTCTGCCACACTGGTTCAGGCTCCATGTTCCTTCCCGCCCGTGGTGCCCTTTCCTCCCAGTACTACCCTATAGCAATGCCCTGTACTCTGGGGTCCTCCCCTCCCAGAGAGCCCCAGCCCCCTATACCCATCTTGCCTCTGATTCCCACTGCCAGTCATTGCCTTGGGCAAACTGCCGTCTGAAATGGCCACTCATCATTGGCAAAGAGGTGTGAACCTGCTGCCTTCTCCTGCCCTGGCTGCCTTCTCACAACCCTAGTATCCTCAGCGAGGCCTCAGCCTGGGAGTTTGCCTGTCCAAAGCTCCCCAAACTCTGCCTGCTTTTCCCCCGCACTTCTCTGTCTCAGGCACCCTCTCTAGCCTGCCAGCAACCAGGTACTTCCTGCTGCACAGCTGGAGCAGGAGTGGGCTTTTCTCTTCCTCCCCAGGAGCCTCTATTTCCTCAGCCCCATCTGTGCCCTAATTGGCTGCTATATGCCACAGCTGCTTGCTGCACAGCCCCAGCCCTCTCCCAGGGCTAGGTTTAACTCTTGGTAGGCCAGTGCGGGGCAGATGTTCCGTCATACAAATGAATGTTGAGAGGGGAGCTTCACCCCTGTCCTCCCTAAAGGAGATAGGAGGCTTGGGGTGGGGCAGCCCCTTTCACCTGCCTGGTGATTCTGTCTTTTCTGTATGGTTTTATGAGAAGTAACCCCATTCCAGGCACATCCCATTTTCCTGCCACCACCAAAACCTTACTTTGCTTTAAGTTATGATATGAAGAAGCTGAATACTGGTCCTAGCTCTTACCATTTAGATGGAGTTCTTGCACAAAGTGATTGACAGACCCATAGACAGAAAAATCCTCTCAAATATACACTACACTAGATTTACCTAGTGTTGTTTGGTTCTTAACTCAAGTAAGTTTTTTTTTTTTTCTTCATTTGAATCCTTGGTCTGGGGTGGGAGCTGGGGATGAGGGATTCAGTATACAGGCTGCCCTGGGGAGAGAGGACAACCCCAGCCCTCTGTTACAGCAGTTGCTTTGGGCCAGGTAAGAAGTACCTCTCCGTGGCTGCTGCAGCGGGCACAGCTGGGAGAAGGGTGCATATCCCTCAGCTGGGGGTCAGATAGACACTGACAAACTCTCTGAAATATATAGTAGGTAGTTGTCTCCATCTCCACCCCTGTCCCATGCTGGACCAATGGGATTATAGCTGTCCTGGTCCTCCTCTGCAGCTCCTCTGTG